>JASWHV010000014.1:81748673-82956617 GCA_030760725.1 Neostapfia colusana | reverse complement strand
GTCAAATGTCTACTACATACCACGTCTCACTGCCAACATTGTTAGCTGTGGTCAGCTTGATGAGAGTGGGTTTCAGATTCATGTTGAAGGGGGAGTTATGAGGATACGTGATGAACAGAAGAGGTTGCTGGCCAAAATTCACCGCAACACCGGGAGATTGTATGTGCTTGACATTGCCATCTCGCAACCAGTCTGTTTAGCAGCACTTGCTGGTGAAGACACTTGGAGATGGCACGCACGCTTTGCGCACATAAACTTTGGTGCACTACGTAGGATGGGAAAGGAGGGACTGGTGCGTGGGCTGCCAAGTCTATCACAAGTTGATCAAATCTGTGAGGCATATTTGGCCGGCAAGCATCGCAGGACACCGTTCTCGCAACAAGCAATACGACGGGCGACAGAACCGTTAGAGCTGCTGCATGGGGATCTCTGTGGCCCTATCACTCCGGAGACACCAAGCGGTAACCGCTATTTCCTTCTTCTTGTGGATGATTACAGCAGGTTCATGTGGATCACATTGTTATCCTCCAAGGATGGTGCACCGGAAGCCATCAAGAATGTTCAGGCGGCAGCTGAACGGAAAAAGTGGCAGGAGGCTCCGCGCCCTACGTACTGATCGTGGGGGCGAGTTTACGGCAGGCCACTTCAATGACTATTTCAATGAGTTGGGTGTACAACGGCAGCTCACTGCACCCTATTCTCCTCCGCAAAATGAAGTAGTTGAGTGAAGGAACCAAACGGTGGTCGGGGCAGCACGTTGCATGTTGAAGGCAAAGGATCTACCGGACATGTTCTGGGGCGAGGCGGTCAGGACTGCTGTGTATGTGCTCAACCGTTCGTCGTCAAAAGGGGCTGGTGGTAGAACACCGTATGAGCTATGGACTGGCCGCAAGCCGTCGGTTCATCATTTACGTACTTTCGGGTGCGTGGCTCATGTCAAGGACATGAGACCACACCTACGCAAGCTGGATGATAGAAGCAAACCCATGATCTTTGTGGGATATGAGCCGGGTTCAATGGCTTACCGAGTTTACGATCCAACGACCAAGCGTATATGCATCACACGCGATGTTGTGTTTGATGAGGACAAGAAATGGAGCTGGAAGGTGGTGATGTGAACAATGAGTTTGTTGTGGAGTATGTTCCGGCTGACCATTCAGAAGTGGTGATCACATATCATGAAGGGCAGACGACACCACATATGGCTGGAACACCAGTAGCATCACCGACACCTGCTGCAGGAGAATCAAGCCCCGCAACACCACATGGAGGTCAAGCCTTGCCAGTGCCTATTGTTGAGCATGCATCACCACCGGCGGGAGTTGAGCTGGAGTTGGACGTGGATCATGGGTGAAAGCATCTAGGCCCCCGTGAGATATGGTTTCGGTGATTAATGACAACCGTTCGTTATTACTAATGAGTTTGTGGATGCGAGGTTTCACATATATCACATCAACCGTTAATGAACTATCTATTCACACCATTACTGCTCATTAGATACAAATGGAGACCCCTCAACGATCTATTCTAAGGGGTCATTCGATATGAAGAACTCATACAAACAAATCTATTCTATCAAAATGGGCAACACAAGAAGCTTACACTTTACCGTAATATCATTTCAAACAAGTGTCAAAGAGGTCACTCAAGAAGATTCCAAAAGTTCAACTCAAAACAACTCGAAGCAAACAAGTTGCATTCACCGGATCATCCGATGTCTTGCAAAATGACTACATCGGTTGAGTTTGAGTTGGCAGAAGAAGAAGACCTCAGAGCCCAGCACACACCGGATCATCCGATGTGAAGGAAGTGGCACATCGGTTGATTTCAATAGAAGGATAATTTCTGAGTAATTCTGAAGATCAACTCACCGGATCATCCGATGATGAAGTAAGTGTACATCGGTAAAATTCAACAGAGACAATATTTCTGACCCAATTCTGAAGATCAACTCACCGGATCATCCGATGATAAATTGAAGTAACATCGGTCGATTAAAAGATCCAACGGTTATATCCAACGGTCACATCTGACACGTGACATCAGCTAATTTGGATTTCGACCGATGCTCATATAAAGGGGTACATCGGAGGATCCGATGTTCACTGAAAAAGTCTGCCCACTTTTCCAACGGCTATCTCGTGTGGGCTGGCTATAAATACCCCTCCAACCGGCCATTTCGACAAGTCTTGATCACCAGAGCCTCTCTAGACATTCTCAAGCATTCAAGACCAAGAGCTACCACTTCCACACTTCAAAACCTCTTGTACTCCAACTATAGGTTATATCTAGCGAGAGAGAAGCTTGTGCGTCCATTCTTGGTGATTGGAATCTCTAGGCTAGTGAGAGAGAGTGTCTTGGTGACTTCTCTCACCTTGTAAACGTTGGAGGAAGAAGAGATCACTCCGGAGCTTACCAAGGTGTTTGTGGAAGCCCGGAGGATCACCGTTGTACAAGGCTTGAGCTCCACCTTGCCGGAGAAGGCGAACGGAGAAAGATAGTGGATTCCCTCGTCTTGGTGACTTGGGAGTGGCTATACCCTTTGGTGGGTGCCACAACGTGGACGTAGGAAGATTTTTGTGATCTTACCGAACCACGGGAAAAATCGCCGTGTCTTCGAGTCTCCGCGGGAGTTTGCATTTCTCTCCTCACCCCTTACTATTACGCTTTTACTATTCCGCACTTAACTCTCTTGCTTGCGTAGTTAGTTTGCATAGGGAATTGGGCTTCAACCATTAAAGTTTTAAATTGCTCTAAAATTTGAAAAAGCCCAATTCACCCCCCCTCTTGGGCGTTTCGATCCTTACAATGGGGAAAGTGCGCCATTGAGGTTCCGCACGTTGAAGAATATTAATGAAGAAGGACCGGCCCTTGACACGAATTATCTTGAACAAGAGGCAGATTTGTTGATGGTGGACACTGAAGAACCTGCTACATTCCAGGAGGCCCAAGCACATGACTGCTAGCGTAAGGCCATGCTCGATGAACTAGCTGGAATTGAGGAAAACAAAACATGGCAGTTGACAGAAGTCCCAACTAGCTATCGGCCGATTAGCTTGAAGTGGGTATTCAAGACAAAGAAGGATGTGGCAGGAAAGATCATCAAGCACAAGGCTAGACTTGTCGCTAGAGGTTTTGTGCAGAAACAAGGAGTGGACTTTGATGAGGTTTTTGCACCGGTAGCACGACTTGAATCGGTGCGGTTTTTGTTGGCTTACACAGCAAGTCAGGGATGGGACATACATCACATGGATGTGAAATCAGCCTTTCTCAATGGTGATCTGCAAGAAGAGGTATATGTTTCTCAGCCGCCTGGGTTCATAGTTCCTGGACAGGAGAACAAAGTATTGCGGTTGTTCAAGGCGTTGTATGGGCTACGTCAAGGTCCCCGTGCATGGTACGCAAAACTTGATAATGTACTAGTTGCACATGGCTTTCAGCGTTGTGAGTCCGAACATGCTGTATACGTGCGGAGAAGGGAATCACAACGAAGGCACCAACTCATAATTGGAGTGTATGTAGATGATCTTGTCATCACAGGAGATGATGCTACTGAACTTGTAAAGTTCAAGCAGGAGATGAGGAACGTCTTCCAAATGGCTGATTTAGGATTGTTGAGCTACTATCTCGGTTTGGAGGTGAAGCAAGATGACAGTGGAGTGACTGTAAGTCAGAAAGCTTATGCTTTGAAGATTCTGTCAGCAGCAAAAATGGAAGACTGTAATCCGAGTTGCACTCCAATGGAAGGTCGACTGAAACTGAGTAAGTCCAGTACTGCAACTCCTGTTGATTCAACTCAGTATTGAAGGATTGTGGGAGCTCTGAGATATTTGGTCAACACTAGGCCGGATCTAGCATATGTTGTCGGATATGTAAGCCGTTACATGGAGAGCCCGACAACTGAGCATTTGTTGGCTGTCAAAAGAGTGCTCAGGTACGTGGCTGGAACAATGGATTTTGGGTGCCACTATGGAAGGAAGGAAGGAATTCTGAAGCTGACTGGGTATAGTGACAGTGACCTGGCAGGTGATATTGATACACGCCAGAGCACAACAGGAGTACTATTCTTCCTTAATGACAGCTTGATCACTTGGCAGTCTAAGAAGCAACGTGTAGTGGCTTTATCAAGTTGTGAGACTGAGTATATTACAGGTGCTATTACAGCTTTTCAAGGTACGTCGTTAAGCAGGCTTCTAACTGAGCTTCAAGGGGAGAGAGAAGCACAACCATTTGTCTTGAAGATTGATAATATGTCAGCAATACAACCGAGTCGGAATCTAGTGTTTCACGATCGTAGCAAGCATATTGACACGGAATATCACTTCATCAGACAGTGTGTGGAGGAGAACCGGGTTAAAGTGGAACATGTTGACACCAAGTATCAGTTAGCTGACATTCTCACCAAATCACTCGGGCGTGATCGCTATGTGGAGTTGCGTACAAGACTTGGGCTCTTCCGGATTGGAGAAGAGCGCCAGGCTTAGGGGGAGATTGTTGACACGATAAGCCTGGCGCAAGAATAATTAGCATGTTTGTTTCCAGATCACTACATTGCATGCTAGTTTGTTGTTTGATTCCAAAGCATGTATGAGTGGACCGAGTTAAAGGCCACATTTTCTGCTGCGCGCACGACACGTTCGGTTGTTGAACGTGGACGCGTCATTGTAGCTGCATGATCGCATGCATGACGTATCGTGTATTTGGTTGAATTGAGAAAACAGAAAGGCACGCAGTTTCCTCGTGCTCACAACTGACGTCTAGCTCCTCCAAACTCGCGTGTTCGTCGACCACATAAACTTGCAGGAGTTCATCGCTCTCCTGACATATACTGTGCTTGCAAGTTCTTAATGAAGTGAATAATACATAACTAAACCGATATGATTGCATATGACAACTCAGCAGACAGCAGGGTCAGAGACTATTTTTTCCAAAAAAAAGGAAAATAAACCCAGCAGGCTTTGTGAGAGAAAAAGCCTAGCCCATGAGAGAGGCTATCGGCCCAAGCTCCCAAAACATAGGCCTCAGGACTTATTAGTCCAGCCCGGCTCACCCGCGCCATTCGCTTTGGCGGTCCACCGCTCTCCTATAAAAGCAGAGCCGCAGCCGCTAGGGTTCCTCTTGTCCGCCGGCGTCGCTCCGCATCACCCCTCAGGTAAACCCACCCGCATCCTCTGCTTCTCCCCTAATTCTCTCGTACGGGCATTCCTGCTTAATGTTGCGGCGCCTTCCGATGCGATTACGTCTGATGACTTAGGAAGCGATTATGTTTGCTAGACTTGGGTTTATTAGATCTATGCATAGTTCTGTTCTTGTTAATTTGAAATTGTCTCTTAGCCGTTGCTATGAGAATATCCTTTTATATTGCAGTTGTCTCAAGTCGGCCCCTTGGTTATATATTTGTTCCAGTTGTACAATGGAACTTCTGCTATGTTGTAATGGTTAATGGCAAAGTTCAGTGTCTTTTTTCTCAGTGCTTAAACCCATTTTATAGTCAACATTTGCTAATGGTTGATCTGGTGCGGTAGCAGGGTTCTCTTTCAGTAGTTTTCGAGTAAGCGTGCCAGCAATAAGAAATTAGGCGCTTTTTAGCTGTCGATAAGAAATTTAGTGTGCCACCATAGCAGTTGCTGCTTCTGCCACGACCATAGTTTTTCACTAGACTTGTTTATGCCTCAGTCAAGCGTTAGCTAATCAGGAATAAAGTAATTGATATTTAGGTCCCTTCCATGTCATTTAATGGTGATATGCCATTCGGTCATGTTGATGGGTAATATTTTGTTCCTCTGGCTTGTCGTTCTTCAGTAGTGTTTTTATCCCTAATTTTCGCCAGCTAGCTGAAATGCCTCATTTACTAGTAATTTTGTGATGTATTCTCGTTTTTTTGTTTCTAACCTTTTTTTGCTTACCTCCTGAGCAGGTAGCAGGCTGCCCTGTTCAGACCCCAATGGCGCCCAAAGGTATCAAATTTTTGTCTTTTTTTGTACCTAGTCCCCATGTTTTGTGTTTGTGTTCATTGAATTATTTTCAAGTGTTTTGCTGTCTAACTTGAACTGCAGTTGCAACATGAATTTTAGCATCATGATATTCATTTATTATTACATATCAGTCTACTGGAAGAAGTATGCAATGCTTGTTTCTGTTTGTTCAAAGATGCTCTAACAATGTGCCTAGAAACACGTGACTTTTTTTCTGAAAGTGCAGTGCATGAAATTGTAGCATAACCTGTTTTTGTTGCTTAAAAGTGAGTGCTGATTTAGTTTCTTAAAAGGTGGTGCTGTTCTCACATGTTGTTCTTTTCTGATATAAAATTGTGTAGCTCTCTCAAAGAAGGCCGACAGCAAGAATCAGGCCTTGAAGGTCGCCAAGGAAGTTAAGTCTGGGTCGACCAAGAGGAAGTCCAAGAAGATCCGCACATCTGTGACGTTTCACCGCCCAAAGACTCTTAAGAAGCCAAGAGACCCAAAGTACCCGAGAGTCAGCGCACCTGGGAGGAACAAGCTTGACCAGTACCAAATCCTGAAGTACCCGCTCACAACCGAATCTGCGATGAAGAAGATTGAAGATAACAACACTCTGGTCTTCATCGTTGACCTCAAGGCCGACAAGAAGAAGATCAAGGCAGCTGTTAAGAAGATGTATGACATCCAGGCGAAGAAGGTCAACACCCTGATCAGGTAAATGTTTTACTTGCAGCTTGTGCTAGAATTCCAATCACCTGTGTCCTGCTTGACAATCTGAGCCATCTGTTATGTAACAGGCCTGATGGGAAGAAGAAGGCTTCTGTGAAGCTTACACCAGACTACGATGCTCTTGATGTGGCCAACAAGATCGGCATCATCTAATCTAAATCGTGTTATTTGGTGTGTCAATTCGTTGCAGTTTTGAGTTTTGGTGGCTAGGTGGAGAGAACCGCATGGATACGTATCTGTTTTCTGCTTGTGAACCATTCCCAAGGATGGAAATTTGCAGTGTTCAAGTTCTGCATTTGAATTGTGTTGTTGGATATTAGCACATGCTGCAACGGTGTGAGGCTCTATCATGCCTTGCTGACTTTTCGTTTCAGCAGAGCTAGTAGGATTCACAGTACCCAACTCTTGGAATCAGTTGTTTGAACTGCCGGTACGCATTTCGACCTTGGAACATAGTATCATTAGGAAGTTATAAAGAGTTGGAGTTAGTATTTGTGTTACTCTGCGGCCCCGTTTTCCGATTTCATGTTTCACAGCAGCCCGAGATTCTTAGTGCCACGTTGACACACGTGTTCAGATTTTCTAGACTGGGACCACGGCGAGCGTGTGTTTTCCCTGCGAATCAGCCAGACGTAAGATGGATCGAGTATCAGCTCTGAAAGAAACGGGAAATTTCTATTTCAGTGTGGTGGCTACGCCGCGAATCATGGGGCCTATGCGTCGTCCCCAGGCTGCGTTGTGACCTCCGCAGGCCCGTGAGCGTCCGGCAGAACGAACGCTGGGGTGGCGCGCGGCCTTGCCGATCGTGAGCGCGTCCGCAGTCCGCCTCGGGGCAGGGCGCGAGTGGCTTGACCACAGGAACGGTACACCAATCTGCCTCACCTGTTTCCGTGTTGCCGTTTACGAGATCGACGCCTCCCTGACCCTGAGTCGATTGCTGCCGGGTCCGGCGTTGCAGCGGTCAGGAGAAGCCAACGCAAGTTACCCAATGGACGGGCAGGACCGCCGCCAGTGTGACGCGCAACCGCGACCCATCTTTCCGTTCCGAAACGGGACGGGGTTTTGGGAACTCCGATCCTGGGACTGGGATGCCCGCAGTGTCCTCTTCGGACATGGAGTCCAAACAGTTGTTGTTACCCCGCGGATCTTGTCTGCGGCCTATATAAAGTCCAAACGAGTTCGGGAGCACGCCCTTGCGCATCCAGGCTTTAGAGTTGACCATGGATGGCGTCTTTGAGTCCGGTCACGGCGGCCTCCGCTACAAGTACGACAACGACCCCGACGGCCGAGGCAGGGTTCGGATCAGCCACGGCGCGCAGCCGTGCCCCGGCGTCGCGCTCCGCTTCTCCGCCGTCATCGACTGCACCCCCGGCGAGGAGCGCATGCCGCCGGTCACCATCGACGTCGTCAACAAGAGCCTGCCGCCGCCGCCGCCGCCGCCCGCGGCTGGTGAGGGCCGCCCCCAGCAGGTGGCGGCCCGCTTCACGCGCAGCAGCAGCGGCGACTTGGTCGCCGCCAGCCAGCTCGGGTGGGTGGAGGCGATGGTCGAGGAGGCGGGCCTGCGCCGGGAGTGCGCCCGCAGTGTGAACGAGTTCTGCCGCCTCTCGGCCGCCTGCGCCAGCAACACGTTCTTCACGTCGGTGGCGATCACGGTGGAGGCGGGCGTGCCGGGGAGCGTCGCCGTCGAGGACGAGGACGAGGTGGGGCCGGACGACGGAGCGTCCACTGGAGAATGCCCCATATGTTACAGGCCGTACGTGGTCGGCGGCGCCACGTCCGTGAAGCTGCCGTGCGGCCACGTGTACCACCGGAACTGCCTGGACAACTGGACGCGCGTGAACGCGACGTGCCCCTTCTGCCGCGCGCCGGTGGCGGTGCCGGAGGACGATTGTTTCTGGTACGACGATGAGGAGGATGGTGGGGAGGGACGATGAGGAAGACGACGGGGGGATGATGATATCTACCGCGGTGGAGGATGGACACACCTCCGGCCGGCGACTAGGACCACTAATTTACTCGGCCTTCTTGGACTCGGACTCGTATCACGGGAGCAACAATATTCGTACGTGGATTTGGCCAGGCGACCGGGCAGGGGCTTTTCTGAACTGTTGTTGATGATATTGTTTGTCTGCCTTATGCAACTCAATAAATTGACGAGAATATTTGGATGGACGACAAATTTAAAATTCAAATTCTGATGCAATTCTACAGTATGAGTACGGATAATAACAAGTAATACTAATCTAGCATGTTAAAATTCTAATACAGTCAAAATCATTGTTAGTTTTCTCAATCAGCAGCAACATTCTCCTGAACTCTTCCCACTATGATGTGGGAAACCCTCGTATCATCTCGACGTTAAGGTAACAAATCAGCGCCAGTATCCATCGATCTCAGTACGTTTTTAGCAGCATACTAATTGAACTTGACACACCACCTGAACTCTTCGAAATATGACGTGGGAAAGCGTCATATCATCTGACCGTCAACGTTCCAGTAACAAATCAGTGCCAGTATTCATCGATCTTACTTCTTCCACTAGTTAGGTGTCATTAAATAATTAATACATAATTCCGTACTTGGAAATCATCATCACATACAAAAGCAAAGCAACGGCTGGAGAAGGAAAAAATTAAGCTCCAGCATACAGTAAACCCGTATACTGATGATTGCTCCGGGTACTTCTGCAATAACATAAGAACATGTGCATGTAGCAGCACTTGTTCCTCAGTTTCAGCGACGTCGCCTCTGGTCACAATCGTCATCTTCTTCATCAGAATCACCTTCCTCACGGAATCTAGGATTTTTCTCCTGCAAATAAACAGTGTACTTTGTTAATTTCTTAGGACCTAGAAGACAATTAATAACCGGACAGGACATTGTGTGATATAAAGAACAGGTAATGTACCGCTGAATCAGAGACAGGTGCTCTCCTAGACCCCTCTGGTGCAGACCGATCATCATTCCGGTGACGTTTTCGTTGGTAATCTGAAGAGAATGATATCAATTTAAGAACGATAAATTAAACACACAAAGCAGTTTAAGCTATGCTACCTCCTCTGTCGTTCCTGTAAGAATCTCCATATCCTCTCTTCCTTTCACCTCTCTCATCTGCACATTGAAACAAAAATAAAATGGCAAATATTATATGATGTTTACATAAATAGCTGCATACATCCAAGTTTAATTTACCTAAAAGCCAAGAACAACTACTCCATATTGATATGACTAAGCGACTAAGTAGTGAGACGATCGTGAAATATGCTGTGAAGGATCCAATCATCATCCACACTCTCCTGATGGCAATAAATCAAAACATCCAGCTTATGGAACATCTAGTTGCTAAAGGAATGCCTAGGAAACAGGTATTGGTACAACACTGTAACTGATAACAAACAAGAACATAAAGCATTGCAAACTGACTGATTAGTGAATGTCACAAGAACTAAATAGTCAGACTTCAATGTAAACTATAAACAGATAAGATGAGTACGTAAGACATGCCAGCATAAATTCCAGATTCCATGTTGATTCCAATCAGAGTGGTTACTGTACAAAAGCATCCCCTAAAGAATGCAACTAAGGTAATGATAACCCAAAATTATGATGTGAAAAAGAAAATGTGCTTCCATGGAGGTTTGTGGTTATTAGCACAGAATCCTAGTAACACAGAACATACATGGAGGTGGTGCATTCGGTTGAAAACTTCCACCATAGTCAACTAATTCTCTTTGTGCTTCTAGCTCCTTCTGAACCATCTTACCATAACCACCTCTTCGTTTGCTTTGTTAAGGAAGCCTGGAAACTCAAGACAGAAGTCAATGAAATGAAGGGAACAGGTAAATGTGTACCCAGTGCCGAAAGCTCCCACATATTATAGGGTCTGGGGAAGGGAACTTCTAGGCAGCCTTCATCTTGCTTATTTTACAAGGAGGCTGATACAAACCAAGGACCTCTAGGACGCAAGTGGAGAGACTCTACCACTGCGCCAGGCCCACCATTCAGAACAGGTAAATGCACATTTTTTAAAATTTGCACCAGTAAGAAAACCAAATGGCATTTAGTATATTATGGATTATCTATGTTCTATATGTCACAAGTACTGTAGGCCACATAAGAACACCGTAAACTGTGTTTTATATATTAGTATAAAAGGATATCTGGATCATAATCTGTACGGTACTCGTCTCTGACCTATGAAACAAACAAACAATATATCAGCATAAAGCACATAGAAGTATACATTTTACTCAAGTAGACTATGATTAAGGCAATACTTGACCACCACTCCGTCCACGACCCCATTGCCTGCCTTCTTCAAAGCCCCAATCAAAAGCAACACGGATTGGACGATCATCAAGCATCGTTCCGCTGATATATTTGACTGCATCTTCAGCATCCTCCCTAGAATAATAGCTGGAAAGACAGGATGAAAAAGGATAGGCATTAGCATAATCACGAAAGGACACCAGGGTACGTCGCAGCTGGCTCAAACAAACTAGACAGATCAAATATTTGGTATTCTTGACATATCATTAGTACAGCAAAGTCATGCCATACATGTGTACTGGAAAACCTTGCTTCTTCAATACAATGTAAAAATTGATAGCTAGAAGAATGAGTTAGTTACCTCAGGAACCAACTCCAGGACAATGAGTTTATCTAGAAGGTATACTGAAGTACTGGCACTGATCTCAACAATACAATTTTCACAACTACATGATGCTTCTCTTTTAGAAATCTTACATGACTTATATCCTATGATTATAGAAGTTACATTCGCAAACCATATCAAACTAAAAATGAGAACCGGAAGTAGAACTTTTACAAGTTAGCCAGCCACACTCCAAGCTTCACCAGTCTAGCAAGATTAAAAGGGCGTACCCAGTGCAGAAAACTCACACACATTGTGGAGTTTGGAGAAGAGGATTTCTGGGTAGCCTTCCCATTGATTATTTTGCAAGGGGGCCTTTTCGAACCTAGGATCTCCAGGACACAAGTGGAGAGATCTACCACTGCACCAGGCCCTCCCTTCACGAGTCTGGCGAAATTCAGTTCACAAAAGCTCACTCTCTTACCGTAGACCATCAAACATAACTGCACCAACGCAAATCAAATCCTGACTTCCTGAGGCAAAACTAGAAAGCATTGGAGCATGGTATAACTAAGTATCATTGCCCACAAATCAAATCCTGACTTCCTGAGCCAAACTAAAAAGAATTGGAACATGGTATAACTAAATATCATTGCCCAAGAACTCACATGACTGCCTTCTTCAAGAGGACTTAGTCACATAACAACAAATGAAGCACTAAAACGAAAACCAATAAAGATTATGCACTTCAATCTACTGGATAAGTAGTGAAGGAGGGCGGAGTACTTTTTGGGCCCCTCTCTCCCAGTTAAGATTTAAAGGAATGACCAAAATCACCAGCTTGACAGAACCATCTCAGCTTTCATAACAATCAACAGATAATTTAAATACATTGATATCCACGACACAATAACAATGTTTGCCCCTAAAGACCTGCATCTGAGCTCCACTAAACCTAGTGCACACACACTGAGATGGCACACTTCACTACCTTTGTTCCATAGCAATTCATACCTTCCTAGCAACACCGAAAATCTACGGGGGCACT
This sequence comes from Neostapfia colusana, assembly GCA_030760725.1. Lineage (NCBI taxonomy): Eukaryota > Viridiplantae > Streptophyta > Magnoliopsida > Poales > Poaceae > Neostapfia > Neostapfia colusana. Next base: position 82,944,286 of record JASWHV010000014.1, on the reverse strand, counting down.
GATTCACAAGTGATTTTCTCACACCATCACAGCACAAATGAGTCAGAGTCAAATCAAGGAACAAACATAGCCAGAAAAACCATCTACGCAACGTGTAATTGCATCCCAGAAGAACAAGTGGAGCAATTTCCCTTCTAATAAAACCGGTCTAGGCATTTGGTCAGTAGGTTGCATCGACCTACAGCATGGAATCCATTCATCCAACAAGAAGAGCGAGGAAAGGAACATGCAAGGCATCAAGGAAGGGATGAAGCGAGCACGCACAGTACGAAACAGAAGACACAAATAAAGGTGGAAACAGGGGGAGAGGAGAAAATAAATAATAGCTACCAGAGCATTTATAAGCAGTTTATTGAGATTCTGAATTCATTGGGGGTTGAAGATGTTGAAACTGTCGGCAAACCATTCGATCCTATGGTAAGCATTATTAGCAACACATCCTTAAAATAAAATCTTATGATTGCTACATTCCACTTTTTTTCTTATACTGCATGCCCATTTTTTTCTTGAATGATTCCCATTCATTCAGTAGAAGCAAGTGGCTGAGGAGTTGACAATTTGAACCGTCGCTACAAAAAGGCTTCTTTTTGCATCTGAGGATTTTCAAAGATAAAATCTCCCTTAAAATTATTCCTTTGTACCTTCTGTTTCAGCTTCACGAGGCTATCATGAGAGAAGAATCAGTGGAGTACGAAGAGGGGATCATCATCCAGGAATTCCGAAAGGGTTTCAAACTTGGGGAAAGACTACTACGTCCTGCAATGGTCAAGGTATCTGCAGGACCAGGCCCTGAAAAGTCTGAAGAGGAGGACCCTACAGAGGTTGAAGATAGTGTGGCACCACAAAAAGTTGAAGAAACTGAAGACAATGGCTTCGATGATGGCCACGCTGAGTAATGGAGCTTAATTTTTGAATAAACAACGACAGTCTTAGAAAATTTGACGCTTTTCTGTAATGTGCAAGGGAAGGTTATAGGATAGTACCAATTGCTAAATCTAGAGCTAGATATTTGTCTCCTCAAATGTGTAGTTCCTTCCTGCTTCTTACATGAGTGTTGGTATTGTCTCGAACTTCTTTTCCCTCCGGGCGTGGCTGGCCGTGGTTTGTTTCTTGCGCCGAGGATTTTTGCTTTTTTGCTCATCGATGCAACATGGTATTGTAGGAATCGAATTGCTGCACATTTATTTATGATCGATCCTTCACCGCCTAAATTGCCTCAGACCGCTGCAACACTTTGATTCCTTTAGCGCTGAGTTTACTTTTGTGGTCGACTGCTATCCATGGACAAGGTTATCTAGAAGTTTCGAGCTGTATACTGTTCACACGATAAGCCTGGCGCAAGAATAATTAGCATGTTTGTTTCGAGATCACTGCATTGCATGTTAGTTTGTTGTTTGATTCCAAAGCATGTATGAGTAGACCGAGTTAAAGGCCACATTTTCTACTGCGCGCACGACACGTTCGGTTGTTGAACGTAACTGTATGATCACATGCATGACGTATCGTGTATTTGGTTGAATTGAGAAAACAGAAAGGCACGCAGTTTCCTCGTGCTCACAACTGAGGTCTAGCTCCTCCAAGCGCGCGTGTTCGTCGACCACAGAAACTTGGCAGAGTTCATCGCTCTCTAGCTCACCTGACAATTGGTATCAGAGCTGGGCTAAGTTCTTCGGTGACCATGGCAGGCAACGGATCAAGCACTCCGACCGACGAAGATCGTCGAGGCAGGTCCTTGTCGCGCAGGCCTCGGGGAGCGCGCAGCGGCGGCGAGCGCCTGGTGGTGGAACGGGTGGTGGAGAAGGTGGCGTCGGCAGGCCCCGCGAACTATCCACTGCTGACGAAGACGAACTACAACGACTAGGCGTTGCTGATGAAGATCAAATTGGAGGCGCGTTTGCTCTCGGCAGCGATCGAATCCGATGAGGTTGATTTTCAGGTGGATCGCATGGCCCTCGACGCCATTTGCAGTCGGTTCCGCCTGAAATGATATCTACCTTGGCGACCAATCCACCGGCAAAGGATGCATGGGAGAGTATCAAGTCCATGAGAATCGGCATCGATCGTGTCCGCAAGGCGAGGGCACAGAAGCTCCGGCGAGAGTACGAGCAGCTGGAGTTTCGGGATGGTGAACAGGTTAAAGATTTCGCCATGCGCCTAACTGGCATGACAAACCAGTTAGCTACGCTCGGAGATCCAAAACCAAATGACAAGGTTGTCGCCAAATACCTATGCGTTGCACGACCAAGGTATCGCCAACTCGTTGTGTCCATTGAAACTCTCCTTGATATCACCACCATGTCTGTGGAAGAGGTCACGGCTCGCCTGAAGGCAGTGGAGGATGATGAAAAGCGCAGTGGTGATGGTAGGGACAAGTTATACCTCACCGAGGAGGAGTGGCTTGAGCGCTACAAGCAGAGAGAAGGCAACCGACGTGGCAGTTTATCTGGTGCTGGTAACAATTCAAGGGGGAGCCGCAACAGAGGTCGGGGCGGGAGAAAGGGTATGTTCACTAGTTCAAATGGTGAACGTACAGGACCGCCGAACCGGGGCAAGGACAAGTGCCGAAGCTGTGGCAAAACTGGCCACTGGGCAAGAGAGTGTCGCAACCGTCACAATCAAGATGAACAGGCTCATTTGGTTGAAGATGATGAGCCTACACTCATGATGGTAGAAGCTAGGATCATATCTAACTCATCGCAGTTCACGGCCGGGACTCAATCTGCAACTCAGCACAATGTCCAAGTGAAGGAAGAAGAGATGTATGCAGTGCTGGAAGGTGGAGGAGAGAATCTTGACAAGAAGAAATGGATTTTTGACACCGGGGCTTCAAACCATATGACGGGACTCAGAGAAGCCTTTGCAGACCTGGATACTGGCGTTGCTGGGTCAGTTCGTTTCGGCGACGGTTCTGTAGTGCGGGTTGAGGGCTGTGGCACCATCCTTCTAGCATGCAAGAATGGAGAGCACCATCCTTTGTCAAATGTCTACTACATACCACGTCTCACTGCCAACATTGTTAGCTGTGGTCAGCTTGATGAGAGTGGGTTTCAGATTCATGTTGAAGGGGGAGTTATGAGGATACGTGATGAACAGAAGAGGTTGCTGGCCAAAATTCACCGCAACACCGGGAGATTGTATGTGCTTGACATTGCCATCTCGCAACCAGTCTGTTTAGCAGCACTTGCTGGTGAAGACACTTGGAGATGGCACGCACGCTTTGCGCACATAAACTTTGGTGCACTACGTAGGATGGGAAAGGAGGGACTGGTGCGTGGGCTGCCAAGTCTATCACAAGTTGATCAAATCTGTGAGGCATATTTGGCCGGCAAGCATCGCAGGACACCGTTCTCGCAACAAGCAATACGACGGGCGACAGAACCGTTAGAGCTGCTGCATGGGGATCTCTGTGGCCCTATCACTCCGGAGACACCAAGCGGTAACCGCTATTTCCTTCTTCTTGTGGATGATTACAGCAGGTTCATGTGGATCACATTGTTATCCTCCAAGGATGGTGCACCGGAAGCCATCAAGAATGTTCAGGCGGCAGCTGAACGGAAAAAGTGGCAGGAGGCTCCGCGCCCTACGTACTGATCGTGGGGGCGAGTTTACGGCAGGCCACTTCAATGACTATTTCAATGAGTTGGGTGTACAACGGCAGCTCACTGCACCCTATTCTCCTCCGCAAAATGAAGTAGTTGAGTGAAGGAACCAAACGGTGGTCGGGGCAGCACGTTGCATGTTGAAGGCAAAGGATCTACCGGACATGTTCTGGGGCGAGGCGGTCAGGACTGCTGTGTATGTGCTCAACCGTTCGTCGTCAAAAGGGGCTGGTGGTAGAACACCGTATGAGCTATGGACTGGCCGCAAGCCGTCGGTTCATCATTTACGTACTTTCGGGTGCGTGGCTCATGTCAAGGACATGAGACCACACCTACGCAAGCTGGATGATAGAAGCAAACCCATGATCTTTGTGGGATATGAGCCGGGTTCAATGGCTTACCGAGTTTACGATCCAACGACCAAGCGTATATGCATCACACGCGATGTTGTGTTTGATGAGGACAAGAAATGGAGCTGGGAAGGTGGTGATGTGAACAATGAGTTTGTTGTGGAGTATGTTCCGGCTGACCATTCAGAAGTGGTGATCACATATCATGAAGGGCAGACGACACCACATATGGCTGGAACACCAGTAGCATCACCGACACCTGCTGCAGGAGAATCAAGCCCCGCAACACCACATGGAGGTCAAGCCTTGCCAGTGCCTATTGTTGAGCATGCATCACCACCGGCGGGAGTTGAGCTGGAGTTGGACGTGGATCATGGGTGAAAGCATCTAGGCCCCCGTGAGATATGGTTTCGGTGATTAATGACAACCGTTCGTTATTACTAATGAGTTTGTGGATGCGAGGTTTCACATATATCACATCAACCGTTAATGAACTATCTATTCACACCATTACTGCTCATTAGATACAAATGGAGACCCCTCAACGATCTATTCTAAGGGGTCATTCGATATGAAGAACTCATACAAACAAATCTATTCTATCAAAATGGGCAACACAAGAAGCTTACACTTTACCGTAATATCATTTCAAACAAGTGTCAAAGAGGTCACTCAAGAAGATTCCAAAAGTTCAACTCAAAACAACTCGAAGCAAACAAGTTGCATTCACCGGATCATCCGATGTCTTGCAAAATGACTACATCGGTTGAGTTTGAGTTGGCAGAAGAAGAAGACCTCAGAGCCCAGCACACACCGGATCATCCGATGTGAAGGAAGTGGCACATCGGTTGATTTCAATAGAAGGATAATTTCTGAGTAATTCTGAAGATCAACTCACCGGATCATCCGATGATGAAGTAAGTGTACATCGGTAAAATTCAACAGAGACAATATTTCTGACCCAATTCTGAAGATCAACTCACCGGATCATCCGATGATAAATTGAAGTAACATCGGTCGATTAAAAGATCCAACGGTTATATCCAACGGTCACATCTGACACGTGACATCAGCTAATTTGGATTTCGACCGATGCTCATATAAAGGGGTACATCGGAGGATCCGATGTTCACTGAAAAAGTCTGCCCACTTTTCCAACGGCTATCTCGTGTGGGCTGGCTATAAATACCCCTCCAACCGGCCATTTCGACAAGTCTTGATCACCAGAGCCTCTCTAGACATTCTCAAGCATTCAAGACCAAGAGCTACCACTTCCACACTTCAAAACCTCTTGTACTCCAACTATAGGTTATATCTAGCGAGAGAGAAGCTTGTGCGTCCATTCTTGGTGATTGGAATCTCTAGGCTAGTGAGAGAGAGTGTCTTGGTGACTTCTCTCACCTTGTAAACGTTGGAGGAAGAAGAGATCACTCCGGAGCTTACCAAGGTGTTTGTGGAAGCCCGGAGGATCACCGTTGTACAAGGCTTGAGCTCCACCTTGCCGGAGAAGGCGAACGGAGAAAGATAGTGGATTCCCTCGTCTTGGTGACTTGGGAGTGGCTATACCCTTTGGTGGGTGCCACAACGTGGACGTAGGAAGATTTTTGTGATCTTACCGAACCACGGGAAAAATCGCCGTGTCTTCGAGTCTCCGCGGGAGTTTGCATTTCTCTCCTCACCCCTTACTATTACGCTTTTACTATTCCGCACTTAACTCTCTTGCTTGCGTAGTTAGTTTGCATAGGGAATTGGGCTTCAACCATTAAAGTTTTAAATTGCTCTAAAATTTGAAAAAGCCCAATTCACCCCCCCTCTTGGGCGTTTCGATCCTTACAATGGGGAAAGTGCGCCATTGAGGTTCCGCACGTTGAAGAATATTAATGAAGAAGGACCGGCCCTTGACACGAATTATCTTGAACAAGAGGCAGATTTGTTGATGGTGGACACTGAAGAACCTGCTACATTCCAGGAGGCCCAAGCACATGACTGCTAGCGTAAGGCCATGCTCGATGAACTAGCTGGAATTGAGGAAAACAAAACATGGCAGTTGACAGAAGTCCCAACTAGCTATCGGCCGATTAGCTTGAAGTGGGTATTCAAGACAAAGAAGGATGTGGCAGGAAAGATCATCAAGCACAAGGCTAGACTTGTCGCTAGAGGTTTTGTGCAGAAACAAGGAGTGGACTTTGATGAGGTTTTTGCACCGGTAGCACGACTTGAATCGGTGCGGTTTTTGTTGGCTTACACAGCAAGTCAGGGATGGGACATACATCACATGGATGTGAAATCAGCCTTTCTCAATGGTGATCTGCAAGAAGAGGTATATGTTTCTCAGCCGCCTGGGTTCATAGTTCCTGGACAGGAGAACAAAGTATTGCGGTTGTTCAAGGCGTTGTATGGGCTACGTCAAGGTCCCCGTGCATGGTACGCAAAACTTGATAATGTACTAGTTGCACATGGCTTTCAGCGTTGTGAGTCCGAACATGCTGTATACGTGCGGAGAAGGGAATCACAACGAAGGCACCAACTCATAATTGGAGTGTATGTAGATGATCTTGTCATCACAGGAGATGATGCTACTGAACTTGTAAAGTTCAAGCAGGAGATGAGGAACGTCTTCCAAATGGCTGATTTAGGATTGTTGAGCTACTATCTCGGTTTGGAGGTGAAGCAAGATGACAGTGGAGTGACTGTAAGTCAGAAAGCTTATGCTTTGAAGATTCTGTCAGCAGCAAAAATGGAAGACTGTAATCCGAGTTGCACTCCAATGGAAGGTCGACTGAAACTGAGTAAGTCCAGTACTGCAACTCCTGTTGATTCAACTCAGTATTGAAGGATTGTGGGAGCTCTGAGATATTTGGTCAACACTAGGCCGGATCTAGCATATGTTGTCGGATATGTAAGCCGTTACATGGAGAGCCCGACAACTGAGCATTTGTTGGCTGTCAAAAGAGTGCTCAGGTACGTGGCTGGAACAATGGATTTTGGGTGCCACTATGGAAGGAAGGAAGGAATTCTGAAGCTGACTGGGTATAGTGACAGTGACCTGGCAGGTGATATTGATACACGCCAGAGCACAACAGGAGTACTATTCTTCCTTAATGACAGCTTGATCACTTGGCAGTCTAAGAAGCAACGTGTAGTGGCTTTATCAAGTTGTGAGACTGAGTATATTACAGGTGCTATTACAGCTTTTCAAGGTACGTCGTTAAGCAGGCTTCTAACTGAGCTTCAAGGGGAGAGAGAAGCACAACCATTTGTCTTGAAGATTGATAATATGTCAGCAATACAACCGAGTCGGAATCTAGTGTTTCACGATCGTAGCAAGCATATTGACACGGAATATCACTTCATCAGACAGTGTGTGGAGGAGAACCGGGTTAAAGTGGAACATGTTGACACCAAGTATCAGTTAGCTGACATTCTCACCAAATCACTCGGGCGTGATCGCTATGTGGAGTTGCGTACAAGACTTGGGCTCTTCCGGATTGGAGAAGAGCGCCAGGCTTAGGGGGAGATTGTTGACACGATAAGCCTGGCGCAAGAATAATTAGCATGTTTGTTTCCAGATCACTACATTGCATGCTAGTTTGTTGTTTGATTCCAAAGCATGTATGAGTGGACCGAGTTAAAGGCCACATTTTCTGCTGCGCGCACGACACGTTCGGTTGTTGAACGTGGACGCGTCATTGTAGCTGCATGATCGCATGCATGACGTATCGTGTATTTGGTTGAATTGAGAAAACAGAAAGGCACGCAGTTTCCTCGTGCTCACAACTGACGTCTAGCTCCTCCAAACTCGCGTGTTCGTCGACCACATAAACTTGCAGGAGTTCATCGCTCTCCTGACATATACTGTGCTTGCAAGTTCTTAATGAAGTGAATAATACATAACTAAACCGATATGATTGCATATGACAACTCAGCAGACAGCAGGGTCAGAGACTATTTTTTCCAAAAAAAAGGAAAATAAACCCAGCAGGCTTTGTGAGAGAAAAAGCCTAGCCCATGAGAGAGGCTATCGGCCCAAGCTCCCAAAACATAGGCCTCAGGACTTATTAGTCCAGCCCGGCTCACCCGCGCCATTCGCTTTGGCGGTCCACCGCTCTCCTATAAAAGCAGAGCCGCAGCCGCTAGGGTTCCTCTTGTCCGCCGGCGTCGCTCCGCATCACCCCTCAGGTAAACCCACCCGCATCCTCTGCTTCTCCCCTAATTCTCTCGTACGGGCATTCCTGCTTAATGTTGCGGCGCCTTCCGATGCGATTACGTCTGATGACTTAGGAAGCGATTATGTTTGCTAGACTTGGGTTTATTAGATCTATGCATAGTTCTGTTCTTGTTAATTTGAAATTGTCTCTTAGCCGTTGCTATGAGAATATCCTTTTATATTGCAGTTGTCTCAAGTCGGCCCCTTGGTTATATATTTGTTCCAGTTGTACAATGGAACTTCTGCTATGTTGTAATGGTTAATGGCAAAGTTCAGTGTCTTTTTTCTCAGTGCTTAAACCCATTTTATAGTCAACATTTGCTAATGGTTGATCTGGTGCGGTAGCAGGGTTCTCTTTCAGTAGTTTTCGAGTAAGCGTGCCAGCAATAAGAAATTAGGCGCTTTTTAGCTGTCGATAAGAAATTTAGTGTGCCACCATAGCAGTTGCTGCTTCTGCCACGACCATAGTTTTTCACTAGACTTGTAACTTGTTTATGCCTCAGTCAGGCGTTAGCTAATCAGGAATAAAGTAATTGATATTTAGATCCCTTCCATGTCATTTAATGGTGATATGCCATTCGGTCATGTTGATGGGTAATATTTTGTTCCTCTGGCTTGTCGTTCTTCAGTAGTGTTTTTATCCCTAATTTTTGCCAGCTGGCTGAAATGCCTCATTTACTAGTAATTTTGTGATGTATTCTCCTTTTTTTGTTTCTAACCTTTTCTTGCTTACCTCCTGAGCAGGTAGCAGGCTGCCCTGTTCAGACCCCAATGGCGCCCAAAGGTATCAAATTTTTGTCTTTTTTTTGTACCTAGTCCCCATGTTTTGTGTTTGTGTTCATTGAATTATTTTCAAGTGTTTTGCTGTCTAACTTGAACTGCAGTTGCAACATGAATTTTAGCATCTTGATATTCCTTTATTATTACATATCAGTCTACTGGAAAAAGTATGCAATGCTCGTTTCTGTTTGTTCAAAGATGCTCTACAATGCGCCTAGAAACACGTAACTTTTTTCTGAAAGTGCAGCGCATGAAATTGTAGCATAACCTGTTTTTGTTGTTTAAAAGTGAGTGCTGATTTAGTTTCTTAAAAGGTGGTGCTGTTCTCACATGTTGTTCTTTTCTGATATAAAATTGTGTAGCTCTCTCAAAGAAGGCTGACAGCAAGAATCAGGCCTTGAAGGTCGCCAAGGAAGTTAAGTCTGGGTCGTCCAAGAGGAAGTCCAAGAAGATCCGCACATCTGTGACGTTTCACCGCCCAAAGACTCTTAAGAAGCCAAGAGACCCAAAGTACCCAAGAGTCAGCGCACCTGGGAGGAACAAGCTTGACCAGTACCAAATCCTGAAGTACCCGCTCACAACCGAATCTGCGATGAAGAAGATTGAAGATAACAACACTCTGGTCTTCATCGTTGACCTCAAGGCAGACAAGAAGAAGATCAAGGCAGCTGTTAAGAAGATGTATGACATCCAGGCGAAGAAGGTCAACACCCTGATCAGGTAAATGTTTTACTTGCAGCTTGTGCTAGAATTCCAATCACCTGTGTCCTGCTTGACAATCGGGACCATCTCTTATGTGACAGGCCTGATGGGAAGAAGAAGGCTTATGTGAAGCTTACACCAGACTACGATGCTCTTGATGTGGCCAACAAGATCGGCATCATCTAATCTAAATCGTGTTATTTGGTGTCAATTCGTTGCAGTTTTGAGTTTTGGTGGCTAGGTGGAGAGAACCGCATGGATACGTATCTGTTTTCTGCTTGTGAACCATTCCCAAGGATGGAAATTTGCAGTGTTCAAGTTCTGCATTTGAATTGTGTTGTTGGATATTAGCACATGCTGCAACGGTGTGAGGCTCGATCGTACCCTTGCTGACTTTTCGTTTCAGCAGAGCTAGTAGGATTCACAGTACCCAACTCTTGGAATCAGTTGTTTGAACTGCTGGTACGCATTTCGACCTTGGAACATATTATCATTAGGAAGTTATAAAAAGCTGGAGTTAGTATTTGTGTTACTCTGCGGCCCCATTTGCCGATTTCATGTTTCATGGCTTGATCACAGGAACGGTATACCAATCTGTCTCACCTGTTTCCGTGTTGCTAGCACCGGGCCAGAAACGCGCGAGGTTGTCTGCCGTTGCGGTTTACGAGATCGACGCCTCCCTGACCCTGAGTCGATTGCTGCCAGGTCCGGCGTTGCAGCGGTCAGGAGAAGCCAACGCAAGTTACCCAATGGACGAGCAGGACCGCCGCCAGTGTGACGCGCAACCGCGACCCATCTTTCCGTTCCGAAACGGGACGGGGTTTTGGGAACTCCGATCCTGGGACTGGGATGCCCGCAGTGTTGTCCTCTTCGGACATGGAGTCCAAAACAGTTGTTACCCCGCGGATCTTCTTGTCTGCGGCCTATATAAAGTCCAAACGAGTTCGGGAGCACGCCCTTGCGCATCCAGGCTTTAGAGTTGACCATGGATGGCGTCTTTGAGTCCGGTCACGGCGGCCTCCGCTACAAGTACGACAAGGACCCCGACGGCCGAGGCAGGGTTCGGATCAGCCACGCCGCGCAGCCGTGCCCCGGCGTCGCGCTCCGCTTCTCCGCCGTCATCGACTGCACCCCCGGCGAGGAGCGCATGCCGCCGGTCACCATCGACGTCGTCAACAAGAGCCTGCCGCCGCCGCCGCCGCCGCCCGCGGCTGGTGAGGGCCGCCCCCAGCAGGTGGCGGCCCGCTTCACGCGCAGCAGCGGCGACGACTTGGTCGCTGCCAGCCAGCTCGGGTGGGTGGAGGCGATGGTCGAGGAGGCGGGCCTGCGCCGGGAGTGCGCCCGCAGCGTGAACGAGTTCTGCCGCCTCTCGGCCGCTTGCGCCAGCAACACGTTCTTCACGTCGGTGGCGATCACGGTGGAGGCGGGCGTGCCGGGGAGCGTCGCCGTCGAGGACGGCGAGGACGAGGTGGGGCCGGACGACGGAGCGTCCACTGGAGAATGCCCCATATGTTACAGGCCGTACGTGGTCGGCGGCGCCACGTCCGTCAGGCTGCCGTGCGGCCACGTGTACCACCGGAACTGCCTGGACAACTGGACGCGCGTGAACGCGACGTGCCCCTTCTGCCGCGCGCCGGTGGCGGTGCCGGAGGACGATTGTTTCTGGTACGACGATGAGGAGGATGGTGGGGAGGGACGATGAGGAAGACGACGGGGGGATGATGATATCTACCGCGGTGGAGGATGGACACACCTCCGGCCGGCGACTAGGACCACTAATTTACTCGGCCTTCTTGGACTCGGACTCGTATCACGGGAGCAACAATATTCGTACGTGGATTTGGCCAGGCGACCGGGCAGGGGCTTTTCTGAACTGTTGTTGATGATATTGTTTGTATGCCTTATGCAACTCAATAAATTGACGAGAATATTTGGATGGACGACAAACTTAAAATTCAAATTCTTATGCAATTCTACAGTATGAGTACGGATAATAACAAGTAATACTAATCTAGCATGTTAAATTTCTAATACAGTCAAAATCATTGTTAGTTTTCCCAATCAGCAACAACATTCTCCTGAACTCTTCCCACTATGATGTGGGAAACCATCGTACATGTCGACGTTCAGGTAACAAACCAGTGCCAGTATTCATTGATCTCAGTACGTTTTTAGCAGCATACTAGTTGGACTCAACATACCACCTGAACTCTTCGAAATATGACGTGGGAAAGCGTCATATCATCTGACCGTCAACGTTCCAGTAACAAATCAGTGCCAGTATTCATCGATCTTACTTCTTCCACTAGTTAGGTGTCATTAAATATTTAATACATAATTCCGTACTTGGAAATAATCATCACATACAAAAGCAAAGCAACGGCTGGAGAAGGAAAAATTAAGCTCCAGCATACAGTAAACCCGTGTACTGATGATTGCTCCGGGTACTTCTGCAATAACATAAGAACATTTGCATGTAGCAGCACTTGTTCCTCAGTTTCAGCGACGTCGTCTCTGGTCATAATCGTCATCTTCTTCATCAGAATCACCTTTCTCACGGAATCTAGGATTTTTCTCCTGCAAATAAACAGTGGAGTACTTTGTTAATATCTTAGGACCTAGAAGACAATTAATAACCGGACAAGACATTGTGTGATATAAAGAACAGGTAATGTACCGCTGAATCAGAGTCAGGTGCTCTCCTAGACCCCTCTAGTGCAGACCGATCATCATTCCGGTGACGCTCTAGTGCAGACCGATCATCATTCCGGTGACGTTTTCGTTGGTAATCTGAAGAGGATGATATCAATTTAAGAATGATAAATTAAACACACAAAGCAGTTTAAGCTATGCTACCTCCTCTGTCGTTCCTGTAAGAATCTCCATATCCTCTCTTCCTTTCACCTCTCTCATCTGCACATTGAAACAGAAATAAAATGACAAATATTATATGATGTGTACATAAAGAGCTACATACATCCAAGTTTAATTTACTAAAAGCCAAGAACACACTACCCCATATTGATATGACTGAGCAACTAAGTAGTGAGACGATCGTGAAATATGCTGTGAAGGAGCCAATCATCATCCACACTCTCCTGATGGCAATAAATCAAAACATCCAGCTTATGGAACATCTAGTTGCTAAAGGAATGCCTAGGAAACAGGTATTGGTACAACACTGTAACTGATAACAAACAAGAACATAAAGCATTGCAAACTGACCGATTAGTGAATGTCACAAGAACTAAATAGCCAGACTTCAATGTAAACTATAAACAGATAAGATGAGTATGTAAGACATGCCAGCATAAATTCCAGATTCCATGTTGATTCCAATCAGAGTGATTACTGTACAAAAGCATCCCCTAAAGAATGCAACTAAGGTAATGATAACCCAAAATCGTGATGTGAAAAAGAAAACGTGCTTCCATGGAGGTTTGTGTCATTAGCTCAGAATCCTAGTAACACAGAACATACATGGAGGTGGTGCATTCGGTTGAAAACTTCCACCATAGTCAACTAATTCTCTTTGTGCTTCTAGCTCCTTCTGAACCATCTTACCATAACCACCTCTTCGTTTGCTTTGTTAAGGAAGCCTGGAAACTCAGGACAGAAGTCAATGAAATGAAGGGAACAGGTAAATGTGTACCCAGTGCCGAAAGCTCCCACATATTATAGGGTCTGGGGAAGGGAACTTCTAGGCAGCCTTCCTCTTGCTTATTTTACAAGGAGGCTGATACAAACCAAGGACCTCTAGGACGCAAGTGGAGAGACTCTACCACTGCGCCAGGCCCGCCATTCAGAACAGGTAAATGCACTTTTTTTTAGATTTGCACCAGTAAGAAAACCAAATGGCATTTAGTATATTGTGGATTATATATGTTCTATATGTCACAAGTACTGTAGGCCACATAAGAACACCGTAAACTGTGTTTTATATATTAGTATAAAAGGATATCTGGATCATAATCTGTACGGTACTCGTCTCTGACCTATGAAACAAACAAACAATATATCAGCATAAAGCACATAGAAGTATACATTTTACTCAAGTAGACTATGATTAAGGCAATACTTGACCACCACTCCGTCCACGACCCCATTGCCTGCCTTCTTCAAAGCCCCAATCAAAATCAACACGGATTGGACGATCATCAAGCATCGTTCCGCTGATATATTTGACTGCATCTTCAGCATCCTCCCTAGAATAATAGCTGGAAAGACAGGATGAAAAAGGATAGGCATTAGCATAATCACGAAAGGACACCAGGGTACGTCGCAGCTGGCTCAAACAAACTAGACAGATCAAATATTTGGTATTCTCGACATATCATTAGTACAGCAAAGTTATGCCATACATGTGTACTGGAAAACCTTGCTTCTTCAATACAATGTCAAAATTGATAGCTAGAAGAATGAGTTACCTCAGGAACCAACTCCAGGACAATGAGTTTATCTAGAAGGTATACTGAAGTACTGGCACTGATCTCAACAATACAGTTTTCACAACTACATGATGCTTCGCTTTTAGAAATCTTACATGACTTATATCCTATGATTATAGAAGTTACATTCGCAAACCATATCAAACTAAAAATGAGAACCGGAAGTAGAACTTTTATAAGTTAGCCAGCCACACTCCAAGCTTCACCAGTCTAGCAAGATTAAAAGGGCGTACCCAGTGCTGAAAGCTCACACACATTGTGGGGTTTGGAGAAGAGGATTTGTGGGTAGCCTTCCCCTTGATTATTTTGCAAGGGGGCCTTTTCGAACCTAGGACCTCCAGGACACAAGTGGAGAGATCTACCAGTGCACCAGGCCCTCCCTTCACGAGTCTGGCAAAATTCAGTTCACAAAAGCCCACTCTCTTACCATAGACCATCAAACATAACTGCACCAACGCAAATCAAACCCTGACTTTCTGAGGCAAAACTAGAAAGCATTGGAGCATGGTATAACTAAGTATCATTGCCCACAAATCAAATCCTGACTTCCTGAGCCAAACTAAAAAGAATTGGAACATGGTATAACTAAATATCATTGCCCAAGAACTCACATGACTGCCTTCTTCAAGAGGACTTAGTCACATAACAACAAATGAAGCACTAAAACGAAAACCAATAAAGGTTATGCACTTCAATCTACTGGATAAGTAGTGAGGGAGGGCGGAGTACTTTTTGGGCCCCTCCCTCCCAGTTAAGATTTAAAGGAATGACCAAAATCACCAGCTTGACAGAACCATCTCAGCTTCCATAACAATCAACAGATAATTTAAATACATTGATATCCACGACACAATAACAATGTTTGCCCCTAAAGACCTGCACCTGAGCTCCACTAAACCTAGTGCACACACACTGAGATGGCACACTTCACTGCCTTTGTTCCAGAGCAATTCATACCTTCCTAGCAACACCGAAAATCTATGGGGGCACTGATTCACAAGTGATTTTCTCACACCATCACAGCACAAATGAGTCAAATCAAGGAACAAACATAGCCAGAAAAAACATCTACACAAACGTGTAATTGCATCCCAGAAGAACAAGTGGGGCAATTTCCCCTTCTAATAAAACCGGTCTAGGCATTTGGTCAGTAGGTTGCATCGACCTACAGCATGGACTCCAATCATCCAACAAGAAGAGCGAGGAAAGGAACATGCAAGGCATCAAGGAAGGGATGAAGCGAGCACGCACAGTACGAAACAGAAGCCGCAGGGGGTCTTGGAGTTCTTGTCCAGGCCCATGATGATCTTCTTGATCTCGCCGGCGCGGGAGAACAGCTCGTAGGCCTGTTCTTCCGTGGTGTAGAAGGACATGTTCCCCACATACGCCGTCGTCGACGCCTGCAGCGCCGCCTCGTACTCCTCCTGCGTCCCGGAGAACCGCCGGTCCCGGTACGCCGACAGCTTGTTCGGGTCCTGGGAGCGGAAAGGGCGACGAGCCGCGTGAGCACGGCGGCGAGGGAAACCGGAATCTTAGCTAGGGGTTTGGGTTTGGGCGGATCCGTACCTTGAAGAGGGACGCCATTGGTGCGGCGGCCGCGCTAGGTCGAGCTCCGCGTTCGGGGTTTTGGGCGCGGCGGAGAAGCACCGGGGGGGACGGGGAGTCTTGGGTGCCTTTGATGTACCGGCCGACGGGTGAGTGTGACGCCGAAGAGAATGAGAAGCGGAGTGTAATGGAGTCTGAGTAGAGTCTTCCGACCTCCACGACATTTGCCAAAACTTTTTATTCAAAATACTAAGATTTCACTGCAGAATCACTAAGACATTTATTCTATTTGTTCAAGTGGATTGTTCTGGAGTTGTAATGCCAGATTGTCTTCCTCCGAACCGAGGCAGCTATTCCAACTGCAAAGCCAGACCGCTGAAGACAACGCACGTAAATCGATCTTATGGTTCGAGTTAGAAACTTGGAACTGTATGAAATTGCAACCGAAACCCACCTATTCCATCGTATGTTGTTGGTTTGGGTAAATCTTCGAATATCACCTGCTCCCGACAATGGAAGTAGCAGATGGACTTGTATCCCGACTAAAAAAAAGCTCATTCTACGCCGGTGCACCTTGGTTTTCTGGGGCCCAAGGCCCGCAACAAACACCACCCAAACATCCAAAGGCATCCCGGTCCATCAGGATGTTTACGCCCATGAGCCGTGACCAATTAACAGTGCACTTATCGTTGTTTCTTGAGGGAAAAAAAACTGAAGGGACAAGCCTCTATAGGTCAAACAATTAACGATGCGCTTACCGTTGCAAAAAGAGCAAAGTACAAACAGGTGGATTTGTACAGTAGATTATGGGTGATAAAATACCCTTAGATTTCGATTACCTATGACTGTGGTAAGCTTGAACAAGTACAAAGGATGTTTCGGCCACTTCTGTTGGAACACACACATGAATGGAACAACCTTGTTGATCCTGAGCACCGTAACCATAACAGGGCGCCGCATTACATGGACTAGTACCATATTAAATACTCTCTCTTTCTGAAATAATTGACGTTTAGAATAAAAAATATAGTTGAAATTGAATTAAATTAGTTGTCAATTATTTCGAAACAGAGGGAGTAGCATCACAGAGGGTTTCAGCTACATGACCACCATGTCATATTCGAACGTCACTGAAGATGAATTTAGCTCTGGCTGCTCATGCCAATAAAAGCGCTATGCCCACGAAATTATTCGAGAAAGCTGGTCCAGGCGATGCTGATGAGCTCGCCGGCCAAAGTACACACAAGCTTTCCTGAGTTGTCACAGATGATGCGACCATTACGCAGTCGGTAATCGTCCTTAAGCACGGTCTCTCTAGTCGATCACTACCTTGATCTCTGCTCTCCACATTCTTTTAGATACATGGAATTTCGATTATTATCCGCAAACTGTAGTTTGTTTTGGAATTTTCCGGACCGCAAATCCTGTCCCCTGGAGCTGCACACCACTTGAATAACATCTACTGGAAAATCGGTAAAATATACAAAATGTAGACAATATTAGCGAGAGTATATACCATTCCAAAATGACACTTCAAATATATCCATCTCAAACTATTGTACCGGTTTATCCCAAACCACAACACAGCTGGATCCATTCTATACACTCTACTTTGTAAAACAATGCCGTTAGCCACACGTCCAGACCGGACACGTATCGACAACAGGCATGTCAAAATTATAGTGATGCACCTCAATCATTAGCCCAGGTACCTTTAGTTTACACCATTTCAAAGATTATATAGCAATCAGTGCATATATACTCGGAAAACACTCTGTGATCGCCCAATGGTATTGCATTGAAAGAGCTCAACCTGAGCCCGGCTAAAAAAGGTACGAAAGCTGGTCCCCAGAAACATGAGGGTGTGCGTACCCAGCTTCCCCCTCCCCCATCCATAGGTCAGTCCATCTTGTGCGCATAGCCAGATGAACCATCTCCCGCTGCTCAGCATTTCCCCATGAAGGATTACAATCCCAGCTGGCGACATTCTTCCAAAGCTTCTCGACAATCACAAACTCCCACAGGACATAGAGCACCCTACCAACAACCTTGCTTTATGTAGTGCTTCATGCAGTGATGGAATAGCTCTGCTGATGACTTGATGATGATATATATCTAAATACAAATATAAATGATGGTGGAAAAGAAACAACAATGTTCTCTATTTCATACAACGTAACAAGAAATTATGCATATACTGAGGTATCGTGAAAGCTCATCCCTTGGAAATTATTTGATGTTAATAATCCGTCACGCCTGAACTCCACGCGCTATAACAGCATAAAAATGTTATTCTAAGAAAGATGCTAGAAAAGTTACAGTAAGCCATCAAATTAAGTTCCAACTTTCAGATAGATTCACGGATGAGACACTGAACTTGAAGACCATAGAGAAGTCATGTAATAAACGGATGTGTGTCTCCATTCACACCTACACATCCACATACTATTAACCCCCGGTGTATTTGCATCATCTTATCAAGAATGACAATACAGAGGATCAACTGAAGAAATGTACGAAGTAACAGTAAGCATTCGTTGTAAAATAATGGGGACATGTACATGTTCTCCAGAGAAATAAAAGTATTTGTACTTCGGTATCAATCTAGATCTCCAGAGAGCCGCGCCGGTCGATGCAGACGTCAAGGTGAAATCGTGTGTCTCGACAGGGCGAAGAAAATTCTGTCATGGGCACGATATGTTTCATTGTAGGGATAAGTCCGAAACGTCACCAATGGAACAGTGTATGAACAGCAACCTAGCTAGCCCCTATCCGTTTTCTGGAGCTATTAGAAGACAAATGTGTTATCGCCAATTACTGCTACAATATCACCAGCAGCACGTGCGAAAAGTGAAGAACAAAAAGACACATGGTGCACAGGATCTGCAGCTATAGCTCCTGCTAATTGACCGGAGTATACAGTATACTGACCTGACAAGAGGAAGCAGCAAGCAGATCTGAGAGACTTTGGAGTATACTGGAGTGCTCATAAAAGGAGAAACGTGCTCTCAAAGAGAATAAAATGAGAAAGGAACGACAGATCTGGCCACAGAAACGTATCGAATTTTCTGCATTTTCATCGGTTAATTACCTTCCGATCGTAATAACCAAAATCAATCAACATATATATGTACTACTCATACAGTAGCAGTAAATAGTTTTACCTTCCCAAGGTGAAGATGACCGCAAAAGCTCCTGGAATCCGTGCGAGACGGTACTGTACACACGCGCGCGCGCGCCAAAAAGCTCAGATCCAGCCGCGGGGCCGTACGTACGAACGGCCCCGAAATAGAAACTCGTCAGAGTACCAGGTCGTCGTTGCTTCGTGTGAAGTCGAGGATTCCTGCGGCCGCAGCACAGCATACAATGATACTGCAGGCAACACATGGACGTTCAGTGGTTCGGTGGACATGCAGCGCGGCGCCGGTCAGCCGGTGGGGTGGTCGCGCGCGGCGGTCGTCGTTCCGGCCGGCCGGGGACGGTCGCGGCTCCGATCGGCAGATGCGGCCGGTGGAGGGGCGAGGGGAAAGGGAGGGAGAGGGAGAGAGAGAGTGTGGTGACAGGAAGAGCAGTGAGCACGCGGCCGCCGACGGCAGCCGGTGCCGTTGCGCCCGGCCGTGTGCTCACTCTCTTCTGTCACCGCCCCGGCGCCCGCGTCCGTCCGAGCCACCATGCCTATCTCACCGCGCGGCCTCGCGACAACCGCCGCCCGCGACCAGCGCACGCAGCCGGCACAGGCGATGCGAGAGGGGAGAGAGAGAGAGAGTCAGAGAGCTTGCAGAAGGCCGGGGGCGCGACGCGGCTAGTGACTATATAGGGTGAGCCGGACATTCCTTGCGGCTGCGGTCTGGCTGGCAGGCTAGCTTAGGGTTTCCGCGTGCAGGGGTGCACTGCGGTACGGCGCCAGGTCGGTCGAGGTGGGCGCGGCGGCGAGCGGATGGACGGGCTCGCCGGCCAGGAGCAGGCTGCGCGCGCGGCTCTTTCTAAAATCGGGCATGCGTAGGTCGGGCAACTTGATCGATCGATCGGGGGCCGCATCTCCTGTCTGGAAGCGATAAGCCGGGCGCGCATTAAAGCCTTGCCGCGCCGCGCCGCGATGGGGCCGGTCCGCCGGTGGCCCCTCGGCGCGACACGGGTCCGTCCGTCTGGTCGTCTCGTCCCTCCCTTCCTCCCGCTCGGCTCGGCGTGAGTTTCTTTTTCCCCAAATCCCCCTGGTTTTCTTACCATGCTATGCTATCATCATGCGAGGCGCGGCGTCCCTCTCCTCACTCCTCTCCGTCCAACAACCACCGGTCGGGTCGCGAATTGAGTGAGGAGAGCTCGATAATATGGCGTCCTGGACTTCCGCGCCTGGTGGTCCGTGAGCTGGTCCTGCTCGAGATGCAACGTGGAAACGCCGCCTCAGATCCGCGGTACACTTGGGTGCTGCTTTTGGTCAGGCTGGCTTTTTCTGGGACGACGCACGCGTCTCGCGGGTAGTTTTGCCTTTTCTGGTCGCGTGACGAGGTCGACGTTTTAAAGCTCTCTGACGCGACAGACCCGGAGATTGATGGTGTACGTCTGTTTACTACCTCACGAGGCTCAGCTCGTACACCCTTCACTTCATTCTCTCTGCCAACTGGAGTCCTGGAGTGTACAGCACAAGCAATGCATCCAACTTATGTCAATTTTATGGAAGGATTCGGACTCGGGTTTGATGGGTCAAGCTCTAAAGGCATAATGAAAGGATAGGCCGGGTGCAGGTTCATGAATTATATATCAAGGATTGATTGAATCCTTGATATATAATTCATTTGGGGTACAAGTATTATATAGTCATACCCCACTGGTGATGGTTTCGTTTACGCCTTCCAATTATGAACTTGCAGGCTACTGTACCGTGAGCGCGACCCACATCCACATGGCTGCAGGCCGCTAGCTGTTTTGGTTTGGTGTACCAGTATCTCAAGAATTTTCCTTCCCTGGCACAGTTCTCGAGTCGTCGCTAGGCTCGAATAGGAAAGACCAACCTAGAGGCTTTCCTATTTCGGTTTGTTTGTATCGGCGATTTTCAAGCATCACATGGCTGCACGTACGTAGCACAAAACTAGAGTGTATGCTCCACTCTTGTACGACACGTAGTCGTGCTGTCCTTGAGGCTACGTCGTTTGGACGGTTCGAGGAAAGACCATGACCCGTTTAGCCCGGGGCCGGCCAGGTGTCGTGTTGACGTCTGATTGGCTAGGCCTCCCTAAACCAGTAATTTAATCTCGTCAGATCGCAGCAATTTATGGTCTAGATATCTTGTTTAAGCCATCGTGGGAGCAGAACACGCAACAGCGAATTTTATAAGCAGCCGACCAGGTTATTAGTACATATGATTTTATCGAAGAACTTTTGAGCCATCGTCATTGGAATTGCGTGAGGGAGCTTGGTAGCTTGATCGAACTTCTTTTTAAGGTATAGGACGGGATAACATGACTGTGTACCTGCGCCTCTGAACAGAATCCGTATTATTTGGCGAGGTAACGTGCGTGCATGCCGAGAGAAAGAGAGAGAGAGAGAGAGAGAGAGAACGATTTTGTAGATCATGCAAAGAAACGACCAGCTAGTAGAGAACAGAACAAATGCATGAGCTAAATTAATTAGTGGCGAAGCCTCAACAGAACTACAGGGGGCGGCCTCAAATTTTACTGTGCAATTGGGGGTAAAGCCGTAAAGGGTTCCCCAGTGCCGCTGGTACTCAATTAAGGACCTCCTTGTATAGTACACCTGCGAAAATTCAATTATAATATATACTTGATACAAAAAAATTTGATTGGAGCTGCTAGTAGCTAGCAAATCATTTCTTGGGCTCCTGAGAAAATATATAGAAGTTTTATACTGCCAGCGTGTTGAAGCTGTGCACCGTCGAAATCCGATAGGCTAAGCTCCACTTAAACTTATAATGTACTGTATATGCAATTCCGGCGGGGAAGGCCAATTGGCGTGGATCTGGCCTGACCCCTGTTTTGTAACTCTTGCAAATGACGACTTTTGGGCACTGATTAATTTAGATTGTACGCTACGCACCAGCTACCCAACTATCCCCACTCAAAAGGAAAAGAAATATCAATGCCGCCAGTTGGTCAACAAATAGTGTTATGGCCTTTACATTAGCAGGCATATAATTCCTCTACAGTTAAGTGTGTAAAGCTAAGATAAAGTTTTATTTCTTTTTATACGAGTAATGATACATACACTTTCAAGCTTAGCGTTGTTCATTAGGTTCCTTATAATAAAATCTTCCCATTACGATATAGTTTTTCCGTGTAGTATAAAATCCCAGTCTAGCTAGCTAACGACTAATCAATATCTTAATGACTCTACAAATACATACAGTGCTTGTAATATTTAACAATAAAAAAATAACCAACTGAAACAACATGGGCTCCAAAAGCATATATTATTGCACAATGCAATAAGAAAAACTTTTGGTGGTCCTCCGGCTACTCCGAAAAGAATATCAGCATCAGCGTGGTCCATCCAACCCCAGACCCAACGCCTTCGTCCCTTTTCTTGGAACGGCCGTCGGATCTAATCAAATCTCGATCAGCTAGCTGATGATTCCTTTCGGACCCAGACTGCGCTTATATATTAGCGACGCAGCAACGACGACCTCCAGAGTCCAAAGTCAACTAACCGCGGCAGTGTGGTTAGTACGTAGTACTAATGGAGGAGCCTAGCTAGCTACTCGTTGCTCTGGACGTACTCCATATTCGACGGTAGCTTGCACGATCGAGTACGTGCTCGACAAGTGTACATGGCTCTCCCTTTTCTTCTGGCCCGGCGCCTGCACGCGGGCTTACTTATTAATTCGGCGCGTGATTGGTCGGCCAGGCCAGGCCAGGCCCGTAGGGTGGGCACCGTGCTAGCTAGCGGCCAATAAGTGCATGCGTGTGATGTGATCCGCTCTAGCTGTCGCGGCGTCACTTGCCGCGCGGCTGAGCCTCTGCTGGGACCTCCAGGAGCTCATCAGATATACATCTCGCCGTGAGTCCGGCCCATGCCGTACGCTTCAGCCCCCATGCCGGAGGAAGTATTAAATATGGGGCCATTTCATCATTTTTCATGATGTGGCAATAAATTATTAATCAGGAGAGGGATGAAAGGTGTTTCGTCATCTAGATGAAACCCAGATCGATGTACATTGTCTCTAATGCAGTTTATGTTTACCGTGCATTCTTAGAAAATAACAAAACTAAAAATACGTATTGTAAAAGATATTTCATCCATTAACTAAATAGCGTATTTCTAATGTGACAATCTTAGAAACAATAAAATAAAACTAGCCTGTCTGATGATGATCATGTACGATTTGGCTACCTTGGCTGTCTATCTATCTACTCCGTGCAAGTGGAAGAGTGGTGGTCCATGAATGGGCCGCGGCCGGCCGGGCCAGTCGGTCGAGCGATGCCATGCGATGCGTATCTGAAAGATTCAGCAGCTCGCTAGACAACACTACAGGCAACAACGACACCAATGCCATGCATCAATCATCGACGCATGTGTTGCGTCTTGTGTGGTTACGTATTTAACAGTAACTGCATGCATGACCGAGAAACAGCTGCTGTGCACAGTTAGTTCCGGTCGTCGGTTCGATTGCAATCTAATCTAACTGTGGACGAACAGTGGACCAGAGAAAATTAAACTCTATCGCAGTGGGTACTGTTCAGTGTTCACATCTTATATTTGCATTCGTTCTTCACTCTTACCGTAGCTACTACTAGTAGAAACTTCAATACGCTCGGTTTGCAAGGAATCGTCATCTGAAGCGCAGACACATTTGTAGCTACACTGTCTTCATATCCTCAGTCAATTACGTACCGTAAAATATATAAACCCACATCCATATGATGTCTCCGCAGAAAATAGACCCGTATGATTATGTGGCGGCAGCTTGTAGCGGGCGCGCGTCCCTTTAATTGCTGATGCATGTCACCTGTGCGTGCTAGTTGAGAGCGTAGGGCCAGCACTATAAATTCCTGCCTCATTGGAGGGAAACCTGACGTGGGTTTGGTGCCCTCATTATCTCCCACCCACCGAAATGTTTCCTCATCACCTCCCACATATATATCCTCCCAGATGGAAAGAGATCAGATGAGAAGATCTCGTCGCCTCGATTGTTTGATTCGAGAACAGTATTCGTGCTTCACTGCTGGGAAAATGACAGCTTCATTCACTGCACCGTTTTTCGAGAAGTTTACAATAAACAAAAGCCATATGATATCTTTTTTTCGAACCAGGAAATAAACCCATATCATACGTGTGGCCACCCACCGTGCACGACGAAGAAAAAAAATTTAGAGACGATTGGAAAAGTCCACATGCGATGTTTATATATGCAATATATAATCTGTAGGTTCTACTATTTTCATATTGATTCATGGCAGCTACAACGACCGGGTAACGTGCCTCTCTTTTTTTGGCCTTTAACATTGCGATCAAGAGCCACGTACGCGTCGGGCGATCGAAGCTACCAGAAGGGAACGTGGAAAACGAAGAAATTTTTCCTCTTTAATGAGAATTATATGTTTCACACTATATGCCGTTTTTTTTCGCATCTTTTTCCCAAAAGGATCCCAATCCATAAGGAAAAACAAACATCGACGACGTAGACCAGAAGAAGGCCAGCCTAGCCCATTACCGACTCATCTCGAGGTCGCCCCCATGATTTTACCCTCTCCCGCAGTCCGGCCCACCATCGCAACGCGAAAAAAACCACGCGAAAGGCTCCGCTCCACCAGGGCGCACATGTCGCCCAACGGTGCCGACCGTACCGACGAGACGGCCTGCTGAGCCCACCGCGGTTTTCTCTTCGGTCCTTCAAAGGCCCGCTCCCTTTCACGTACTCCCCTCGCCGCGGTTTTTTTTCTGAATTCCGGACCACTCCTCCTGCCGGCTCACGAGCACCGACCGCCAACCACGTTAGCGATTGCTTGCACGGCTCCCTCCCCCTGCAAGCAAGGTGCGTGCCCTGGCCTGGCATCGCTGCTCGACCCGCCGCCGCTAGCCTCGTCTCCATCTCTCCCGTTCGCCCTCTCACGCGATGTTTAGCTAGCCAGCTGTTAGTTACCCAGCGCAGTGGGTGGGGTAAGAGACGACACGACAGAGGTTGTGAAATGCGCAGACAAAACAGCTTCCACGCCACCGTCTCTTGCGAGCGAGCGAGCGAGCTCCACAGACTGAACGGACTTTTTCAGCAGTAGGTTGGTACGACGAAGGTGAGGTTCTCCCTGTCGTGCGCGCGGCGCCGCGCGCAGCGTGCCCGGGGTTGCCTTACGATTCAAGCGAAAGCGTGCCGCGAGAAATCGTCTCGGATGTGCGTGACGTACCAAACCCTGAAGCGAGACGCTCACCCACCGGTGTTCCGGCTGCTGCATGCAGGGCTGCGCCGTGCCGAGCCAGCCCAACGATGCATGGAACAAGGGACTGGGAGCAGCGTGTCCTGTGCTCTTCGTCAGTGGCGGCAGGCTCTGGGAGCCGGAAGCTCAGTACGTAACAGTTAAGGACGCTTCTATGTATGCTTTCCGAAAGATGGTTAAGGTCGCATCAAAAGCATAAAACGGAAGGGGGGAAATTAATGACTGGTCTGTGCATGAGGATCTAGCTCCAGGTCACCATGATTAGGGAAAAGCTTCACAAGTACAAAAGATGGGGAGACAGGGCACCAGGTCATTGGACGAATAGACCGTTTGGACGACTGAAAAAGAAGACGTGTGAGCGATATCTGCTTCTTCTTCTGACCTTTTTTGTTTCTTTCCTCTTTTTTTTTTCCTCTGCGGCTGCAGGGATGGGTAAGGACAAGTACGAGCTAAACCTTTTGTTGAGTGACGAATCTGGAGATATCCACTCCATCACGGTAACAATGTAATGTAATGTAATATGATTATGGTTAATGGAACCTTCTAATCAGTACTGTGCAGATCTTTGGCTGCAGTATCCTTGCAGATCGAAGTACCGGCGGAGCACCACAAACGATTGACTGTTGACGTGTTCAGGATCAGCAGTAACAATCTTTTCTGGGTCATTGTTAACCTCAGAAGTCAGAAGAAGCAGGAACAGAATGGGGAAGCAGAAGAAGAATAAATGTAAATCAATCAGCAGCTGGCGACACAGGTGGTTGTCGGGAATGACAACATTCCACTCATGTCTGTGTTTCTCTTTCTAGAAACAGAACGAGTTTTTGTCCCAATGATGAGGACGCTACAGTTTGTGTCAGTAATTCTCATTTCTGCAAATGGTACAGCATGCAAGACTAATAATTCTCTGACACTCAGATGATCGCCGGCGGCGGCGTCTCCCAGACGTCGAACACGTTCTCCTCGTTGTGCAGGACGAAGAGCCGGTCGCCGCCGATGGAGAAGTCGCAGATGGAGCCGCCGTTGCTGCCCCGCAACGTCGACGTATGCACATGGTCGGGGCCGCTGAACACCGAGATGGTGTCGTTGGTCGACGCGAACAGCTGGCCGCCATGCGCGGCCAGCTTCGGGTAGCACGTCTCCTCGCTGCGCGCCTTCTTCCCGCTCATCATCAGCTTGCTCCTCGAGCTCCACCGCACGCCGCCGGCGTTCTTCCGGAGGTCGAGGAAGCCGAGATCCTCGTACTGGTTGATCACGCAGACAGACCGGCCGTCCCCCATCACGACCGCGTGGACCACGTGCTTCTCCTCGAGCGACGCCGGCGTGCCGACGTCGGTCCACGACCAGACGACGCTCTTGTCCCGGAAGTCGAGGAGGCTGAGGAAAGAGGAGTCCGTCCGCGGGAACATGGTGGCCACCATGAGCGCGCTGGCGCCGTCGAGCCACTGGAGCTTGTCGGCGTCGCCCAGCGCGCAGCCGGGCGGCTCGTAGAAGAAGTCGGCCTGCTCGCCGGTGGCGCAGTCCCAGACGCCGATGCCGTACTCGTTGAACCGGCCCTTGCAGCTGGCGAAGACGTTGCTCCCCCGCACGTCGAGCTCCAGCGCGCCGGCGGTGAAGGACCTGGCCTGGCGATCGTGCGCGACGCGGAAGCGGTGGCGCAGGCCGCCCGTGAGCGCGGAGAAGGCGGCCACGCCGCCGCTGTCGTCGCGCCGACCAGGCCGCTCCCGTGCGGCGACGAGGAGCGTGGCGGCGTCCAGGTAGGCCGCGTCGTTGACCGGCGCGTGGCCGAGGTGCACGGGCCGGCGCTCCTCGAGCAGCCAGTTGTACACCCGCACGCCGGCGCCGCCGTGCGCGACGCAGCAGCCGCCGTCGGGCGCGGCGCGGACGGCCGTGCCGTCCCCCGGCGCGCGCCCGGGGACGGACGCGGCCAGGCGGAGGCGGTCGCCGTCGAACTCGCCGATGCGCGCGGCGCGGACACGGTCGAGGAGGCCGTAGTAGAGCGCCTCGCGGCAGAGCGTGGACTCGGGGAGGCCCGGCGGCACGTGGAGGCCGCCCGTGCGGAGCAGGTCCAGCAGCACCGCGAAGCAGGCCGGGTCGCGGTCGATGAAGTACTCGGCCACGTCGTGCCCGCCGGCGTTCCAGGAGGCGTCCATCATGGCCCCGAGCATGGTGTCCCGCCCCGCGCTGGCGAGCGTGTCCGCCGTCGTCTCGAACACCCGCCCGCCGACGTTCAGCCGCACGCGGCCGCGGCGCGTGGCCGGCGCGTACATGGCGGCGATGACGAACAACGCAGCCGCGATCGATCCTTACAGCTTTATAACGAGCGCGACGACATGGCTAGTCGACGGCAGAGGGACAAGGCCGTTTTGTTGGGTATTTTTGTTTGGGCGGAGGCGGGGAGGAGTGGAGGACCCTGGTCGGGTGGGCGGTTGGCGTATATAACGTCGCGGCTCTTTCGGGTGGCGGAGAAAAAGGAAGACGGTCCGGGTCCGCGACCGAGCCCGAGGCGAGGATTTGGTCGTCTGATGAGGTTGTTTCGTTGACGCGAGAGTGGGAGTGGCGTTCGGGGTTGGGTTGGGGCGGGCGACGGATTTGGTGGGGATCATCACGGCTCGGTGCGCGACGGCGTTTTCCCGTCTCGAGTGCGGTGCGTGGAAGCAAAATTTTCGCGTGGCTTTGCCGGATGTCGCGGTCCGCGCCGGCTGCGCTCGCGAGTTTGGGGCCGGTGCTGAAAGCAAGTGTCTAGCAGTGGATTGGTGGGAAGTTCCGTGGGTTGGATTGGGTTGTGTTGGGTTGGGTTATGGAGGCGGCGGGCTGCCGCACCGCGGCACACGCCCGGAAAGCAACTGCTCGTACTTCGTCGCGGCGAAGATCCCGAACCACTACTCACTACTCTCGAGCAGCGCGGCACCAGGACTAGTAGCTCACTAGCTCCAAAAGCAGCAACAAACGCAACCAGCAGATCAGCGTAACCGAATCTTGGAAACCCAGACAACTAACCGGTAGCAGGTAGAATCACTTTTCGGACGCTGGATTAAGCTTCATGAGACTGGAAACACAAAAGCAGTAACGACACCGGACCGTGTAGGCACGTAGCGCGATTACTAAAAGCTACCACCGTCTGGGTTCAGGACTCGAGATGACAGTCCTGCGGAGGAAGATAGAGAGAGAAAGATAGCCACGCTACACTACAGACTATGTCAGCTTGCTTAATCGCCGTCCTTATCTCCATATAAAAAAATCACGTTCCCGGAAAGAAAATGGCGCACGACACGATGATGTACTCCCCCGCTTGCGTTCGTCCTTGAACCGAGTTACCGGCCCTGAGGTATGCAGCGAACGACAAAAAGCCGGAGAAATTCGGCACGAAAGTGACGGGTCGCGAAAGGCACGGCGGCCGAGCTGACCTAGCAGCGCATTTGAGTTCTATCGTGATCGACTCCGGTGTCGGATTTGCCTGGGGCCATTTCTCCTCCGAAGAGACGCACGCGTTCTTATCGGTTTGACTAGTGCGGCGCCCCTCAGCAGGACCCATTTGGAAAAGATGGTGGCCATGCATGTTAAACAAGTTATAGACGTAATATATTTAGAAGGCTGACTCCATCTTTGATTCTATCTTCTATTTGTAACAGACTCAAACTCTAGACTTTCTTTATTGTAACATCTCATCAGATTATAAATACGAAGCTGTAGACCTGATTGGGTCATCGCTGTTTAATATTTTTCCACATGGTAACAGAGCCACCCGTATTGTGTGCTATCTAGTCGCCGACTTTGCTCGTGTAGTATCGAGCAGATCAGTTTCGGCGTATTCACGTTTTGAGCAAATTAGTCTCGGCGTATTCTAGTCGTGATCAAGATGTATGGCGTAATGAACCCTGCTCCCATGCAGATCATCGGACACTCCGTGTCTGAAAAATTGACCAAGGAAAATGTCCTAGTTTGAAAAGCTCAGGTATTACCTGTTATTCGTGGTGCACAGCTAAGAGGTTATCTTGATAGATCAAAGGCCGCGCCACCCAAAAAGATCATCATCGAGAATAGCGACAAGAGCAGGGAAGAAGTTGATAACCCTGAGTACGCTCACTGGATTGCTCAGGACCAGATTGTCCTTGGCTATCTAAATTCAACTCTATCAAAAGAGGTGATCGTCCAAGTAG
This sequence comes from Neostapfia colusana, assembly GCA_030760725.1. NCBI lineage: Eukaryota > Viridiplantae > Streptophyta > Magnoliopsida > Poales > Poaceae > Neostapfia > Neostapfia colusana. The sequence continues at coordinate 82,915,115 of JASWHV010000014.1, read as the reverse complement.
TGTGTTTTGAAACTGCTCATGAAGTTTGGAGTTGTCTCACCGGTAATGTTCTCCTCTGTCTCAAAATCTCGCATCATTTAGATCCGATCACAATTAGCTCGGGAACAAAAGGGTGATCAATCAACATTAACATATTTTGCCAAGATGACAACATATGACAGCATATGACGATGAACTTGTGGCTGCTGGTAAACCACTAGAAGAGGAGGAAACCATCTCCTATATTCTCACTGGTTTGGACGTAGATTACAACCCGTTTGTCTCAGCAATGACTCGAGAAGTTGAACTCAAGATTAGCGAACTCTATGCACAATTATTGTCCTTTGAAGCGAGATTGGAATCTCAAAATAATGAACAACACTTCTCTTCGTCAGCTAACTCGGTTTTTCGTAGTCGTGGCCGTGGTCGGAGTCGTGGTGGTAGATCAAACCGTGGACGTTTTGATAATAGAGGAGGACGTGGTGGACGTAACGGTGATGGACCGAGAATCACGTGCCAACTTTGTGATTACAAAGGACATGTTGTTTAAACATGCAGAAGGCGCTTTGACAGAAATTTTACAGAAAATTTCTCGGAAGATAACTTTTAGAGAAGTTTTGCTGGATCGGTCACAACCCCCTCTTATGGTGTTGACACAAACTAGTACTCGGATACCGGTGCAACAGACCATATAATAGGAGAACTTGACAAGCTTACTACAAGAGAGAAATATGATGGTAATGATCAAGTGCAAACTGCTAGTGGGACAGGTATGAAAATCACACACGTTGGTCATGCTTCTTTTCATACTCCCTCTCGTAATTTATATATTAATAACATCCTTCGAGTGCCACATACAAAGAAGGGCCTAATATCTATTCATCGTCTTACTACTGACAATAATGCTTTTTCTGAATTTCATCTTGATTTTTTCTGCTTTAAGGACCGAACCACAAAGAAAATTCTTCTTTCCGGCAGATGCATTGATGGCCTATATCCAATTCTTTTCCAAGCAAAACAAAGCCTTAATACGGTCAAGAGTTCACCAAGTCTTTGGCATGAGCGTCTAGGTCACCCTTCGCTAGTCATAATCCAGAAAGTTCTTTCTAGAAATAATATTTCAATTCACAAAGAGTCTGAGCATGATTTAGTTTGTGACTCGTGTCAAAAAGCTAAATGTCATCAACTTCTATATCAACATTCTCATAGTATTGTTAGTGCTCCGTTAGAACTTACCTGTTCAGATGTATGGGGTCCTGCCCCTCAATCGATAGGGAGACACAAATACTATGTAAGTTTTGTTAATAGCTATAACAGATACACGTGGCTTTATCTTTTAAAAAAGAAGTTTGATGTTTTCCATGTCTTTCTCAAATTCCAATAGCTTGTTGAACATTTTTTCAACAAGAAAATTGTCACAATTCAAACTGATTGGGGGTGAGTATCAAAAGCTCAATACCTTCTTCCAAAAAATAGTAATTACCCATCGTGTGGCTTGTCCTTATACTCATCAACAAAATGGGTTAATCAAGAGAAAACATAGGCACATTGTTGAAGCAGATCTCTCTATCCTAGCTAAAGCATCCATCCCTCTAAAATTTTGGGATGAGGTTTTTCTAACTGCTGCTTATCTAATAAACATAACGCCATCTAGGATCTTAGCTTTTGATACACCCCTTGAGCGTCTGTATAAAGAAAAGTCTGACTACATAGCTGTCGGTACCCTCGATATGGGGTACCCCCGCGCACAGGGGAAATGGCTAAGGATCTCGCCCTTCTCCGCAGGGAGAGCTCCGAAGGCGCCACGTGTCCAGCGGGGCCGGACCTCCCTCTCCTCAGAGGAGAGCTCCGGGCCCGCCACGTGGCCAGCAGCAGCCAGACCTCCCCCCCTCCGCGGGGAGAGCTCCGAAGGCGCCACGTGTCCTGCGGGGCCGGACCTCCCTCTCCTCAGAGGAGAGCTCCGGGCCCGCCACGTGGCCGATAGAAGCCGGACCTCCCCCCTCCGCGGGGAGAGGTCCGAAGGCTCCACGTGTCCCGCGGGGCCGGACCTCCCTCTCCTCAGAGGAGAGCTCCGGGCCCGCCACGTGGCCAGAAGGACGGCCCTGCCTGCCCCCGCGCGGTAGGCAACAGGCGTAAAGACGCAACGTACCTTGCCCGTACAAGGTATTCAAGGCCCGCGCCTTCCCAAGACGCGAAGATGCGGGGCACGCCTCTGTCAGGTGTCGTTGCGCCCAGTCGCATCGCAGACTGGCGCGCCGTGTCAGAGCCTGCCCGCCTATAAACACAACGACAAGACATCCCCTGCCGTCCCCGCCGTCATCAACCACTACGATTAGCTTGCTGCGTGGGCAAGGCGGCAGAACGAAGACTCGGAAGCCTTCTCTAGAGACAACTACCGACATAACTGCAGATACGATAGTCGACAGGCAATCTCCCCGGGACCACCTGTCGGGTCCCGGGCCCCCACTTGTAAGCCGCTCGAGCCTTGGACTATAAAAGGCTCGGGTAGGCAACGTTAGCAAGGGTTCGAACTCTGTGAACTCGCATCCTAGGTATTACTCACCCTCAAGCTCAGGACTCCGGTTCTGGGCTACAAGCAATACAACGAACATCTCTGCTCACCGTGGACGTAGGGTTTTATGCTCCGGCGGCCTGAACCAAGTAAAACTCGCCGTGTCAAGCTTCTCCCTCACTCGTCCCTAACGCTTAACCTCTCCACAAGCAACTAGCCCCTCTGAGAAAGAACCTCCGCGGGCTTCCCAGAGCAGGTCCGGGGGAAGTGTCGATCACACACTTCGACACAGGTAGGGTGCTTTTCCCTTGCGCGACGAGCTTTTGCCGACGAAGATGACGAAGCTTCCTTCAGCGGCAAGCTCTCCTCCCCCGCGTTCACGACGGACCGTGACTAGCGGGGAATACGTGTCGACACACTCAGGACGGAGTGTGTCGGCGCAAGCTGGAAGCCAGCAGCCGACTCCGGCAACGCCGACTCCGGCAATGCAGGCTCCAGCTAGCGTGAGATCTTCTGCAGCGTTGAGCTTTCCCCACGGGGGCGCTCTAGCTGCAGCAAGAGCGCTACTGCGCAATCCACCTACTGGGGACGCGCCTCAGGCAGCGACCCAGCAGTGGATTCGCGAAGTAGACCGTCTTGTCGTCGCCGCCGCAAACCCTCGACTTCGGCGGGGATGACGCCCTGGCCAACCGGCTGTGTCGCTGACGCACACGCCAACGGTTGACGGGCAGACGACGGACTCCAGCTCCACCAGGCTCCCATCGACGGACCTGAGGACAGAGCTGGAACGATGCCACTTGGGCCAAGATGCCCGAGTGTTCCTCGAGCGACGACGAGAAAGGCGTCGCAACCAAGAGGCCGGCGACAGCATGACGTTAGCCTCGACCCTGCCTGAGGCGCAGACCTTCGCCACACGATCTCTGCCCCAGGCATACGCCACACAGCATATGCCACAGCCATATGCCCTGCAAACGGCACCCCCGGTCTATGGCGCAGCCTTGCCCATACCGGGGTACACAGTGCCAGCAGCGAATCAAGCGTTCGCGGCACCAACGACTGCAGCAACAGGAGTAGGATGTGCGGCCCTGGCGCCCCACCTTCGCTTCGCGAGGTGGTCGCGCAAGTTTCGGCCGCACCTGCCCGAGAAGTACGACGGCAGCGTCAACCCAGCGAAGTTCCTCCAGATCTACTCCACCGCCGTCCTTGCTGCAGGAGGGGACGAGGCCGTCATAGCCAACTACTTCCCCGTCGCCTTGACCGGCCCAACCCGGTCTTGGCTCATGAACCTCCCCTAGGGTTCCATAACCTCCTGGGGAGAGCTCTACCGGCAGTTCACCGCCAACTTCGGCAGCTCCTACACCCGGCCTGGCACGGAGCTCGACCACCACGCCGTCCAGCAACAACCTAGAGAATCGTTGCGCTCCTTCATCCAGCGGTTCTCCCAGGTACGCAACACCATCCTGCACATTCAAAGTGCTTCGGTGGTGGTGGCGTTCCGGCAGGGTGTCCGGGACGAGAAGATGCTTGAGAAGCTCGCGACCAGAGAGGTTCGCGACGTCTCAGAGCTCTTCAGCCTGGCGGACAAATGCGCTAGGGCAGCAGAAGTGCGGAACTGGCACTCTCTGCCAGCATCCGAGTCACGAGGACAGCCCGGATCTGGCGCTGCTTCCTATGGAAGCAGCAAGAAGACCAAGAACTGGGGCGGTGGCAAGATGAAGTCACCGGCCGCGGCTCCCGTTGCCGCAGCAGCGGCACCCAATGGAGCTTGGGGGCCGCGCCCCGACAAAAGGCAGCGAAAGTCACCAGCTCCAGAGGGTGACCAAGGCGAGCTATGCCCCGTGCACGGCAGCTGTCGCCATACTGCTGCCGAGTGCCGGGAGATTCAGAAGCTCGCGGAGCGCTTCCGCAAAGGGAAGCAGCTGCGGACTGATGCCCCACCCTTCCGTCAAAGGGAGGGCAAGCAGAAGGTCGATGCCCCAGACAACATCGACCAACAAGTGGAGTTCCGGGAGCCTCAGCGCGCCATGAAGGCGGTGCGCAACCATGAGGACTCCAGCTCCAGCGATGACGAGCGTCAAAAGAGGCTCTACGTCATATACGGCGGGTCCGTTGACCCCTCGTCCCGAAGCACGGTTAAGACTTTGCGCCGAGCGGTAGCGTCGGTGGCTCCACTCCCAGGTGCCGCACCGCACCTCAAGTGGATGGGAACCCCCATCAGCTTCGATGCCACAGACTGCCCCAGGAACATGGCTGGGGCCGGCCAACTACCGCTCTTGGTAGCGCCCACCATCGCCAACGTGAGGATGTACCACGTTTTGGTAGATGGCGGAGCTGGGCTGAACCTCATCAGCCGCGCAGCTTTCCAGAAGTTGTTCGACGTAGCGGAGATCGACCTCCCCTTCAACGCCATAATCGGCAGGCCAGCCCTGTACCGGTTCATGGCAGCAGCCCACTACGGCTACCTCGTCCTAAAGATGCCTACACCAACAGACATCCTCAGGATTCGTGGAGACCGCACTGCTGCAGTGTCGGTCTTGGAAAAGCTCCAGGCACTTGCGACAGCACGAGCACCAACCCCTGGCAGTGCGGAACCAGACCGGCTCCACCCGAGTGCACGCCACCGTGCCTCTGCCGCTGCACCCCGTGTGCAACCCCTCGACGAGGGCGACGTCCCCCTGAAGGTCGTCCAAGTCGGCGCCAACGCTGCCCAGACCACCCGGGTAGCCGGGGGCCTGGATAGTAAATAGGAAGGTGCACTCATCACCTTCCTGAGGCACAACGTCGACGTGTTTGCATGGCAGCCATTGCAGATGCCGGGGATCCCTAGGGAGGTGATTGAGCACCACTTGAAGATCTTCCCTGACGCCCGGCCAGTCCAACAGACGCCTCGCAAGCAGTCCATCGAGCAGCAGAACTTCATCCGAGGAGAGATAAAGAAGCTGCTAGATGCTGGCTTCATATGGGAAGTCCACCACCCCTGGTGGTTGGCGAACCCCGTCGTTGTCCCGAAGGCTGGTGGGAAGCTCCGGATGTGCATCGACTACACCAGTCTCAATAAGGCATGTCCCAAAGATCCATTCCCTCTCCCCAGAATAGATCAAATAGTAGACTCGACATCAGGCTACGATATGCTGTGCTTCCTAGACGCCTACCCGGGTTTCCATCAGATCCCTATGTCTAGAGAAGATGAAGAGCACACCTTCTTCATCACAGTAGATGGCCTGTATTGTTATGTCTCTATGCCTTATGGCCTAAAGAATGCTCTCCCCACCTTTGCACGTGCAATGCACAAAACCTTTGGAGAGTTAATAAGAGACTTAGTTGAGGTGTATGTCGATGACATCGTTGTCAAGGTCAGGCAGAGTTCATCGTTGTTAGATAACCTAGCCTTAGTCTTTGATAAATTGCGCTCCACGCGCACCAAGCTGAACCCTGACAAATGTGTGTTCGGCGTATCCTCTGGGAAACTCTTAGGATTTCTGGTCTCACACCGAGGAATTGAGGCCAACCCAGAGAAGATCAAGGCCATCGACTTGATGCGGCCTCCTGCCCGCATCAAAGAAGTCCAGAAACTCACGGGATGCCTAGTCGCGCTGAGTCGGTTTATACCGAGGCTAGCAGAGCGAGCGCTCCCCTTCTTTAAGCTGTTGCGCAAATCCGGTCCATTTGCCTGGACTGACAAAGCAGAATAAGCTTTCCAGGAGTTGAAGCAACTCCTGACGACCCTACCTATCATGGTAGCCCCCGAGCCCAGAGAGCGTTTGTTGCTCTACATCGCGGCGACAACTGAAGTGGTGAGTATGGTCTTTGTACAGAGCGGCCGGACCTCTCGTCATCACAGCATGCTCCGGTAGTAGGAGACAGACGCCAGGAAACCCCGGAGGTCCAAGACGGCCTCCCGGACCTCCAAGACAACCTCCCGGAGGTCCAGGACGGCCTCCCGGACCTCCAAGACAACCTCCCGGAGGTCCGGGGCGGACCCCCAGACCTCCAAGACAACCTCCCGGAGGTCCAACGGGACCCCCCGGGGGCCCAATGGGACCTCCTAGAGCTTCCGGGAAACCAGCGGGACCTCCCGGAAGGCCAAGGCGGCTTAGGAGCCTTCGAGTCCCAACTCCCAGAAGCCCCCCGGACCCACTCACCTCCGGCAGGCCTGAGCCAATGGATGAAGACCTCTCTGACCTGAGAGAGAGGGCCCGGACCATCCAGAGGACTGTCTACTACATCAGCGAAGTTCTCCATGACGCCAAGATAAGGTACCTGGAGGTCCACAAGCTGCTGTATGCAGTGCTCGTGGCGTCCAGGAAGCTCCGCCACTACTTTCAGGCCTACCGGGTCTCGGTAGTCACCTCCTATCCACTGAAGACGATCCTTCACAGCCCCCATGACTAGCAACGTCGCTAAATGGGCAGCGGAGCTGGCGGAGTTTGAGCTGGACTTCCTTCCTCGCCATGCAGTCAAAAGCCAAGCGCTGGCTGACTTCGTGGCTGAGTGGACGCCAACGAAGGCTGACCCAGGGGACCACGAAGACGGTGAACCAAAGCACCGAGCTCCGGTCTTCACCGAGCCTCACTAGACGCTCTTCTTCGACGGCTCCTCCCGAAAGCAGGGGACCGTTGCCGGCGTACTGCTTCTCATGCCATCGGGGGAGCAGTTTGGGTACATGGTGCGTCTCAATTTCAAGGCAACCAACAACATGGCAGAGTATGAAGCACTCATCTTTGGCCTACAAACAGCCCTGTCTCTGGGCGCTCGCTAGTTGTTGGCACAAGGCGACTCCCAGCTGGTTATCAAGCAAGTTAAGGGCGAATGCTCCTGCAATGACCCGCAGCTAGCTGCTTATCTGCTCCACGTGCAGATGTTGGAGAAAGACTTCCTCGCCTTGGACCTGCGCCATATACCGCGTGCTGGCAATGCCGCAGCTGACGACCTCTCAACGAAGGCCTCCACCGGGGCCCCTGTGCCCGAAGGAGTCTTCCAGAGGATGTTGTTGCGGCCCACAGCCCGGCCCGCCGAGCCGGACGAAGGGGGCTGGACCAGCACCTTGAAGGTGGCGGTCCCGGCGGCCCTGCAACCATGGACGCCGCCAAGGATCGTAAGCGTCACTGGGGACTCCGTGCAACCCAGCGCTCAAGATCTAGAAGCTCAAGTCAGACCCGATGCATGGATCACGGAGATCCGGGACTACTTGAAAGATAACATCCTCCCTGATGAACGTGTATCCGCTGAACGGATCGTGCGCATGGATAAGAGATACGCGCTTGTATAAGGGGATCTCTACCGGCGTGGCGCCAGCCACGTCCTATTGCGGTGCATAACCCAGGGGGGAGGATGCGACTTGCTCGCTGAGATCCATGGAGGCGAATGTGGGAGTCACTCTTCCTCACGCACGCTTGTCGGTAAAGCCTTCCGGCATGGCTTCTACTGGCCGACAGCACTCCAGGATGCCGTCAAGCTGGTCGAGAGCTGCAAGGCGTGCTAGTTCCACACCAAGCAGATCCATACACCGGCTCAGGAGGTACAGATGATCCCGCCCTCATGGCCATTCGCCGTATGGGGGTTGGACATTCTGGGACCATTCCCCAGAGCCGTCGAGGGATTCCGGTACCTCTACGTAGCCGTTGACAAGTTCACCAAGTGGTCGGAAGCCACACCCGTCGTCACCATCAACAGGCAGTCCGCAGTAAAGTTCATCAAGTCCATCGTGTGCCGGTTTGGGGTCCCAAACAGAATCATCACTGACAACGGGACCCAGTTTACTAGCGCAACGTTCCAAGAATATTGCGAAGACCTCGGCATCCAGGTGTGCTATGCCTCCATTGCTCACCCAAAGAGCAACGGACAGGTTGAGAGGGCCAACACCGAGATTCTTCGGGGCCTCAAGACCCGCACCTATGATGGCTTGAAGAAACATGGTGCCAAATGGGTGGATGAGCTTCCGAGCATACTATGGGCTAACCGGACATCCTAGAGCCGTGCCACCGGAGAGACACCCTTCTTCATGGTGTACGGAGCTGAGGCTGTGCTTCCCTCAGAGATCACCATGAAGTCTCACCGTGTCCGGGCTTACGACGAAGCCGCGCAGGACAACCTCCGGCGTGAAGACCTCGACCTCGTCGATGAGGTCCGGTTACATGCAGCACTCCGCAACGCACGATACAGACAAGCGCTCCAGTGCTACCACTAAAGGTCTGTGCGTGTCCGGGAGCTGCAGAAAGGCGACCTGGTGTTGCGGCGCATACTTTCTCGCGAAGGGACCCACAAACTCTCCCTCAGCTGGGAAGGCCCCTTCCGAGTCACGAAAGTGTGCCGCCCTGGGTGCGTACGCCTTTCCACCGAGGATGGGGATCCGCTCCCAAACCCCTGGAACATCGAACACCTCCGTAAGTTCTACCCTTAGAGCAATAGTAGGACAATCTCTTTTTTTTTTAATAGATCCCATAGAGTCCAGAAACAGCGCTCGGAGCAGCTAAGTCTCAGGGGACGGTCCAGGACTACGTTCGGCTTGGCCTGGTTCCGACCCTAAGCGCGTAGAGTCTTGCTTCCCTTTTTAATGGGGCGGGTCGCTGCCTCCATGTTTAGCCTGCCTTCCTCCTATGGAAATTTATAGGGAAAGAACCTGTCCTACTTTGCTCTTCCCTTATACTCATTCAAATTACGTATTAATTTTTATGACCGCACTTCCTCGGTATGTTCACCATACACTCAGTCCCCTTTTCCCATTCTCACCTCTAGTCGGCATTTGCTATCCTGCCTGGGGCGGTCGCGTTTGAGATACCTGCTGATGGCCAGGGGGCCCCGAGCCCCCGGCACGTCGCGCACTAAAATTCCTAAGCACCGTGCACCGGATCAGGATCGTAAGCCAAATAAGACTATGAGGTCGGGAAGGGGGGAGCCCCAACGAGAATTACGTTTCCCTTATTTGTGTGCAGGACCCTTCGGCCTTGGCTCCCCGCAGGAGTATGGTAGGAGTACCCAAGCAATTGGCCACACCTACCAGGGGGCCGCTACGGACCGCGCAAGATCGAGAGATCCGAACCCCGCCCCCTCCGCAGGGGCGGGCTCCAGAGGCCCCACGTACCTGGCAGGGTCGGAGCCCCCCCTGCTCAGCGGGTAGCTCCGGACCCGCCACGTGGCCGGCAGAGCTGGGTCTCGCCCCATCCTCAGGGGTGAGCTCCAGAGGCTCCACGTGTCTCATGGGACCGGGCCTCCCTACCCTCAGAGGGGAGCTCCGGGCCCGCCACATGGCCGGCAGATCCGGACCTCCCCATCCTCATGGGGCGAGCTCCGGAGACCTCCGGGGCCCTTAATACAATAAGGACCCAGGGAAGGTGTTTGTGCAGACCTTCGAGATTGGTGAAGGCCTCTGAGTACCTTGCGGAGCTAAGGGCTCGGCCAGGCGAAACCAAGAAGAAGATAGGCATAACAGGCACAAAAGGTCACAAGAGTCTATTTATTCATGACTCCATGAGCTGGACTACAGACTCGAAAAGAAATAATAAAGAGAAGAGTCCTAGGGTTCCCCTGGCACGTCCAGAACCTAGATGCTACAAGAGCGGCCACGTCCCCGACTTCAGCCCTGGCGGCGTTCTCCCGCTCTGCGACTCGAGCGTGGGGATCACCTCGGCCACCACCAGCGCAAGGGCCGCTGTCATCAAGGGCCGCTAGAGCCCGCCGTCGCCGCTCGAACTGACGGGTCAGGGGATGCTTCTGAAGCCCCCTCCGCCGCTTCAGCAGTTTCCTTGGAGACTCCACCCCCTAAAGTGCTCCTCGGCGCTTCAGCAGTTTCCTTGGAGACTCCTCCGCCTGAAGCCCTCCTCGGCGTGTCAGCAGTTTCCTTGGAGACTCCACCACTTGAAGCCTTCCTCGACATATCAACAGTTTCCTAGAAGACTCAAACGCATGAGGAGGGAGGACGCAACGCCTGGGAACCTTCAGCCTATCGTCGCTCAAGAAGAGTCCTGTCGGGATGATGAACCCGAGGCCTTCTGGAGTCGCCACCGGATGAGGCGCCACCTCCAGAAGAAGGGCGTGCAGGCTCCCTGGATCCCGACTTGGCGCAGACGCCGCCGCCGGAGGAAATCGAGCGCGCTCCTCCTCCGAAGGCGGGTTAGAAGCCATGTCAGAAGACAAGGCCGCATGGACTCAAGGAAGGTGCAAGTGCTGGAAGTCTTATAAGGGGAACCTACCCACGTTGCGGCTTCCCTTCACACTTTCCATGTACGATTCAAAGCGATTCGAAACTCTTCGAATACACCGCATGGGCAACCGCTTCGGCTCCAAGACCGAGCGTCGATGACAGGTGGACCCAAGCCGTCCAGCTGAAGCGGTGGGTCAAGAAGTCAGTCTCCCAAGGAGACAAGCCGGCAAGGCGCTTTGGCGGTTCCCGAAGAAAGCGCCGCAACATGCAGAAGTGGCACCTTGGGAACCGCCGCAGTAAAAGCAACCATCAAGTGGAGCACGCTCCCACGATCCCGCGACTGTTCGTGCTCCGGCAGCGGTCAATGCGGGACTTAGAGAAAGTGCACGGAACAAAAGAGACGGAGGCCCCACCTCGGGCTCGCTATCTCCCCAAAGATGGGCCCAGGGGCCAATGTCGGTACCCTCGATATGGGGTACCCCGCGCACAGGGGAAAATGCCTAAGGATCTCGCCCTTCTCCGCAGGGAGAGCTCCGAAGGCGCCACGTGTCCAGCGGGGCCGGACCTCCCTCTCCTCAGAGGAGAGCTCCGGGCCCACCATGTGGCCAGCAGCAGCCAGACCTCCCCCCTCCGCGGGGAGAGCTCTGAAGGCGCCACGTGTCCCGCGGGGCCGGACCTCCCTCTCCTCAGAGGAGAGCTCCAGGCCCACCACGTGGCCGACAGAAGCCGGACCTCCCCCCTCCGCGGGGAGAGGTCCGAAGGCTCCACGTGTCCCGCGGGGCCGGACCTCCCTCTCCTCAGAGGAGAGCTCCGAGCCCGCCACGTGGCCAGCAGGACGGCGCTGCCTGCCCCCGCGCGGTAGGCAGCACGCGTAAAGACGCACCATACCTTGCTCGTACAAGGTATTCAAGACCCGCGCCTTCCCAAGACGCGAAGATGCGGGGCACGCCTCTGTCAGGTGCCGTTGCGCCCAGTCGCATCGCAGACTGGCGCGCCGTGTCAAAGCCTGCCCGCCAATAAACACAACGACAAGACATCCCCTGCCGCCACCGCCGTCATCAACCACTACGACTAGCTTGCGGCATGGGCAGGGCGGCAGAACGAAGACTCGGAAGCCTTCGCTAGAGACAACTACCGACATAACTGTAGATACGATAGTCGGCAGGCAATCTACCCGGGACCACCTGTCGGGTCCCGCCCCCCCCCCTTGTAAGCCGCTCGAGCTTTGGACTATAAAAGGCTCGGGTAGGCAACGTTAGCAAGGGTTCGAACTCTGTGAACTCGCATCCTAGGTATTACTCACCCTCAAGCTCAGGACTCCGGTTCTGGGCTACAAGCAATACAGCGAGCACCTCTTCTCATCGTGGACGTAGGGTTTTACGCTCCGGCGGCCTGAACCACGTAAAACTCGTCGTGTCAAGCTTCTCCCTCACTCGTCCCTAACGCTTAAGCTCTCCGCAAGCGACTAGCCCCTCCGAAAAAGAACCTCCGCGGGCTGCCCAGAGCAGGTCCAGGGGAAGTGTCGACCACACACTTCGACAATAGCTTTAAGAGTGTTTAGTTGTGCATGTTGGCCAATTCTTAGACCTTACAATCATCACAAACTTCAGTTTAGGTCCAAACAATTTGTATTTATTGGTTATAGTAATCTTCACAAAGGCTATAAATGCTTAGACGTGTCAACCGACCGTGTCTATATCTCGAGAGATGTCACCTTTGATGAAAGAGTCTTTCCTATCTCCAAACTCAACAAAAATGCTGGCCAACCTTTGAAACCAGAAACCTATCTTCTTCCAACTTTCCTCCTAAACCCAAGTATATTACGAAGTGATATGATACATCATACAAATGTGAGTGATTTTTCAGTTAATCCTGCTGATGAGATTTCTGAGAACAATGTTGTACAGATACAAGAAGAATCTGGTGAAAATTTGAATGAAAATGAGAAAGTATTCAACGAGAAATCAAACTCAAGTGACGACAACCTAGGCACTGAAAACAAAAGAGATACACTAAGTATTGGTTGTCATCAGTCTATACAGTAGTCAGACTCAGTCGAATCTGAGTCGAGATCGGTGCACATCACCTCTGCGCAGCGCGGTTCCGATCAGGGTGTGTTGGGAGGATCTTCTGTGGCAAGAGGAGGAATACTCCCTGATATGCAAAATCAACAAAATCTGGATTATACTCTAGCACTTTCTGATCAAGCAACAACCACTAATGAAAATGAGTCGAGGCCTCGCACGAGGCTGTCTCAGGGTATTCGACAGCCTCAGGTTTCAACTGATGGAACGGTTCGATATGAGGTTAAAAGAGGCAAGGTGAAATATGGTATGCTTATCACTAATGAACCAACAGATTGTAGGGAAGCCTTGATAGAAGAAAAATGGCGTATAGCAATGGATGATGAGTACAGGTCTCTAATGCATAATAAGACATGGCATCTTGTACCTCTAACAGCAGGAATCAATGTTATTGATTCTAAATGGGTTTATAAAATCAAAAAGAAATCAGATGGATCTATTGACCGATATAAAGCTAGATTGGTGGCAAAAGGATTTAAACAACGTTATGACATTGATTATGAAGACACTTTTAGTCCCGTGGTTAAAGTGGCAACTATAGGCCTCATTCTCTCATTGGCCGTGTCTAGAAATTGGTTGATTCAGCAGTTAGATGTGAAAAATGCATTTCTTCATGGCATCTTAGAAGATGTTTATATGCGCCAACCTCCTGGGTATATTGATAAATCAAAACCACATTTTCTATGCAAACTTGACAAAGAAATCTATGGATTGAATCCGGCCCCACGTGCTTGGTATTCTCGGTTGAGCAACAAACTAGTGATGATTGGTTTTATTGCATCTAAAGCAGATACATCTCTTTTCTTTTACATGAAGAATGGGGTAACCATGTACTTACTTATTTATGTGGATGATATTATCTTGGTCAGTTCAAATTCGCAACAGTTGATGTATTATTAGCTGATTTACAATCTGAGTTTGCACTTAAAGATCTTGGTGATCTTCATTATTTTTTGGGCATTGAAGTTACAAGGAACAACAAGGGACTTATTTTGTCTCAAGGGAAATATGCTTCGGATTTGTTGGCACAAGTTGGTATGAAAGATTGCAAACCTGTCTCAACACCTTCGTCAGTAACAGATAAATTATCAAAATATGAAGGTACTCCACTTGATCCAGATGATGTTACTAATTATCGAAGCATAGTAGGAGCTTTTCAGTACTTAACAATGACTCGTCCAGACATACCTTTTTCTGTTAATAAGGTCTATCAGTTCCTTCAAAATCCAACTACGTTGCATTGGGCTGCTGTTAAGAGAATTCTAAGGTTTTTGAACAATAATCTTTATCTCGGATTAACTCTTAAACCTTCAAAATCCTTGCTTGTGAGTGCCTTCTCCGATGTTGATTGGGCTGGTTGTCCAGATGACAGACGTTCTACAGGGGGTTTTGCAGTATTTTTTGGCCAAAATCTAATTTCTTGGAGCTCAAGAAAACAAGTCACTGTATCTAGGTCTAGCATTGAAGCTGAATATAAAGCTTTAGCGAATGCTACTGCTAAAGTTATTTGGATTCATACTTTACTTCAAGAATTATCAGTACCACATCCTTCATCTGCAATCTTGTGGTGTGATAATATTGGTGCAACATATTTGACTGCAAATCCAATTTTTCATGCTCGGACCAAACACATAGAGGTTGATTATCACTTTATGCGGGAAAGAGTGCAAAAGAAACATCTTGAGATAAGGCATATTTCTTCTGAAGATCAAGTTGCTGATGGTTTTACAAAATCATTAGCTGGACAACAATTCAAGAAATTTCAGATCAATCTCAACTTATACAGTGGCCAAGTTTCAATTGAGGGGGCGTGTTAAACAAGCTATAGATAAGACGTAGTATATTTAGAAGGTTGATTTCATCTCTGATTCTATCTCCTATTTGTAACGGACTCAAACTCTAGACTTTCTTTATTGTAACACCTCATCGGATTATAAATACAAAGCTGTAGACCCGATTGGGTCATTGCTGTTTAATATTTTTTCGCAATGCATAGTGCGAGCTTAAAGTGGACAGCGGCCTAATCTCATTTCTTAATCTCATTGACTTCTCTGCTTCGTTTTTTATTCGCTTAAGGAAGTTGACTCTGCTTATCACGATGACCCCTACGTGACCGATCTTGATCTGATAGTGCGTGCGTCAGTGCCTGGCATCACTTGTTGAACGGTTTACATAGCAATCAACAAATCTGCCAGGAGATCTTCAAGTAACAGAGGGATGATCGCGCTTTAGTTGGTCACAGGGATACTACGCTCTTTCAGATCTGTTTGGAATTGTTAAACTGGTTACTGTACCTGATGATAATGCACTGATCGTTGAAATATGACTGAGTTGAGCCAGTGTATGATGGGTGTGCCTGCTGCTCTGCATTTTCAGGTTGAGGACCCATTTCGCTGCCAAATACATGAACCTACAGATTCTCGTCCCTCAACAGACCGGGGCAAGTTACGATTTCACAAGAGATTTAAGCAGTTTTTCAATTCCAGATTCCAATGTACTTACATTTGAAGAAAATATAATTGCAAACTAACTTTCAACATGAGGTTGCAGACTTTTGGTCTGTTGTCACTTATCAACAAAACAATACATATAACAGCGACTATAAAATAAAATTGTTTTTTTAAAAAAACATTCAGACGGACATGTCCTCCGAAAATCATAGGGACAGTTAGGACTTTGCACCAAAGGTCAGGAAAACAAGCCAAAATGACCTGCAGTGAGATGTTGGGAAACCGAGTCTTAGAGCAGCGCGGCGAGAACACAATGATGGCTCAGCTCGCCCACAAGCATTTACCAAAGCACATTTGCTACAAAATTCACTGCTCGGATGGCCCATTATATAAATAGATCAGTATGCTACAACACCATCCGACAGCATTATACCAGGGTCCTCATGGCAACAATGGGATCCATTTTCGCCCGAGGCATTGCATCAAGCATCCAACCACAACGAACTTAAGTTACGCCTAACATTACAACTAGAGCAAATGTCGCAACGACCCCTACCAACTACATGCACAACCATACGACAATCCAAATGGCAACTTAACCCCAAGTTACAATTCATACAAGGTGCACTACCAAACACCTTTTGGACTACGCAGAGTCAAACTAGGAAGCAGATCCTTTTACAAGAGACAATCATAGCGGCTTACTTAAGCCTTTCTTCTGCGCTTCTTCCCAGTAGAAGCACTTGCAGAAGCCTCCTGCTCTATCTCTGCTGTCTTCCTTTCCTTGTGCTTCTCTTTGCCAGCATCACTCTCTACAGGGGCACTCTTTGGTTTACGACCTGGCCTGCCTTTTCCTTCAGTGGACCCGATTTCATCTTTTGAGTCCTTGCCTTTACTACCAGCCTCCTTTGATTTGTTCTCACTTTTGTTGCTACCATCTTCAGGCAATTCATCCTTCTCATCAGTAGATTGAGTAGCTTTGTCCTTGGAGCTCTTCTCAAGTTCCTTTTTAATGTTAGTGCCAGTTTTAGGTGTTTCTTCAACATCCTTGCTTCCAGTCTTTCCCTTAGTGCTTGGAGTTTCAGAGTTCTTGTTACTTGGTGTTCCGTTGCCAGAACCCTTTGGACGCCCCCTTTTTTTTGAGTTTTCAGGAAGATCCCCTTCATCACTGTGACAATGCAGAGAAGTCTCAGAAAAGTTGGAGGAACAAAGTCCACGTTCTTTTGTATTGATTTTTTTTTACCTTTTCAGTGTTCCTGTTTCTTCTTCTTTAGGTGGTTGTGCCGCAATCCCTTTACGTTTTCTGCCTCGTGGCCTGCTCAAATAATCAGTAGTACAAAATACAAAATTAGCAAACAGCAACTTTTTTCTTCTGGTGGGTGGGAACATAGGGTTCGGAATTTAGGACAGGTGTTACGAGTGACAGGCAGGGCCTCAAACATAAGATTGGGAAGCACAATGCACAAAAATAAAGATTTCGATGCAGGATGGAAGTCTTCTTTGCAACTTCATTCATAGTATTTACTGTTTAGCACTTGAAACATCAAACATTAAGTGCACTAGGCATTTTAGAAATTAAGAACTAAACAGATGGAGACATGTATCATCAACAGAAAATAAACCTTAAAAGTTATACAACTGCACTAAGCTTTTAGTGTTTGATCTAGTTATGTGTGACTCTGCGAGTACCCACGCTGGTAAGCCAACATACTCGCTGTGATTAACAGAGATCAAACTCTGATTTTAGCTACTTAAGGAGCATGCTGGCTCTTAATACACAGTATGAGACCCTGGTCCCTACAGCCTACTGATGAATGAATAGATATGGAAATATGGAACTGTGATTATTTGGAAAGTAAATGTATCAATTCAACTTAGCAGCTGTAAAATAAAAGCTAAGATCGAGTTTTGCTTACGTGTCAGATGCCACAGGAGCCTTTTCCTGCCAAAGTAAAAGCTAATCAGAAACAAGGAAATAAAATAGAAATCATTGAACCACCACGAGGTATAATGTCTGTACCTCATTGATGAATTCCCACTTTTCTTTCCTGAGCAGTAATACCTCTACATCCCCATCATCATATGCAACCTATGACAAAAAAAGTCATAGTCAAAAGAATAAAGATTTTCTAACCAACTTTTTTCTATGAAATAAAGAAATAATGCAGAAGATAAGCACGTGCCTTGTGCCTTTTAGAAACAGAATCAAATGAGTCAACAACACCTTTGTAGAACCTGCAAAATACGGAAATAAAGGCTTACCGAGTCTAAAATTGAAAACAAACACTAACATGGCAACAAAATGTATTCACCAAAGGGCAAGCTACGAAAATAATCAGCTGCAGTAAACAATAAATATGATTTTACAAAATCAAAACAGAAATAACTAATGAATTTAAAAAGTAAAAACCATGAGACAACAAAAGCTCCTACACTGCATATCCAGAGCCATTGCAAAATAACAAGACATTACAAGTAAAAACAAGTAAAACATAAATGGGTTCAGACTCATCTGTTACACACTACTTTATTTTGATACCTTGGTGTCAGTGAAATTTAGTCACATTAGCTAAGGCTTTACAATTATAAAAAGGAATTAAGCATCTCCATGGGATGTCACGATTTAGAATATTAGTTCTACTTACTCTTTATCATCTGGCCACCAAACTTTGATCCTAGCACCCACTAGGCTTCCATCAAGGCCTTTGTTTTTCCTTGATTGAAGAGTCTGTCAAGAGGAACTTAAAAAGATCAAACTACTACATAATATGACAACATAAAGCTATAAAAACTGGTGATGTGATGGTAAATTAAAGCAAAATAAATAAAAAAATGTGTGCAGATAATAAAGTAATCAAAATACTTCTATCAACAATTTCACAAATAAGCAAAAATTCAAAGATGCCAGCCATATTGTGTACAAGAAAATGAAGACGAAAAAATGTACTTTTATGTTCAAGCTATCATACAAGTAACAAAATGAGTTACAGGCACGAGATAGGTGTAACAATAAGGCACAAAAACAATACTGCATAATCCATAGTCAAACATGCATGTGTAATCAAGCACATATTTACCTCTTCAGTTTCTTGTTCTCGCTTCCTCTTAGATGTGATGTTCACACTTTGCTTGCTGCTTTCTGCACTCTGCCCTTTGGTTCTACTTGGCCCCTTGGTCAATGACTTTGTAGAAACCATTTCCTTAATTGTGAAAAGAATGTCAAAAAAAGGAAAATAAAGATGACTCATTTACTATTCAAATTGGATGCATATGAATTGCCGATTGTTCGTGCAATTTAACTTCCAGGTTTCAATCTGAGCAAAACATATTTATGAAACAAGAAATGAAAGGCAAGGAATAACATCTAGATCTGGCAGAGTAAAGATCCACAATTTACAGAATATTCAACTGCAGGTAATTATATTAGACTACTAGTGCAAGATTGCAGCAACTTATGCAAATATAGCTCATAAAGTAAAATGTAAATAAGAAGACAAAATATAATAATGGTGTGATAATACTACCTATCCATCATCAGGTCAATATTTGACACTAATGTACATACAACTATTAAAAGTAAATTTCTGTAAATTGAACATGAAACCAGCTAATAGAGACTGACCTTTAAGCTCAGATCCTTGGAAGGACCTTCCTCAGAGAGGGTTTCATTCTTTTCTTGCTTCGAACCGATCTTTTTATGCTTCTTCAATGAATCTCCTTCACCAACCTTTTTCACAGAAGACTTGGCATCATCCTTAGCTGATTGTTTTGTTAACTTTCCTGCTGAATCAGTGGCCTCCTCAATCTTTTTCACATCACTTGAGGATTGGTTCTTTCCAGCAGCCTTCTTCTCCAACGACTTCGATCCAGGAGGCCGGCCTCGTCTTTTAACAGGAGTAACAGCAACTGGCACTGATGTATCATCAGCTGCTCCATTGGCAGCTTCTACAGAAAATACAAGACCTTCTTTTTTACTATCAGTATGTGCAGTAGCTTCAGATTTGTCAGAGGCTGGCCCTGATGTATCGTCAGCTGCTCCATTGGCAGCTTCTACAGAAGATACAGGACCTTCTTTTTTAGTATCAGCATGTGCAGTTGCTTCAGATTTCTCTTCTACAGAAGATACAGGACCTTCCTTTTTAGTGTCAGCATGTGCACTTGCTTCAGATTTGTCAGAGGGGCCGAGCTTATTTTGGTCTGTCTCAGGGGCAGACGACTTCTTCAGCTCTGCAGCAACAGATTCTGGACCTTCATAGTTACTAGATTTCAACTAATCAGCATTGACTGTTTTTAGTATAGCAAGGTCATTAAAGAGGGTGGAATATAGCCATGTTTATACACACCATTATCAGCTGGGGTTGCATCATTGCTAACAGTGTTGCCCGGAGTACCATTCACAGAAGTACCATCTTGTTCAGGACGGCTAACATCTTGCTCAATCTTGTCAGGTTCCTGTCAAAAGATACCCATGCTGATGTACCATTAATCATTTCTATAAACAAACAAGATGCATAACATACCTGAGGTAACTTATCAGAAACAGTCCTTTCAGCAAGTTTGCCATCATCCACCTGAACAGAAATCAAAACGTGCATACATAATGGCTTTAAAAACTCTGATGGTAACTTTATAGTATTCAGCCACCAGGGTTTAACATGAATGAGTTAGTACTAGACAAGGATTCTCACACCACCAATTGAAAGCACATAGTTCATTCTATAGGTTAAAACCAATCACAATTTTATCTTCTGAAACATCCATTCAAATCTTAACATTTTCTGCACTACATTAACATCTCAAACATAAAAATGGAACAATGTATCAACAAATTGTCTACTAAAGCACTGTAGTTATGATTGACCTTCCTCGAGCTAATAAGATGCAAACAACTCCAAATATTATTCACATAAAAAACATTTATATCTATAGTAGTTCTTGCATTCTAGTATCTAACTTACAGTGTCTTTCCCTGGATCAGCATTGTTATCTTCCTTGTCATCTGAGCCCTCTTCACAAACTGATGTGACAATTTGGCTGTATTCACTCAGAGAAGTGTCTTTTAGCAACTGCTGAAAGACTGGCTTCAGTTTTTCAGGGCACATGCCTATCACCTTCTCAGCAAGCACAAAGGATGGTGAAGACGAATCCTGGAAAAAAATAAAGATCATGTTAATCCTTTCCTTATGGTATTGATGTATCCACATTCAACAACAACAACAACCAAGCCTTTATCCCAAGCATGTTAGGGTAGGCTGATGTATCCACATTCCTGAACAAAAAAAGTATATATGAATATACCTTTTCTTTCCTAACATTCTCAAGTAAACAAGATGCAATCTGTGGTTGGACATCCTCGCTTTCTTCAATTACCAATTTCATTACTGTTTCCATGCAGGATCTGACAGTTTTTGGATGTTCAGGACTGAAATGCAAAACAGAAAAACTCAGTACTTGTATGATGAATACAACATGTACACCTGAATTGTAACTTCTTCCTATCATAATAAAGTGTCATTGAAAAAATCAGTAAACAGTACAACAGATAGAATTTAGATAAAAATATTGTAAACACAATACATGTACCAGAATGGACAAAGCACAGTGTGTGTTTGGACCACCACCAGACAAATGAAGAGGTAATATATGAAGCTAAGAAAATGAAGAGGCTTCTTACGAGACAGTCCTGACGAAGTGGTGAAACATATCAAGTATTAAATCATCACATTCAAGGTCTAGCATCACCACGCAGGACCGGACCTTTGCCACCGTATCAAGAATTGAAGCCACTCTTCCAAAGAAGGGGCTCTCTATTTTATCTAAATGCTGGAAGGACCCAACAATTACAACAAAGGCATCCTGGAACCAAGTAAAAACATGTCAGGAAACAAAAAAAAATAGCAGGAAATCTGTTTAGCAAGAGCCTCAGAGAAACACTAACCTTCATCTCATCATCATCATATGGAACATTAGGTGCAGTGATTCTTGTAACCTCAGAGATACATGATGCCACGGCAAGTCTGACATTTGGATCATCATGGCCCAGCAGCTCTTTCTTGACCAGAGCTTTAGTTGCTGTTTGCATAGCATTTGATGTGCTCTCAGTATGCTTCTGCCCCACCTTAAGTAAACATTCCTCAACTTCCTGCACATACGAACAATCAAGTTAACGTCTTGATCCAACATGCAATGGGCAAGAAGCTGGAAGGCAGCTGGCACAATCAGACTCAAAATGAATAAAATCAATTCCAGTAACAAACTAATAAACTGTGAAAACAACAAAGCCTGGACAACAATGGCAGTTGTAATGTGTCATGAATGGTTTCACCAATACTAATACTAGAAAAAGTATAAGATCATTGCTATGAAACTATACCTGGTAAATCTGCATGAGAATGGCTCAGTATGGAAAACATGATACAGAACAGAGAATATTTCTGATATTCCTATTTAAGTGATGGACAAACTTTAGAGCAGCAGAAAACAAATAACCTAAAGCTAAGCTCCCAACTGAGTAGCATTTCAAACTCAACCAAATAAATCTTCATCAAAGGTAAGATACTACTACGATATTATATCCAAGTCTCCACTTATACCAAACAGCCACATCAAAATAACATAAGCAAAACTACATGCCCAATAAGTGAAACCCTAAAAGAATAAAGCAACAAAAACAAGCCTAGTATAGAAATACCAGCTGGTCTGATTTCTCGAATGCTACAGATTTATATGCATACATCTACATATCAACAGCCAGGCATGGACAATAAAAAAATGCTGAAAACAATTCCTTCGTATGCTAGAACGCAAATCTAGACGAAATTCAGAGGACCCGAAACAAAATCAAGCCTAAACCTAACCTCCAAGCCAAGTTGCATTCTATTCCCAATCCATTCAATCATCACCGACAATTCGACTGACACTAGACGATGCAACAGAACTGAAAACAAATAGCCCTGAAAGGTAACCCTAACAGATATAGAATCAAACATGAATAAAAAACGCTAGGCGAGGAGAAGGCTCACGGTGAGGAGCTTGAGTAGGTCCTCCGCGTCCTCGGGCGGAGCTTGGAGGCGTTCTCCGACCCCCCTGAGCCGGTCCTCCAGCTCTTGCAACTCCTGTTCCTTGTCGGCGGTGCCGTCATCCGCCATTTCCGCGCCGAAATCGGGCGCCTAAACGCCCGGATCGAAATCCCCCGGACGAGATCAGCGGCCGCTAGGGTTTCCCCCGCGGCGAGAGCCGCCCCGCGCCCGCGCAGTCGGAGGAGGGAAGAGTTTAGCGGTGGAGCGGCGTTGTGTAGCGAGCGATTCTGTATTCCCTTCCCCCACCCTCTTCCACGCGAAGCGAAGAGGTTTGGGTGCTCGCCTTCTGGCTTTGGGGTGGCCGGGGGCTGGGGGTGCGTGAGCCGTGAGGTGAGGAGGATTGGAAGAATCGGCGGCCGATTTATAGAGCGCGGGGTGGGCGGCCGGGTGGTGGTTTGGACTGCGCACTTCGGCGCGGACTGCCAAAACTGCATACGGTTCTCCATCGGACGCGTCCGGCCCGGAGGACGGCTGGCGCCACCTCACTCCGCGCGATCTCGGCCGTCGCTCGGGTAGTTGGGGGCGGGCGGATGGCTGCCACGGCGCTCGCTGTGGCCGAAATGGAAGTTCGGCCTCAGCGGTCGGTACTGAGCCGAGCACAACCTCGTGGAACCATTTTGTAAGTATAGAGGAAAGAATTTTGTTTACCTTGCAAATCATATAGGGCGGCGGTGTGGTGCGGCGGTGATGTGGTGTTTCAGGTATAAAATTATAGAGACGGTAGTGATATATGAATCAGAGTTTACAACTGGACATCTCGCCGGAGTTGGAGAAGACGAGAGAAAGAAAAGAAATAACGGTTGAGTCCAAATGTCGAGAGGTGGGAGAAGACCGCCCCTAAAGGCGGGGTATATATATAAGTAGGAGATCCAACGATATTTTAGATCGTTACAATTCGACGTCTACGTAGGCTCTATTCAAAAAAGGTAAAGTGCAACGTGTCGTCTTGTATACCTATAATTAAGAAAATTCTTATTATGTTCGAACCAAATTTATATTCTTTAACGTCATCACCTTGTTATGCATCACTTTTTCTATATATATGTTTTAAAAAAAACTACATCACAACGAAAAACACAAAATATCTCAGTGATAAATTCATGATTAATCCACCTAGTTTTGTTTAGGTCCTATATACATACCTTTATGTGCTAATTTTCCAAAACTAAAAAAAGATTTTCAATGACATAGAAATCTTAAGTGATTCATCATCCACCCTAAAGATTTAAGTAGCCTAAGATCTCGTTCCAGATTGGACTGAAAAAAATCATATAAGGTGGGTGACCCAAACTTGCAGCCCGCTTTTTTACAGTCCATGCAACTATGCAAGCAAGGTCGCAAAAAAAACAGATTTATTTTTTGCACTAGATTTGTTTCTAGCACTATGCTTATTTTTCAGCAACTATGCTTAAAGGAGTGCTAAAAACAGGTTTATTTGTGGCACTAGATTTATTTGTTAGCACTATGCTTATTTTTCGGCAACTATGCTTATAGGAGTGCTTTTAAAACAAGTTATTTTTTGGCACCAGGTTTATTTTTTACACTATGCTTATTTTTCGGCAACTATGCTTATAGCCGTGCTAAAAACAGGTTTATTTTTGGCACTAGGTTTTTTTAGCACTATGCTTATTTTTCGGCAACTATGCTTATAGGAGTGCTTAAAAATAAGTTATTTTTTGGCACTATGTTTATTTTTAGCACTATGCTTATTTTTCCACAACTATGCTTATAATAGTGCTTACAAACAGGTTTATTTTTGGCACTAGTGCTTATATGAAGGAAAGAATGCTCAAGTATGCATCTCATGCTTAAGATGTCCGAAAAGGTGGTTAAACCTATTTAAGCACCTCTTTGTATTGTAGAAACAATAATTTCTAAATTTTCTTAGTGTTTTCTTTTCTTATAAATATTTATACCAAACATCTTGCATTGTATATTTGCTAAAGGCGTTTCAAAGACATGACGTGGAGTTGAGTCTTTGACTTCATAAACATCTATGTAAACATCTTTGCATTGTATGTACCTGCAACCAAAGACGACCGACATGATGTATTTTTAATTTTCACCTTTATGTCTGATTACTCCCATAAAATTTTTGTACTTGTAGCCAATTTCGCGCCATGCCATCCTAGTACTTTCGAGGCCCATTCATAAGCCACATGGATAGCCACTTTTGCACGGATAACAACAAGTCTACATACCAGGAAGGGTTAAAATTCGTGAACACACAAAAGTAGTAGCTAATGAGTCACAATGAACACTTCATCACAATGCAAACTTTTACTTCAATCAACACAGAAAACAAGAATTGGATGGCAGATATAGATCTCGTGGGCAATGGTAAACGTGTTCTATAATTCTGATGGTTCATCCACTTGTATTATCAACTATAGGCATCCTGTAGCTCCGATCTGAGTACGTAAGTGGGTAATCAACACGAAGCGAAACGGGAGATCATCGTAAAGAGACGGAACCTAGAGTATCAAGCGGTTCAGTATTGCAATACCAAGGTCGTATCATGACTGTTTATTGTGAATATTCAGGCAATACGGAGGACGACAGGACATGCAGCAAAACGTTCAGACATACGTAGATGTTGATGGATTCAGTTTCATTCTCATGAGAGGAATGATTGCTCGAAGAAACAGACAGCTGACCGCAGCTCGATCTAAGCCATTTGATGGCCGGCGGGGCAATCTTAATCTGAGCGAGCCTGATGACACTTGCTAAGAGAGTAAAGTGCATCCAACGTATGTGGCCTTGTCCAGCTGTGTCATACAAGTCTATTAAATTTTATTCTATATTTCTAGGTTCAGGAACTACTAAATATGTATTAATTATGTACATGAACTTTTCTTTACAGTTACAGATGCATGAACTTTTAAAATGTTGCGCTATATGTTCATACTCTTTTATCAAACATTAAAATTTGAATTCAAGGTTCATTGCTTCTTGATAGAGCCACAGACTGCAGCCGCTTTAGCATTATGCTAGGGTTCGTGCAAAAGTTGATACATTTACTATTCTCAGCATCAACAAGGCAACACAAACTTGCCCTAAGTGTCACTAGTCTCATATCCTTTTTTTAATCCAATATGATATAGGAAAATATATACCATGCAAAGAGATTAAGCAGCACAAAATGCTACGACCTACATTATCAGTCTTGAAAATGGAGCAACAACCTATTGATTTTCTCTCGGTAGCATTGCTCGATTAGAGAAAGAGAGAAATGTGATATGTGCGATGTACATGTCCGAACCACAACGTTTGGATTCACATCATTAAAGAGACCCTGCAGTGCACCATTTAAAAGTTCATGCACCAATAACTGCAAATAAAAAGTTCATGAATCTAAATAACACTGATAAACAAGTTCATTGTATTAGAAATGGAAAGATAAAAATTTATACATTAAATTTATTGGGCCGGATGACCGGCGGGGCGATCTCGATCTGAGCGAGCGCGGTGACAATTGCTAAGAGAGTAAAATACATCCAATGTATCTGGCCTTATCCAGTTGTGTCATACAAGTCTATAGAATTCCATTTTACATTTATAGGTTCATGAACTCCTCCATATGTATTAATTACGTACATGAACTTTTTCTTTATAGTTACGAATGCATGAACTTTTTAAATGTTGGGCTATATGTTCGTACTCTTTCATCAGACATTAAAATTTGAAGTGAAGTTTCATTGGTTCTTGATAGAGCGACATACTTCAACCGCTTTTGTATTGTGCTAGGGTTCGTGCAAAAGTTGTTACATTTACTATTCTCAGCATCAACATGGTAACACAAGCTTGCCCTAAGTATCACCAGTCTACTGTCCATTTTTTAATCTGATATGATGGAGAAAAATATATACCATGCAAAGAGATTAAGAAGCACACAACACTACCTACATTTCAGTCTTAGAAATGGACCAACAACCTATTGATTTTCTCTCGGTAGCGTTGCTCGATTAGAGAAAGAGAGAAGTGTGATATGTGCGATGTACATGTCCGAATCACAACAGTTTTGGTCATATCGTTAAAGAGGTCGTGCAATGTACTATTTAAAATTTCATGAATCTAAATAACACTGAGAGTTCATTGTATTGGAAATGCAAAGATAAAAAATTATACATTAAATTTTTTGGAACGGATGACCAGCGGGGCAATCTCGATCTGAGCGAGTGCGGTGACAATTGCTAAGAGAGTAAAATGCATCCAAGGTACATGGCCTTGTCCAGCTATGTCATACAAGTCTATAAAATTTCATTTTATATTTCTAATTTTCTGAACTCCTCCATATGTATTTATTATGTACATGAACTTTTTTTGCAGTTATAGATGTATGAACTCTTAAATATTCGCTACATGTTCGTACTCTTTTATCAAAATTTAAAATTTAAATTCAAGGTTCTTTGGTTCTTGATAGAGCGACAGTCTGCAACCGCTTTTATATTATGTTAGATTTTGTGCAAAAGTTGTTACATTCACTATTCTGAGCATCAACATGGCAACACAAGCTTGCACTAAGTATCACCAGTCTACTGTCCTCTTTTTAGTCTGATGTGGTAGAGAAAAATGTATACCATGCAAAGAGATTAATGAGCACACAACGCTACCTACATTATCAGTCTTGGAAATGGAACAACAACCTATTGATTCTGTCTCGGTAGCATTGCTCGATTAGAGAAAGAGAGAAGTATGATATGTGCGATGTACATGTCCGAACCACAATGGTTTGAGTCACATCGTTAAAGAGGTCCTACAGTGTATCATTTAAAAGTTCATGCGTCAATAACTATAAATAAAAAGTTCATGAATCCAAATAACACTGATGATCAAGTTCATTGTATTAAAAATGCAAAGATAAAAATTTATACATTTAATTTGTTGGAACGGATGGCCGACGGGGCAATCTCAGTGTGAGCAAGCGCGGTGATAATTGCTAAGAGAGTAAAATGCATCCAATGTACATGGACTTGTCCAGTCGTGTCATACGAGACTATAAAATTTTATTTTATATTTCTAGATTCACGAACTCCTCCATATGTATGAATTATGTACATGAACTTTTTCTTTACAGTTACTCATACATGAACTTTTTAAATGCCGAGCTATATTTTTGTACTCTTTCAGCAAACATTAAAATTTGAAGTCAATGTTCCATTGGTTTTTGATAGAGCGGCAGATTGCAACAACTTTTGCATTGTGCTAGGCTTTGTCCATGAGTTGTTACATTCATTGTTCTCATCATCAATATGGCGACGTGAGCTTGCCCTAAGTATCACAAGTCTACTGTCCTCTTTTTTAATCCAATAAGATAGAGAAAAATATATACCATGCAAAGAGATTAAGGAGCACATAACGCTATCTACATTATGAGTCTTGAAAATAGAGCAACAACCTATTGATTTTCTCTCAGTAGTGTTGCTCTATTAGAGACAGAAAGAAGTGTGATATGTGCGATGTACATGTCCGAACCACGACTATTTGAGTCACATCGGTAAAGAGGTATAAGCCTGCAGTGCACCATTTAAAAGTTCAAGTGCCAATAACTTTAAATTAAAAGTTCATGAATATAAATAACACCGATGAATAAATTCATTAAATTAGAAATGCAAAGATGAAAAATTTATTCCGCATAAAGAGACGGAAGCTAGAGTATCAAGCGGTTCAGGACTGCCATACCAAGGCCGTTTCATGACTGTTTATTGTGAACATCTAGGCCATACGGAGGACGACAGAACATACAGCAAAACATTCAGAACTCTAACTTTAACATTTAGAACTGCGATGTTGATGAATTTAGTTTCAGTCTCACGAGAGGAATGATTGCTCGAAAAAGCACACAGCTGACCACAGCTCGATCTGAGCCATTTGCTGGGTCGGATGGCCGATGGGGCAATCTTGGTCTGAGCGAGCGCGATGACAATTGCTAAGAGAGTAAAGTGCATCCAACGTACGTGGCCTTGTCCAGCTGTGTCATACAAGTCTATTAAATTTTATTTTACATTTCTAGGTTCATGAACTACTAAATATGTATTAATTATATACATGAACTTTTCTTTACAGTTACAGATGCATGAACTTTTTAAATGCTGCGCTATATGTTCATACTCTTTTATCAAACATTAAAATTTAAATTCAAGGTTCATTGGTTCTTTGATAGAGCCACAGACTGCAGTCGCTTTTGCATTGTGTTAGGGTGCAAAAGTTGATACATTCACTATTCTCAGGATCAACATGGCAACACAAGCTTGCCCTAAGTATCGCTAGTCTCCTGTCCTCTTTTAATTCGATATGATAGAGGAAAATATATAACATGTAAAGAGATTAAGGAGCACACAACGCTACCTACATTATCAGTCTTAGAAATGGAGCAACAAGCTATTGATTTTCTCTCGGTAGCGTTGCTCGATTAGAGAGAGAGAGAAGTATGATATGTGCGATGTACATGTCCGAACCACAACGGTTTGAGTCACGTCGTTAAAGAGGCCCTGCAGTGCACCATTTAAAAGTTCATGCGCCAATAGCTGTAAATAAAAATTTCATGAATCTAAATAAAATTGATAAACAAGTTCATTATATTAGAAATGCAAAGATAAAAATTTATACATTAAATTTGTTGGACTGGATGGTCGGCGGGGCAGTTTTGATCTGAGCAAGCGCGATGATAATTGCTAAGAGAGTAAAATGCATCCAATGTATCTGGCTTTGTCCAGCTGTGTCATACAAGTCCATAAAATTCTATTTACATTTCTAGGTTTATGAACTCCTCCATATGTATTAATTACGTACATGAACTTTTTTCTTTACAATTACGGATGCATGAACTTTTTAAATGCTGGGCTATATGTTTGTACTCTTTCATCAAACATTAAAATTTGAAGTCAAGGTTCATTGGTTCTTGATAGAGCGACACACCGCAACTGCTTTTGTATTGTGCTAGGGTTCGTGCAAAAGGTGTTACATTCACTATTCTCAGCATCAACATGCCAACGCAAGCTTGCTCTAAGTATCACCAGTCTAATGTCCTTTTTTTAATATGATATGATAGAGAAAAATATATATCATACAAAGAAATTAAGGAGCACATAACTCTACCTACATTATCAGTCTTGAAAATGGAGCAACAACCTGTTGATTTTCTCTCGGTAGGGTTGCTCGATTAGAGAAAGAGAGAACTATGATATGTGCGATGTACATGTCCGAACCACAAGGGTTTGAGTAACATCGTTAAAGAGGCCTTACAGTGCACCATTTAAAAGTTCATATACCAATAACTGTAAATAAAAAGTTCATGAATCTAAATAACACTGATGAACAAGTTCATTGTATTAGAAATGCAATGATAAAAATTTATACATTAAATTTGTTGGGCCGGATGGCCGACGGGGCAATCTCGATCTGAGCGAGCGCGATGACAATCGCTAAGATAGTAAAATGCATCCAAGGTACCTGCGTTGTCCAGTTGTGTCCTACAAGTCTATAAAATTTTATTTTATATTTCTAGATTTATGAACTCCTCTATATGTATTAATAATGTACATGAACTTTTTTTTAGTTATAGATGCATGAACTCTTAAATATTCGCTACATGTTCGTACTCTTTTATGAAAAATTAAAATTTGAATCCAAAGTTCATTTGTTCTTGATAGAGCGATAGACTGCAACCGCTTTTGTATTGTGCTAGAGTTCGTGCAAAAGTTGTTACATTCACTATTCTCAGCATCAACATGCCAACGCAAGCTTGCTCTAAGTATCACCAGTCTAGTGTCCTTTTTTTAATATGATATGATAGAGGAAAATATATACCATACAAAAAAATTAAGGAGCACACAACGCTACCTACATTATCAGTCTTGGAAATGGAGCAACAACCTGTTGATTTTCTCTCGGTAGGGTTGCTCGATTAGAGAAAGAGAGAAGTGTGATATGTGCGATGTACATGTCCGAACCACAAGAGTTTGAGTCACATCGTTAAAGAGGCCTTGCAGTGCACCATTTAAAAGTTCATGTACCAATAACTGTAAATAAAAAGTTCCAGAATCTAAATAACACTGATGAATAAGTTCATTGTATTAGAAATGCAAAGATAAAAATTTATATATTAAATTGTTGGCCCGGATGGCCGGCGGGGCAATCTCGATCTAAGCGAGCGCGGTGACAATTGCTAAGAGAGTAAAATGCATCCAAGCTACCTAGTCTTGTCCAGCTGTGTCATACAAGTCTAACAAATTCATTTTACATTTCTAGATTCATGAACTCCTCCATATGTATTAATTATGTACATGAACTTTTTCTTTACAGTTACAGATGTATGAACTTTTTAAATGTTGCGCTGTATATTCGTACTCTTTCTTCAAATATTAAAATTTGAAGTCAAGGTTCTTTGGTTTTGATAGAGCGGCAGATTGCAACTACTTTTACATTGTGCTAGGCTTTGCGCATAAGTTGTTACATTTATTATTATCATCATCATCAATATGGCGACGCGAGCTTGCCACAACTATCACTAGTCTACTGGCTTATTTTTAATCTGGTATGATAGAGGATAATATATACCGTGCCAAGAGATTAAGGAGCACACGATGTTACCTACATCACCAGTCTCGAAAATAGAGCAAAGAAAGAGGGAGAAGTGATATGTGCGACGTACAAGTCCGAACCACAACGGTTTGAGTCACATCGGTTAAGAGGTATAAACCTACAGTGCACCACTTAAAAGTTGACGTGCCAATAACTGTAAAGAAAAAGTTTATAAATCTAAATAACACTGATAAACAAGTGCATTGAATTAGAAATGCAAAGATAAAGATTTATACATCTAGATCTAGAT
The DNA here is from genome assembly GCA_030760725.1 of Neostapfia colusana. Taxonomy (NCBI): domain Eukaryota; kingdom Viridiplantae; phylum Streptophyta; class Magnoliopsida; order Poales; family Poaceae; genus Neostapfia; species Neostapfia colusana. Next base: position 82,884,038 of record JASWHV010000014.1, on the reverse strand, counting down.
GATATGGCTGGACAAGTTAAACTTACATTTTACTCTTGCTAGGATTGAGCAGGTTCCGAAGGGAGCCGTGCCAGAGGATCTGAAGCAGCCGAACAGCAACAGTTGACCATGCGAGCTTCAGTAATATTCCACGGATGCTATGGCAAGGCCTCAGTAACATTCCTAAATCATTGACAATTCGAGATTCATGAACTAAAAGCTTGCAAACTCCAGCTTCAATTGAGATGCATCTGTCTGTTCAGTTCAGCTTATCAGGTATCTAGAAACTCTATATTTTAGCCATGTACTCCTAGATAACCGAGAGTTGAGGGAAAAGTTAAGCACGCGATCCGAAAAGAACGAGAGTTCAAACACCCTAGCAAACGAAAAGCCTTGCAAGTTGCCTTTGCCTGGGGGACTCGACCTCCCCTCACAACTTTGTCCATCTTTTCTTTTTCGAAAAAGGATTTTGGCCATCTTTTGATTTGCTTCCAACAAGCCCGGCAAACAATTAGCCGAGACAACTTCTTCAAATACGGTATTTGCCCTGTTTTCCAAATTGTTGTTAATGGGACAACAACTTTATTTTTTAAATTAAAATTATATCTTAACAACGACAATTTAATAAAGGATGGAGTATACAACAATATAGTAACAAGCCAAAACCAACTCGTTTTTTTTCTTCATCTGAAAAACCAACTCGCTTCTTGAACATCACAAGTTAAAAGATTTTATCTTGGTACATATTTATAAACAGAACAGGAGCAAGGTACACTATGACAACAGACAGATACTACGAGTTCTACAACAAATTTTCTTAATCACACAGTCTGCCACTAATTCTGCAGAGGATATCGGTAGATAGACTAGCTAACGCTACCACCATATGTATGCATGCGTTGAGCGATCGATCATTTGCCGAAGAGCGACTTGATCCACCAGACGCCCCTTGCCGTCGGTGGGCGCGGCGTCGCTCTCCGGCGGCGGGTCGTCCTGCGGCGTCTCGTGCAGCTTGCTCACGTCGTACGTAGCCTTCCTCCTCGGCCTTCTCCACCGGCTGGCTGTACACGTCCTAATCGATGCTCGTCTTCCAGTTCCGGCACAGGATCTAACACGCCCAACGTCCAATGGTCAATCACGCCCTACGATCACGGTGGTGGGTAATCGAACGGTTCGAAATTGATGGGACCTGGACGGCTAGATTACCCGGAGGTTCTTGCGCCGCGGCTCGCCGACGAGCGCGTGCTGGTAACTTTCATCGACGTAGAGCGCCCAGTAGTCGCGGACGACGGGGATGACGGGGACGAACGGCCATCATGACGGGGATGCTGCTGTTGGTTACCGTGTGATTTTTTTTTGGGCTTTGACGAGTCTTTTTGGGCTTCTTCAGGAGGCAATGAAGATGGACTTACGACAGTAATACACTCATGGTCTGAAACGAAAAGTTGAACGGAACAAAACGTACAAGATCACAACCATAAAAATCCTGACAACGTCCATTCAGACAATAGTACTGAATTCAGCACCCAAAACTTGAGCTTCGCACAATATATCTGAGTCAAAAAATCCTAGTACATATGGAATACAGAAAGTGTCATCAAAATCTCTACGATCAAGCTTTCAAAAATCTTTGATGTCTTCGTCAGGCACCAGTGAATGCCTTCTTCACCGCACCACTCTTTGACCCAGCAGGGATGACCTTCAACACATTGAATCTCACGGTCTTGGACAGTGGTCTGCATGGCATAACATTATATTTTCATGACTTAGAAACAGCATAAAGCAGAAAATATTGGCATAACCAAAAAAATTTCATGTTTGGATCCACCATGGCACAAAGAAGCATTGTGTCATGAGATAGATACTGGTACTGGAAAAAATCATATATCAATGATTGTATGCATCTGGAAATGCGGAGTTCAGTTTCAAAAAGAACAATAACAGCCGTGAACTAAAAAACATGTCAAGCTTTTCAAATAAGCTTAGCTAAATAAATTGATTATTTTAAAACAAGATAATTTTGCTAACAAGACGATTACAATTTCTTTTACCTGCACTGGCCAATAATGACATGGTCTCCTTCCTTCACACGGAAGCATGGGGAAATGTGGGCAGGAATGTTAGAGTGTCTCTTCTCATACCTATATGTAGATGCATTATAATGATCAATAAGATGTGAGAGCCCCATAAAAAAGTAAAGAGAAAAAACAGTGAAGACTGGCATGCCTCTGATATTTCTTGACAAAGTGAAGGTAGTTCCTGCGAACAATGATAGTCCTGTTCATTTTAGCACTGTGGCATGTTCCAGCAATGATGCGACCTCTAATTGACACAGTGCCAGCGAATGGGCATTTCTTATCAATGTAGGTTCCTGCAATATAATCCAAATAAAGGACTATCTCCAAGTAGAGTAGCGGTTTCTACATTGCACAAGATATAAAAGCAATACAGAGTAAGCGACGAAAGCAAAACATACACAGATATCATGCCTCAAATATTCCAGCTGTAACATATGGTTGCACTAGTCAAGGACAAAAACACAAACAAATTGAGGTCATCTTCATTCTGATACCCTAATTTAAAGGTAAAACATAGCATGCATTCATAAAAGATCAGCTAGATAAACTGGTAATGCCAATAATAGGCCTAACAAATAACAAGCAGTCAAATTGTCACTATAATGACATCATCTCCCAAAGGCAGCTTCTAGGGGAATATCAAACATAATAACATAATGATGAAGCCAATAACATATTGAATCCAGTTAGCAGTTATTAACATAAAACATGCTAAAAGAAATTCGAAACAAACTTGCAGCATGTTTTCTGATGATTTGTATTCCAATTCAGCCCAAGCATTGCATAAATATATTAGTAATACTTGGTGACAGCAATGTATCATCGAAGCTAGCATCTAACAGACAAAGGTCTGGACAAACCTTCAATGGCCTCCCTGGGAGTCTTAAAACCAAGGCCAATGTTCTTCCAGAACCTGTTGCCCCCCTTTCCGGGCTTCTTCCCCTTGGTGGTCTTCTTTGGGCTGCATTAACACATGAAGTCCTGATTAGCAGTCAATCCACACACACACACAGGAAAGGAAAAAAAAACGGTAGGGCCAGTACCATTTCTTACCAGAGGAACACCTTAGGCTGCTTTAAAAAAGCTCTCTCAGTCTGCAGAACCAAGAGAAACTGATCAGGTTTAACTGCTACAAAAATGAAAAATGGCATAAATGGTTATAAGCTAGTTAGCAGTTACGTTTAACTAACCAAACCTCGGGCAAAGGCCGATACAGATGTGATGATACAAAATTAAGTTCTGCTTGAGAGTTGGGAGCATCAGAACTGAATTACTAGGTGATCAATGGAGCAAACATGCGATAATTTGTTAAAATCTTTGCCCTCGTCAAAACATCAGCCTACATCATAATCAACTATTTACCCAAAACTATAAAGTCGTACTAGATCCGAAAGGCAGACTAAACGCGACATTGGCCCAGAAGAACGCCCCGGAAAAGGGCGAATCACCGACTTCGCCACGTTACCGAGAATGTATATACAGTACAGTGGATGAAATATTCAACATACCTGCTCCGCCATGGTTGATGCTCGTACGGATGAAGGCGACGGCGGCTCGGCCCGGATGGCGGCGGCGACGGCGGCTCGGCCCGGATGGCGGCGGCGACGGCGGCTCGGCCCGGATGGCGGCGGCGGCGGCGGCTCGGCCCGGATGGCGGCGGCGGCGGCGGCGGGAGGAGACAGAAGGGGTGCCCAAAACCCTACTCTTTCCGCTGCCTTTAAGTAGGCAGGTTTGGTGGGCTTTTCTCTGGGCCTGTATCTCGTGCTGGTTACACGTTGAGCATTAATAGCCTCGAGAGAGTATTTTTTTTGTATGGGCTGGACTCAAATGAGGAGTCTACATAAATCTAGCCCGTCCTCTCCCTCTCTCTCAAAAAAAAAACAGAGGGGCATTATTGCCTTTTGGGAATTATATATTAAGCTCTTGCATGCATGCTGCAGGTCTAGAAAACCGGGAAGGTTCCCTCGTGGCCACAAAAAAAAGGAAGAGAAGGGAAAACCCCAACAAAGCCGGGCAGCTAATCGCGCCTGCTCCCTTTCCTCGCCTTCCGGCCACCTCGCTACCGCGTCGCCGCTTCCTTCTTCATTTCTCCCTTCCTCGCCGCGACGAACCGAAGCCGTACCGCCATGGCCGCCGCGCTGGCCCGCGGGTCCCGCCTCCGATCCGCCGTGGGGCGGCTCGTGTGTCCCCGCGCCTTCGCCTCCGCCGCAGCCGCCGAGGCCGAGGCGTCCCGCCGCGGAGCGAGGGCTTTCGCCTCTGCGGCCGCGCTGGCCGCGGGGTCGGGGATGGGGTTCTGGATGCTACCCTCGAAATCCCAGGCGCTGGCAGACTCCGGTCTGGTAGAGGACGCCGGCGGTAGCGGCGGGGGATTCTTCGCCGCTTTTGGCGGTGCCGGAGCAACGGGGGAGCCGGAGGGGAAGCGCAGATTCCTGTTTGGAGGTGAGCGCCGTTGGTTTAATTTCATCCGTGCTGTCATTTCTATCGTTGCGGCTTTGCGTAGCAGCATTCGCATTGTGATTCGCCCGTGCATGTGTATTTCTGGTCGAGAAACGATTTTAGCACTTCCTTCTGCACAGCGCGCGAACTTTTGTAGCAAGTGATCAATTAAGTTCAATTTGATCGTGCCACTGGGAACATCACTGCAATTATTTCACAACCCTCGTTCGCAGACTCGTATCGAAGGAGGGTTTTCTTCAACTACGAGAAGAGGATCAGGGCGCGCAGCCCACCGGAAAAGGTAACCTGGCATTCCACATTCATTGTAAGTCTGTAACTACTCTGCGATATACGTCGTCATAAACTGTGGGCATTATAATAACGGTGTTTCGTGCTGCTAGATCTTTGAGTACTTTGCGTCTGTCCGGAACCCGGACGGTGATGTGTACATGTTACCTACTGACTTGATGAGGGCTGTTGTTCCCGTCTTCCCGCCATCCGATTCGAAAATCGTCAGAGAAGGGAGGCTCAGAGGGGAGCGGCACCCCGGCGAGCTACATTGCGCTCCTTCAGAATTTTTCATGCTGTTCGATACAAATGGTGATGGGCTCATCTCCTTTGCTGAGTAAGTCGGTGTGGGTTGTTACTTCGGCCAAAACAAATACTTTCTGTTTCTGGTATCTAATATCTTGTGCCAAATTGAAGGATCTTCGCATTATATCTAATTATTGTCATGTAATAATACTACATGAATATATAAGCATTGTTTATTTTGTGCGACATATTCTTAGATATGTACATCGAGCTAAGTAGACGTCACTATGGTATTAGACTTGCATGATGTCCTGTATTGCTTTCTGCCGTTTCTACCAGTATATCAAATTTTATTTATGTGTTTAAGTTGCTAATGTTTTATTATACAGGTATATCTTTTTTGTGACATTGCTCAGCATCCCTGAATCAAGCTTCAGTGTGGCTTTCAAGATGTTTGACCTTGACCACAATGGGTATGTTATCCTCCAGCTCCTGACCCTGATTTCTATTTGGGCAGTAGTGACCATGTTAATCATTTTTTTGTTACAATTTACAAGCACGCTTCTTTACATATTTAGTTTCTTTTATCTTATTTGGAAGAGCTTCTGTCAGATGTGGATGGCTTTATGTCTGGTCTTTTAGCTGATGACATCTAAGGGAAATAATCTCATTAATTTACAATATAGAGCGTCCAATGTGCCCCATTGGCAAACAGATGCCTCCATAGTTTGTCAGGAATTCAAACAACAACAACAACAAAGCCTTTTTGTCAGGGATTCAAAGCAAGATTTAATTTCAACAAACCCCAAAAGGCTCCTGTCATACTAGAAAAGGAATGATACATAGAATTTTTTTGGCATGTAGCTGTCAGAGCAAGTCCAAAATTAAAATCCAGGTTAACTAATGAGTTATCATCTCATGGTTCTGTTATATTTTCCTTTTTCTCCACTGAATATGTTATTGATCTAACAGTCTTGCAAGCAAATATATGACATTTGCTGTCAGGGGATTGTTAGGCACGCCAAATGCAAGCCTTTACGTAGCAAGTGTGTCCATTAATAACTGTTATTGTGCCATGCTTTAAATTCCACCTGGAATAAAATTAGATAGGTTATTATAGGATTCTGACACCGTTAGATGTCATTAGGTTTTCTTCCTATTTAGCTTTGACAACTTGTGTCCTAAGGTCTTGTGCAAACCGGCCTCTTTGCAAAAGCCGGGGCAAGGCCGTCTAGAAAAAAAACCTTTCCCGGACTCCACAATGCGTGGGAGACTTCGGCACTGGGTACACTCTTTTTAGTTTTGATTGTTGCAGAAGTGATTAAAGTTTTATTTTTGTACCTTTTGATATAAGCATTACAGAATGATGCACTTAAATTGTTGTCTTCTTTGTGTTTCATTCATTGTTGTTTACTTATGGTAATTCACATGCAGTAAATTTTTTGATCCAGAAAATACCTGCTTTATGAGCATGTTCAATCATTTAATTTCTTAGTGAGGGTATGAACAATATTCGGTGGTCTTTTTTCTTTTATTTCTTTATTCTCATTTGCTTCTATCTCTGCACAGGGAAATTGACAAAGAGGAATTTAGGAAAGTAATGACATTGATGCGCTCCTATAATAGGCAAGGAGCTTCCCACAGGGATGGGTTACGCTTTGGACGTAAGGTTGGTCAGTCTGTAGAAAGTGGTGGACTGGTTGAGTACTTCTTTGGCAAGGATGGGGATGAACATCTACAGTTTGATAAGTTCTCTAACTTTTTGAAGCAATTGCATGATGAGGTGGTTTATTTCTTTTCATCCTTTCTTTCATTAGAATGATTATGTTTCCTGATTATCTTTGTGTTGCATAACTTTAGAGTTTAGAGATCTGATGAGAAGCTACTTAATCAGAGACTCAGAGTTGCCAGTTGTGCATCAAGTGGCCCCATTTTTTGTGCATCTGATAATAGATATTCTGCAGAGACACTAAACATCCAGCTTTTGTGAACATTTATTCACGTTCGTCAATTCATGCTAAACAAACAGTTTTGAGGCTGAATTATTGTTTCTTGAAAGTATTTATGAATGTGAATCAGCTATATACATACTAGTTTCCTGGTTGAAGCATTATGCATCGAGGGTTATTTCTTTGTAAATATATTAGCCTATCCCAACTTGCTTTGGGCTAAAAGGCCTTGTTACTTCTGTTGGTTTTTAAACTTGTTAAAAGAAGCAATCTGTAGTGGAATCAGAGAAAATCTTATTTACAAAGGAAAGGCCGCAAATACCATAAGAGCACAAAACATGACAACATATTCCTAATTATTAACACATACATCTTGTGCTGAATTTCCATGCTTCGTTATTTGTAGTATGTTGTCCTGGAGAATTACAGCTTTCATCAAGGTCAAAGCTCAACATTTCTTTTAGTGTACATCGGTCTCTTTTTGTATGATTACAACTAATAGTAGTAAGACTATTGTATTCTAGCTTTTAAGAAACAGTTGTGATTCTTAGGAAAACTAGTGAATGCAGGAAGATTTTTCTGCATCCCACAAGCCTAAATTAATGGATACACGGAGTTCTTACTATATATGGCCTGTGATGAATTACTGATACAACTTTGAAATTCATTGTATTCTAGATTGTTCGCTTGGAGTTCAATCACTATGATGTCAAATCATCCAACACAATACCTGTGAAGGATTTCGCACTATCCATGGTTGCTTCTGCTGACATGAATCACATAAACAAGCTGCTAGACAGAGTTGATAATTTGGATGACAATCCCGATCTAAAGGATTTGTGCATCACCTTTGAGGTTTGTTTGTTTGCTATCCTGATATCCTGGTTGTTATGTTTGGTTTACCATCATACCATGTGTCCTTTTCAGTCATTGTATGTACTTTCAGGAGTTCAAGGCATTTGCTGATCTGCGACGGAGGCTGGAACCATTTGCAATGGCTATCTTCAGTTATGGTAAAGTAAATGGTTTGTTGACGAAGCAGGATCTAAAGCGTGCAGCATCTCATGTAAAGTCTTCTGTACCTGCTCTCATGTTCTTAGGATACCAGCTATAATTTTAATTAGCTATTGCTGATAAAAATTATTTTGGAGGATCACTGGCTGTTTTTTTCTCTGATGCTGTGCTCTGTGCTACCTTGAAATTTAGTTGATAGCTTGGATCTTCCAACTATCCACATACCTATCTGCTCTGTTTTTTGGATTGATTTCCCTATCGTGTTTCATAGGTCTGTGGAGTGGACTTGACTGACAAAGTGGTGGACGTGATTTTCCATGTTTTTGATGCCAACTGTGATGGTAACCTCAGCTCAGAGGAGTTCCTGAGGTCATTGCAAAGACGAGAAAGAGACATTCGCCAGCCAGCAACTTCAGGTGTCGTAGGGATGGTCTCCTGCTGGCTGAACTGTACGAAGTGTTCTCTTCAACGGATGTTTTTTTAGTGACTTTTGATGCTCACATGAGTCCCATGCCCTTGGTTGCTCTTTTTAGATGTAAGTACGCCAAATTCACCTCCTGCAAAGTTTATGCTTTAGTTCATTCAGTTTCACCTGGTTCACTCATGGAATTTAATCGCTATCTGAAAATACCTTATGTTTATCATGTTTTTGGTCCCATGCAGGAGGTGGAGAAATGGATTTGTGTACAACACCCAGAATATGATTCTGCTGGGTGGATTTCATGTGCACATAGGAAAATCTATGTTTTGGGCGACTTATTGCGCGTCACTGACTAGCTTTGTAAGGCCACCATTTGCTGCGTATATGTTCGTTTCGGCATAGACCACTTGGATCAAATGATTCTTGATGACCCTTCAGGGAAAAAATGCTTCTTGACGATTAACTGCCACCAACACTTCTATTATAATTCAATTTGAAGTAGTCACCTGAAAGATTACACTTATCAATCTAGTCTAAGATATGGGAAATCGAGTCAATTCGTGCATTACCATTCTGCAAAATTGATTAGAGCCGCTAGCAGAACGGGAGTCTCCTTGTGCGAGTTATCGAGTCGGTCGACGAGGCTTCGCGATCTGGAGGAGTACAGGGAGGAGACGCCGGCGAAGGCGAAGCATTTCGGAGGGCGCCGCCGCTAGAAGCGCGTCTCGATCGCCGTGGGGGAAACGTCTCGCGTATTCCCTATTGTTTTATATCCCGCTGAAATACGCCCTCTAATAGGATCGCACTTAACTTGCTGGGCCATGTCCAACTCTCGCAAATAGGGCATGGATATAAAATGTCCAAAGCATATTGCTAATCAATACACTTTTCTAGCTGCAACCCCTCGATTTAAAATCTACTGCTATGACATCATGTACAGAACGCGGACGACCTGGTACCTCAAAACGATCATCAGTATGGGAGCCGGACATTGAGCCTCCTGAGCCAGATGGAGTGCAGCACCATGTGGATCATGTCAAACCGCTGCGCCGGCCGGTGCATCACGAAGTGCCGCTGCGCCTGCAGCACCCTGGCGCGCAGCACGCGGTACCTCCGCTCGGACACCCCGCTCAGGATGGCCTTCAGCTCCGGTATCCTCGCCGGCGGCACGCTCACCGACATCTTGCTCCAGTCGAGCACGTCGCTGAACGGCGGCGGGTACCCCTCCGAGATGATCACGGGCACGCAGCCGGCGAACACGGCCTCGACCACCCGCGGGCTCGCCACCTCGAAGCCGCTGGGGCAGAGGCAGAACCGGGCCGTGGCCATGAGCGCGTGGTAGTCCTGCCCGGGCGGGAGGTACTCGTGCACGTCCATGTCCGGGTCTTTCTTGTTGCCGAGCCAGTAGCCCAGCAGGGCCTTGCGGATGCTGCCGTGCATGCCGCCGGCGAAGAAGGCCAGCGTGGTCCGGTTCTCGGGCGGGAGGCCGGACGTCGGGCGGCGGAGGATGCCGTCGGCGAGGTTCACCTCCGGCAGCGTGGCGTCCTTGCGCGGGTTGAAGCCCTCCGAGGTGTTGGCGTTGCACAGCACGCGGATCGCGTTGCCGTAGAGCTCCCGGTTCGCTTTGGATACGAACGGCGCCTGCCCATCATGCAACGCAATGCAATGCAATGCCGCAGCATGTCATCAGACCGATCACAAAAAGGAAAAAGGAACAAGTTTCAACTCGATGAAATTAATGTAAGCAGGAATGCATATGCATAGACAGTACTAGACGATGTAATCTTTTAAATGAATTACCCAGTCGTGGCACGACACGATGACGTGGTCGGCGCCGCGGGACCTGTTCCAGTACGGGTACCTCTCGGCGACGACGTTGATGTAGTCGGCGACGTGCCGGCGCAGCGGCCCCAGCTTGGCCGTGTGGTTGAAGCTGTAGACGTACCTGACGAGGTTGCAGACGCTGACGGGGAGCAGGAAGGCGTGGGCCTCGCCGGGGTGGCGCGCGGCGAACCGGTTCCGGGGGTCCTCCATCTCCTCCAGGAACTGCCCCTCGATGGAGTAGATGTCCGCGCTCGGGCCCAGGTGCGCCAGCGGCGGCTCGCCCTCCCGGTACGTCCATATCTTCAACTTCCTCTCCATCTCCACGTAGCTCCTGTGAAAGGCCCGGGCGTTGCGGTAGATGGCGCCTCGCGGCACGAACCCGCCCCCGGCGTCTTTGAAGCTCCTCCGGGTCGCCGCCGGCGCCTCCGCGCGCGCCGCGCGGCGGATGGCCGCCCGGGACCGGGCCAGGCCTTCCTCGATCGCGCCCACGCTCACCTGTAGTATGTAGTACACGCGGCAGTCAATACGTACGTATGCGTTGTCGATCGATGGTGTAGATGCGAACAGCGGAACAGCGGTGAACGATGAATGGCGCGTACCGTCGTCTGGACCGGCCGAGTGCTGGCCGGCAGCTGGGACGCCTTCTGGGGCTCATGCGGGACGTGCCGAAGGAAGTGCTCCCGGCGGCGTTCCCGGCTGGCGGCTGATGATGCGCCGACGCTCGAGATGGCAGGAGGCGGCAGCACGACGGCGGCGGCGAGGAGCGCGAAGACCAAGAGCGGCACGGCGATCGTCGCCACGCGGCGGCAGGCGTCCTCCATGGGCGCGCGCGGACGTGGTGGAGGGCCGCCGTCTTGGTTCATACGCGCGGCAGGGCAGGCAGCCGTATCTCAACTCAGCTCGTCCACTGACTAACAAACCGCGCGCCTTCCGTGGAAGAAAAATTCTGTGCAGCACGCTGGCTCGACTCCCACGATTTCAGCTGCAAGCCAACTAACAAGCCCAGCGGGAGTCAACGAGCGAGCCCACCGGCAAGCCGGCCCGTGCCCAGGAAGCCGGAAAAAAGAAAAGACTTTTCCCATCTTGTTCCTCGCACTGGCAGTCCAAATAGCCCGTTAAATCCGCTCGTCTCAGGTGCGGTTTTCGCGGAATCCGTTGCAATGGCGGTTGGAGCTTCACCGGCTGATGCGCGTCGTGCACAAGTAGGATGTCCACGAGCGACGCGCTGATGGAGCAAGTCGGTTTTAGTTTGGTTGATTGGTTGATCTTCAATCGAGCTGGCCAAACTTGCAATGGCCAGCTAACCTGCGCATTAGGTTGGTTCAACGTAATTCTTGTGTTCGCAAAATGCCGTTGGTAGGACCAGCAAAACAACATTCAGCTCTAATTCTTTTTCGAACAACGCATTCAACTCCATTTAACATGGACACATGCAACGCACAATCGTTGCAGATGGCGAGGAAGCGAGCTATTTACAATTTTGCTTTTTTCCCTTCGCGGTCTTGGGGGACACATCACACATGGAGCAAAGCAACTACCTATTTACTTCTCCAGGTACAACGAAACGAAGGGCGCACAAGCGGAGAGCACAACACGCTAACTAATGGTATATGTACCAAAAGCCTTTATTTCAGACTCGTCCAAGAAATATACAGAACGGCCAGCTCCAGCCTGATAATTATCTACAGAAATCCTCAAGTGCCAAGCTACTCGGGCCGCATGCTGATCAGATTAGGCAGCGTCGTTGCCTGGAGCTTCTTCATCTCGTTTGCTGTCACCCTGCTGGAATCAAGAGACAACGATCGTAGCTTCTGCAAGTCCTTCAGGTGTTTGAGACCTGCATTGGATACCCCCGAGTTGGAGACGTTCAACGAGACCAAAGCAGTCAAACCTGTGGAAGATGGATAGCCATGAGATCTTTGCAAGGCCCACAGGGAAAACAATGAGCTTATTTTAACACACTATAATAGTACCAGAAATCAGCTCCAAGGTTTTGTCTGTCAGGTTAACATTTTGTGAAAGATTCAGGAACATCAAAGCTTTCAGATCCTTGATATTTTTTACTCCAGCATCAGTAATCGACCCACCACAGATTTCAAGAGACTGAAGGTTCTTAAAATCTGCAATGGCGTAAATGGCTCCCTTCAGCTATAGAAAATTCCAATAGCGTTTATTCAAAATGATCTTCAGATGGAAACAGGGGATGCCAACATAACACCACGTAACAAAATCAATGTACAGTGGGACTACTTAAACATGTTCTGCACATTTGACACCTACAACCAAGGTACAATGAATAAGTGTTGAAATAAAAGATGCCAAGTTTGCTAGCCTATATCACACGAACTGCCACAACCTAACCCAATTGGCATTGAAGAGGACTTCTACCTGGGTGGTCAAGGTGTAAATCCACATAAACCAACTCCTAACAACAACAAAATAAAAATGGACTATTTAGAAGATTCTAGAGTAGCTGAGTAAAGAATACCAGAGAGCAGTACTCTGAAAACAAATCACGTGCAAAGATTTTAGTTGAGCAGCCAAGTGCACAACTCAGATAATTTTTAAGTACGCTCTTACATCTCAAGCAGTTTGTTCCATAGTCGGTTATGTGAGCTCCAAAAAGGTCGAGATGAGTCAACCCGCTAAGACCTGCATTAGCGGATTAGCCCCGCATGGATTAAAACTTCAGTCAAAATAAGTGTCAAATTTGCAACAACTCAAGCATCTACGGAGAATTGACATAGTCAACCATGAAATTGATCAAGTCAAATATTTCTCACATGGTCACATTAAAATTCTAGCAGAGGCAACAACCAATGGATAAACTATTGATACCAAAAGAACATGCTGATGCAATATTTAGAATGGGCCAGACTCTTTGCCAAGATATCAGTGGTACCTATCACAGCAGTACAAACGGAACAAAAGAAGAATCATGCTTCATGCATGAATAATCACTGTATGATACATACTTGTAAGTGTTGCCAAGCCTATATCAGTAATCTGTCGATTATCTAGATTAACTGACTTCAGCGAACTCAACATGGCAATCTTCTTCATACTATCATCCGTGACCAAGGTAAATGAAAGATTAATGCTCTGCAAGTTGCGAAGACCTGCAAAAGTGGAATAATGGAGAGCTTCCTAATCATTATATTTAAATTGCTCATGCTATAAAGGGGCATATCTGGAGCCTACAAAACATCTTCAAATTACATGAGGAGACAATATAGGTAAACATAGAAACCCCATTCCTGAATTTCATCAGCAAAAGATTGGACTAGAGAAAAAACAATATATTCAATAACTTAATTCTGATTTATACATGTCAAGAAAAAATGCATACAAAACATGTGCAACATGAATTTGTGCTCCAATATTCCATAAACCATGTCTTTTCGATTCCATATACATTTTTGCAACACCTCTTTTTACCCAACCATTTTCTTTTCGGTGAAAGCACACAAATCAGTACATCAGTGTCAGATGTCATTCTGGACGATCAAAATATCATATACAATTCTTATCAACATTTCTAGGAAGCCTAAGAATCCAGTAGCATCAGAATGCTAAAACGACGAAAACAAAACGTAGTCAGAAGTCAAGACAAACCAGACAGATGCTGGAGTCCATTGGTTCCAACTTCAGTATCAGAAAGCACCAAGCTTTGTAATAGCACAAGGCCTGCATATAACAGGCACATACTGTCACAAGACGAGGCAAGTAAAGTATGCCCATGATTGCAATCCAGTGAAGTCAATAGTTGAAGCAAAAGGCTCACAGGTACAAGCTAACATAAATTCGAAAAAAGAAAGGTACAATACAAATTGCTTTCAACAAAATCTCACATAATTGATGCTAAAAATTGAGAGATTTCGACAGAGTCAATGGATAGACAACACATGAAGACGAGTAAAGTGTACTTAGTGTTGCAGTAGCCTGAAGACGAGAAGAGTAACCCACCTTTAAGATGTGAAAGACCTTCGTCCCCAATCTTGCATGAATCCAAGTTTAAGGACTCCAAATTGTTTGATTCTGGAAGAAACAAAGGAGCACAACAACTCAACTCTACAACATTGGAGTGGAGGACAAACAATTGTGGTTTCTAGTATCTCTAAAAGGAAACACAGCGGAAGTGGGTGATCATCAGTCGAGAACAGCAAGTACAATGAATACAAATGTACCAGTGCAAGAGGGAATCTAGTTCCGTATTTCAATATATCATTTTTTGAAACATTCTTTTATATGTCTCTGATGTATGTACTTTCTGGAAATTTCATGGAGAACAGTAGTATCAAGACCCATTATAAAAAGGAAAAAGAATCAACAATTTCCATATTTGACCCACTAAAGAATTATCTATTTCCATCAATAAGATTACCACTTATATTTATTGATATCAGGTGCTTCTGCGCTTACCAGTCAAGGAATCAACATGATCAGACAATCTGACAAAGCTATACATGCGTTGTCTATTGACTATCATGTATATATCAAAAACATAAAAAGACAAGTGCTGAACAATATTTACAACAGCCTGACCTTTCAGATGCACCAGACAAGCATCTGTTATATTGTTAAACCCCAAGTCCAAAACCTTCAAGTTTTTGAGACCTGAAAAGCAACAGTATGCAATAGATTAAATTTTAGCTAAGCAAGGCATACATATGCACAATAACGGTTTAAAGTAGTGATAATAAATTCTCAAATGCTAATAAGCAACCACATCCTTTTTTTTCTAAAAAAAGGCAGCCAGTGAACGTAACTCCCGCTTGCGTGGGGTCCGTGAAAGTGTGTCTATTTCCAGGGCTTGATTTTGTGACCTCATGGTCACAAGGCAACAACTTTACCGCTGCGCTAGGGCTCCCCTTCTAAGCAATCATATCTTTCTCACACAAAAAAAGCAGGTAACCATGTAGGCTTATAAACATCCTTCCAGCTTAGAGTCCATGGTCCAGAAACAATAAGCAGACCATTTTTTGTCACCTTTAAAGTTTACACAACCTTCATCATATATGCCACACCGATTCAGATTCAACAGTATCAGTGAAGTCAAACCTGCAAAAGTCAATAATCCACAAGGTTATAAAAATTTTCACCAAATCAGCTACTGCTTAGTGCATGCATTTAACACCAACAGTGGCAATCAAAAGAATTGAAACTCAAGAGGATCCTAAATACACATGGATACACTAGTGTCAACTGTCAAGGACCCATAAAGATCTGTGTTCAACACAAAAGCAGAGTAGCCAGGTGATAAGGTCACTGCTGTAACCGAGTACCAACTTGATATTTATCCCTACATTAGTAGGAGATTTGACATACAACAAAAGGAACAAATGAAACATTATTTGAAGTAAATCTAGCTCTAGTAGCTATCACCACTAGAAATGCCTCGCACACATTGAATGAGAATTCAGCTAATGCCTCATATACCCGACCACCACCATCACCACCACCAACAACACCTCATATACCTGAACGCCCTTTTATACAAAATGTGTATGCCAATATGATATAAATCAAAAGTTCTAGTGGTACATGTGGGTATATAATCTGACAAAAGGAACAAAACAACTAAAAGCATAGCAAAATAAGCATTTTGACATTCCATAAATCCAACTGAGGCGAGGTAGAACATTATGAGCAGATGAACCAAGCAAACAATGGAAGAGACATGAACCTTTAACGAAGGTCAAAAACTATGGATTCATATCGACTAGACCCTGTGGTTGTGAGAATTCTTAATTCACGACCTATTTCATCACAAACAGAAACCAAAGCAGGTGTTGGATTTCAAGCATAATCAGTGGCATGAGACGCTATCAGGAAAAGATGTGATACCTGAAATAGCTTCCAAACAAGCAGCAGTCACTGGACAGCCCTCAAGGTTCAACTGTGTGAGTTTTGACAGGCCTAAGAAATGATAAATATTGAAACTGTTAAGTTATATCGAGATAGATATAAACATATAAACACAGGCCGTCAGCAGACACCAAAATGCTAAACAAAGGACAAATATGCACAGCACATAGACTCAGAAGGAAAAAGATCAGCCTTTTAACTAGAAATGAGGAAAGTTATGATCCTGTTTACCTCGAAGGTAAGATACACCCAAATCTGTGATTCTACAACATGAGAGTTGCAGATCTTTCAAATTCGTAAGATCTAGAGAAGGAGATGTGTTTGTCAGACTTGCAGGCATGGAACAAATGGAAGGGACATCATAAATTTTAAGACAAGCACATTAAGCCTTGAAGACATCATATGCAACATTAGAGGAAAACGCAGAAACCAATACAAGTGCTATTACCTGATATATACTTTATATCTGAATCCACAATGTTATTGCAGTATCTCATATTTAGCGACTCCAGCTTTGTAAGGTCTGAAAAAAATTGTAACTGATATAACTAACGACTCAAAAGGTAACCAAAAGTCCAGAAGACCATTGAATTGATATACTAAACTTAAACTCTGAAAATAGTTAAAGCCAAAAAAATGATGGGCAGGGGGCAACAGAGAGTCATTGGATTGAGAAAGAGAAGAGGATCTCATAGGATTCGAATTTAGAAGAATATAAATGATGTTCAGGGAGGACCAGACCTCCAGAAAAGGTACCTTTTAAGTGAATAAGGCCACCATGAATCTTTAGGCAACCTTCAAGATCAAGTTTTACCAAATTGATTAGATTTGCAAGCACACTCATCCCTTCAGCTGTAACAGCATTGCTTCTCTTGAAACTTAGAGAAGTCAGGTTTGAAAATCCTGCAGATTTAGAAACATAAATGATTTAGTACAAAATAAATTTATCAAAATGACTCATTGATAGGTTAGTGCACAACTTAAAGAAAATGAAACCGTATTGGAGAGACAACCAATAACCAAGGTTAGAGGGGGGGTGAACTTCTCAACGCAAGGGAGTTCAATAAAGCTATTTCAGAACAAAACTAGTATACCAGACTATATGATTGCAGCATCAACAACAGTTTTAAGCTCGTTCTTAAAACCATCTGTAATGACCTATAGCTATTTTAGTATATAAGAAACCTTAGTGGGGAGCATGTGACTGACCTGAAAGTATTTCTAGGCCATCTTCAGAGATTTGATCACAGTAATTACATTCCAAGCTTTGCACGTTTGAGCAATCTCTAAGAAGAGCTATTCCACTATCAGTTACTTCAGAGCAAGAAATATCAACGGACAACAATGATCGCCTTTGAGATGCCACTACTTCCATCCAAGCATCCTTCACTCCAGGATACTCCCCCAAGCAAATGTCCTGAAAATGAGAAGTATGACAGGACAGTTATCTGACAAATGAACTGTCCTCACCATGAGATAGCTACAAATATAAAATATTAGAACAGGAGCGTTACCTGCAGAGCACAATCCCGAAAGCATTCAAGCAATTCCTCTGTAAGGCAACTTGCCTCCACCAGTTTACTGAAAATCTGCTGGCTTAAATCCCTTGGCAGCATCGCAAAACTAGAATACTTATCTATATCCTGCAAGTGTTACTGGGTGTTAGAAAAGCATTTCACATAGAAAATCAAATACATAGAGACACAACACTACCTTGCAGACTCTAGCCACACAAAGCTCCATGAGGGACGGGCAGCGTCCAGACCCCTTTGCCTGCCCCTTTCGGGAGACATCAGAGCTGCTGCAGGGCAATGCAAGCAGCAGCCATTTCAAGCTGCTCGTCTTCGACAACCTTGTGGATGTCTGGGAACCGTCGCCCTCATCCACCAACTGGCTCCTCTTTCTGGAGCAGACACCACCCATGATATAGGTGCAAGTATTGAACAGAACCAGCCAGTTCCCTTGGCACCGACAATTTCCGTTCTAAAATGCTGGCAGCTGCACTGCGATCATCCCATCATTCATCTGTTTGTGTAGTTAGAGCCCATGGAAGCCTTGGTCACCTCCCACTCCATTCTGCAACATGAACATCATATCAGAAGAATTGACAGTGGCTGAAATACCATCTGATGCAACATGAACATATCACATTTTTTAATGTTCTACGACTACGAGAGGATGAGTGCTCTCAGATACTGTTAACCGACAGAGTAGATAAAAAAATGTTAAATCATTCATCCCACCTATCCAACTGAACCGACATAAGATCGAGATAGAGCGGAAGTAACACCAAATAACCATACGAATTCTTCGGTACGACACTATCAGAAACCATATTCCACGGATCGAACTACAGACCAGCATCATGTACCCAAACAACAGAACCCGGCCAGCTACCACGACCTGAAATTCACGCGGAAAACGTGAACGAACCACCACATCGATCGAGCTCCAGCGAAAATCCCACCGCGCAGAGAGCCGATCAAAGCATGGTCCTTAAACCTCACCGATCGGTCTCGCTCGTGAATAAACAACGAATCCCGACAAACCAAAGGCGCAAAAAGCTGACCAAATTGGGGGGGGAGAACAACAGCAGGCGAGCTAACGCCCCATAGAGTCGAGCAGAAGAAAAGCCAAGCCAGGCGCGGGATTCGCACTCTCACCCGCCGCAAAGACCAGCGAGCCGCTCCGCCGCCACCTGCGGAATCCGCGGGCAGGGTTTACCGCCCCGCGGGCAGCAGCACCGCGCGACCCCCACTGCTGCTGGTATACGCGCGCGCGAGAGAGAGGAAGAGCAGGAACGATTACTGCGCGGCAGCGCCCATTAATGTCTGACGAGTTCTCTCGCGAGGGGAGCGGGGGTTGGAGGAGAAGGGTCGAGAAGGGAAAGGAAGGGAGGAAATGCGAGCGGGCGAAACTGACCCAGCGTGACGAGCCTGCGCGGCGCGGGGTCGGTGTGCTGAGGCGTGGGCCCGGGACGTCGGCGTACGTGGCGCCGGCGGCTGGCGGGTAGCGGAACGGGTGCGCGGAGGGTGGGCCCGTGACACGGAACGGATTTGGCGAAGGGAGCACGCAACGCAGGTGAGCGGCGGCACGCAAACCCGCTGCTGACTGTGCGGCCGTACGTGTGGCCCCTACTTCTGAATTAACCGTTTACAGCTAATTTAGTTCAGCTAAATGTCTAATTTAGTTCAAAATAAATTTACTAAACGTCATTTATTTCAGAGCATGTTCCAGCTCTGCCGTCCGTCCGTGCAGAGCTCCAGAACGCCGGAGCCGGCTCAACACTGTGGTCAGAAGCTCCGATCTGGCCATGGCACCAAGAAGCGACACACGAGGATTCTTCTGCAGGAGTAGCACCGAGTGCACGGGCACCGATTCCCCCCGCTCCGTGCCGAGAACGACGCCGAAGCAGCAGAGTGGAGTGGAGTGGGCGGTGCTGGCTTTCCGACGTGGTTCGCCGCCACTTTAGCCAAAGGCGTCGAAACATTTCCGAAACAGAATCATCAGTCGACCGACCGTCAGTGCCTACACCAACCGTTCTCGTGGCTGCTTTTTCGCGGTCGCGGTGCGCGCGCGCGCCACCGGGCCGGATGAGATTTGCCTTTGGACGGAGGAGAGCTCCGTGAGCACGGGGAGGTGGGTAGACTCCTCCGCTGGAAAGAGCAGAGGGTCACCACGGAAGCAGATAGAGGGCAGCGACCTTTATCCGGCTCCTCGATGGAACGGAAGCAACGCGCGCGGGTTGGACCACGGCGCACCAAGGGACGGACGGCGTGAGGGGGACGGGTGCCGCTACGTACGTTACATGGGCCGTGTCGACGCTCGGTCTTGCTCGGGATCAAAACGATCGCGCGTCCCGATCCACCCGCGACGCTTCAGCGCCTTCTTGTTGACACGTCTCAGAGCTGTGCTGATGACTCAGGCCCTCAGGGACACGTGAACGTTTAGAATGTGGATTAGTTTGTGGACTTTGAACACGTGTTGCCGTGTTGGAGACAAATCAGTGACTCGTCATCAGGCCTGGCCATGCTGTTTTCAGTTCCTTTTTCCTTTTTTGGTTGCTCCCTGCTCTGGGCTGCTTCTTATGTGGTTTGGGCTGCTTCTTGTGTGATCTGGGTTGCTTCTGTTGTGACGTGGGCTGCTTCAGGTCCTCTATACTGGGCTGCTTCTTGTGCGATATGGGCTGCTCAGGTCCTTTATACTGGGCCCCTTCTGTGTGAAATTAACCTATTGGCAGGCCATCATTTTCAGCTCAAAAAGGCTATAGCACAAAGGAATGTTATATATGTTAAAAAACGCAGCAGGCACTCACTAACTATCAAATAACTTGGACTCGTATTCCCATAGAATTTTACATAAACAATAATTGATGCCTTGTAGTGGAGATAGAATACAGCAATGCTACGGATCATGTCATGAAAAGGACGTAAAGGAAGCATATGGCTCAATCTCAACAGTACTCTTCAGTTGATGAAATCTTATAATGGGAACCCAATAGAACATCACCGAGAGAGGCATATCTCTATGCAGTCACTCAGAATCATATGTACGTGAACCCTGCCCCGACGCTGCATCCAAATCATATCTGCGTAAACACACCTTTGCAAAGTTCAGAAAAACATATGTACCTGAACTTTGCAAGGGAACAACAGATATCGGTTCCGTGTCCATCGATCTACAGCCATTCACAGCTTCACTAGCTTGCATTGATCTGGTACGCTTGCTGAAGTTTCGTGATGTCATTGTTACCGAACGAACCCGTGTTCTTCGGAGATGGGGGTGGGAAAATCCTCGTCTCGAAAAATATTGTTACTGAACGAGATAGACATAGAATTACACGTAGACCTCCAACATGGAAACCCGTGTTGGAGCATGAGAAGTAAGCTTGGAACTCGTGACCATATAGCACCTTTACCTTTAAAAAGGAAATACCAATATACCATAAATGCTTTTAGAAACGAACAAGCTCAACCATTCCCACACTTCTCCACTTGACCTGATAGTTTTCATCCAATTTCTTGATTATTGCACAATCATTACGTCATATCTAAGCCCTTTACCGCCAACGTGATATCAAGCCGACGGTGCTACCTTTACTCCCTCTGTTCTGAATTAAATAACGTTTAGAACAACTAATTTAGTTCAAATTAAACTAAGTTTTTGTCCTAAACGTTATTTATTATTAAAATTATTGTCCTACACATCTCGGGGAGTCAGGAAGCAGGAGCCAGAGGAGGGTGTGTTCCAACTTCACTAGTAAACGACCACTGTTTGGTGCGATTCTTTAACTATTTTTGAAGTGTCTTTATATTTTTTCACTTGAACCACTCAATTAAATTAACGAATAATCCCATCTTTTTTAATTCTTTTGTTCATGAGCAGCCCCTTTGATTATCTGCCAGCTCCTGATCAAACTACGTGGTCATTGATTGAACTGTGTTGTCGATCCCCGATCTAATTCTGCTAACGGTTTGATCAGGAGGCCGGGGCACAGTTCGATCAGGGACTCAACAACATGGGAGGATTAGAGAGCCGACGATACGGACTTATAGATTTGGACGCTAGAAGAAGAGTGACAATTTGTTCCGTCAACGACTACCCGAGAATGAAATAGGCAAAATATGTGGAAATCATTTGCTAATTTGCATTGGCGGGTGAAGGGCTTAAAGTCATCCGGCTTGTTTTTTTAATTATATATATCCTTTTGAATTATTATTTTATTACTAACTTATCTAAATCTTTATTTTTAGAATATAATCTCTTTTGGTTACACTAAACTGTGACATGGTACATGTAATGGTAGTAAAAGGGTTCAGCCCACGGGCTATTTCACAATATATTTCATCACTTAATAAATATAAATCTGGTCTGATTCTAATTTAATCTGGCTCTTCACATTTTTTGTTTATTTTTTGGCTCTTCATCAGCACTAGGTATATGTATACAATTATGTTAAAGTGATTGACTTGATCAAATGCCACAACTAGACAACCCTTCTAAGTAGAGTTTTTTCTACGCATTATTTGGCCATGTCAAATTCATTAGAGTGATCTTATATATGTGTCACACCAATCAGCTTGCCCTGATCAAAAGGAGCTCGATAGTGCATTTTTTTAAAAGGCTAAATAATAAAAAAAAAGTCCGCCGGCTTTCGCTTCCTCTCCTACCCGACCGTCAGCCCGCCACGCAAACTCCTCCGATCCCATCCCAGGCAGCACCACAGCGGCGGACCAAGCACGGCGGCACGCGCGGCCAGAACGGGGCACAAGCCTGCTACGTTGGGTTGTATTGGCCCTCCTCGTCCAGTTTCGACGGAAGGTGAGAGCTGAGCTCTCCTCCCCAATCTTCGAATCCTCCTCCCTCCTTCTGTAGTTGACATTTAGGCTGGTTGTAGCGGAGATGGGTCGACCGCTGCGCGGGGGCGGAAGAAAGTTTCGCCCGCGGGCGGGGACGGGGATAGGGATGGGATCCTTGGAGATCTCGCGCTATCGATCGGTCCGCCTCTGCCCAGTCAAGTCCGCCCTTGAGAATGGCCGATCATTGTTCTGTTTCTGTGTCCTAAGTAGTCCGATCATGGTTGTTGCTTGAGTTTCCATGAATCCCTCTTGTTTTGTTAAGAAAAATTGTGCCAGCTTAGATGTATGAGCAGATCAGGCTCAGTCGCTGTTTCAGATCTGGTCGAAACTAGGATTAGCTCCATTTGTGCCTGATGTCTTGCACTGACAAGTTGCAAAGAAACGTAATGATTAGTGATTTGAATTTACATTCTGTTTGCCCTGGGACTTCAACTTCGTCCATGTTGCCTGGAGTAACAGTCATAGTTGGATCGTATACTGGTAGCTACCTAGCTCACCTCCAGCTCTGAGACCCTTGCTAGATTTGATGTTTATAAGATAAAATAAAGTGTATTGCACTTTTTATTTTTAGTCCAAAACAAAAATAAAATGAGTCAACAAATGACACTTAATCTATTGAAAGCTCCAGAACCATGAATTCCTGGAGCTGGGATTGAGCAACTCCAGGAAGTCCATGGATTTTCTAAAACTGAAGCTCTGCCAAACAGGGACATATTGATCAAGAGAGGCAAGTATGATTTACATTACAAATAAATATCTACTGTTAAGGACTACTCCGGTGGTAATGGTTCCTCTAGGTAGGCTGCATGTGGTTCCTCTAGGTGGGCTGCATGTACTGGCAAACGCTCAGGTTCTTGCCTCCCATTTAGTATCTGTTAATATGTTTAATGTAGTGGTGTTCCTACTGCAGGAAATTTTGCGCTTTGTTCTTTGCCCCACCTCCAACGTGACTAGATTGAGCAGCGATGATGTAACATTCATTTGTTAGTATGTATGATATGATATAAATGCCCAAGACATGCATATTGTTGTGAACAGATGTAGTGTTACTTGGAGGTATGTATTTCCTAGCCAATCTAGGACCATGCTCAGACACAGTTGATGTATCAGCATTTTGCAAAAGTATGTCCCTCCTCTCTTCGTTTCTTGATGGCATAGTGGGCATTGGGAGCTATTTTGACTCTAGAGCAGGATAACACTATCAGTGTTCGCTATCTAGTTAGAGTGTTGGACAGTCCTTTTAGATAGGAGGTCAAGCAAATAGTCTCTCCTGAATTTATACAAAATTTTGGCAATGTCTTATGAGTAGGCTGAGGGTTCCCATGCAGTGGAGTCACCTTTCAAGATTTCTAACTACATATTTTATCATTCATGCTCCTCCATCTTGTGAAACTGTATCAACTTTTGGATAAAGTGTATCTAAGAATGGCATTGAGGACCTCAGAGAATTTCCACAGTTCCAAGGGAACCTTGTTGGCCCCTTGTTCCTTTTCCCGGGACGAACTAGGTTAGCAGTTGTCAGCCATGAGAATCTTGATGTTCTTACGCTGAAGACAGCATTGACGACTGCCTTGTGCCATTTAACGATTTCCAACAAGATCAGTAGAAAACTAGAAAGTAGAAAAACACCTGATGACCACCTGGGCCAGTGTGTGTTCCCTGTAACTGTGAGATAGCTGACAAGTGAAAACACTTTCTCTTGTGTTAATGGTATATTTCAAAGCTGTAGTCTAGCATCGTTGTTTATTCTTAACATGTGAATATGAAATACTATCATACTAAGGTAGGTCCTGTCCGTTATGCCTCTGCTTGTGTGATTTTTAAATACAAAAAAATTAGTTTCTTTGTATGGTAATGATCTTGGTATTCACGAGTATTTTAAACTACTTTCAGATAATTAAACTGCTATCTCACGATTTGGAATGGCGAGTACAGCCTGCTTCGTGATCGTTAGTAAGAATGACATCCCAATCTACGAGGCTGAAGTTGGATCTGCTCCGAAAGTATGTACATCATGTCCTAATTAGAAGTTGGTTTCGTGTCTATTTAGGATTTTAGGTTCCTTTATGTGACCGCTATATTGCATCTACAGCCACATCAGTTCATATACCACCATACCTTGGAATTCTATTGAATCATTGTTTTGGCAAAGCAAATTAAAAAGCTATTAGAGTATGTGTTACAACATTACATCTTGTGTATGCCATAAGAGGCTTGACTTCAGTTCATTCACTTTTCTGTTTAGTTATTCTTATCATGTTGTCATCATTTGCATAAATGTTGCTTTTGTTCAACTAGTTCTACAAATATTACTTTTGTTTGCTGGTCATCGTGACCGTGATCCTACATTTTATTTTCTCTTGCAGAAAGAAGAATTAGCTTATCAGCATCAGTTCATTTTGCATGCTGCACTGGATGTTGTTCAGGACTTTGCATGGACCACAAATTCAATGTGAGCAGTTGTTTGCCACTTCTCTGTCTATTGCAGCCAAGGATTTAGAATACAAGACCAGTTGATTACATTTAAATTTTATACATTATTTTTGGCTTCAGGTAATTCATCCATTACTTTCTTCACTTTTTCAGGTTTCTGAAGTCAGTTGACAGATTCAATGACCTTATTGTGTCTGTTTATGTAACTGCTGGTCATATCCTTCCAAGACTGATATATTCTGTTCTATACAAATATTATTATTCATTGTTTTTGAGTCCTGGAAACAGCCTCTTGCAAAAAATAGGGAAAGACTGCGTGCAAAAGACCCAAGTGGGTCGAACCCTTCCCCGGACCCTGCGCAAGCGGGAGCTACATGCACCGGGCTGCTCTTTCCTTTCTTTATTGTTTTCAAAATGGAACTAGACATACAGAGAATATAAGCACTTGTCATGTGTTCTATCTGCAAGATAAGTGAAAATTTGCTTCTCGTGCTTATCTATATTCATTACTAGAGTTGTCATCATGTGATTCCTTTCTCTTTCTTTTGTCATAGTAATTTGCTTTCTTAACAGCATGGCACATACTAGGTTTATGTTGCTTCATGACTCCCGAAGTGAGGATGGAATAAAAAGTTTCTTTCAGGAGGTTCATGACCTTTATATCAAGGTAAGTAATTGGGCGTTTCTGTTCCATAGCTTATTTCAATCTCTTCTGTATTAAGCAGCTCCCAAAAGCGAACTTTTGATGAATGTGGGTGTTGGTATAAAAGCATTTTGCTGCTACTTCATTTGATAAGTTGATTATGTGACCCAGCATATTTGATTTCTTCTTTCTTGTGCAATAATTAAGCTCTACTTTGTGACACATTTTTACTTTGCAGATATTCCTTAATCCACTCTACTTGCCTGGTTCTCGCATCACATCCTCCCATTTTGATACCAAGGTCAGGGCTCTTGCAAGGAGATACCTGTAGCATACACGCCGTTGAAGGTTTTGGCGCCAGCCGCCAGTTATTGTAGTGGCACATTTGTTTTACTTCTATTAATTAGTTACTGCAGCTAGCCTATGACACTTATATATTTGCTCTGTTCCATTTTATGCAACACAAACCTCGCTCAAACTAGCCATTCATTCGTTGCTAATGTCTTTCTTGTAACTCAAAATTGTATGGCTAGCAGCAAATATGGAGAAATATCTCTGAAACTTTTCCATCCTGACCTGCTAATTTTTCTTTACCTGCTCCCTGCTAAAAGAGTACCAGCCCTGCGCACCCTTATATCGCCATGAATATGATATCTGCACCAGTCGCGCAGCTAATTCAATGCCACTACACATTTCAGCTGTCCATCGAAGGATTTCTGCAGGGTTGATTCAAATCAGTCCTCAGTAACACTCGGATACTGACCCATCTTTGCGCTAAGCCTTGGACAGTTACTGCCTGATCAGTACTCGTTCACGCAACAGACATTGGTAAGATTGAAATAGGATGCGCGTACCGGTCTCATCAGGCTGAGTCTAATCGCACTTCCAGCCTGATCTGATCCCCCCAAAGGACACACGGATCCCATCAGTCCTTGCACCGCCGCAGTACTTGCTTCCCGATCGAGCCCATCAACCGTCGCTCGTCAGGTGCGTCGTGCAGCAGTAAGTAATGCGTCTCCCGGTCCGTCCTGGCAATCCGATCCCTCTGAATCTGCCGGCAGCTAGCTTATCAAATCAGGACCAAATCCGGGGCAAGATTTGCAGCAACACACGTCACGCTACAGGCCCATCGGAATCCAGAGCCACCCTGTTGTTAACTGCACGTCGCCCACCTGACGCAAGCCGCTGCTCTCGGTCGCGGAAGAAAACCTGGGAGCAGCCAACAAGTCCAGGCTCATCTCATTCACGAGGAGGAGAGAAGGGGCTTTAGTTTCGAGATGCTGAAATCGCCTTCACCGGCGTGGTTTGATTACGGTTCAGGATTGGAGGGAGGAGGAAAAGGGACCGGCCGTTCGAGCGATTAGGCCACGGTTGACGAAGCATGGCGTCACGGAAACGCTCCGATCCAGTCCAATCACGGGGCCGGGCCAGGCATCGGATTTGGGTGTGCGCGCGAAGTGGGTTTCTCAGGCACTGTTCGAGATCGTTATCTCGCACGATAAGTACGGACACTACCAATGGAACGGCTGGATTAGCGAGTCACGTCTGGGGATTTCAATAGCATTACCATTATAGCAACATGGACTTGATTAGCGCAGCCAGTTTTTCCCGTCCCTTAAAAAAGTGAGTCAAAAGGTCAGCTTACAAGTTGCAACTCTTTTTGAAAACGTTGAACTGGATGGTTTTCAGGCCGATGCCATGCCAGTCAGTGAAGTACCAAAGAAATTCTTTTGTGAAAGGGTCCCAGGAATAAACAAAGGGTTTAGGTCTCCACAAATCCGATATTATCCAACTGAAACACAAAAAAGAAAAGAAAAAGCTTTTATAAGTTTGTTTCCAGAAGCCTAATAAGCTCCGTGGAACACAGGATGTGGCATCTCTGATCTCCTCGGAACAAGATCGAGCTCGTCTCCGACTCACCACTGACGTAGCATCAGATAAGCAGGAGCCACGCTTTAGGATCGGCACCGATGCTACTTGCCACTACCGCTGACGACGTCTGAAAACGCGAGGGCGACACCTTGATTTGTCTCGCGCTGATAGAACGTACACCAATGATGCTCGCTTTTGACGGGGTGGGAGCGAGCGAGGTAGTGCGAGGCGGGTAGCTAGTGGTCTCTACTCTAAACAAATCTTACCGATGCCGTTCTACATACCAGAATCACCGGAGAAGAGACTTCACGTCAAGGTGGCCGTGTGGAACGTTTTCGTGGTGCCTGGCGGCAGCGTCGTCACGGATCTAGTAAGGTTTCCGACCGAGTGGCCGGGCCGCCGTGGCGGATGAAGGCAATCTCGGCGTCGCGCGCGTCGGGAGCAAAATAGTTACAGCACGACAGCGAACGGTGGGGAAATTCTGGCGACCGTAAAATTTACGGGTAAAAGAGGAGAGCGCTCGTGAGGAGGTTGGCGCCGACGAGATCGCTTCTTTTGACAATACGGCAGCCATTGGTGGTGAAAACTGAAAAGCTTGGCAAACAATTGCATACCCAGTTCAACGATTTTCTTGTAAGTGGCGGCTTTTTTTTTAAAAAAAAAGGAATATGCATGTGTTGCTTTTTATATGGTTCCACTGGCCACGGAACAAACCACAAACTACGTACAGAGGGCACGGTAACACGTGAGGATTGGAGAAGATCCCACTAGTAAAAAGCTTGGCGATGCTGCTGTAACAGTGATACGGACTCCTCTGTAAAAGGCAAATAAAACAGCAGTATGGGCACTTTGTAAACTAAGAAAGTTAGGGGAAGGTAAAATAAAGAGCAACTAGTTCCTTGTGAAAAGTTTGGTATGCTAAGCAATCCCTGAAAGAAAGAAAAAAGGTTGAACTAAAAGCTAGACCTTTTGTGTTGAAAGGCTGCGCAGCTAGACTTTGTAGATTCATGAGCACTTCCCGAATCCAGAGCTTTTCTGCTCCATTACTGGCTGCTACATTCTGGAATTAAAGAAACGGAATAATGAGTAAAACGAAAGAAACACTGGATCCACCTCTAAGAGTCTAAGAAGGATCCCTGGACACATGATTTTGCTACTCGTTAGTAGTCAATCGTGGCTTCTGAGAGCGACAGAAAATACCGAGTAATAGTCAAAAGCCGCATCCATGATGGCCAGAAAAAGCTGGAAATGATCGGATCATCAGATGGGATAGTACAGTATACGCACGCACGCACGCAGACGACACACTGCGACCCATGCCCACTGGGGCACTACGAGCAACTAACAGGCCCTCCCGAACACGATCCAGGATCGCAGAAGATACTCTCCCAACGAAAAAGCGCCACTGAAAGACTAATGAAACTTTTCCCTCCGTCGTCACATCGTTTCCGTTGTTGGCCCCATTCCATTCCCACGCGGATACCGGCGAGGCGGTGAGCCGCGCGCCGTTGGAAACCTGCACCACGCAGCACGCAGCGTCAGGTTGTCGCTCGTGACGGGCCTAGCCTTTTCCACTTTCCGGCTAGGCCACCGCGCCCGTCGTCGAAAGGCGTCGCCGCCTCTCGGCTGAACGAACGAGGCGATCCGCGATCCATGGATGGGGCGGCGGCGGCGGATCTGGGCTGGGGACGGCGTGCTTCTCTTCTCTGGGGCTAGTACTGCTACTATAGCTCATGCTCAGTAGTACTAGCCCGGTTGCTTCTTTTGGCACCTAGATCCGCGGCGGCGGAGGAAAGCGTCTCGGCGCTCGGCGGCGTATCATGGCGTGATCATCGCGGGGACGACGAAGAACCAATGAGCGCGGGCGCGGCCGGGATCCGGCGCACTCGAGTGCGGCGGTTGAAAGGCGTCGTCCCTGCTGGTGAGTGAGCTTGACGTCCTACTAGGGCCTCGGCCTCGCGCACCATGCCATGGCGATCCTAAAGATGGCATGCTATCGGTTTGTCCACGATTGGGTTGCGAAATGGACGAGATCCTCTGCCCGGTTCGGGTCTAATAAAGGCACACCCAGCAATGCCTCTCCCTTCCTCCTGTATGACCCGTCCAAGTTGTCCCGAGTTGCGGTTCACTGCTTGCGTTTGGTCTAACGCATGCATGCTCACAGTCGCTGGGCGTAACTTTCGCGACGCATGCACGTCGCGCAATCACGCCGGCAGGAACATGGCCCCTGGATGTGCGTTGGAAGAGCGCACGAGCATGCACGTACTACACCCGCGGCAAGATTTTGCACGGCGTGATCGCGCGACGACGTACGTTCCCCGGGGGAACAAAAAAAGATTGGACCCATACGGCAGACGCCGTGCAGTGCAGGCATGGCGTCCGTTCACGGCCGGGCACGCACGGTGATCACGCCCTCCTCCCTCCAGCAGCAGCTTTATTAACCTCGCACCTCCCGGATCTATATCGATCCGAGATATGTTTGCTGTACCCGCCGTGCAATAACACTGGCGGTGCCGTAGCACAACGCTGGCAGCACCGCCAACTAACAACACGCCGGTACTAACGACACAACACATCGAGGCTACTAAACCATGTACTAGTGGCGATGGCGTAGTGCCACCGTTGGAGTTGGAGACGTACGTACTGGCGATCGTGCAGCTCCTGATGAGTCACTGACGCGAGATCGTCTCGGCGAGATCTGCACATATATGTAACCCCACTCGCTCCATGCACTGACACTGTACCTGCTGCTAAGCGTTGTACACCGGCTCTGGCACAGCGGCGACAGTAACGTCGGAGTTTGAAAAAAGATTCTGTGTCGGGCGGGGGGCGCGCTCCTGACCGGACCGGACCGGACCGGAGCGACGACGTGATGAGGCACCGCCAGCGCCGGCCAATCAACCGGCACCGAAAACCTGGACGGAATAGTAAGGGCGGGCCGGGGGGTGCGGGAAAACGGCGACGCCTTGGCCGTGGCACCGCCACCGATGCCGCGCAGAGGCCGGACAGCGGCCTCGGATCCCACCCCGACCTCTCTCTCTCTCTCTCTCTCTGGGTCTGGTGGGCGTTGCGAGTTCCGACGAGCCGTGTGCCCGTGCCTTGGCAGGAGTACGCTTGTACTACACGCGAGCGAGATCCGGGAGAAGGGAAGGAGACGGAGGAAAAAGATGCATGGCCGTTGTGATGCTGCCCGCCGGGCCAGTGCCCACGCGCCAAATCCTGCGCCAGTGCGGTGCGGGGAGCCTCCCCTCTCCTGTCCAGTCGGGCCCCGTTTCCTTTCCGCTTCCTCGCACGAAACGGGTAGGCGCGGCTCATCAATAGGACCAAGAGCCAGGGCTAGAGAGCGAGAGAGAGACTTTATTTTCATCAAAAGAGAACGAAGGGGGTAGTACACACACCGTCACGAATAGGATGGGCGAAGAGAGAGAAAGAGGCTTTGCATCTGCACGTTACTACTGTAGTTAGTAGTAGAGCCCTACTCCTACGCGGGCTGCAGCGGCCTACTCGGAGCGTGGTGCGGGGGTAGCCTGCCGTGGTAGCCTAGCTTCCCCTCTCTCTATAAACAGAGGAGGAGGTAGGCGGGCGAGCCCCGGTGCCGTTGTCCAAGGACAATAAACGCCACCAGCCAGTTTCAGCTCGCTCGCTTCCGTTTCCTCTGCTCCGCTCGGCTATATATACGCGGCCGCACCAGTGCTCCAAGCCGCCAAGCAACAATTAAGTCTGTGGGAGAGCGAGACCGAGCTTTGGACCGAGCGAGCTGTGAGTGGCCTCAGAGCGAGAGCGGAGGGAAGGAGCTGTGAGCGATCTGAGAGAGCGAGGGCGGAGGGAAGGAGCTAATGGGCGAGGAGGCCAGCTGCAACGGCGTGGGTATGATGGAGGCCGCTGCCGGCAACGACAGCAAGCCGCCGGTCACGGAGAAGGGCCGGCCCGTGGCGGACGCCATCGATGCCGACCCCCGGCTGCAGGGCATCTCCGAGGCCATCCGCGTCGTGCCCCACTTCCCCAAGCCAGGTCCGCCCGTTCGATTCCTCTCTTCAAACCAACTCAACCGCCAGTAGGCGCTGACGTCCGCCCGTGCCCGTGCTGCTGGCGCAGGCATCATGTTCAACGACATCACGACGCTGCTCCTCCGGCCGGCGGTGTTCAAGGACGCCGTGGACATCTTCCTGGAGCGCTACCGCGGCATGGCCATCCACGCCGTCGCCGGTAATAACAGCAACGACTCCCCCTCCCCCTCCCTTTCCGCCGGCCGGCCGGTCGGGCGCCCGGGCGCCTGGTCCTGCGACCACGAACTCCTACGAGCCCCATGGACGGGAGCAGAGGAGGTCCCTGTCGCGCGCCCGTGCCGCCGTGAGGAGCCGGGCCGCGGGGCAGAGTTCTTAGATTCCCGCGATATCTTTGCGGGAGATCTTGCTCGCCGCGCCGCGCTTTTGTCGTTGTCCGCGCCCGTCTCCAAGTGCACCATCTTTTTTCTTCTGCTTTCCTCGGGAAGATCATATCATAATCGCGAACCCCATCCGACAATAATCCTCCCACGCTACTGTTATGTCTGCGGCTCGCCGCGGTATCCATCTCCGTCAGGTGCAAACCTTCTAATTAAAGCCATGGATCGAATAGTTAAATGTCGCCACGGTTGTAGGGGATCCCCGCGCCCCGTCGCTGGCAGGTCAGGTCAGGTCAGGTGGACCCTTCACAGTTATGCGTGCGCTGTGGTCGTGGAGCATGGCCCTGATGAGGCTTACTCTAATAGTAAGCTCGTTTAGCTCCGTAGCTGTAGTTCCTCCATCTGTTGTCGTCGGCTTCGGTCCGGGAACGTGTCGCGGCTTCCGGACTTTTCGCCGCGGCCGGGACCGGAAATCTGCCGCATTCATTAGCGTATCGGTGGTGGCGCGTGTACAAGCCATGCGACGGGCAGATCTCGACATCTCCCGGCAATGCCAAAGCGCGGCAGCATCGGGCTGGGGACCGGACCGCCACGCCGCGGCGGGGGCTCCGGGTGGATCCGACGGACGCGGACGCGGGCGCACGGGATCGGACGGCAGGCGGGGTACCCTAAGCTGTCGCAGCCGGTACACCCGTCGTCATTGTTTCCGCTGCTGCCGGTGGCGTGCCGCGGCGCTCTGATGTCACGCATGTGGCCGATCGCCTGTCGTTTTCACTGCAAAGTACTGCGACCGGGATCGTGGTTTGCTGCTTGCTGGATCCTCTTCCTGCGAGCTTCTGCGGGCTTTGTTCATTTTGTTTCTTTCTGACGAATCTTCTCTACTCTCAACAATCAGCGGTACTGTAGTATTTAAAGCTGTCTTGTCCCTACGGTGTAATGTGCCGTTATTACCAGAGGTTATGTTGCACCGCTTCTGTAAGCTGCGTTTTTTTTCAGTCCATTACTTCACCGTGATCTGGCCATTCACTGATTTCATTAGTACGCTGTTATAGAGATGGTCGTTGCATTATTTCTGACCCTGTGTCTCGTTGCATGTGACCAGGGATCGAGGCGAGAGGCTTCATATTTGGCCCGGCAATTGCATTGGCCCTTGGCGCGAAGTTCATCCCGCTGCGCAAACCTAGGAAGCTCCCCGGTGAGGTTACTTCATGGAGCTCTGTTTTGCATTAATTTGCATCCTGTGTAGCAGTTACTTTTAGGATGCCTAGATTGTGGTGACACCCTAGTTAAATAAGCTTAGTGAGCAAATCTGGTTGGAGGTACAGGTTTTGCCAATATTTTCTGACATGATCACACCAAAGTATCTCCAGTAACCTGGTCCTTTTGTGCATGCATCCAGCCTACGATGAAATCTAAAGAAATGCACGAGGCTTTTATGCAGATGCAGTATATTTCGTTGTATTCTTTTGATCCCATGTTTTATTACTTCGAGAGATCCTGTGCAATACCACTAACCCAGTAACCCATAGCATTCTTCTAAATGACTCACTGCAAAGTCTGTATATGCATGTGCTGACATTCACATTTACTGACTGGTGTGAAGGTGAGAAAATTTCTGAGAAGTATGTTCTTGAGTATGGGACTGATTGCTTGGAGATGCATGTGGGAGCAATCGAGCCTGGTGAGCGCGTACTGATTGTTGATGACTTGGTTGCGACTGGTGGAACACTTTCTGCTGCGATAAGGCTCCTTGGTAAGAGTCTACTAAACAAGATTCTAGATCTTTTAGTGTACATGCAGAGTAAATATGATGCACAAATATTAATAGCATTCCTGGACCAGTATTAGTAGTTAAACTTTTTGGTGTTGCCTTACTGGGTTGTGTAGTAAGGTATGGTGCATTGCCCTTTTATGGCTCTGTACGCCAGCTGTGATATGATAAGCATATTGCTGTGTTTTTTTCTTGTATACTCGTATCCTTGCATTGTCTTTGGAGGGGCATGTTCCAAATAATTTAGTCTTATCTGAGGGAATCTATTTTGAACACATGCCATAAGAAAGATATTAGAGACAGGATTTTGCTCTCAGATGCATGTTTCAGAGTAGTGTCGTCTTATCAATAGAATCAAGTACTGGCAACTTGTAACAATCTGTTGTCAGCTATGCCTTTCTTTGTCTGCAGTTAATGCGGCATCATGCCAGAAAACGTGCTTCTTCTATTTTTTTACCTAACATGTCCTTGTAGATGAAATTATTACAGCTGTATGCTATAGTTTTCTGTATGGCTTGTATCTTGTGCCAAGAACAAGCATATGGCTTTTGTACTTCTCTTGCTTGACAATTTTGCTTTCCAGAGCGTGCTGGAGGCAATGTGGTTGAGTGCGCATGTCTCATTGGACTCCCCAAATTTAAGGTACTATCGTTGGATCCACAGCTACCTGAATTGTTAATTGACAGGCAAAATAACATGTACATTCCTTACTACTCTGAACCATGAGACATCTCAGTAGGTGGCCTATGCTGTGTTGCATTATTATGTGCATACTAGTTCAATAATGTCTGCAGCGTACACCTGATGTTAGCTGTTAGTGCTATGTTGATGGATTGTGCGGCCAGCAGCAACTTGCATTACTTTAAACTATTATAAAAGTACGACAACCTGTCCGTGTCTGCTCTGTTGCAACATTCGAGATACGCATATCTGAAACAGCTTGGCGTCCAGCCATTTACAGACTAAACAAAGCTACCTGAATGTTGGCTATGCATGTTCTTTTTGGTAGTCTAAATAGAAATTCAGGGTGAAGACGTTGGGTTTTAGCTCGGTGCACACCATCTCCCATGGTACAGATGGGTGATGGATTTCCTATTACCGCCTGCATCTTGTACCTGGCTCAGGACAGGGATCCTGTAGGTTTCAGGACCATATCTTTGTAATGAGATTGCGACCACTCACTATAATTTCTCTTGTCAGAAAAAATATCAGGTATAACTTGAAAATGATGCCTGCTATTTGCAACAAGTCGTCATTATTGGCCGGGATAGTTTCTGATTGTTGTGGCTGCAGCCAACAAAACGGCTGCAAGCTCTTGATGAACTGAAATAACAACTCCCATGCAGGATTTCTATAAGCTCAATGGAAAGCCGGTGTATGTGCTAGTGGAGTCCCGTGAATCTGAAACCAAGAACTGATCGTCAGGTGAGTGACATTGACCTGTTGCGTCAGTGCTTGGAATCTCCCTGCATGTTAACCTAGAAGTTCTCTTTAAAGATTCACTTCTAGAGTTTCCATGCCTCTTTGTTTCACAGGAAATGTGGTGTGATGGGTTGGTTCCCAGCAAGCGGACAGTTGATGGACCTGGGCAACAGGACAAGTATGCGGTACATTAGTTAAGGCTAGCTGCTAAGAACTGGTGAGGAGAGGTTTAGAGTGTTGAGTGTAGTCTTGTAGGCTGAGTAATTTTTCCTTGTACTGAAGAGCTTGTAGTTCTGCCGGGAACATGTTCGTTAGCTGAACAGAGGTTCTGTTATTCCATTCTTGATCGAATCAAGTGCTTTTCGTTTGAACGGAGATGATGAAACCGCGGTAATGCGTGAGCTGTGAGATCGGTCCTCGCCTTCGTACGTCTCTGTTTCCTGCTTAGCCTTCCCGGCGCAGGAAACATCAAGAGTCCCCGTCACAGCGAAGGCATCGGAGCAGGAAACATCAAGAGTCCCCGTCACAGCGATGGCATCAGATGGAGGACGTGCGTTCGGCGTTGATTGAAAGCCGAGGCAACGTGCATGTCATCTCACATCTTCCATGCATGCGGCACTGGTGGCCGGCGAACCCTCTTCCGGATCCCCAGGCGACGTGTTGTCACATCGGCCGGCAGACGCCGGGGGCCCGTACGAGCCTACCGGCCCCGGCCGCGAGCCGAGCAGAGGGACAAGGGCCCGGCGTGCGTGCGGACGCCTGCAGCCTGCCTGCCTGCCTGCGCGCGCTTCGCGAGGTGGTTGCTGGCTCGGCAGACGCCTGGCGGTGGCGGCATGCGCGCGTGTTGGCCTTTCCGGCGTCAAGCCGGACGACGTGTCGCGGGGTGGCTCAGGCACAGTGCCATGCGGTGTCTCTTGCTGCAGCGCTCGGCAGGCAGGCGACAGCAGCGGTTACGGCGCTGCTAGCCCGGGCGGGCGAAGCGTCTGGTTCCCATCAATCCATGGCCCCGCGAATGTGCACATCGGTTTTCAGACTGAACACGACCGGCCTCTGGCTTTAAGCCTTCGTGGCCCAGATTTTGAAATTTGCTGCTTGTTCCTATGTCAAATGGAAATGGAGAGCCCAAAACTGGTGTGCTGCACCTGAGTTTGAGCTTCCCCTGGCTCTCTCTAGTACTAGTTCGTTTTGGGCTCAGGAGGAGCTGAGCCTCACGACTCATATGTCAAATATTCGGGGATTGGGGTGCATTTCTCACTGGTGTAGGTTGACCTGGTCATCTGTGTAACAATATCCTTAACCGACGCAGTGTAGGCTGAGGAAGAGCTGAGCTTCGGCCCTTGGGAGTCAAATGTGAGTAAATTTTCACTGGCTTAGGCTGCGCCTGTGCAACCGTATGAGTATGATTTGGATTACTTTAAGGTGATGCAAACCCGTAACAGATAAGATGAAGAGGACCAAGAAAAAGGCAACATCAACGTTACCTTCTCTTATAAAGAATATGTGCATATATATCTCATAATGAGTAATAATGTCGAAAACGTAATTACAATTCTGACAAAAAAATGAGAGTTGGGTGTTTGGCTGGCTCTGTCCAACTCTGAATTGGGGTTCAGTTTCAGATCCATACCAAACATGCCCTAAGATTACTAGTTTGAAAATAGATCATTTAATAGGCATACTTTCTATGGCAGGTGCAAGAATGATTTGTTCCTTTAGCAAGTCATTACAAGAGACTGGCAACGATAATAAATTGTTCCTTTGTATAGTCCATGCTACTATAGTAGTTTTTTAGCAAGTCATGACAGGAGTAATTGATTGCCTATCTGTTACAATTACGTACTAGAGTAGCGATTTATTACTACCACTTTTCAATATATGTTTGACTTGTACGCGTCGAGAGGTAGGCATTTTTTTAGAACCGTTATACATTTGACTCATTAATAATGTCGAAAACATAATTACAAATCTGACAAGAAAATTTGGATCCATTGTATAAAGATTACTAGTTTGGAAGTAGATTTAGTACGAATTTTCTTCCACTAATCATTATAGGCATACTTCTTATGGCAGGTGCAATAATGATTTGTTCCTTTAGCAAGTCATAACAAGAGATAGGCAATGAGAATAAATTGTTTCTTTGTATAGTCCATGCTACTATATTAAGTAGTTTTTTAGCAAGTCATGAAAGGAGTAATTTATTGCCTATCTGTTACAATTACGTCCTACTAGAGTAGCTTTTTATTACTATCACTTTTCTATATATGTTTGACTTATACGCATCTAGAGGTAGGCATTTTTTTAGAACAGTTATACATTTGACTCATTTGTATGACTAGATATTAAATACTTCCTCCGTTTCAAATTTTTACTAGCCAACGTTAAATAATCTGTATCACTTTGATAGTGGTTTGCTTGGTGTTTAAACCATGAAGACCCCCGCTCGTACCGTACCGTTGTACAAATGAGTGGTAGGTGAAGCGTTTTCTAATTTTTTCTAACAGAGCCAAACCTGTGACGATCTTACTGAATAGATGACCGCTTAATCTAGTATAAATTTGATGCAATTATCAAGTATTGCTCAAGTTTTTAAATCATGTAGACATGTGGACTGGACAAACTTCGTAAAAACGGATTGAGCGACTTGGCAAAGTTGCGTGTTTAGACGACACGGTGTATGTGTATCTTTCATTTCTTCAATGAAAACACGAACAAATTACCCAAACAAAGCTGGCATCACTGAGATCATACGGGTTATCCTTGACCTCCAATAATTGCTCAAACAAATCTATATTCATTCGCAAAGTAAAACAAACAAAAACAAATCGATATTCCCAATTGGCGGAAACTGCAACAGATCGATCGATCTTGACACCGGAATCGGCACTCTCGCTAAGGCACCCACCCAATCAGACGGACGACACACACCACCAATCCACCATCGTATCCGGCTGGTGGAGCGCTGGATCGCATCTCCTCCCGAGGATTAGCTTGTTTAATCGCGGCATCTCTCCCGCCCGGCTCGCGAAGTGCCGGCGGTGACATCGCGCACACACCTCCTCTTCCGGAGCTCATCCGTTCATCCACGGGCCCCGTCCGTTCGATGATCTCGACGTGATGCGACCAACGACACGACTTGCCAAAAAAAGCGACCGTTCCCAGTTCCCACTCGATAAAGAGGCAGCCGCCGCGCTGGCCGAGCCGGCAGAAGCTTTGATCCGCGCCCGGCACCGCGGAGACGGACGAGTCGCCGAAGCGGGACGAGAGCGGGGGCACACCACCACCAGAGCGGAGCAGGAGCAGGCGCAGGCTCAGGCGCGGCGAACGAAACGACCAGTCTCGTTCCCGTCTGCCGACCGTCGCGTGCGCCGCGGGGCCAAGTGGTGTGTGGGGACAGAAGAAATATCCTCCTGCTCCTGCTCCAGCTCGGCGCGGTCGCGGGCCGGCGGGACGGGCGAGGCGGATCGGGAGCAGCTGAGAGATCTCGGGCGGCGAGATGGCCAAGGGCGGCGGCGAGGGCCTCCTGCTTCCGGTCTCGGCGGATGACGCGAAGGGCAAAGGCGGCGGCGGCGGAGCGGCCGGCGACGCCGCGCTGTTTAAGGGGTCCGCCATGACCCGGCTCGGCGCCGCCGCCGCGCTCTCCTACATGGTCTGCTCCGGTACGTGCCGCGCCCCGATCCGCTCCTTTCCGGGTGGTCTGGTCCCTCGTCGGAGGCGGCTGCGGCTGCACCGAAGGGGTTGCCCTTCGTAGCGTGTTGGGGAATTTGGGTGACAGGGCGCCGTCGTGGCAGTTTCTCGGCTTCTGATTTGCTGTTCGTACATGTTGCTTCCGCGCTAGGCGTTACTTCGGTTGTGGAATTCAGTTGCGTAGTATTGGGGTCAGTGCCGGCTGGTTGACTCGTGTCTGGCAACGCTACCTAGCGGTAGAAACCGTTTTTGATTGTTCTGTCGATACGTGTTGTTATACGCATACTGCATACGACTCTGGAGTTACCAAGTAGAAGCAGGTTGTTTCATACGGATTAATAACACCGTTCGTGCTGAGGGCTATCCTCTTGAGAGCTGCAACAGCTGTCAGGATCGAGAAAGATAACAGACAAGCCATTTCTATGTGAAGGAAGTAGAGGTTGTCATGGCGATCTGTCATTACAGGCTAATTTTAGCTTACTTTGAGATACCTTACATAACTGTTGTGTTGAATTATCCACCTGTGGTGTATTGTTATTGCAACATGGATCCTCTTGGAACCAGCCATTCAATGAGGTCGGAGAACATATGTAAGGGGAATCTGTATGATACAGCGATGGTCCCCTGATCTCTCTGGGGCATAGAGATCAAAACGCTTAAAAACAAAAGGAAAATCTGCAAACCATTCGCACTTTAAGACAAGATTAGTGTGGTTGGTGTCTGAGTAGGGATGGAGTTATGATAGCTGTACTCGCTATGTTGGAGATCCATTCTTCCTTTCGGATTCATATCTAAAAATACACTGGAAAGTAATTCTGCCCAGTATGATCTAAACCAAGTTGAATATTCCCAGTTACACAATATGTAGCAAAGCAAATGCTTGGTTTCTCATCCATTTTTGATTTTTTTCTCTAGGATTCATGATAGGTGGTTTGTACAGATGATGTCTTATAGGTTTGTGATATGATTAATTTTGTTCCTTGATTACAATAGTACTGTGAACTGGATGCTCCAAACGGTCCACGCACTTTTGATGTTATATTCATCTTTGCCCCTTCATGGTAATCATAATGTGAAATGATATATGCTATTTTAGCACCAGGACTATGATAATCCAATTTTCATTGAGACGTAATGTAATTTTTGTATTTGTCCTTTCATATCAGAAGCCTGATATTGTTTTATTAATTCTAGCGAATTTTAATTTGCAGTGTTGCTAGTGATGTTTAACAAAGCAGCTCTGTCTTCATACAATTTTCCTTGTGCAAATGTCATCACACTCCTTCAGGTATTGGATTTTTTGAATGTTTTTTGTTTGCGCGCTTCTGGTGCTATTCCTAATGGATATTTCACAGAAAATGGCTAATTAACTCAACAGGCCACAATAAAGTTTTATATGTATCACTTTCAAATAAGCTAGAACGTTATCTTTCTTGATTTGTAATGTTCTAGATGTCTCTGTGTGTGACTGTCTTGTATTCCAGTTTTCCCATTAATGCCAGAAGACTAAATCCCATCAAGGCGCATTTAAAGTTAAAATAAAAAGTATATTTAAGCAGGTCAAGATTCCGTGGGGACCATATGAGGGCCAAATTTTTTGTCTCAGCTGGTTAGGAGTTGGTTGAATTCAAGTCCAGCATCTGACCTGAGGGCCAGAACAGTACATATCATGAGATGGGAACACTTATTGTCTGAAGTATGAAACCAACAGTAGATTTCTGAAATCAACATACTTCACCTTAGGTTTTATGTTGGGAATCATCAAATTCTTAACTGGGGTACAGATATGGCTTTTGTTCTTGCTTTGGAAATAGTGCCTCCTGAATGTTGCTGCGGTAGCTGTTAATGAGACATAGCTTTGTTGAACCTTCCTTTCCCTTTGGAGGGCTGTCTACTAAGCAATTTTTTCCCTTTGATATCAGTAAATCTGTACTCAGTTGTTTGTTTCTTCTACATTCTTTCCTAATACTTGATGGACATTGGCAGATGGTGTGCTCAACGTGCCTTCTTTATGTTTTGAGACGGCTAAAGATCATCTCTTTCACAAATAGTGAACCATCAGTGCCTTCAGAGTCGCTGTTCTTTGTACCGTTCAGGACACTATTGCGTACCACACCTCTTTCTTTGGCTTACTTACTCTATATGGTATGCTGATCTTTTGACATACAATAATAAAATTATAAGTGACACATTCATTTCTGTATGCATTGAATTATGGGTGCTCTTTGCTATGTTTGTTTAAAGCTTGCATCAATGGAGTCTGTTCGTGGAGTCAATGTTCCTATGTATACAACCCTACGTCGCACAACAGTGGTATTTACAATGACAATGGAGTATTTCTTGGCAAAGCAGAAGCATAGCCCACCTATAATTGGCAGGTGAATTTCTAGATTTTTTCTTCATCACATTACTGTTGATGTGCACCATGCTTGATAATATGTGTATTTTAAGATTCGTCTTGTTTAATGCACTTTTGTCCTTGGCAGTGTCAGAGATTCGTCTTTTAACATATTGTCCATGTTCGTAGAAGCCTTTGATTTATATTTGTGCCAGTGAATAGTAGTAGACTAATAGGTCTCCATGTGTTCTCTGTAGAATTTCTATGAGGTGCTGCTTTAACTGCACTCTCTATCTTGATACATTCAGTTGATATGCTATTGTTTCAGAATGTGATAGTGCTTTGAATTGCATGTTCCGTTTTCTGGCTGTTAACCGAGGCTTTATCAGTGTGGCTTTGATCGTGGTTGGAGCATTTGTTGCTGGAGCGCGAGACTTGTCATTTGATGCTCGTGCGTACGCCATTGTCTTTGTGGCAAACATCACAACAGCTGTTTATCTTGCTACTATAAACCGTATAGGTAAAACAGTTTCGTTTTGCCACTTATAATGTCATTCCTCACCTTATATTATTTTTTATCATAGTATTTCTCATCACTTCTTATTCCAGGAAAGTCTAGTGGCCTCAATAGCTTTGGCCTGATGTGGTGCAATGGTATAAATTTTAATCGCTCCTAATTTCATATCAAACTTCATATGCCGTGCAACTTATATCCTGCCCCTCCTGATTTCAGGACTTGTCTGTGGACCTTCAGTACTGTTCTTGACATATATTCAGGGTGACCTAAGGAGGGCCATTGAATTTCCATACCTTTACTCTCCTGGGTTTCAGGTACTTGAGCTATTTTCTGCATTACTAATCCTCTTTTTGTCATCAGTTTTATGAGGCATTTAAAGTTAGCATTGAGGATATGTCACAAATTATAAAAGTGCGATTATAAATTTAGTTGACTTCACTCATGCTGTGGGTGGCATGCAAGCTTGCAATGAGTTGGTCAATTCATTTTTTACTACCATTAAGATCTGGTCTACACAGACCAAGAAATTAGCTTGGATTGCACATGCTCGTGCAACATCTGAGATTCTGAGCACTATTCTGGATGTATCCAACAGCCTGAAATAATCAACAACGGTGCACACAGTCACTAGCTTTGTTCTGCTTCTAAATTTTGATTATACTACCCTCTAAGCTTCTTGCATCATCTGTCATGTTTTAGTTTTAGTAAAAAATATTTATAGGACCATAACAGGGGGTCATATTTCATCCTGTATTGTCATTGACCTGATAGTGTCATGATAGTGTGTCCAGTTTGATAGATCAAATTCTATTATTTGTTCAATTAATCTGATGTCAGCTTTACATGTTAGTATATTTTTTGTGTCAGCTTGAAAATAGAAACCTATAATATAATAGAGAATGTGTAGTGAAATAAATAAGTATACCATGTTGTGCCTATAAATATAATATTAAGCTATGAAAATCGTTAATAGTGTGATTTCTCTTTTAGGCTGTGCTGCTATTTTCATGCATCTTAGCATTTCTGCTGAACTACACTATATTCTGGAATACCATCCTGAATTCTGCACTCACACAGTCGATGTGTGGTAATTTGAAGGTATGCCTTTCATGCAGCTATTCCACTCTGCTAAGCATGTGAACTATTTTCTAATGGTTTCTGTATCTGTTGTTTCTGCAGGATTTCTTCACCGTTGGAATTGGTTGGGTGCTATTTGGTGGGCTTCCTTTTGATTTGGTTAGTTTAATATTTTCTTTCTTTCGCACCATCAGTTCTTTGATATCCCCTGGATACTGAACCCAAGTTCTTGCATGGCAGCTTAATGTTATCGGGCAAGGGCTAGGCTTTCTGGGCTCTGGCTTTTACGCCTACTGCAAGATCAAAGGAAAGTAGATACAGATATCACACATGTGGTAACAGTCGAAGTAGATATTCATGTCTAATTTAGAGGGGGGC
Organism: Neostapfia colusana; assembly: GCA_030760725.1. Classification (NCBI taxonomy): domain Eukaryota; kingdom Viridiplantae; phylum Streptophyta; class Magnoliopsida; order Poales; family Poaceae; genus Neostapfia; species Neostapfia colusana. The sequence continues at coordinate 82,841,057 of JASWHV010000014.1, read as the reverse complement.
TGTGTGTTTTAACCGAATAAGTAGCATTGTCCATGTTGTTTACTCCTGCATATGGGAGAGAAATTTTGCGGGTTTTCCTGTATCTATTCGTAAACTCCAGTCCTCATGAATAGAACAAGAGTGACCCCTGAGCAGCTACTATCTGGTTAAGGAAATAGAGTACACCGAGTTACATCTTTTAAACTTGAATGTTCATGTAGAACACGTAATTTCCATTACACTACGAACACGAGCACTTGGTACGGTAGAATCCTGACAAATTTCTCTATGCTCAGGGGGCGCGTTCAGTCATGAATGTGAACCCACGAATACAAGGCCGAAAGCATAGTAACCTAAATGTTCATGTGTCGACTTCCTCTAGTAGAGTTCGAACGCGAGCGAAAATGGAACAGTGCTAAGCAGGCTCAGTTGGCAGAACAGAGTCAACTAGACCCGAGTTGAGCAACAAAATAATCATTGCACAGCCGGACTGGCAATATCTTGTCACAATGCCTTTGTAAAGACCAAAACAATAAATTGTCCCAGTGTACTCTTATAGATAAAATGAGACTACATGTCAAGGCAAATACCACATTGTAATTCATAATCCATCGAGCAAAACTTTCATAGCTTTAGAAAAGCTCAAAGGTGTTGATAACAAACTTATGCATCTAGAGCCTATATAAGCCTGCAGAAGATGAAATCTCTTGTTCTCCAAACATATGGCACATCTTTGCCCAGTGTCTATCTACCACAACCCACATCATCCAACATTACTCTGTTGGCTTGTCCGGGTCATCTTCCTCAGGTTCTTCTTTGTCTGGGTCATCCTCTTGTGGCTCCTCCTGAGGTTGAGGTTCTTCCTCTTCCTCTTCATCGTCATCCAGAGGATCATCAGCTGGTAACGGATGGGGCAATGGTGTCTTCATAGGACTAAACTTTGGGAAGATATCAGGTCTCCTACCAGGCTTCGGTCTTTCCCATTCCTAGACACATACATAAGACAACGAATATCAACTTTGATGCTCATGAACAAACAAAGAATATGTGGAGATCTATTTCAAGTAAAAGGTTAACCTACAACTATCTCTGCGTATATGCACGGCCGTTTACAAAATTACCTCTAGTATCTAAAACGATCAGATTTAAGAAGAAACATAAGTTTATCTTCTTCAGAGACAACTACAACCTGACCAGAATCCCCTAAAACAGGACGAAGGATTATCAGGATGTCACTACGCTCGTATAAGCCCTCCTAAGTCGCAATATCCACAGCCACGAACCGAGGTGCGTAACAAATTATCCTAAAAAATTAAGAACACAATGGCCAGAAGCAACATTTCTACCGATTTCATCAATCGCAATGCATGAATTTCCCAAAACCGAACTCAGGTTGGCTAAAATGGCCAAAATTACCCCAATGGTAGCACATCTCTAGTAGCAGTAAATAAATGAATATGCGGGGAAAGGGCAGCAGAGGGGAGGGGAGGAGTTACGATGGGGAAATCGAGGGGCGAGCGCCGCGTAATCTTCTCCTCGTCGGGGGCCATACGGACCACGAGCGCGTCCCACCTGCGCCGCCCCCTCGCGGGGACGGACAGCTGCGCGAGAGCAACCGCCCCGGAGGCCGAGAGGCACCACGCGGACGCCATGGGTGGGTGGGTTGGTGGGTGGGGGCGCCTAAAGGGCGGGCCTCGCTTTTGCTCGCAGGTCTCGTTTGGCTCGGGTTGCTCCGGGGTTGGAATTTGGGTGGGGAATTCGGGTTGGAATTTGGGCGCCGTGCGGCGTCGAAGTGTGAAGCACCGGCGGCGAACCGCCTTCTGCTCCGTTTCCTGCGGGGCGGCGATAAGAACCTGTGCTGGTGGAGAATTTTGGGATGCTAATTGGGTCGAAATGGTAAGATCGCATCAAAGGACAAGGTCGGCGCCGAGGCCCATCACGTTGAACCCGACCCAACCACCGAACGAGACCCGCGAGCTCCAGGCCGGCGGACTCCGCACCCGTACCAGCCCATGTCGATGATGGTCTAGAGCCACCACCGGCCCACGATCGTCCGGCGAAACCACATGACACGGCCCAACCGAAGCACCACGCGGCGCGGCGTCATGCCCCCCACCCCAACATCAGATTCCACCCGGCCCGGCCCACGCACGCGGAGAACCCGTCTCGCCTCAAAACCGACACGACACGCGGTAAAGCTAATCGGAACTCCGGAGCCGGTCTCGTTTGAGCCCTCTGACCCCGACGCTTTAAACGAACCCCACATAGCCAGTGGCCGAACAACCCCGATCGACGTATGCGGCGCCGGAACGCGGGCGCGTGCACGCGCGTGGGCGTGGCCGGACACACCGACGTCAAACACGCGCAGGAGTACACGGAGGCGACGACGACGACGGCGACGGCGAGCTTACTGCCATGCCAGCCACCGGCGGCTTGCTGTAACTGCAAGCGCACAGGCACAGTACTGAGCTAGGCACCGTCAAGATGTCGTCGTCCCTTTCGCCCTTTTTGTCTCGCCTTCCTGGACAGAGAAGCCGAGCCCTTTTCGTACGTATGCGCACGGCGTGACCGAGCGAGGGAGAGGGGGTTAAAATTAGAACGTGTTCGTCGTCGTTCAACGGGGGCAGCGCGCGGCAGGCCGGGGCGGCATGTGTTTCACTTTTTCACCGCGCTAGCTCCTTTTTCAAGTTTTACTCGCCCGCCCGCCCGCCCGCGCGCCCGCCCTGGTGGCTCTCCTGCCTTTGACGGTCAAAGCGAGCCCGGGAACCGAGCCGGTCCGGACGCCAGTATTCTATCGCAGGACCAACACGCCGCTCGTGGCCCGCCGTGGACGCCGAGGAGGATCCCATGCATGTACCGGTACCCAGTCAGTAGTAGTACTATACTACTACTGTGAGCATACACTAGCTTAGCTAGCAGCTGCTGCATGGGGAAGGAAGCTAATATACACGGCGCCTCACGTGCACCGTGGAAAACACCAACGACGCGCGCCGCGTGTGTGGATGCGCTACTACTCGCTACCGGCCGGTCGTCTCACTGACGATGCAGGAGGGGCTAGCTTTGCTGGATCGAGTAATTAACCAACGAACGAAACGACGGGGGCCGGCAGCAGCGCGGGCCGGTGTGTCCGTAGCTAGCTAGAGCTAGGACCTAGCTGACACAAGCTGTTCGTTCCGATCCGTCTCGTACGTGTCCATGTGGAATATAACGGTGTGCGCGATCTCACTGGGAAGATACGTAGTACGTCGAAGCATGTTTGGCGCAGCTGGTGGTCAGGTGTTGCGTACTGCACATGAAATGCAATTAACCACGCTCGTACGTGTGCATGCATGGTTAATTAGTCGAGAGAAAAGAAAAAAAAGGCGATCTTGACGATTAATTCAGCATGCAATATCGACGACAGATTAGCTAGCTGCTAACGCATACAATGTTCCCTTGTAGCTAGCTAGAGAGCCAAGAGTATGCGCGTTAGAGATGCAATAATGCCCCCTTCTCCGGCCGGCCCTGCTTAATGAAAAACGGCCGGCCGGCCATTCGTGCTGAAAGAGCTAGCTAGGCAGGGCAAGTGTACGTATATGTGTGGCAGTGATAGTACATATTTCCTTAATTAGATGACGAACGGATGACTACTTATACACGGATCCTAATTAATATATATAACGCCAGTGGCACATACGGATCCTAACATTCATCATCTCTGCTGGGTGGCCGTGAAACCTGCTCAGCTACAGCGGCCACACTTGGATGGCTCATGATGGCACAACACACAGGTGGTAGTAACGTCCGTTCCACCCTAACTTGGACTGAAAGCCTTGTGGCTGGATATGTGCTTGTAGCTGCTAAGATCGAAGCTCCACCCAACGCCATGCCTGAACCATACCCTGCTTAATTTGTCACCGACCAGCTGAAGCTTAGCAAATAGCACATGCATGCATGGCCCGTCGTCATGGAGGACGGTCCTCTGGCCGGGGTCTCAGGCATGTTCGCGGAGACGTTTGGGGCACTCCTTCAGTGCGTGCGTGCAGCACAACACTGTTCATCAGGCTCCCCTAGCTAGCTAGTGTGCCCGGAAGACAAGGGTGTGTGTCCTTGTGGAGGGCACAGCTTGCAACCCCAGCTCCTCTACTTTATTCGGGGTCACCGTGAGCTTTCTTTAGGGTTAACCTTTCTCGCTCTTTGGGGTTGGATGGGCGCTTCTCGATACAGAGAGAGAGAGAGAGAGAGAGAGAGAGAGAGAGAGAGAGAGAGAGAGAGAGAGAGAGAGATCAGGGGAGGGAGGGGGTGCATGCCCCCCGGCTGATGCGGGGAAGACAGTGGGTTTGGATCATTTGATTGTAGTACCAAGGAATGATCAAGAGAAGAAAAAAATAATAACGGGAGGGCGCATTGGAATATGAACGAGTGAACTTCACACTACACTGACACACTTTCAGTCTCGCATGCATTTTCAGAATATGGCAAGTAGGTTTCGACGTAGTATCTACATTGATTACTGGAGGCAAATCACGCATATACACATCCCCTTCTAGCTGCGACGATACGTCCAGCCAGAAGAAGGCAGAAAACGGCGGCCATGTCCTTCTTCATCACAGTCGTCCTTCGTCTACTGCTACGTACTGTACGCTCTAGCTCGGAAACCTGGATATCAGCTTGGCACAAGAACACGAGGAGATTCAGCACACAAGCGATCGTCGCTCTCCTCGTCGTCCAACCAAAAACACAAAGGCGAGACAGTGGTTGTCCGGCGGCATTGGTTCAAGGCTGCAGGGGTGGTACAGAGCTGCTAGCTAGAAATTAACCGGAAATTGATGTGCCATTTCCCAGAGCTCAGGGACAGTCAGTCAGTCAGTCAGTCCAAGCAGCGGGTCATGCATACCAGTCCAATCCAGCGATTCTCCTCGAGAGCAGGACTTACTCGAGTATTATAGAGCGAGCAGGCCTAGGCTGCTGCCGCCGCTGCGCGTAGCTCGCCTTGTGCCCTATTAGCGGCCGGGGACGCGCACGCGCGGGCCGGCCGGCCGGCGGACGGGCATGCGTGGCTCGACGTGTCAGAGTCAGAGCGCGAGAGAGACGATCAGCACCGCTGCCTGGCTTCTCGCTTCCGCCCTTCCACACGGTGCGCGTGCGTGCGTGCGTGCGCGGCACGGGGGGGGCGGCGGTTTGACCGCGCCGCGGCGAGCGCCCGCGCCAGCTGCCTTTTTTTTTCCTTTTCCGCGCACGGGAATCTCTCGCTGGATTCGCCGCCGTTGGACGAGACGAACCGTCCGCGCGGTACCTGCTGGCCGCGAGCGAGCGCGTGCAGGCGTGGCACCGGCTGGCTGCCGCGCGCGTGCACGCCTTACCGGGTTCTTCTTCATCTTCTTCTCTTCCGATTGATTGAGATCCAACAAGGAAATGTTCGGCTCGTTTCTAAACGGTTACCGGATCTATCGGCTTCCGCCGCCCCCCGTTTGATTGGTGTGTTCGATCGGAGTCAGCTCTGTACGTTTCGCAGGCTTGCAAGTCGATCTCGCTTTTACACTGTGGCTCGCTAGTCTCGTAGTAGGACGCTAGGTGCGAAATGGATTGAATATGGGATTGGTTTCCAAATGTGAAAAGCTCCTCAGCTAGTTCCCTGGAGCCACCGGTTAACCTTCCAGTTTTCTGTGGCAATTAATTAATGGTTGCCTAATTGTCTCCTTCACGTTTTTCTGTGTGAAATAGATGTTGAGACCGAGCCAAAAGAAAAGAAGAGATTCGATGGATCAGGATTCAGAGGAGTACCGCGACTTTCGCTTCTTAAGAGCCGAACTTTAAAACATTTTTTAAATATTTAATTCGGTTGAAAACGTGGATAACTCATATGCAGATAAATGCTAGAATACGCTTCCAATGATATCATACACACACACGCACACACACTGGGTTTTATCAATAAATTAGAATGACGAATGAAATTGGCCAAAACGTACGTGTGTCGTCGTTATCCAAAACTTCATGTACGTATTTGCTTGTGATTGAGAGAGTGATATGTAGTCGTAACTTTTTCTTTGAAAAGGATCCCCAGCTCCACGAAGACAACATTCTATAGCGTTTATGCATTTTGGCTAAAGCGAAGGAGTGTGCTTGTTTTCATGTTCTCTAAAACCTAGTTATACTATTTCGTGTGCTTGAGGTTCGTTACTAAACATTATTATTGTTTCTCTTGCCAGAGAGATCTAATATGTGTCTCTTCTTGATTTGTTTATCCCTGGAAGTGAAAAATAGAACTACTAAGCTGTACTTATATATACAGACCTTCTACAACACTTTCGCCTCCTCTCAGGTGGTCAGGATATTTTTTCTGGCCTCTTCCCTGCCCTCTTCTTCACATTGACCCAAAATGTAGTGCTGCCCCTGAAAAGTTATACGACCTCCCCCTATTAGCTAGCTTCTCCTTGGCATCCTCCTCTCCAGCTCGCCAATACACTCGAAGCTCTGATCAGAAACGAACCATCCCTCACTGCACGTTCTATCAGCTTCTCCCTAGCTAGATATGGCTTCTGCGAACAACTGGCTGGGTTTCTCTCTCTCCGGCCAGGAAATCGCGCAGCCTAATCAGGATGCCTCGCCTGCCGCCGCCGCCATCGACATTTCCGGTGGTAGCGACTTCTATGGTCTGCCGACGCAGCCAGCCTCCGGTGGGCATCTCGATCACGCTTCTTACGGCATCATGGAGGCCTTCAACAGGGGCCCGCAAGAAACCCAAGGTGAAGAAGAGGATGCAACCCGTTTCCTGCCTGATATGATCTCTGTAGTTCTCTATACATTCCGTATGATGCACGCGCGCTATATATTCCATAATTTTCTCCATAAGATCTCGATATTTGATGTGGGTGCAGATTGGAGCATGAGGGGTATGGACTACAACGGCGGTGCTTCGGAGCTCTCCATGCTCGTCGGGTCGAGCGGCGGCAGCGGCAAGAGGGCCGTGGAAGAGAGCGAGCCCAAGCTCGAGGACTTCCTCGGCGGTAACTCGTTTGTCTCTGAGCAGGATCAATCCGGTGGCTACTTGTTCTCCGGAGTCCCGATGACCAGCACCACCAACAGCAATAGCGGGAGCAACACCATGGAGCTCTCCATGATCAAGACCTGGCTCCGGGACAATCAGGTACCCCAGCCGCATCCTGAGGAGATGAGCACCGACGCCAGCGCGAACAGCTTTGGATGCTCTGATTCGCTGGTGGGAAGGAATGGCGCGGTGGCGACCGGGAGCTCGCAGAGCTTGGCGCTCTCGATGAGCACGGGCTCGCACCTGCCGATGGTCGTGGCCGGAGGCAGCGCCAGTGGAGCAGCCTCGGAGAGCACGTCATCGGAGAACAAGCGGGTGAGCGGTGCCATGGATTCGCCTGCAGGTGGTGGCGCGGTAGAAGCCGTGCCGAGGAAATCCATAGACACGTTCGGGCAAAGGACCTCTATATATCGAGGTGTAACGAGGTTAGTTCATTCATTGGTTTGTGTCTTCGATACATATTGTTGATGTGTTCTTGGTCCATTTCAAATCGGTCTAGTACTAGATTAGAGTTAGTTAGAATATGGTAATGATAGCCTTGTTGAGCGGGTTCAATCTATCGAAAACATGAACTATCATCAGATCTATACTAGCTTGAAAGTATCAATATATAATGCAATCTTTCGAGGCAGTGGCTATGCTTTTGTTCTTTTGCCCTAGCTAGTAGGTCATAGGATACATGAGAACTAAAGCAAATAATGATTTAGAAGTATATATATGGTTCATTCAAATAAAGTGTATGCCATATCAAAATACTTTTGATGTCCTGGGTTCGTTGTTATACCATTGACCACAAAGGTTATTGACAAAATAATAATCAACTGGCTAAAACAACTGAATGTTCATAAACTATACACATGTCTATGCAATTGTATTTCTGCTTAGTTTTAAATTAGTGCACTCTATATATGTAGAGATTTGTATATGTAAAAATGAGCTCCGAATATACTATATGTATCTTATTAGCATTTTTCCCACGCTTGGGCATTCATCTTCTTAAATTTGGTTTGCCCGCAGGCATAGATGGACAGGGCGTTATGAGGCTCATCTATGGGATAATAGTTGTAGAAGAGAGGGGCAAAGTCGCAAGGGTAGGCAAGGTAATGAAATTTGGATGCATATTCACTTTTCCCCATCTCCGTGGCATAGCACAATCTATACATCTTAGATTACTAACTAAGCATTGTGTCTTTTATTCTATTGACGCAAATGCTTCATTCACACAATTGCCTATGAGATGACAAATCGACAATGTGCAGTTTATCTTGGTACGTATGGATTGACCTTTAAAGTTCCTACCTTCACATTCCCATTGTAACGATCGACGTTCCTATTTTTGTAATTATAATTTGTCATTTGGGTCCATGAACACAGGTGGCTATGACAAGGAGGACAAGGCAGCAAGGTCTTATGATTTAGCAGCTCTCAAGTATTGGGGCACTACTACTACAACTAATTTCCCAGTATGAGTTTTATAAATTTCTCGTCAAATGTATTTTAGTTAAAATGTTATGTCACAATTCATGTGCAGTAATCTTCTTGAATACACCTGTTATCGTGCCAAAAAAATATCGCAGATAAGTAACTATGAAAAGGAGCTAGACGAAATGAAACATATGACTAGACAGGAATATATTGCATACCTAAGGAGGTAATATTTGATGTTCATCTGATATCTTAGTGCATTGCATATACACGTGGAAACTTCGGTTTGGCTAACACAGATTCGTTCCAAAACATGCAGAAATAGCAGTGGATTTTCTCGTGGAGCATCAAAATACCGGGGAGTAACTAGGTAGTTTTAATAGCATTTTCTATATCATGTATGAACAAATTAAATCAGTAATTTATGATGACATTCACTTAACAAGTATTGATCATGCATACTGTCCACATATTGTGGTTACATTGGATGACTGATATGTCAAAATCTCAAATTAGTTTTGCTACCAATTCTTTGAAATAATATTTAGACCTTATATTGAAATCAGTATTGCATCGCGCAGACACCACCAGCACGGGAGATGGCAAGCAAGGATAGGGAGAGTTGCAGGAAACAAGGATCTCTACTTGGGCACATTCAGTAAGCTATTTTTCTTCTTCAAAACTCAGTAAGGAACTCGTATGACCGTTTCATGAAAGCCAATTTTTCCGATCCTTAAACCTAATTAACTAATAGCTGTGTCCAATGTTGTATCCCCAAGATCTAAGTCATCGACCGTACTTGTTTACTCCAATTTCTTGAAATCTTCGTCTCGTAGAACTGAAGATTAGATATTCTTTATGTTGCCCTATGGTGGCATAAAATAGTGCTCATGCACCGCATTAACTATGTCCCAAATGTACCTTTCCAAGTTTCTGTCTCAAAGTTGTCTGAGAAAATCGGGGCACGGAGTCAAAGGGCCGAGTTGTTAAAAAAAAAAACTCAGTGCTTTGAATCGCCCGGTTGGCACTCTGCATGCATGCATGTAATATGCAACATGTAGGGCGCCACATGCATCGGGAGGCAACCCTAATCATGCGTCTTAATCTTGCACATTCCCTCGTACGTAGGCACCGAGGAGGAGGCCGCGGAGGCCTACGACATCGCCGCGATCAAGTTCCGCGGGCTCAACGCCGTCACCAACTTCGACATGAGCCGCTACGACGTGAAGAGCATCCTCGAGAGCAGCACGCTGCCTGTCGGCGGCGCGGCCAGGCGCCTCAAGGACGCCGTCGATCACCCAGAGGCCGCCGGCGCCACCATCTGGCGCGCCGACATGGACGCCGGCGTGATCTCCCAGCTGGCCGATTCCGGCCTGGGCGGCTACGCCTCGTACCATCACCATGGATGGCCGACCATCGCGTTCCAGCAGCCGTCGCCGCTCTCCGTGCACTACTCGTACGGACAGCCCTCCCGCGGGTGGTGCAAGCCCGAGCAGGACACCGCCGCGCACAGCCTTCAGGACCTCCAGCAGCTGCACCTTGGCAGCGCCGCCCACAACTTCTTCCAGGCGTCGTCGAGCTCGACGGTCTACAACGGTGGCGGTGCCACCGTGTACCAGGGCCTTGGTGGTGGCAACTCTTTCCTGATGCCGTCGAGCGCGGTCGTGGCCGATCAGGCAGGCCACAGCAGCACAGCTAACCATGGAAGCACCTGCAGCTATGGCGACGAGGAGGGTAAGCTCATTGGGTACAACGCCATGGTGGCGAGCGCCGGCGGCGACCCGTACGCTGCGGCGAGGAGCGGGTACCAGTTCTCGCAGGGCTCGGATGCATCGACGGTGAGCATCGCGAGGGCGAACGGGTACTCCACCAACTGGAACTCTCCCTTCAACGGCATGGGGTGACGTACGTCGACTAGATCGATCGAAGAGGGCAGAAGCTAGTGATAGGGGATTAGCTAGCTAGCTAGAAAAGTCAAGTTTATTAGGTTAGAGTCGTCGTTTTCGTCGTTGTGTTGTGTTTCATCAACTCTCGTTCTTGAGACTTAACCCATGCATGCACGTAAGGTGCTGCCTTCTGGAAGCTGGTAACGGCAGGTCAGGGTAAGTAAAGTTAGGCGTTGTAAGTTATCCTGAATTGCTGTTAGTTTTGGGTAGTTTCAGAAGGTCCAGTGTTAATCTTCAGAGGACACGATGATCAGCGCGTGCTGCTATGAGAATAACTTTCATGATATGTTTTTTTCGATCATATTAAAGCTCGTGTTCCTAGCTTGATGACCGGCTCATGCGTACATGCATGAATGAGTGAGTTGAAATGTATAAAATGAGAAAAGTAGCATTTTTACTACAAGACCAAGAGCAACTCGGTGTTTTGCTGCGAAATGGTGCTAAGAACAGAAAAGATGATGGACTGCTAGGGTGCGTTCGGCAAGAAGAAACGTTTCAGATTCTAGGTTGAATCAGTTGAAACGGTACCAAACAGCAAAAAAGTGAAACGTTTCAGCAGTGAATCCATGAGAAACGATTCACATTTTTTACCTACGAATCCGAAACACCTGAAAAGGTGTTCCACACCTGAATCACTTCATATTATTGCACCTCCCCTCCAGTTTTATAATTATTTACAGTGATTTGCCATCGTCTATCCTTATCCTCAACTCGTCGCCGCTGTTGTGGCACAAACGATTTATCCATGCATGTGAATGATGACATTTATTTTGCAATGACACTTATAAATAACGTACATTATAAGAATTTATTATATGCTATACTATGACAAAAATAATATAGTCTATCTAAGAATAAATAGGTCATTTCAATCCCGTTCCTCTCTATACTAAAACTGGAATCAGAAAACTAGACAAACGGTTTCTAAAGTGATTCTATTTCAGTTGAGAAACATTTCTACGTTGAAACTGAAATGTTTCTAATTCTTGGAGAATCTGGAACTGTACCAAACGGTACCTAATAAAGCAGTACTGTTAGGACCTAATAAAGCAGTACTGTTAGGATAACAAGTCGAGCCCAAGTCAATGGAAAAGAAAATCAAGCGGACCAACCTATCAGCTAGCAACGTGTCTGGACTTGGCTCACTGTCAACACACATTAATTGCCGGCGTGGGGGAGGAGCTGAACTATTCCACCACTAAGCTTGTTGCCGTAGCTGCACCCCATGCATCCCCGCATATGCATCATGCCGCCGTAAGGGGAGGCATCGCAGCCTCCACTGCCGGACCTATGCGCCGCTCACGCTCGACAAGGAAGCCGTTTACATGCTATGGCTCGTGCATTGATCGATCCGTAGGCCTTACGGCCTAGACAATGTATCTTACGATATAGTGTAACTATATATGTGTACCATATGTAGCCGATTGCCATCTCGCTATCTGTGTAGTAATATTATTGCCCTAACGTCGGTATGTTGTAGCTGTAGTACCATGTCGTGCTGTACGTACGTGCTTTCGTAATTACATTTGATTAGTAGTAGCTTAGAAATATAGTAGCGACAGTTGCTGAGTCTAGAACAGCTATTAGTAGCTAGCGATTTTAGACTGCTCACACTCATGAACCTCAATATTCGACCTCTAAAAGAATATTCTTAGTGTTATACAGTCACCTCTAAAATATCCTCAGCTTTACAGTCACTACAGGAAAAACGATCATTGACGACGGCCAAATTTATTCACGACGGGGCCGTCGTCTTTAATGTTATTGACGACGGCTAGACGAGAACCGTCGTCAATAAATTATTGACGATGGCGGCCGTCGTCTTTAACTAAATTCGGGCCCACCCGAGGAGTTATTGACGACGGTGACCTAGTACCGTCGTCAACAAGTCCTTATTGACGATAGTTTCCTAGCACGGTTGTCAATAATGGGGTATATAACCCGTGCGCGAACCGGGTCCCGACTCGCACCGGTCGCCGCCCGTCCCCGCCACCGCCGCCGCCCGTCTCCGGCCGAGGTAAGTCCCCTCCCCTCTGGCCTGTCCCCGGCTTTTGTCCGGGCCGGCCGCCGGGCGGCGCGGCCCCGGCCCCGGCACCTCCCCCTCCGACCCGACCCCTGTGCTAAGTTGTTGATGATTGATGGATTACTAGCTACATTATAAGAATTAAACTTCTATTACTAGCTACTGCAAAATTCCTGTGCATCTAGCTAGTCGCATATGCCTGTGCTCCCTCTCCGGCCCGGCCCCGGTGCTCGCCAAGTGCTCGAGCAAATGCTTGTGCATCTAGTCTCATATTTTTTAATACCATTAAGAACTTCAGTGGCCTTGTGTGTCGTATATATTTTTTGTTCCAATACTTGTCTTAGTTTCTACTTTTCTTCGTCTGAGATCAATCTCTAGCTTATTCAGTTTAGCTTGCTATCCGTGCTTGGCTCTGTTCCATAGTTGTGGGTGATGCATTCTTGATATTAGTAGTGACCAATACTAGGATAAAAGGCATAACCAACTTTGATAAGCAAAAAACTGCATGATCTAGAAGGGCCCTCCTATATATATAAAGGGCATACCCAGTGCTGAAAGCTCCCACACCTTGTGGGGTCTGGGGAAGGGCCCTCCTATATATATACACGAATTTATTTGTCTAGTATCTGGAAACAGATATATTACACACTGGACACTAGCATGGTACAATTGAGAAGAAGTTGATATACACTAGCATGGTAGATATATTACACACAGGGCCGCCGGTCGCCGACCTCGCCGTCGCCGCCGACCAACGAGTACGCCACCTCCCTCCCCCCTCCCCTCCTCCACCGCAGCGCTGGCCACAGATGCCCCGCCGGTCGTCGCCGCCCCGCCCCTCCCCCTCCGGCCCTCCCCCCGCCCCCCTGCGGCCGATGTTTGCTGCTCGATAAAGAGCAGTGGCTGCACAACTCAATTGCCATTCCTACTTTGCCTTGCACAAGTAAATCCATAGCACACGTAGGTGCCACCGCCGCCGCCGCTGTCCACCCCGCCGCCTCACTGTCGCCGCCGCCGGGAGTGGAGAAAAGAGGGAGAGAGGGTGAGGAGAAAATTAGGGTAGGGTATATTTATATACCCCAGTGAAAATGAGGACCGTCGGATCTCATCCGACGGTCCACAATAGTTGGGCCGTGAGGCCCACCCGCCCGCCCTGCCGCCGCCCGCCCACCCGCCCTGTCGCTGCCCGCCCGCCCTGCCTCCTCCGCCGCCTCCCGCCTCCTCCGCCGCCTAGCTGGCCACCCGCCTCCTCTGCTGCCGCCACCGCCACACCCGCCTCCCCTCCTCGCCTGGCGCTCGCCTAGGCGACCGCCTAGGCGCCTAGGCGTCCCGGCGACCGGCGGGCACCTAGGCGTCCAGGCGTGGTTTCACAACCCTGGTTCAAGGACACGATATTTTTCCATTAGCATTGATGTTCATGGTGTGTCACAAACACAAACCGTGTGACTGTGAAATTGCGAATGAAAGTATGATAACTGAGACGATATTCATTTAATATGTACCAAAGGCACGCACCCGTCTAGAGGAATAGCTGGCAAACAATATGTCATCAAAAACCATGATGGTTTCAGGCTTCAGCCACTCAAACTTGTAACCACAGCACCAGGACCTCCCACCCATGCCAAACATAGTGAAAGGAAATTGTAGATGACCCAAGCATCATAGCTGAAAATGACGAGATAGGAAAGTTTAAAATGAGTTGGTAGTACAACTATTAGTTCAAGGACTTCTGCAACTCCAGTAAGAAAAGCTACCATCGTATGGACAACCTCGCAAAATCATGATGAAGAGAAAGAAAGACTTCCGTCTGGCCGCCATCACCTGGCCGAGCGTCGCTAATGCCGGCGCCGCCTCCGCCCGCCGCCATCGCTGCAAGGCGCTGCTGGCCCCTCGCGCTGCCACCACCGATGCCTCACGATGGCGATTCCTCGCGCCGCCACACCCCGCCCTGCCGCCGCACACCACCAACCCGCACCCCGCCCCACTGCGCACCGCCATCCCGCGCCCTGCCCCGTCGTCGCCGCTGCCGTCCCGCCCCAAGCCCCACCCGGCCGCCCCTGCTCGCGCCGAGCCCCGGCCGCCCCGAGCCCCGACCTTAGTTGATTAATTGTTTAATTAGTATTGTAATTGATTATTGTTTAAATAATACTTTGATTGATTGCGTGATTAGTTACTATACGTAAATAAATGGGTTTCAACCCGGTCCGGCCTAACACGACCCATTTAGGGTCTGTCACGGCCCATTTTTTGGTAATATATTAGTCGAGATAGGCACCGAAGACGGCAAGCTCCCGCGCGTGGACGACGGGCCCCGACGGTGCGGTTTCATATTTGACCCACTTACGATGGGGCATAACGTACGACGGCTAACCCTAAAGGCGTCGTAACATAATGGCAGGCCCCAGCGGGGCATAACTTAGGACGGCTGACCCACTTCTTTGTCTCTCGTTCTTTCCTTCTCTATCGTTCTTTCCTCTCTCTCTCTCTCTCTTTTAAATGACTCAAAAATGAAAGATTGACGTAAACCTATAGAACATGTGTCACCCGTTTCGAACGGGCCCGTCTCACATGTGTTACGCATGTGAGGCGTGTATGTTCGGAATTGTCCCTTTCTGGACAGCCTGAGAGTGACCGAGGGGGCGTGGCTTGTGAAGAGAAGCGGGTTTAGATCTAGACGAGATTTCAATGACATAACCCTGTTGTTCTCTGCTGCACTATCGGGCGTGCAGTGGAGAACAGCGGGGTTATGCTGCCGAAATTTCGTTCGGATCCATACCACGCGTCTTGTCATGAGCACGCTCTGCTCGGTCACTCTTGGGTGGGTTTAGGACCTGTCCTTTCAAATAGATGTAGGGTCGTGACATAAATAAATTATAAAGTAACCATAATTTTCTTGATATTAAACTGCAGATTTAAGCATGGGTGAGGATCGTAGTTGGATGTATACCGGTTGGAAGAACAGTTCTGGTGGTCACTCGGATGAGTGGTTCGCCAAGACAGATGCTTTTGTAGATCGAGCTTTTTCATTGTCAAAGATCGATAAGGTGCGGTGTCCATGTACGAAATGTCAAGGTGCAAAGTGTTGGGACAAAGTGAATTTGGCTTTTCACTTGTGTCAATACGGTTTCATGCAAGATTATGAGGTGTGGACCTTTCACGGTGAGACATCTTCTCAACCCTTACAAGTTTTAGATGAGGATGATAACACGGGGGTCGATAGGATGGAGGAGATGCTTGATGCCATAAATCCTGAATTGATGGAGGATCCTCCTACAACGGAGGTTAAAGCGTTTTTCACGCTTCTCAAAGCTTCAGAAGAGCCGTTGCATGAACACACCGAAGTGACGCTCCGTACTTTCATGACTAGATTTATGGCCATTAAGTCTAAGTATTTCTTCTCCAATAACTGCTACAACGATCTCATCAAATTGATCAGCGATATCTTTCCACAACCACATAAAGTGCCTAAAGATATGTATCAGTCTAAGAAGTTGATTTCTGGTCTGGGTATGAAATATGGGAAGATTGATATGTGTCTAGACAATTGCATGTTTTTTTGGAGAGAGCATGCCAACGAGAACAAGTGCTTAAAATGTAGTAAACCGAGATTTGTCGAAGTTGTTAATGATGACGGTTCAAAAGTAATGACTCAAGTCGCACAGAAGCAGCTTCGCTACTTGCCTGTCACACCTAGTCTCAAGCGTTTATTTCTATCTAAAAAAACAACTACACACATGAGGTGGCATAAAGAAGGTGTACGTGAGAACAACGGCATGATGGTGCACCCGTCGGATGGTGAGGCATGGAAGGCGCTTGACCGTTTCGATCCAGATTTTACCAATGACGCGAGAAATATTCGCTTTGGGTTGGCGACAGATGACTTCCCACCGTTTAGTACAAGCGCCACACTGTACTCTTGTTGACCCGTGTTCGCTATTCCGTACAACTTACCATCATCTCTTTGTATGAAGTATGAGTTCATGTTCCTATGCCTTATTGTACCTCGACCGGATCATCCTGGTTCACGACTGAACATGATGATGCAGTCATTGATTGAAGAGTTGAAAATGTTATGGACCGGAGTTGAATCGTACGACTGTTATAGAAAATAAAAATTCAACCTTCGAGTTACGTACTTGTGGTCTGTTCATGACTTTCTAGCTTACGACATATTTTCTGGCTGAAGCACTCATGGTCGATTGACATGTCCAATATGTGCTTCCGACACGGATTGTTTTAGTCTAAATCATGGTGGCAAGATATGCTACTTTGATTGTCATAGACGTTGGTTACCGCCAAATCACGTGTTTAGGCAACAGAGAAATGCCTTCAGGAAGGGTACCATTGTAAAAAAGGAACCACCACCACGTCTGAATGTGTCAGAAATTGTTAAACAGCTCAACAATCTAGTGGCAGATGAAGGTCGTCCTGGATATTTTGTTGGTTATGGAGAGGATCACAATTGGACTCTTATATATACGCTATGGGAGTAACCGTATATGAAGTCTTTAATTCTAATGCATAACATTGATGTCATGCACGAGGAACGTAACATGGGCGAATGCATCATAAGCACGTGCTTGGATATGACGGGTAAAACAAAAGACAATATAAAAGTTCGGAAGTATTTGGCAGAGGTTTATAACCGACCAAGTTTTGAGCTCTCCGAAGCTGGTGGCAAACCACGAGCTTCTTTCTGCCTTCGACCAAAAGAAAAGAAAGAAGTCTTCAAGTGGTTGAAACAGTTGAAGTTCCCAGATGGTTATGCTGCTAGCCTGAGAAGAGCCGTTAATGTTAAGACTGGAAATTTTACTGGTTTGAAGAGTCATGATTATCACATAATCATAGAAAGACTTCTGTCGGTTATGTTTCGAGGCTATCTTGACGATGAGGTGTGGAAGGTGTTAGCCGAGCTTACCTATTTTTATAGACATCTTTGTGCTAAAGAAATCAAAAGGGAGATGATGGAGAAATTGGAAAAACAGATACCCGTGCTTTTATGTAAGATGGAAAAAGTATTTCCTCTAGGGTTCTTCAATCCAATGCAACACCTTCTAATCCATCTTCCATATGAATCTAAAGTATGCGGCCCTGTTCAATATAGGTGGATGTACCATATTGAAAGAGCACTCAGATGTCTGAAACCGATGGTTCGTAATAGGGCAAGGGTTGAAGGATGCATCGCCGAAGCATTTACACTGCAGGAGATAGGATACTTTTCTGTGTCTACTTTGCAGAAGAATACAATGTTAATACATCGGTGCTGTGGTACAATATGGCTGAAGCAACCTCTTGTAGCGAACTCTAATTTTTTTAAACGAGAGGCACCACTGTTGGTAGTGGCACGAGCTATGATGCTTCAATAGATGAAAAGACAGCTGCCTTGTTATATATGTACGCTAATATAGATGGGATGGACAATTTTTTTCAGTAAGTGGTTGTTCAACATCTATACTAATTTGCGTGGTGTGTTATACATTTATGCTAATAATTCTGTTTTGTCCTTATTTAGTGAGTTCGATCGATAAAATTGGAAGTCTCAGCAGCAACCTACTAGCAAGCAAATACAAACAATGCGACATTATAGAGTAAATGGAGGACCTAACTTCCAAACCTGGTTTCGAAATCATGTAATGTTTTCCTTGTCTTGTTCCTCTTAGTAATTATGTTCATAGTATAAAATAGTCTTCTTACTTCATATGTTGGACAGTGCAAGAAACAAGCCGGTGTACAAGTAACGTTTCTTTCATCTTTTCTTTCGTCTTCTATATTTTTCTTTAAATTCATTATCAAATTTCCTTTCATTAGAATGTCGTCGAGCAGTAGACGACGGGGGACGCAGGGCTTTCTGTCCCACAGAGCAGAATCCGTTTCCGAGGGCTGTCAGTCTAGCAATGGTAGACTGTCTCAGCTGTTGGGCCTCGACAGAGGCCAGGGGTCACGAGAGCGGTCACGACAGGTAAAGAGTATTAAAGTACATAAATTATATTAATAACTTCTTGAATTTATATTACCAATCTTCAAATTTTTAGTACGACTCTACGTCTGAGTAGACAGAGGCCAGGGGTCTTCTTCAGACACCACAGGTTTCGGAGCCTGTTCGAGATCCTTCTTCGGATCCTCTTCAGGTTCCGGCACCGCATGCTTTAGACCCTGCTTCAGAGCCTTCCACAGAGCCTGATGTGGAGCCGGCTCCACAGCGGCGTTACAGGAGGAGCCACTACTCCGGTTCCTGCACGGCCAGAAGATCGGGTCGTTATTCATCCGGTTGGCGATAGGTAAGTAAATCTATAACAAATCAATTTAGATATTTTAGCACTTATATATGTACTAATTAAGAATGGTGTATTAGGTCTTGGACCGATGACTCATTAACGGGTCAAGGACGCCACCGCTAGGTCAACGCTGTTATGGGCCAACTCATCTGTTGTCACTACCCCGGTCTAGTGAACGGACGGGCTGCTACGTCTTGTGACGATTACGCTACGGCCCAGGATATTACCTACGGCAACCACCAGGAGCATGTGTGACATGAATTCATGATAAGTAAATCTTTTATTCGTTAAATGTGAACCTATTATGAGTTAAATACATTAACTTGTATATTTCTTCTTGTAGAAATATTACCGTTTGCAGGACGAGGCCCAGCTGGATCACGCTCCCTGGTCTTCAGCAACAACGCTAGGAAGCTCCTGACGCAGTCGATATCAACGGCTCGCATTCAGACTACAAAGACGTACTATAAGTTGCATCCGGACGAGGTTGAGCCGGGGCAGTTTAGGGATGTGGCGGACAAGTACTTGACGAAGGTACAGTACGCAGAGGTAAAATCTCTTATTTTACTTTGCTTCATTATCCAATCTTCATCAATATTTTTATCCAATAACAAATGTGTACATGTCAGCGTACTATGGCTTGAGTCCTGTCCGGACGCATACAGTTCCCTGTGTGCTCGTTGGGCGAGCCAGGGCTTCCAAGGCGTGTCGATGACCCGCCGACAGAGTCGAGGGACGGACGAGAAACACCGTCTTGGCGGGGACGGCTACGTACGCCTTGCTAAACGGATGGTAAGTGATACTCAAATTATATTTTAGTTAATTTCTATCGCTATCATTGTGCTAACATGTATCAATAGGAGCGCGAGATCGGTTAGGAGCCGACCGCTATCCAGGTGTGGAGGAGGGGTCACATGGGAAGTGACCCCTCGCAGCCTGATCAGCTGTCTTATCAGACAGCGACGGAGACGTTGGTGAGTACTTTAGTTAACTTAATTATATTCTCTTTAATACTTCTGATGACTTTAATCTTCTGTATTTTCAGGAAAAGTATGGGGAGGAGGTGCGGAGGCTTAGAGACGACGATTACGATTGGCAGAACTCGCCGATCGTACCTGAAGCCGCCTATGCAAGCGGTGGCGGTAAACCTCACGGTCGGTGAGTTCTGTTGTTTTTCATTTACTTTCATGAA
The DNA here is from genome assembly GCA_030760725.1 of Neostapfia colusana. Lineage (NCBI taxonomy): Eukaryota > Viridiplantae > Streptophyta > Magnoliopsida > Poales > Poaceae > Neostapfia > Neostapfia colusana. Next base: position 82,821,187 of record JASWHV010000014.1, on the reverse strand, counting down.
CTTCGAGACACGAAACTTTAATAATCTTACTTCGTTGTGTAGGATGGCCATCTTCGATGGAGTAGTCGACTCGAGGGAGACGCGGTCTTCCTCGAGGGTCTCTTCATTGCAGGGTGGATCCAGCAGGCGTGGAAGCCGAGATCTGGAGCTCTAGAGTGTCCAGGAGTAGCTCTAGAATACGCAGGAAGCGCTGATGCTCGCGAACGAGAGGCAAGCAGCCGAGCTCAGAGCTAGGGACGAGAGACAGGCAACCGAGCTCCGGGCCAGAGACGAGTATCAACACTCGTACATGCTATAGCTGCAAGATGCCATGCAGGTAAGTTCAGATCGTTGTACTTAATGTTTCTAATATATGAATGACATGTATAATAATTTACTTCATATTTGCAGGCTATGGCCACAGGACAGGCTGTTGTCTTTCCTTAGTGGGTGCCGCCACCGATACAGCTACCACAGGGGCCGACGTGAGGAGCATAGGTACAAAATTTCTCATAATAGCTGTAACTAGTAAAACTTACTCAAATTTAGTTGAATTTGATCAAACTTACTCAAACTTAGGGAAAACTAGTTAAACATCCTCAAACTGAGTAAAATATGGTACGACTTACTCAACCATAGTCAAATATGAGCAAACTTACTCAAACATAGTCAAAACTAGTTGAACTAGCTCAAACACAAACACTACTAGTCTATACTTCTCAAACTTAGTAAAATATGAGCAAACTTACTCAAACATAGCCAAATCTAGCTAATTTGCTCAATTCTAACTTGTAATGAGTTTATTTAATCGCATACACATTTGTGAACTTCTAATTTGTCTAACTATACATGTACATCACAGGGATCGGCGATGCGGGCTTAGGAAACTCCATCCCCTTAGCAACCGGCGTTTGGACGAGCGCGCGACGACTTCCTAGACTCCGGTGGCAGCGGTCGGGGTAGCGTAGGGTAGTGTGGCGTGTGTATAGTGTTTTTTTGCCTGCCTACGATGTATTTTTGATTGCCTGTGATCTGGCCATAGAACCAGGGCTGGCCTCGAAGCTAGAGCAAGATTTTTTGTTTTTTTTTTAAAAAATTGCAAAGCTTATTGACGACGGTTTCTGGTACCTGGCCGTCGTCAATAAGCCATTAGTATTGACGGCGGCGAGGTACCATAAACCGTCGTCAATAAGCCATTGTTATTGACGATGACCAAAAATATGGCCGTCGTTAATAAGCCATCTTTATTGACGAAGGTAAAAACCCTAGCCGTCGTCAATATGCTGTTGTAGCTTATTGACGACAACCGGATTTAGCTGTCGTCAATAAGCTTAATGATGACTAATAATTGACGACAGCAATAAACCGTCGTCTATAACGTTTTACCGTCGTCAATAAGTTATTGACGACGGTATTTGCTTATTGACGACGGTTTTTGGCCGTCGTCTATTGTCCGGATTCCTGTAGTAGTCCAATTCTCTACACCCATTCACCTCTAAATAAAACCTTTATATCAACTAACACCTATTTTATATCATATCGTACAATCACATTCGATTTTATATTATACCATATTACTACTAGAACCTTAATAATATTTTATTGGCAATTTAAAAATACACCGGATCCCTTTTTTCATTTTGCTTTCTCTTTTATTTTTGTCTTCTCTTATTACTGTAACTATGTATTGTACCATATATAGCCGATTACCATCTCGCTATGTATTTTATTATTGCCCTAACGTCGGTACGTTGTAGCTGTAGTACCATGTCATGCTGTACGTACGTGCTTTCGTAATTACATTTGATTAGTAGTAGCTTAGAAATATAGTAGCGACAGTTGCTGAGTTTAGAACAGCTATAGTAGCTACTAGCGATTTTAGAACAGCTAGTTAACGACGAGTTCTGATTCTTGCCGAGCGATGCCACCCAACTCGTCCGTGAAGGAGAGACGACTACGATCAACGTTGCATTTTGACGTTGATCTAGTGTTGTCAAATTGCAGCTAGGCTGTGTAATATGTTATCTCACACACCGCACGAGCTGTAACTTCTCGAAAAAATATGCGGGTTCTATGTCGTAAATGGGCCTCTTTCGGCAGCGAACGGAGAGCCTCGCCAATCTTGTAAGTGGGCCGGCCCACCAATTGAACGCTCCTCACCAACCCAAACAGCCTAGCTTTACCGTACGCGACCCTCCGCACGGCTCCTCCCCAATCCGGACCCCTTTCTTCCTCCTCTCGCCGCCATCTTCGCTCCCACCTCGGATCGTTGGCGCGCGGGGATTCCTTCGGGCTCGGGGGTCCATTTCATCCTGTGCTGGCGCGGAAGCTCTAAGTAACATTCGTCTCTAGGCTGCTATTTCCTCCAATTTTTTCGTGGGGTTTAACTGAACCCTAATGCTCCGCCTTCCCCCCTGTTAGGTTCCCGCGGCGTAGGGCGAGATGTTTCCCTGCCATGGGGTGACTACGGCGAACGCGCGGCCGTCAGGTGTTCCTGCCGTGAGCCGCCGTGGTTCCTCTGCAAGGCTGTCATTCCTTGCTAGGCCGGCGTTCTTGAGCCTGCGAGGTCGTGCATTTCACCCTGAGAAGGAATCCTTAGCCTTGAGAGGTACTTTATTTTCTTCATTACGGGGTAATTTTACTCTTCTGAATACATGTCGAGGTTTAGGTTGCGCCTTGGTTTACTTCCTGAGAGCTATCATGATAGGGGGTTTGCTTTTCTGTACAAATGCGGTTGGGTTGTTAATGTCTCCAGTATTCTAGTAGGCTATTGGACAGCATTTTTGGTTGAAGTATCATTGCGCTTACTGTTACCTCTGAAACTCAAACTCCAGCAGCAAGATCATTAGCCCTTCTTAATACATATTTGGACGAAGAATGACTAGCCTTACATAGCACAGCAACCTTTGAGAGAGATCTTAAGATTCTCTGTCTCTATTTCTTTAGACTAAAGCGTCAGCATTTGTTTCTCTCTTTCAGATTTTTTTTCTCGAACATGCAGGAGAGAGAGTACGACACACACACACAATTGTTAGAATTGCATTCTTTGAGATATAGAAAGAAGTTGATAGGATGAAAAGGGAACATATGCAATGCTTCTCTATTAACTCTGAAGAACCAAATTATTTGATAACCTAGATTGTTGTTTCTTTTAAATACGAGGAGTTTAGAATTTTTGATGTGTGAAATATGTTAGTGGATGAAACACTTTGGTATGGTGCAGCTCGCATTGATGACAGTATGTTAGTGGCACCTTTTTGATCCATGATTTCATTACTATCCTTTTAGAAACAACACTGATTGTATGTTTAAGTCCAGAAGAGTTAAAGTTACATTATGCTGAAGGCAATTGTACACACATGGATGGAATCTGGTCTGTAGGTGTTCTCATCGATAATTTAGACAAACTTACAAATCAATAATTTGTGTTGACATTCTTGTAAGTGTCCTGAAATCCTACTTTTTTAAGTTTTCAACTATCACTGTCATAGCGAACAACTTTCAAGTTACAGTCAGTTACTCATCTCTAAACAATACATCATTACCTGTCTGCATTTCACCAATGTTGATGTTCAACTTCACATTGACCCTTTATCCAATTTCTAACATGAAATTTCGTGCTTTCAGCTGGCCCAGATTTTCACTCTCATGCTATATCTTCGTCCTTCATGAAACATGATCCTATCAATGGAATCAAGCCATTGCTGTCAACACGCAGCTTGCGCCCAAGAAATCAAGTTGCCTGTCAAGCATCTTTACCATCATTCAGCTACCCAGAGCTAGAATCTAAACCTAAATGGTGGTGGAGAACCCTAGCATGTGTGCCTTATCTTCTGCCACTGCACAACATGTGGTCGAACGCAGATGCCATCTACCAGCTTCATCCGTACCTGCAAAGGTTTAGTCTGCTTTACGCCTTCATTGATACGATGGCTCTACTCCCAGGATGGCTTTTTCTGGTGATCTTCATGACCATATACTTCTTTGTTGTGAGGCGGAAGTGGTCGCCACACTTCTTGCGGTTTCACATCATATTGGCTATCCTGCTTGATACGGGCTCTCAAGCTCTGGCGACAGCGTGCAACTGGAATCCAAGCATCATTTTTCAGGGTAAACCAATGGCGTATTTCTGGATGACAATGGCCTTCATTCAGATCTTCACAGTTCTTGAGTGCATGAGGTGTGCGCTTTCAGGCGTGTATGCTAATATTCCATTCATATCTCATGCTGCGTTCATCCATTCAGATCTTAACCTGTTCAGGTAGTTAATTGGTGCAAAATGCATTTTGAGGTATAAGAGCAACTTAAGGTATTGGACCTGCAAATGCAGTAACTTTTCGGGGATATGCATTTTTGAGGTATAAGAAGTTGGAAATTACTGGTTCTTTGTAATATTCCGTTTGTTTCAGCGCTTGCACGGTGATTCCAGTTTCTTGTGAAACTGTTGTAATGATTTCATGTGTGCAACTCCTTAGACATCGTAATGTGAACGGCAGAGTGATCATGGGCTCACTAGTCACTAGTTGCGTTACACACGGGAAATAAATAAAACGGCTGATTACTGTGTAATGTAACTACAGTATAAAAGCTAACTGAATATTATAAATAAAGTTTCTGTTGGCGCATGCCGCAAAAGTAAAGGCATGGGCGTTTCGCCCCGGTACTTTCTGCTATGGCCTACAATTCTATAGAAGCATATCCCCCAACCATATATAGGAAAAAATAAATTAGATCATCCGGTGCTATATAACACCGGACTCAAATCCTCTGCAGTATTGCACATGCAGTAGCAGTCACTGACATGTGGGCCCGTGCACCACGGACCCACATATCAGTGACTGCTACTGCATGTGCAGTACTGCAGAGGATACGCACCCTATAACACCGGCTTCTCATTTCAGACCTTTTGATCAAGCTCAGACTGCGTCGACAGTATCCCATGCTTTTGAGTTTTCTCACTCAGCGCTGAGTAAACAGGCTGCTCTTTGCCTCCTGGTTTTGATGATGCATTCCCGTACCAAATCATGCCGATAACAGCCAGAACCATGCCGAAGGCGACATGGAAATTGAGGCCCTCTTTCCCAAAGAAAAAGAATCCCAATGTCAGCACCAGAACCGTCTTCATGTGGCCTAAAACTTGGAATGAGACGGCTGTGAATCTTCCAATACATATGAATTGGCTTAGGTTGGTCCCAACAGCAATTATGCACGACAACACAATGAAGAACTGAAAGAAAACAAATATGTCAAATGAGAATACGAAATAGTATTGCACAGGCTGGTCAAGTGATTATCTCATCAACACCAAAAGAAAAAAACACATCAAACAAAAGGACTGTTAAGGTCCAAATCGAAATACTGCAAGTTCAGTTCCTTGAACCGTATTACTTTTCTGTGGAAGGGTTGAACTGTGTTACTTGTTGAACTAGACACTGAATAAAACATCCTTCACGTATAAGCACCTATGAAAAAAAGCTTTGTGTGACTAAGGATTTGTTGTTGCTACTTGCTAGGAGCATCCAAATGAGGAAATACTGTGTTTCTTAAAGTATGACCGATATTGAAATCCCATGAATATACGATCAATACAAGGCTCAAATTTATCTAATATAATCGAGTAATCCCCATGTCAACATTTCTGCAAAAGATTTTAACAGCAAACTGAATCAGAATAAGCATCTCGTACCGTGACTATTGATGTATAGTTAAAAGTGTCAACTCTTTTGTCGGTTAGCCAGAAGTCCACAAAAGGCCCCAATATTAACAACGATGCTGCTTGACCGGGAGCAGTATGACCTAGAAGGTTGAATGAGCCAAGCGAGTACTTCCGCTGAAGATGATGAACATACTGCAGCACAAAAGAGGAAATGAATAAACCAAGTGATAACAGCAAGTTTCTAACAAAAAGGTGAAAAGAGAGCACACATACGACACTAATTAAATGTATATTTGCAAAACACAAAAGTCGATTATTAGCTATTATGATGTTCTCTTTTGAATTTGAGTAGTCAATGCAGCAGTGAAGGACAGTAACAAATTCTTTGCTGATTAAAGCTCAACGAAATATCTTTCTTTTTGCATGAATCACACGAGAGTTCTGAAAATTCTGTAGCTGAAAACCCTACAAATCTAGTGTTGTTGAAAGCTAGAATTGAAAAGTGCTACATTTGATAAAATGCTATACAAAACTGAGTCAACTCAGGAGCTCCCATTAGGAAGCATACAATGCTCGACAAAAGCACAAGTTGCAATATTCATAAAATACTCACATGCTGCTGTAGTGCGGTGCTCCAAACTGCTACTATTGCAGCTAACAATCCTTGGGAGTTCACACTAACATCAGTCACAGTACATACTGCAACACCTATTAGGACAAGCACTATACTGAGCTTTGTGTCTCTTGAATAACGGACTTTGTCAAACAGGATTTCCAGAATGCACAACACTGGAATGATGCACAACTTCGCAACCTGAAAAAGAAAGGCACACGGTTCACCCATACACATCCCATTCCAGTATTGAAGATGAAATAACAAAAATTCTGTCTTCACCTGATAGAATCCAACAGAGTTCAACATCAAACTGACATTCATCCCTACAATTGATAGGTTTGCGAATACGACAAACTTTATTAGTTCTGGTAATGGTAAATAAGATGGCTGAATGTATCCCAGCCATTTCATTACTGCTGTCATCAAGGTCGTGGTTGCAAAGTGCAGTCCCGTCAATGTTGTAGCTGCAAAAGCAAGAAAAACAACATTAGTCCAAGATACCTGATTGATTCGGTGCATAATGATAGTTTAATTCTAGATAGAAATGATATAAGGCATTATTCAGTATTCAATTAAGAAGGAAGATTACAGCGAGTTGTTACCAAAACTAAAACCATGTGTAGCCATTAAGGCCTTGTTGACCATGATGATTCCAACAGATGTCACCACATTGAACATCCATGCTCCAGCGTCTGATGCTGCTTTCCTCTCCGCTTTGCTGCCCGGTGCCATATTTTCTGGGCATGTAGAGTCTAATCCAATTTTCTAAGTATCCAATCACAAGTTCTACCTTGAGAACAAACTGCAGTTGAGATTAGTTTGATAATTACATAATTGATTCAGACTGTTCAAGAAGTCGTTCGATGTGAAACAGAAGTTTAAAAGCGACGCACTCAAGGACGCATAGAAATACACAACCTATGTGAGTATGGTGGAGTCAGTATTGGAGATGGAGGCACACCTGACAATTTTTGCAAAAAAAAAAATCTAAGATAGTAGGTACAATACATGTATATAATTTTCGTTCAGAAAAATACATGTATATAATTGTAACTGGTCAGATCCCAATACTTGCTTACCCTAGGGTTTGGGGGTGCTCAGTCTCGAACAGCGGGAAGGGAAGAGAAGGGGCGGGCATCCCTGGTGAGTGCTCGTCGTCGGCGACGGGCGCCGCGGCTCGTCGAGTAGTGGCCGCCAGGAAAGGAAGGGGCAGAGCGTCGAGGAGTGCGCGGTAGAGAGAGGGACTGGCCAGCCGGAGGAACCGACGAGCAAGAGCGGCGTTGAGCCGGTGAGATGTGCCGGCACTGGATCGGTGACGGAGACGGAGGAACGCGTGTGGCCGCAGCTTTGTACGGGGACAGTGAAAATTGAGGCGCACCGTGTGTGTCAGTGTGTGTGTGTGTGCAAATCTGGAAGAAAGGCTCGGGCCCTGATTTGGGCCGCGTTTCGACAATATCACGAGAAGTCAGCAGTGACTTAGCATCATGAACAAGGGCACCCCCACGATCTCAGGAAAATTTAGCATCATCATGAACCGGTGATTTTTCTAAGCCTTTCCCCGTCGGCGTCGAGTAGTGGGGCGTTGCACTCAACCACGGGTCGACCGCTCATCCGCCAGAATGCCCTGTGACCGAGCGAGAAAATGCTCGCTCACCGCACCCACTGCCAAGGCCGACCTCCTCTACTGCCCAAGTGCGTGCGTAGACGGAGATGCTCCGTCAAGTTGACGCTCTTGAAAGGGTTTTGTACGCACATTACTGTCGGAATCCAAGTATCCAGTAAAAGACTGTATCGACGAATCCTACTGCCCGTTTTGTGCTGCCAGGATGCATTGTTGAGATCGTTCAATTCAGAGATAGGTGCTTTGGGTATCCAAGAACTCGTGTACCATCTTGCTTCTTTCATCGTTCCTGACGTCCTGCTCTGCGTCCACCAATCGTCCAAAGGCGTACGACGACAGCCATGTCCAGGTCAGGAGAGGAAGAAGACACCTCTTTGCAGTGCGGCTTGTGAGGTTCGTACGGAAGAGCTCAACAGCTCATCTGCTTCGGCTTTGAGGTCTTTCTGACAACATGTTTGAACCACCACGCTTCCCCCTGTTCGCCGACTCCCTCTCCCTCCCCGCCTCGCGAAAGCGCCATTCGTGCTGTGCTGCACCCTTCACGCTTTCCTCCTCCACGGCCCCAACGACCTACAAGGCTGCAAAGCACCGAGCATCTTAGCACCAAGGAAAGTGAGACTCTGACAAGTAATTTGTGAAAAAATGTTAAAAGTCTTGGAACGGAGGGAGCATTTATTAGGTTTGCCGTGTTCATATATAAATCATAGAAACTTGCATGTAGAAATTAATCTTACTTTCTAATATTGATTTTGTAGGTTTGGAATGAACAATTCAGTGTTTCTCAAGTGATCAGTAAAAAAGCAACGTTCTGTTTCTTCTTCTGAATGAGACACACCAACTGATATAGTGGTTGCTTCAGGACCCACACATCTATCCTTCATAAAAGCATGGTTCATGGAACGAAGAAAAAGTTATTCAGATTAAAGACAAGCTATCTTCACTTCTGTTTGGCAAAACGTGATTACCAAACTAGTGCAGTTGTTGGGTCCGCAAATAAGCAGGAGCGTCAAGCAGACCTGAATGTCTCGGACAGAAGTTGTTAACGTAAATTCTTTGTTTACGTTTACCTTTATACATTCTGAACTGAATGCCCCCTCATTGTTGGCCAGGTTGAGCTAGGTCTGCTGCTTCCATGAAAAAGTAGCCGGTGATTATTTTTAAGGAGGGAGTTAAGGATCAAGGGAACAATGACTGGAATGGAAGAAGCACTGAGGTCCTGCATGGAGCAGCTGGTCATGGCCAGAGAAGAGCGGGAGCAGATCATCGTCGAAGCAGCCAACGGGATCTCCTCCGAGAAGAAGAAAGTGCGTGAGCTCCAGCGCAAGCTGGACGACGCGAGCAAGAAGGTCGCGAAGCTGGTCGCCGACAATAGCGGCCTCTGCAAGGGCGTCGACGCCAAGGACGCGCTGATCGGAGAGCTGAGGGCGTCCGAGGCGGCCGCGCGCGAGGAGCTCGCCGACGCGGCGGCGCGCCTCGAGTCGGTGCAGAAGCAGGCCGGCTCGCTCCAGTACGAGGTGCGCATGCTGCAGAAGGAGCTGGAGGTCCGGCGCCAGGAGCGGGAGTACGACCTTAAGGCCGCCGATGCCGCACGCCGGCAGCAGGCGGAGCACCTGAACCAGATCGCGCAGCTGGAGGCCGAGTGCCAGCGGCTACGCGCCATGGTCCGGAAGCGGCTTCCCGGGCCGGCAGCGATCGCCAAGATGCGAGACGAGGTCGATCAGCAGCATTCTCTAACGACCCGGGCCAGCCCGAGGCGGCCGCGGCCCGCGACGCCCTCCTCGCCGCGTTCCGTGGCGTCGTTCACGCCGCGGACCCCGTCGCCGCGGCGCTCGGTGTCGGAGGCCGAGAACTACGCGTTGAAGCTCCGTGCCGTCGAGGACGAGAACAGGGCGCTGATGCAGGCGCTTACCAAGAGGGAGAGCGAGCTGCAGTTCGTGCAGATGAAGTACGCCGACGAGGCTTGCAAGCTCACGGAGGTTCAGAGGCAGGTCAAGGAGCTGACAGAAGAGAACAGACAGCTGAGGGACGCCAACTGTCAGTCTGAGTCTTGGGCCTCTGCTCTGATTTCTGAACTGGAGCAGTTCAGGTCTAGAAACCAGAAGAGTGCGTCCGTCATGGCGTCTGACATGAGCCTGCTTGATGGTTTCGCTGAAATAGAGAAAATGGAGAAGGCATCAGGTGATCCAAAGAGAAAATCGCTGAATAAGGCGGATACGGAATCTGTAACGCCAGATCAGAAGGGCAATGACCAAGTCGTAACCGGTAATATCCCCAACGGTCATCTTGAAAAGGTTCATAGTATTTGGGAACTGGTATTGCATAAGCATGAATCAAGTGGGCAAAGTGTTGACACCATTGTTCAAGAAATAAGGCATGCATTGGATCAGAAAACCATTTCTACCAAAAGAGAAGATTCAGATGTACTGTATGAACGGTTTGAAGTAGAGAAGGTGGTGAGAGATCTGATTGAGGAATTGGCTTCAGTGATTAGCGCATCTGCAGAAGACAATGTTGCAAGATCTCGACCACTTTTAGCTGACAAGCCTGAACTTTGTAGCCGCCTTGAGCACCTGGTTCAGGTCTGTCATGATTTGCTGCGTGGCAAGGTGAACCTTGAAAAGTTCGTTGATGAGGTTTGCCTGATTCTGAAGTACACATTGAGCCAGCACTTGTCAAAACAAGATCAACCCTATACTACCAGTAGTAATACAGAGAATTCTGATGAAGGTACGTTGCCAAGTACAATGAAGAACACAGAGGGTCAACATAACAATGACAGCCATGGTGCAAAACCAGCAGATGCTCTAGGTATCCAGCAAGAAGCACAGAACGAACCAATTCGGCCAGCTGACTGCAAGACTATGGCCAGTCACCAAGAGAAGCTTGCTAAAGAAACCACAAAATGTGTTCTAGGTCCGGACGATAATATCCCGCCATGCAGAAATTCAACGTACTGTGAGATAAAAAGGTAAAGTACACCTGCACATTTTTTTAGAAAAAATGTTATCGACAAATTTTAATGCATATGCTATTTTACTGCAGCCCTGCTGCCGAGGCTAGTGTGGAAGATTGGACAGCACAAAAGGAAGAGCAGTTAGCAGCAGTAAATTTATTTTTTCATGTCCTTGCAATACAATTTTTTTGCTGAAAATAGCAGTTTTTAGTTACAGTTTTTCACTCTCAGATGTACTGAACTACAGACGCTGCACTTACTGCAGAACTCAGATATACAGGCAGCAGCTAATAAGCTCGCAGAGTGCCAGGAGACGATCACGATTCTCAACAAGAAGTTGCAGGCTCTGGCGGCCCCTGTAACTTACAAGCCCCAGTCACTTGCAAGCATCCTTGCCGGGTCTGCCGACGCAAAGGGTTCCAGATCTCCCGCTACACCGAAACAAGTGCAGTTCAAGGAAGAACAGGATGCGTTGTGCGCTATACCGGAAAGGAGCCAAGCACAAGAGCAGAATGCTAGCGCTGTAGACAAGGACGCGATACAAGTCGTCACCCATCCGGTGTTCGCCGAGCCGCCACGGCAAGAAGACATCTCGGCTGATCCTGGGAAGAAGAAGAAGAAGAAGAAGAAGCGGGGTCCAAGCTTGCTGGGCAGGATAATGTCCAGAAAGAGAGTGGAGAAGGCAGCTCCTAGGCAGTGCTGAGCCGACGACGCAGTTGATCCACTGCTGCTGGTGCTCGAAGTGTGCCCTCTGCCTACTGCAGCTATGTTGTCACCAGTAGTTTTGAGCTTGCTGTGTCTGTTCATTCTTGAGTTCCTACTCCCAGTGAGCATTTTTTGTTCTTTTTCCATAGGCTCTGTTCCAGAACCTGATATCTGATGTCAACAGGCTCTGGTACGTGGTTACGAGCTATCCAGAACATATTTTCTGTGTATTTATGGGCCTCATAGGTGTGTAAATGTTAATTTAATGAACGAAAAGGCAGTGTTTTCCCTACTCGGAACAGTATAGTACTACTAGAACAGGTTGTATTTCTGAGCTGTTAGTTTCAGAAGCTTGTATCAACAGATTACTATTCACACCATTGTTGAAACAATTGTTTAGTGTTGACTCAAAAATTAGTTTTCCAATCAAACTAAATTTTATGCGCTACGATTTTAAGGAGGACCTCTATTTCTCTACTGCCATAGGGCCCTGATTGAGCATTTTGAATTTGGTTGGATTCGCATGCGCGTGCCCTGTGGGTGGGCATTTGAATGCAGAAAGTACTGCAAGATTCGTTAATTAGGAAGGCTTTCGGAATTCTGATGGCCAGAAGCGCTCATCCCAAGAAGGATTCTCCAGCCGGGACGTGACCATCTGACTTCATCACTTTAACCAGTTTAAAACACTGATGCATGGCAAGTGTGCCGATTGGTTGGACCAGATGATGCCGGTAAAGAAGAGAAACAGAGCTAGCCCGAGCCTTTACCTTCTAGCTAGATGCAGTGTCGTCCAAACCAAAACCGGGGCCACACACACACATCGGACGGCCATATTCTACAGGCGGCTGGTGAATGGACAGAAGGCAACACCTTGAAAAGCCACAGGGGTTTCCGATGCCGACCGCTCGCAGTTGCAGCGGGATAGCATGAAAGAGTCTGCAGAGACGTTAGGTGCCCCGTAGCACACAAAAAGAAACACCAACGCGTGCGGCTCCCAAATCTGCAACGCTAAGAATTCATTGAGAGACCTGGGTGCAGTCCTAATCCGATGATAAGATTATCATTCAGGCTGCAGTGACGTGAGGGACGGCACGAGCTTGCGCGTTTCTTGCCTTTTTTTTAAAAAAAAATGAGCTGACGGCAACTGCTTGTCGCTTCTCCTGCTCTGTACTCGCGACTCCACTCCATTGCAGGATCACGTTGACGCCAGGGGCATCGTATCCTGTAGGCTTTCGGTGGAGTTCTCGTGCAGCTCGAGTAGCCAAATGGCAACATGGAGGACGGTTCGGAAGGAAGACGCTTTCCACTGCGCACGCCGTATGGTCTTTCCGACGCGAGCTCTGATGCTGTCCTCCGTATCACCAATTCAGGCCACTGCTTGCTTCAGACGACACCTATCCGGATTCCACATTCTTTTCCTCGCATCGCATAGTTGGTTCTCGGCCCCCCCACACTAAGAGATTGTTTGGAACGATACTGCTGTGGAGTAAAATCAGAAGGGTTTTGATCACCTATACATGCTGATTGATTGCATCTGTCCTCTCGTGCGCGATCCGTTACATATTGAAATTGCCGCACTGTTTTTCGTTTGACAGAAAATGAATAGTCTGGTAATATAATTATTTGAATCTGTCACGTCGTAATGGTGCTTCTTCACTTCATTGGTACATTATTTTTCATATTTTTTTGAAATAAATTTGAAAGAAAAAAGCATTGATCGGATTTCAGCTGAAGACTGTGTCAAGAATAAAACGAGGATAGAAGCAAACAAAGGGATACGTTATGTTACTTGAAAGTCAACGCTCAGATCTAACGGTTAAAAATATAAGATCCTATTTCACTCACATGGAAAATCGCACATGAGCTGCCCTTCAATCAGCGAAAGTTTCACTTGGGTGGTTAGCAGTGTGTACCATTGAACACACTGCCCTTTATAGTTTAACCTAGACATATGCTCTTCATTAATAAGTACTCCACCAGTTCCTTTTTCTATGACGGTGATTAACTTAAAGAAAAGGAAAAAAGAGTAAGCAATAATTTCAATTGTGATATAAAAATACGTGAGGTGTTCGAATAGTAGTAGTAAATCGCTAAATAAAAGGAGACTCGGTAACACAGGTGTAAAGTTGCATGGACTTTGCAAATATGTGGTAAAAAGGTATGTCATTAGCCATGAAGATGTCAATCACCGAAAGATCCATCTTTTGCACCTTCTTTTTCCTCTTTATTCAAAATTCTAGTCTCAGAATCTATCTCTGTCTATTATCTTTACATCATCACAGTGAAAACAGGAAAGATAAAAAAAAGCACAGAAGCGAATAGAAGAAGAATATAAGGAATCAAAAGCTCGCTGCATAAGACAAGCTTTCAATCCTTTTAACCTACCTGCAACACCTTTTCACATATCTAGACCACGGCAGCTAGAATTCCATTAGGTGCGTGACAACACCAACGGGCAAATTAACCTGCAGTGTCCTAACTCCTAAGCATGTGTCAGAATCAGCATGACCATTCGCCATTACTACAACTAATTCCCGTTTGACAAGCGGGCCACCTGTCGGTCTCCGGCCGCCTCAGTCTCGCAACGAGATCTCGAAGAGGTCGGACTCGGCCTCCAGGTCGCCGGCCGGCACCGCCTCCTTCCTGCTCCTGCTCACCCGCGAGGCTTCCATCCACCCGGAGTCCACGCGGCCCATGGAGAAGAGGTCGCCGCTGTCGTCGAAGTCGAGCCCCAGGGAGCCGCTGCCGCGTCCGTCGCCTCCCGACGCGGCGCTCACGAAGCACGGGTTGGCCGTGCGCCGCGCGTTCGCCGGCGCGTACCGGAACTTGCCCTGCCCGAGGTTGACCAGCGCCATCACGTCGAAGCTGGAGGCCAGCACCGGGTACAGCGGGCTCGAGAACGCCTCCGCGTTGCAGCTCACGGCGTGGACCAGCTGCCCGTCCACCGTGAAGAACACCTTCCGCTTCGCCGGCTCGAAGCCGCAGCCGACCACCTTGTCCACGCCCGCCCACGATGACTTGTCCGATTCGTACACCAGCTTCATCCCTGCAACAAGTAACCCATCAAAACTCTTCAGATCATGTCCTGCCTGCCCTCAAGAATTCTTGAAGCGGAGTGCTTGTTATATGGGTTTTGGCCGGCCGATTACATACCGTCGAGGTAGACCGCGCCGTTGGAGTGGAAGCCGATGGACGACGCGTACGTTCCAGCCAGCGACGAACGTGGCGGAGCGGCGGACGCGGCGGCGAGGCCCATCGACATGACCAGGTGCCTCTGCTTGTCCTGCTGATCGTCTTTGGCGGCTCTGTTTTGTTGGACCGGACACGTGACGTGCGGTGCGAAACTGATGAGCTTGACGCGGTCGCTCTCGCTGGTGCCGTCCTTCCCATGCCGGCCCGCCCTCGACGCCGACCACTCCGGCCGCTTCGTGTTCAGGTAGATGATGGTGACCTCGAAGTAGGCGTCCTGCGGGAACGGCGCGCCGGCAAGCGGCGGCCCGGGCAGCGGCACGCTCATCCTGGCGATGCACAGCGCGCCGGGATTGGCCGCGTCCGCGTCGCCGCGGAGCGGGCTCGCGACGCTCCCCGGAAGCCACTTCCTGCTGGACGCAGCCGTCGCCGCCGGGTTGAGCCGTACCGCCTGCATCCGCTCCGACGATCCCGCGGGCACCTCCCATGCCGCCTCCGCCATGTCGTGGCTAGACCCGGCGTCGCAGGCCGGGCACGTCCCCCATAAAGGAGACGACGACGCGGATTTCGCCCGCGGCGGCGCGACCGCGAACACGAACTGCGCCCACCCGTTCTCCGCCGCCTCGGTCACCAGACGTGGGTGGTCCGCCCACTGGAACGGGCCCTGCTGCGCGCCGCCGCCGCCGCCTAGGCCACGATGCCACGTCACGTGCCCGTGGTGGTGGTGGTGATGGTGGTGCAACTGCTGGAATCGGAGCCCAGCGCGGCCGCTGTACCTCACGTTGAGCTTCGCCAGCCCGGGGCTCGCCTTCGGCTCCCCATCACCAGCCGCAGGACCGGAGCACGGCGGCGCTTCGCGCGGCGAGCTACGCCGTCGGTAGACAAGGAAAACCACCGCGGCCAGCCCCGCGACGGGGAGCCCGATGGCCAGCAGCAGGCCGAGCAACAGCGCCATGACGCACGATCCTGTCGCCGATGGCTCACCACGAGAACTGGTGGCGCGTGGCCGGAGAGGCGGATACGGACATGGTCTTGGGTTCGTGTTGGGGGATGCGTTGCCTGCTGATTCCCTGGGCGTGTTGTTGTTGAGTTCTTGGCCGCGTGGTTTGGTGGGAGGTCGTCTAGTAGGAAGGCTGGCGCGGGACGGAACGCTGACTGCCTCAACAAAAACGGGCTGCTGGAGCAGGAGGCGTTTTAAATTCCGCCAAAGCGGAGCGCACACGCATCTGGGTGACGAGTTTATTTGTGGCCGGGCCGGCGCCTATCGGCAACGGGGACATACATACACCGGCGCGTCGCACGCTCGCACGGCACGGGTTAGGTTGGAGACGGATGCTTGTGCTTAAATGCAGTTATTCACACACTACCAAAGTTTACAGCTCTGTATCATGAATAGCTACGTAGTAAGTAGAATGTTTTTAAATGATTATTTGCAAAAAAAGAAATGTCGCTGCTTCCCGACCCGCCGGATTTATAGTACACCAGTGATAAATTTTGATATTGAATTACTGATTGATGAGACTCTGTGGGAATGGACATTAGTTCATAAGTTACTATCATCCACGTAACCACTGAGCTAAACAAACGGTATGATCTACTAGCTGACACATGTTCCTGATATACTTAAGAATGCACTCGTCAATCATTTATAAATGTGTTTCAGAAATAATTTTTGTATGCATCAATACATATGTAAGATGGGGTCTCGTTACTTGTTTTTTTTTCACGCGAGAAATGGAAACTGACGCCGAATTTGCCAGTACAACCTAGAGTCCTAGACACCTAGCAGTAAGTAAACTCTTCAACGTTTTCCACATTCCCTGCACTTTTCACCTTGTTTCTCTCTCTCTCTCTCTCTCTCTCTCTCTCTCTCCATATAACAGGATCTGCGAGGTGCAGGTAACAGCGGACGCAAGGCAGAGGGCACGTGACGTGAGAGATGTCTCCTTTTTCTTTTCTTTTTCAAATTACCAAATCAGACATACGTAAAGTATTTAGTTCTTTTCTCCGACGTCGGTCAGCCGGTGCAGCCCACGCCAGTCATGCAGGCCTGACGCCTGATTATCGTGTTACCCTGATAAGAATCGCTTCATCTTTTCTGTGTTCCCCTGCCCCCTCCTCCCCTAACCTCTCGTCTTGGGCACTGATCAAACAGCACGTGGCGTGAAACGGGTCCTCACGTGGGAAAGGAATCAAAGGATCCGGTCCGGCCGGGTCTTTACTTGATCTGACGGAAAAAATGGAACTGGATTCGATGATTTATGATCGCTGAACCTTCACAGGCTCTAAATGGAACGTCACACTGAGATCAGGGTCCCACGGCCCTCTCTTGGACCCCAGGCGTCAGTAACCACGTCAGCTCGCCACCGCAGGATGTGGCGCGTACTTATCTTCTCTCAGTCCCTCGAGCAGCTCGAGGGACACGCAGCGCCGAGCAGAGGCACCCATGGAGGTGGCGGGCGGGCCGGGGTGTCGCTGAGGCCGTCGTCGGCTCAGGCGCCGGCGCGCGTCGGCCAGCTTCCGTCCGTCGGCTTCCTCGTCAGGGCGGCGCCGCCGAGGAGCCGCGGGGCGCGCGCTGGTGGTGGAGGCCCGGCCGGGGGGACAGGAGGAGCTGGTCGGAGCGGCAGCTCCAGCAGCGCCGCGCGCCGCAGCTGCCCAAGGTCGAGGACGACGGCAACCCGCGCTTCGTCATCTTCATCCGCACCGCCAATGTCCGTGCCCCGGCTGCAACCCGGTCACCACCTGTCGATCGATCCATTGCTGCTGCATGGTGTCCAGTCTGCAAATTCCATCATCCCAGCCTTATGGTCAAGAAATGTTGCTCATTTCTCCAGGTCTACTTCTGGTACCCGCTCAACGTCGTCACCGGAGGCACGACGGCGAAGATCATGCTCGCGGCCAAGGACAACTTCCTCGGCAAGTATATCTACAAGGATACACTCGCAAGGAACCTCGCCGGTGTCATTTACAAAGTACGAACACAAAATCCTCAGCTGTTTGCTTTGATTACACGCTCTTTACTCTCTAGCGTCATTTTGTGTCATTATCTGATCCTTAGACATGCTCTTTCAGCACAACTCTAATGTACTGGGAGTCGTTAGTTAACAAAAAATCCTAGTGATAAGAAGACTACTATATTCTCCAATCTCCGTAACAATTAGCAACTGACATGCTTTGTTGTCTGACCATGTTTTTTGTATGAAAGGATGAGGATGAGCTTATAGACACAGGAAAAGCACAGTACCGTGTGTTGAAGAACGAAAACGAGTGTCGATACGGCTACAAAGTTGTGGTACTATTATCAAACCTTAACTGGAGCACAAGTTATTTAATGGAGTAAGTTTTAGTCCTTGAGATGGATAATTGTAACTGATTCTAAATTTGCATGGGCAGGAGAATGGGAACATAAGATCTGCTCTGATGACAAGTAACGTGATCGATGTAAGTTTCTTAATTTTCTTTCTTGAGTTAAATCATGTTTTATCGCCAAACTGTGACCCATCACAATAATTTCAAATTACAAGTTTCGAGTACTAGATAGTAGTAGTAGTTCAAGATGCTAGTAGTGCCTTTGAAAGTTTTCCTAGGTGGAGATAATTCGATGATGAAAATTGCATCTTTGACAGCAAACGTTCACATTTTCAGTAGGCTTGCTTTGAGCAATCTGGCAAAACCACTAACAGCAAGGCTACTGATCGCAGCTTCCAAAGAAAGACGAGCTTAAAACTGTGGTTGACAAGGTGAAGGACTTCCTCGGCGACGTGACGGCTGGAGCCAAGGAGTCCTTTGCGCAGATAACAGGGACTGCTGTTAGCAAAGAGGCAGAGGAAGCAGAAGGGCGAGAAGAGAAGTTCCGTTCAAAGAGACGAAAGAAACGCAAGTCAAAGCAGGGCCTTAGTCAGTATAGTATAAGACTGTCTAACCCAATTCAGCTCCAGTTTTGTGACGCTTCCTTCTTCTAGCCATCGAAAATTCGACCTAATCATGTAACTTTACCATTGACATCTTGCAGAGACGGAGAGATAATCCTTGTCGTTGAGTACATCGGTGCCCATCAGACAAGCAACACAGCAGCTGCCATTTTGCCGTGCCCCAGAACAGAGCTGCTGCTCTGCAATTTCTCCAGCTTTAATTATTTTGCAAAGTAGACAGTGTGTAACCTCCGTGCGACTGACGAGTTTGATTCCTTCTCACTAAATCTCAGAAACTTCGATAAATGTGTTGTACATTGATTCCATTTCGTGAAAGTTGAGAAGTTATAGTGGTTTTACAACATTATGAGATGGCATGTCTTTCAACCCAAACCCCTTTCTCGAAATCTCGTGTGCAAAAGTGGATTCTTAGAAACAAAATGTTATACCATGGTGAGCTACAAAATGTCCACCATTACTCCAGTAGACTGTAGCTGATCCAAGGATAATTGAATAGAACCACATGTCAAGCCTGTAGTTTATGCAGCAATCCATATAACCACATATACGAGAATCGCAAAGAACAGGTTCACGACCAAGAAGCTTTTGAGAGGTTGATCTGCTCTTTCCACATCTATAACCACCGAGGAACCATGTGTGACAGGAGTTCTCTCTCTTCTCGCTGGAATGAAGATTGTACGAGTGGGAGGATGGAGGGCCGTGGCGCTCCGCTGTGCCCGACTCCTGCTCGCCGGCGACTTTAGGAAGTCGCCGACCAACAGGTCCGGGGGTAAATATTGTGACTTCAAAAGCTATCCTTTTCTTATTAGTTTCGGCTGATATATATAGCCGCCTCTATTACATTGCTTTAGAAACAGACTCTATCTCCAATCTGATTCGGACTCAACTTAGCAACCGACTCTAACTCTGAAACAAACTAAAAACTTGACTGAATCTAAACTACCGAATTTAAAACAAACTGGATTTTCTCTCTCTCTTCTAACCGAGTTCATATTCAACTCGGTTGCCTGCGCATATCCCGTGCACGACGCTTGTACTGCAGACCGATGAAAGCATCTAGGCCCCCGTGAGGTATGGTTTCGGTGATTAATGACAACCGTTCGTTATTACTAATGAGTTTGTGGATGCGAGGCTTCACATATATCACATCAAACGTTAATGAACTATCTATTCACACCGTCTACTGCTCATTGGATACAAATGGAGACCCCTCAACGATCTATTCTAAGGGGTTATTCGATACTCATGAAAACTAATTAAAGAACTCATACAACGACTCTATTCTATCAAAATTGGCAACACAAGAAGCTTACACTTCAATTATAATATCATTACAAACAAGTGTCAAAGAGGTCACTCAAGAAGATTCCAAAAGATCAACTCAAAACAACTCGAAGCAAACAAGTTGCACTCATCGGATCATCCGATGTCTTGCAAAATGACTACATCGGTCGAGTTTGAGTTGGCAGAAGAAGAAGACCTCAGAGCCCAGTACACACCGGATCATCCGATGTGAAGAAAGTGGCACATCGGTTGATTTCACCCGAAGGATGATATCTGAGTTATTCTGAAGAAGTACACACCGGATCATCCGATGATGAAGAAAGTGTACATCGGTCAATTTCAACCGAGACATTATTTCTGAACCAATTCTGAAGATCAACTCACCAGATCATCCGATGATGAATTGAAGTAACATCGGTCGATTAAAAGATCCAACGGTTATATCCAACGGTCACATCTGACACATGACATCAGCTAATTTGGAATTCGACCGATGCTCATATAAAGGGGTGCATCGGAGGATCCGATGTTCACTGAAAAAGTCTGCCCACTTTTCCAACGGCTATCTCGTGTGGGCTGGCTATAAATACCCCTCCAACCGGCCATTTCGACAAGTCTTGATCACCAGAGCCTCTCTACACATTCTCAAGCATTCAAGACCAAGAGCTACCACTTCCACACTTCAAAACCTCTTGTACTCCAATTATAGGTTATGTCTAGCTAGAGAGAAGCTTGTGTGCGTCCATTCTTGGTGACTGGAATCTCTAGGCTAGTGAGAGAGAGTGTCTTGGTGACTTCTCTCACCTTGTAAACGTTGGAGGAAGAAGAGATCGCCCCGGAGCTTACCAAGGCGTTTGTGGAAGCCCGGAGGATCACCATTGTACAAGGCTTGAGCTCCACCTTGCCGGAGAAGGCGAACGGAGGAAGATAGTGGATTCCCTTGTCTTGGTGACTTGGGAGTGGCCATACCCTTTGGTGGGTGCCACAACGTGGACGTAGGTAGATTTTTGTGATCTTACCGAACCACGGGAAAAATCGTCGTGTCTCCGAGTCTCCGCGGGAGTTTGCACTTCTCTCCTCACCCCTTTACTATTACGCATTTACTATTCCGCACTTAACACTCTTGCTTGCGTAGTTAGTTCGCATAGAGAATTGGGCTTCAACCATTAAGTTTTAAATTGCTCTAAAATTTGAAAAAGCCCAATTCACCCCCCCCTCTTGGGCGTTTCGATCCTTACAATTGGTATCAGAGCTTGGTTGCTTATTGGATCATTCTAGCTTCACCGCTAGAGAGCGAAAATGGCCAAGAATGGGGGTTCGGTTCCTACCTTCGAGGGCAAGAATTTTGCTTATTGGAAAGCACGCATGCGCGCTTACCTTGAGGCAATTGCTCCCGAAGTGTGGGAAGCGACCCATGCGGGGTTTGGAAATCTTGACTATGTTGGTGACCTACTAAAATGGGATGCTAAGGCTAGAAATGCCATATATGAATGCATTAGTCAAGATGTCTTTGCTAGGATTGCTAGTAAGGAAAAAGCGTGTGAAATTTGGGCATGTCTAATTGAAATACATGAGGGCTCATCTCGTGTTAAAGAACTCTAATATCACATGCTTAAATCAAAATATGATGAATTTAAGATGTTTCCTCATGAGAACGTTAACCAAATGTTTTCTCGTTTAAATGTGCTCATTGAGGAAATTAACGCACTTGACATTGCTTCTCTTGGCAAGGGACTTATCAATCGCAAGATCCTCATGCTTCTACCCAAGCCCAAGTACAACATTATCAATTCAATGCTCCAAAAAGAGTCACTAGACAACATGGAAGTTTCGGAGCTCATTGGAGAAATCCATGCTCATGAGATGAGCGTACTTGGAATGATGGAGGAGTCATCATCAAAAACCATTGCTCTCAAGGCTTCAACCAAGAAGACAACTTCCAAGAAGAAGAAAGTGGTTGAGCCTAGCTCAAGTGAAGAAGAGCAAGAAACAAGCGAAGATGATGATGATGAACTTGCTTTGATGATGAGGAAATTCTCACGCCTCAACTCCAAGATTGCAAAGAAGGGATACTCTTTTGATCCTAAAAAGAAAGCCTTCTTGCCAAGAAAAGATGAAAACAAGACGTGCTACAATTAGGATGATCTAGACCACATATCATATGATTGTCCAAGACCGGACAAAAGGAAGGAAAATGAGAAGCATCACAAGCTAGAAGAAAGTGATGATGAAGAGGAGGTTAAGCCCAAGCGCTCTTTTGGAAATAAGAAATTTGACAAAGGCAAGAAAACCAAACTCTTTCCAAAGAAGAGAAGAGGGCCTCAAAAGGTTTTCATGTGTGAAGCCAATGAGTGGATCACGGATGAAGAGTCAAGCGACGAAGATAGTGAAGATGAAGAAAACTTGGCGAGCCTCGCCATCGTCAACAAGGATGACTCACCTCTTCGTCCACCTCCTATGTGCCTAATGGCGAAAGGTAACTCAAAGGTATGTGAAGATTCTAGCGATGATGATGATGAGCTTTCACCCGATGAATTAGCATCTATGATTAATGAATATCATGCCATTATAAAAAGGGAAAAGGCCAAGGTTAAGGCTCTTGAGCTAGCTCGTGCTAAGCTTGAAAGTGCTAACCTCGATTTGCATGACAAGTATGTAACCATACTTAAAGAGCATGACACGCTTAAATCAAATGTCAAGCAAATCGAGGAGGAGAATGCTCAAATCAAGCTTAAGTATCATGAGCTAGACTTAGCTAACTTAGCACTCTTGGCAAAGCACAATGAGTTGGTTCAAGAACATGAAG
The DNA here is from genome assembly GCA_030760725.1 of Neostapfia colusana. Lineage (NCBI taxonomy): Eukaryota > Viridiplantae > Streptophyta > Magnoliopsida > Poales > Poaceae > Neostapfia > Neostapfia colusana. Next base: position 82,798,446 of record JASWHV010000014.1, on the reverse strand, counting down.
TGCTTAACCTTGCTTATGAAGCTATTGAACTTAAATTAAAAAACACAAAGAAAGAAACCCTTGATGGCAAAATATCATCTAATTCACATGTCACTAATATTTTGGATAAGTCTTTGCCCTTGAAAGCAAGCCCTAGGGAGAAGGAGCTAATGGACGAAATTGAAAGTCTTCGCACTAGTGTGGCAAGACTCTCTAAGGGGGAGGACAAGCACAAAGAAATCCTCTACCAACAAGCTAAAGGCTTCCACAAGAGGGGACTTGGATCCTTCCCGGTGCCCAACAAAGGAAAGGTGCCCTCACCGGAGCTTAGGACAAGCTTTATCAAGGAAGTTGGTTCCTATTGCCAACATTGTGAGGTCACCGGACATCACACGAGGGAGTGTCCCCTTCCCAACCGTCCTTCTCCAAAATTGCCTCCTAACTACAAATCTACTTTCAATGATTATCACTATCTATTGAGCAAAGTAGGTGGAAAGGTGAAGGCAAGGTTCATCGGCAAAGACATCAAGGGCATGAAGGGGAAGCTCCCCAAGCAACTTTGGGTCCCAAAATCACTTGTATCACACATACAAGGACCTAAGTTGGCTTGGGTTCCTAAACTCAAAAACTAACTTCATGTGTGTAGGTGAACTACAAAGCCGGAGGAAAGCATTGGGTACTCGATAGTGGGTGCACTCAACATATGACCGGCAATGATGGTATGTTCACCTCCATAGAAAACCCCGGCAATCATGAACAAGTCACCTTTGGTGATAACTCAAAGGGGAAGGTAATTGGTTTGGGTAAAATTGCTATTTCTCATGATTTGTCTATCTCTAATGTGCTTTACGTTAAGTCTCTTAGTTTTAATTTACTTTCTATTGCACAATTGTGTGATCTTGGACTAACGTGCACATTTGACAAGAATGGTGTTGTGGTGACTAGTGATTCAAGCAAAGAACTAATATTCAAAGGTTTTCGGCATGGACATCTTTACTTGGTGGACTTCTCCAATAAGGATGCTAGCTTGACCACTTGTCTTTTCACCAAGATAAGTTTGGGATGGCTATGGCATCGGCGCATTGCTCACATTGGGATGAGCAAGCTCAAGAAGTCATTCAAGCTTGGGATGGTGACCGGCGTGAAGGATGTCACATTCGAAAAGAACAAGCTGTGTAGCGCATGTCAAGCCGGGAAGCAAGTTGCCTCACACCATCCGATGAAGACAATGGTGTCAACCTCCAAGCCACTTGAACTACTTCACATGGACCTCTTCGGACCGTCCACATACCAAAGCCTTGGCGGTAACCTCTATTGTCTTGTCATTGTTGATGACTACTCTCGCTATGCTTGGACATTGTTTCTAGGTGACAAGGGTGAAACTCCGGAAATCTTCAAGACCTTCGCTAAACGAGCGCAAAGGGAATTTCAACTTCCTATCATCAAGGTCCGGAGTGACAACGGCACCGAGTTCAAGAACTACAACATTGGGGAGTGGTGTGATCGTGAAGGCGTGAAGCACGAGTTTTCGGCCACATACACCCCTCAACAAAATGGTGTCGTTGAAAGGAAGAACAAGACTCTCATCACCCTTGCAAGAGCAATGCTTGATGACTATGGCACGTCGGAGAAGTTTTGGGCCGAAGCAATCAACACGGCGTGCCATGCCGCAAATAGGGTCTATCTTCATCGACTACTTCAAAAGACCCCATATGAGCTCCTCATTGGGAGAAAGCCCAACATCTCCTACTTCCGAGTCTTCGGGTGCAAGTGCTACATCTACCGCAAGAAAAGGCTTGGTAAGTTTGAAAGAAGGTGTGATGTTGGTATCTTTCTAGGTTATGCGTCAAACTCAAAAGCATATCGAGTATTCAACCAAACCTCCGGGTTAGTTGAAGAAAGTTGTGATGTTGAGTTTGATGAGACTAATGGCTCCCAAGAGGAGAATTTTGGTCATGATGATATAGATGATGAGCCTCTACGAGAAGCTATGAAGAACATGACCATAGGAGACATCAAGCCCGAAGTTGAGGAGAGCCATGATCAAGGGGGAGCCTCAAGTTCCAACATCAACACCTCCATGGCGCCTCAAATTGATGAAGAAGAAGAGAAAAATGATCCATTACCAATGCAAGATTCACATGTCACACAACACCAAGAAGAAGAAGAAGTCCAAGGTCAAGTCCAACCACAAGACGAGCAAGATGCCTCACCACCACCAAGTGCCTCACAACCTCTTATGAGGCATGGGTGCATTTCCAAGGCACATCCGATGGATCAAATCATCGGAAGTCCGTCACGGGGAGTAAGTACTCGTTCTCGTCATGTTGCTTCATTTTGTGAGCACTACTCTTTTGTTTCGTGTGTAGAACCCACAAATATTGAGGAAGCACTCCAAGATCCCAATTGGGTGATGGCTATGCAAGAAGAACTCAACAACTTCACCCGAAATGAAGTTTGGGTATTGGAGGAGCGACCTAAGAACAAGAACGTCATCGGAACAAAGTGGGTGTACCGCAACAAGCAAGACGAGAATGGCGTGGTGGTCCGCAACAAGGCAAGGCTTGTGACCAAGGGTTTTTCACAAGTTGAAGGACTAGATTTTGGAGAGACATTCGCCCCGGTCGCACGGTTAGAAGCTATTCGCATACTCCTTGCTTTTGCTTCACATCACAATATTATGCTTTATCAAATGGATGTGAAAAGTGCCTTCCTCAATGGTTATATTAACGAGCTTGTTTTCGTTGAGCAACCTCCCGGGTTTGAAGATCCGAGGAATCCTAACCATGTGTATAGGTTACACAAGGCGCTCTACGGGCTCAAGCAAGCACCTAGGGCATGGTATGAACGTCTAAGGGATTTCCTAGTCATGCAAGGATTCAAGATCAGGAGGGTGGACACCACACTTTTCACCAAGGACATCAACGGGGATTTATTTCTTTGTCAAATTTACGTTGATGACATTATTTTTGGCTCAACTAACAAATCTCTTAGCCTTGAGTTTGGCACCATGATGTCTAGGGAGTTCGAGATGTCAATGATTGGAGAACTCAATTTCTTCCTAGGATTTCAAATCAAGCAACTTCAAGAGGGGAATTTCATCTACCAAGAGAAGTACACCAAAGACCTCTTGAAGAAGTTTGAAATGGAAGATTGCAGCTCAAGAAGTACTCCAATGGCAACAAATTGTCATCTCGACGCGGACATGGACGGTAAACCTATTGATCAATCTCATTACCGTTCCATGATTGGTTCATTATTATATCTTACCGCATCTAGGCCCGATATCATGTTTAGTGTGTGCTTGTGTGCTCGCTTTCAAGCGGCACCTAAAGAATCGCATCGTAAGGCGGTCTTTAGGATACTTAGGTATCTCAAGCATACCCCAAGTGTTGGTTTGTGGTACCCCAAGAACGCTAGTTTCCATCTCTTGGGTTACTCGGATTCGGACTTTGATGGATGTCGTGTGGATCGCAAGAGTACCTCCGGTGGGTGCCACTTACTTGGGCGTTCCCTAGTATCTTGGTCGAGCAAAAAGCAAAACTCCGTGGCCTTGTCCACCGCGGAGGCAGAGTATATAGCGGCCGGTGCATGTTGTGCCCAAATTCTATATATGAAGCAAACCCTTTTGGACTTTGGAATTAAGTTTGATTGTGTACCTCTCCTTTGTGACAATGAAAGTGCGGTTAAGATAGCTAGAAACCCCGTTCAACACTCCCGCACTAAGCACATTGATATTCGCCATCACTTCTTGCGGGACCATGAGGCTAAAGGAGACATCTCTTTGCAAGGTGTTAGGTCCGAAGAACAATTGGCGGATATCTTCACTAAACTACTTGATGAGAAAACTTTTTCTAGACTTAGAAGTGAATTAAATGTGCTAGATGCATCTAACGTCATGTAAGTTGCCATGTTCATGTAAGGTTGCATATCAAATAGGTCCTGTCTAACTCCCAAAGGATAGGGGCAAGCTAGAAATAGCTTTCACTGAGGAAGCCTTTGGCAGGTTTAAACTTGGCAAGATAGATTTACATTACACCTTGCATGATTCCTGCCATATAGACTTGCACTCATTCAATATCTTGCATTATTTTGTTTGGCATTGCATACGGTAGATTGTCACAAAGGGGAGACCACATCATGAGAAGGAGACTTGTTCAAAATGCAATATCTCAACTCATATGATGTGGATAGAGCAAAATTCCAAAGGTACATGCTTTAAAGAGATAGAAGTTTTCTATACTCTAGCTCACAAAGCATGGGCCTTACATTTTCGTGGTTTCCCTCCTAACCTTGTGTATTCTCTTTGCTTAAGGGCTTAGCCAATATGTGGCACTATATTTGAAGCCTTCTATTAGAGGTTAGGAGTTGCCCAAAAAGTCCTAGGACCCATCCTTATCTTTGTGTGTTTAAGTCCAAGGACACATATGGGCAGTCTTAGGTTTTCTGGAGTCATCGGATTATCCGATGCTAGGGCCAGCAGATCATCGGATCAATTGGTGCTTCAGTTCAGTGCTCAGATCAAGTCAGAAGTCACAAATCAACCGATGAGTTCATTCCAGAAGGCATCGGATCATCCGATGTTCAGTTTTCCTGGTGCCCTGCAGAAATCGACCGATGATCGTCACCTCAACATCGGATCATCCGGTGTTCAAAGAGAGTTTTTGGAACAACTCTCTGTTGAACTCGACCGATGCATCCTCCGATGATCATCGGTCCATCCGGTGTTTTATGCGCGGCTAGGGTTTGCCCGTACAGTTTAAAAAGGGGGTCGGCCGCCGTTCGATTTTCTTTCCTTCTTTCCCCGACCTCCGCCGCCGCCCGACGTCCTCGCCACCGTCCTCACGCGCCCCAGCCGCCGCCGCCTCCAGGCACCGCCGCCGCCTCCAGGCGCCGCCGCCGCCACCACCTCTCCCCGCGCGCGCCGCATCCCAGCCGCCGCGCCGCCTCCCAGCCGCCGCGCCGCCTCCCAGCAGCCGCCGCCGCCACCTCTCCCACGCACGCCACCTCCAGTCGCCGCCACCGCCTCCCAGGCACTGCCGCCACCGCCTCTCACGCGAGCGCCGCCACCATTCCACCGCGCCGCCACAGTTCCCTCCTCCACCGCGTCTCCCTCGCCGAGCTTCGCCGTTCGTCGCTGAGATGGGTCGCGATCGCAGAGGAAAAGGGAAGGCTATTGAGGAGCCCGCCGCAAAGAAGCGCAAGATGTCCAAGGACGCGCGGCGTGCTGAGTTGGCCGCTCGCGCCGCCGAGGAGCGTGAGCGCGGCCATCGCGGTTCCTTACGGATCCGCGAGTCCCGGCAGAGGCAGGAGCAGCCTCCGATCCAGCCGGTGCCTCCCGAGGGCTCCGACGAGGAGGAGACCGAGGTGCCGCCTCTCATCCGCCGGCGCACCCCGAGGACTCGTGGAGGTGGACAGACCCCTACGGCGTGTCGGCGCCCCTCTGCAGCTGACCGCGCCGAGGACAGAGAGGCCGAAAGGGCCATCCACCTGATGGACACAACAGTCCGAGTTGCCGAAGATGTCAGACTCACCAACTACAGGAAAATGAAGGCAAGGCAACTAAAGAAGCTTAGATGGTCAGCGCTGATTGAGGAGTGGTTCCCGCGGCCTAGGGACGCTCGAGTTGACTCCCGGTTCTGGACCCTGACACAGGCGTCCCTGTACGAGACTTACAGACGTCGGGGTCACAAGCTATTCCAGCATAACAGCATTGACTGGGATCAGCTTGCAGTGGCAGCAGGACACGGGATCAGGCCCCTTTTTGAGAGATACAGAGGACTGGTGGACTTGCTCTCGCACCCGAGGAGTGCTTACGTCGAGGAGTGGGTCAGGGTGTTCTACGCGACACTCTACGTCTCTGAGGGCCGTCGCTCGATTCACTTCATGTTCATGGGGCGGATCCACGACGTATCTCGAGACCTGTTGGGCAGACTGCTTGGTGTGGAGCTCTCCACTACGTGCCTGCACCAGATATTCTACGGAAACGCAGACCCGCCAAGGAGGCCACTGACTGGAGGAGTGGCACCGCCCTTCGAGGAGATCAGAGGTCTATTCACTCAGCCGTTCACTCCTGACCAGCCGAGGGTGCCAGCGCTTCTCACCCCAGCAGCTCGGACAGTTCACCACGTCCTGAGACGTACTCTACTACCGCGGTCTGGCTACTTGGAGGGCTTCACGAGTCTTCAGCAGACCATCCTGTTCTACGTGATGAACGGGATGGAGTTCGACATCGTAGATATTCTGATCTGCGAGATGGAGGATGTGATCACCGACGGAGTTGGGATGCTTCGACAGCTGGTCTTCGGTCACTGGATCTGTCACCTTCTTCACCAGCTGGTTCCAGAGGACACTCCAGGAGTCTCTCAGCTGACGGAGATGCACGTGACCCGGTTCAGCCACTACCGAGTCCCCACTCCGGGAGACCGCCGCCTTGGCCGTCCCGTCGAGCGTGAGGTTCGAGCCAGATTGTCAGAGGAGGACTGGGCAGATCTGACTCAGGAGGACGCAGAGCTGGCACAGGCAGAGGCTCAGGGAGGAGACCTACAGCACATATGGTCGGACAGCGACACCAGCGACAGTGTCGAGGAGTACTTCCCTCCTGCTCCTCCCTCACCGAGGCAGCACGACGCAGAGGCAGGAGGCTCAGCAGCTCCACCACCTACACCTCCTCCAGTGTCAGGGGCTCAGGTGACTCAGCCATCAGAACTCACTGCCATACTTCAGCGGATGGCTCAGCAGCAGGAGCAGCAGGCAGCTCGACAGGAGCAGCTTCAGAGGCAGCAGCAAGAGATGCAGCTGGAGATCGCCCGTCAGAGGCGAGAGGACACCGACAGGTTCACCAACCTTGTCGACCAGATGACATGACGCACTCTGGACCAGCAGCAGCAGACTCAGCAGATGTTGTTGGGCATCCTGGGGTTGGTCACCAACCTCTACCAGCAGACGGGAGTCGCCCTTCCACCTCAGCACTTGGGACTCAGTCAGGCTCCAGGTGCACCCCCACTGGCACCAGGTCCAGTACTGCCGCCGACGTCGCTCCAGTCCTCACCTCTTCCGGCAGTACCCTCTCCACCAGCTCCAGCTCCAGCTCCCACAGCAGCTCCAGCTCCAGCTCCAGCTCCCACAGCAGCTCCAGCTCCAGCTCCCCCTGCTCCAGCTCCAGCACCAGCGACTTCCACCTCCAGCAGCTCCGGCGACAGCACCGTCGACGCTGACCGCTTCACCATCGCCAGGAGCGCGCCTGAGTCGTAGGCACTCGACTTCCCTTTTTGGTGTTTTGATGCCAAAGGGGGAGAAGAGTTAGAGTCAGGGGGAGGTTAGCTCAGTTATAGGGGGAGTACTTGGTTCTAGGGGGAGTGTCTATCCCTGTGCTACTTATTTTTATCTTTGAGATTGTCTGTTACTATTATTTGACTTTGTACTCTTACGCTTTATTGTTTATTATGTGAGCCTTCGAGCCACTTGTGTTGCAATTTGTACTTGTTACATTTCCTTTTTGAGCATTGCGCCTTAATTCCATTAATTCTATGCTCTACTCGTTGTGTTGTCATCAATCACCAAAAAGGGGGAGATTGAAAGCATCTAGGCCCCCGTGAGGTATGGTTTCGGTGATTAATGACAACCGTTCATTATTACTAATGAGTTTGTGGATGCGAGGCTTCACATATATCACATCAAACGTTAATGAACTATCTATTCACACCGTCTACTGCTCATTGGATACAAATGGAGACCCCTCAACGATCTATTCTAAGGGGTTATTCGATACTCATGAAAACTAATTAAAGAAATCATACAACGACTCTATTCTATCAAAATTGGCAACACAAGAAGCTTACACTTCAATCATAATATCATTACAAACAAGTGTCAAAGAGGTCACTCAAGAAGATTCCAAAAGATCAACTCAAAACAACTCGAAGCAAACAAGTTGCACTCACCGGATCATCCGATGTCTTGCAAAATGACTACATCGGTCGAGTTTGAGTTGGCAGAAGAAGAAGACCTCAGAGCCCAGTACACACCGGATCATCCAATGTGAAGGAAGTGGCACATCGGTTGATTTCACCCGAAGGATGATATCTGAGTTATTCTGAAGAAGTACACACCGGATCATCCGATGATGAAGAAAGTGTACATTGGTCAATTTCAACCGAGACATTATTTCTGAACCAATTCTGAAGATCAACTCACCAGATCATCCGATGATGAATTGAAGTAACATCGGTCGATTAAAAGATCCAACGGTTATATCCAACGGTCACATCTGACACATGACATCAGCTAATTTGGAATTCGACCGATGCTCATATAAAGGGGTGCATCGGAGGATCCGATGTTCACTGAAAAAGTCTGCCCACTTTTCCAACGGCTATCTCGTGTGGGCTGGCTATAAATACCCCTCCAACCGGCCATTTCGACAAGTCTTGATCACCAGAGCCTCTCTACACATTCTCAAGCATTCAAGACCAAGAGCTACCACTTCCACACTTTAAAACCTCTTGTACTCCAATTATAGGTTATGTCTAGCTAGAGAGAAGCTTGTGTGCGTCCATTCTTGGTGACTGGAATCTCTAGGCTAGTGAGAGAGAGTGTCTTGGTGACTTCTCTCACCTTGTAAACGTTGGAGGAAGAAGAGATCGCCCCAGAGCTTACCAAGGCGTTTGTGGAAGCCCGGAGGATCACCATTGTACAAGGCTTGAGCTCCACCTTGCCGGAGAAGGCGAACAGAGAAAGATAGTGGATTCCCTTGTCTTGGTGACTTGGGAGTGGCCATACCCTTTAGTGGGTGCCACAACGTGGACGTAGGTAGATTTTTGTGATCTTACCGAACCACGGGAAAAATCGCCGTGTCTCCGAGTCTCCGCGGGAGTTTGCACTTCTCTACTCACCCCTTTACTATTACGCATTTACTATTCCGCACTTAACACTCTTGCTTGCGTAGTTAGTTCGCATAGGGAATTGGGCTTCAACCATTAAGTTTTAAATTGCTCTAAAATTTGAAAAAGCCCAATTCACCCCCCCCTCTTGGGCGTTTCGATCCTTACAACCGACCATGACATCTCTCCCTCCCTTGGGAAAAAACTCGTCCTCCAGCATGACTGTTGGATATGATTTTTTGAAATCTTCAACATCTTCCCATGAAGCTTCAGAATCAGCACATCCTTCCCATTTAACCAATATCTGCCATTTTCCTCTGTATAAACGTGATTTTAAAACAGAAACTGATGTAGGAGTTGTCCTTCCATTGTAAAGGGGTGGTAAGCTTGGTGGGGGGGGGGTATTCCGATGAACGGTTTTAGCAAACCCACATAAAAAACTGGATGTAGACGACTTTTTGGTGGTAACAATAATTTATATGCAACCTATCCAATCTTTTCTGATATCGGATAAGGACCATAAAATCGTAGAGATAGTTTTGTTTTTGGTCCTTGTATCCCAACTGCTGAGGCACGATTATGAATTCGAAGCCAAACCCATTGTCCTACTTGAAACTCCAATGGGCGATGCTTTATGTTGTAGTAATAATTATCATGCTGTTGAGCTTGCTGAAGTCTCTAACACACTTCTTTCAAAATCTGATCACGATCCAGCAATGTTTGGTTAACAGCGATTACTCTTGCATTCGTGCCTGTAGTGTAAGAACAGAGCTGAGGTGGATCTCGGCCATATACCACTCTAAATGGGGTAGATTTTAGTGAAGTATGATATGATATGTTATAGCAATATTCAACCCAAGGTAACCGTTGAACCCATTGTTTGGGTCTATCTCCTGTCATGCATCTTAGGTACATCGCGATTACCTTATTAACAGCTTCTGACTGGCCATCAGTTTGTGGGTGAAATGTCGTGCTCATCAGCAATTGAACTCCTTGTAGTTCAATTAATTCTTGCCAAAATTTACTACTAAAAACCGGATCACGATCAGACACAATTGTTGATGGCATCCCATGCAGCTTCACTATTTGTGAGAAAAAAGCCTTTGTAACAGTTTCTGCAGTATATGGGTGGGAAAGAGGTATAAAGTGTGCATATTTTGAAAACCGATCAACCACAGTTAAAATGACTGATTTGCCAAAGCATTTTAGTAAGCCTTCTATGAAGTCCATGGCTATATCTTCCCATACATGCTGAGGAATAGGTAAATACTGCAGGTGACCCGCTGGATGCTGGTTTAGAGTTTTATTCTGTTGACAAATGACACAAGACTTCACAAAATCCTTCACTGTTTTATGGATCCCTTGCCAAGTAAAATCACGACGCACCCTATGCAGTGTTTTTTCCACTCCTTCATGTCGACTATCATGAGATATTTGCAAAATAGTTAATATAAGTGGTGAAGCGTGGTGAATATAAATTCTTTTCTTGTGTAAAATTAAACCATCGCATAAAGACCATTCTGCCCCCATTGAGCCCTCATTTATTTTCTGTTGTAACTCAATGAGGTCTGAATTTTCATAAACTTCTTTTCTGATATCTTGAAGTAAATCAAAATTAGGTCCTGATATTGTTAAGATTGAGGCTGGTTCCAGATCTCGTCTAGATAGAGCATCAACAACTTTGTTTAGACGTCCTGGTTTGAATTCCACCGAGAAATCAAAGCCAAATAACTGCTCACCCATTGATGTTGTGGTATTGTAGACAAACGTTGGTCAAGCAAGAATTTAAGACTATAATGATCAGTGCGTATCATAAATTGTCTTCCCCACAAATATGGTCACCAATGTCGTACATCGTAAACTAGACCAATAAGTTCTCTTTCATAAGCAGCCAGCTTGGAATGTCTAGGTAGAATTGGCTTACTGAAATAAGCCACTGGCCCTCCTCGATGTAAGACTGCCCCAAACCCTGTTCCCGAAGCATCACATTTTATGATAAAAATGGATGAGAAATTGGGTAATTGTAATACCGGTGCTGAGGTCAGGGCGTTTTTTAATGATGTGAATGCTAATTTTGCATCCGTTGACCAGAAAAAATCTCTGTTTGTATAGCAGCTTAGTTAGTGGCGCTGCTATTGAACCAAAGTTTTTGATAAATTTTCGATAATAACCCGTGAGGCCTAGAAATCCTCTTAAGGCTCGAACTATTTTTAGGGAAGGCCAGCGCTGAACAACTTCAACTTTAGAGGTGTCCATTGAAAGTCCATGTTTTGAAATAACATAAGATAAGTGACAAATTCTTCGCCAAAAGCACATTTGGACTGTTTTAAATAAAGGTGATGACGTCGCAATAAGAGAAACACCATACGAATATGTTGTAGATGTTCAGACCATGTCTTGCTGTAGATTAATATGTCATCAAAGAATACTAGCACAAACCGTCTTAAATAAAGTTGCATCACAGAATTCATCAAGGCCTGAAAACTTGCTGGTGCGTTAGTTAAGCCGAAAGGTATCACCAAGAATTCAAATAGCCCTTCATGAGTTCTGAATGTTGTTTTTGCTATATCATCAGTGAACATGCGTACTTGGTGGTAGTCTGAGCGTAGATCAAGCTTTGTAAAAAAGCAACTTCCATTGAGTTCATCTAATAATTCATCCACAACAGGAATTAGAAACTTATCTTTCACTGTTTTGTCGTTAAGTGCCTGGTAGTCAATGCATAATCTCCATGTTCCATCATGCTTTTTTACTAAAAAGACGGGTGAGGAATACGTGAGGAATACGCTGAAGTACTTTTACGGATAAGTCCTTGTGGCAGTAATTATGCGCATTGGCGTTCCAACTCTTCTTTTTGAGTTGGTGGATATCTATATGGCCTTACTACTACCGGAGTCGTACCTGGCAATAGATGTATTCTGTGATCACATTCTCGTGATGGTGGTAAGCCTATTGGGGGTGCGAATAAGTCACTAAATTCTTCCAAAAGAGAATCCAATAAAAAACGGACAGAGCAACATTTTCTTTTTTGTTTGAAAATTGTATGGGCTGGCAGTCCCTCCCATGTGATTTTTTTCCGTCCTTGCCAAAATGACATTTTCATGGAGTCGAAATCCCATAGTATTGGACCAAGTGTGCGGAGCCATTGCACACCCAACACAACATCAAGATCTCGCAATAATATAACAAAGAAGTCTATGTGAAAAGTAGTGTCTTTGATCTGTGTTGGTACCTTGCAATAATAACCTGGGCTATGTACCTTATCTCCATTAGCCACTGATACCTGGAATCCTTGCTGTAGTGCAAGTTGTAACCCTACCCTCTTAGCTGCCTCTTTGGATATAAAATTGTGTGTGGACTCCGAGTCAATGAGAGCAATGAGTTTCTGATTTCCAATCTGAATTGGAATTCTCATTGAGTCTCTATTTTGAATACCAGTAATAGCATATAGGGATATTTCTGGTGTATCTTCATTTTCATCCTGAACATATAGGTCGCCACCCCCATCAAAATCCAATGCTATGTGAAAAAGTTTAGGGCAATTTTTCTTGTGCTCCATCGAGAATTTTTCATCACAATTATAACAGAGTCCTTTTGCCCTCCTTTCTACCATTTCATCTTTATTAAGGAATCTGAAAACACTCCGTGTGTTTCCTGCGGATGAGTTTGAGTTTACAACCGCTAGAGTATCACTTTTGTCTTTGGTCCAACCTGCTGTTCGAAATTGTCTTTGTTTATTTTCAAGGGTGAATATGCTACGCTGTTTATATGCTCGTGCTAGGCTTATTGCTTCTTCAAATGAAGAAGGTCTCTGTAATTCTACATCTGATCGTAGTGGTTGGTGGATCCCTGCTGTAAACAAGCTCATTGCACTTCTGTCACTCATTGGATCACATCTGCACAGCAGTTGCACAAACTGTTCTTGATATTCAGCCACTTTGCTTAGTTGACTAATTTAGCAAGCTCTCCTAGAGTATTTGAACTCAATGGTGGCCCAAACATTTGCTGAACAAAGGACACAAATTCAGACCAGGGTGGTTCACCATGGTCACGGGACAATTGGTAATACCATAAATCTGCAGCACCTTCTAGGTGGAGTGTGGCATACCATACTTTATCAGCCTCTTGTATATCTTGTCCTTTAAAAAACTATTGGCATTTGTTGAGCCATGGCAGAGGGTCTGAACAACCATCATAAACAGGAAATTTAACACGATGGAGCTGATGTGCATACCTGTGACTGTGATGTTGTTCATTGGCTCCATTGATGCGGTGTGTATTCTGCCCATCCGGGTTCAACATAGGGTTGCCCCCATGATCTGTACCTGGTGTCCTAATATTTTTGCTGTGCAGGTTCTGACTTGGTGGCTCCTGGTCAACTTTGTCTCAACTTTGTCTTGGTCGCTTGGCGCCTTCTCCAGCCATGATATTGCCACATTGTGTGCAGACAATTGTTGTTTCATGTCGTGCATATCTGCTTTGATTGAAGTCAAGCCTGCCAGCTGTGTGGCCTGTAGTTTGACCTGACCTCCTATTTCGTTGGTAGATGTGTTCAGTCTTGCGAGCTTCTCACTGATGTCCCTGATCGTAATTCCCAGCGCTTCCATTGCGTCTTTGGAGTCTCCCATGGGATCGGCCCTAGAATCTGATACCAAATTGTGACAGGAGTTCTCTCTCTTCTTGCTGGAACGAAGATTGTACGAGTGGGAGGATGGAGGGCTGTGTGGCCTGGAGTTTGACCTGACCTCCTATTTCGTTGATAGATGTGTTCAGTCTTGTGAGCTTCTCACTGATGTCCCTGATCGTAATTCCCAGCGCTTCCATTGCGTCTTTGGAGTCTCCCATGGGATCGGCCCTAGAACCTGATACCAAATTGTGACAGGAGTTCTCTCTCTTCTTGCTGGAACGAAGATTGTACGAGTGGGAGGATGGAGGGCTGTGGCGCTCCAGATGTGCCCGACTCCTGCTCGCCGGCGACTTTAGGAAGTCGCCGACCAACAGGTCCGGGGGTAAATATTGTGACTCTAAAAGCTATCCTTTTTTTATTAGTTTCGGCTGATATATATAGTCGCCTCTATTACATTGCTTTGGAAATAGACTCTATGTCCAATCTGATTCAGACTCAACTTAGCAACTGACTCTAACTCTGAAACAAACTAAAAACTTAAGTGAATCTAAACTACCGAATTTAAAACAAAATGGACTTTCTTTCTCTCTTCTAACAGATTTCATATTCAACTCGGTTGCCTGCGCATATCCCGTGCACGGCGCTTGTACTGCAGCCCGACCATGACACCATGTTAGCGTCACCCTTTCACCCTAGTTGCTCCTGCTTTCCCTCGTCGCTGCTGCCGCCACCGTCCTTCTCGCTCGCCGACTTTTACTTTGTTTTTTTCGAGGGAACGCGGTTGCTCTGTTGGGGCCTGAGTGGCGGCGTTCCGTTCGGCTGGTTCGCTTTGGTCGCACGGAGAGTCGGATCTGGTTTGATTCGATGGTTGGTGGTTCTATCATCCGATAACATGAATGACATCACATGAATTACAAACAGCACATTACATGCTCACTTTCATAACAAGCACGACGTAACTGAATTTCGATGTACAAAGCTGGTGATCCAGACGAGTTCGGATGCTCCTAGCTAGGGTCTGCGAAGAAAACTGGAACTATAACGAAGCCTGGAGCATGCATCAGCCGGTACATGCACTCCACGCCGTCGCGCACGTCCGCGGGCTTGTATCCCGTCAGCCTCTCGAGCTCCCTGCCCCAGCGCCGCACCTTCTCGCTGTCTTGCGACGGCTTCAGGGCCAACCCAGCCAGGAAGATCGCCGTAGCCGCCACGGCCGACGGCAGGAGCTTCAGGCATCGGTAGTCGAACAGCGACATGTCGGCAATGTGACGCGCCACACGCCGCAGCTCCACCATGTCTTCTTCTTCGCCGTGCCGCGTGAAGTGGTCCATGAACGTGTTTGCCGTGGGGCCGCCGAGCCTGTACCCGAGCGCCACGACCATGGCGCGCTCCGTGTCGAGCACCTTCTGGTGGCTCGTGTTGTAGCCGCACCAGAAGGAGATGTCCCGGGAGTTCAGGTCCCGCGCGGCGCCGAGGTCCTCGATCTTGGCCGCAGCGTAGAGGGCCACGACGCCGAGGACGCGGAGACGGTACTTGTGGCCGCCACCGCCGTAGTCCTCCGGGAGCGCGCGCGACGAGAGGTACTGGTCGACGTAGGAGACGGCACGGTGGAGGATGGAGGCTTCGTCGAGGTAGTAACACCGGGAGACCTCGCGCATCCACTGGACCAGGGAGGCGCACGCCACCATGTCGATCCGCCTGCCCTGCGTCGTGTCTAGGTAGTCCGGCAAGGGCCGCTCCATGGCGTCCTTCTCCGTGGCCCGGAGGCTGGCGTCGATATCGCCGTCGTAGGGCGAGGCGGAGTTCTTGAAGACGACACTGTTGTTGGAGGCCGGAGCGAGGGGCGTCAGGTGTGGAACGGCAGCAGGAAGCTCGCATATCGCCGGGAGGTCCGAGGTGTAGTCCACGGCAAATGTCACACCCGGGAATACCTGAATGTATTCTCACATATATGCTAGGATCAGTTGACTCATACATTTGCCAACAATAGTGAAATATTATTATATTACATGCCAGAGTAACGTGTAACATAATATTACATCATAAGTCATAAAAGAATAATAAAAGTACTATTACACTAATTATACAACATCGGAAGTCTAATAAAAGGGTCCTCCAGTCCACAGGCGTTGGCTGGGGGTTTCGCCAGTTTAGAACAACTCTTCGGGATCGAAGTCCCCCTCATCAAAATCTATGTCTTCATTTGCGCCTGAGCAACATATGATATCCAACAAAAGCAAGTTTGAGTACCCAAAGGTACTCAGCAAGTGTAGAAAAGAATGGTATGAGGGCTAATAGCAAGTAAAGGCTAACATGGTTAAGCCCTATGCATTAATTCTAAGTCTTAGCTTTAATTAGTCACCTTTATTACTAAGTGATACATCTCACCATATTTACCATTAAGTCATTAATGTCAGGTTACACCACCCAACAACCCCTTCCAACTCATATTCATGTTTCTCTAATTATAAAAAAGTTCAAGCCGCTCTTGACCGTGAGCATGGCTATCATGATAGGTTAGTTCTCTATAGAGATTGTACCACTTTATCCACACTTCCTTTAGTGTGCGATCAGGAGATCACTACATGTCTTTTACAAAGGGTCTATCGGCAAATACAAGCCCACTGAGATTTCACCAGTGCAGTTCTTAGGAGTAAACCCTCCCCTGCAGAAGCCCACTCTTAAGCCTTGCAGTTCCCAGGGTAGTTCAAAAATTTGACTTCTATTCCCCGCACCATCCAAACACTCCTACTATACCGAAAAACTCCTAATTAATTGGCCAAGTTGTCCCATCGCAGTCTTGTGGTGGCACTGTAAAGTCGAGTTAACTGTTCCATGAACCGGTCCTTAGAATCTAAGACATGCACTATCACTAACCCGAGTCTCGTGCACAAAACATCATCCAAAACAACCAGTCCGTCTAGATTCCTATCACTATGACACATTCTTGTGTCTCTCATAAATACCACAAGACAAGTATCTTCTATATCTTAAGCATGGGTAAGAACATAAAATGACAACTCACATACCCTAACTAAATTCCTCCATGGTTTTGCAAGGAATGATAAAGGAATAAACTAGGGAAACATACTAGACTGGGTTTCCACTACAGGAAACATAGCATTTAACGAGGGTGAAAAATCGTCGGCACATTACCCTCGTAAATAAGCTATTTACGACGGTATTTACTTATTTACGAGGGCTTTTAGCCATCAAAAATAAGTCGACGTAAATAAGTATATTTACGATGGTTACCGACGTAAATAAATTTATTTACGACGGCTAATTTTAGCCGTCGTGAATAAGTCCATGCGACACGTGGAACGGCGGGAAACTTATTTACGACGGGGTGGTTGTACCGTCGTAAATAACATTATTTACGACGGTACAACCACCCCGTCGTAAATAACAGGGCATTATTTACGGTACAACCACCCCATCATAAATAACAGAAACATTATTTACGACGGTACTGTATACAAAACCGTCGTAAATAAGTTTTTTTGTTTTTTTAAACAGAAAATGCTGATCGCTGGCTCTATGGTCAGTCCATTGGCTCGATGGCCAGCAACACAAACAGTCACAAGTCCATATAGAAAATATATCACACGATCACAATTATAGAAAGTATATCACAAGTCAATCACAAGCAATCACATGACACGATACAAACGAAGCTACACATTACTACCACAGCCGCTACCTCTGGAGCCCGCAAAATCATCCTCGAGTCGTCTACTCACTCCTGACACGTGCGGCGATGGAGTGCGAGCCTCCGTCCCTGATGTCTGTCATGTTTTAACACATATTATTAGAATTTAGCAAGTTGAACTAGTTTTGACTTCATTTTAGCAAGTTTAACTATATAAGACTATATTTGAGCAAGTTCAATGTGTTTTGATTATATTTGATAAAGTTCAACTATATTTGTCTATAATAGAGCAATGTTAACTAAGTTTAGTTATATTTGAGTAAATTTAGTTATAATTGACAAGGTATGTCCAAATAAACTCAAGAGAGCTTCGTTTTTACTTGAGCTCCTGTAGTTGGCACCTGTGACTGCTCTGGCTCGATCACTGGTGGTGGCTCCCACCGTGAAAGCTCAACGTGCTGTCCAGCCGTCATAGCCTGCGAATACAAACTATTAGCACATTTTTGCATTCATAATTTTGAAACATATACATATTTGAACGACAGTTACTTACCGCCATTGCCGTCTAAAACTG
The DNA here is from genome assembly GCA_030760725.1 of Neostapfia colusana. NCBI lineage: Eukaryota > Viridiplantae > Streptophyta > Magnoliopsida > Poales > Poaceae > Neostapfia > Neostapfia colusana. Next base: position 82,780,732 of record JASWHV010000014.1, on the reverse strand, counting down.
TAGCATGTACGAGTTGAAATACTCGTCTCTAGCCCTAGTGGCTGCGGTCTGTCGCTCTCGCTCTAGCCGGAGCTCCGCCTGAGTCCTCTCTCTCTCTCCGGAGCTCCTCCTGTGTCCGGTGGAGCTCGTCCTGGACACTCTGGAGCTCCAGCAAGCTAGACCGGCTGGAAGAGCCAGCCTGCTGAGAGGAAGAGGATCTGGAGGGTCGTGCCTGCCTGGAGTCAGCCACTCCTTGTAAGAAGCCGAACCTACATAAAGAATAAAGTTTATTAGATTTTCATCGACCACTCCAACAGAGTCGTACATAGTAATTGTAGAAGTTGAAAACTCATCGACCGTGAGGTTTTCTGCGTCCACTTGCGTAAGCGGCTTCTGGGATGATTGTTGGCGCGTTCTGCCAATCATACTCCTCGCCGCAAAGCCTCCATGCCTCCTGCCCATACCTGGTCTATAAATAAGAAAACAAAATAATATCAGCTAGTTCGATGAAGAGAATTCAATACATGTGATGAGACAACTCACTAGTGCCTCTGTCGTCGACTGAGAGCAGAGCTGGTTGGGCTGTGACGGATCACTTCCTCTGTGACCTCTCTTCCACACCTCAATCGGTGGTGGCTCCTGACCAGTTGCGCGCTCCTATGGATGCACGTGTCAGCACAATGAAAATATGAAACATAAATAAATATTATTGAACAGGGCCGCCCACTTTAGCTTCATATGGAAGATGTATTAGGAGATGTTGCATTGGGTTGAAGAAAACTGGAGGAAAAAAATTCCATCTTACATAACAACACAGGTATCTCTATTTCCAATTTTTCTATCATTTTCTTTGTGATTTCTTTAGCACAAAGGTATCTATAAAAAAAACTAAGCTCGACTAACACCTTCCACACTGCATCATCAAGATAGCCCCAAAACATTACCGACAAAAGTCGTTCCATGATTATGTGATAATCATGACTTTTCAACCGAGTGAGTTTTCCAGTCTTCACATTCACAACTCGTCTCAGGATAGCATGCGGGTCGTCTGACTACTAAAGAGGCGGGTCATCTGACTACTAAAGAGGCAGGCCAGGCTGAGCCGAGCCGGGCCGAGCCGACCCGGGCCTAAAATGGGTATTCGGGAGATGATGGAGTCGGGCCAAGCCGAGCCGAGCAACAATGGGTTATCTGATGTGCGCGACTAATATCAATCCATCCCAATATGTTTGGCCCTATCTAAGCCCAGCCCAGTCGGTGACGATACGAGACGAGCTCAGTCGGCCCATCACGTGTCGCCTTGCATCTCGCGGGCCGCCGCGCCGCCCAACGTCTCGCCGTTGGCAAAGCATCATCGACCTTCGCTGGGTAGCGCACGCACCGGTCGATGTGTTCTTCGACCTGTCGTCCGCTGCCTCGCGCAAGCACCGCCGACCCTTGGCACCGTCGGCGAACAACTACTAACGTAGCTATAACATATATTAGCTAAATCACATATGAACCTAACATGTACACACGAAAAAATTAACTAATTAACAACAAATTTAAACAAGAATCTAAATAACCTAATTAATCTAAAGAACCTAAACAAATAATTAACAACAAGAAGTAACCTAATTAATAACAACTTCAACAAATAATTAACAACAAGATTTAACTAATTAACAACAACTAATTAACTAAACAACAAGAATTAACAACTAAATAACAACAAGAATTAACTAAACAAATAATTAACAGAATGAATTAATAACAACCTAAACAAATAATTAACTAATTAACAAGAATTAACCTAATTAATAACAACTTACACAAATAATTAACAAAAAGAATTAACTAAATAACAACAACTAATTAACTAATCAACAAGAATTAACAACTAAATAACAACAAGAATTAACTAAACAAATAATTAATAACATGAATTAATTACAACCAAAACAAATAATTAACTAATTAACAACATGAATTAATAACCACCTAAACAAATAACTAACTACTAAACAACAACTAATTAACTAATAAACAAAAACTAATTACCTACTTAACTAATTAACTACTACACAACAATTAATTAACCTCGGGGCAATGGCGGGGCGGCCGACGGCGGGGGGCGCTGGGGTCGGCCGGCTGCGGGGCACCCGGGGGCGACGTGGGGCGGCCGGGGGCGACCGGCTGCGGGGCACCCGAGGACGGCGGGGCGGCCGGCGGGGGGGGGGGGGGGGGGGCTGGCTGGGGGGGCGGGGGCTGGCGGCGTGGGGGGCTGCGGGGGGCGCTCGGGGCGGTGGCGACGGAAGCGGGAGCCGAGAGGGCGCGCGCGGGAGGGGAGTTAATCTGCTCCCCCCCCCCCCCGCGGCGTGTATATTTATACACTTATTTACGAGGGTTTCCTGTACCGTCGTTAATAAGGACTTTATTAACGAGGGTTAGGTTAACCGACATTAATAAGTGCTTTATTAACGACGGTGCCGGTGTACCGACGTAAATAAGTAACTTATTAACGACGGTTAGGTCAACCGACTTTAATAAGTTCTTTATTAACAACAGTATTTTTTTACCGTCGTTAATATATTTATTAACGACGGTACCCTCGTAAATAATTTTCCCCTCGTTAATTTACTAGTTTCCTATAGTGTTCATATTGAAGACATCATGCAAATAATCTAACTAATCATCCTAGAATAGGAACAAAGTGGGTTCATTTACTTCGAAATCTTGCTCTTGAAGATTAGGAAGTAGTTCTTGGGATGGTTCTACCCATATATATGCACACAAAATAATGCAAAACATGTAATAAGAAACTATTCAATACATTTTGAGCATATATATACTTGATTATATACATATACTATTTATTTTCTCCATATAATCATGTTTTCATATCATTTCATGTGTTTTGAAATGAATATAAGTATCAACTTGACATATATTTCTTTTACTTCTTTATTATGGTAAAACACTCATTTTCTAATTTTTGTGGTTATTTTAATAATTTTTGGAGTGTATATATGCATTTATACTAATTTTATATTCAATTCAGACCTAAATTTTATTTTTAAAATATTACTATAACTATTTCCAGGGTGTATTTTGCTTTTATTTCATATTCAGAATTTATCCATGCATTTTAATTAATTTCTGCCATTTTCTGAAGTATATATTGCTCCTATTTGTATTTCCAGAATTAGTTCATTATGAAAAGTATATTTTTAGGCCTAGAATATAATTATTTTTAATTACATAAACTATATATGTGTTAAAATAATATAACATGACATTTTAATGCAGTTTTATAATTTTCCAGAACTTAATTTCACTAATTTTGTCTATTTACAGAATAAATAATAATTCTATAAACTATTCCGGACTAGATTGCCACAATATAATTTATCCAGGGTTCTATTTGAAATTTCATAGCCATTTTTCTAAATTACAGAGATAACAGGGGCTACTTAGTTATTTTCTAATAGTCTCCCTAATTTCTAATAAGCCTGGGGTCAAAGATGTAAAGTGTAGGAACTAGTTCATTTTGTTTTAAAACTTCACGGACTGTGAATATTCCAAAGGTTACGCCTTGTTTAAATGTGAGTCGTTGGATCTGAGATTAACGGCTCGGATTTTAAATAACTGAAGGGGTACGCGGGTTCTAATCTTAGCCGTTCACATAAACTGGACGGTCCAGATCGAGCCACGTCATCCCCCCTTGTCCTTCGCGCCCCATGGCCGCGGGCTCACCGATGAGCGGTGGCGGTGGTCGGAAAACTTCGGTTGTCCCGAATTCTTCACGATTTCTCGGACTCTTTACACCAAAACGTAGAGGAGGCCGCGGGGAACTCACCTAAAGGAATCTTTTGGACCAGAAGGGGTCGGGGAGGCGTCGGCGACGGCGATCAACGGCGATCTCCGGCGAGCTTCGTCGGAAATGCTTCCCAGGCGCGTTTCTTCAGAGAATTTCGTCGGGAATTCTTCCTTGAGGCCGAGGGAGGGTGTAGGGTGTGTTAGATCGGGTGATCAGTGCTTGAATTCGGAGAATCGAAGATTAGGGCTTCGGTTCTCAAAGAGAGAAATTGGAGCGGTTTCGTGGAGAAAAATGGCCGGCGCTGGGTGGGTTTTATAGATAGGGGAAGGCGGCGGTTGTGGGGGCGCCGGTTGAGGAAGAGGCGCAAAGTTTTGCTCATGGCCGAAACATTTTGATCACATGTGATAATAGAAGTGAGAGAGAAGAGAGAGAGAGGAAGGGTTACGGTTGGGAAAGAAGAAACCGATGTGTGGGGTTGCTTGGCACTGAGGGAAGGGAGAGGGAGCGGTTTTGTCTCATAAGAATTTTGGGTTGTTACAGCAAACCGAAGACGGAAGGTGGCAGCGGGGCTGGGAGGGACGTTGGCGGATGGACGAGGAGGCAGAACGGCGATGGCGTGGACATAGTCGTCCATCTGTTCGGTGGTGACATCCGCGTTCATGGCGCCGCCGCAGGGGAACTGGTCGATGCCCTGCTGCAGAGGCCGAGCAAGGAGCTCGTAGGCGAAGGGATCCATGATCTCCACCATCACTGAGGCAGAGGAATCGTGAGAGGCTGATCACCGAAGGAGTCCGGTGGTGGTGCAAGAACTGGAACAACAATGGTGTGGGGCTTCTGGCGCTCGCGCCCCTGCTCCTATTTATGCACACATGCTCGCGGCGCTCGATCGGATCGCGGGAAACGGGATTCCGATCCGACTCGGTGCCGGAATCCGACTTGCGCCAGCGTTCGCTTCTCGGAATTCGGAAAGGCGGGGAATTTGATGTGCCACTCCCACTCGGACTACAGGCAGAGCTGCTAGTTCCAGTGAAAGCTGGATCACCAGTTTGAGGCTCCGAGCCTGTCAAATTGGGAGTCGGAAGTACTGTCGGAACTAGCCACCAGTCCATAATCGAACCAAGATCCTGGAGCCACCGCGCCCAGCTGGCGGAGCCGCTGCCGTCTTCCACAGTTCCACGAGGGCGAGGAGCCGGTCGGTGTAGAAAGCGGCGTAGTGATGCCAGAAAGAACTCGGACGTGTGACGCTTGTGCTATCATGAGCTAACAACAAATTCGATGGGAGGCAACCCCCAACTCGGAGAACAATCAATTCCAGCATTACATACAAAGTCTGCACATTAAGAGGGCAAGGAATGTTCCAGTGCGTCCGTGCAAGAGCCACCGCTACAGCTCCGGGATGTGAACAGTTGTAAGAACGGGGCGCTAGGTTTACTCAGCTGAATTAGCTATCACGCTAGCAGCAGACTATGATAAATCTCCCCACGACTCATCTGCTTCATCCCATCATGTTCCCAAATGGTATAATAATGTTATCGAGCTTGGAAGGTAGGGATCTGGCGCCGGTCTTAGAGTGGTCCACAGCTTCCAGGGCACGCGATGTCTGAAGGGCCATCTCGGAATGGAGCCGTAGGCAGGTCATGGCCATCTAGAGGTGAAAGAACATGGTTAGTAAAAATTTGTAAGAACAATCGCATATCTAATCAATTAGCAATCAGTTTCTTTATACAATATACTGATTACTGAAAACAATGTCTGGACAAGAGATTAGATGGTCGGTTATAGTAGTACTGACATATAAATAGAAGACGTCTTAATAAGATCATGCTGTCAGATAGTTAATCAATGTAAAAATACTCTTTCACGCAGACTAAAATCAAAGGCCATGTACACAAATTCAAAATAATATTTGCCCTGTACTTATTTACTCATGTCAGTACTCTACCATGTAGTAAGGGCTCTGTTAATCACGGTCACACTAAATAGTTGAAGAGCAGACCTTATTCAAATACCAGTTTCAGTACTTACTGATGAGCATTCTGTATCAGGATCAGCTTCAGCAACTTGAAGAGCCCAGGTACGTATCCATTCTAAGCCAGTAGAAATGTCCTGGTTGCCTTCTATAAGAGATGATGCTACAAATGACGGGTGCAAAGATATCAATATGCAAGACGCTGCAAACATCACAGACCTTCTGACATATGCTTCAGCATGCTGCGAAACATCTCTGCAGAATAAAATTTTCCATCACTTGAAAAATTAGTGGATAACAAGGTACTTAAAACATGTAAATATGTGTTCTGCCTGTGAATACCTGGACCTTATCATATCAAGAAGAGCTGGAGCAAGGGCTGATGCTTCTGGATGCATGACCATACACTTCATACAGACACCAAGCATGTATATCAATTTACCTAGGACAACAAAGTCCCGATTGAGAAAGTCGACACCGTGTGATCTTTTGTCATATCCTTGCATCACAGGAAGCATAAAAGCAGCGGCATATAAAGGGAACTTATTTTTTGTCCACCCTGCCTGCAAGTCTTTTGCTTTACCCAGACCCCATTTACGGGATCTTCCTGATTTAACTTGACCTGATCTAGACGGAACATCTCTCTCATAACGGTATGACCAACTTAAAAGTGTTCCTGGTTCTGAAACCTCTCTCCAAGGGCCTGCCCCCGGAGGGCCCCTATCACTCGGAACCAGCCAAGAGGGAGAAGCGTCAGATATCAAGTAACGGTGCCGCTGTTCTGTCTTCTCAATTTTAGTTTCAGCAAGCTCCTGTGCTGCTTCAGTCATGACATCAATAATCAAGATACGTTGACTAATATCCACACTAGATGAATATAACAATTTGGTCAGAACATCTAGTGATTCAAATGGGCATGTTACCAGCAAGGCAACCAATGCCTTTTGTCTCTTTTCTTCTGCAGAATCTTCCTCTCCTTCCATTGCCACATCAGAACAGCGAACATGCACTAATGCTCGAACAAGATCACCTGAATTGTGGCGTAGTTCATCAGGGGATGCTCTCACAAGCTTTTCAGCTGAACTAAGAGCATTTTCAACCTTGGGGACAGAAAAGAATGAAAGATCAAATTTTAGCAATATTTTTCTTTAAAAAGCACCAATAATAATAATTGGAAACTTACACTATCGGGATCATCAGTTTTTCTTAGTGCAGCAACGAGATCACTTAGGTGGCTAAAACTTTTTTGTAAATCTGTGTCATCATCTGATAGATCATATGGCTCCAGGGATGAATTGCTGGAAGCATCAACATTCATGCTTTCCTCATCACACTGTTCCTCAAACTTTTCATCTATAGCAGGGTCAGACATTTGATCATGATCTAGCGATCTGATCTCTACAACTTTTGCTTTGCCATCTGGAATATCATGTTTAATTGCTTTTGCCTTCCTTTCTTGTGGTATCTTGCTTTTATACACAGTTCCATGTGAAGGAGCATTGATTTCCTTTGCAGATAGAACATGGAACTCCCAATCAACAGTTTCACAACAGTTGTCATCAAGGTAAAGTGGATTTTTGGGATCAACAACTTTAGAAAATGTCAATGCAATAGCACTGGCCATCTTCCTTATTAAATCAATTGGGCTCTCTAACCTGCCTGTAGTAAAAACAACATGCAGCAGTGAGATATTGTGATTTTTCATGCCGTATTCTGCTAAGCTGATGTATAGGACAAAAACTCACAGCTTACTCCTTGAAGAATAGAATTCAACACATCTTTAGTCGTTTCTAATTCTTTTTTCGTCAGCTTTTCCAGACATAACCCAATTGCTGCAGTAATATCTGCATGTTTTTCAAGGGGAACAATTCCAAACATTGATTTGTATAAATAAATGCACAATGTAACTTTCAGTGGCTCAAAGGATACAAGCTTGTTGCTCCACTGAGTATGATTGAACAAATTCTTTCTTGGACCAAACACTAACTAAACTTTGCAATGTACCAATAAAGTTTGGTGTCCTTTGCATCATTGTTTCTGTGGCCGAATTTGGTGGGCATTCAAAGACAGCGTAGTGAAGAATCCATCTCAGGCAGCATAAAGGAAATGTTTTCCAAAACAGAAATTTGTCAATGAACATTGCCCTAAATTAAGAATAAATAAAGTTAGACTGAATAGACACTCACAGGTAGGAGATAATTAAAGTAATGCAGGGAATGGCAGTATTTATGTAAAATACCAATTAATAAAAGATGGTACCAGCTTAGTGCCTTAGGCGTTATTATGCACCGACGGAGAAGTGCTCAAATGGGACAGCCAAAGATATAAAAACTGACAAGAAATGATGATAACATACTCAAAAAAAACCTCAATACTCACCCCACAGGACGATTTCAAGAACTTCATAAGCATAATAGTGAGCAGGAAATAAAAAGATAAGGTTGACTTGTAGTCAGCATTTGCGTAGACGCGTAGCAATGATCGCAAAAGGAAAGAACAAATTTCGATACATGATAAAGATTGCTCTCAAGTTGCCAAGCCGAATCCTAGCCAAGGAAAGCTACCGTAATATGTGTTCAGTTTTGCTTCGATTTTCAATGAGCATAGTACTAATGTACTATCTCACCTCATGACAGTTAAACGCATGAAGCTCTGATTAAAGAGGACCCATATAATCCAATAAGCCTCTTCATCACTTGTATGTTGTGATGCAAGTTGGCGCAACAGCTCTTCAGTTAACCTTTCGATAGAATGTTGATCTTTCATTGATTCAACCATACTGAACCAAAACTGAGACTGAGAAACAGTGAGGATCATGTCAGGACTTATGGTCTTATGGTCTGATTCCACACATCTATTTAGGTGGTTGCGGATCCTGGGAATCAATTCAGCAACTAAAATTCCTGAAACCAGCAAGGCAAATTAGCAGATATGCAAATAAATAATCTGACACCTTGCTGCTTGATAGATATAACAGCAAACAAATAGTATAAAAGTGCATAAACTATAAGCAAAAGAAGCGATTATGCTGTGATGCTGTATCTCACATAAACATGCACCAAGGGATGAATCCTTACCGGTAGACCCACGGCGACTAATGCGAGACAGCATCTCACCCACAAAGAGGAATTCATAACTCAAGGCACAATGTCCATTAGCATCTTTGTCAGCAGCCAAGTCAATAGCTGCTGCTTCAGCTCCAACTAGAAGTTGACTGACAATATTCTTGAAGAATAAGCTTGTTTTTTGTTAAGGTTTTATAACATCAAGAAGTGAATAAAAATATAGAGCCAACGCTTAAACTAAATCTTTGAACTAAGTTCACTGCAATATCTACCACCATGGAGTCATTAAATTTAGCGTAATGAGTCTCAGGTTGGCTGTCTGGTAGATTGAAAAAGGACTCAAGAGGGGGGAAAAGGATACGGTGTTGTAAGTGCAGGTAAACCTCCCAGCCTTATTTTATCTGGAACAGATGCAAGCTGTTGTGCAATTCTTGAGATGAATGCTGCTCTATCTAGGTTGGCAATGTCATCATCATGCTTAATAGAATGAGTAAACTCTGCAACAATTTGGGAGACCCCCTTATGATCAAGCAAGCATAGAATCAGTAGCCTGAAATGGAATCAACAAACCAAAATCCAAAACACTGGCATCAGGTGACAGCAAAAGGAAAATGCAGATGGAAGTGAATTTTCCAGTCTAAGAATAATTATTACTAGTTCTTTAGATGAAAATGTGTTTCAGTTGCTTCCGCTAATACTAGATAACTAGGCTCAATAACAAAGCATACATAAATATCAACAGGCTAAATGAGACAAAGACATGGAAGTTGCGACGCTCACAAAGATGAACCATGAAACAACCCCCAAAAGTTGAACAGATTGTATCCTGACATTGAAATGCAATGTATCTATTTATGAACAGCACCTTTCAATGTTCAAGGAAAAATTCCGATGGTCCTCCTTGGAGTCTCCTTTTTGAGATAAAGCTGGAATAAGTGCTTGGATCACTTCAGTTGGAGGTCCTTTGACAAAAAAAGGATCATAAACTTCATTCCTTGCAGTAGCTTGAATCTTCCGTAGCCACTTCAAGGCAACATCTGACAAACAAAGTGGCCGAATGGACTATAACGAGCATTCAAAGTGCTTAAGAATAACAAAGTGATAACAAGTCACCAATCAAAGTGTGCTGAACATTCTAGATATCAACAGAGCATAATAACCCAAATTAATATAAAAGACAATGAGGGCCACAGACTGTTATCCAAAGAAAAGAGTTGGACCCTCCTGTTTAACGCTGCAACAATCACGTATGAATTGCTTTTTATTTTGAAAGGGTATCATAGAAAGAGTATTTTGAACAAGTGAGTTTTAAGGCAACTCACAGCAAGAGTTCTGCACATGATTGTACGAACAGCAAACACTAGCACGGCTGATGGATATTCTCAGGGGGCAGATATAAAACAGTCTTAGTGCTGTGAAACATGGTGGAGGGGAGCTCCCAGGCCGCGCCTAGGGCTGCGTAGGGGATAGTAGAGCTGCAGGGAGGAGGAGAAGGGATTGCTGCGCAGGGGGTAGCGAGGAGGGGAAGGGCTGTCACGGTGGCTGCTACGATTAGCAGCCAGAGTGACCAAGGTAGAAGACAACCCGCTGGGTAATTTTCTTTATTCCTTCATGGATTACATGAGGGGGGAGGGGCGCATTATATAGACCGAGGCCCTGCGCACCCCATCCAAATCTGCGCCAAGGCGGTTGGGGAAAGCCCAATCGCCCATATCTCTTGTTCCTATCTATAACACACCCTATTATTTATTTCCTTGTCTAACAGATTATTCTCCACTAATGCAGATTATTTTCCTCTAAGCGCCCAGGTGGTTGGAGAAAACCCAACTGCTCCTATCTATAACACACCCTATTATTTATTTCCATCTCTAACAGATTATCCCCCGTAATCCAGATTATTTCCCTCTATTCCGATCTTCTTGATTCTTTATGTGTTGTTGCTGCCTGCGCCTTGGGCCACCGCGCTGCTGGTGCCTTTGTGGGTCCTGCGCCCGTAATGGCGGCCCGCAAAGGCATCCACAGCACTTAGCTGCACCTCTGTTGTGCTTGCATCCATGATACAGTGAATACAAACATTAAATGAGTTTGGACATGAGCATCCAGCACCTCAATGAATTTTGTCTGAATAGAAGACCGTAGAGAAATCTAGAAGCTTCCCTTTTGATTAAAGGCACAAGTTAATCCTATATTGACTGAAAACAATCACACATGCTGAGAATGTAGCTTATGATGGATAGAAGCATGTCAATACGATATTGCAGTTGGCACTTGGCAGTGACAGGTTCTAATTGTGAGTAAATATTTGTCAAATGCATTATACAGTGACAAGTTTGAGAAGTACTTACTGCGAAGCAAAATCTTAGACATAGTGGGAAATGCCGGACCATGATAAAAGGCATGCCTCCAAGCCTCCCTTTCACCATCATTGAGACTTACAGATTCAGTAATCTGAAAATAGTGAAAAACGATGAATTCCATGCTATATCATCTTCTGAGCTCCAATTTTCTGAATCCCACATAGAGAACTATGTGTATGTGTGTATGTTCTCCAAATCTTACAACTTGGTCATCAGCCACAATTATCAAGAGATTCAGGTTTCAAACTCTCACAACTTGTCCCTCTGTTTGTCACTTATGTGGTCTCAGTGCGATAGCCCAGTGCATGAACATTCATATAATAATTTTAAAACTGATTATCAAAGGAAAGCTCGTGGCACATTGTAAGTTTGGGGCCAGGGGACAATTCCTTCCAGAATAACTTTATTTCTGATCTAAGTTGCATAAATTGGCTTATTATGATGAAATGTTAAGGATCAATGAACATATGCAAGAGTTTTAATACTTCTGGGTTCCATTTTGACACGCAATCTGATTACAAGCACAACTCTCCACAGTTCCCTTTCACCAATCACCCTTCCTATCATAGCATACTTGACACACAAATACAGCAACTTTTGTTCAAATTATTGTAAAGAATGCATCACACAAGCCCAAAAATCCTGTTCAAGTGAATGAAACAAAGGACTCAAACCAGCAGGCAGCCTCACCTGGGTCCTGAAGGGTTCCTCGACGGTACCTGCAGGGAGTAGAGCGTACGCCAACGAATCCCGTCAGACCTCCAAGTCGTACGATTGAGAGATGGGGTATGAGGACGGCTGGGGTTTGGGTTGGGGGCCTCACCGGCGACGGCGGCGGAGTCGACGGGGAAGAGGAGGGCAGCGACGGAGTGGATCGCGCGAACCACTTCGCCGACGCTCACCGCTTCGGCAATAGCATCGGCGGCGTCTGCAACCTTGCCCAGGGCCAAGGCTTCGAGGCTTGATTCCCCGTCGCCACCGCCCCGAGGGAGCGCGGAACTGCTGCTTTCGCTCGCCATGGAAGCGCAGTTCGAAACAACACGAGTCTACGAGAGCGTTTGAGAAGTTACAGGGTTTCCGGGTGAGACATTTTAGATCATTTGCTATCGAAAATTATTTTTTATTGAGAGGTTTATTATTAGTTAATTGGCCTGTTTTAAATGCCAGTGCTCAATTTACCTTTCCAGAAAACAGGAAAAAAAATCTAGTGCTAGTATTTACGTTGCAACAGGAAGAATGTAAAACAAGAAGCAAATCTCATGAACAAAATAATCTTAAACTAGAATAAATTTTAAAATCTATAGCTATTTGCGTCGGAGTAACACAAAATTAGAACTTTTGAGTTCATCATCATAAAAATGTGACTACCCTTACACCTCAAAATTACGAGTTTTTTTACCTGATCTTACTATTAGCTACAGATTTCAGTGTGTACCCTGGTCTAAAAATCATAGATGTGGGTTATATAAGTGTAAATAGTCATAATTTTTTGAATTTCAACTCAATATCCTGATGACGCGGCGCAGAGACGGCGCACAACCGTCCCAATCCACTGCACCTTTGTTGATCGGCATCAGCGGGGGGAGCTGCCGCACGAGAAGCGTCTCCGGGTCGTTGCCGACCACGTCGCACATCAGGATGCCGCGCCGGAGATCAGCCCAGCCCAGCCATCCTCCGCCGGCGTAGTTGAAGTGCAGGGCAGTCGGGTAAGGGCGTCTTCGCGAAGAGCGCGGAGACGGCGCTGCCCGTCGCGGCAGTGCCGGAACGAACCATCCACCCGTACCCGTTCGATTACGGAAGTGGCCGCTAAGCTCTCATCAGTCGGTCTCGTTTCGATCCGCGTCTCCATCCGCGCCGGTGTTCAGCCCGACGCCCGGCGTCATGGAGCAGCCGCCCGCCACCTGCCCCGATTGAAGTCCGGCAGCGTTAACGCGCCACGGCGAACGGCGCTGCTCTGCTCTGCTCGACGAATTAAGAGGAGGAGGCGTTGGGACGGCTGCCGCCTGCGACCACCGTCTTAATTTCAGCTCATCAAACCCCAGCGTCCACGACCCAACCCATCGGCATATAACATAATGCTCCCTCCAGGTCCCGGTTCACCGTGAACACCTGCGCTCGATCGCGTTCCGTCGCGTCGGACCTCATCACCGCGTTTTAACTGATGACGTGTCGCGTTCTGATGCCAGCATACCGACCGGACAGTTAAACGGCTCGCTCTGGCGTGTCCAAAGAGCGTGATCCCATCTACTACCTGCGGTCCATGTCATGGAAAAGACCAGTGCCATCGAGTTAGTTTCGGGCCCGTAGCTGGTGCACCGGTTCCACCCACCACGTGGACACGCGGACCTATTAAGTCCCCAGCTCCCAACCGCATCGCATCGAGCATTTTCGACGCCATCTCGAGCTCCTCTGCTCCCCCTCACCTAGCTCGCCCGAATCCGAAATCCGGCCATGGCGGGCACGTGCGCCCACGTCGAGTTCCTCAAGGCGCAGCCGGCGTGGGCGCTGGCGCTCGCCGCGGTCGGCCTCCTCGTCGCCCTCCGCGCCGCCCTCCGCCTCGCGCTCTGGGTCTACGCCGCGTTCCTCCGCCCGGGCAAGAACCTGCGCCGCCGCTACGGCGCCTGGGCCGTCGTCACCGGCGCCACAGACGGCATCGGTCGCGCCATCGCCTTCCGCCTCGCCGCCGCCGGGCTCGGGCTCGTCCTCGTGGGGCGCAACCCGGACAAGCTCGCCGCGGTGGCCAAAGAGATCAAGGCCAAGCACCCCAAGGTCCCCGACGTGCGCACCTTCGTGCTCGACTTCGCCGGCGAGGGACTCGCCGCGGGCGTCGAGGCGCTCAAGGAGGCCATCCGGGGCCTCGACGTCGGCGTGCTCGTCAACAACGCCGGGGTGTCGTACCCGTACGCGCGCTACTTCCACGAGGTGGACGAAGAGATCATGCGCAGCCTGATCCGGGTCAACGTCGAGGGCGTCACGCGGGTCACCCACGCCGTGCTGCCCGGCATGGTCGAGAGGAAGCGCGGCGCCATCATCAACATCGGCTCCGGCGCCGCCTCTGTCGTGCCGTCGGATCCGCTCTACTCCGTCTACGCAGCCACCAAAGCGTGAGTCCCTGCTCTCCAGCTCCTGCTTCGCTTCCTCCCCTTTGATGCTTACTCCAGCAGTTCTTCATGTTTTCGCTTACATTGACTCGATTTTAGGATAGATGGCCGTAGTGTAATGTAAGTAACCTTAGACGGGAATGTTAATTCTCAATTGGCTGAAATTTTGGGTCTTTCCACTCAGCGCGCGAGATGTCTGATAGATTTGTGCGCTTGTTTTTAGTTTCTGTTCTGTTTGCATAAGATTATATATTGATTGTAGAAGAAAATTTGCTGATGTGTTGACTACGAAAAAATTCTAAGTTTTGCCTGTTAGATCTAGATCTAACGCTTGTGAACCTTGAGTGGAAGAACTCTTGTTTTCAGATGATAAAACAGCCGATTGAAAATTAGACCCTCCCAACCTTAGAACAGACATGGAAACAGCCTCTTACAGAAATGTGAGGGAAAAGGTTACGTACAAAAGATCTTAAGTGGGCTCGACCCTTTCCAAACCTCGTGCAAGTCGGGAGCTATGTGCATGGAGCCAACCTTAGAACAGAGGTCACGCCTTTCGTACCTGTCTGTAGTTACCTTTTTTAGGAGTTTGTTAGGATCTGCAGTCATTCTAGCAGAACCAGAGAAAGGAATCAAAACGAGCACTTTTGGTGTGAGTTTCTTTGTTAGCATGTCGTAGTCATAGCAATTTTTGATTCAGGCAGAGTAGGATACAAATACTTGGAGACTGAAACTGTACCATTCTAGGATTATTTGATATGTTCAGTTTGTTCAGATGATCAGATCTTATGTGTGATCGGTCTCTTTGTTTATGGGAAATAAAAAGGGATAATATATGTAACCAACAAGAGTGAGCTAGCTACAAGAAGAGGAGTCCACTTTTATATCTTGAAATAGTTACGCAACTAGTTTTTGTTAATGTATGAAAAATCGTAAGAAAAAATATGTTTCTTGTTGGAGTTGGTATAAGTAGATCAGTGTGCTCTCTCTGACTAAGTGCATGCTGAAAGTAGTTACTTTTTTACTTTCCAGGTACGTCGACCAATTCTCAAGGTGCTTATATGTTGAGTACAAGAGCAAGGGTATTGACGTGCAGTGCCAGGTAACAACTATTCTCTCTTAACAACAAATGCAACGTTTCTGCAAATTGATGGTCTTGCCTGTGGTCATCTTAGACTCACTAGATGTTTTCTGTAACCGTAATTTCTTGTCTGAATAACTAAAAAGAAAATGTCTTACGAAGTAATCTACTTATTCTTTAAGCTTCATAGGTGTGCTATAACAGAAAGGGATCCTATGTTGCAGTGTGATAGTGCAAACAAACTAAAATGGTCCAGAAATTTTCAGACCGCCTCACTAATTATGGTTTCGCATGTTCTGTCTATATCCAACACGTCTTTTTGCAAATGTTGCATCTATGCTGATAGAAAAATATGTTTGTCTAATTTTTTCTCACTCTTTTAACATGATTTCTACATTCTATTTAGGTTCCTCTATACGTGGCAACAAAGATGGCATCCATTAGGAAATCTTCCTTCATGGTCCCATCTGCTGACACCTATGCTCGTGCTGCTGTTCGCCACATTGGATATGAGCCTCGATGCACTCCGTACTGGCCACATTCCGTTTTGTGGTTTTTGATCTCCATGCTTCCGGAGTCTCTTGTAGACAGCGTACGCCTGAACATGTGCATCAAGATCCGCAAGAAGGGGCAAGCTAAGGATGCTAAGAAGAAAGCGCAGTAATGTTTCAGTGATGTCCCTGATACTCGTCGAATGGATGTTGAGATTTGCAAGTCTTCTACTGGAGAAGTATTTGTAGCTTTGTAGGCACTTAATTCAGCTATATGTCGCCTTCTCCATATGCTAAGCTGACAAAGTTGTTCCTCTCCACGGTTATGAAAGCACAAGTATGTATTTTTTTCGTTTCAGAATGAATGGAATGGACTCAAACAAATTATGTAACACTTGTACTCCCTTACGAATTATTGTGTCCTGTTTGGCTTCGTTCTAGTGCTGTTTCTGCACCTGTCAGAAAATTTCAGATGCCTTTCTGTCTCTTCCTTGGGATGTTCTAGTTGAATCGGGGCTGGCAAATGCCACGATTAGTCTTAAAACCAGAATTGAATCAATTAACAAGAGATCTGCATCCCTACAGATTTATAACTGTAATCACAACATAGCTATCTCTGCCGTGTTCCGTGAGAGAGGTACTATCGATGCGTTGTTTCTTGAGAGAAATCCACTCTAGTTTATCTGTTTATTCCAAGTTTATGGGTTTTTTTCAGAGAAGCTCGATACTGATTGAGCAATGACACAACACATATTCAAAAGGGACTTAGGAAGCATAGCCGCGCACGCCCAGGTACGGTTCTCAAAATAATATTCAGAAGGGACTTAGGAAGCATAGCCTTCGTTGCAGCAGAAGTGCAGATTGGCTTTTTGCACAAAGTTAGCAAAAATAGCCCAGTAAAAGTCGGCGGAGAACGTTTTGTTAATTGTTAGTATACAACATTCAGGCGAACAATGCTTTTTTTCCAAAATATCATACAGTTTAAGCACCACTTGTCAGCTGGGCCTCCTGATCATCACCCCGTATGTTGGTTGTTTTCCCTAGTGACCTCTGACTAAGTATTCAGATGATACCACTTCTCATCTTTCGAGCTTGAGATCCATTTGCAGACTGACTGCCACCAACTGTCCTCGCTAGCTCTTCCGAAAGTGCCTTCACAAGTGCGTCAAAACGGCGCTTGGCTGTAGGGTACCTTGATATTGACTTTGTGATTCCTTGCAATCTTGTGATAGATCAAAAGAAATCAGTAAAGGAGGATGAAAAATGATTTCATTAGCATAATAGGCTGTCAAGGGGATACATATATAGGCTGTCAAGCCTTACTCCAAAATGACTAAAATACCCCTGCCTCCTAATGACAGTTTTACATAGAGTACTCTAACAATCAGAAAGGTATATTTTTCCTTTATCAATTGAAGAGTAGTGGATATAAGTACCTTCGGGCAAGTGCATCTATTTCTGCTTGCTTTTGCTCATTCAATGATGGCAGATGAGGAAGATTCTCCTTGAGGCGCTTCGGATCACTGATCAACAGTACATGCTTTCCAAGGTATGCTTCCTCTTCTTCTGTAAAATTCTCAGCTTTAATTTGCTCTTTGATGACCATCAGAGGGTCAAAAAACCAATCAAAAATTTTACTTTTAGGCCTGTTGTTGGATGTTATAACAGAGCCACCACCTGCATATTTCATAGTCAAGTCAAGCAGAGTCACGAAATCTCTTTTAGCGGTACCAAAAAACTTTTTTTCCACTCACTTAAAATTAGACCATCAGAATTGGCTTTTGCAGACCGGAGGAGTGCCTTAAAGATAACGTATGCTGGTAAACCGACACCAAGTACCCCACTGCTGACTTTGCCTGCCTTTGTTGCTTCTATATCTTTAAGGGTTATCACTCCTTCAGCTACCAGATCCTTGCCATGGTGCTTACACTCAGCGAACAGGTGATCTAGCAACTAAACAACGTTTCAATAATCTAAATCAGTTATACTGCAAAGATTTCCAAAATAAAATGATTTAATTTTAAAGAGATGATAAAATATCAAGGCATACTATCTAAACTTTGCAGAAGTACCACCACCATTATAAAGACATAATTTGAGATCATCTGTATGGAATAAATGGCAGTATTGAGACTTCTTATTTGGTGGGAATGCATATTTTATTAGTTTTTGCCAGAAGAATCACCTTAAATGGATTGAACTCAACAAAACTACTTTTAAATGATGTAACACGTTCTGGAACTTTCTTAGCATCAGGCTTCTCCTTGAATGAAGTGGGTCTCGAGAGCGAACCACCGTGTGATGAAGCTTCATCTTTCCGATATTTAATTCTAGACATGGAAAATGGTTTTAAAAATAATTTGCATTATTCAGAAGGTTCAATACAATGACAACAAATTACTAATACACAAGTTATACCTGGGAAAACAAGATCCTGGCGCCATATCTAGTACATCATTTGTATATTCATCAAAGATGGATACTGATGATATTACATAAGATAGTCCCAAAAAAAGCGAGGATTCCTGGCACATGAACAAGACTGCAAAAGTAAGCTTCATGCCTCTACAGCTAACAATCTGATCAGATAAAATACGGTCATAATACAAGTTTTATGCTAGAAATGAAAACTTTTGTTGCCATTCCAAACAGGTTTATTGGTACCTGATAAACCACAGCAGCAGCATATGCACCAAAAGGAATACTGCAGATAATGGAAGCAAGAAAAGCTCCTAGAACTGCAAATGGCCAGAGAAGGATAGCGAGACCAGCAAAAGGCACACAAGCTGTCTCAAGAAAAGGTCCTTCTCTGCCAACAAGATCTTCTATTAACCTCTTCCATCCTTTGAAAAGCATCACAGGGAACTTGTAGAGAGCTATTAGTGTGAACATTATTGAATCCACTACAAGTCCACAAGTAGCAGCGAATATTGAACCAGGAATCTGAAGCAACCTGGAAAATGTAAAATTAATTAATTTGCTATTGTTATACAGAACTCTTCCACTACAAAGATCATTATTCATGTACATAAATATGTAGCAAGTACATCAAAATTTATGGCATAAGAAAATTCCTTTTTCAAATAGAATTCCACAGACATTTTCTTTAACTTGACTGAAGGCTGAAATGGCATTGATATATTCGTTTCTGGTGAGAATTTTACTCTGTAATGCATTGCTATCCTCAACAGCCAACAGTTTTATGGTCTACAAGAAAAATATGCCCAAGATTACTACAAAATAATTTATCTAGCATACTAAATAAGTTTCATTATTACGCAGTTACGATGACTCATTCAATACAATTTGGCTAGCATGTGCGTTGTACTGTTGTGGAACTTAAAACTAGTTTCATGTAAGCACATGAAAAGCTAATGTGACAAAGTTACAATCTTATTGAGAAGAACAGGAAAAGCTGAAAAAAATAACAGAATGCAGACCTTATCTCATATGGTTTTCCATCTGGAGGTGCATGAAGACGAATCTCGTCCATAATTGAAAAATACGAGTGTAACAGCACGTCTTTCATGTCCCTGGCTACTGTACAGCTTCCTGTGATAGTGCTCCATGTTCCATCCTGTGTTTCAAGTTAGCTAACCATGTTCAAGTATGACAAAAGCAGGTATTACCTTATTAGAGTAAACATGATAAAAACCGAATAAGCTGTACCAGGAAACAGTGAACGAGTGGCTTTTCTTTCCCTTCCCCGACTGCATCAAATGTGGCCATTACTGGTGCTAGAAAGCCATAACCTAAACCAGCAAGGATGCTACCACCGGTGCCAACTATTAACCATAGAACTAAAAGCACAGTTACAGCGATAAGAAGCAGCAGCTTTACAACTGGTCCCACCACCTTGGTTCTGCATTCATAGAAAGACCATTAATGTATCTAAATACACCAAATTCCATGATACTTTCTTTTAGAACCGAATTGTACAAAATTGCAAACACTACCTGATTATGCAGTAATATGTCCAAATCACATGCATAGGCCACAACCCCAAAATGAGTACAGACATTCCAATTGTCATGACAAGCCATGCCCATGGGCCAAACAGGACACCTGTGTAGGCAAGATTAACACAAAACTAATAGCCAACGAAAACAGGGATGAACTAGATATGCAAAGCAGTCGATCACTCCAAAATGTAGCAAAGGTATGAATGACCACCGAGTGCACTCCATGGAACTTTATAGCTAACAGACACTCGACAAGTCAACATAATTTTTACCCTTGTTATCATGAACTACCAAAATCATATAAAGGGCATACCCAGTGCTGAAAGCTCCCACACGTTGTGGGGTCTGGGGAAGGGAATTTCTAGGCAGCCTTCCCCTTGCTTATTTTGCAAGGAGGCTGATTCGAACTAGAATTCTGATTGCAAATGGTACAGTAATCAAATTACACATTTACATCCCTCATGAAGCACAACAACACAAATATGAAGTCTAACTGAAATGACATGAATGAACCCATAAATGCAGAAAATGAACCAGACCGATTGACTAGCGTCCATAAAGTCCATACTCTTTAAAAATTATAGAAGCAAATACTTTCCCTGCCAAAAGAATAAAAACAACAGTATTTTCTCAATTTGTTCTTATCATTGAGCTAACCAAATAACATGTACAGCGTTGGTTCCATTATTGTTAAATAATGCTATACATCAACTTCATTGGTGATGCGAGCATTTATGCAAGCCCAATCAAAGCAACCTCCATCATTGTTGAAATTTGAATCCTGCAACAATTGCATGGAGCAATCAAGCATCGGTAATATCATAACGAGAATGGGCCACACAGACAAGCTACCCGATCGACAGCCATTCTTCACATACTACTGGGTTGTAAATAGGTTGATTGGATTCATGAAACAAGGAAACCGTCCTCTAGTGCAATTCCAATCGATACACATACACACAAAAGAAACTGAGAAGCAACCATGCAAAATGGACTAACACAGCAGTTGTGCAGTTCACCTTTAATGATCCCCAGGAGGAGTAGCCCAAAGAAGAACGGCAGGAACTTGAAGAAGCTCCAAACAGATTTCCAAAACCCAGTCTCCATTGGAAACCTTGGCCAAGTACTCTTTTCACAATCTCATTCCCTTCCTTCAATCCTATCAAAGGATTCTACCCAGGATGTGAAAACCCGGAAGAGAATAGCGTGAATACTGAATTTCTCTCCTAGAGACACAAACTGAGTAACAGAAAGATTTCAAGAACTCACCAGTCCCTCGTCAAACCCAGAGTAGAGAGGTGAAATCTGGAACTGACATTCACGACGAACCCTGGAACCGCCAAAAAGGTGGGGCTATGTTGTTGGTTGGTGCTTTGCAAGAACGGGGGTGGCGGTGGTTATGGGCAGTAAATTAAAAAAAAAATATTACGACCACCGAAAAAGTGAGACTGGCTTGGTAACCGTCCTGCGCTGTAACTGATGTAGTGCTGTTCGAGAAGGATCTGATGCCGGGAGGGAGAGCACTGGAGGAAGGCAGCGCAGAGGTCGCTGCTGTTTAATCGGGGACTTGGAGGAGTAAAGGAGCTCGCTTTGCAGCTTGTCTGCTGGTGGAATGGGGGTTGGTGCCGGCGCTGCGGAGGCGGCAGAGCCGGGGGCTGTGCAGTTGCAATCGCGGCAGCAGGAGGCGCAGGCACGAGGAGGAAGCCGGGTTTGAAAGGAACGGAGGACAAGGGTGGTCGGCCAGATGCGTTCTTCATCAGAGGTAAACTAAGCACATGGCGACGTGTTATTCAAAAACACCATGGTGACGGGAAGCGGAGATGATGCCGATGGTCAAAGGAAATGACAAAACTTTGAACGGTACCTGTACTGGATTCGATTTTTTTTCTAGATTTGGAGTCGGTTCAGAAGCGCATGTTATTCAATTTGAATCGACTATAATTTAGTTGTGTCGGCAAGAGAGAGATTTTTTTCTGAAACACATAGAAAAGTTATGTGTTATTACATTAAGAAAAAAGATATGTACAGACGCACCTAAACAAAGGAAGGTTTCTTATGCTAAAACAATAGGGGATAACGCAATGCAACAGATCCAAATCCAATCAGAAGATCAGGAATATGACTTTAACCACGCTTCTTAGTCACCGTTACAACTTCAGAAAGTTTGTGTTCATGTTTCCTAACAATTTTACTGTCGTGAAGTAAGTACTTATTGTTTCACTGTCAGTGATGAATTACTTTTTACATTCCTTCGTTTAGCTGTTACTTTTGGATATTCAAGCATCAGTTTAGCTGTCTTGATCTCTACAGTCATGGTTACGCGTTTTTTTATCAGTTCTTTGCCAAACAACCTTTCTACTTTGCTTTCATGCTGACAATTCAAGCAAAAGACAGAGGCAACAGCGAGCAGGCAGACACGTGTAAGCTGCTGCTGTCTGTAAATGGGGAACAAATCAGTAACCAATTTGTACTCTTAGCTCACTGAACTCCAAAATACCTGATCTGAAAGTCGCGCCCGCCCGGGGTTCTAACCCGGGTGCCGCACCCGATCCCGATTTTATCAGAGTTGTTCAGTTTGGGGCCTCCCTGTTTCCCGATCAAAAAAAAATCTCAGCATGCACCAACAACCACATCATGTCACAGAACCTAAAACAATGGACATTGATTCGTTCAACCTGAAGCGTCACATTGATTCTTTCGCCATGCAGACATCAGAATCGCATCCTTAAAGATGAACAAGAAAAGAGAAATAGAGAACTTTCACCATGGACAGGAACACACACATTTAGCTTCACTGATGGGAACAAGAAATACATACAATCTCCTCATTCCTATCCACAACCACTTGTAGGAATGAGAGACGACCAAAGTAGTAGGGACCATAAAAAAGCCCAACACCAGGCCTAACATCACTAGTTCACAACCACCATGGCTGGCACTTGCAACTAACTACAAGATTAAAAGGCTTTCACCCCCATGTTCAGGGACCCTTTTCCTCCATGGAGAGGTGCTGGTAGTGAGCTAAGTTGGGGATTACGTATCAACCCCTCAGATTCCGGACATAAAAACCTTCCAGAAATTAAACACTTGGAACTAAATAGCACAACTTATAATCTAACAAGTAATAATAGTTAGCTCGGACGACGGGTCAGGTCATTAGGCTAAACTTGGATAGAAGACTGGCACGAGCTCGGCACGATCTGGCCCGCGAGGGCCCGGAGCTTCATGTCCTTGAGAGCAGGGTCCTCGAGGAGCAGGACCTTGTCCTTGTCCCCCACCCCAACCATGTGGAGGTGGTCCGTGTCCTCCCTCTCCTTGCCCCTGAACAGCAGTCTCTGCTCCCTGGGCTCCAGCCCTGTCACCATGGACAGAATCACCTTCAGCTCCCCTGCGGATTCAGAAACAAGTTCGTTAAGCAAACACACACACAAAAAAAAGTAAAGAAGGCTTATTAAGAAGGAAGAGTAGAGAAAATGGACAACATGTGTGCAAATTTGGATGCCTTTCAGGCTCGCCGACACTCACTGGCAGATGCCGGCAATGCATGTATGAGCATGAGCTGGCAGTGCCAATCGTAGCCGCGAATAAATTATGAGTGTATGCCCATGCTAAGGTGTATGACTTTTTTTGGTCTCTTTTGCGTCAGCATTGGTTGTATCGTGTAGATACGGTGAGACTTATGGAGCAGAAGTACCGTATTTCTGAAGGGGACCTGGTACTTGTCGGTTATTTATGTATTCAAGGTGCCGACTTTCCTAGCTGTCAAGTAGTATAAAAATATGGAAATTTGCAGCAGGATCTTACTACTCGGAAGCTTCTCGTTTATATTCGGTGTTTATATTGTGCAAACTGAGAAGAATCTGGACCCAAGACCAGTGTTTTTAATGTGATTTTCGTGAGTAAATATGACAAAAATTTGGAGCAGAACTACCGAGAGAGGCGGTTTTGCAGTGTACACAGGGAGCCGCTGCTATCACAGTTCACATCTAGTGCACAGGTGAAGGACTCTTAACTGCGTTCAACTGCTACCAAACAACTGAACTCATTACACGTATTTTTCTTCCAATTCCAAGGATTTTTCATCGGCAAACTAAACTATTTAGGATCACAGAAGACAGTAACTGAAAGTACGTATATGACTGTAAAAGAGTCCTAATCAGAGTGCGGTGTTTAGCCCTAAACTTTGGAGCATGGACAAATCAGCCGATCGAAAGTAGAGAGAAAAGAGCCTTTATTAGATTAGAGCAGGGTGCTCACCAAAAGTGGAGGTGGCTCCGATGGACACATGATGCCAGGAGAAGCCGGTGGCCACCCTCACCACGATCACCTCCTCGCCGCCCCTCCCCTCCCTCTTCTGCACCAGCATCCCTCCCGGTCTCATCTCCCACTCAATATCCCCGGCTCCACCCGCACCGGCGCCGGCAGTGTCGCCGCCGCAAGCACTCATCGCCTGCTTCGACGATGATGAGGAGCCCCTCTTGAAGAACCTCTTGGAGCACCTCAGCTTGATCATGGTTGCAGTGGTGAACTCTAGCTGCGCTAATAGCTAGCTGCCTGCTCCACTCGATCCAATGGCCTCGTTTCTATCTGCAACGAAATTTTGAGCTCTAGATTACCAGCGCGTCCTGTGTGCATATATATAGGAGGAGGAGGAAGCCAGCTGCGACTGCAAGAGGGGTTAGCACACACAGGCTGGCTTTAGGGGCGTGCGTGTGTTTAAAGCCGAGTCCAACGATGAGGCATGCAATCTCTGCAAAGTCCAGAGCGTGGGACCCAGAAGCTTTTGTTTTCAAGAAAAAGGATAAGCATGCTGTTAATCTATACTCCCTCCGTTTTATATTAATTGATGCTGGTTAGTTCAAATTTAAACTAACCAGCATCAATTAATATGAAACTGAGGGAGTATATATAGCAGCAGTACTGCTGCAGCTGCCAATCTTGCTGACATGTTTTCAGTAGAGTCGCGTCTATGGCGATGACAATGGAGCTGCACATGGAGGGGTTGGCGCCAAAAATGATGATGAGCCTTTGATGATGATGATAGGATCGGGACTAAGAAAAAGAAAGAGACGGTAATTGGGGTGGTCGGTCGTTAGCTATAGGCCATAATTAGATAAGCGTCTATATTTCATTATTGATTGACATGATGACGCTAGTCACATCGAGCGTTTTATGTACTCTCCCCATTTTAAGTTATTACTGTTATAGTAATAATAATTTTAGTTTAAAATAGATTAAAATTGGTGTTCTAATAATAACAACACTTTAAAAACAGGGTGAGTAGTTTGTGTCAGGAGCGTGCAATCGGGTGCCGAGGTTTGCATTAACACACGGGTGCCGAGCGTGCAATCGTGTAACAAGCTCGCATGTTTTGAGTAGGGAGGAAGATAATTATGTGCGAGCTAGTTCCGAATTCGATGACTCTTGGTGCATTGTAACATCTGAATTTCTGAGTCGTCGGCGTGCTCTCAAACAACGATAAGATCGAGGTGGTGCCGATCCCGATATAAAATGGAGTCGGCGCCGCGCAAGGACCTCCATGCATGAGCAGGAAAAGGAAAATAATAAACTAGTTTATCAACCGAGCGAACAGCATGTCGTCCGCCGCGTGGATATTGTTATGCCCCGGCCACGGGCGCGGCGCCATGTTGCAGGGAGGGAGGACGTGCGCGCGCCGCGCGCGGGCGTCGTTTCGCGTCGGAGCCGCCGTTATTCCCGGTCCGAGCCCGAGATGCTCGCCGTCCGCCACATGGCGCCGCTAGGATACGGATCGCCCCCGGCGCGCCCCCGCGGTGATCTAGCCTGTGTCGGCGGATCGCGTGGTTTCGGGTCCACGCTCTCCGACCACGTCGGCGGCTTTGGATCTCGTCGTGGCGACGCGCATCTGCTACATATGCGGGCGGATCAAGCCATCGTTGCCAGTTGATTGATTACCATGTGCTGGCTCTTGTTTGCCTGGGTTTATCCACTTGAGCGCGCGGCACAGTTTGCGGGAGGAGAGGTTCGCCGCTGCACGCCGCAGCCACGAGGGCGGCGCGGCCGTCCATGGCAGCCGCCCGTCGTCAGCGCATCTGCACGCGGACGCCGCCCACCACGTCGCGCAACGCTGGCCCCGCCAGGGGCCTTCCGTCGCTGCTGCTTGTACGGCACACAACTCGCTGGTGTGACAACGTGCAAGGGCCGTCCTACAATTAGGTCGACTCGGGGCAGTGCATATGCATCGATCCCGCTCTCCGGCGTGCATTGCTCCATTCGCGTGTCGTTGTCCACGCGGACCAGGCTCATGGTCAACCCTCAACATGCTCGGAATGAAGTGTCTTTTGATGTGTTTCGGGTCTTCACCGATCGATCAACAATCTGATCGTGTATGGAAAAACTTTACGTTCCAGCTTAGCCGTACGTTCTTTTCGGCAACCTGGGCACTTGACCCTTCTGCCACTGATACATTTGTTTGCAAAGATAAAACAAAATGTTGACCGCCCTGATCGGATCAACCCCCTATCGAGATTTTGAGTATGTATGCATATATAGGCGACGGAGGGAGATGCCGCCACAGATGTCGACACGTGTTCTTCGTCTTCCTCGGAAGGAAGTATGATGACCTCTCCTTCCTCCGGCGAGGCGGCGGCATACGCCGCGCATCGGTCTGCTCAACGAGGGGACGCGTCTTCCTCCTCTTCTCTGACGGCATATTGTCACGCGGAAAAGTCGAATTCGGGCTGCTACGAGTTTGGCTAGACCGCCTACACGGGAATGCGAGGTGAGGCGCCCCGGATCGCGACGGGGGAAGCAACGCCACCACGCAGATGCTGATTTCTTCCTCCGGGACGCTAGCTCTTGATCCTGCTCTCCGCCGGCAACATCCGTGACGCATCGATCTTCTCCACGATCGGAAACGCCTTCACCCTCTTCGCCGCACAGGCGTCTCCTATCCAGTCTCAGTTCGGCGGTCAAGAACTGCCCGTTGCCGCGGGACAAGGCCTCTGCCTTCTTCACGAGTCCGCGGAGGGTGAAAAAAAGTTTGGCCGCCAGCCGCTTCTTCAAGCGTCGCGGTCCAGTTTTGACAGGTATCTTAACGGCAGCGGCAAAGACCACCACCTCGACGCGCTCTGGGTTCAAGCTCAAGAACTCGACGCCTGGGCGACGAGCGGGCGAATCCCTCCCCATCTCGCTGGGAGCAGCGGGCTGCCGCTTACGGGACGCCCTCTCAACTGAAAAAAAGAAAGCCCTCTAAAAGGAGAAAGGAGCATGTATGGCAGTGTATCGATCGACCTGTCAGATGCGGATCAGCTTAACCAGATGGGAGCTGATTAACAGATGGGGAATGCAGAAAAAGAAGTATTTTTATACACGGGGCAAAAACTGGATCATTGGTCTGGGCTCTTGCCAGTCAGTTTTGACGTAACTCTAGATGCCAAGCAGTTTGCAGAGTTGCTAGACTAACAAATTAACCTTACATCGATCCAAAGAAACGAGACGTGCGTACGTGGAGCAGGCCAGATGCATGGTGCGCGCCTTCGCTTGGTCTTGGCACCAGAAGGACAGGGCCGCAAAGTAGCACACCGCGCGTGGCAGACCTGGATTCAGCTAACCGAGAGCTCCGGAAACAAGAGATTCTTAGCCGGACATCTAGTTCTCGGAAGACTAGTTTAAGGCAAGACCAAGAAGGGCGAACGGACAGAGGTGTTGTGCTCATCAGTACTCTACCCAAAAAAAAACACAAATATCGCTTCCCTGTCATTTGACCTGTCAACTTCTTGTAATGCTCTGACACGAACACGAGCATCTCCGCATTATATATCCACACACGCACGCGCGCGCACACACACAGTTCTGCTCTTGCGATTGAGAGCTGCATGCGTAGGAGAGACGACACGATATGAGGTTCGTTGGACTGGTGAGCTTGCTCGCTCTGATCTTCCTCTTGAGCTTCAGGTCCCTGCTCCATCAGCAGGTGCTTGTCGGTAAGTATCCACTGCCAGATGCTGGTTTACCAGTTTAATTTAACTGTGATCAGCTGTTGCTATTCTGTGTTACTGAATGGCTTCAACTTCTCTTTAACTTTCTCCTTGGATTGGAAGGAGAAGGTGAAGCGGCGGCAGCAGAGAGCAGGCGGCAAGGCAGGAAGAGGAACGGGCGGGAGCACGCCAAGCAGTGGGCCGAGGAGAGGAAGAGGATGAGGTGGTTCATGACGAAGGACTACGCCTGCGTGCGGCGGCACACGCCGAGGAACAACCGGCTGGATCCTTAGTTTGCGTCGTGCTTGCTGAAGCTGATCAAGTTGGTGAGCGTAAGTCCCCAGTGTGAAGCAGTCCTTCGCCACGAATTTTGCAACCCCTGACAGATTAGGAACTTGTAGCGATAGGAATTTTACTATATAGAAGTAAAAAATGTTTCCTTTCTTTTGAATGTTGCAAGGAGAATCAAGGTGATGGTTTGAATCTGCGAAGCTGATATTTAATGTCGACTAGGAAATGGAGTCAGTTTAGTGTGTTATGTTTCTCTTGAGTCTGAACTCTGAAGTGTAGTGACAGGGTGCAATAGTGAAAGTTCAGAGTTGTTTAACTCTGGAATAAAGGTTGATCACTGATCAGGATAAACTGGACTTTTCCCTAGAACAGTAGTGTGGAGAGGAATTTATAACCCAACTATATTTTAGATAAGCGCTTATTTGCATTGGAAGAGCACAGGCAAACACTACCCTGTTGTACAAATTTCAGGTGGTCATCACAGTGTAGCTCTACCCCATTTCAAATGTACATGTTTTACACTCTTTGTTGCAGTGCGGAACCCAAAAAAATGGCATTGATCATAGCGACAAATCACATGGTTCGTCTAGGGCTCCGCGGTAGTAGACTGAGTCAAGCAAGCCAGTGATTAGGGCTTTGACCACGGATTAGCTCAAAAGGCAGGTCTTGATCAGCAATTCTACGTGTGATCTAGCAGTACTGAACACATATCCGAGTTCTGCGTATGGTCCTACTCGGTAGAAGAGCATCCAGGAGTCACTGACAGGTGGCCTTGGGCTGTGACCGCACCCATCCTGCCGTACATGAGCGCATCCTCCAATCTGTACAGAATTGTCACCGAATTATTAATCAGATGGTGCCTCTGATGCAGTGATCGATGCTATAGTTCCAAATCCGTAACACGAGGGCTGTGCTAACCAAACTACACCTAGGCTTCCGCTTTCTTTTACTTCGTGGCCCCTTGGTACTCGTACACAATGTTTCGGAGTCAAACGAGGTGGCTTGCTTGCGTTGGCTTCGATGGCTTGAGAAACGCAACTTCAATGTGCAAGCAACGTATGAACAGCATGGATGGACATGAATTGAGCCTTGCAGTTCTTGCGGCTGCTGTATTTTACCCATGACGTCTTCACAATCTCTGGTGTCGTCTCGCGGTTGGACAGAGTAGACATCACCCTTGCCCTGGTCACCTTCTTCACCGGTAGCCTCCAAAGTCTTCTCGTCCACTCCCTCTTCCCGCATCTTGGCCTTGAGCTTACTGGAGAGGTAAATGAAATTACACTTCAGGTTCAGAGTTTGTGGTCTTACATTTTTTTCAAGACAAGATTGTCTTGTAAAAAAGAAACAGGGCATGCAGCTGCAAACGAGGACAAGCTCGCAATGTTTGGCCTAATGAGGCTTGGGCTTGGGCCTGAGCTGTTACGTTTCAGCTCGTTTAGCAGCCCAAAGAGGAGGGGCTTCCTGTCTGTCAAAACAAGCAACGGTTCCCAGCGAAGCGGACCTGGACCCACACCTCCGCGCCGGCTCGCTTCCGGCGGTGCCGTGACCGCGTCGTCCCCGTCTTTCCCTCTACTGCTCTCTCCACGGCCGCCGCGCCACCACACTGCCGGTGGAAGAGGAGGCGCCGGGATGGGGAACATCTTCGTGAAGAAGCCCAAGATCACGGACGTGGACAGGGCCATCCTCACCCTCAAGACGCAGCGCCGCAAGCTCGCCCAGTTCCAGCAGCAGGTCCGCTCCCCCTTCCCTTCCTCTCCCCTGGCGCATGGGCGTCCCATCTCTCCTCGCATATACTCTGCGCGTTATATGCTTGAATTTTCCGGTGGCTTCTGCTGTTTCCCCACCCCACCGCGAGGCCGAGACGGATCGCCTCAGATTTGGTGCCCGCGTCGATGTCACGCAGGTGCGTATGTAGCTGGGGATGGGATCGGGAATTGGGTTGGGTAGAGTCGCTTTGAGAGCTGAATCGGAGGAACTCATGCCAACTTGCTAGTATATCAGGGGTTTCTCCTGATCTTATGGTTTAGTTGTTGATCCTTTGTTGGAGTCTGACATAGCTTCGATCTGGGTTGAGATTTCTGTCTCTCTAACGGGCAATGAAGAATTTGAGAATTGTATGCTTCTCAGTTCCCAGGGACTACAGTCCAGTATCTGCAGAAATTGCAAATTTCAGGTTGTCGAAACAATACGCTAACTAGAGAAATAATAATAATAATAATACATAGTTTCGGAGTCCATCACTAAAACCATATCTGCTTCTGCTGCAAGTTGAGTGCGCTGCCACTATCCTGTTCCGCCAAGTGTTCGCCATGTTGGGTGACGCTTGCCAGCACAAACAGTTGAATTTTGGGTACCTTTCACAAACCTGCATGCTACCGCATATTAACAAAACTACATCTTCTCAGAACTGTAATATAACATAATCTATAGTTGGCTTACATGTGGGTCCAGATTGCTGCTCCATTAATATTCTGATGAATATATTCTCTTGTGGAACTGAGGGCACAGATAGTTGTAGTTGTACTTTTGTGAAGCAGGTGCTAGAAGTCCTATTGTTGGTTAGATGCAAATATCTTTTAGTTTTACGAAATTTAATCTTTTTTTATGCTAGAATGTATGCAATGAAATGTTGTCATGGTTCATCTTTTGAGCTCAGATCAATGTAAACTATATTGCAGCCAAATGTTCTTATTTTGGCTGGACAATCATAATTTCCATATTGAATCTCTTTCCTCGTCCAGCTTGAGAAGGTCATTGAGGCTGAAAAAGAAGCTGCACGACAGTTGGTTCAACAGAAGAAGCGGGATAGAGCTTTGATTGCTCTTAAGAAGAAGAAAGCTCAAGAAGAGTTACTAAAACAAGTTGACACATGGCAAATGAATGTTGAACAACAGGTTTGTAGTTCATTAGAAGAACTTCTGGCTCAATATGAATTAAACATTATTGTATTGGCTTGAAGTTTAACATATCTTCTTGAAACAAATGGAATTGATACTAAACATTGAGTTTCTTAATTTGATGTATAATCTCATTGGTTTCCTGTCTTATTGTAGCTGGCAGACATTGAACTAGCTAGTAAACAAAAGGCTGTATTTGATAGCCTGAAGGCTGGAAATGCTGCCCTTAAATCTATACAGAGTGAAATAAACATTGATGATGTCCAAAAGCTGATGGATGACACAGCCGAGGCCAAGGCTTATCAGGATGTAAGTTCAGTTACCTCTGCCTGTACATTCATTTCTGCTGAGTATTGTGAAAGTGACATCCATCCCCCGGTAATCTTTTTGGGAGTTAGGAGTCATTGTCTCCTATAAGTACCTTCAGTTGTATCCTAGTCTTAATACATAAAATGGTGCCTCGAAGGCTCATTTTGATTTATTTGTGGAGGCCGTTAAAGTGTATAGGGACTGTGATTAGCAACATATAGTGACATTAAGAAGTGATCATATCTTGTTTTGTTGTAGAAGTATCGAGCTGTTTCTATCCAGTCTTTGGCCGCAACTTTGGCCGCACGCCCATTTCTAGATTTTTCATTAAAAAGGAAATTTGAGCATTACATAAATAAGAGCACCGATTTATAAAGTGAAAGCTGATTGTATCTACTACATATCACCCTTGTGAAATTGTGGCATATGTACAAGTACTTCTATTACCCCTTTCTTTTTTGGGGCTTAAAATGCTTGCCTTTTGTTATGTTACCAAAACTATAATTTAATGAACCTGCTTATCCCTTGCTGTTGATTGCAGGAAATAAATGCTGTTCTCGGCGAGCAGCTATCAGCTGAGGATGAAGAAGCTGTTATGGCTGAATTTGAAAATTTGGAGGCTCAGGTTTGTCCCAAGAAGCTTTTAGAGTTCTCATTTGTTGGAAAGCAACAAAAAATTCTACAACATACAAGAGAGCCTGAAAATTTGCTTCAGGCCAGATTGACATTGTATCACTCATGATCCATACATTCCTCCTTCTCTCCCACATATACAAAGATAAAGATTATAATGTCCCTGCTCGGGCCACAAAAATGGGGCTGAGGCAAAAGAAAGATGGCCCCATAAGACCTGTGGAACCACTTCACTTTCTATGCATACACCATGTTATTAGGGGGCTTGAGCTTGAGTAGTGTCTCCCCCATACTGCCTTCTTTTTTCTGATCCCTATTATCTGTTGCAGAGAGCACTTCTTGACGCCTGATTTTTTTTTGTCTGATCCTGTCCATGCTACATTTAGAGCAACACATTAAAAGGCTTCAGATTTATGAACTGAAGCAAAGACAGATTTGCCTTTTTAAAAAGTATCTTTAAATCTTTGTTTCTTGTGTCATCTTTCTTTGCAGCTTGCTGTTGAGTCTTTACCAGACGCTCCAGTTACTGAAGTACGATCTGAAGAGAAGGTGAAAGCACCAACTGACACAGAAGCTGTGGATGACATCGAGCTTCCTGATGTGCCGTCTAAGGCACCCCGGAGACCAGAAGCCCCAGAAAAAACGAAAGGTATTGATCTCAGGTTCTACGTCATTACTCTCAGTGCCTTTGCTCAGGAAGAAAAGTTCGTTTTATTTTCATAGGTACAATTTTTTTCTATTGTGTGCTGATGATATATTGTAATTTGGACAGTTTTGGAAGAGCCACTTCCTGCATAGTGTATGGAAATGGGACGAAAAGGCCACTTCTAGTTTGCAGAGATTGTAACATATCCACCATTTCATTGTACTACCTCGACTTCAGGCATCTCAAAGTTTATTATGTACAGCATCAAAGTATCCATCGATGTAACAGATCCATAACACATGATTTATATACTTAAGGAAGCCTAGCTAGCTTCCTGTACTATTTCACTGTTTGCACTTGTGACATGGATTTTGTTGTTGCAGTTGTTTCGAACGAAGCATCATTGGTCTCAACAAAAAAACACTTGAACGACTGAAGCAGAGGCGTAGGCACACACTCCACGGTCCACGCAACGCTAACGACCGTGGGGTAGAAAGGAGAGTCGTTCGTTTTGATTGTCCCTCGACTCCTTCCCGTTCGAGCGGCCCTCCTGGCAGTGGGTTGCACGTCCCGAATAGGACCTTTCGTTTCGTCTTTGTAGGCGTCAGGGAAACGTTGCCGAAACGAAACAGCTGAAATGATTACGCAACCAAGGTTTTTGACTTCCGATAGATGCCAGTTACCCTTTGTTAAAGTTAAGATTACTTTGAATTTGAGTGAGTTTAGAAACAAACTTTTGCCGGGACAGATGTAGTAGTGTATATTTTTCTACTTTGCTTAATTGGGTTACGACACAGCAAGGCAGCCACCCTGCCTCCATTTTTTTTAAAAAAAAGGAAATGAAAGGGAACAATCCACGCTCTCTATGATTGCAGCTTAACTGCAGATCCATTGTGTTCTTTGTATACTACGATTCACCAAGCAAAAATAAGAAAGTATCTGAGGTCCTGTCGACGACCGAACAATTTCAGAAGCCCTTCGTCGACCGCTCGAAACAGTAGTGCACCACAGGCATCGGGCATTCGGCAACGGTCCGTCCAGCGACCGGACCTGAACGACTGACCCAGGTCCGTGCGGCTTGATCTAAGCGGCGAGCGTGGTCAGCTTGCGCGCGACGCTCCTCGTTGTGGTGACCAGCTTGAACCACTGCCGCTCCGGGTCGCACGTCCCGTCCCCGCGCAGGCACGCGCACGGGTTGGTCACGATGCTCCTGCCGTCCTCGCCCACGTCCAGGCACAGCATCCCGCCGCCGTCCAGCCACCCCGGCGCTGCCTCTGCCGCGTCGACGGCGACGTGCATCCCCGAGTCCGACACTAGGCGCCACGTCGACAGGGCGTCGCCGCAGGCGACGGCGCTGAGCCGCGCGGGCAGGCCGCGCCCATCCGCCCGCAGGCAGCACGGGAGCCGGCCCGCGTCCCTCAGCAGCAGCTTCGACGCCGGCGGCGCGTACGCCCACGCGTCCGTCTCGTTGCACGGGCCGAGCTCCAGCGTCGTCATCTTCGCGGCGCGCACCGCGCAGAGCCCCGTCATCGGATGGAACAGCGCGGCGTACGGCGGCGCCTCGGCGTAGCCCGGCCCTCGGAGCGGGCGCTGCAGCGCCTGGACCCTCGGGAGCACGGTCTCGTTGCGGGGCCTGGTCCAGGACCAGTCGAGGACGCCGTACACCTCGTCCATCCCGGCGACGCCCTGCCGCAGCGCGTAGCTCCCCTGCAGCGCCCAGAGCGCCCAGTCCAGGTCGAGCTCCGCGGCCACGGAGGCGGCGCACGGGTAGAACCGGTTGTCCTTGAGGTCGCCGCCGCGGAAGTCGGCGCCGAACTCGCTGAGGAAGAGAGGGAACCCCCGGTCGAGCAGGAACCCGCCGCGCCGGGAGAACTCCCGCGCCGCGCGGCCGCAGACCTCGTTGGCGTTCCCCGTCTCCCACGCGCGCGCGTCCGAGAAGCTGTACCAGTGCACCTCGAACACCAGCTTGTTCTCCGCCGCGAAGCTCACGCCCACCTGCCTCGTGCCCAGGAAGGACAGGTCGTAGTCGTAGCCCAGGCCGCCCATGATCACGAGCGCCCTCGGGTTCGCCGCGTGCACCGCCTCCGCGCCCCTCTGCATGTACCTGTGCCGGCGCAGTCAGCTCAGCTGTGAGGCTCCAAACGGCGAGGTTATATATATAAACTAACTTACGTGTACCAATCTTGGGGGTTCTGCCTCGGGCCACGGAGCTCGTTCCGCAGGCTCATGCCGACGACATTGGGCACGTCGGCGAAGATCATGGCCATGCTGCCCAGCCCGTCGACCCAGACGTCGGGGTCGAAGTCCCGGTCGCCGAAGAATCCGTTGCCGTCGTCGTTGCCGCAGCACCACCCCGGGCTGCTCACGTGGTTGTCCAGCACCACCATGACGTCGTTCTCCCCGAGGCTGCGGACCACGGCCTTGAACGACTCCATCAGCGTGAGGTCGAGGAACCCGGGGTTGTTCACCTGGACGCCGCCCACCGTCTCGGCGAGGCCGTGCGCCAGGAGGGACTGCCGCACGGTGAGCGACGACAGGGACGCGTTGGTCGCCAGCGCGATCGGGTACGTGAGCCGGACGCAGTTGAAGCCCAGAGAGGCGAGCCCCGTGGAGATGGCGCCCACGGGTTGCCGCCCGAGCCCCTCCGTCACCACGGGTTCCAGGTGCGACGGCCAGTTCACGCAGGCCAGCTTCACCCGGTGCCCGGCCTCGTCGACGATCCACCGCGACGACGTCGACAGCGTGATGGCCGCCGCACGATCGCCGTAGCCGGCGAGGAGGAGCAGCAGGAGGAGCCTCAGAGCTGCCTGCCTCATGGCGTTGTTGGTGCGCACGTACGTGGTGGAGTGGATGCTGAACGCTCTGTTTGGTACGTACCTGACTGGGATCACCGGTAAGGAGACGAGTGCCGCGCTTCTACTTCACATCCGCGGAGCAACGAAGCCGAAAAATGTTGGTGGCGAGTTGGAGGGAACAAAATTATACAGTACCACGGTAAGAATCACGAAGACCTCGCCGCGTACGTAACAGCAGAAGTTGGTGACCTGCTGGAACTTGGAAGGTGCTGCACTGCTGAAGAACGTTTTTTTTTTCTTTTTGAGATGAACTGCTGACGACTCCTGCAGCAGCACAAACCAGAGGCCCATACGACCCAGTAGTTATTTTTTTGAATCCATAAAACCCAGTAGTTGAGTAGCCCACAAGACCATATCAGCCGCAGCCCGCAGGCCAGCACTCCAGCATCGCAAAATTAGGCCGTATATTGGGCCGTCAAGCGAAATTGGAGAAAAAAGCCCACGCCGCTGCTTCCTCCCCGCGCCGCACGCCGGCTGACTTGTCTTCGCCTCGACACCGCGCAAAGCCGCGCCGTGGAAACGGGGGAGTCTCCGGTAATCCCCGTTCGCTGTATCCTCCAAGGGAACGGCCGCCGATGTAATCCTCCGTCTCCGCTTCCGCAGGTTGCTGCCTCTCTTGAGGTCGGTGTTTTTTCGGCGACTGACCCTGCCTCTGCCTCTCTGTTTTTTTTCCGCCTCGCAGGGGATTCGAGCGCGTGGAGCTGCGGTGCCCCAGGAACCTCGACTCCCGCCCGAGCTGGACGCTTGGCGACGTCCTCGCGGAGCTCGACGCCACACGCCAAGCTGCGCCGCCCACGCTCCTGAAGCAGCCGCCGGATTTGTACCTCTATTCCCGGCCCTCGCTCGCTTGCGGGGTCATCCATTAGGGCTTCGTGTTTCGCCACCGCATAAGGTTCTCACTGCCCTTACCATTTCATAAATTTAGGGCCGTCGATGTTGGTAGCGCGAGGGAGAAGGCATTCGTTATGAGGATTGACGATGATGAGGGCACGGAAGATGAAGACGAGAGCAGCGATGCGGTGGCTCAGGGTATCATGGTCAATGGCGCGAGATTCTCATGCAATGATCTGGAGTCCAGGTGAGATTTTTGATCTGCAATTATTTGGCAGGGCGATCATGGTGTCCAGAGTACCACTATACAGTGATGAAGGGGGTGAACATGTCGAGTTTGAACAATTTTACTGCTTCATGTGTTCAAAATGAGCTACTCCCTCCGTTCTGAAATAATTGACGTTTAGGATAGCTAATTTAGTTCAAATTGAACTAAATTTTTTGTCCTAAACGTCAATTAATTCAGAACGGAGGGAGTACCTGGTACTTGTTCTTCCAGCCTGGTGCCAGCGCACCGCCTAAATATAATACAGCATCATCCTTGGCAATTGGGTGCCTGTAGTTGCATTCTTTTTGAAGTTGGTGTTGGTTGATCTTCTTTCATTACTCGTTTCTTAGTTACACTGGATTGGTTGCTGCAGCTAACAGTGACGCATTGGCATTCTATAACTTTAGAAGTAGACAGCATGGTTTGTTTGTCTTAGGATAAATGGATTACCAAAGAAACATAACAATACTGTTCGGCTATTAACTATGGTTTATTTACATTTTTTACTTCATGAGGCGCAGAAATTTGCCTAATGGATTTAGTTTTCTTAATCAACTCCCTTTTGTTTCTCGGCAGTGATTCTGAAG
Source organism: Neostapfia colusana (assembly GCA_030760725.1). Classification (NCBI taxonomy): domain Eukaryota; kingdom Viridiplantae; phylum Streptophyta; class Magnoliopsida; order Poales; family Poaceae; genus Neostapfia; species Neostapfia colusana. The sequence continues at coordinate 82,743,656 of JASWHV010000014.1, read as the reverse complement.
AATCAGAGGATGGACTAGGTGAGCAGGTTGCACCATGCCATCTGATGCAGAAAAGGAACCTAGAGAAAAGCATTCTGCTTGAGCTGGAGCGCGAGCACCATCTCAAAGTTCAAGTGTGTACTGGGCTTTCTATACTGTTTTATTTGCATGTTCCAGTAATTGGCCATTGCAATTGTCCTGCCCTTGCTACTTTTGGGGGTTCTTTTGGTGGTACTTCACAATCAACATTTGTTGCCCTGCCAAACTTTCTGTATGCCAGTGTCATTTTGTCATCCTGGCAGTCAATGTGGTTACTTGAATATGATCTTTTTAATTTTTATACATGGTTAATTTCATACTTTAAGAAATCCTAAATGCAGAATGTGTTTCCTTTATCTTTCTGTAGTGCAGATGCCATGCTTGTATGGATGGATAGTTGCACACCTCAATACTTTTAACATATGTTGCATCATGGTATTGCATGAAAGGGAAGAGCTAAGTTTTGCAGGGCTATTTTATCGAGCTGGAGATTGTTAACCAATAAGAAAGATAATAAGGAAGTCAGATTATGTTATTTCATCATTATGCTATATCAATTTTTAGCAACTTATCCTTCTCTCGTATCTTCCTGTTGCTAATTCTTTGGGTTTCATATATAGCTTATCCCAACTTGTTTGGGACTAAAAAGCCTTGTTGTTGTTCAGTTGTTGTGAAATGCCTTGTAGGCTTATGGAGTATAGGGAGGTTTATGCCTACATTGGCTGTACAGAAAGTAGAAAAGAGCAGGTCATTAGGTTCTCTGATATCGTTTTCAGTTAGATGTCGGATGAATATTAGTGATGTAGTTTGATGAATTAAAATATCCCATCAATTGCAACATTTCTTACACTGCTGCTTTTACCATGATGTTTATACTTTTGACTCTCCTTTGGTATCATTTTAATTTTGTTTCATTATGTATGAAATTTGTTCTTCAGGAAGAAGTTAGAAATAAGCTTGCTGCATTGGAGGTATGCCACCAAAATGAAATCCAGAGGACAATTTCCACATTTGCTCGACTTCAGAAATACGCAGAATCAAGAAAAGAGATAGATAGAAGGCTTGATGTACACTTCCAGAGAAGAATGTATGCCCGTTTGTGTCCCTTGAGTTTAAGTCGACATCAAAATCCATATTTTTGTGCATATCAAAGAAAGATGTATGATTTGTATTGGATGTTTGGTGAACAGCATTTAAGATATGAAACATTCTAGTTCTATTTGTAACCATGATAAGCTTCTTAGCAGCTGACCCCAACATGCTTGGGATAAAGGCTCGGATGTTGTTGTTGTTGTATAAGCTTCTTAGCAGCAGGTTTCTTTTTTGCTGGTACCATTTATTGGTAGTAATGATGAATTAACGGCGTACTACCTTATCAATGCTTCATTGTTTTAGTAAAAACGACTGCCCTGTAACTTTATTTTGCCTTCGTTTACTAATTACTATATGCAAACCTGTTTCATTCTAAAGAAGCTGTATAAGTTGCAAATAATTTTTTTAATCTAATATTTTATTGCCTAATTGGAAGGGCAGGCCTGGCGCAGTGGCAGAGTCTCTCCACTTGTGTCCTGGAGATCCTGGGTTCGAATCAGCCTCCTTGCAAAATAAGCAAGGGGAAGGCTGCCTAGAAATCCTCTTCCCCAGACCCCACAAAGTGTGGGAGCTTTCAGCACTGGCTATGCCCCTTTTTTATTTTATTGCCTAATTGAAAACTATGTGCTTATGTAGGCCAGTGGAACTTGCTGTCAAGGTTCTGAAGAAAAACTGTACTTGCATGCACATCTCCTTTACGTTATCTCCACTAATTTGATACAGGATCATGATAATACATTCCTAAATTTTTATATTCAGTACTCTACTGTCTGGACTTACCTAGAAAAAACTTATAAAAACAGCCAGAGATACTATGCAGTACGGCTGCATTTTTGTAGTACTCGCACTCTCCAACTAACTTTTTGACACTAGGTTCATGATATCCTATTGCTTTCCTGTAGTGCAGAAGTACTCGATAAGCACTTATCTATTGTCCAAAGGGATCATGAACAGAAATCTCAGATTGTGGAACGTCGAATAAGAGATGATGCAGCTATTGAAGAAGCTAAGAGGAAAGAACAAGCTATCAAGGAAGAAAAAATAAGGCAGGAAAAAGCCAAACAAGAATCAGAGGTATGTTTGCCCTGATTCATTTATCACTTTATCTTTTTCAAAACACATAGTGGTATTTGGGGGCTTGGAATATTGGAGGCTTAGTCCATTTTTTGTATTGTTGGTGTGAGTTTGGCACGGATCTTGGGAAAGTATTGGGTTCTAGCAATTTTGATTCAATCTAGTCTGTCATCTGTTTTTTTCTGCACTTATCCTGCCTCTTTTTCTTACAACCAATTTTGCTTTGCATTACTCGTAGTCACATAGATTCCTTTGCAGTTAATAAGTTAATAACAAAGATCAATCTACTGTGATGTAGGCTAGGCAGAAGGAAGCTGCAAAATTAGCAGCTGAAACACGAAAATTAGCATTTGAGGCAGCTCGAAAGGAAGCTGCAGAAAAGGAAGACACTAAATCAAGGGAAACAGTAACTAAGCAATCTAGTCAAAGTTCTCAGGATAGTGTTACTGGACCAAAACAGGTGAACATGAATGAAGTAAAACCGGAATTTCCAGGTACTTATTACTGCCACAGTAGTTCTGCACACATGTAGATGTAGTTATTTCTGAAGTTCTTGTAATGATGTTAATCTGTGGTTGTTTCTTCTGTAATGATCGAAATGCAGCTATTCTGAAGTTCTTGTACTGATGTTAATTCATAAATTCAAGTTTTTTTGTATAGTTGATAAGTTTGTGCATGTCAGATGGTGCAGCAATCGGTCAAGATTTTGAATAAGGGTTTACACACTATTTCAAAGAATAAGGGCTAATCGTCTGTCTTTTAACTTAGTAGATTATGACTCATCTAATAGCATTGGTGCCACTAGTTTTTTGTTGTAAAACACATCAGGTGGATGGTCACTTTAACTTGCATCCTAAAAAGCCTTTCGGCCCCTGAACTACCAAGCTGTCCTCTTTTATTTGCTTAATCTGGAGTTATGAACTTCATCAGCCATATCTTGTAATGTTCTTGAGCTCTAGGATCAGGGATTTGCAAAATGCAAACTCGTATTACTAAAAATACAGGTTCTCGAGATCTAAAAACCATGCAAGGATTGTGCAGTGCATATGTCTACTGCATGCTATGTGCTAAGGGCATGCACCAATAAGTAGACGAAAATATTGGAGGAATAATCATTTCATTAGGGGTGTCAAGAGTACATATAGCCATAGTGGGCTAGATACATGGGCCTAGCCCAACACACTCACACACCCATACAGAGGATCGAGCAGCTGGCGGCGGGGACGCACCGGCTGCGGGCGGTGGCGCGCCGGACCTGGCGGCGGCGGCCAGCCCCAAGCCGGCGCTTGCGACCGGCTCATACGGCACGGCGACGGCCTGGGGCCAAGGGGCGGCGGTGGCGGCCTGGAGCCAAAGGGCGGCGGCGGAACCCAGTGGTGGCGCTGTACCCGACGGCACGGCAGCGTGCATCCACAGGGTGGCGACCGCTGGAAGAGGCGCAGCGGTGGCAGCTGGAGGCGCGCCGGCTGCGGCTGAGGAAGGCACAGTAGCGGCGGCCGGGGGAGGCGTGACTGGAGAGGTGAAGAAATGGCCCAGATCTGACACCGTAGAGGCGAAGAGGCAGCGGTGACCCTCAGGGCAGCGGCCTTGTCCGCGGCAGCGTCTGAGGAGAGGGAGAAGGGGGCAGCGCCCCCAATCCCGGCCACGGCGGGGCCAGAGGAGAGGGGGAAGGGGGCGGGCGCGGGCGCCCCCAATCCTAGCCGCGACGGCGCTGTAGGAGAGGGAGAAGGGGGCGGCGCCCCCAATCCTGGCTGCGGCAGCGCGTTGGGGAAGCGCGCCTGCGCCGGCCAGGGGGGGCAACCGCGGGGACGGGGGCGCCAGCCAGAGGAGCGGCCGTGGGGGCAGGGGCGCTGGCGAGAGGCGAGGCCGCGGGAGCAGGGGCGGCCGCAGGGGAGCCGGCCGGAGGGGCGACCGCGGGGGTAGGGGCGCCGGCCTAAGGGGCGGTGGCGGAGGCAGAGAGGACCGGCAACCCGCCGGTGGCGCCAGCCATGCGGCGGCTGAGAGGAGGAGAGAGGGAGCTAGGGTTTGAACCTAATCTGATACTATATTGGAGGAATAATTATTTCATTAGGGGTGTCAAGAGTACATATAGCCATAGTGGGCTAGATACATGGGCCTAGCCCAACACACTCACACACCCATACATATAACAGTCCAACAGAAAATCCTTTGTTCTGTTTGCGTCTGTGCATTTACGAGACATTAGTTATTTTATTCTCATATGACATATTAGAATTTGTTGAATAAACTAGCTTTGCATTGTATCTTGGTCTACACGGGATGTTGATCGCCTTTTGTTCACACCAGGTATCAAGGTTTTTGCTGATAGTTCTGCATTAAAAGCAGAATCACGGAGGCGAGCATTACTTGGTCAGGTGCCAGGAAGCATTAATCTTGGCAAGGTCTTGTTTTCTGCTGAAATTTTAAATCTTTAATTGCGATTCTGAGTATCCTGTTGCAATCTTGTTGATTTGGTGCTGATGAGTATGATTGTTTCCAGGTTTGCACACGGCACTTGTTGCTATTTAACAGCCTGACAAGATGAGCATGTTACCATCCTGTACTCTGGCTGATATCTTATACATCATGCAGGAATTCAGCAAATATGACCGACAAATTGCGAAATCAATAAGTAAACTTATGCCGACTACTGATAGTGTCAGGTAAGCATAAGTGCATGACATTATAGATTCAGTTGAATATGGATATTTAACTGCATGGAAGCTAAACTATTGTGTCAACTTGATCTGAGTTAATGATTGATGGAATTTAAGAATAATCCAGTTAACCACCTGTTCAAACTTCTAACTATGATATGCAGCTAGAATACATCTCTGTAAATGATCAGTGTTGAAACTAGCGTTTTAGGTGTGACATTTGGCTCCTTCTAACCTGCTAGGCATGATGGTTCTGTGTTATGCGTGCCTTTTCCCCTCATATCTTAATATCCATGAAGTAGATCTTAATAAGTTTTTGGATCATAATAATGAAAATTGCTTAACTTGATTTTTTCATAAATCTTCTTTTTTCTCAATGTTTGTTATGTATGATAAATGCATGGTAAGGAAACAAGATACTGTCCATATTTTGTTTGTAATTGCTGATTGTCTACATGTATATTCTATCCGAACATAATTTTTTTAATTGCAAGTTATTTCTTGCAGAGCAAGGGCCAGTGAGCTTATTAAAGCTTTAGATGGACAGGATTGCCCCCGTCCAATTGCTTGTCGTATATTTGCAAATAAGGTACTGACTTCCTACTCCTTGTTACTTTTTATTTTAGTGAATAGATAGTATATGTCTGTGGAATGACAAGAAGGTTCTCTAACATGGATCATCAAACAAATGTTTGATTCTATCTCCATTATTTCAAACTGTCTATTCTGGTCACATGGTTATACCTGTATTTCTTGTCACATCATTGAATAAAGCAAACATTCTGAATAAAATGGAAGCATTTGAACTACTCCCTCTAGACCAAAATATAACTTTTTCTGTACATTGATTCGTTTAATACAGTCGATGTGGCTCCTACTGAAGATCTCATTGAAATAAATTAAAGTACAATACGAGTGGGTAGGAATTAAAACCTATAAAACAAAAACGAGTAGGGGAGGAGAAATAATCTGCCATAAGGTTGAAAAAACGTAGAGACTAGAGAGCTAGGAAATAGAAATTGATTTAAGCCATGATTCTGTAACTTTCTTGAAAGTCGTGTTTTACCCTGTGTAGCTGAAGGTTAAATTCATCCAAAATATAATTTGCTGTATCCTTCCTTACTCTTCAGCAAATATAAGTTGAGGGACTTCTCATTTCACATTACTATGTAACAACTTTATATTGTGGATTGCAGGGAGTACTAGCAACTTAAGTTTTAGTTAGTTCGAAGTGTTCCACTAGACCCCTATTGAGCATAGCTTCCTATGTAGTTGCCCACTCTTCAACAACTCGTTAGGATTTTTGGCTTTCTTATCTACCAGGCTTTGGAATCCTATGATTTGCCTTTTCACGCCCCCTTACAACAAAATTATTTTTGATATTTATTTACTGACTCTTCTGAACTCTTATGGCTTTGCAGATTATTTCGATTGTCAAGAGTAGAAATACAAAGGACAAGACATTTGAAAATTTGGGTTTTGCTTGTGGATATGTCATGTTATTAGTCACAAACCAGGTTTTCTCCTATTATCCCATTTTTTCATTATTACTTATTGTTATGTTCTTAGGAGTTATTGTTGCTAGTTTGTTTTTTGTTAATTTACCAACTAATATTGTAATATAGTTGACCAAGATTATGTGAACAGAAAAGTTTTCTGAATAAATAACTGCATTGACAGCCTCCTTCGTATTTCAGAAGACATTGGGACACATGTTGTGATCTTGGTTATTGGTTGTTATACTGATGCATAAAATTGGTTGCTTCTAGTAGGGAACAAGTGTTTTTTATTCATGTGACAACTCACCATATCAGCTTGAATTGTAAGGAGATAGAATTCTTAGAAAACTTTGTTTAAGGATGTTGGAAGCCTGGAAATTATTCGCCATCTCAACTAAGAAACACAAAGTATCATGATCACAAGTTGCCTTTTTGCAAGCTTTTAACAGAAAGATGGAACAATCATCAGTTTGTGTGTGTTATTTGTCCTTGAATCCGATAGCATAGATAGAATGTCAAAAGGCATGCTATTTCAAGTTCAGGTATAGACATGTTACTTTATGCTGATAACAGAAGGCAACAGTATCAAACTACAGTTCAACTTCAACCCTAACTGAGCTGGTGTATTGGTTGTTGTTGTATTCTTTTCTTTCTTGGTTGACTGGCAGAGAGCTCCTTGTAGTATATGATATGATCCATCTATTTCTTATAGTATGACAGATGAATGGAATCTTCTTACGATTCTATTCAAGAATAGGTATGCCATACACCCTTCAGAGATTGTTGTTCAACTGGTTAGAGCACCACTCTGTCAAGTTGGAATCTGTGGATTTGAGCCCCATCAGTTCTGAATTAGGTGCAATGAATGGAAAAAACTCCCTGAAACAGAATAGGGAACAGAAGGTGGCCTTGTTTCCTTACTAAATTTGCAGTCATCATGGTGATAGGGTGGCATAGGCGCATAGCTTTTCTTGTTCCCCACAGCATGGGGCACTTATATTTCTGCAGGACTATTTAATGAATACAAAGTCACCAATACGAAGACCTTTCTTGTTTTTTATTACTTGTAATCTTTGCTAATATGAAATCTTTTGATACAGTCTCTAACAAGAAGTACTATAAGAGTAATATTTATATCTTTCATTTCATGCGCACATGATATGTCATGTTTGTGCTCAGGTACCTGACTCTATGGATTTTATTCTAGCCAAGTTCCACAGAGTCTGCATATACACAGTTCCAAAGCATCTCCATGCTTTGAATGTAAGTCTACACAGTACTGAAGTCACACACTGTATTTACACTTTGTGATGAGAAAATATAAAATTTATTTGTTTGGTTTCCCAAAAGTTACTAGCATACTTTTATTCTCAAAATTATGCGGATTCATTTTTAATAGAATTGAATGCAGCAGATATTATGGTCCAGATCGTGTTTTATGTACCGTCGTAATATTATGTTAAGCTTTGGAATTTTTCTCATGGTATCTGTACTTTCTTAGGCTCAAGCACGAAATAGAGATTATTACAGGTTGATAGGTTACCAGGAAGAAAATGGTCAACTTGAGAGCACTGAAAGTTATTTAACATATATCGTCGCATACGTCAAACTGTACGCTGCAATGATTCAGGTGTGTACAGTCCTTTTCCTCAAGCTTTTGTTTCGTACCTGCATTGTACTGTCATCTATCTGCTGGTGTTTTTTCTTGTAGAAAAGAATTAAGGTTCTGTCTGGTAGTCTGCTGTGTTGCAGCAGAACAGAAATTTGACTCCCTAACGTCATTTACAGACAGAAATCAAAGGTGTTCGGCATCCTCACGGCTTAGCAGAGGGATGGAAATGGCTTGCCATGTTCCTCAATGCTCTCCCAGCTACCACAGCCACTGCTTATGCCCTTCATGCTTTCCTAAAGGTAATAGTCTGCTTCAATATTCCCCTACAATTTTTGGTGCACTTAGCTAATCAGAATTTTATCCTCTTTTAGATGGCTGGTTTTGCACTTCACAAGAAATATGGATCACAATTTATGAAGATTTTGGATGTAATATCACAGTGTTTTTTACCAGCGTTGAAAGAACAAGGCTCCAAATTGCAGACTGAGGCTGTGAGCAGTCTACAGAATTATTTGAATGACAAAATTTACCTCGAGGAACCAGAAGGACAATACCTTGCCCAGCAGTTACTATCGAAAGAGTTGTTCATGTGAAGCTTAAAAAAACAGAGTATCGCGGTACTGTAGCTTAGAGACTTCGGGCAACTGTGATTAGCTGCAACAGTTGATTGTTGGATACGTTCAGAAAGGCAATCGAACTTTTTCCAGGATGAAGCCTTCCATCAAAATGTCCTATACTGTAATAGTATAGGTAGTTAGGTCCCCAGATGTCTTTCTTTTTTGACATGAATTTGTTGATGGCGTATTTGTTTATATGTCATGTATCCGGCCAAGAAAACAATTAGCTAGGTAGAGCCACTGTAGAGGTTCTGAGATTTGTTGTATGCCTGTATCGAGGAAATTTTTGTCTTTTGTATTGTGTATTTAGAACAATCTTTGCCTTCTGTATTATGTATTGAGAGAAATTTTTGCCTTTTATCTGTAATGAGAGTACTTTCTTCAGAACTTGTGTTGGACATTCTATATGTCTTGCTTTTACATCATCATTCCAAAATTTCAGTTCCCTTGTCAGGTAATGTGTTAGGCATACTCACATAGTCACATGCAGGCGTTTCAGGATTTCAGCGTACTCACAGAGTTCCATCTCCCACCAGCCAATTGCACACGGTACGGGGTGGATAACGCTACAGCTACTAGCCGGAAGGTCCCGCCTGAAACAAGCTTCAACAAAAATGGCAGCGCCACCTCTCGGTCTCGGCCTCACCAGCCGGGTCGCCGGCATTTTCACCACCCCGGCCGTGAAGCATCCCTGCTCTCGTCCCTCCCGTTTCCGTCCTCTCCTCCTGCCTTCAAAGGTGTGCGTTTTTTACTAATTACTTTGCTTTTCTGCCGCCCTTTGCCGTGCTTTGGTTCCCTTCTGAGCCGTGAGTCTGGCTGTGAGTGGTTCTATTTCTGCAGAGGTGGAGCAGGGTGGTGAAGATGGGGGCAATGGTTGGAGGTGGGCAGGAGGGGGAGGATGAGGAGACGAGGCAGGCCAAGGAACAGGCCGCTGCCAGGAGGCGGTGGGAGGCCCTGGTGAGGTCCCTTCCCACTTCTCTTATGGATAATAACCTCTCTGCTCATTTTGTTTGCTTTAGTTCTCTGTGCTGACTGATATCGAGAATTAGAAGTTGCAATTTTTTCTCAAGTTACTCAGTTTGAAAATGCAATGCTCTTGGGTTGAATTTTTTGCTTTCTTTATTTTCATCTATCTAATGTATGAGTTTATAAGTACTGAGCTACCGTTGTTTGCTTGATTTGGGAATGCTTTGCCTGAAGATCAGGGAGCAGAAAATTAAGACTCTTACACCCAGGGAAGCTGGCTATACGTTCAAGCTGACAAACAAGGCTCTTCTGGATGTCAGGCCTTCGAATGAACGCCAAAAGGCCTGTCTTTCTGCAAATAATTTTAAAGAAACAGTGTTATTGGAGAATATTTTGCTCATCCGACTTCATTCCAAAAACGGGTATGTTGCAGGCCTGGGTGAAAGGCTCTACCTGGATTCCTGTATTTGATGTGGACACGTCGACTGACTTAGGTGGTCTTAGCAAGAAATTCACCAACTTTGTAATGGGTATGTAACTAGTTACCATTTTCAGTCAAATCTGTCCTGACTCGATTCCATTGTCTAGGAGCTTTGGCTCATTCTTCTACAGAAGATGGACATGTTGCGTTCAGTATGAACCACCAGACTGCAATCTGATCTGGCAGATTTCTTCTCTTTTTAGCATATATCACTGGAAGCATGATTGATATAACTACTAAAAAATGTATTAGTTGATAGTTGTACTTGAAACTCAATAACCTGGTGCAGGACATATCTTGAATTCCAGATAACTTTTTTTGATTCAGTTGTCAGCATGGGCTTAGCTCATATTTTCTAAAGTAATTGTATGCAAAAGTTAGCCTAAACCACCAGAATCGGACTTTTTTACTGGCCACCACGTATCCAATTATCCACTAGCACAACACTAGGTGGAAGATCATCTTGGCTCCACCCCTGGTTGTTTTCCTCTTCTTAGATTACTAAATGAATACTCCGCTTAACTAAACTCTCATGATTGTTGCATAGGTGGCTGGTGGAGTGGAAGCTCGACATTGTCATTTAATAAGTATGCTTCACATCAACTGGAGTTAGAACTACATTGTTCTGATGCTAGCAGGACCATTTGGCCTGACTGATCATAGATGAAATTTTCAGGATCTTTGTACAACAGGTTGAGGAGAAGTTCTCTAAAGATACAGATATCATGCTAGTGTGCCAGAAAGGACTGAGGTAATTTCTTGCTCTTTACTGATCTGGATTTTTTGTGCACGAGAAAAACTACGAAAACATGTCTTGCGCTTTATTTCTCAGCTTGCTTTTCTTTTCCTTGAGCATTACCCTTTTGATGTTTCAATGATTTTGGGTCATGTGAAAAGAAAGTCAATTTTGTTTTCTGGATCTCATGCATCTGCATAATCCTGAAATCCAGCTGAGGGAATGTTGCCAGTGTTCTCTTTGTGTTAACAAGATGCATTCTGTATATCCGAAACCTTAGGTATCTGACTGCTCTCCCTGTCATTGCTCTGCATATGACTTGCAGTGCAGCTGACTAATGATGGCATGTGACCGTTCTATTTACCATGTGCTTCATCTTCTGTTGTTTACTGTGGGATGCGACTTTAAGACCTAAAGTAGAATTAGCTCGTGATTTTGTCAACTTTCTTTCCATCCATCCACCCAAAAACGTGCAGATCACTTGCAGCTTGTGAACGACTTTACAATGCTGGTTTTGAGAATTTATTCTGGGTGCAAGGAGGCCTGGAAGCCGCTGAAGAGGAGGTAAATAGAAGGGACCACTCACTGATTCCTCCATAAATGCTTGTCTTTCTGTTTTTGAGGTTATATATGAAATCTGTGTTTCTTCAGGATTTTGAGAGGGAAGGTCCCCAGCCTTTCAAGCTCGCCGGCATTGGTGGGGTTTCTGAATTTTTTGGGTAAGCCCATTACCTGAACTACTTCAACAGTTGTACTTTTGACCAATATGCGTGCTAGAATAAAATCATTTTTGGGCGGGTGGGTGGGTGGGGGTAGGTAAAAGAACACTTGGTAAGGTTGTAAGGAGCGTGAGATATTATGAGCTCGCCAGAAGCTTGAAACCTCACCGGCAGATTACAGGACTCGTATACATGATAATTGGTACTTATTATGTCATTCTGAAATCATGGGGGGTGTTGTTTCAGCATTCTATAATGGTCTTTATGTAGATTTTCAAATTAGTATGACAGAAAGCTGTAAACATTCTGCTATTCCTTCCCTTCAGTTGGACGGACCAGCAACGAGCGCAGGCCGCGAAGGAGGGACTGGGCTACCGGCTGCTCTTCACAGGCCGCTTGGTAGTTAAGCTTGAAGAAAATCCTCACTGTTTTTGCAAACGAACGGCGCGTCTAATTTATCTCCTCTTGGAACTTCAGGTTGGAGCACTGGTGCTGCTGGACGCTTTATTTTTTGGCGCTCAAAGGATTGGCCCTCTACTCCAGGAACTGCAGTCTCAGTGACGCATTGATCGTTGATAAGTGTTCTTACCGGAATTCAGGGTAACTTGAGGAGTACCTACTGTGGCATCTAGCCACCGTCTTGACATTTTAGAGGCGTTCCATGAGAGATCGTGCTTAAGCTTCCGTGTGTTGAGATGCAAGCCGAGCCTTCCTTCCGGAGCTGAAGCTTGTGAGTTGCTCTTTGTTTCTAGTCGCAGGTGTACCAGGTCATGCATCAAAGGAACTCTGATGTGATCATCTTTGTTTCTGACGCTCTTCGTGGCAAAAAAGTAAAATAAATTAAAATAAAAGGGGGCGCCATCTTTTTGGTGGGAGAATTCTCCCCCACCAAATCGCAGACACGACGAATGCATCACGTACATTTTGGTGAATTTCCTGGTCGTCGTGTCGTGTCATGCAGACACTACGAAATTACCCCTTTATTAGATCTGTTTGGAACGCAGAAAAATGTTTGTATTTCATTTCTTAGTGAGATTAACTAACTCCGGTCAGATTACGACACAACTCGATGCTTGGCGCCCGTGTTGCGTCGAACCCGATGCTGTTTCCGCCCCAGATTGATGCCACCTCAGAATATGCCTTGCGGGATCCGAAGATGGGGGTCGCCCGCCCGCCCGCCACCGCCAGCCAACCCAACTTGAACTTGGTTCATCACCCAAACCACGGTCGAAATCCCGAACTGCCCCACCAGTCTAGCATGTCTCCCTGAAACATGGGTCCCGGCAATGTTGGGCCCATGGGTCATCAAGTCGCCGCTGGGTCTAACCAAGTTCTCTATTGCAACGGACGAGTGCGTGTAGCGCATGGTCCTCTCCTCTTCCTCCTTTGGGGTTGGTGCGCCAAACAATAATAGCCGACATGACTCAACACCACACGCAGACACAGATAGGCGGTCCACATGTCATGGACATACGTCAAAGCTAGGTAGAAAAAACCGGGTGCGCACACCAGACTGGCAAAAGCAGGCAGCGCGAGCGGCCCACATCCATAGCAGGGAGTCTCTCACCCAAACCCCCTTCTAAGCCAGCCAATGCCATGTGGGTCCTATAAAGTTTGGGGCCCATTGCCGCTAACTTTGTCAGCGAGACAATATGAAACCGTGTAGAAACATGCGTCGTGCCCGAACCGCCCGCCACCACCCGCCTCGCCATAAAGACCGGGGGCGCTAGGGTTATCTCTTCCTAACAATAGAACTCGCTCGCCAACCCGCATCCCCGCCAAGCCAGAACGATCCCTCCTCCTCCGCCGCTGTCGTCGTCGTCGTTGCCGCCGGCTTGAGGGTTCGTTTAACCGGGTCGATTTTTGCGATGGAGTGCCTCGCCGAGATGCCCCGTGCGCCGCTCGACCGCCGCCCGCGCAAGCGGCAGCGGATGGGCTGGGACGTCGGCCCCGCCGAGTTCAATCAGGTATACCTCCAAGCTGAACCCCGCCCAGGCGGCTTTTTCCTTTCCTTCGACTCGGATCTATTGAGTGGTGGTTGCGATCGGCGTTGACCTGCTCGCTGTGGGGTAGATCTATCATATACCACGCGGATTTTAGCCGCTATAATCGTCCTTGCTTCAGATAATTAGTATTTTATAGGTTGATGATATGCTCTAGATCAATTTTCTGTAGATGTTAATTTAGGGATATTTATAGATTCTTAGATATATATTTAGAGGGCCTAGCGTTTTTATAAATTCTATGTAAATAGATGCTGTATGAATTGAATTACAAAACGGAAATAAATCGGAGACAACAAACCGTTCTGCAGCTGTTATTATGGTAAATAAAGTTGCACAGGCTCTCAGTCCTTTTTGTATGGCAGGTGTTTTGTTGGGATTCTAGCTGTTTTATGCGCAGGATGTGATGTCTATTTGTCTTTTGATGTGCTCTATTTTCTTGAGTATTGAACGTTGGTTCTTGTTACAGATTCAGATTGGATTTTGTGGTCAAGAAGCTGCAAATGCCATCAGTGCTGTGGCGCTGGGACTCTCTTCGGGTGTTGTTTCTTCTCAGGGCAACCAAGAGCCTCCTCGTCTCAATTCCCCTCCACTGAGAGAAGATGACAAGGATGGTCATTATGTCTTTGCTGTGGGAGATAACCTCACGCCTCGCTGTAATCATCTGAACCTGTTTTGTTTCTTCTTTATCTATAATATATTGTTCTCAGCTCTTGTGGACTTGTGATTTTCTATGGTTTGTTCTTATGGACTGTTACGCATTTGCAGATAAGATTAACGCAAAAATGGGCGAAGGTCAGTCATGATTGATACTCCTTTTGGATCTGTTGATACAAATTACACATCAGGCATGCCGTTCTTTTATGACAGTGGACTATGTTCAAAACTGATGCGTCTCTGGTTGTACATCAGGTACTTTTGGTCAGGTATTGGAGTGTTGGGATAGGGAAAGAAAAGAAATGGTTGCTATCAAGATCATCAGGGGAATAAAAAAATACAGGGATGCTGCAATGATTGAAATTGGCATGCTGGAGCAGCTTGGTAAATATGATGAAAGTAGATCCAGGTGAGTCCTGATTTTGTTAACACTTCCTTTGCATGCTTCTTTTCATAAGATTGTTTGTGTATAAGCTGGTCTATTTTGCAGTTGTGTTCAAATTCGGAACTGGTTTGACTATCGTAATCATATCTGTATTGTAAGTACATTGTTAGATTATGGCAATTATGAACTGACCCAAAAAGATGACCATGTGAGCTTAAAGATTGGTGAATTTGGATTACTGGTGAGCAGGTCTTTGAGAGGCTTGGACCAAGCTTGTATGATTTTCTGAGGAAAAAACAATTACCGCTCATTCCCAATTGCCCTAGTTCGGGAGGTTGCCAAGCAACTGTTGGAATGTATAGCATGTGTGTGCACGGCTCTTTCTTTTTATCCCTAGTTCTTTGATGCAATGCACGTTTGTCATAAATCAACTTATGCTTGAATATCTGTTTCACGATCTATTAGGAGTATCTGACAACTTTGGGATGCTCATTTATTTACCCTCTCTGTAATGTGTTGCAGTTATGCATGAATTGCGCCTCATTCACACTGATTTAAAGCCTGAGAACATTCTCCTTGTTTCTCCGGAGTACATAAAAGTGCCTGATTACAAAGTATACAATGTTCTTTTGCTTATGACATCTCTTGAGTTTTAACTTTTGTTGTGCTCTGATATCTATGAAACTCTTGATGATTTAACATAAATATTTGGTACTGATCCTTTTATACTTTCTAGGTTTCATCTCGATCTCCGAAGGAGGGTTCGTATTACAAGCGGTTGCCCAAGTCTAGTGCTATCAAGGTGATTGATTTTGGTAGTACTACTTATGGTCAACAGGATCAGAGCTATGTGGTATCAACCAGGCATTATCGAGCTCCAGAAGTTATACTGGGTATCTATCTTATCTAGTAAAAGCCTGCCCTGATGAGCCTCGTTTTGATGTTTTAAGATTTACGGTTCCATGACTGTTCTATTCAGGCCTTGGATGGAGTTACCCATGTGATATTTGGAGTGTAGGATGTATTCTGGTTGAGCTTTGCACGGTATGTAACTGGCCTTGTTTTGATCTGCCATGTACCGCAATTACGGGAGGTTTGAGCTGGGAAGGTTCCGCAGGGGGACGCACTGTTTCAGACTCATGAAAACTTGGAACAACTGGCAATGATGGAGCGGGTGTTGGGTCCTATGCCGTACCACATGCTTAAGAGGGCAGAGTATGTTACATGTCTTGGATCCATATTAATGTGCTTAGCTTTACTGTTGAGGGTTAGTCAGTTTGCTCATTTGTCACTCTTTTTAGTCGACAAGCTGAGAAATACATCAGAAAAGGCCGTTTAAACTGGCCGGAGGGCTGCACTTCAAGAGAGAGCATGAAGGCGGTAATGAAACTGCCCAGGCTCCAGGTACCTTTTAATCAGCTGACATAAATTGTATCTTAACCTACATGACATAGTGAAGCTTACTGCTACCATTGCAAACAGAACGTGGTCATGCAAAATGTTGATCATTCTGCTGGAGATTTCATTGATCTATTGCAAGGGCTGCTGAAGTATGATCCATCAAGCCGTCTAACTGCTGAAGAGGCGCTGAGGCATCCGTTCTTGACAGAAGGGATTGAGCGGAGATGAGGTGCCTTTATCAGATTTGAGACAACTGGTGCTTGTCAAACTTTTGCAGCGTGAAATCGAATTCACTGCCCTGTATGTAGTCTAGCATCTGTATATATCGACCTGCCTGTAAGTTGGGATGAATGTTTAACACATTGTCATTCAGTTAGATGGCTTGCTGGTGGGCTTCGTATCATATGTGCCTGATGTTCAATGTTATTATAAATAGGTTGCTCGCTAAATAGGTACGAATATGAATGCGATGAAATATACTTTGGCTGAAAGTTATGCATGCTGTTCGGAAAACTATGTAAGCTTTCATATGTAGTTATTCTCTTAACCAATTCACAGGTAACAAGTATCCAGCCTAGGTCAGCTTCTGTTGCGAATAAAAAGAAAACGAGAGTAACTTTCTTTTGCTCACAACATTCCATTTCTTGTCCAGACACATATTTTTTCGAAACCAAGGTAGGAGATCTGCCATTCATCAAGGAGAAAGAGATTACAGACTAAGATGTGCATATAACTGAACCCAACAACAGGTTGGGTAAGCAAAGGAAAAAGTGCTAGAACTATTATCACCGGGAGTAAAAATTGATTGTTCAAATTGCCTGAAATTGTCGATGATCAAAGTGGCTAGTGGCTATTTGGATAAAAGAGATTTCTTATATCCTCTGTCGGTACCCTGCAGATTGGGTACCTTCGCGTGGAGGGTAAAAGACAGCCCAGATACTGCCTCCATGAGGCGGGTGCCAGTATAGCCACGTGTCCTTAGTCCAGAGGTTAGTCTCAGGCTGCGGCTACAAAGCCGACACTTGCCCTTGACTCCGGCCCGAACCTCCCTGCTCAAGTGAGGTCAAAGCTGTCGTGCTCAGTGGGCTCAGAACCTCCGCGCTGAGAGGAGCTCCAGTGCCAACACGTGCCCTTAGCTCCGGCCCGAACCTCCCTGTTGAGGTGAGGTCCGGAGCTGTCACATGTCAGTGGGCTCAGAACCTCCTCCCTGCTGAGGAGAGCTCCGGAGTCAACATGTGCTCTGAGCTCCGGTCCGAGCCTCCCCGATGAGGTGAGGTCCGCAGCTGCCACGTGTTGGTGGACCCTGAACCTTCTCCCTGCTGAGGAGAGCTCCGGAACCGACACGTGCCCTGGGCTCTAGTCCGAGCCTCCCGGCCGACGTGAGGGCGGAGCTGCCACGTGTCGATAGGCTCTGAACCTCCTCCCTTCTGAGGAGAGCTCCGGAGCCAACAAGTGCCCTAGGCTCCGGTCCGAGCCAACCCGCTGAGGTGAGGTCCGAAGCTGCCACGTGTCTCTTGGCTCCGTACTTGGCCGCCATTACAGTGAAAAGACGGGGCGGCGAGTCGTGACAGCGGCACAGTGCCGCCCAACGGCAATGAGCCTCCCTACAGAGCGAGAAGACGCGGTGAAAAGACAACGTCTTCATCATCACCTAACACACGGACACGGGCGTTCAACGCGCCAGACGGCTGGACCTAACTCCTCCACTGGCTACTCTACTTAGAGTATTAAACCCTAGATCGTGTATAGGGATTCACATAGCTTCGGGACCACCTGTCGGGCTCCAAGCCACATTGTAATCACCCCGCCCTTGGACTGTAAAAGGACCGGGGTGACCACGGAGGTTCCGTGTTCGCACCAACAACTCACACACTCGAATGCACGAGCAATATATCAAGCACTCCCGTGCACGTAGGGTATTACGCTCCGGCGGCCCGAACCACGTAAATCCTGGTGTTCACCCGTTCTCTCGAGTTCAGTCGCGTTAGAGGCGCCAAGCCCCCTCCAATCAAAGAACCTCCGCGGGCCGCTCCACTAAAGGGTTGGGGGGAGTGTCGTAGCTCACACTCCGACATCCTCCTTAATAATATTCCAACACGAGGCCAAAAAAACTACCTCCAACGACATACTCCAAAAATGGAGACCCATTTTCTCATTTGGGGTCGCTTGTGCTCTCAAAATTGACAACCTATAAACGTGACACCTCGAAACAATGAACCCATTTTGGGTCACCTTCAACTGTTTTTGGCGAGGAGGGGAAGAGAAAGACAGGGGCGCGACATGAGACGACAAGGAGCCCGGAGCGACGGGACGCCAAGGAGGTCGGAGTGTTGGGGCGGGCGGCATAGGGCGAGGAGGTCAGAGCTTTGGGAGGGCGGCGGCTCGCGAGGAGCCCAGAGTAGCGGGGGTGGCGAGGCTGCGGGAGGGCAGCGCGGGGCGAGGAGGCCAGTGCGGCGGGGCGAGCGGGGTCGTGGGAGGGCGGCGAGGGGCGAGGAGGCCGGTGCAGCGGGGCGAGAGAGGCTAGGGGAGGGCGGCGCGTGGCAAGGAGGCCGGTGCGGCGGGGCAAGCGCGGGCGGGGAGGGCGCGTGGGGCGTGGAGGCCGATGCGGCGGGATGAGCGAGGTTGGGGAGGGTGGTGCGGGCGAGGAGGCCGGTGCGATGGGGGCGAGCGAGGCTGGGGAGGAGGCCGCGATGGAGGTAGGGTGCTAATCAGGTCGGGGACGAGGCCGAGGAGGAGGCACGAGCGGGGCAGAGGTGGTGCACGGGGCAGAGGTGGCGGATGGGAGGGGGGTAGGGAGAAGAAGGGCGGTGGGGAGGTGAGGCGCCGCGTGGGGCGCCGATTAGGAGGAAGGCGCGTCGGCGGCGGGGAGGAGGGCGCGTCGGGCAATAGGAAAGAGTTTGGCGGCAGGGTGAAGGCAGACAATTGAAATGGGTTGCGGGGAGGAGGGCCCCTATTTCTAGGCAGGGGGGACCACAACCCAAAATGGGCTTCACATATAGGGCTGCTGTTGGAAGGTGTTTAGGCTTCCCATCAAGAACCAAAATGAAGATGTGCTCCCATTTGATCTATTGCAAGGGCTGCTGAAGTATGATCCATCAAGCCGTCTAACTGCTGAAGAGGCGCTGAGGCATCCATTCTTGACAGAAGGATTGAGCAGAGATGAGGTGCCTTTATCTTTATCAGATTTGAGACAACTGGTGTTTGTCAAACTTTTGCAGCGTGAAATCCAATTCACTGCCCTGTATATAGTCTAGCATCTGTATATATCGACCTGCCTGTAAGTTGGGATGAATGTTTAAGGATAATGTCATTCTTCAGTTAGATGGCTTGCTGGTGGACTTCGTAATATGAATGCGATGAAATATACTTTGGCTGAAAGTTATGCATGCTGTTCGGAAAACTATGTAAGCTTTCATATGTAGTTATTCTCTTAAAACCAATTCACAGGTACAAGTATCCAGCCTAGGTCAACTTCTCTGTTGCGAATAAAAAGAAAAGGAGAGTAACTTTCTTTTGCTCACAACATTCCATTTTTTGTCCATACATATATTTTTTCGAAACCAAGGCAGGAGATCTGCCATTCATCAAGGGAGAAAGAGATTACAGACTAAGATGTGCATATAACTGAACCCAACAACAGGTTGGGTAAGCAAAGGAAAACAACAAAGAAGTGCTAGAACCTATTATCACCAGGAGTAAAAATTGATTGCTCAAATTGCCTGAAATTGTCGATGATCAAAGTGGCTATTTTGATAAAAGAGATTTCTTTATATCCTCTGTCGGTACCCTTCAGACTGGGTATCCCCACGTGGAGGGTAAAAGACAGTCCAGGCGCTGCCTCCCTGAGGCGGGCGCCAGTATAGCCACGTGTCCTTGGTCTAGAGGTTAGTCTCGGGGGTGCCGCGTGCGCTTGGCCTACAAAGCCTACACTTGTCCTTGGCTCCGGCCCGAACCTCCCTGCTCAGGTGAGTTCCGAAGTTGCCACGTCTCAGTGGGCTCAAAACCTCCGCACTGAGGGGAGCTCCGGTGCCAACCCGTGCCCTTGGCTCCGGCCCGAACCTCCCTGCTGAGGTGAGGTCCGGAGCTGCCACGTGTCAGTGGGCTCAGAACCTCCTCCCTGCTGAGGAGAGCTCCGGAGTCAACACGTGCCCTGGGCTCCGGTTCGAGCCTCCCCGATGAGGTGAGGTCCGCAGCTGCCACGTGTTGGTGGACCCTAAACCTTCTCCCTGCTGAGGAGAGCTCCGTAGCCGACACGTGTCCTGGGCTCTGGTCCGAGCCTCCCGGCCGACGTGAGGGCGGAGCTGCCACGTGTCGATAGGCTCCGAACCTCCTCCCTTCTGAGGAGAGCTCCGGAGCCAACAAGTGCCCTAGGATCCGGTCCGAGCCTCCCCGCTGAGGTGAGGTACGGAGCTGCCATGTGTCTCTTGGCTCCGTACTTGGCCGCCATTACAGTGCCAAGACGGGGCGGCGAGTCGTGACAGCAGCACAGTGCCACCCAATGGCAATGAGCCTCCCTACAGAGCGAGAAGACGCGACGAAAAGACAGCGTCTTCATCATCACCTGCACACGTACACGGGCGTTCAGCTCGCCAGACGGCTAGACTTAACTCCTCCACCCTCCACTGACTACTCTACTCAGAGTATTAAACCCTAGATCGTGTATAGGGATTCACATAGCTTCGGGACCACCTGTCGGGCTCCAAGCCACATTGTAATCACCCCGCCCTTGGACTGCAAAAGGACCGGGGTGATCACGGAGGTTCCGTGTTCGCAACCCAACAACTCACACACTCGAATGCCCGAGCAATATAGCAAGCACTCTCGTGCACATAGGGTATTAAGCTCCGGCGGTCTGAACCACGTAAATCCTAGTGTTCACCGTTCTCTCGAGTTCAGTCGCGTAGAGGCGCCAAGCCCCCTCCAATAAAAGAACATCTGCGGGCCGCTCCAGTAGCGGGTTGGGGGAGTGTCGTAGCTCACACTCCGACATCCTCCTTAATAATATTCCAACACGAGGCCAAAAAAACTACCTCCAACGACATAGTCCAAAAATGGAGACCCATTTTCTCATTTGGGGTCCCTTGTGCTCTCAAATTGACAACCTATAACGTGACACCTCGAACAATGAACCCATTTGGGTCACCTTCAACTGTTTTTGGCGAGGAGGGGAAGAGAAAGACAGAGGCGTGACATGAGACGACAAGGAGCCCGGAGCGACGGGACGCCAAGGAGGTCGGAGTGTTGGGGCGGGCGGCGTAGGGCGAGGAGGTCAGAGCTGTGGGGAGGGTGGCGGCTCGCGAGGAGCCCAGAGCAGCGGGATGGCGAGGCTGCGGGAGGGCACCGCGGGGCGAGGAGGCCAGTGCGGCGGGGCGAGCGGGGTCGGGGGAGGGCGGTGAGGGGCGAGAGAGGCCGGTGCAGCGGGGCGAGAGAGGCTAGTGGAGGGCGGCGCGTGGCGAGGAGGCCGGTGCGGCGGGGCAAGCGGGGCCGGGGAGGGCGCGTGGGGCGAGGAGGCCGATGCAGCGGGATGAGCGAGGCTGGGGGAGGGTGGTGCGGGCGAGGAGGCCGGTGCGGTGGGGCGAGCTAGGCTGGGGGAGGAGGCCGCGATGGAGGTAGGGCGCTAATCAGGTCGGGGACGAGGCCAAGGAGGAGGCACGAGCGGGGCAGAGGTGGTGCACGGGGCGGAGGTGGCGGATGGGAGGGGGGTAGGGAGAATAAGGGCGGTGGGGAGGAGAGGCGCCGCGTGGGGCACCGATTAGGAGGAAGGCGCGTCGGCGGCAGGGAGGAGGGCGCGTCGGGCAATAGGAAGGAGTTGGACGGCAGGGTGAAGGCAGACAATTGAAATGGGTTACGGGGAGAAGGGCCCCTATTTCTAGGCAGGGGGGACCACAACCCAAAATGGGATTCACATATAGGGCTGCTATTGGAAGGTGTTTAGGCTTCCTATCAAGAACCAAAATGAAGATGTGCTCCCATTTGGGGCAGCTATCGGAGATAGCCTAAGCCTGGTGCTCTCTCTTTAGGTAGCTTGAGAATGCTTCTGAACATCTTTCGTGAATGGTAGGTCCAAATGTTTTATATGTTTAGGCTGCCAACCAATCTTAGGAAAATTAATAGAATGCCATATATGTTCCAATGTGTTGTCGATAGTGGTCAAAAATAATTTGGTTCTTTTCTGACCTCTTGCTTGTCAGTTTCTCCGCTTTTTGCAGGTATCGGATTTAATTTTTCTTTTTCCGAGCATTTACAGTGAGTTGGAAATTTTTTGTGTTCGCATCACCTTTGCGAAGCCATGTCATTCTTGGTTGTTGTCTTGATCTTGCCTTCTCAATCGCAACTAGCCCTAGCCCCTAGGAGCTTCTTCTCTAGGTCCCTCCCCTCTGGAGCTTTCTCTAGTTGTGCTATAACCTCAAAACCTGCTAGTGGGCTGAAGACGAACCAAAGACCCGAACCAAACTATCAAACTGTTATATGACATTCAGCCCAATCTAGATCACCCCACTACACACTTGTCCAAACCAAACCGAAAAAAAAAAACAGGCCACCTACACTTCCATCCAGCACTACAAAACCTACAACATCAATTCAAGCTACAAACTGATGACGGACGACTGGACGAGTGTGTTGAAGCACGGGGGAACTCTACTGGCGCAGGTGACGCGAAGCCCTTGTGGTAGAGCAAGTCGGCCATGACGCGATACGCGCGCTGCTGCGTCAGGTGCACCCCATCCCAGCTGAGGCACTGCTCCGGAGAGACGAACACCGTTGTGCCCGGCGCGCCGCACATCCGGTCCATGTCGACGTTGTACGCTCCGCCGCCGGCGCCGCAGCACGCCTTGGTCGCGCTCCCCATGTCGAACCCGGCCCGCCTTGACGGCGTCCCTGAGCATCTGCACGTACGTACTACGCGTAGAAATAGTCGGCGTAGGCGATCTCACGCGCGCAGCTCCCGGATCCCCTCCTGCAGCAGCACGTTGTGCATCTGCGCGAACAGGTTCAGCCCGGCGAGGCAGCCGTTGGCGTCGTACGCCGCCGGACCATTGCCGTTCACCGCGGACATGTAGCTCGGCACGCTCCCCAGCGGGAAGTTGCCCGGGATCACCAGCCGGCGTCGCGCCCATGTCGAGCAGCTCCCTGGCCGCGCCCGTGATGGAACGAACGCACGACGTCCGGGACGAGCACCATCGCCTCGACCGGCGCCGGTCACCATGCGCCGGAAGCTAGCTGTAGAAGTTACGCCCGCCGCATGCCGCGGTGGCGTCACATTCCCGAAGGAGGTTCCCGGTGTCAGACAGAGAGTCGCCGAAGTTGTAGATCCGCCGTGATGCCGTCCACCGCCACCGTCCCTTGTGCCGCCATATCGGTCGCGGCACTGGCCTCGCGTGGCACGGGCCGACGACGAGGAGCAGTGCCGCTAACGCGGCGATCGAGCATTGCGCGCGAGCCACGGTCGCCATGTATGCAAGGCGTTCGTCTTTGATCGATTGCTTCAATTCAGTGTGGAGAAAGGCTGGAGGGTGACGGGTGCGTATTTATTCAGCCCGCCGTGAGCCATTCCCGGAGCCGTTTTATTCGGACACGGAACCGCAGGCATCGACCGACGCTGAAGCTGACCGATCGGCGATGCGACTCGGCCAGAGTGTACCACCCACCTGGATTGGGAGGCGAGGAGTTACGTGATCCGGAGTAACAACTCTGTTTGCACGCACGCACGCGCGCGCGCTTTATCGTGCAGCCGGCGCCGCAGGAGCCGCGCACTGAAAGCGATGCTCCCGACGCATGCACCCAAGGCAAACATCAAGGGACACTGAATTAATCTCCTCTCCTGGGAACGTTGCATGCACCAAGAGGGCAGATGCTTAGACGACGAAGATTATAAAACTTTTAAATTTTTAATTAGACGTTCTAGATACAGGAATGCTGCCATTTGGCATCTACCGACCCCACGAAACCATGCAGACGACGCACGTATTCGGTTATGGCTGCTGCAGTCCGCAGTAGTATCAGTTCCCGCCCATTCTTCTGGCTGCGGGGATCCATCTCTCGGATACGCTCATCCAATTACGGGATACGCTCGCCATGAATCCCACGCCTATATAAACGCACGGCCGCGACGTACAGTGCAGCAGCAACCTGATCGTGTGAACAGATCACCTAGAGCTAGTGCGTAGGCACCACCGAACTGAGCAGGGATTTTGATTAAGATGGCGGCGTCAGCCTCGAAGAACCCCGCCGCCACGGTGGCCTGCTTCGTCCTCCTGCTCCTGGCACTCGTCGTCGCTGCCGCAGGTGAAGAGCTCTAGCATAAGCTTCTTGTTCTGTAGTACTACTATGTACTTGTTCGAGTCATCTCTAGCACGAGGGGCCTGACTACGTACTCTCTGTGTCGGCGCGGCAGGGGCTAGGGAGTGGCCAGCGTCAGCACCGGCGCCGCGGAACGCGGACGATGACGGGCCAATTGTGACGCCGGTGTCAGCGCCGGCGCCACAGGAGTCGGACGACGACGACGACGGACCACTACTGGGGCCGGAGCCGGACGACGCCGGACCAGCACTGGCGCCAGCGCCACAGGAGTCGGACGACGACGACGATGGGCCACTACTGGGGCCGGAGCCGGACGACGCCGGACCAGCACTGGCGCCGGCGCCACAGGAGTCGGACGGCGACGACGACGGGCCACTACTGGGCCCGGAGCCGGACGACGCCGGACCAGCACTGGCGCCGGCGCCACAGGAGTCGGACGGCGACGACGGACCATTACTTGGGCCGGAGCCGGACGACAACGGACCAGCACTGGCGCCGGCGCCACAGGCACAGGAGTCCGACGGCGACGAATCACGATCTTTCCACCGCCGTATACTGGCGGCGGCAGGGCCGGCGCCGTGGTCGGACGGCGACGGAGGAGTGTCTTTGCACAGCAGTACTATATCCAGGGACACCCGCCGGTGCGACAGCGACAAGATGTGGAACGACCAGCTGTGCGGCGCCGTGTGCGGCATGTCCAAGTTCTACGGCTACGAGTTCACCGCGGCGGCGGTCGCGGACCAAGGACGGGAGGCGGTGCCACGCTGCTGCTGCTGCCCCGGCGGCCCCGCCTGCAACAAGCTGTAGGCGGCGCGCGTGTGTGGTGATCTCGAGCGCTGCGTATGAGCTGGTGCTTGCTCACAGCGGACCGTGGAATAAAACGGATGTAGTACTCGTGATAAACGAAATAATAGATCAAGTTATTGGCAAGAAACGGTAGCATTACTTATATTATAGCAGCGAATTTCTTTTTTCCTTCTGTCTTCTCGTGAACCTTATACACGTGGAAAAGATGGCGCTGACTGAAATTCACCTTGTGCGTCTGCCAAATGCATCATAGCAGCGTCTACGTTGGCGTCCGTCCGTGTGTGCCGCACGCCACGCCATGCACCCTGGAGTTTGTACTGCTACCAGCGTCGTCGCCGTGCTTCTGAAATAAAAAAAAATGGATGCGCACGCGATGGAAACCCGGGTCTCGCGCCCGGCCGGTGCCTTGCTGAAGCTTGTGCTGATCACATCACCTTCGACCCTCAAGTCAAGAGAGGAGGATCGGGCCAAACCCGGCTAGGATAAGCTGACTGTCGTCTGTTTGCGTGAGTGCTGCTTATCTGCTCTGACCATCGAAAAGCTTCGTTCACGACGCAGAACGAGTTCAGATTTGCATTTATCTTTTCCTTGAAAGAAAGAAGAAGAAGAAGAAGAAGAAGAAGAAGAGAAGAAGAAGAAGAAGAAGAAGAAGAAGAAGAAGAAGAAGAAGAAGAAGAAGAGAAGAAGAAGAAGAAGAAGAAGAAGAAGAAGAAGAAGAAGAAGAAGAAGAAGAAGAAGAAGAAGAAGAAGAAGAAGAAGAAGAAGAAGAAGAAGAAGAAGAAGACATGTTGGAAAACGTGCGTGTCTGTTCCTGCCTAGCGTACCTCCCAAAACGAGCAGAGGGCGACAGAACATTGAAAAGGCAACTAGAAGGAAGCCAAGGTTGCACATCACACCCCTACAGACAAATCAGATTCATTTCAAGTGCAACACAGCAATAACGTCCCCGCCGATGAGTTAAACAAGGCCTAAAGTACAGCACAACCCTGATCTGACCAGTTGTGGGTCCGTTGAATCCGGCCCTCCCTATCACTCTCGTGACAACCGCCTGCCGATCGATAAGCCGCGCGCCTTCTCAAGTCAAACAAGGAAACGTCCGCCTGCCTTTGAACGTTGCTAAGAGCCACGTGACGACCCAGCACGCCTCTACTCTCTATCTCTGTTTTTTTTTTGCTGTTCATTACGACGATAGCGGCTTTGTCCTTTCTTCGTTCTACCATGTCGATCCCGCGCGGGCGACCTACGCCGTCGTCGTCGCCGTTCCGAGAAGAATCACAGCTCAAGTTCGCTATATACGGCACGCAGCTCGGACCTGATAGCAGGAAACATGTCAGGCAAACCGAAACGCGGAGCCGCTCGTCATTCTGCCGCTGGCTCGCTGTCGATCGCCGGCCGGCTTGCCGCAATCTCAGCCGGCCCCGGCCCGGGACCCCCCCTCGAAAAGCAAGCCAGGCCCCTCAGGCGCGTCGAGAGGTCTGACTTTTGGAAGTTTGGATCGCATGATCAGCGGCAGCTTGTTCAAGCGTACACTAGCAGTTAGTAGTTTAATCGCCCGTACCCCGGGCTGGCTGCCGCCTCCTCGCCCCCCCGCAGGGCCGCGTGCGAGGTCAACGTACTCACAGGTCAGAACACCCCTCACAGCTCGGCGCGCCTCAGCTCCTCTATATATCGCCGCGCCCCCTTGCCGTGCTCCCTCCTCATCGATCCCACACCGGCCGTCGTCGTCCAGAGCTACCGAAATCTCACCCCATCAGCTAGCTTCTCTTCTCTTCTCCGCAGCGCCAGCCAGCGCGTGCAAGCAGGCCGCAAGCAAGAAGAAAGCCGCGATGGCTCGGATGAGACAGGCAGGTGCGGCGGCGCTCGCTGTGCTCGTGGCGGTCCTCCTCGGCGCCAGCCTGCCGAGCGCGGCGTCCGCCAAGAAGCCGCATGTGCTGCTCTCCTCGCTGCCCAAGGCGCTCCAGGTCACCTCGACTCCGTCAGACAAAGGTGCGGGCCTGCCTGTGCCTGCCCTGCCCTGATATCATCATCATGCCCCATCTACACGCGCGCTCTCGTTAGACTCTCCTCGCATCGTCCAACGGTGCACACACAGTTCACTATAGCGATCGAGTTCTTCTAATCTGCAGATCTGGCTAGCAATAGAAAAAACAGAAGTTAATTAATCCTGCCGTCAGTCATGCATAATAATCTAGGAGTATAGTTTTTTTTATCTCCCCTTTTAATTTCTTAGGGTACAATTTGATGATAACCAACCGAAATAATGACAATAGAGCCCGATCTTTTGTCGCTTACAAAGCCGTCAGAAGAGAACCAACAGGAAAATAATAGGAACATTTTAATAAATACTAGTAGAATAGACCTGTTCCGATAGCAAATAGTTGAATTATTATCTAGGCCGGCCAATAGTACAAGGGCATTGGAGGCAGAATGGAGACACCTCTCTTGGTCTAATACTAGATACACAAAGGTCAAGAGTTGTGTCAATTTCACGTCATTTTGATCCATGGTTCCGTCTTTAATTCGCAATTTTGAGTGGGAATAAATAACGACGCCGTTCTGTTCTTAATTGACGAGCTTCATCTCGCCATGCACGGGCAGTTCTGCACGCCGGCGAGGGCACAGTCAACGTGAGCTGGACGCCGACGACCGGTTCGCAGCCGCCGGCCGGCGCCGCCACCGTCAAGGTGGAGCTGTGCTACGCGCCAGAGAGCCGCAAGGACCGCGGGTGGCGCAAGGCCGACGACGACCTGAGCAAGGACAAGGCCTGCCAGTTCAAGGTCACCGAGCAGGCGTACGGCGGGGCCGGCAGCGGCAGCTTCGCGTACCGCGTCGCCCGGGACATCCCCTCGGGGTCCTACTTCGTGCGCGCCTACGTGCTGGACGGGTCGGGCAAGTTCGTGGCCTACGGCCAGACCGACGACGCCGCCGGCGACTTCCAGGTCGCCGGCATCACGGGCATCACCACGCCCCTCAAGGTCGCCGCCGGCGTGTTCTCCGCGTTCTCCGTCGTCTCGCTCGCCTTCTTCTTCGTCGTCGAGAACCGCAAGAAGAACAAGTAGTAGTAGAGCATGACGTCCGCGCGTCCGTGCGTATGGGGTCCGTGCGTGCGTGCAGTGCAGTCGCGTGTGGCGGTTCCTTTCCGGTCGTCTCTCAGTTAGTACGGCCTTTTTTCTCTGCAATTAACAAAGGCGAGCTAGAGCTTGTATTGCTGGCTGCAGGGCGTGATGGCTTGTAAGAGTTGCATCCATGTATGGGTGCAGCGACTACGTACAGTACTTTGGAGAGTGTGTTTCCTTTTTGTCGTGTGCGTGAAAATATGATGAAATAACTCCGTTACGATGTGTTTGCCCCGTCTGGTGGTCTGGTCTCCGGTGTGGGTGAAGGAACGATTCTTCGCAGCTGCGGATGCATAGTAGGTGACTCTGATAAACTCAGCCGTTTTTTTTTTATTTCTCACTCAAATATACTAATCTATTTGACGGCCGTTCCGAGCTAAACTGCGATCGGTCTGTTCCATCTCAAGTCAACTATATATGCAAAGAAGAAGCGTAAGAACCTGGGACTCCTCCGAGCGTAACGAAAGGCCAGGACTAAATCACATTGCTTCTCGATCCAGAGGTGTTAGGAGGGGCATTAGCTTACCACTTGATCATTTAGTATTACTGTCCAGATCCGTTGTTTGATAACAATGTCAACGAAGCACGACAGATACTGATGTTGCTTTCATCGTTTGAACTTCGAGGGGGGCAAGGAGGATCAAATTGTCAACGGAGCAGGAACGATGTTGCCGTGGTGGAGAAGAAACGTTGCCCCACGTGCTTCCACATTTCATGGGTTTCCCTTTTAACATACATGGAAGGGACCCGCACTTTATTGTGTGGCTGTTTCACACGCGAAGAGATTAACCAGGCACAGCTTGAGATCCTGTCATATTAACAGAAGGATACGCAGGAAAGCTGAGTCCTTCATGGTATAGATCCATTGGCTGCTGTCTTCAGTCTTTCAACAAACGAAATCATGATAAGAAATTCATTAAAAGGATTATGCACATGTACGAAGATGAAACATACATGTATCAGTATACAGACTATAATACAGTAGCACAGGTCCATCCCTGAACAGGAATACCGAGGCATAATTATGCAGGAAGCAAGAGCAATAATAAGTGTATCAAACTCGGTGATATTTGTTTTGACATGGAAGAGGGGGTAAGAGAAAAGAAAAATCTTAAAAGGAACAAAAACGCCACCATTGGGGTGGGGTAATAAATAGGCGTGTTCAAGCCGGTCTGAGAAAACCGTTCCCAAACCTGCGAGGTGGAGAATGAACTACGTATGAACAGTAACCAATGGTTGAACGGTCCTAGTTATAAACACCGTGGTGCCAAGTAATCTCCACTGTCCATGATCTGTTCCATCCACTCTTCCAAGCCAGGCAAAATGGGAGTCAAGCAGCAACAACAATGTCACAATTTATTTGCCCCTTGTTTACAATGGAAAGCCGAAATCTAACTGAGACGGAGAAAAGCCCAAACAAGGGCTTGGGCCTCACCATCTCGACCCTGCTGATGGCCTGAAATGTAGGTACAGTGTTTACGCTTCATATCCACAAACAATTAAAATTATAACAAACTACGAAAACCTTACTATTTTATAATCACTAAACGTAATGGATTTTGCTAGCTGATACACATGGAAGGCACAGTTCAGCTCAAGGGCCTATAGAGTAAATTGTAAGACCAATGAATCAAATAAGCAGTGACCTCAAAGATGTGCCATTCAAAAATCCTACATATAGACATAATTCGGGGCAAAAGAGTAACTAAACAGCACATACTACACGTGCAGTGAGGTTATCCTAAAACAGAGTGCACATTAAGGTAAATGCGGGTATAAAAACCACGAAAGTTGTGTACGTGTCTATCAGCCTATGTGATAGTGCATAAGAATCAGAATAGAATTTGTGGTTGAAAACTTGAGATCCTACAGGGGCCAGGTTTACAACATCAAGCACAAAATGAACAAACCTGTCTGAACTTCTATTGCCGCCAAAGGACCCTCTATCTCTGCTTGGACATGGCGGAGGATCTAGGGATCGCGAGGGAGGATGCGATCGCGGCGAGGGAGGCGAAGGCTGGAGAATGGCGAGGCGATGCGAATGCGATGATGCCGAGCGGAGGTCGATCGAGTGGGGAGAGGGCGAGATGCCGACGCTCGGGTGCGGTAAACGGCTGAAAGGCGTGGGGCGCAGTGCCGGTGACGACGCGCGCGCGCGCAGTGCGTGGGAGTGGGAAGGTGCGCCGTGGGGAGGACGGAGAAGCTGGTTGCCGCGGCACGTTGTGTCGCACCATTTTTGGCGGCAAACTTCCCGGTCTCGGACGAGCGCAGGCGCGGCCGGTTTTGCGTGACCGTCACTTGCGAACTACGGCATGTGATGTCCGCCGCCGTGTTACCCAACTGACATGACAGGCTCTCCTGGCCACAACACAAAGAAGACAAGGCGGCGGGCGGCCGCAACGTAAAAACGGCCGCCATGATAACGAAAGCTATCGCCTCGAGTGACAGCGGCTGACGATGAGATACGTGTAATTTTGCTGTGTGCTGCCACTCCGGCCGTCTCACCGAGGTCATCACAACCTTATGCCCATGGAATTTCTGCCTTTTCGGCTCTTGGAACAAAGGCAAAGACAGGCATGCCTCGCTGGATGGTTCTTTCCTGGGCACCGGATTCCTCAATAATGGTTGGCTCGTAACTGACACTAACGTGCACGTTATGGTCTGATTTTAAATTTTCAAATCATGTTGAACTAGCTAGCGTCAAATATTCTAAAACGGAAGGGATTTGGTTCAGGCTAATTTGTGAAGTTCTGAAGGTTCAGCCAGCGTTCGAGCAGGGGCAGTATCTCCCGCTTCGAACGTTTGATGCCCGTGTTGTTACCTTGTAATGAGGAGTTAACAAGAACTCGAAGCACCAGAGATGGCAGGTAACCGCGCAGCCAACACACGCCAGCTTACCAGGAACCAAAACCAGGGAACAGGCAGCAGCCATGGGAAAGCAGCACGGGCTGAAGCGTCTGGCATCTCGTCGTGGCTAACATGCCGAGAATCTGACCTGGCCAAACGAGAATTACATACGAGCGCCGCGTCTATTTTTCATTTTCCTGGTTGCTTCAGACCAGCACGACCGGGGAATTTGTAGCAGGCAAGACAGAACCAACCTCAATGTCTGCGGAGATGCTTCCCCAAAGCTGCTGACGGAATGGAAATAGCTCGAACCTCTGGTAAAAACAGTAGTTTCAAAAAAGTTGCAACAAGTAATAACCTTGGGTATCATGAACACAAATTTTACTTTGCAGATTCCAAGGGCATCTCCCGGTCATACAAGAATGTCAATTCCAGAGCATGCCCAGAGTGAAAGAAATAGTGTCTGCTGAACAAGTGATAGTCTCCATAATGTTAAACCAGCTTTGGAGCCACAAAATTTGTGATAAACATTGGACAAGGGGAATATTGTTCACGCTAGAAGGGGTGAAGGAGCAGCAATACCAGACATTAGAGCCAGTGAAGAGGAGAAGACTTGAGCTCAGAACAGAACAAGAGGGAGCTACATGGGCAACGTTCTAGTCCTTTATAACAACTGAAGCAAAATATTCAGTATGTGGAACCCCCAGGTCCCCCACTGACCACAGCCAAGAGACTAAAGCAAACAGAACATCTGCTAACACACATGAAAATAATGGATTAGTGTGGTTAGCACATATAGATAGATCGATATAATTCTCTTACACAGCTAATAAAATAGGTAGACCTGGAATATGAAGTTCCAATATCAATTAACTTGAAGTAAGCTCAGTAACAAAAATTTTAGAAAACAATAAGTGACTCATGAGAGCCAATGTTTTCAAGTCGCCTAGTCGACCCTAGTCGCTTGAGGGGCGAGTCGACTAGGGTGACTAGTCGACCCTAGTCAATCCTAGTCGACCCTCTAGTCGTCCTGTCTATTTTTTGTTGCAGGTTTCTAGTCGACCTTATATATATATATATATATGTGTGTGTGTATATATGTATATATATAAATAATATATATCATATATTAGCAGTTTACAACATATTGTGCGTATATATATATATATATATGTACAGATATATTTATAAACAAGAGCATTCTCCATTAGTATTACACAAGAGATATATAGACTAGATGGATAAAACAGTCAATAGTTGATTAGGAGAAACATATACTATTATACTCACAACACAAAGGCAGAATTAGAACTTCTGTTTCTGAACAGTTCAACAAACAACAAGAGTTAAAACACAGAGACAATAAAAACAGCAAGAGTTCACATTTATGCACTATGTTAATAGCAAGAGTTCAGAAAGACTAAAAAATAGACAAACAATTCATAATTTAGTTCATAAAAACAAGAGTTCAGTTCAGCAACAATTTATTCTAAAAAAGCATGTCATCATCAAGTTAGAAGCCTCCATTTTTTGCTGGGATCGAAAAGAGCAGAGGAGGAGTTAAACAGAACAAAGGAGAGAAGGTACTGAACCCTAATGGGCTAGCAGCAGGAGGCCCATATTTTTTTCCAGCAAGTCAGCCTGATCGCCAGACCCCCTAGTCGGACGACTAGTCGCCCGACTAGGACGACTAGTCGGACAACTAGGTTTCTAGTCGCCCTGATCGAGTCGATAGGCCTGATCGTGATCAACTGGGCGATAAGGACGACTAATTGTGACTAATCGCGATTAGTCGGACGACTTGAAAACACTGATGAGAGCTCGAAGAAAAAGCACAGGCGTGATGGATGTGTATACTTACCAACTTGCAGAAAACTGATGCAAATTACAAAACATTATAAATGCATTAAGACAACTTGCCAAGAAAGCTAAACAAGCAGCATTGCATCACATTAAGTGCTGCACATACTCTAAAGAAGCAAATAAGCTACAATCATATGACTGTGGCGTCATCCTAAAAAGATTATTCATCTTAACCACATCAAAACAGGACAACACAATCAACAAACACTTGAACATGTAGCAGTAGATGACAACTCTTAGGCAATCATTTGCAAGTCATGGTTGTGACAAAGAATGTAGATGCACTT
Source organism: Neostapfia colusana (assembly GCA_030760725.1). NCBI lineage: Eukaryota > Viridiplantae > Streptophyta > Magnoliopsida > Poales > Poaceae > Neostapfia > Neostapfia colusana. Next base: position 82,710,518 of record JASWHV010000014.1, on the reverse strand, counting down.
GAGTGGGGGACAATGCCATAATGCAATTGCACATGAGCAACCACAAACTCGACATTAACAACTACTGAGCATTTCTTAGCCAACTCAACCACTCAAATGTATGTAGTAGGGTAACAACTACAGAGCAATTGTCTTGTAGTATCTGCTAAGCATGGCAACAATAGAGCAATAAACTATCAATTGAACAGGGCATGATGAATGACACCTTTTTAGCCAAATCATTTGCAAACAAATGTATCTTTCTCGTGAATGGCATAAAGTATGCAAATTCACTGGAAGAAAGAAGTGCCATACTACAGCTTCACATGAGCAACACCTAAAACTCAACACATAATAACAGCTACAGAGCATTTTGCATAGAGTAAACAAGGAAAATTGTCATGGTGGATATGCTCCATCAAGTTTACTGAATGATATTGTTGATGACACCGGCACCAACAGTCTTGCCACCCTCACGAATAGCAAACCTCATCCCCTGCTCACAAGCAACAGGCTGGATGAGCTCGACAACCATCTTGATACGGTCACCGGGCATGCACATCTTCGCCTCCTCATCCTTGTCATTCATAATCATTGTCACGTTCCCTGTGACGTCTGTTGTCCGCATGTAGAACTGCGGGCGGTAACCAGGGAAGAAAGGCGAGTGTCGGCCACCCTCCTCCTTCTTCAGCACATACACGACAGCCTCAAACTTCGTGTGTGGCGTGATCGAACCTGGCTTTGCCAACACCATACCTCGCTCAATGTCGTCCTTCTGCATACCACGGAGCAGCAATCCGACATTGTCACCAGCCATGGCATCATCCATGGTCTTCTGGAACATCTCGACACCAGTCACCGTGCAATTCCTGGTGTCCCTGATTCCAACAATGTCAACCGTGTCACCGACCTTTACAGTGCCACGCTCGATACGGCCAGTGGCAACTGTACCACGGCCAGTGATGGAGAACACATCTTCAACAGCGAGCAGGAACGGAAGGTCAGTCTGCCGTTGTGGGACGGGGATGTAGCTATCCACGGAATCAACCAATGAGAAGATGCCGTCCACCCACTCGTCCTCCCCGCGCTTAATGTTGGGGTTGGCCATGAGGGCCTCGAGCGCCTTGAGGGCAGAGCCGGAGACGATTGGCACGTCGTCGCCGTCGTACTCGTAGTTGCTGAGCAGCTCGCGGACCTCGAGCTCTACGAGCTGGAGCAGCTCCTCGTCGTCGACCTGGTCCTTCTTGTTGAGGAAGACGACAATCCGGGGGACACCGACCTGCTTGGCGAGGAGGATGTGCTCCTTGGTCTGCGGCATGGGCCCGTCGGCGCCGGAGACGACGAGGATGGCGCCGTCCATCTGCGCGGCGCCGGTAATCATGTTCTTGACGTAGTCGGCGTGGCCGGGGCAGTCAACGTGGGCGTAGTGGCGGGTCTCGGTCTCGTACTCGACGGTGGCGGTGTTGATGGTGATACCACGCGCGCGCTCCTCGGGGGCGGCGTCGATCTCGTCGTACTTCTTGGGCGCGCTGCCGCCGACGGAGGCGAGCACCATGGTGAGCGCGGCGGTGAGGGTGGTCTTGCCGTGGTCGACGTGGCCGATGGTGCCGATGTTGACGTGCGGCTTGGTGCGCTCGAACTTGCCCCTCGCCGCGCGCACCACCAGCAGCCTCCCGCGCCTCTGCCCGGCCGTCGCCGCCGCCGCGCAGCCCCGGAGGCGCGCCGGCGCCGCGACGCTGACGGAGGTGGAGAGCCGGACGCAGCTCTTGGACGAGGAGGCGGTGGCCTGCGGGAAGAGGAGGGAGGTGGAGGCCGAGGCGAGGGAGGCCATGGCGGGCGGCGGGGATTATTTTGGGGTGGATAGGGAGAGGCGAGAGAGGGTAGGGGTTTCCGCTGCTTATCTAGAAGAGCAGAGCGGAGGAGAGGAGTGGGGTGAGATGGGGAAGGCCACGGATTAGGCGAGGCCGCGCGCGCAAACGTGAGCCGCTCGATGGGTGGGGCGTGTCGTTGCGGCGAGTTTGGGCCAGAAAAGGAAATGGGGGTGAGGCCCAGGATCCGCCTCGTCGCCGCGGTGAATGTCAGCCTCGCCTTTTTCGCTCGCGCGTGGGCCAGTTACTCGTCCTTCCGTCTACCGTGCCACATGGAGCCACGCAGATGCGCAACGAGCCTTCAGACTTGTGAGCCGCTGTGCTCAACGAGACATTTGAAATTATATCATTCCCAATATTGGATTTTGTGACAATACAACTCTCAATAAATAACTTATCAAAATACTATTATAATTATAACCACTTCACTCGTTTACTATCTGTATATTTTTAATAACTATCATAGCTAAACAACAAAAAAGTCAAAACTACTATCATTCAAATACTTTCTTTTACCTAGCCTTTCTCTGCCTCCATACAGCGCTGCCGCAAGCACAGAAGGAGGCGTTGGCGCCGCACCAGCATGCTCCCGTCTTCTTCGACTCCGCCCATGGAGATAATCGAATCAAACTGTCGCTCTGGCTACGACTAGGAAAGAAACCATTCTATTGTGCTTTCGGACGGCGAGATTGGGTGGATTGACTCGATCAGTTGCTGTGGACGAGCAGATTGTGGCGGCGAGAGGAAACGCCAGCGTGAGCTGGAAGCGGTTGCCGTGTCGCCGCAGTTGGTCTCGCTGCAGCCACAGGCGCAGGGCCCCAAGATGTCGGGACTTGAGCAGCTTTGCAAGCGGCAGGGTGGTGGAGGTGGTCGCGCCACCACTGACGGCCAGACTGTGGCGGACATGCGGTCTTGTACTTCACTGCGCCCGAGGTCAGCAGTTGCGCCTCGAAGGCGGGAGGGCGGCTGGGTGGGCTGCGCCCCGGGGGGGCGGCCGGTTGTCGGCCCAGGGAGGGCGGCACCCTTTGACTTTTTCATCTGTTGTTTATCAATGACAAATATTAAAAATATACGGATGGTAACGAGCGAAGTGGTTGCAATTATAATAGTATTTTAGCGAGTCATCTGTTGAGAGTTTTATTTTGGCGAAGACCAACGTTGAGAGTGGTATAATTCCAAATATCTCGCGCTCAAAAGAGAGGCGGATAAAAAGCCATTCCGACCACTGCAAAAAAATTAACATTAAAGCAAATATCAGTGTGTTTTGGCATCTAACTGTAACAATGATAGTGACTAAGCCTGTCTGTATTTTATTTGCATGAGAGCATATATGATATATGTCTACTACTGATGTTATTAAGGATCTGTTTGGTACAGTTTAAGATTTTTCGAGAATCAGAAACGTTTCAGTTTCAAGGCAGAAATGTTTCTCAACTGAAACAGAATCATTTTAAAAACCGTTTGGCTAGTTTTCTGATTTCAGTTTCAGTATAGGGAGGAGCAAAATTAAAATGACCTATTTATTCTTGATGGACTATATTATTTTTGTCATAGTATAATATATATTAAATTATTATAATAAACATTATTTAAGTGTCATTGTAAAATATATATTATCCACATGCACGGATAAATCTTTGTTGCGTCGCAACAACGGTGACGAGTTGATAATAAGAGTGGACGATGGTAAATTACTGTAAATAATTGCGAAACTGGAGGGTAGGTACAATAATATGGAGTGATTCAAGACGTGGAACACCTTTTCAGATAGTTCAGATTCGTAGGAAAAAAAGTGAATTGTTTCTTATAGATTCACTGCTGAAACTTTTCACTTTTTTACTGTTTGGTACCGTTCCAAGTGTTTCAAGCTAGAATCTGAAACGTTTCTTATTGCCAAATGCACACTAAAGGTTCAAATTGCATTGGAGTAATGTTTACATGTGAGTAATCTATTTATATCTACGCACACGTCTAAGCTAATACCTTAGTTGCTGTCATAAAACTTGCTAACGAGCAGGATGAATTTATAAAATGGGTTGGCCATTCAAATTGGTATTGGTGTAGGGCTGTCTCCAATGTTATAATTTATTTTGGAGAGATAAAACTAAAAAGAAAATAAATATGGTCGACAAATATTTGATATCTCATATAATTTGTCTTATTGATAGGTAGTACAGAAATACATATAAAAAAAAAGATGATTTCCTCGACTTCCAAATTGGATCTATGCTACTAAAACAAGTATAGTTAACAATATTGCATCCCTTTCTTCCCCCCAGCCGCCGCCGCTGACTTCTCGCGGCCACGACCTTCCTCCTCCAGTCCTCCCCTTTCCCCGATTGCATCCGCTCCGAAACCCTAGCCACGGCCATGGCGCGGCGATCCACCCCTCTCCTGCGCCGCCTCCTGTCCCCGTCCCATGCCCCTTCCCCGTCCTCTCCCCTTGCCGGCGCCGCCTTCCGCCGCACCGTCACCTACATGCCCCGCCCGGGGGACGGCGCCCCGCGCGGCGTCACACTCATTCCGGGCGACGGCATCGGGCCCCTCGTTACCGGCGCCGTGCGGCAGGTGATGGAGGCGATGCACGCGCCGATCTACTTCGAGACCTACGAGGTCCACGGCGACATGCCCACGGTGCCCGCCGAGGTGCTGGACTCCATCCGCCGCAACAAGGTCTGCCTCAAGGGCGGTCTCGCCACCCCACTCGGCGGAGGTGTCTCCTCCCTCAACGTGCAGCTCCGCAAGGAGCTCGACCTCTACGCCTCTCTCGTCAACTGCTTCAACCTCCCCGGCCTGCCCACCAGGCACGACAACGTGGACATCGTCGTCATCAGGGAGAACACCGAGGGCGAGTACTCCGGCCTCGAGCACGAGGTCGTGCCTGGCGTTGTCGAGAGCCTCAAGGTATGACAAATGTTGCATGTTGCTTCCTCTAGGAGAAGTAACCACCTTGTTCTGCAGTATGTAATAACTAATTTGACACCGCTGAGCTCTAACTGCTGGTAGAGATACCCATTTTTCTAGATTTACTGCTGAAACAAAGCTTGATGACAGAATAAGTGGGGAAATTTGAATTTGCGATCTTATTGTTTTGCCCAATTTACTTCTGAAACAAAGGTTGATGACAGACCCTGCTGGAGAAACTGAATTTGCGACCTTATTATTTTGCCCTGTGTGTATGCCAATTAACATGCTTATTGTACTTACCAATTACCAAACCGTGTGTTCTGGTTCAATAAGTTGATCACTGAAACATAATTACTGACACATTCAGTTCAGAAACTGTAGAACAGAGTCGTGTATATAGAAAATCCATATGCATCGGATCAGTTTCTGCTTTTCTGTAACAACTTACAAGCTCGTATGCCTGGGATGGGTTGAGGTATTGGGGTCATGAAGTACTTCATAGAAAACTTTATGGTAATGTGCCTCGATTCCTAGTTGATGAGATTGACTTAATTTGTGAGGTTTTGTATTCATAAAAAGCTTGTGACTGGACCATAAAGGTGTATGTATTTCTGTCATTCTCGGTAGTATTGTAACAACGGTGTCAAATCGTTTTGCTCAGAAATTCACAATCATCATCATTAGTAGTTTAAACTGAATATAACAAATTGCGCCTGTGTTGGTCATTTATTAATATTCGTCCACAGTAACAATCAATATGATGAGCAAACTACTAACTAGTGATCAGTGACTTTGGACAAGCGAGCATTGATCCTGCATTCTAAAGTATACAAGTCATTCTCATCGGGTTATAGTTAAAGTGAAATTGTTCCTTCATATGCCTACAATTCATCATTTTGACAGATTCCCATTGCTTTATTGCTTTTTGTTGTTGGACATCTACCATTGATTAGAAAAATAAAATAATATGTGGAGTGAATGCAAATATTTGACCTGGTGTACTTGATTTTTATTTAGTCTGCAAAATTTGTCTTGCACTCTTGCACATCATAAATAGTGTAGAATATTCATTTGGTAGGTCAGATTCTTATATTATTCATATTAGACTATTAGGGTGACCATTGACTTGGCTGCGAGATGCTTTCTTAGGCTGATTGATAATCAAACGGCACTGGTTTGGTTATATAGAAAACCGAATCTTGTCGATTTGAGGCAGTGTTTGCAATGTTCCTTCTTACACGAGTGCTTCGTTTGAGGAAATGTACTGTACTATCATCACATTTCAAGTCATGAACATGATTTATTATGTTACCTTGGGTTTTCTTGCAACGCTTTGTCTTAATTAATTTGGGTGTAATTCTACTACCTGTGCTTGGTTTTGCCGTCTAGGAGATCCCTTCTCCAAAATAATTAATCTTTCTGAATGAAATGTGCTAGGTGATAACAAAGTTCTGCTCAGAAAGGATTGCTAAGTATGCTTTTGAGTATGCTTACCTTAACAATCGAAAGAAAGTGACCGCAGTGCATAAAGCTAACATCATGAAGCTTGCCGATGGTTTGTTCTTGGAATCTTGTCGTGAGGTTGCCAAGAAGTACCCTGGAATTCAATATAATGAAATCATTGTGGACAACTGTTGTATGCAGCTTGTTTCGAAGCCTGAACAATTTGATGTTATGGTATGTGTACATGTTATCACTATGCCACTGTTTCTCACCTTGCTGCTGTTTGACATGATTTTCTTATGTCTGAAAGCAATGTACATTGTTCTTTCACATGGGTATGCTGCTTAATGTGTACATAAAATAGTATTTTGATCTTATGCAGACCATTGGATTAGCAAAGTGGTTAACTAGATTTTTACAATCTTATATGAAGGAATGTTAAGCCTTGTTGTGAAGCTCATAGTTAGGTTCCTTATTCCTTATCTATACGATATTTTTCCTTATTGACACGCAGGAATTTTCTTACTAAGGCAAGTACAGAATGCCTTCTCTTAAAATGGATTTTTTAATTGTACCTGGAGGTTTTGGGTTTGAATCAGCCTCCTTGCAAAATAAGCAAGGGGGAGGTTTCGCAGAAATTCCCTTCCCTAGATCTCACAATGTGTGGGAGCTTGCAGCACTGGGCATGGCCTTTACATGGAATTTGAACTTATTCTGTTTGTTTCTTTTTACAGGTCACCCCAAATCTCTATGGCAATCTGGTGGCTAACGTAGCTGCTGGTATTGCTGGAGGCGCTGGTGTCATGCCTGGAGGTAGACTTCGAACTCTTAGTCATGAGCATTATCTGTTGAAATGGCAATTTGATTCTGTTTTACATAAAGTTACATTTGCTCCTTTTCCATAATTTGATGGTTTTTACTAGTGTAAGTGCATCTTCAGATGTGTTTGTTTAAGTACTGTGGTTAACCCTTTTGTTGGTTTTTTGAATAGCAATCTTGTACATGTTTTGTATTTTAGCAGATGCTTATATGAAGTTGAAAACCCATAAATCTTTGGCTTGCATCATGTCAGGTAATGCAGGTCAGGACCACGCTGTTTTTGAGCAAGGAGCATCTGCAGGAAATGTTGGGAATGAGAAGGTTGTGGCGCAGAAGAAGGCTAACCCTGTTGCTTTGCTTCTCTCATCGGCTATGATGTTGAGGCATTTGCAGTTCCCTTCGTTTGCTGATCGACTGGAGACGGCAGTGAAGCGTGTCATTGCAGAAGGCAAGTACATAACCAAAGATTTGGGCGGCACCAGCACCACTCAAGAAGTCACAGATGCAGTCATTGCGAAACTCGAGTAACTTCCAGCCATGTGCTTTCGAAACATTCTTTTGTTTGGACTAGGTGACTAGTCCTGCTAAATATTTGTTGTTACAGTTTTAAGTTACCATTTTGTTGGGCTGATTATTTACAATCTTCAGGTTTCTTCTGGTTTTGATCTTAATGGCTGAGTAAATCCAGTCTCAGTCTTCCACTCGATATGTGTGATGTAAACTAGAAATAAGAGGGGCGATGATACAATTTTCTATTCCTGATGAGGCCAATGACTTGCTACTGTCCAAATGTCCCAACCAGGATTGACGGGAAGGAATTATTTGAACGTCTAGCAGGCTTGTCCAATTCAAATTCAGACATCTTGGCTTTTAACTGTTGCTCCAGCAAAACATTGTCTCTAGCTTAATCAAATGGTTGTGCCTACTGCCTAGCTTTCCCAAAAATCTCAATCTCGACAAAAAATTCTTTCAGTCCTCCAGTTCAATTAGTCCTAGTAGCGGTTGGAGCAGAGGAGCGGAGATGATCAGGGCGCCGAAGCGGGGAGAGCACCGGACGACGAAGCTATGACGCGGGTCGAGCGCCATGGCCGGAGCATATGGAATCAGAAAGAAGCTTAGGTTTGCGTGCGAAACGACCAACAGAACAGAGAGAACGAAATTCAGGTGAGATACGTACACACTGGTCCCATCTGGCAATGAAAGAAAGAAAAGAAAGAAAGGAGTGGGCGGAGACGAATATTCTTGTGTTTTTAATCAAGTTAAGGTCGCTAGTGTCTTGTTAAATTTGCAGGTAGGAGAAAAAAAAGGCAAAGCACATTTAAACTGGGCCTACTGCAAGACCGGCCCATGTTACAAGCCGCCGTCCGCCGCTTCTCCCAAACCCTAATAAACCCGCCGCCGCCGTCTCTCCCGAATTCGTGCTCCGCGGCACCCAACCGGTCCCCCTCATGGCGTCTCACCTCGACTTCCGCTACCTCGACGAGGGCCTCGGCGGCGAGCGCGGCAAGCGCAAGCGCCGCGAGGAGGCCGAGGCGGCGGTCGGGGACTCCATGGACCTCGACGCCGACGGCTCCGCGCCCCGGCCGTCGAAGCTCCGCGCCGTGCCCTCCCTGTCGGACCCCTCGAAGCCGGCCTCCTTGGGGCAGCCCACCTACGACGGCGTCATCGCGGGGCGCGTGTCGGGCCGCCGCTGGAAGGAGCCCCGCACCCGGCGCGCCTCGGCCGTGGTGGCGTCGCTCAAGCCGACCCCGCTGGAGCAGCGCGTCCGGGAGAAGGCGCTGAAGCGCGCGTTCCAGGCCCGCAAGGCGGAGCTCAAGGAGGAGATCCGGGCGAACAAGGTGGCGAAGCGGAAGGCGCGCGAGGAGCGGGAGAAGCGGAAGCAGGAGAACGTTCTGCGCACGGGCACCAAGCTGCAGCGCGTCACCAACCCCAAGACGATCCAGAAGATCGCCAAGTCCAAGAAGCGAAAGCAGCTCAGGGTCGTCTCCGACGAGATCCTCGGCGGCAAGAAGTCGGAGGCCAGTCGGCGCATGCAGGTCCCAGGGCTCGAAAACTGAACCTGACAGGGCCTCCGATCCAATCTATGTATCAAGATTTTGTTTGCACTAATTTGCTTTTAAGGCTCTGTTTGACACAGTTTTTGAATCAGTATTTTTATAAAAATAAGCTGTGGCTGTATCAAACAGTTCAGCTGCTTCTTATAATGAATTAAAAGCAGGATATAAATTTAAACTTATATTCACCAGCTTTTTAATCAAGCTATTTTTTTAACAATTATAAACCATGTCAAACGAGACAATTGTAATTATAACACTCCCAACGTTGGGGTTTGACAGAATACAACCTACTTTTAACAGAAAAGAAAATAGAAAAAGACTAAAATGCCCTTAACTCTCTTACTCACATCACTCACTTAGACATTATAACTTATCTCACAACCCCCTTTTAACAGAAAAGAACATAGAAAAAAAATCAAAATATCTTTAACTCTTTTACTCACATCACTCACTTGAGAGTTAAGGGCATTTTGGTTTTTTTCTATTTTATTTTCTATTAAAATTGGGCTGTAATACAATTTATAATTTCTCGATGGTATTCTGACGAAGCCTAACGTTAGGAGTGTTATAATTACAATTATCTCCAAACGACACAATTGTAAACCCTAAACACTAAACCCTAAAAACCCTAAACACTAAAAACGCTAAACCCTAAAACTTAAACACTAAAACCCTAACACTAACCCTAAACCCTAAAACCCTAACACTAAAACCCTAAACCCTAACATAAACCTTAAACCCTAAAAAAACCCTAAAAACCCTAAACACTAAAAAACCCTAAACCATAAAAAAACCCCTAAAAACCCTAAACACTAAAAAAACCTAAAAACCCTAAACCCTAAACCATGGTTATTAAGGCGTCGCTTAAGCGGTAAGGCGAGTGGAGGAGGCAAGGCGTCCTTGTCGCCTTATTCACGGGAGTAAGGCGTCCCTGAGGCGTCCTGGGCGTCCGGGGCGTCCTGAGGCGTCCGCCGAGGCGACCTCAAGGCGACGCCTCGGGTCGAGATCGATTTCGGGCCGGTCGGCCCTTTATATGTTCGCGGCTCGCGCAGCCGATGCGTGAAAGAAGAGAGAAGCAGAGGTTAGGGTTAGACGACGGCTGCTCAGACCTTGGCTCAGACGTCATTGCCTCGGCCCCCTGTGTGAGCGCGGCGCTTCCCGGCGGCGTCTCGGGCTCTCGACTTCGGCTCTCCTCGGCGGCGCTCCTCCTCGGCAGCGCAGAGCGGCGCTCCTCCTCGGCGGCGCAGAGCGACGCTCCTCCTCGGCGGTGCTCCTCCTCGGCGGCGCTCCTCCTCGGGACTGTCTCTGACTCTCTAGTGTCTTCCGCTCGGGACTGTTTGAAGCTCGGCCTCTGGCCCTCTGCTCTGTTCTATCATCTGTGTTGCGGCTGGGTAAGGGTGTGACTGGTAAATAGCCTAAAGCTTCTCTCTGGTGTGAATGAAATGAGTGAACTGAATAGATTGTCTCATGTATGTATTTGCTTGCTGCTCATGTAGGATTGACAATTGACAATGAACCCAACTGAGAGTGCTGGTTCTGTCGATGCTCCTGTAAATGCAGACGCTTATGATCCAATGGCTGATCCTAAACGAAAAGCAAAGTCCAATGATCCAGGATGAAAGTACGGTTATTGGACGGAAATTGGGAACAGAGACAAGGTGACATGCAACCTTTGCAAGACCGTGACAACAGGAGGAATCAAAAGGTTGAAAGAGCATCTTGCAGGAGGATATGCTGATACTCATATGTGTTCCAAGACTACCACTGAGATTAGAAAAGAGATGATAGCTTACATGGAAAAAAATAAAAGAAGTAGACCAATTTTCCTAAATGATGTTGGGCAGCAACAGGAGCAGCCTGCTGTTGGGGACAATTCTCAGTCTGTTGTTCAGCCAAGTTCAGGCACGACTGCTAAAAGGAGGAGAGCCATGTTTGAGATGAAGACCTTAAAGAAGACACAAGATGCAGCATCACAATCACAATCTGGGAAAGTTGCAAGCATGCTCCGAAGAACACCTGAACAAGTTGTGGATGATAGGCGCTCTTCAGGACCACACCAAACCACCATTGAGGCTAGCACAAAGTCAAAGGATGACAGGAATTATGTGAACAAGCAATGGGCTTTATGGTTCTATGAGTGTGGTGTACCCTTTAATGCTATAAACTCCAGACAGTTTTATATTGCTTGTGAGGCCACAGCACAATATGGTTCAGGGTATGTGCCTCCTAGTATGCATGAGATCAAGGAGCCATTACTTCATGAGTGTGTAAATGATACAAGTAACTTGAGGGCTGATCATGAGTTAGCATGGAAGACCTATGGCTGCACACTTATGTCCGACGGATGGACCGATAGAAGGGGGCATCACTTAATTAATTTTCTTGTCAATAGCCCAGCTGGAACATACTTCCTAGAGTCCGTTGATGCATCAAATGAGGCACATGATGCAGCTATGCTAGCTGATCTGCTAGAGAAGAGGATTGCCCACATTGGTAAAGATAAAGTGGTTCAAGTAGTCACAGATAATGGTGCTAACTACAAGGCGGCGGGTAGAATTCTAATGCAGCGGATTGCCACATTGTTTTGGACTCCTTGTGCAGCTCATTGTTTGGATCTCATGTTGGAAGACATTGGAAAGTTGAAAGATTTTAAGAAGCCAATTGCACAAGCCAAACGGGTCACCACTTTTATATATAGGCATGGGAGGATTCTTGCAGCAATGAGGGAGAAGACAGGTGGAATGGACTTGGTAAGACCTGCAGCCACTAGGTTTGCCACTTGTTTCCTTACTTTAAAGAGCCTACACAAGCATCGTGATGCCTTGAGGGGTCTATTTGTGAGTGAAGCATGGAACCAAAACAAATTAGCAAAGACTGAGGCTGGAAAGAATGTTTGTGACATTATTCTTGCTAAGGTGTTTTGGTCCTCAGTTGAAGATTGTCTTAGAGCTTCGGCACCTCTTATTATTGTGCTTAGGGCGGTTGATGCTGATGAGAGACCAGCCATGCCTGAGGTTGCAGCTCTAATGAATGTTGCAAAAGAGAAGATAAGTGCTAGCTTTCCTACCCAAAACAAGCAAGCCTTGCTGAAAAGAGTCTTGGACATTATTGAGCGTAGATGGGTCTCACAAATGGACCATCCATTGTATGGAGCTGCACTTTTTTTGAACCCAGGAAAATTCTTTGCAATACAAAGGAAGAGAGATGATAGATATGTGGGCGAGCTAAGGAGTTGCTTCAATGATGTGCTTGCAAGAATGGAACCCGATGAAGAAGTTCGGGCCAAGATTGATAACTATGCAATGCAATATCAAGACCAACGAGGGCCTATCTTCTCAAACGTCATGGCACAACAACAAGTTCAACTAAAAAGCCCTCGTAAGTATCGGTCTTTTGCTTGCTAGTTTCTCTTCTCCATAATCCATATTAATTATATTTCTAGTTTGTAACTAATATGTGGTTACATTTCTCATTATAGTTGATTGGTGGCGATCATATGGTGGTCGAGCATTTGAATTGCAAAGCTTTACAAAACGTCTAGTTAGCCTTTGTGCTTCATCATCTGGTTGTGAGCGGAATTGGAGTACCTTTGAATTTGTAAGTATTGGAATCCACAATCCATATATTAAAGTTGCATAATCCATATACTCATTTAGCTTCTCATTGCTTAATTTATAGATGCACACAAAAAAAAGGAACCGGCTGCAACACAAGAGGTTGAATGATTTAGTTTTTGTTTCATACAACCGAAAGATGCAAAGTAGGTTTCAAAAGAGGAGGGAGGACGCTGGCCCAAGTTATGACCCATTGGTCATTGAAGATTTTGATTGGGACAATGAATGGATAGACTCATCGGTTGTTCACACCGGTAGGGATAATGCTGATCTACTTGACCTCACATGGGATCATGTTGATGAAGCCGTTGGAGCATCAAGCTCGCTTCAAGGTCGTAACCTTCCAAGACAAGCTAACAGGTTGAACACCTACCAAAGGCGTGCAAGAATGAGGGCACAAGAAGTTGAGGAAGGTGAAGAAGATGCTAATGATTCAGACTTGGAGGAAGATCCACATGATGACATAGACATGACTGATAGTGATGAAGATTCATATGGAGATGGTGGTGGAGAAGAAAATGATCCTACAATTCCCGATGAGTTTAATGATGGATATTAAGTATTGAGAGTTTGAGAGATGAGATCATGGGACTTGAGACTTGATCACTTGAGAGTTTGAGAGAATTAGAGATGTTGAACTTTTAGTCTATTTTGTATCTTATGTTGAACTACTTATCTACTTTTATTTCCTAATTACTACTTTTATCCTTATTTATTTGGAATTTATTCATTTTATATTTATTTATTACTAAGGCGTCGCCTCGCCTTACGCCTTACCGCTTAAAAGGTAAAAAGGGGGTCGGTCGCCTTAGGTCGCCTTACCGCCTTAATAACTATGCCCTAAACACTAAAAAAAACCTAAAAACCTTAAACACTAAAAAAAACCCTAAACCCAAAACCCTAACCCTAAACCCTAAAACCCTAAACCCTATAACCCTAAACCCTAAACCCTAAAACACTAAACCCTATAAACCTAAACCCTAAAAACCCTAAACCCTAAAACCCAAAACCCTAACCCTAAAACCCTAAACCCTAAAACACTAAAAACCCTAAACCCTAACCCTAAAACCCTAAACCCTAAAAATCCTAACCCTAAAAAACCCTAAACCCTAAAACACTAAACCCTAAAAACCCTAACCCTAAAAAACCCTAAACCCTAAACACTAAACCCTAAAACCCCAAAACCCTAAACCCTAAAAAACCCTAAAATGCTAAATCCTAAACCCTAAAAAACCCTAAAACCCTAAACCCTAAACCCTAAAACCCTAAACCCTAAACCCTAAAGCCTTAAACCCTAAACCCTTAAACCCTAAACCCTAAAAACCCTAAACCCTTAAACCCTAAACCCTAAAAACCCTAAACCCTTAAACCCTAAACCCTTAAACCCTAAACCCTAAAAACCCTAAAAATTCTTATAATGAATTAAAAGCAGGATATAAATTTAAACTGATGTTCACGAGCTTTTTAATCAAGCTACTTTTTTAACAATTTTAAACCATGTCAAACGAGACAATTGTAATTATAACACTCCCAACCTTGGGCTTCGCCAGAATACCATCGAGACATTATAAATTGTATTACAACCCACTTTTAACAGAAACGAAAATAGAAAAAGACTAAAATGCCCTTAATTCTCTTACTCACATAACTCACTTAGACATTATAACTTGTCTCACAGCCCCCTTTTAACAGAAAAGAACATAAAAAAAAAATCAAAATATCTTTAACTCTTTTACTCACATCACTCACTTGAGAGTTAAGGGCATTTTGGTCTTTTTCTATTTTCTTTTCTATTAAAAGTGGGCTGTAATACAATTTATAATGTCTCGATGGTATTCTGACGAAGCCCAACGTTGGGAGTGTTATAATTACAATTGTCTCCAAACGAGACAATTGTAAACCCTAAACCCTAAACACTAAACCCTAAAAACCCTAAATACTAAACCCTAAACCCTAAATCCTAAACCCTAAAAACACTAAACGCTAAACCCTAAAAAACACTAAACCCTAAACCCTAAAACCCTAACACTAACCCTTATAATGAATTAAAAGCAGGATATAAATTTAAACTTATGTTCACCACCTTTTTAATCAAGCTATTTTTTAACAATTTTAAACCATGTCAAACGAGACAATTGTAATTATAACACTCCCAACGTTGGGGTTCGACAGATACCATCGAGACATTATAAATTGTATTACAGCCTACTTTTAACAGAAAAGAAAATAGAAAAAGACTAAAATGCCCTTAACTCTCTTACTCACATCACTCACTTAGACATTATAACTTGTCTCAAAGTCCCCTTTTAACAGAAAAGAACATAGAAAAAAATCAAAATATCTTTAACTCTTTTACTCACATCACTCACTTGAGAGTTAAGGGCATTTTGGTTTTTCTATTTTCTTTTCTATTAAAATTGGGCTGTAATACAATTTATAATGTCTCGATGGTATTCTGACGAAGCCCAACGTTAGGAGTGTTATAATTACAATTGTCTCCAAACGAGACAATTGTAAACCCTAAACACTAAACCCTAAAAACCCTAAACCCTAAACCCTAAAAACCCTAAACCCTAAAACTTAAACCCTAAAAAACCCTAAAACCCTAACACTAACCCTAAACCCTAAACCCTAAAACCCTAACACTAACCCTAAAACCCTAACACTAACCCTAAACCCTAAACACTAAAACCCTAAACCCTAACACAAACCTTAAACCCTAAACAAAACCCTAAAAACCCTAAACACTAAAAAACCCTAAACCCTAAAAAAAACCCTAAAAACCCTAAACACTAAAAAACCCTAAAAACCCTAAACTCTAAACACTAAAAAAACCTAAAAACCTTAAACACTAAAAAAAACCCTAAAAACCCTAAACCCAAAACCCTAACCCTAAACCCCAAAACCCTAAACCCTATAACCCTAAACCCTAAAACCCAAAACCCTATAACCCTAAACCCTAAAACACTAAACCCTATAAACCTAAAAACCATAAACCCTAAAACCCAAAACCCTAACCCTGAACCCTAAAACACTAAAAACCCTAAACCCTAACCCTAAAACCCTAAACCCTAAAAACCCTAACCCTAAAAAACCCTAAACACTAAAACCCTAAACCCTAAAAACCCTAACCCTAAAAAACCCTAAACCCTAAACCCTAAAACCCCAAAACCCTAAACCCTAAAAAACCCTAAAACCCTAAATCCTAAACCCTAAAAACCCTAAAACCCTAAACCCTAAAACCCTAAACCCTAAAGCCTTAAACCCTAAACCCTTAAACCCTAAAAACCCTAAACCCTTAAACCCTAAACCCTTAAACCCTAAACCCTAAAACCCTAAACCCTAAAAACCCTAAAAATTCTTATAATGAACTAAAAGCAGGATATAAATTTAAACTGATGTTCACCAGCTTTTTAATCAAGCTACTTTTTTAACAATTTTAAACCATGTCAAACGAGACAGTTGTAATTATAACACTCCCAACCTTGGGCTTCGCCAGAATACCATCGAGACATTATAAATTGTATTACAACCCACTTTTAACAGAAAACAAAATAGAAAAAGACTAAAATGCCCTTAATTCTCTTACTCACATCACTCACTTAGACATTATAACTTGTCTCAAAGTCCCCTTTTAACAGAAAAGAACATAGAAAAAAAATCAAAATATCTTTAACTCTTTTACTCACATCACTCACTTGAGAGTTAAGGGCATTTTGGTTTTTCTATTTTCTTTTCTATTAAAATTGGGCTGTAATACAATTTATAATGTCTCGATGGTATTCTGACGAAGCCCAACGTTAGGAGTGTTATAATTACAATTGTCTCCAAACGAGACAATTGTAAACCCTAAACACTAAACCCTAAAAACCCTAAACCCTAAACCCTAAACCCTAAAAACCCTAAACCCTAAAACTTAAACCCTAAACAACCCTAAACCCAAAAACCCTAACACTAACCCTAAACCCTAAACCCTAAAACCCTAACACTAACCCTAAAACCCTAACACTAACCCTAAACCCTAAACCCTAAAACCCTAAACCCTAACACAAACCTTAAACCCTAAACAAAACCCTAAAAACCCTAAACACTAAAAAACCCTAAACCCTAAAAAAACCCTAAAAACCCTAAACACTAAAAAACCCTAAAAACCCTAAACCCTAAACACTAAAAAAAAACTAAAAACCTTAAACACTAAAAAAAACCCTAAAAACCCTAAACCCAAAACCCTAACCCTAAACCCCAAAACCCTAAACCCTATAACCCTAAACCCTAAAACCCAAAACCGTATAACCCTAAACCCTAAAACACTAAACCCTATAACCCTAAACCCTAAAAACCATAAACCCTAAAACCCAAAACCCTAACCCTAAACCCTAAAACACTAAAAACCCTAAACCCTAACCCTAAAACCCTAAACACTAAAAACCCTAACCCTAAAAAACCCTAAACACTAAAAACCCTAACCCTAAAAAACCCTAAACCCTAAAACCCCAAAACCCTAAACCCTAAAAAACCCTAAAACCCTAAATCCTAAACCCTAAAAAACCCTAAAACCCTAAACCCTAAAACCCTAAACCCTAAAGCCTTAAACCCTAAACCCTTAAACCCTAAACCCTAAAAACCCTAAACCCTTAAACCCTAAACCCTTAAACCCTAAACCCTAAACCCTAAAACCCTAAACCCTAAAAACCCTAAAAATTCTTATAATGAATTAAAAGCAGGATATAAATTTAAACTGATGTTCACCAGCTTTTTAATCAAGCTACTTTTTTAACAATTTTAAACCATGTCAAACGAGACAGTTGTAATTATAACACTCCCAACCTTGGGCTTCGCCAGAATACCATCGAGACATTATAAATTGTATTACAACCCACTTTTAACAGAAAACAAAATAGAAAAAGACTAAAATGCCCTTAATTCTCTTACTCACATCACTCACTTAGACATTATAACTTGTCTCACAGCCCCCTTTTAACAGAAAAGAACATAGAAAAAAAAATCAAAATATCTTTAACTCTTTTACTCACATCACTCACTTGAGAGTTAAGGGCATTTTGGTCTTTTTCTATTTTCTTTTCTATTAAAAGTGGGCTGTAATACAATTTATAATGTCTCGATGGTATTCTGACGAAGCCCAACGTTGGGAGTGTTATAATTACAATTGTCTCCAAACGAGACAATTGTAAACCCTAAACCCTAAACACTAAACCCTAAAAACCCTAAATACTAAACCCTCAACCCTAAATCCTAAACCCTAAAAACCCTAAACCCTAAACCCTAAAAAACACTAAACCCTAAAACCCTAACACTAACCCTAAACCCTAAAACCCTAACACTAACCCTAAACCCTAAACTCTAAAACCCTAAACCCTAAAAAAACCCTAAAAAACCCTAAACCCTAAAAAACCCTTGTCGAAGTGTTCAGTCGACACTTCCCCCGGGCCTGCACTGGGCAGCCCGCGGAGGTTCTTTTTTCGGTGGGGCTAGTTCCTAGCGGAGAGCTTGCGCAGATGGACGAGTTAGTAAGAGCTTGATACGGTGAGTTTTACGTGGTTCAGACCGCCGGAGCGTAAAACCCTACGTCCACGGCGAGCTATGGAGCTCGCTGTATTGCTTGCTGCTCAGGGCCGGAGTCCTGAGCTTGGGGGTGAGTTACAGCTTGAGAGTGTATGGCTAGCGTATGAGTTGCAAAGTGCGAACCCCGGGTGCGAGTGGCTAAAGTGCGAACCCCTGCTAACGTCGCCTACCCGAGCCTTTTATAGTCCAAGACTCGGGTGGCTTACAAGGGGGGCCGGGACCCAACAGGTGGTCCCGGGGAGATTGACTGATATCTACCGTATCTGCAGTTATGCCGGTAGTTGTCTCTGCCAAAGGCTTCTGAGTCTTCGTCTTGTAGCTCTGCCCATGCCGCATGCTAGTCGTAGTGGATGATGACGGCGGGGGCGGCATGGGATGTCTTGTCGCTGCATTTATTGGCTGGCAGGCTCTGACACTGCGCGCCAGTCTGTGATGCGACTGGGCGCAACGGCACCTGACAGAGGCGTGCTCCGCGTCTCCGCGTCTCGGGAAGGCGCGGGCCTTGAATACCTTGTACGGGCATGGTATGGGGCGTCTTTACGCCCGCTGCCTATCGCTCGGAGGCAGGCAGCGCCGTTCTGCTGGCCACGTGGCGGGCTTGGAGCCCTCCTCAGAAGAGAGGGGGGGCCGGCCCCGCAGGACACGTGGAGCCTTCGGACCTCTCCCCGCGGAGGGGGAGGTTCGGCTTCTGTTGGCCATGTGGCGAGCCCGGAGGTCCTATCTGAGGAGGGGGAGGTCCGGCCTCTCTGGACACGCGGCACCTTCGGACCTCTCTCCCGCGGAGGGGGAGGTCCGACTTCTGTATGCCACGTGGTGGGCCCGTTGCTCTCCTCTGAGGAGAGGGAGGTCCGGCCCCGCTGGACGCGTGGCGCCTTCGGAGCTCTCCATGGAGAGCCTGGATGAGGAGGGCGAGATCCTTAGGCATTTTCCCCTGTGCGCGGGGGTACCCCATATTGAGGGTACCGACAGTGGCCCCCGGGCCCATCTCGGGGGAGATAGCGAGCCCGAGGTGGGACCTTCGTCTCTTCTGATCCGCGCACTTTCTTGTCTTGAGTACTCCCTGTGCTGGCAGGGTCTTGGCTTCGGTGTTCAGCCTCTTAGGAGAGGGTGAAGCCTGGCATCGGAGCTCGGCCCGGCTGTGGGGGCGGAGGTCCGGAAGTCATCGGAGCTCAGGCCAGCGAAGGGCGTGAGGTCTGGCATCATCGCTCGCCTCTGAAAGGATGGCGAGGGCTGGCCTCGAAGCTCGGCCCAGCTGTCGAGGCGGAGTCCGGCACTGCTCAGTGGTCCCCCCTTTCCTATCCCTTAGTCTCATTTGGCTTACTGTCCCAGGCCAGAATACGGGGCTTGGGTAATCCAGTGCACTTGGTCCCGGAGGTCTGGCCCCAGCCCTAGTTAGGGTGTAACCGCCCGGCCCCCTGGTACTCAGACCGTAGCGCCGGGAGGCAGAGTGCGCATGCTTTGGGTGCAAGACCGGGCAAAGCAAGGCTCCTGACCCCCCGTTCTAGCGTAGGTCTTTTCTCGGAGGAGACCAACTGGCGGTGCAGTACCCTTATAGGGGGAGATCCAAAAGGCCACCGGGCCTCTGGCAGGTACCCCAAGCACTACCGCCTTCGGCAGGACGGCAAATATCGACTATGCATGAGAGCCGGAAAGAGGAGCCGAGTGTACAATGGACGCACACTGTCTAGAGCGTGGGGAGGTGTTCATATAAATTAATGAGTAATTTAAATAAACACCTAAGTAAGCATGGTGAACTTACTGGGTAGCGTCGGAGCGTCTGTCTTCACGCAGAGCGGGTCATGCGTGGCTTCGTCGTACGCCGGACACGAGGGGACCCCCATGGCTATATCAGGGGGAAGCATGGCTTCGGCCCCGCATACCATGTGGAAGGGTAGTTCCCGTGACCCGGCCCTGGGAAGTCCGGCTGGCCCTCGACATGGAGGAGCCGGTATCCCCCGACGGCTCTGGGTGCGCGTCTGCACCGGTTGTGTGGGTCTGCTTGGCGTGGACCTGGCACGCATTGCATCCCTAACCGGTTTGACGGCGTCCAGGTGGCTCTCGGTCAGTAGGAGCCATGTCGGGTGGCTTAATCGACCAACGTGCTGGACGATGAGCGTTCCCAGCACTCGCCTCCTTGGACTACTGCAAGCTAATCGCAGCCTTCCTCCTGGGTTATGCACCGCAATAGGATGTCGTGGCGCCACGCCAGTAAAGATACCAACGCGTAGCACTTAGCCATCTGCACCACCCGTTCAGCGGATGCACGTTCATCAGGAAGGATGTCCTTCAAGGAGTCCCGGACCTCCGTGGTCCATGCATCGGGACTACTTGAGCTTCTGGATCTTGAGCGCTGGGTTGCACGGAGTCCCCAGTGACTCTTAAAATCCTTTGGCGGCATCCAGGGCCGCCGGTACTGCCTAGCTTCGAGGCACTGGTTGAGCCCCCTTCGCCCGGCTCGGCGGGCCGGGCTGTGGACCGCAGCAACGTCCTCTCGAAGACTCCTTCGTGCTCAGGGGCTCCAATGGAGGCTTTCGTTGACAGGTCGTCAGCTGCGGCCGTGCAAGCGCGCGGTGCATGGTGCAGGTCCAAGGTGAGGAATTCTTTCTCCAACATCCGCACGTGAAGCAGATAAGCAGCTAGCTGTGGGTCATTGTAGGGGCATTCACCCTTAACTTGCTTGATAACTAGCTGGGAGTCACCCTGCGCCAACAACTGGCGAGCGCCCAGAGACAGGACTGTCTTTTAGGCCAAAGATGAGTGCTTCATACTCTGCCAAGTTGTTGGTTGCCTTGGAATTGAGACGCACCATGTACCCAAACTGCTCCCCCGATGGCATGAGAAGCAGTACGCCGGCACCGGCCCCCTGCTTTCTCGAGGAGCCGTCGAAGAAGAGCGTCCAGTGAGGCCCGGTGAAGACCGGAGCTCGATACTTTGGTTCACCGTCTTCGCGGCCCCCCGGGTCAACCTTTGTTGGTGTCCACTCAGCCACGAAGTCAACCAGTGCTTGGCTCTTGGCTGTCTGACGTGGTCGGGAGCTCAGCTTGAACTCCGCCGTCTTCGGGCTGTCTTCCGGCTTCGGAAGCTGGCAGTGAGTGCCAGCTCCGCCCTCCGGCTGCTCTGGCGCACTTGTCCGCCAGGCTGAAGAGCTCAGAGACGTCGCGGACCTCTCTGGTCGCGAGCTTCTCAAGCATTTTCTCGTCCCGGACACCCTGTCGGAACGCCACCACCATAGAAGCACTTTGAATATGCGGGATGGTGTTGCGTACCTGGGAGAACCGCTGGATGAAAGAGCGCAGCGACTCCCCAGGTTGCTGCTTGACGGCATGGAGGTCAAGCTCCGTGCTGGGACGGGTGTAGGAGCTGCCGAAGTTGGCGACGAACTGCCGGCAGAGCTCTCCCCAAGAGGTTATGGACCCCTGAGGGAGATTCATGAGCCAAGACCGAGCTGGGCCGGTCAAGGTGACGGGGAAGTAGTTGGCCATGACAGCCTCATCCCCTCCTGCGGCAAGTACGGCGGCGGAGTCCCCCGCCGGGTTGACGCTGCCGTCGTACTTCCTGGGCAGGTGCGGCCGAAACTTGCGCGGCCACCTCGTGAAGTGGAGGTGGGGCTCCAGGGCCGTACATCCTGCCCCTGTTGCTGCAGGTGTTGGTGCCGCGAACGCTTGGTTTGCCGCTGGCACAGTGTACCCCGGTATGGGCAAGGCTGCGCCATAGACCGGGGGCGCCGTTTGCAGGACATATGGCTGTGGCATATGTTGCGTGGCGTATGTCTGGGGCAGAGTTCGCGTGGCGAAAGTCTGCACCTCAGGCAGGGTTGAGGCAGTCGTCATGCTGACGCCGGCCTCTTGGCTGCGACGCCTTTCTCGTCGCCACTCGAGGAACACTCGGGCGTCTTGGCCCAGGTGGCATTGTTCCAGCTCAGTCCTCAGGTCCGTCGACGGAAGCCTGGTGGAGCTAGAATCCGCCGTCTGTCTGTCAACCGTTGGCGTGCGCGTCAGCGACACAGCCGGTTGGCCAGAGCGTCGTCCCCGCCGAAGTCAAGGGTTTGCGGCGGCGACGACAAGACGGTCTACCTCGCGAATCCACTGTTGGGTCGCTGCCTGAGGCGCGTCCCCAGCAGGCGGATTGTGCAGTAGCGCTCTTGTTGCGGCTAGCGCACCCCCGCCGGGTACGCCCAGCGCTACTGAAGACGTGACGCTGGTTGGAGCCTGCATTGCCGGGGTCGGCGCTGCCAGAGCCGGTTGCTGGCTCCCAGTGC
Source organism: Neostapfia colusana (assembly GCA_030760725.1). NCBI lineage: Eukaryota > Viridiplantae > Streptophyta > Magnoliopsida > Poales > Poaceae > Neostapfia > Neostapfia colusana. The sequence goes on along the minus strand of JASWHV010000014.1, from coordinate 82,687,990 downwards.
AGGTACTGGTGCCGCGAACGCTTGGTTGCGCCTGGCACAGTGTACCCCGGTATGGGCAAGGTTGCGCCATAGGCCGGGGACGCCGCTTGCAGAGCACATGGTTGTGGCTTATGCTGTGCGGCGTACGCCTGGGGCAGAGCCCGCGTAGCGAAGGTCTGCCCTCCAGGCTGGGTCGAGGCCGACGTCATGTTGTCGCCAGCCTCTTGAGTGCGACGCCTTTCTCGACGTCGCTCGAGGAACACTCGGACATCTTGGCCCAAGTGGCACCATTCCAGCTCTGTCCTCAGGTCCGTCGACGGAAGCGTGGTGGAGCTGGAGTCCGTCGTCTGCTCGCCAACCATTGGCGTGTGCATCAGCGACACAGCTGGTTGGCCAGAGCGTCGTCCCTGCCGAAGTCAAGGGTTTGCGGCGGCGACGACGAGACGGTCTATCTCACGAATCCACTGCTGGGTCGCTGCCTGAGGCGCGTCCCCAGCAGGCGGATTGTGCAGTAGCGCTCTTGCTGCGGCTGGCACACCCCCGCCGGGTACGCCCAGCGCTACTGAAGACCTGACGCTGGTTGGAGCCTGCATTGCCGGGGTCGGTGCTGCCAGAGCCGGTTGCTGGCTCCCAGTGCAGGTACTGGTGCCGCGAACGCTTGGTTGCGCCTGACACAGTGTATCCCGGTATGGGCAAGGTTGCGCCATAGGCCGGAGACACCACTTGTAGAGCACATGGTTGTGGCATATGCTGCGCGGCGTATGCCTGAGTCAGGGCTCGCGTGGCGAAGATATGCCCTCCAGGCTGTGTTGAGGCCGACGTCATGCTGTCGCTAGCCTCATGGTTGCGGCGCCTTTCTCGGCGTCTGTCGGTACCTGAGATATGGGGTACCCCCGCGCACAGGGTAAAATGCCTAAGGTGCTCACCCTTCTCCGCAGGGAGAGCTCCGAAGGCGCCAAGCGTCTGGCGGGGCCGGACCTCCCTCTCCTCAGAGGAGAGCTCGAGGCCCGCCACGTGGCATACAGAAGCCGGACCTCCCCTCCGCGGGAGAGAGGTCCGAAGACGCCACGCGTCCAGCGGGGCCGGACCTCCCTCTCCTCAGAGGTGAGCTCCGGGCTCGCCACGTGGCATGCAGAAGCGGGACCTCCCCCTCCACGGGGGAGAGGTCCGAAGGCGCCACGCGTCCAGCGGGGCCGGACCTCCCTCTCCTCAGAGAAGAGCTCCGGACCCGCCACGTGGCTAGAAGAACGGTGCTGCCTGCCCCCGAGCGGTAGGCAGCGGGCGTAAAGGCGCCCCTCACCTTGCCCGTACAAGGTATTCAAGGCCCGCGTCTTCCCAAGACGCGGAAACGCGGAGCACGCGCCTGTCAGGTGCCGTTGCGTCCAGTCGCGTCACAGACTGGCGCGCGGTGTCAGAACCTGACAGGTAATAAACGCCGCGACAAGACATCCCATGCCGCAACCACTATGACTAGCGCGCGGCATGGGCAGGGCGGCAAAAGGAAGACTCAGAAACCTTCGACCGGAGGCAACCACCGGCATAACTACAGATACGGTAGATAGTAGACAATCTTCCCGGGACCACCTGTCAGGTCCCGGCTTCCCTTGTAAGCCGCCCGAGCCTTGGACTATAAAAGGCTCGGGTAGGCGTCGATAGCAAGGGTTCGCATTCTGCAACTCATACGCTAGCCATACACTCTCAAGCTGTAACTCACCCCCAAGCTCAGGCCCCCGGTCCTGAGCAGCAAGCAATACAGCGAGCTCCATAGCTCGCCGTGGACGTAGGGTTTTACGCTCCGGCGGCCTGAACCACGTAAAACTCCCCGTGTCAAGCTCTCACTAACTCGTCCATCTGCGCAAGCTCTCCGCTAGGAACTAGCCCCTCCGAAAAAAGAACCTCCGCGGGCTGCCCAGTGCAGGCCCGGGGGAAGTGTCGATCGCACACTTCGACATTTGGCGCGCAGGTAGGGGGCTTTTCCCCTAGCGCGACGAGTTTCTGCCGGCGAAGATGACCAAGCTCCCTTCGGCGGCAAGCTCACCTCCCCCGCCTCCGCGGCGAGCCGCGGCTAGGGGGGAGTACAAGCCAACACACTCAGGACGGAGTGTGTCAGTACAAGCTGGGAGCCAGCAACCGGCTCTGGAAGCGCCGACCCCGGCAATGCAGGCTCCAACCAGCGTCATATCTCCGGTAGCGCCGAGCGTACCCGAAAGGGGTGCGCTAGCTGCAGCAAGAGCGCTACTGCACAATTCGCCCGCTGGAGACGCGCCTCAGGCAGCGACCCAGCGGTGGATTCTCGAGGTAGACCGTCTTGTCATCGCTGCCGCAAGTCCGCGACTCCGGCGGAGATGACACTCTGACCAGTCGGCCGTGTCGCTGATACGCACGCCGATGGTTGATGAACAGACGGCAGATTCCAGCTCTGCCAGCCCTCAATCGATGGATCTGAGGACAGAGCTGGAGCGGTGTCGCTCGGGTCAAGATGCCCGGGTATACCTCGAGCAACGCCGAGAAAGGCGTCGCTACCCAGAAGCTGACGACAGCATGACGTCGGCCTCGACCCAGCCTGAAGAGCAGACCTTCGCCATGCGATCTCTGCCCCAGGCCTGCGCCGTGCAGAATATGCCACAATCATATGTACTGCAGATGGCGCCCCCGGCCTATGGTGCAGCTTTGCCCGTACCGGGGTACACTGTGCCTGGTGCGAACTCAGCGTTCGCGGCACCAGAACCTGCGGTGACAGAAGCAGGGTGTGCAGCCCTCGCGCCCCATCTTCGCTTTGCGAAGTGGCCGCGCAAGTTTCGGCCACACCTGCCCGAGAAGTACGACGGCAGCGTCAACCCGGCGGAGTTCCTCCAGATCTACTCCACCGCCGTACTTGCCGCAGGAGGGAATGAAGCCGTCATGGCCAATTACTTCCCTGTCGCCTTGACCGGTCCAGCCCGGTCTTGGCTCATGAACCTCCCCCAAGGTTCCGTCACCTCCTGGGGAGAGCTTTGCCGATAGTTCGTAGCCAACTTTGGCAGCTCCTACACCCGGCCTGGCACAGAGCTCGACCTCCACGCCGTCCAACAGCAACCTGGGGAGTCGCTGCGCTCTTTCATCCAGCGGTTCTCCCAGGTGCGGAACACCATCCCACACATTCAAAATGCTTCTATGGTGGTGGCGTTCCGGCAAGGCGTCCGGGACAGGAAGATGCTCGAGAAGCTCGCGACCAGGGAGGTCCGCGACGTCTCAGAGCTCTTCAGCTTGGCAGACAAATGCGCCAGAGCCGCCGAAGGACGGAACTGGCACTCGCTGCCATCCTCCGAGTCAGGGGGACTGCCCGGATCCAGTCCTACTCCGTGTGGAGGCAGCAGGACGGCCAAGAACCGAGGCAGAAGCAAGATAGAGTCACCGACCGCAGCCCCAGTCGTCACTGCAGCGACGCTCGGTGGGGCTCGGGGGCCGCGCCCCGACAAGAAGCAGCGAAGATCACCAATCCCAGAAGGTGATAAAGACAATATGTGCCCCGTGCACGGCAGCTGTCGCCACACTGCTGCCGAGTGCCGGGAGATCCGAAGGCTCGCAGAGCGCTTCCGCAAGGAGAAGCGGCAGCGGGCTGATGACCTGCCCTTCCGTCCAAAGGAAGATGAGCAGAGGTTGGATGTTCCAGACAACATCGACCACCCAGAGGAGATCCAGGAGCCTCCGCGTGTCGTGAAGGCGGCACGCAATCACGAGGATTCCGGCTCCAGCGGCGATGAGCGTCGGAAGAAGCTCTACGTCATATACGGCGGGTCCGCCGACCCCTCGTCCCGAAGCGCAGTCAAGACCCTGCGCCGAGCGGTAGCGTCGGTGGCGCCACTCCCAAGTGCTGCACCGCACCTAAAGTGGATGGGGACCCCCATCAGCTTTGATGCCACTGACTGCCCCAGGAACATGGCTGGGGCCGGCCAACTACCGCTCCTGGTGGCCCCTACCATCGCCAACGTGAGAATGTACCACGTTTTGGTGGATGGAGGGGCTGGGCTGAACCTCATCAGCCGTGCAGCTTTCCAGAAGCTGCAAATCCCGATGGCCAAGCTCACCCCGTCGAGTCCGTTCTCAGGGGTAGGGCCGGGACAAGTTATCCCCTACGGCAACATTAGTCTCCCGGTGACCTTCGGGGCTCCGGACAGCTATCGAACAGAGTACATTCTGTTCGACGTAGCGGAGATAGACCTCCCCTTCAACGCCATAATCGGCAGGCCAGCCCTGTACCGGTTCATGGCTGTAGCCCATTACGACTACCTTGTCCTGAAGATGCCAACACCGACAGGTGTTCTCAGGATTCGTGGGGACCGCACTGCTGCAGTGTCGGCCCTGGAGAAGCTCCAAGCACTCGCGACAGCTGGGGCCTCAGCCCCCGACAATACGGAACCGGACCAGCTCCGCCCGTGCGCACGTCACCGTGCTTCCACCATAGCACCCCGGGTGCAACCTCTCGACGAGGGCGGCGTCCCCTTAAAGGTCGTCCAAGTCGGCGCCGAAGCTACCCAGACCATCCGGGTAGCCGGGGGCCTGGATAGTAAATAGGAAGGCGCGCTCGTCACCTTTCTCCGGCACAACGTCGACGTGTTTGCATGGCAGCCGTCACAGATGCCGGGGATCCCCAGGAAGGTGATCGAGCACCACTTGAATGTCTTCCCCGACGCCTGGCCGGTTCAACAAAAGCCCCGCAAGCAGTCCATCGAGTGGCAGAACTTCATCCGTGAAGAAGTCAAGAAGCTGCTGGACGCTGGCTTCATACGGGAGGTCCACCACCCTCGATGGTTGGCGAACCCCGTCGTTGTCCCGAAGGCTGGCGGGAAGCTCCGGATGTGCATCGACTACACCAGTCTCAATAAGGCATGTCCTAAAGATCCATTCCCTCTCCCTAGAATAGATCAAATAGTAGACTCAACGTCAGGCTGTGATATGTTGTGCTTCCTAGACGCCTACTCGGGTTTCCATCAGATCCCCATGTCTAGGGAAGACGAGGAGCACACCTCCTTCATCACAGTAGACGGCCTTTATTGTTATGTGTCTATGCCTTACGGCCTAAAGAATGCACTCCCCACCTTTGTGCGGGCAATGCACAAAACCTTTGGGGAGTTAATAAGAGACCTGGTTGAGGTGTATGTCGATGACATAGTTGTCAAGGTCAAGCAGGGTCCGTCCCTGCTAGATAACCTAGCCTTAGTCTTTGACAAGTTGCGCTCTACGCGCACCAAGCTGAACCCAGATAAATGTGTGTTCGGCGTGTCCTGTGGGAAGCTCTTAGGGTTCCTGGTCTCGCACCGGGGGATTGAGGCCAACCCAGAGAAGATCAAGGCCATCGACTTGATGCGGCCCCCTGCCCGCGTCAAGGATGTCCAGAAACTCACAGGATGTCTAGCCGCGCTGAGTCGGTTTATACCGAGGCTAGCAGAGCGGGCACTCCCTTTCTTTAAGCTCCTGCGCAAGTCAGGCCCTTTTGCTTGGACTGACGAAGCAGAAGAGGCTTTCCAGGAGTTGAAGCGACTCCTGACGACCCTACCAATCATGGTAGCCCCTGAGCCCGGAGAGCACCTGTTGCTCTACATCGCGGCGACAACTGAAGTAGTGAGTATGGTCCTCGTCGCAGAGCGGTCGGACCCCTCATCTTCACAACCTGCTCCGGTAGCAGAAGACAGACGCCAGGAGGCCCCGCAGGACCAAGACGGTCTCCCGGGCCTCCAAGGCAACCTCCCGGAGGTCCAGGTCGGCCTCCCGGAGGTCCCGGGCAGTCTCCCGGACCTCCAAGATAAACCCCCGGGGGCCCCGCGGGACCCCCCGGGGGCCAAATGGGACCTCCCAGAGGTCCCCCAAGACCCCCCGGAGCTCCCGGACAATCAAGATAGCTTAAGGGCCTCCGGGTCCCAGCTCTCGGAGGCCCCCGTGGGTCCGCCCACCTCCAGTGGGCCAATGGACGAGGACCTCCCGGGCCTGAGAAAGAGGGTTCGATCCGTACAGAGGCCTGTCTACTACATCAGCGAAGTACTTCATGATGCCAAGACAAGGTACCTGGAAGTCCACAAGCTGCTGTATGCGGTGCTCGTTGCCTCCAGAAAGCTCCGCCATTACTTCCAGGCCCACCGGGTCTCGGTAGTCACCTCGTATCCACTGAAGACAATTCTTCACAGCCTCCATGCGACTGGCAACATTGCTAAATGGGCGGCGGAGCTGGCGGAGTTTGAGCTGGACTTCCTCCCACGCCATGCAGTCAAGAGCCAAGCACTGGCTGACTTTGTGGCGGAGTGGACACCAACGGAGACTAACCTAGGGGGCCATGGGGGCGGAGAACCGGAGCACCAAGCTCCGGTCTTCACCGAACCCCACTGGACACTCTTCTTCGACGGCTCCTCGTGAAAGCAGGGAGCTGGTGCCGGCGTACTGCTCCTCATGCCATCGGGGGAACAGTTTGGGTATATGGTGCGTCTCAATTTCAAGGCAACCAACAACATGGCGGAGTATGAAGCACTCATCTTTGGCCTGCAGACAGCCCTGTCTTTAGGCGCTCGCCAGTTGTTGGCACAGGGCGACTCCCAGCTGGTCATCAAGCAAGTCAAGGGCGAATGCTCCTGCAATGACCCCCAGCTAGCTGCATATCTGCTTCACGTGCAGATGTTGGAGAAAGAATTCCTCGCCTTGGACCTGCACCACGTACCGCGCGCCGGTAATACCGCAACCGATGACCTTTCAACGAAGGCTTCCACCGGAGCCCCTGCGCCCGAAGGAGTCTTCGAGAGGACGTTGCTGCGGCCCACAGCTCGGCCCGCCGAGCCGGGCGAAGGGGGCTTGACCAGCACCTCTAAGCTGGCGGTCCCGGCGGCCCTACAACCGTGGGCGCCGCCAAGGATCGTAAGCGTCACTGGGGACTCCGTGCAACCCAGCGCTCAAGATCCAGAAGCTCAAGTCAGACCCGATGCATGGATCACGGAGATCCGGGACTACTTGAAGGACAATATCCTCCCTGATGAACATGCAACCGCTGAACGGATTGTGCGTATGGCTAAGAGGTACGCGCTGGTATAGGGGGATCTCTACCGGCGTGGCGCCAACCACATCCTATTGCGGTGTATAACCCAGGGGGAAGGCTGCGACTTGCTCGCTGAGATCCATGGAGGCGAATGTGGAAGTCATTCTTCCTCACGCACGCTTGTCGGTAAAGCCTTCCGGCACGACTTCTACTGGCCGACAGCACTCCAGGATGCCGTCAAGCTGGTCGAGAGCTGCAAGGCGTGCCAGTTCCACGCCAAGCAGATCCATACACCAGCTCAGGCGGTACAGATGATCCCGCCCTCGTGGCCGTTTACCGTGTGGGGGCTGGACATCCTGGGACCATTCCCCAGAACCGTCGGGGGGTTCCGGTACCTCTATGTCGCTATCGACAAGTTCACCAAGTGGTCGGAAGCTACACCAGTTGTCACCATCAATAAACAATCAGCAGTAAAATTCATCAGGTCCATTGTCTGCCGGTTCGGGGTCCCAAACAGGATCATCACTGACAATGGGACCCAGTTCACCAGCGCAGCGTTCCAAGACTACTGCGAGGACCTTGGCATTCAGGTATGCTATGCCTCTGTCGCTCATCCGAAGAGCAATGGGCAAGTCGAGAGGGCCAATGCGGAGATTCTCCGGGGCCTCAAGACTCGTACCTTCGCCAGCCTGAAGAAACATGGTGCCAATTGGGTAGATGAACTTCCGAGCACACTATGGGCTAACCGGACATCCTAGAGCCGGCCCACCGGGGAGACACCCTTCTTCATGGTGTATGGGGCCGAAGCTGTACTCCCTCTAGAAATCACCATGAAGTCTCACCGTGTGCGGGCTTACGACGAAGCCACGCAGGACAACCTCCGGCGTGGAGAGATCGACCTCGTCGACGAGGTCCGATTACATGCGGCACTCCGTAACGCGCGGTACAGACAGGCGCTTCGGCGCTACCACTAGAGGTCTGTGCGTGCCCGGGAGCTGCAGGAAGGTGACCTGGTGTTGCGGCGCATACTTTCTCGCGAAGGGGCCCACAAACTCTCCCCTAGTTGGGAAGGCCCCTTCCGAGTCACAAAAGTATGCCGCCCCGGGTGTGTGCGCCTTTCCACCGAGGATGGGGACCTGCTCCCGAATCCTTGGAACATGGAACACCTCCGTAAGTTCTACCCCTAAGAGCAAAAATAGGTCAGTACTTTCTTTTCGTAATGAACCCTATAGAGTCCAGGAGCAGCGCTCGGAGCAGCTAAACCCCAGGGGACGGTCCAGGACTACGTTCAGCTTTGCCTGGTTCCGACTCCAAGCGCGTAGAGTCTTGCTTCCCCTCTTAATGGGGTGGGTCGTGGCCTCCATGTTTAGCCTGCCTTCCTCCTATGGAAGGTTGTACGAAAAGAAGTCTGCTCTACTTTGCTCTTTCCTTGTACTCATTTGAATTGTGATTGAGTTATTTTTTATCACCCTTGCAGTACATGGTTGCCATGTGCTCAGCTCCCCCTCTCTACAAGTCCCCAAGCATCAAGCATATGGTTGGGGGCTGTAAGTCAAATAAGACTATGAGACAAGGGAGGGGGGCCCCCCAAGGAGAATTACGTTTCCTCTACCTGTGTGCAGGACTTCCAGGTTGCGGCAACGAGGACTGTGTGAAGTAGGGGGAAAGGAGCTAACAACTACTTCGACCCGGGGCTAGAGGGGGCGGGACCCGGGGGCCCCACGTGTCCAGCAGGCCCGGAACTCTCTCCTTCCTTGAGAGGGGCTCCGGGCTCGCCACGTGGCAGGCGGAAGCCGGACCTACCCCCGCGGTGAAAGAGCTCCGAAAGCCCTGCGTGTTCAACATGGCCAGGGCTCCCGCCGCCGCAGTAAAAGCAATCATCAAGTGAGCGCACGCTCTCACGACCCCACGGCCGTTCGTGCTCCGGCAGCGGCCAATTCGGGACTTAGAGAAAGTGCGCGGATCGGAAGAGACGGAGGTCCCACCTCAGGCTCGCTATCTCCCCCGAGATGGGCCCGGGGGCCACTGTCGCTACCTGAGATATGGGGTATCCCCGCGCACAGGGTAAAATGCCTAAGTTGCTCGCCCTTCTCCGCAGGGAGAGCTCCGAAGGCGCCACGCGTCTAGCGGGGCCGGACCTCCCTCTCCTCAGAGGAGAGCTCCGGGCCCGCCACGTGGTATACAGAAGCCGGACCTCCCCTCCGCGGGAGAGAGGTCCGAAGACGCCACGCGTCCAGCGGGGCCGGACCTCCCTCTCCTCAGAGGTGAGCTCCGGGCCCGCCATGTGGCATGCAGAAGCGGGACCTCCCCCTCCGCGGGAGAGAGGTCCGAAGCCGCCACGCGTCCAGCGGGGCCGGACCTCCCTCTCCTCAGAGAAGAGCTCCGGACCCGCCACGTGGCTAGAAGAACTGTGCTGCGTGCCCCCGAACGGTAGGCAGCGGGCACAAAGGCGCCCCTCACCTTGCTCGTACAAGGTATTCAAGGCCCGCGTCTTCCCAAGACGCGGAAACGCGGAGCACGCGCCTGTCAGGTGCCGTTGCGTCCAGTCGCGTCACAGACTGGCGCGCGGTGTCAGAACCTGACAGGTAATAAACGCCGCGACAAGACATCCCATGTCGCAACCACTATGACTAGCGCGCGGCATGGGCAGGGCGGCAAAAGGAAGACTCAGAAGCCTTCGACCGGAGGCAACCACCGGCATAACTACAGATACGGTAGATAGTAGACAATCTTCCCGGGACCACCTGTCGGGTCCCGGCTTCCCTTGTAAGCCGCCCGAGCCTTGGACTATAAAAGGCTCGGGTAGGCGTCGATAGCAAGGGTTCGCATTCTGCAACTCATACGCTAGCCATACACTCTCAAGCTGTAACTCACCCCCAAGCTCAGGCCCCCGGCCCTGAGCAGCAAGCAATACAGCGAGCTCCATAGCTCGCCGTGGACGTAGGGTTTTACGCTCCGGCGGCCTGAACCACGTAAAACTCCCCGTGTCAAGCTCTCACTAACTCGTCCATCTGCGCAAGCTCTCCGCTAGGAACTAGCCCCTCCGAAAAAAGAACCTCCGCGGGCTGCCTAGTGCAGGCCCGGGGGAAGTGTCGATCGCACACTTCGACAGCGTCGCTCGAGGTACACTCGGGCATCCTGGCCCAAGTGGCACCGTTCCAGCTCCCTTCTCAGGTCCGTCGTTTAGGGTTTAGGGTTTTAGGGTTTTAGGATTTAGGGTTTAGGGTTTAGGATTTAGGGTTTAGGGTTTAGGGTTTTAGGGTTTAGGGTTTAGGGTTTTAGGGTTTAGGGTTTAGGATTTAGGGTTTAGGGTTTAGGTTTTAGTGTTTAGGGTTTTAGGGTTTAGGGTTTTTTAGGGTTTAGGGTTTTAGGGTTTAGGGTTTTAGGGTTTAGGGTTTAGAGTTTTAGGGTTTAGTGTTTAGGGTTTATGGTTTTTAGGGTTTAGGGTTTAGGGTTTTTAGGGTTTAGGGTTAGGGTTTAGGGTTTAGGGTTTTTTAGGAGGGTTTAGGGTTTAGGGTTTTTAGGGTTTAGGGTTTTAGGGTTTAGGGTTTTTAGGGTTTAGGGTTTTTAGTGTTTAGGGTTTAGGGTTTTTAGGGTTTAGGGTTTTGGGTTTAGGGTTTAGGGTTAGGGTTTAGGGGTTAGGGTTTAGGGTTTAGGGTTAGGGTTAGGGTTTAGGGTTTAGGGTTTTAGGGTTTAGGGTTAGGGTTTAGGGTTTTTAGGGTTTAGGGTTTAGGGTTTTGGGTTTTGGGTTTTTAGGGTTTTGGGTTTTGGGTTTAGGGTTTTGGGTTTTTAGGGTTTAGGGTTTTAGGGTTTTTAGTGTTTAGGGTTTTAAGGTTTAGGGTTTAGGGTTTAGGGTTTTAGTGTTTAGGGTTTAGGGTTATAAGGGTTTAGGGTTTAGGGTTTTTAGGGTTTAGGGTTTAGGGTTTAGGGTTTAGGGTTTTAGGGTTTAGGGTTTAGGGTTTTAGGGTTTAGGGTTTAGGGTTTAGGGTTTAGGGTTTTAGCGTTTAGGGTTTAGGGTTTAGGCTTTAGGGTTTAGGGTTTTAGGGTTTTAGGGTTTAGGGTTTTAGGGTTTAGGGTTTTGGGTTTTAGGGTTTAGGGTTTTAGGGTTTAGGGTTTTAGGGTTTAGCGTTTTAGGGTTTAGAGGTTTAGGGTTTTAGGGTTTTTAGGTTTAGGGTTTAGGGTTTAGGTTTTTTGGGTTTAGGGTTTAGGGTTTAGGGTTTAGGGTTTAGGGTTTTAGGGTTTAGGGTTTTAGGGTTTAGGGTTTAGGGTTTAGGGTTTAGGGTTTAGGGTTTAGGGTTTTAGGGTTTAGGGTTTAGGGTTTAGGGTTTTAGGGTTTTGGGTTTAGGGTTTTGGGTTTAGGTTTTTAGGGTTTAGGGTTTTAGGGTTTTAGGGTTTAGGGTTTAGGCTTTAGGGTTTAGGGTTTAGGGTTTAGGTTTTTAGGGTTTAGGGTTTTAGGGTTTTAGGGTTTAGGGTTATAGGGTTTAGGGTTTAAATATTTAGGGTTTTTAGGGTTTAGGGTTTATGGTTTAGGGTTTAGGGTTTTAGGGTTTAGGGTTTAGGGTTTAAGGGTTTAGGGTTTAAGGGTTTAAGGGTTTAGGGTTTTTAGGGTTTAGGGTTTAAGGGTTTAGGGTTTAAAGGTTTAGGGTTTAGAGTTTAGGGTTTTAGGGTTTAGGGTTTTAGGGTTTTTTAGGGTTTAGGGTTTTAGGGTTTTTTAGGGTTTAGGGTTTTTGGGTTTTAGGGTTTAGTGTTTAGAGTTTAGGGTTTTAGGGTTTACGATTTTTTAGGGTTAGGGTTTTTAGGGTTTAGTGTTTTAGGGTTTTTTAGGGTTAGGGTTTTTAGGGTTTAGGGTTTTAGGGTTAGGGTTTAGGGTTTTTAGGGTTTTAGGGTTTAGGGTTTTAGGGTTAGGGTTTTGGGTTTTAGGGTTTAGGGTTTTTAGGGTTTAGGGTTATAGGGATTAGGGTTTTAGCGTTTAGTGTTATAGGGTTTTGGGTTTTAGGGTTTAGGGTTATAGGGTTTAGGGTTTTAGGGTTTAGGGTTAGGGTTTTGGGTTTAGGGTTTTTAGTGTTTTTTAGTGTTTAGGGTTTTTAAGTTTTTTTAGGGTTTAGGGTTTTTAGGGTTTTTTAGGGTTTAGGGTTTTTTATAGGGTTTAGGGTTTTTTAGGGTTTAGTGTTTTTTTAGGGTTTAGTGTTTTTAGGGTTTTTTTTAGGGTTTAGGGTTGTCGGTACCCTCAATATGGGGTACCCCCGCGCACAGGGGAAAATGCCTAAGGATCTCGCCCTCCTCATCCAGGCTCTCCATGGAGAGCTCCGAAGGCGCCACGCGTCCAGCGGGGCCGGACCTCCCTCTCCTCAGAGGAGAGCTCCGGGCCCACCACGTGGCATACAGAAGCCGGACCTCCCCCTCCGCGGGAGAGAGGTCCGAAGGTGCCGCGTGTCCAGAGAGGCCGGACCTCCCCCTCCTCAGAGAGGAGCTCCGGGCTCGCCACGTGGCCAACAGAAGCCAAACCTCCCCCTCCGCGGGGAGAGGTCCGAAGGCTCCACGTGTCCTGCTTGGCCGGCCCCCCTCTCTTCTAAGGAGGGCTCCAGGCCCGCCACGTGGCCAGCAGAACGGCGCTGCCTGCCCCCGAGCGATAGGCAGCGGGCGTAAAGACGCCCCATACCATGCCCGTACAAGGTATTCAAGGCCCGCGCCTTCCCGAGACGCGGAGACGCGGAGCACGCCTCTGTCAGGTGCCGTTGCGCCCAGTCGCATCACAGACTCGCGCGCAGTGTCAGAGCCTATCAGCCAATAAACGCAGCGACAAGACATCCCATGCCGCCCCTGCCGTCATCATCCACTACGACTAGCATGCGGCATGGGCAGAGCTACAAGACGAAGACTCAGAAGCCTTTGGCAGAGACAACTACCGACATAACTGCAGATACGGTAGATATCAGTCAATCTCCCCGGGACCACCTGTCGGGTCCCGGCCCCCCTTGTAAGCCACCCGAGTCTTGGACTATAAAAGGCTCGGGTAGGCGACGTTAGCAGGGGTTCGCACTTTAGCCACTCGCACCCGGGGTTCGCACTTTGCAACTCATACGCTAGCCATACACTCTCAAGTTGTAACTCACCCCCAAGCTCAGGCCCCCGGCCGTGAGCAGCAAGCAATACAGCGAGCTCCATAGCTCGCCGTGGACGTAGGGTTTTACGCTCCGGCGGCCTGAACCACGTAAAACTCACCGTGTCAAGCTCTTACTAACTCGTCATGCGAACGCTCTCACGACCCCGCGGCCGTTCGTGCTCCGGCAGCGGCCAATTCGGGACTTAGAGAAAGTGCGCGGATCGGAAGAGACGGAGGTCCCACCTCGGGCTCGCTATCTCCCCCGAGATGGGCCCGGGGGCCACTGTCGGTACCTGAGATATGGGGTATCCCCGCGCAGAGGGTAAAATGCCTAAGTTGCTCGCCCTTCTCCGCAGGGAGAGCTCCGAAGGCGCCACGCGTCTGGCGGGGCCGGACCTCCCTCTCCTCAGAGGAGAGCTCCGGGCCCGCCACGTGGTATACAGAAGCCGGACCTCCCCTCCGCGGGAGAGAGGTCCGAAGGCTCCACGTGTTTAGGGTTTTTAGGGTTTAGGGTTTTAGGGTTTAGGGTTTAGGGTTATTAGGGTTTCGGGTTAAGGGTTTAGGGTTTAGGGTTTTAGGGTTTAGGGTTTAAGGGTTTAGGGTTTAGGGTTTTAGGGTTTAGAGTTTAAGGGTTTAGTGTTTAGAGTTAGGGTTTAGAGTTTTAGGGTTTAGTGTTTTGGGTTTAGGGTTTGGGTTTAGGTTTTTAGGGTTTAGGGTTTAGGGTTTAGGGTTTTAGGGTTTAGGGTTTAGGGTTAGGGTTTTAGGGTTTAGGGTTTAGGGTTTAGGGTTTTAGGGTTTTAGGGTTTAGGGTTTAGGGTTTAGGGTTTTAGGGTTTAGGGTTTAGAGTTTTAGGGTTTAGGGTTTTAGGGTTTAGGGTTTTAGGGTTTAGGGTTTTAGTGTTTAGGGTTTTAGGGTTTAGGGTTTTAGTGTTTAGGGTTTAGGGTTTAGGGTTTAGGGTTTTTAGGGTTTAGGGTTAGGGTTTAGGGTTTTTTAGGAGGGTTTAGGGTTTAGGGTTTTTAGGGTTTAGGGTTTAGGGTTTAGGGTTTAGGGTTTTTAGGGTTTAGGGTTTTTAGGGTTTAGGGTTTAGGGTTTAGGGTTTAGGGTTTTTAGGGTTTAGGGTTTTTAGGGTTTAGGGTTTAGGGTTTTTAGTGTTTAGGGTTTAGGGTTTTTAGGGTTTAGGGTTTGGGGTTTAGGGTTTAGGGTTTAGGGTTTAGGGTTTTAGGGTTAGGGTTAGGGTTTAGGCTTTAGGATTTTAGGGTTTAGGGTTAGGTTTAGGGTTTTAGGGTTTAGGGTTTAGGGTTTAGGGTTTTAGGGTTAGGGTTTAGGGTTTAGGGTTTTAGGGTTTAGGGTTAGGGTTTAGGGTTTTTAGGGTTTAGGGTTTAGTGTTTAGGGTTTTGGGTTTTTAGGGTTTTGCGTTTTGGGTTTAGGGTTTTGGGTTTTTAGGGTTTAGGGTTTTAGGGTTTTTAGGGTTTAGGGTTTTAGGGTTTAGGGTTTAGGGTTTAGTGTTTTAGGGTTTATGGTTTAGGGTTTAGGGTTTTAGTGTTTAGGGTTTAGGGTTATAAGGGTTTAGGGTTTAGGGTTTTTAGGGTTTAGGGTTTAGGGTTTTAGGGTTTAGGGTTTAGGGTTTAGGGTTTTAGGGTTTAGAGTTTAGTGTTTAGGGTTTTAGTGTTTTAGGGTTTAGGGTTTTAGGGTTTAGGGTTTTTAGGGTTTAGGGTTTTTGGGTTTAGGGTTTAGGGTTTAGGGTTTTTGGTTTAGGGTTTAGGGTTTTAGGGTTTAGGGTTTAGGGTTTTAGGGTTTAGGGTTTAGGGTTTTAGGGTTTAGGGTTTAGGGTTTAGGGTTTTAGGGTTTAGGGTTTAGGGTTTTAGTGTTTAGGGTTTAGGGTTATAAGTGTTTAGGGTTTAGGGTTTTTAGGGTTTAGGGTTTAGGGTTTTAGGGTTTAGGGTTTAGGGTTTAGGGTTTTAGGGTTTTAGGGTTTAGGGTTTAGGGTTTGTGTTTAGGGTTTAGGGTTTTAGGGTTTAGGGTTTATGGTTTTAGGGTTTAGGGTTTTAGGGTTTAGGGTTTTAGGGTTTAGGGTTTAGGGTTTTAGGGTTTAGGGTTTAGGGTTTAGGATTTTTGGGTTTAGGGTTTAGGGGTTTTGGTTTAGGGTTTAGGGTTCAGGGTTTTAGGGTTTAGGGTTTAGGGTTTAGGGTTTAGGGTTTTAGGGTTTAGGGTTTAGGGTTTTTAGGGTTTAGGGTTTAGGGTTTAGGGTTTAGGGTTTTAGGGTTTAGGGTTTAGGTTTTTAGGGTTTAGGGTTTAGGGTTTTAGGGTTTTGGGTTTAGGGTTTTGGGTTTAGGTTTTTATGGTTTAGGGTTTTAGGGTTTTAGGGTTTAGGGTTTAGGGTTTAGGGTTTAGGTTTTTAGGGTTTAGGGTTTTAGGGTTTTAGGGTTTAGCGTTATAGGGTTTAGGGTTTAAATGTTTAGGGTTTTTAGGGTTTAGGGTTTAGGGTTTAGGGTTTTAGGGTTTAAGGGTTTAGGGTTTAAGGGTTTAAGGGTTTAGGGTTTTTAGGGTTTTTAGGGTTTAGGGTTTAAGGGTTTAGGATTTAAGGGTTTAGGGTTTAGAGTTTAGGGTTTTAGGGTTTAGGGTTTAAGGTTTTAGGGTTTTTTAGGATTTAGGGTTTTAGGGTTTTTTAGGGTTTAGGGTTTTTGGGTTTTAGGGTTTAGTGTTTAGGGTTTAGGATTTTTTAGGGTTAGGGTTTTTAGGGTTTAGGGTTTTAGGGTTTAGGGTTTTTTAGGGTTAGAGTTTTTAGGGTTTAGGGTTTTAGGGTTAGGGTTTAGGGTTTTTAGGGTTTTAGGGTTTAGGGTTTTAGGGTTAGGGTTTTGGGTTTTAGGGTTTAGAGTTTAGGGTTTTTAGGGTTTAGGGTTATAGGGATTAGGGTTTTAGGGTTTAGTGTTATAGGGTTTTGGGTTTTAGGGTTTAGGGTTATAGGGTTTAGGGTTAGGGTTTTGGGTTTAGGGTTTTTAGGGTTTTTTTAGTGTTTAGGGTTTTTAGGTTTTTTTAGGGTTTAGGGTTTTTAGGGTTTTTTAGTGTTTAGGGTTTTTTATAAGGTTTAGGGTTTTTAGGGTTTAGAGTTTTTTAGTGTTTAGTGTTTTTAGGGTTTTTTTAGGGTTTAGGGTTGTCGGTACCCTCAATATGGGGTACCCCCGCGCACAGGGGAAAATGCCTAAGTATCTCGCCCTCCTCATCCAGGCTCTCCATGGAGAGCTCCGAAGGCGCCACGCGTCCAGCGGGGCCGGACCACCCTCTCCTCAGAGGAGAGCTCCGGGCCCACCACGTGGCATACAGAAGCCGGACCTCCCCCTCCGCGGGAGAGAGGTCCGAAGGTGCCGCGTGTCCAGAGAGGCCGGAGCCCTGCTCAGAAGAGAGGGGGGGCCGGCCGAGCAGGACACGTGGAGCCTTCGGACCTCTCCTCGCGGAGGGGGAGGTTTGGCTTCTGTTGGCCACGTGGCGAGCCAGGAGCTCCTCTGTGAGGAGGGGAAGGTCCGGCCTCTTTGGACACGCGGCACCTTCGGACCTCTCTCCCGCGGAGGGGGAGGTCCGGCTTCTGTATGCCACGTGGTGGGCCCGGAGCTCTCCTCTGAGGAGAGGGAGGTCCGGCCCCGCTGGACGCGTGGCGCCTTCGGAGCTCTCCATGGGGAGCCTGGATGAGGAGGGCGAGATCCTTAGACATTTTCCCCTGTGCGCGGGGGTACCCCATATTGAGGGTACCGACAACCCTAAACCCTAAAAAAAAACCTAAAAACACTAAACCCTAAAAAAACCCTAAACCCTAAAAAACCCTAAACTCTATAAAAAACCCTAAACCCTAAAAAACCCTAAAAACACTAAACCCTAAACCCTAAAAAAACCTAAAAACCCTAAACACTAAAAAAACCCTAAAAACCCTAAACCCAAAACCCTAACCCTAAACCCTATAACCCTAAACCCTTAAACCCAAAACCCTATAACACTAAACCCTAAAACCCTAAAAACCCTAAACCCTAACCCTAAACCCTAAAAACTCTAACCCTAAAAAACCCTAAACCCTAAAACCCTAAACCCTAAAAACCCTAACCCTAAAAAATCCTAAACCCTAAACACTAAACCCTAAAACCCAAAAACCCTAAACCCTAAACACTAAACCCTAAAACCCAAAAACCCTAAACCCTAAAAAACCCTAAAACCCTAAACCCTAAAAAACCCTAAAACCCTAAACCCTAAACCCTAAAACCCTAAACTCTAAACCCTAAACCCTTAAACCCTAAACCTTTAAACCCTAAACCCTTAAACCCTAAACCCTAAACCCTAAAACCCTAAACCCTAAACCCTAAAAACCCGAAACATTTAAACCCTAAACCCTATAACCCTAAACCCTAAAACCCTAAAACCCTATACCCTAAAAACCTAAACCCTAAACCCTAAACCCTAAAACCCTAAAACCCTAAAACCCTAAACCCTAAAAACCTAAACACAAAACCCTAAACCCAAAACCCTAAAACCCTAAACCCTAAACCCTTAAAACCTAAACCCTAAACCCTAAACCCTAAAACCCTAAACCCTAAACCCTAAAAACCCTAAACCCTAAACCTAAAACCCTAAACCCTAAACCCTAAAACCCTAAACCCTAAACCCTAAACCCTAAAACCCTGAACCCTAAACCCTAAACCAAAAACCCTAAACCCTAAACCCTAAACCCAAAAACCCTAAACCCTAAAACCCTAAACCCCTAAACCCTAAACCCTAAAACCCTAAACCCTAAAACCCTAAACCCTAAAACCCTAAACACAAACCCTAAACCCTAAAACCCTAAAACCCTAAACCCTAAACCCTAAAACCCTAAACCCTAAACCCTAAAAACCCTAAACCCTAAACCCTTATAACCCTAAACCCTAAACACTAAAACCCTAAACCCTAAAACACTAAAACCCTAAACCCTAAACCCTAAAACCCTAAACCCTAAACCTAAAACCCTAAACCCTAAACCCTAAACCCTAAACCCTAAAACCCTGAACCCTAAACCCTAAACCAAAAACCCTAAACCCTAAACCCTAAACCCTAAACCCAAAAACCCTAAACCCTAAACCCTAAACCCTAAAAACCCTAAACCCCAAAACCCTAAACCCTAAAACCCTAAACCCTAAAACACTAAAACACTAAACCCTAAACCCTAAAACCCTAAACCCTAAACGCTAAAACCCTAAACCCTAAACCCTAAACCCTAAACCCTTATAACCCTAAACCCTAAACACTAAAACCCTAAACCCTAAACCCTAAAACCCTAAACCCTAAAACCCTAAACCCTAAACCCTAAAACCCTAAACCCTAAAAACCCTAACCCTAAAAAATCCTAAACCCTAAAACCCTAAACCCTAAACACTAAACCCTAAAACCCAAAAACCCTAAACCCTAAAAAACCCTAAAACCCTAAACCCTAAACACTAAACCCTAAAACCCAAAAACCCTAAACCCTAAAAAACCCTAAAACCCTAAACCCTAAAACCCTAAACTCTAAACCCTAAACCCTTAAACCCTAAACCTTTAAACCCTAAACCCTAAAAACCCTAAACCCTTAAACCCTAAAACCCTAAACCCTAAACCCTAAACCCTAAAAACCCTAAACATTTAAACCCTAAACCCTATAACCCTAAAACCCTAAAACCCTAAACCCTAAAAACCTAAACCCTAAACCCTAAACCCTAAACCCTAAAACCCTAAAACCCTAAAAACCTAAACCCAAAACCCTAAACCAAAAACCCTAAAACCCTAAACCCTAAACCCTAAAAACCTAAACCCTAAACCCTAAAACCCTAAACCCTAAACCCTAAAAACCCTAAACCCTAAAACCCTAAACCCTAAACCCTAAAACCCTAAACCCTAAACCCTAAACCCTAAAACCCTAAACCCTAAACCAAAAACCCTAAACCCTAAACCCTAAACCCAAAAACCCTAAACCCTAAACCCTAAAAACCCTAAAACCCTAAACCCCTAAACCCTAAACCCTAAAACCCTAAACCTTAAAACCCTAAACACTAAAACCCTAAACCCTAAAACCCTAAACACAAACCCTAAACCCTAAAACCCTAAAACCCTAAACCCTAAACCCTAAAACCCTAAACCCTAAACCCTAAACCCTAAAAACCCTAGACCCTAAACCCTTATAACCCTAAACCCTAAACACTAAAACCCTAAACCCTAAACCCTAAAACCCTAAAACCCTAAACCCTAAACCCTAAAACCCTAAACCATAAACCCTAAAACCCTAAACCCTAAACCCTAAAACCCTGAACCCTAAACCCTAAACCAAAAACCCTAAACCCTAAACCCTAAACCCTAAACCCAAAAACCCTAAACCCTAAACCCTAAAAATCCTAAACCCCTAAACCCTTAAACCTAAAACCCTAAATCCTAAAACACTAAAACACTAAACCCTAAACCCTAAACCCTAAAACCCTAAAACCCTAAACCCTAAACGCTAAAACCCTAAACCCTAAACCCTAAAAACCCTAAACCCTAAACCCTTATAACCCTAAACCCTAAACATTAAAACCCTAAACCCTAAAACCCTAAACCCTAAACCCTAAAACCCTAAACCCTAAAAACCCTAAAACCCTAAACCCTAAAAACCCAAAACCCTAAACCCAAAACGCAAAACCCTAAAAACCCAAAACCCTAAACACTAAACCCTAAACCCTAAAAACCCTAAACCCTAACCCTAAACCCTAAAACCCTAAACCCTAAACCCTAACCCTAACCCTAACCCTAAAACCCTAAACCCTAAACCCTAAAACCCTAAACCTAACCCTAAACCCTAAAACCCTAAACCCTAAACCCTAACCCTAACCCTAAAACCCTAAACCCTAAACCCTAAACCCAAAACCCTAAACCCTAAAAACCCTAAACCCTAAACACTAAAAACCCTAAACCCTAAACCCTAAAAACCCTAAACCCTAAAAACCCTAAACCCTAAACCCTAAACCCTTAAAACCCTAAACCATAAACCCTCTTAAAAAAACCCTAAACCCTAAACTCTAAACCCTAAACCCTAAAAACCCTAAACCCTAAAAACCCTAAACCCTAAACCCTAAACACTAAACCCTAAAACCCTAAACACTAAAACCCTAAACCCTAAACCCTAAATCCTAAACCCTAAACCCTAAAACCCTAAACCCTAAAACCCTAAACCCTAAAACTCTAAACCCTAAACCCTAAAACCCTAAACACTAAACCCTAAACTCTAAACCCTAAAACTCTAAAACACTAAACCCTAAACCCTAAACCCTAAATCCTAAAACCCTAACTCTAAACCCTAAACCCTAAAACCCTAAACCCTAAACCCTAAAAACCCTAAACCCTTAAACCCTTAAACCCTAAACCCTAAACCCTAAACCCTAAACCCTAAACCCTAAAAACCCTAAACATTTAAACCCTAAACCCTATAACCCTAAACCCTAAAACCCTAAAACCCTAAACCCTAAAAACCTAAACCCTAAACCCTAAACCCTAAACTCTAAAACCCTAAAACCCTAAAACCCTAAACCCTAAAAACCTAAACCCAAAACACTAAACCCAAAACCCTAAAACCCTAAACCCTAAACCCTAAAAACTTTAACCCTAAACCCTAAACCCTAAAACCCTAAACCCTAAACCCTAAAAACCCTAAACCCTAAACCCTAAAACCCTAAACCCTAAAACCCTAAACCCTAAACCCTAAACCCTAAACCCTAAAACCCTGAACCCTAAACCCTAAACCAAAAACCCTAAACCCTAAACCCTAAACCCAAAAACCCTAAACCCTAAACCCTAAAAACCCTAAAACCCTAAACCCCTAAACCCCTAAACCCTAAACCCTAAAACCCTAAACCCTAAAACCCTAAAACCCTAAACACAAACCCTAAACCCTAAAACCCTAAAACCCTAAACCCTAAAACCCTAAACCCTAAACCCTAAAAACCCTAAACCCTAAACCCTTATAACCCTAAACCCTAAACACTAAAACCCTAAACCCTAAACCCTAAAACCCTAAAACCCTAAACCCTAAACCCTAAACCCTAAAACCCTAAACCCTAAACCCTAAAACCCTAAACCCTAAACCCTAAACCCTAAAACCCTGAACCCTAAACCCTAAACCAAAAACCCTAAACCCTAAACCCTAAACCCAAAAACCCTAAACCCTAAACCCTAAAAACCCTAAACCCCTAAACCCTAAACCCTAAAACCCTAAACCCTAAAACACTAAAACACTAAACCCTAAACCCTAAACCCTAAAACCCTAAAACCCTAAACCCTAAACCCTAAACCCTAAAAACCCTAAACCCTAAACCCTTATAACCCTAAACCCTAAACACTAAAACCCTAAACCCTAAACCCTAAACCCTAAAACCCTAAAACCCTAAACCCTAAAACCCTAAACCCTAAACCCTAAACCCTAAACCCTAAAACCCTAAACCCTAAAAACCCAACCCTAAAAAATCCTAAACCCTAAAACCCTAAACCCTAAACACTAAACCCTAAAACCCAAAAACCCTAAACCCTAAAAAACCCTAAAACCCTAAACCCTAAACACTAAACCCTAAAACCCAAAAACCCTAAACCCTAAAAAACCCTAAAACCCTAAACCCTAAAAAACCCTAAAACCCTAAACTCTAAACCCTAAACCCTTAAACCCTAAACCTTTAAACCCTAAACCCTAAAAACCCTAAACCCTTAAACCCTTAAACCCTAAACCCTAAAACCCTAAACCCTAAACCCTAAAAACCCTAAACATTTAAACCCTAAACCCTATAACCCTAAACCCTAAAACCCTAAAACCCTAAAAACCTAAACCCTAAACCCTAAACCCTAAACCCTAAAACCCTAAAACCCTAAACCCTAAAAACCTAAACCCAAAACCCTAAACCAAAAACCCTAAAACCCTAAACCCTAAACCCTAAAAACCTAAACCCTAAACCCTAAACCCTAAAACCCTAAACCCTAAACCCTAAAAACCCTAAACCCTAAACCCTAAAACACTAAACCCTAAACCCTAAAACCCTAAAACCCTAAACCCTAAACCCTAAAACCCTAAACCCTAAACCCTAAACCAAAAACCCTAAACCCTAAACCCTAAACCCAAAAACCCTAAACCCTAAAAACCCTAAAACCCTAAACCCTAAACCCTAAAACCCTAAACCTTAAAACCCTAAACCCTAAAACCCTAAACCCTAAAACCCTAAACACAAACCCTAAACCCTAAAACCCTAAAACCCTAAACCCTAAACCCTAAAACCCTAAACCCTAAACCCTAAACCCTAAAAACCCTAAACCCTAAACCCTTATAACCCTAAACACTAAAACCCTAAACCCTAAACCCTAAAACCCTAAAACCCTAAACCCTAAATCCTAAACCCTAAACCCTAAAACCCTAAACCCTAAACCCTAAAACCCTAAACCCTAAACCCTAAACCCTAAAACCCTGAACCCTAAACCCTAAACCAAAAACCCTAAACCCTAAACCCTAAACCCTAAACCCAAAAACCCTAAACCCTAAACCCTAAAAACCCTAAACCCCTAAACCCTAAACCCTAAAACCCTAAACCCTAAAACACTAAAACACTAAACCCTAAACCCTAAACCCTAAACCCTAAAACCCTAAAACCCTAAACCCTAAACGCTAAAACCCTAAACCCTAAACCCTAAAAACCCTAAACCCTAAACCCTTATAACCCTAAACCCTAAACACTAAAACCCTAAACCCTAAACCCTAAACCCTAAAACCCTAAACCCTAAACCCTAAACCCTAAAACTCTAAACACTAAAAACCCTAAAACCCTAAACCCTAAAAACCCAAAACCCTAAACCCAAAACGCAAAACCCTAAAAACCCAAAACCCTAAACACTAAACCCTAAACCCTAAACCCTAAAAACCCTAAACCCTAACCCTAAACCCTAAAACCCTAAACCCTAAACCCTAACCCTAACCCTAAAACCCTAAACCCTAAAACCCTAAACCTAACCCTAAACCCTAAACCCTAAAACCCTAAACCCTAAACCCTAACCCTAACCCTAAAACCCTAAACCCTAAACCCTAAACCCAAAACCCTAAACCCTAAAAACCCTAAACCCTAAACACTAAAAACCCTAAACCCTAAACCCTAAAAACCCTAAACCCTAAAAACCCTAAACCCTAAACCCTAAACCCTAAAAACCCTAAACCCTAAACCCTCTTAAAAAACCCTAAACCCTAAACTCTAAACCCTAAACCCTAAAAACCCTAAACCCTAAACCCTAAACACTAAACCCTAAAACCCTAAACACTAAAACCCTAAACCCTAAATCCTAAACCCTAAACCCTAAAACCCTAAACCCTAAAACCCTAAACCCTAAAACTCTAAACCCTAAACCCTAAAACCCTAAACACTAAACCCTAAACCCTAAACCCTAAAACTCTAAAACACTAAACCCTAAACCCTAAATCCTAAAACCCTAACTCTAAACCCTAAACCCTAAAACCCTAAACCCTAAACTCTAAAAACCTAAACCCAAACCGTAAACCCAAAACACTAAACCCTAAAACCCTAAAACCCTAAACCCTAACTCTAAACACTAAACCCTTAATCTCTAAACCCTAAAACCCTAAACCCTAAACCCTTAAACACTAAACCCTAAAACCCTAAACCCTAAACCCTTAACCCGAAACCCTAATAACCCTAAACCCTAAAACCCTAAACCCTAAAAACCCTAAACACTACACCCTAAACCCTAAAAACCCTAAACCCTAAAAACACTAAACCCTAAACCCTAAAAACCCTAAACCCAAAATCCTAAACACTAAAACCCTAACCCTAAAAACCCAAATCCCAAAACCCTAAACCCTAACCCCTAAACACAAAACCCTAAACCCTACAACCCTAAACCCAAAACCCTAAACCCAAAAACCCTAACCCTAAACCCTAAAACCCTAAACCCAAACCCTAAACCCTAAACCCTAACCCCAAAACCCTAAAACCTAAACTCTAAACCCCAAAAACCTAAACCCTAAACCCTTAAACCCTAAAACCCTAAACCCTAAAACCCTTAACCCTAAAACCCTTAACCCTAAACCCTAATAACCCTTAAACCCTAAAAACTAAAAACCTAAACCCTAAACCCAAAAACTCTAAAAACCCTAAAAACCTAAACCCTAAAACACTAAAAACCTATACCCTAAAACACTAAAAACCCTAAAAACCTAAACCCTAAACCCTTAACCCTAAACCCTAAAACCCTAAACCCTAAAACCCTAAACCCTAAACCCTAAACCTTTAAACCCTAAAACCCTAAACACTAAACCCTAAAAACCCTAAACCATAAAACCCTAAAACCCTAACCCTAAACCCTAAAACCCTAAACCCTATAACCCTAAACCCTAAAACCCAAAACCCTATAACCCTAAACCCTAAATCCTATAACCCTAAACCCTAAAAACCCTTAACCCTAAACCCTAAAACCCAAAACCCTAACCCTAAAGCCTAAAACCCTAAAAACCCTAACCCTAAAACTCTAAACCCTAAAAACCCTAACCCTAAAAACCCTAAACCCTAAAACCCTAAATACTAAACCCTAAAACCCAAAAACCCTAAACCCTAAAAAACCCTAAAACCCTAAACCCTAAAAAACTCTAAAACCCTAAACCCTAAACCCTCAAACCCTAAACTCTAAACCCTAAATCCTTAAACCCTAAACCCTTAAACCCTAAACCCTAAAAACCCTAAACCCTTAAACCCTAAACCCTTAAACCCTAAACCCTAAACCCTAAAACACTAAACCCTAAACCCTAAAAACCCTAAACCCTATAACCCTAAAACCCTAAAACCCTAAACCCTAAACTCTAAACCCTAAAACCCTAAACCCTAAACCCTAAAACTCTAAACGCTAAACCCTAAAACCCTAAACCCTAAAACCCAAAACCCTAACCCTAAAAACCCTAAACCCTAAAAACCCTAAAAACCCTAAACCCTAAAAACCCTAGACCCTAAACCCTAAACCCTAAAAACCCTAAACCCTAAACCATAAACCCTAAACCCTAAACCCTAAACCCTAAACCCTAAAAACCCTAAACCCTAAACCCTAAACCCTAAAAACCCTAAACCCTAAAACCCTAAAAACCCTAAACCCAAAATCCTAAACCTTAAAACCCTAACACTAAAATCCCAAAACCCAAAACCCAAAACACTAAACCCTAACCCCGAAACCCAAAACCCTAAACCCTAAAACCCTAAAACCCAAAACACTAAACCCTAAAACCCTAAACCCAAAAATCCTAACCCTAAAACCCTAAAACCCTAAATCCTAAACCCTAAACCCTAACCCTAAACCCTAACCCCAAAACCCTAAAACCTAAACCCTAAACCCTAACTCTAAACCCTAAACCCTCAAACCCTCAACCCTAAAACCCTAAACCCTTAAACCCTAAACCCTAAACCCTAAAACCCTAAACCCTAAACCCTTAACCCTAAACCCTAATAACCCTAAACTCTAAACCCTAAAACTCTAAACCATAAAAACCCTAAACACTAAACACTAAACCCTAAACCCTAAAAACCCTAAACCCTAAACCCTAAAAACACTAAACCCTAAACCCTAAAACCCTAAACCCTAGAAACCCTAAACCCAAAATCCTAAACCCTAAAACCCTAACCCTAAAAACCCAAAACCCAAAACCCTAACCCCTAAACCCAAAACCCTAAACCCTAAAACCCTAAAACCCTAAACCCAAAATCCTAAACCCTAAAACCCTAAACCCCAAAACCCTAACCCTAAACCCTAAAACCCTAAACCCTAACCCTAAACCCTAACCCTAAACCCGAAACCCTAAACCCTAACCCCAAAACCCTAAAACCTAAACCCTAAACCCCAAAACCCTAAACTCTAACTCTAAACCCTAAACCCTTAAACCCTAAACCCTAAAACCCTAAACCCTTAAACCCTAAACCCTTAAACCCTAAACCCTAAACCCTAATAACCCTAAACCCTAAACCCTAAACCCTAAAACCCTAATAACCCTAAACCCTTAAACCCTAAACCCTAAACCCTAATAACCCTAAACCCTAAACCCTAAAACCCTAATAACCCTAAACCCTAAAACCCTAATTCTTAAAAAACCTAAACCCTAAACCCTAAAACTCTAAAAACCCTAAAAACTCTAAAAACCTAAACCCTAAAACACTAAAAACCCTAAAAACCTAAACCCTAAACCCTAACCCTAAACCCCTAAACCCTTAACACTTAATCCTAAACCCTAAACCCTAAACCCTAAACCCTTAAACCCTAAAACCCTAAAACTTTAAACCCTAAACCCTAAAAACACTAAACCCTAAAACCCTAAAACCCTAACCCTAAACCCTAAAACCCTAAAACCCAAAACCCTATAACCCTAAACCCTAAAACCCTAAATCCTATAACCCTAAACCCTAAAAACTCTAAACCCTAAACCCTAAAACACTAAACCCTAAAACCCTAAAAACCCTAACCCTAAAACACTAAACCCTAAAAACCCTAACTCTAAAAAATCTTAAACCCTAAAATCCTAAACACTAAACCCTAAAACCCAAAACCCTAAACCCTAAAAAACCCTAAAACCCTAAACCCTAAAACCTTAAACTCTAAACCCTAAACCCTTAAACCCTAAACCCTTAAACCCTAAACCCTAAAAACCCTAAACCCTTAAACCCTAAACCCTAAACCCTAAAACCTAAAAACCCTAAACCCTTAAACCCTAAACCCTATAACCCTAAAACCCTAAAACCCTAAAACCCTAAACCCTAAACACTAAACCCAAAACCCTAAAACCCTAAACCCTAAACCCTATAACCCTAAACCCTAAACCCTATAACCCTAAACCCTAAAACCCTAAACCCTAAAACTCAAAACCCTAACCCTAAACCCTAAACCCTAAACTCTAAACCATAACCCCTAAGAACCCTAAAAACCCTAAACCCTAAAAACCCTAAACCCTAAAAACCCTAAACCCTAAACCATAAATCCTAAACCCTAAAACCCTAAACCATAAACCCTAAACTCTAAACCCTAAACCCTAAAAACCCTAAACCCTAAAAACCCTAAACCCTAAACCCTAAAAACCCTAAACCCAAAATCCTAAACCCTAAAACCCAAAACCCTAAATCGTAAACCCTAAACCCTAAACCCTAACCCCTCAGCCCAAAACCCTAATCCCTAAAACTCTAAAACCATAACCCTAAACCCAAAACCCTAAACCCTAAAACCCTAAAACCCTAAAACCCTAAACCCTAAACCCTGACCCTAAACCCTAAACCCTAACCCTAAACCCGAAACCCTAAACCCTAACCCCAAAACCCTAAAACCTAAACCCTAAACCCCAAAACCCTAAACCATAACTCTAAACCCTAAACCCTTAAACCCTAAACCCTAAAATCCTAAACCCTAAACCCTTAAACCCTAAACCCTAAACCCTAAAACCCTAAACCCTAAACCCTAAACCCTTAACCCTAAACCCTAATAACCCTAAACCCTAAAACCCTAAAAAACCTAAACCCTAAACCCTAAAAACCTAAACCCTGAACCCTAAAACTCTAAAAACCCTAAAAACACTAAAAACCTAAACCCTAAAACACTAAAAACCCTAAAAACCCTAAAAGCCTAAACCCTAAACCCTAACCCTAAACCCTGAACCCTAAACCCTAAACCCCTAAACCCTTAACCCTTAACCCTAAACCCTGAACCCTAAACCCTAAAACCCTAAACCCTAAACCCTAAAACCCTAAAACCCTAAAACCCTAAACCCTAAAACCTAAAACCTAAACCCTAAAACCCTAAACCCTAAAAACCCTAAACCCTAAACCCTAAAACCCTAAAACCTTAAACCCTAACCCTAAACCCTAACGTATTCTGACGAAGCCCAACGTTGGGAGTGTTATAATTACAATTATCTCATGTCAAACAGGGCCTAAGCATGTTTCAGTTGAGTGATTATAATGACATTGATATCATGGAAGTTGTTCTGTGAAATTTTACTGTCACATGTCTGATTTTGGTGATCATGATAATGCTACCATGTTGATGCACACTCAATTCGGCCTGGATTGCCGGCTTTGGATGAAATGTGGTCGACGAACACTCCATGTTAGCTACCATCCCAACCTTTGCGTCTCATGACTACATGTAGTAGTCTATTGCTCTTGATTGATGTTAGGTTGCAGCTGTGGCGTTCGACTTGAGTTCAAAGATCAATGAATCCATCCAACCTAATTCTATCAAAGTCTGCTCTAGCGTTCGATTTGAACTCACTAACAAAAACATTTCTGAATGGTTATTCTCATCACTCATATACTACGGGTTTGTCTTTGGAATTGTGCCTGTAGCATTTGAAGGTCTCCACAACTACCAAGCGGACTGAGATCCAGTTGCTGTCACCCCTGCAAGTGCAAGTTAGGATAATCTCAACCGTTCAATCCGACAACGAATGGGCCAACATGAGACGCTACAGTATCCTCGCCCACAACGCACTGCTACAGTGCTTCGCGGAAGAGTGAGTAGTCTGCTGTTGGATTTGCATCCAACGGTCTCTAATGGAACTGCTTAAGATGCTGTCGGACTGCGCACGAACTCACGCGGCGGAGAGCGGTGCGGAACACGAACAGACCTTTTGGGCCGCCACATTTTCGTTGTGCCGCGCAAGCGCAATCCCTCCCTCCGGAAACCCAACCCGAAATTCGAAATCCCCGCACCGGCCGCCGCGCACCCGCTTCCCAGATTCGCACGACCGCCGAGGCGCGCTCCTCCTCCCACGCCCGCGCCCGTCCGGGCGATGGCCGAGCCCTCCGCCGCCGCCGACGAGGACTACGAGATCTGCAACGACGACGGCTTCGTCTACAAGCGCCGTCGTGGGCTCTACCCCGACGTCGCACCCCTCTCTGCCCAGGCGGCGGGCCCCGACCGCGAGGCCGCGCGCCGCCGCCGCCGCCGCCGCGACGCGCTCCTGCGCCTCCGCGACAAGCGCCTTCGCGAGCTGGCGCGCTGGGAGGCCCTTGAGAGGAAGCTCGACGCCCAGCTCCCCACTCCCCGGCAGCCTCCTCCCCCGGTTCCTCCCTCGTCCCCCGGCCCCGCCGACGCCGCTACGTCAGCGTCAGTTTCCGTCCTTGACGACCTCCTCGCTCGGGTACGTTGCCTCGCCAGCCGCCTAGCTTGCTCAGCTGCTTGGTTTCCTTTTCCCCGTTCTTAACCGCGGTATGTGCTTCTCTTCCATTTTCGGTGAGACTGTGCAGGCTGAGGTGGAGGAGGCGATTCTCAAGAAGGTAGCCGGGTTATGCGACGAGGTCGACGCGCTTTGCCGCGCGCACGAGGAGGACGTCGTGGACGCCATCACCGCGCTGCCCGTATGGGGCGACCCGAAGGAGCTCTTGCTCTCGTTACAGAGCTCAGATGTCCCTGATACCAGTTAGGCACTTCACAGCTCTATTAGTTGTCTCTGTACTTGTCTAGATAGCTTTTGTAGGTTTGCTGTGCTCGGAAATTGCTCGAGGGTTGCGTGCCTGTAGGGTGGCAGATAATTCTTCCTCATGTGCCCACGGGTCGAAAATTTGGCCTCGTGTAACTAGCTTAGGTATCTTGATTGGATTTTGTTAAAATTATCCCCTCTAGGTTGTTATGGAAAATATTGCTACCTTAGCAATATATGGAAGTACTCCTGTGGCTGTTTTCCTTTTGTAATTCTTGCTCCATCTCAACTAGATTAGTAAGCACTGGAACTTGGCTTTCTGCACATATTGCCATGAGTTGCATTGGTATTTTCCCGTATTGCACTCTTGGAGTTTGACTGGTCACTTATCTAATGGTCAAAGTTATACTCCTTGAAAATGAATACTGAACTTCTCCGGAGATTTGATAACGAAATTTTCTGATTGGGAAAGTTTCCTCTTTCTGTTGCCACAATATTTAATGGCTGGCTCATACTCTCAGCTGTGTCTGTGATCTGTTTGCTTGCTTATTCCTCGGGCACATGGTGGGCATTGATGAAGTCCGCCATTTCGCTCTATTTGTCAGGCAATTTGCCGTCGAAAGAGATATTGAGTGCAAAATATGCATGTTTGGTTGGAAAAGGTCATGTAAAGAAACTACATGGTGGCAGCACTTTCATGGTGAATGTTGGATTTTTTATCCTGCAATATTCACCGCTAGTTTGTACTACCTTCATTTTTTTATACTTTTGACAAGTTCAACTTGTTCTTTCTGTAGGTGACTTGAATTTCATAAAAGATTACCAGAATGAAGGGAATGGAGGCTTCCAAAGGTCGGATAGCAGACAGGACAGAAGAACTATTGAGGTCGGAGTCTACGATGGGCACCAAGAAGCTTCAGGAGTGCCTCCAGCAACAGTTCAAAGTATAAGAGAAAGTGGCAAAACAATGAAAAAGGGCCCTTACCAATGCAAAACTCCTGCTGGGCTAGGTGATGGTCCATCAATTCATGCTGAGAACCGGTAATTTGAACCTTATATTGGTGAAGAATTTGTTCCCTGCAGTAACAATCAGTTGTGTTGCTCCTTGCTTACTATTTGTGAATGCAGGAAGAAGAAACGGGTAGCTAGTCCTTCAGGCTCCAGAAGTGCTAAAAAGCCAAAGAGGTTTTACCAATCAACTTCTCCAGGTCCTGTTTCAGATTCTTCAAGGCCTACAACCAGAAGAGCAGCAGCAGCAAAGATGTGTAACCAGGAGGCTTCATCGTAAGGTCTTAAGATATGTGTTGTAAAATATGTGTTTGCTGCTTGATGTAGTACATTTATGTATGCTGTAAATATTGGCATCCCTGTGCTGAGCTAACTTTGCATCCTAGTTCCATCTGCAAATGCTACTGAAGTTTCTTGTTTGTAATAGTCAGCTTGTTTTCACCATGACGTTATTGCTTTAGTAACTAATTTGTGTACGGATGCTCCCTGAAAATATTTATTATTTGACAGTGATGTTCTCGCTTGAGGCAGCAAGTGTCATCTTGTGTTTGTTTCTTGTCCGAAATCCATTTGTTTCACAATCTATGTTGTCCGCATTAGCGCATGACTAACGAGCTGTTATTAGTTTTCCCAATGTTATAACATTTTGTTTTTTTCTCAACATATTTTCTCTGTTTGAACTGAAGCAAGCTGATTTGCCATTGAACTCAGATGGGATTGCCTTTGCGCCTACCACATGATTGGCCTCATACAAGTTGCAATCTTGAAATCCGGTTGCACCTCTACCGTTTTAATCGACCGTTTTAGAACATGAGAAACGACTGGGATTTGGGAGGCATTACAGAACGCATTAGCTACAAGCTGGTTGTGGTAGGCATCCCAGAGCATGTGAGATGAACCACATCGGAGTATTACCACGCCAGTAGGTACGCATACTAACGCTAGCATTGGTCAGGATCGAAATTGAGTTGCGAAATCTCTAAGCTACAACCACAATGTTTCAGAACGTGAGCCAGCAACCACCCATCTTTTGCACGAGCACGAGCGCCCGGCAACGAGCAAAAAGTCGAAAACCGAAACAACCGGGTGTCCGGTCTGAGGCAAGCGATGTGCACTCGGGACCCCGAACCGCCTGCTGCTAATCGTGTGTTGTCCTGTACCTTGGTTGCTTGTATGCTTGCTCTGCCGCGAGGCTTGTAGGGTAGTGCCATATAAGTCATCATTCAAATATCTTTAGTGATAAATAAGTCATAACAAAACACATACTCCCTTCATTTTAAATTATTTGATCCTGGTTAGTTCAAAATTAAACTAACCAGCGTTAAATAATTCGAAACGGAGGAAATAATATTTACTGAGATTTTAAATAATACAAGTGTGCCAAATAAAAAAGAATGGAGTGAGTGTTAATTTAGGAACTCAACCCTACATATCCTCGTAGGCGTGTGTACTCACGCAGGCCTCCGTTAGAGCTTTGCACATCCCCATTTACCACGTATACTGTGCGGGGATTTACTACCGTCATTTGCAGTCTCTTTGCGTTCATACAGAACAGAACATCTAGTTCGGGCCATGACAGTAGCCCGTCGCTGGCTGGCTTCCCGTCCGATGTGGCCCGCTCGCACCCATCCATGACCCATTCCGGGGCCGGGCCTGGGCCTAGGCAGCAAGCCGAGCGGCAAGCTCTCCCCGGCCCCGAGTGCTCGATCCGCGCGTATTTCACAGTTCCATGTGATATTGTGATTGCAGGTTCTTCCCCGTCCTGTCAGAGTCTTGATCTCTGTTGGAAATCATGTTGGTAAAACCGTGACGAATCTCTATGGAAATCGCGTTTCCATCGGCTGGATATGTATAGTTTTAAGGTGCAGGCATGAACTCCTTGACCGTTTTGCCGACAGGTCATGGCCGATCCCTTTTCCATGATACGGGTGGATTGGTCAGACCCGTCCCGGTCAGAAACGGATCAGCTAAGCTGGTAGTAAACGTGTGACCTGGTAACGAGTGGGGGGACGCGCACATGACGGCGACCACTGCGTGTGCGTGGCGACGCCTCCGTCTCACTTCTCGTAGTGACTTGCAGAGAGAGACGTTTTAACTCGGCGTTTATTAATCCCCGGCAATTTGGAAGACGCGTTTGGATTCCTTGGTTGATGGGCCGCGCGCGGAGCGGTTTTCCTATCCTCCGCAGCAACCCGTTGGCTGGCACGTGGGTCCTGGCCGGTCCCCCCCCCCCCCGGTGGATTGCCAAACTGAAAAAGAAAAGATCCATCATGGTTTGCCCCGTGCGCCGCTTGTTTTTTCCTACTAAGCTTCTGTACCAGCAGTCACTCAAAACGCTGAACGGCCTCCCTCTCCCTCTCCTTCAGTTAAAAAACAATTACAGGAAAACGACAGTACCAAATCATTCGAACTTCTGAGATGCCGGAACACGGTCTAGGTCCCGATATGGTATCCCAAGCTTCGGCACAGAGGCCCCAAACCAAGCAAGCAGAATGGTGGATGAGAGAGAGCAGAACCACCCGCCTCTTCTTCTCCCCGGAACGTGCAGTGGCACAGGCAGAACGCGCGGTCACTTTTACTACTACTCCACTTGAGAGTTGAGACCATGTCTCCGACGACGACCAGCGCTGGTTCGGGGGCGGCGGCGATGGCCGACAGCGCACGTAGTTGAGCAGCGCGCGGCGATGGCTTGAGCCATTCCCTGGTGTCCTTTCGCTTATTATACTTACGAGACGGCCGCGGTTGACGAGATCCTTTTTTCTCAGGAGCAGAAAGACAGAACGCAGTGCAACCCAAGGAGGCCGACTGATTATCCTAATATTGACTGACTTCTTCAACGACTTGTTCAATTCAATTCAGGTTTTCTTGAGTTAGCTACAAGTGCGTCTTCATCCTGATTTTTCTTTTACTTTCCAGTAGCAGCAGATATCTGGTTTAAAATATGTAGGAAGGTTTATCGCTTAATATATATATACACTGATGTACTATATTTTCTTCGATGCTGCACTGTGACATTCGCTGCCAATGTTGTCATCCTGCCCTAAAGTAGATTCTAGCGCAAGATTCATGACTAGTGAGATTGCCAATTTTTCCAAGCTGTACTTACATGTTGATACGATTGTTTACTTTTGTGCGGTAACACAAGGAGATATTCCAATCGATAGAGGAAAAAGTTACAGTATGAAGGCATCACGAGCCGAGAAAAAAGGCTACACGGTACTTCCCATGATCCGTCATCATGTAGCCACGGCGTCTTATCAAACGGAGCAAGGAAGAAAAAGGAAACGGAAATAAAAAGAAAGAAACAGTACAGCCTAAGCACATCACCATGTTGGAAGCACCCCTCCGAGAGAGAGAGAGATGCCCTAACCACCATCACCTGAATTCAAATTCCAACGTGCGCAGGCTGATTCGTGTCACCGTTTGAGCTGGATGGAATGGATGCCCAGGCCCAGACACACACCTCGATAAACATTCACACGTACCTCTCTAAATAAATAAAATAAAACTGTCCCAATGAGAAGACAGCCGGGCCAGGGAAAAAATCATTTAGTTTCCTCTGTTTCATCGTAGAATAAGATTTGGCAGAATTTTAACTTTTGATTTAGTTGTTCAACGATATGTATCTATATTTGAAAATCAGCAAGCTCCATTAATTTATTTATAAATAACTGACTAAAAGGGACATGACACGGTCTTGTGTTTGGGGCTGAGCTTTTCGATAAGGGGAATAGGGGATGGTGGGTGTCACCAGCACGAGGACAAACAAAGACCAGCTCTCCCCTTCCAGCCACGCGCAAAGCAAACGGCTATAAACAAGGCAGGCGGTTCCCAGAACCCGCCTCGTCTCGCGGACTCGCGTCGAAGCCAGTCCCTTTTGCGCTCGCACCCCCTCGCGGTCTCCCGAAATCGCAGGCGCGCCCCCTCTCCCGCACGCGGCGAGGAGGCGCGACGACGGCGCCGAGCCCTCGAGGGAGAGGAAGCGCCGCGTCGGGCTCGTCGTGCGCGAGCCATTGGAGCGGCGCGACGCGGGCGCGGGAAGGGGAGGGGGGGACGCGTGCCGTGCTGACCCGCCCCGCCAGCGGACGGTCTTCTGCGGCTCCTTGTCGCGATGGAGTCCGGCTACTGCAACCGGAAGAAGACCGACGGCATCTGCGACGGCGAGGTGAGGCCCCCGCTCCAGATCTGTCCCTTTCTCTCCCGTTGCATGATACGAGCATTGATCGCTCGGATTGCTCGTATCCGCGCTGATGTTTTTCTAATCTGTTTAGTTTCGATTGGGTTCTGGTGAGATTCGCCGAGCTGGTGTTCGTTTAATTCCTTCCGCGGAATGTTTCATCTGCCGCGATGCTGGAAAGATGGGATTAGGTGATGGCGCTAAATAGATTGGCAGGCCCGGATGCTTCTGGGTGTGGTACAATCTTGCGGGCTGGCTCAATT
The DNA here is from genome assembly GCA_030760725.1 of Neostapfia colusana. Taxonomy (NCBI): domain Eukaryota; kingdom Viridiplantae; phylum Streptophyta; class Magnoliopsida; order Poales; family Poaceae; genus Neostapfia; species Neostapfia colusana. The sequence continues at coordinate 82,653,016 of JASWHV010000014.1, read as the reverse complement.
GGGTTGTCTGGCCTAATCCTGGAATCCTTCTTTCTCTGTAAAAGTTTCAGGCTTTCTCGAAAAATTCCGATTGGTTCTTGTGATGCTGATGGTTCATGCCGCAAAAGCGAGCAAAATTCATTACAGGGTGTTTTTGAAAGGAAATCTTAACGTGTCGTTTTGCTTTGCTGTTGGTGGATTCGCACCTGCCCATCACTGATAGAGACATTCATATTTTAGGGAAAAATGTGCATATTCCATCGGTACAGCTGTTACTTCTTTAATCTACTGCACATCCAGTATCACCGTAATAAATGAAAGGCATCGTGCTTTTGGCTGCGGCTACAGATACACGCGCCCTTTTCAGTGGTCATTTTCACATTACAGTTAAATTTTTCCATCTATTGTCCAGTGCTTGAGATGATTTTGGTCCAAATTTTCTAGCTTCAATGCATTCTGAGGTTTAATCGTTTTAAGCTTTTCCAGTTGAGTAGCTGAGCTCGTGTCCTGAGTTAGGGGAATCAGTTTTGTGCCATAACTTCATAGTTTGTACAGTACAGTGGTGTTTAAAGCTTATGGATGATATGGTTGCAGATTGCCTATTAACTCAATAGTTCTATTTGTTCGTTCTTCTAATTTATGTTTCTGCCCATGTGGTTCCTTATCTGCTTTCTGAATTTGTTTGCAGCACGGTTCAAAGTCTGTTCTGAGCATGTCAAGGCTAAAGTGTGCACTACGGGGGTTTGATCTGAGGGCACTCCTGATATTGTTGATAGGCGTGCCTTTGCTGATCTTTGCCATATATGTGCATGGGCAGAAGGTTACTTACTTCCTGCGTCCGATCTGGGAAAAGCCCCCAAAGGCCTTCACAATACTACCTCACTACTATCATGAAAATGTCTCTATGGATAACCTTTGTAAGCTGCATGGATGGAAAGTCCGGGAGACTCCACGCCGTGTCTTTGATGCTGTTCTCTTCAGCAATGAGCTCGACATTCTTGATATTCGTTGGCATGAGCTTAGCCCATATGTATCAGAGTTTGTGCTTCTTGAATCAAACTCAACCTTCACTGGCATAAAGAAAGATCTTCACTTCAAGGAAAACCGCCAAAGGTTTGGGTTTGCTGAATCTCAGTTGACCTATGGCATGATAGGGGGAAGGTTTGTGAAGGGGGAAAACCCATTTGTTGAGGAATCATATCAAAGGGTTGCTCTCGACCAGCTTATTAAGATTGCAGGCATCAAAGATGATGACCTGTTGATCATGTCTGATGTTGATGAGATTCCAAGTGGGCATACGATCAACCTGTTGAGATGGTGTGATGATATTCCTGAGATACTTCATCTCCAGCTCAGGAACTATCTCTACTCATTTCAATTCTTACTTGATGACAAGAGCTGGAGAGCTTCTGTACACAGATACCGAGCTGGAAAGACGAGATATGCACATTTCCGGCAAACAGATGACCTTCTGGCTGATTCAGGGTGGCACTGCAGCTTCTGCTTCCGCTACATAAACGATTTCATCTTCAAGATGAAAGCTTACAGCCATGTGGATCGGATTAGATTCAAGTACTTCCTAAACCCAAAAAGGATTCAAGATGTCATATGCCAAGGGGCTGATCTTTTCGACATGCTCCCTGAAGAATACACGTTCCAAGAAATCATTGCGAAGCTGGGGCCTATTCCAAGTACATACTCTGCTGTCCATCTCCCTGCTTACCTTCTGGAGCAAGTGGATCGGTACAGATATCTTCTTCCAGGCAACTGCATGAGAGAGAGTGGCTAGTCACCACTAGGGTTTGCTGCTGCGGCATGACCTGAGGCGTGTGGACGTCGCTGACGTCCCTTTGGAGGAACGCCCTGCTGATGCGATGGGCTAACTTAGTTGAGTGATCGCTTGGCTGCTGGTTGAGTTCATGATTTTGTACGGATGTAATGGAAACCTTGTTAGCCTGACAGCGCGTAGCGTTGTTATTTCGCCGCGGAGCTCAGCAGTGTGTGTGCTTATTTTATACCACCTGAGTTGTATTCATTACTTCCATGATTGGTATATGAACTCAGAAAAAGTGTTGTAGATTTCATTCTGAGCGATATCCCAGATTTTCCCCTTCTTTATTATTTACTCACCTCCGGTGGCTTTTTCTGCGTTTTTGCTCGACTTTCCTGAGTGTCCCTCGATTCTCCGACTTGTGCAGCTGACGTCTTGCGATTCAAAACTGGTCAAAAGTGAGTGCCAAGTTGGTAGATCTTCCAAATAAAAAAAAAGCGGTGCCTTTTGCTGGCCGTTGCTGGTGGGTAAGATCTGTGCAGTGCCGAATCCTGCGTCCTGCTACCCGTTTGGCAGGTTGGAGTCGGGTAATCCACCTTGGAGTGAAAAAGTGTTGGCGTTTGCAGATGACCTGTTTGTTCTGCGTGAGTGCTGCTGCGAGGACGGAGCGCAGCGGAGCATGTGCGCCGCGCCGAGCCGAGCCGAGCCGAGCCGAGCCGAGTGGGTGGGAACAGGCTGTTCCTGTCGGTCGTCCGCTGGCGCTTCTATCGTCGTTTGAAGAAAAAAATATTGCACGTTGCTGGAACAGTGCAAAACATTGGTGCTGGCTGGCGACAGCTGAAGCTGGACGATTCGATTCTGCCTCCCTCGGGGTGGTCTCTCACTGGTGGGCTGGACTCCTGATACGATACGAGATATTTCGTTGCGCCCACGCGCGCGCCGCTGATCCGAGATCCGGAGCCGACCTAGTGTGGCAGCGTCAGCCGCTGGTTCAATTTTCCGGTGGATTTACGCGACTAGGGCGGGGAGAGAGAGAGGTAGAGGGGGGCACGAGTGGCCGGCGGCGCTGGCGTGGCTTCGTTGTTGCCACGATTGACCAGGGGGCCATGGGCACCGACCGAACGATCGGTCACTCGCCGAGCCGAGCCGCCCGCTTTCCCCAATGGATGATGACGCGGCGCGCGTCGTTGCTTCGCGGCGACGGCGTTGACCCCAGCGCCCCGCCGCTGCTGGACTCGATCGACACGGCGCCGTATCAACGGACTCGCCGTCGACACGGCTCGCTCGTACGCTATGCGCGGCCACTGGACTGGACAGGCCGGTGCCCTTTTTTCTTGACCGGCTACCGTGTCGTTCGACTGCGCTAGCTAGCACACGCGACCGCCCCGCGACGAAGCACTGGTTTGGTCGGTCCAGGCACGCCACACGGTACGTGTCGTCAATCTACCGCACAGTCCTGACCTTTTTCCGGCCATGCGCCCATGCCCGGTGCTCGACCTCTTAATTTGTTCGCTGCTCCGCAATATATATATATTCTCCTCCCGTTTCCACAAGAACCTTCACGAGCTGGATTTTTTGGTAGAGAGAGCTAGGTAGGTAATCAGACCTCTTTTGAGCAACGAACCCATCTGAGCGTTGCACTGCATAACGTGCGTGACCAAGGCGAAGAGGACAAGGACACGAGACAACGTTGGTGACCGCTTGTTGGAATGCGGAGGTTTGCGCGACGAGTCGTACCCAGAAGATGGTAGATGGCTCGCCTTTCGGTTCGGACACTTCATCGTCGTCACCGTTTTCCCTTCTTTTTTTTCATAGAACAGACGAAGGGGGAGAGTTGAGTGACGCAGTCCTACCTTTTTGTGGTGTGGCGTCTGGCGCGCGCTCTCATAACATGCACTTTTTGCTCCCCGCGGAAGATGAACGAGGAGGCGTGGGTGTGAACGGGCTTTACCTATTTCGGCCCGTTAGTTAAAAACGCCCGGCCCGGACGATCTTGGATCGTTGGGTTACCCTCACACTCACACAGCGTTGCGGGTGACCCGGCCCATTCGGGGGAGCGTTCGGCTGCGGAGTCGGGTGTGAGGGAAGAAACCGACGCGCTCGCGGTCACAGCATCGCTGCTCCGCGCGGCTTGCGAAGCAAGGAGAAAGGGAGGGGAGTGGGACGACACAGGCTGCAACGGTCGCGCCTCCCTTCACTGCGCTCGGGGTTCCCGAGGCAAAAGAAAAAGGACAGGTTCCGCGTCTCCCGGCTGACGCCCGTCCCCTCCCCTCCCCTCCCCTTCCCGCCGCCGACTACTAGTTGTTCCGCGGCGTCCTAACCGCTCGGCGCACGCACACGGACCGCGCGGTGAGGAAGCAGGAGGGAGGGAGGCCGTTGCCGCCGCCGCCGCCGCCATGGCGAGGTAATCGGTCTCCTGTTTCGTCTCCCCCCCCCCTCTCATTTTCTTGGCTTCATCGTCGTTAGGCCGTTTCTCTCGGTCGGTCGGTCGCGTGGTGCATTTGGGCTGTCCACTCTGGTTGAGGGTTTAGTGCCGCTAACTACCAAGGGTTCCTTCTCCCCTGACTCAGGGGCTATCTGTACCGGGATTGCTTGGGTTGGGTTGGATGGTTTGTTATGTCGGACTACCTTGGCCGCCGTCTGGTTGGGGAATCAGGATTTTTCAGTCATCATTGGGGGGGGGGGGTCGCAGTTGGACTGAATAGCCGAAATTACACTAGAGCTGTTCCCGTGGTTAGCATTAGTCTGGTGAACGTATGATCCATTCAAATGTAGGCACCAGTAGGCTACCGGTACGGTAGTTGCAAACACCTACTCCCTCCGTTCTGTAATATTTAACGTTAAGAGAACTAAGTTTAGTTCTCCTAACGTCAAATAAAACAAAACAGAGGTGATAACCTGTATTTTGATTTTTCTTCTACCAGAGTCTCGGCATCACTTTTCGCGATCATGTTCAGACTGGATAAAGAAACAGAGTGCAGAGGTTTTTTACACGTACAGCCCTGATTCGCGACCAACAGTTTAGCTGGGTATTAGAAATCGAAACACAAACATGGTTGTCTAAACAATATTTTCTGTTGCATGGAAAAAAGGAATCTGTGACCACCGGGATCAGGGTTTTATTTTTCAACAACAGGGTACCGAATCATTGTACTGTCATGTTACTAACACAGTCACACATATCACGCTGCCAGTGCATATGCTTCTCAATTAATTTCGGTGCTTACCTTGAAATGCTTGTTTTAAGATGCTTCGTTTGTTGCAGGTATTGGCTCACAAACGGCAGGGGAATCGCTAAGAAAATAAGATATGCAACTCATTGTGCTGACCGCCAGATAAGTGAATTGGGTGCAGAAGCACGGAGGGAATGCCCAAACTGCAAACACTACATTGATAACAGCGATGTAAGTACATATGATCTTTTTGGACTAGGGAGGAGGGAGATTTGGCTTTCATCTCGTACTGAACCTTGAAACTTACATAGTTTTGGCATTTTTTCGCTGCGTTCCAAATATTCCAGGTTGCCGTGCAGTGGCCTGGGTTGCCAGCTGGTGTCAAGTTTGATCCATCTGATCTGCAAGTGCTTCAACATCTAGAAAGAAAGATTGGCCTGGGAGGTTTGGAGCCCCATGTGCTCATTGATGAGTTTATTGTAACTCTGGAGAACGACGAAGGAATCTGCTATTCACACCCTGAAAATCTTCCTGGTTGACAACTCCTTTTTTGAGATCTCAGATATACATGCATATTTTGTTCAGTGTCTTTATGTTCTGAATTTGTTACTTATCATACTTGTACTGTAGGTATGAAGAAAGATGGCACCATTGTTCATTTTTTCCATAGAGTTTCAAAAGCATATGGTTGTGGCCAGCGCAAGCGTAGAAGGGTCACCACTTGCAGTGGTCACACTGTTTCTGATGAGCATTTGCGATGGCACAAGACAGGAAAATCCAAAGCCATATACGACAATGGTTTTAAAAAAGGTTGGAAGAAGATCTTGGTTCTGTACAAAACTTCGCAAAAGGGTGGAAAAGCTGAAAGAGCTCCATGGGTGATGCATCAGTATCACCTCGGAGAAGAGGAAGATGAAAAGGACGGGGAGCTTGTTGTTTCCAAAGTCTTTTACCAATCGCCAACAAAGCTTATGGAAAGTGCTGAAACAGAAACTGGTGATGAAGAACCTGATGCATTTGCAGCAAGAATCGGTCCAAAAACTCCCAAGACAAACACTCCGCAGCCACGTCGCACTAATAATAGTCCATGTGAAACTGAGCAGAATGCTTCCATTCTGGACCAGGTACTTGACATCACCTTTTTTGCAAAGTGTGTTAAAGTTTATAACTGGTTTTCAGTAAGGGCGTGCTAATGGAGTTCAGACAATACACTGATGTTTAAACATATGAGGTTGAACTTGAAAGTGCCTGCACCTAATCATTTGTTTTCACTCCCTATGGCCAGTAAAAATTGTTGGCAAACTAGTAGTGATGGCCTGGTTGGGAACAATCTGTAACCTTGTTTTGCAATAAGTAGAAACAATATTAACAATAGTTTATAGATGATTTAAGATTCTGTTTTATTCATCTTTCCATTGGAGTAGAATCGTTACTCTCGTTATTTTGGAAAACTGTACATTACTCTCGTACTCTGTGACATCGATGTGTTTAAGCTCATCTGTATGCAATTCCTGTCGGCGCATTACCAAGATCTTATTTGAGTGTGTCCTTTTGACCATGCTCACTACTCCAATTTTGTGGAATTGAGATGTGTGTCCTGCAGGATGAAGAACTTACCATACCCATTGATGGTCCAGATGATGATGCTGGGAACACTGCCTGGTGTACTAGAGAAGTGCAGACGGTTGGGGAGGCTTCTCGGGCTCAGCCTAGCTCGGACGAATCTCTGCTTTGTCTGGAGGACCCAGCTTCCTTAAACGATGAAACACTGCTCCCCTTGGACTACCCGATTCTATCCCAGTGCAGGAATGAGATGCTTGACAGTAACCTGAATGCATTTTATGGATTGGCTGATCTGAACAATGCGGACCTTGGAACCCCTCCAGATCTTCAGCTTTCTGTAAGTTTCTCGCTCTGGTGCTCTCGTTATCCATACGCTTCTTGTTGTAAATCTGAGGGTGCCTCTCCTCTTATGTCTTGCGACAGGACATTCAGTTTGGCTCTCAGGACAGCATCGGCAGCTGGCTGGACCGCATTTAGGTTGGCGAAGAGTCTGAACTAGTCGCTGGAACTGCTGGATGAGGACGGTCCTTTTGCACAGAATATGGTGATCGGTGGCAAGTATTTTGGGGCTTACACAACGCAGAGAATTTCATGTGTTGCATTGCATCGGTTGTGTTTGGTGTTGAGCCAATCAAACCGTCTCTGAAAAAACAGGGATCTTTCTTTTAATTTTCTTTTGTTAGAGGGAGATGAAATATCTGGACCTTCAACAACTGGTCATCAGAAAAAAGTGTTGGAATCTGGTCCTGTGTTTGAGGCATGTCTAACACAGAAAGAGTCGGTAAGAGACGGGTTTGCCACACCGCACGTAGCGCAAGTGGCCTCTCGCGAGTACAGGTGGAGAGACCTCGAACCTGCGAAACCCGTATCATCCTCTGGAATGCGGAGCTGGAGTCACGGGTGCGCACCACCACGTAAACGCACTCGAGGCGAGTTCCTTGCGTCGCGTAGGGGATGCTGTTTTCGGCGGGTTGCTACAACTAACGCAGCCTTAAGCAAGAACGGCTATTGCAGTATCCGTCTTGGATTCTTGATCCGCAGCCCAGACCACGTAGCCCACAGCACGTTAGTGGGCTCTTAGGCCCGTGCAGGGTCAAGCAGGAGTTCGTTCGGATTTGCCTCGCCATGGTTGCGGGGTCCACGGCATCACGTGTCTCCGGCCATGATTCACGTTGCCACCCTCCGGCCCGGGCGGGAAGCGGGATCATCCTTCCTCGTTGAATCATCCATGGTGTGTGGCTCCGGCTCGCTCACAGATCACTACCCCTCTCATCAGCTCCTTTTTTTTCTCTCCCTTAATCATGTATCATGTGTGTTCCGCAATCAGACGTCGTCCAGATCGAATCGCGATCCGTCCCGTCGGTGCATTTAACTCGCTCCCTGAATGTGTGCTCTGCGATGCTGCAGAGACGGCAATCAGAGCGCAGAAATAATACACACAGTCCATGACGATGGAACGGATGTCGTGAATGATCGACGGGACCCAAGATGTACCGCGCGTAATCTGGATGCCTCGGCTGATACGTCAGCTCATTAGCTAGCTCTGCGTGTTGTTCAGTACTGGAGGCCGATCGAGTCGAGCCAGGCTGCGTCGTCCGCAACGATCGAAGGCTGGTACGAGATTACGCTGAACAATCGAGCAAGGGATTCCTCCCCGCCCGTTCGCGGCTACTTGCATGCAAACCCGGCCGGAACACGGAGGCATGGCGCACATGCATGCATGTAGCGTTTGCATTATGGACCTAGCTGAAAGGGCGCAGTGCACTCGATTCAACTCGTAGTCTCTCGTACGTCGTCGTGCGTACTATCTCACCATGCTCATGTAGCCGCACGCGCGAGCGCACAGTGCAGGCATGACGCTACTACAGAGAAACTCCGGCGCGAAGAGACGGCGACCAGGGCCGGCTCTGGCCCTAGGCGGGAGGGGCGACCGTCTAGGCCCCGTGCCGCCGGGGGCAACATGTTGACTTACAAAAGTACATGCTAGATTTCTGGTTTGGTTTATCTATATGGCAACAAGCTATCATATTTTATTTGGAATAGGGTGACAATATATGGCTCACTTCAGTTAGAGGCTTTGGAAATTGAAGTACACATATAATATTAGGCATTTAGCCCACTACAGGCAGGCTCAGACACCAGTCCATATAGTCCAGTATCGAGTCGACAATCTACACATTGCTTTTTCTTTTCTTTAGTTCTTTAATTTATCTACGTGCTCATCTCAATGTGTTTGAGATAAAGACTTTGTTGTTATTGTTACTATTATATATAATTTGTGAGTGAAGTATATATATTTATATATCTTTGAAGGCCCATTGTAGAGCTTGCCCTAGAGCCCTCAAAACTATAGAGCCGGCCCTGACGGCGACCGCTCAGGAGACACGGGGTGATGGCCGCCGGCGCCCGCCCGCCCCGTACAGCTCGCCGGCGTGCAAGGAAAAAATTGCTGTTGCGCCGGCGCGCCATGCATACACCACACGCGTCCAGCGCGGCTGGATCTGTCTGCGGTCCCGGCAGCTAGGCTATGCCGCATGATTGGGAGCTCCTTCCTGTTCGGTCCGGGCCACACGCCACGCCCGGCTGCTCCCGTCCCGCCTTATATAATTTGCCTTTTCTGGACGGCCAGCCTGCCGAGTTACCCGTCGTCTCTGCCTGACTCGGGTTCATTCGCCAGATAGATAATCCGATCCCCGTACGTGTCGATGGATCGAGCGATCGCCCGCGGGATTCATCGCGGTACGTACGGCTCTGCCGCCCTCGCGTGAGACGACGACGTCTGAAGCTGATGGCGCACGCACGCAGCGCCTCGGCTTCCGGCTCGGGTACACAAGCCCCAGCCTGTACGTAACCTTACCAGACGCGTAGCCACCACCGCACTCGTGCACACGACCTCCGTACTCGAACCAACTCTTTGCCCTAGCTCCCAAGCTGGGAGCCGCGTTTTTATGTTGGCGCCACGCGGAAACTAGACGGCGGTCTGGTGTACTACTTACGTTCGCGATCCACCTGCACCTGCAGGGGATGTAATAACTATGGAGCTGGATTAGGTTAGGTGGACCGCGGCTGGCTGGTTGTTTCTGGTGGACTCTGAACCCATGGATCATATCCCCCGTCACGTTCCTATATATAATGCGCTACATATTTAGCTTCATCAAGATTGGTTTGAAGGGAAGAGGCGTTGCAACGTGTCGCGATATCGTCGGTGCAGGTGGAAGGTGTGGAGAACATGACCGATTTTCGAACTTTAGTTGTATTTTTCTTCAAACCGTAACTCCTCTTTTGATTTTTTAACCCTCGTGTTGTTTACATTTTATGGTACAATAAGAGATCCGACATGAATACTTTTTTGAATTTTCAAATTTTAGTTTTATGGACATGTTAAACATACTACTTCAATATTTCATACGCTGTGTGTCAACATTTTAGATTTTCTATGCCAACATATTGCCAAACATATTGAACATATTATCTTAAAATATCAAGACGGATTTAAAAATAGTCACCGTGTTATTTAAAATTATTGAATGTTGCTTGATGTACTAATTGGGCTGAATTGCTCGAGTTTGATAGGCCATCGGGCCAATCCATACGTTGGCTCTTGTAAGACGTAGGGGTGGTAATGGGTTTCGGTCCACGAGCCATTTCATAATTTATTCTGATCTTTATTTAATATTAGTTTAAAAATTAATGTAAATTTAGACTGATACTAATTCGATTCGGCCCTTGTTATTATTATATTATTTTTAGTCCCGTTATCAGCCCTAGTAAGCGTGGCCGTCGATGTCTATGATCAGATATAGGAGCAGAAATAATGCAGGAGACAGCTACACAGTTCCTCAAGGGGCGATGGCACGTATGCATGAATGAACAATCCATGGGATCCAAGGCTCCAAGCCAATCCAGACGGGGTACCGATCTGCGCAAAAGAATCTGAAGGCGCGCGGGTGCATGTGCGAGCAAAACGTTATGCTTCGCTGGCGGATCCGACGAGCGAGCCCACGGCGCTGCCCTGCAGGTCTGCGCCACAGTAGCGTCCTGCGACCCGGCATGGACGATTGCGCAGGGTATCGTCGCCTCACGGGGCGGCTGCTCGAAGCTCCGGAACACGGAGAGATGGCCGCGAGCCCCGGACAGCGCTAGTCGGTCTGCCTCCCGTCCCGTGTGTGCAAGAGCGCAGACGTACGACACCGTGCCCAGAGTGTACGTACAGGTCCGCCGCCCTAAACACCTCACGTGTACGGTCTGGCGCATGATGATTGGGGATCCCCTGCCGCTGGACCGACGCCGCCATACTCCTCGATGCTTCGCTCCTTTGCCTAGCTTGTCGATTGTTGGGGACCAGCCGGCTAGCTTTTGCCCACTCATCGTCACCCCATCCCCCTCGCTCGGCCACCGCCGACTGAATTCCCAGCTGGATGGATAACCAGACGAAGAAACCAGAATCCATCTGCACGTACTGCTGCTTCCCATGCCCTTACCCTGACGCCTTGTTTGCCTAAGTACTGTACTCTACGTGTTTCGCTTGTGCCTGCACTGCCGCTCTCCCCGTGTGTGACAGCCGTGGACGACGATCGCACACGCAGATTGCACGAGCACTGCGCAAACCATTGGGCTAGCTGTGCATACCTACAAGCTAGGCAGCTTCCGACGTGAGGCGCTGTCACCCGTACGTGTCCGCCGGCCGGCCGGGCGTCCAGCCTGTGTTCGCGCGGGCTCGGCCAGAAGTGAAAGTACTGGTCACTGACAGGCACGCACCTGCAGGACGCTGTGCGCGCGGAACTGCACGGTATGGAGACGCATGCATGCGTGGTCGTGTTGTGTCGAATACGGACACTCATGGCTGGCGCGCGGCGGGCGGTGACATGACGATACGCTGCAGCTGCTCCTGCGTGCGTACTCGACGTCTCGACGCCATTGCCATTCAACCTTGTCGTGTCTTGTTGCCACGCCACCGTCACGGCGGCGACACGGATCATGGCGGTGCTACCGTGTAGAGGACAGACCAACGCGGGAGAAGGGGCCCGCTCAGTCGGAAATCGTCATTGGGCCTCCATGCCTAGTCCCAAAGTCAGAGCGAGCATTGCACAGCCCAGTGGGCCAAGTCTCATAGACTCGGTGTTTCAGTAGATCAAGATCGACTCTTGTACTGCCCAACCACTGACAGGTGGCCCCAGGGACCGCGTGTCAGTGGCTCGGCAGTTCCGGGGACAACGCAGGTTTCCAAGACTTTTGGGGAGAAACCAAGTAGTAGAAATTCATCAGTCAAATTTCGTCAATGTCAGTATAGATTGGACATTGTATTCGCGGTCTGGACCACCTGAGATTCGGGGCCCGTGATATTTCAACGCAGTGAATTGGCACCATCAGCTTAAATGTGTTTGTTCCTACAAGGCTACAATATAGACATATATAATGCTATTAGTTAACATTCTCGATTCATATAGTCGAAAACTTCGGACGATAATTTGACTACAGCCCGCTCCTATATCTTCTCTGTTTTTTTCCCCTTGCTTTTCTTAGTAGAAAGGTCAACTTTTTTAGAACAGAAGGAAATGTCGACTTCAACCAAAGCTTCCTGTAATATACTCGTGGAATGAACGAGGATAAAGAATAACAAAATCGTTAAGCAATGTTCGATCTTGTTCTAATAAGGTGGAAACAAACATGTGCATTGAGGACAATGGAGGTTGGCAACGTCTTCAACTTGACGACTTGGAGAGATCCTAACTCCTAAGCAATCCGGAATCTATCCGTACCTGGACGCTTCGGCACTAAACAACCGTGAACTAGTCCAGTCTACTCTTGGCTTGATTTTTGGAGGAAGATCTTGGAAGTTGCTGCCGGAGGCTACCAGCTCTGATCTCCAGGGCCAGGGACAACAAAAGGACCAAACGATCTGAATGCATCTACGTATTCTCGAATGATTTGAGACTAAAAAAACTCGACGAAGAGCTAATATATATAATAGGGTTCCCTCCGGCACACGAATTTGGTTAACATAACCTAAGCAGCGCCACGTCGTTCTTGCTTTATTTTTTGAGGCTCTGTCCAGGCTTTTCTCGGCAAGGAGATTCCCGCACCAGTTCACGGCAGATAAACAATGCGATTACGAGCGGGTGCGTGTTCACCGGAGCCGATACGGTGCAGGTTTAGAGCACTCTGAAACGGCACGTTGATCTGACGAAAAGTGAGCTGTAAATGGATTAACTTTTTTCTGCACTAGCTGCTTTAGTTTTGATCCGTCTAACTAGGTGAGACCACGCAGACATGAAAAAAAAAGGAATCTTCTGATCACCGGGCTAATCGTTGTTTAATGACGGTGTTATCATCTGTAAGCTAGTGGCTCGAGCATCGAGAGGAGATTCTCGGACTTTGCTGTGCAGACATCATGCTGTACTGGTTCGCATCCAAAGCTCTCCAAGGTTTGAGACTTAGGACGACGAGAGTTGCTGCCAAGTGCGAAGGATAGCAAAGCAGCTGGTGTTTGTTCGGTCATCCGGTGCGAAACCTGAGAGGTGAGAGGAAACGTCAGACGTGCGCTGCAAAAGGATATTCCCACTGAGAAACTAGTCGTTTGAGCGTAGCTGTCGATGCTGCCCACGGGGGAGGCCACCCGGCAGGGCCCTGGCCCACGCACCTCCTCTCACCTCGCTTTCAGTCCAAGTGGCCGCTCTTTGCAGTCCTAATCCCTGCCCAATTGCAGTACTAAATGCAGACTCGACTTGAAAGGATCAGCCGCGAACTGGATCAGCACCGTGTTTGGACTTTCAGAGTCTTTTGATTGGTGGCATGATGGGCAGCTCACCTGCCATCACCCATCAGGGCTAGTCTAGGCGAAAGGATGGACCATGCGGTGCCGTTCACCACGGCATCCCTGCTTCCAAAGTTAGCTAAGCAAAATGTTGCACGCAAGTCATTGTTTGCATAATGTTTCTGTCGCCAAGAATGCAAGGAAATGGTCTGATATGCTTTTCTTGATCCTGGAAGCTCTGTCTGCAAGCAGCTCCAGAATTAAATCAACTGCGGATTGGTGGTGATAGTGAAACCTTGCAACTGTGGATCTTACGGGAAAGCAGCCTCAAAGGTGCCTACTAGTTTAGTAGTTTAAGCTATCCTGAATTCCAGAATTTAGTAGTGGATAGCGCTTTTTTCTGTCTGCACCCAGAAAGAAAATTATTTCTGTACCTGGGCGCAAAAGCCCAGAGAATATTTCTACGGCGCAAAAGGCGCATCTGGAGAAATGCCGGCACTCGCTTTTCTGGAATCAGGGTACACTAGTAAGACTAGACTAATAACTATCAAGGCATCGAGATGATCTTTACCTTTCAGACCAAACATCAAAAATTTATCGTCATAACTACACCACAACAATTATTAGAAGGGACTGATGGTCCGACCGAGCATCAGAGGTTCCATTTTACTTGGTGCTCGTAAGATGTGAGATTGATTGGTCAGCATTTGTAGCTTGCTTAGCGATCTCCATCGACGCATCAAACCGCAGTCATCTCGCCGAAACAAACGACAGATCTCGGCAAAATCGAGTTTCAAATCAGGATGGTTCGTGTCGCCAACGCATCATTCTGACTACTAGCTCCGCGCAAAAGTTCAGTGAAACAGAAAGAAAAAGAAAAAGAAAAGAAAGGCTACCCGCGATGCCGAACAAGCAGACAACCTCCTCAGCGACAGCGATCGCATCTTGCTCGCAGCAGCCAAGAGACATGGAAGCAGATGTTGGAACAGCTAGCCAGGATCGAGCAGGGGCATCACGTCGCATCGCATCAGATCGTAACGTATCGTCATGCTGATGCTGGTGTGTGCTCGGAGGGGGCAAGTGCAACCGAGCCTGATCTGATCAGCCTCTGCCTTTGGATCCACGCGTTGGCGAGGTATAGATGGACCGGCATCCAGCGAAGAGACGCATTGAAGTCGGGCGTGCGCACTGATCCTCGCCCGGGCCTTCACATCAGCCGTCTGGTCGGATCCATCTACCCCCAGTCCAGAATCTGTAAGGGAAACGTCCGCTGAAATTTGCCCTTGCTCAAGAATGGTCTCAGAATCAGAAGGAAGAAATATTAAAAGGAAGTAAAAAATCAATTCTGTGTCGTTTTTGGAAATAAAAAGAATTGGTGCTGCCTCTGGTAACGAATATTACCGGAGGGAGAAATAAAGTGATTACGTGTGGTAATGTATGCAGCCAACTGCCCAACGTGGACAGGTACCTGCAATAGAAAAGGCCATGAACTCGTAAACTTACATTATGCATCTTATACTCTGAACGAGAACGTTTTTCGAAACTTTTTAGGGAAGTTTGAACTTACGCTAAACATCGATGGTCCTATCGATCTTATTATTAGAGGGGGCTAATGGTCCGACCGGAGTTGCACGTACACCATAATAATTTCATCCTTTTTGCACATGACCATGCACTGTACCACTTTCATTTACAGCTCCATGAGCAAGCAAGCCATGGAAACAATCTGTGACACCTTGTTTTTGCTGGGCCTTTGCCAGTGATCCTGCTTACAGCTACACAAAAAATAAGCTTGCTCTGATCGGAAAAAGGCCTGCATCGACCAAATTTTGTATGTGGTCCTACATATTCTTCTGGGACATTATATTGAAAAATAATGCTAGCCGGTACGGTGGATAAAACTGCCCAGCAAACATGACCTCGCAGCGACGCAACACACACTCATCTTTTGTAGTTATGTTGTTGGTCACATCTGGTTGCACGTACACACACCATGTCGTTTCTTTCCTATGCACATGCACACGCTCTGTACTTAATCTGCAAGCTCCTTTTGTTATAAAGAAGCCGTGCTACAAACCACGAAAATATTTTTGTTCATGTGCACATGCATCAGAACTGTATTTTCTGACTCTTTTACAGGCATATAAGTATATAACTAACTGAAGCGGTGCTACAGGCCAGAAACCCCCACCCGTGGCCAGGGTTTGATGCTGGGCTTCTGCCTAGGATCTCCCTTACACACCCAAAAAAACTAAATCCCGAAAGAACAATAAGAATCACAATCATGTCGCTTAATTATCCATGTGGTCCTGAAGAACCATAATAGAATTCGATCTGTGGAATTCAGCTTGCAAGTTGCAGCAGGGAGATCGAGCTTCTGATACAAGTGGCGACGCGACTTTTTGGTTGGCCTGTTGCCGGGTGCAACCCGGCCTGCGTCCCTGTCGATCGATCCGTTGTGTTGTGGTGGCGCATGCGGCGTGTTCCCTGTGACGCTAGGCAAGACAAACCCCCGCTGTCATTTGATTATTTCCCAGTTGCTTTGGTGACGCTGCTGGGGTGATTAATAAGTTTGCATCACGTCGGTATATATGCACGTTGTTTGCCGGCATGGTCGCTGATTAGTGGCGTGATACTGATCAGCAGTAACAGAGGCCGGCCAGCCGGCTTCAGGCACATGAGCTTCAGAGCTTCTTCAGTTAGTAAGCTCTCTTGCACCGACCGTTTACAGTTTCGTTTTCTTATTGTTCTGTTAGTACAGTCGGAACCATCTCAAATGCAAAGCAGTTGCTATGACTTGAGGTTAAGTCAACAAATCGAGCGACCACGGAAATTAAAATAAGAAAGGCACCTCCGTGGTGTAAATATAACCATGTAGCTAGCCTTGGTCAAATCGACCCCAACTAACGTTCCAGTGCCATTGTTACAAAAATCGGCATGCAACTTACGAGTAACAATACGTACGTAGCAAATCCGACAGTACAGGGAAACCATAAACATGCGATCCGTTGGACCAGCACGGCAGTGGGTTCAGCCCGTCAGTGCATCACCAGATCGAAACTAGCCGAGAGCACGCAGCGGTTAAGGACCTGACCGTGGCGTGTCACGGATCTTCCGGACATCGGCAGGGACGATTAGTCCCTTCTTCTTTGGCCCGGAGCCAGCCCGTCGTCGTCGTCGACAGCGCCACGCCGCGCTCGTGTCGAGCGCAGGTGCCTGCCTGTGGTCCTCGCCCGAGCCGGCTGCATCCACGCCGCGCGCAAACAGCGATGAGGCAGGACACCGCGCAGCGCACGTACCACCAGGTGCTCCTCGACGAGGGGAGCCGAGGAGGGCGCTTCGACTACTGATCGATCGGTGATTTAGCTTCGGCGTGATGGCTGCCCTGTCCTGCTTGCCTTGTGCGCGTACGTGTGGTCCCTGTGCGATCTGGGCGGGCGTCGTCTTGCCTCTTGCGGCGATCGCCCGTGCGCGCGCCAACGAGGACGCTTCGTCTGCGTCGGCGCCGGCGTGCGCCACTGCTGCCTTGTCCGGCGTGCAACCAGGGAGCCGGTGCGTGCAACGCTGTGATCTGGTTTAGCTTCAACCATGACTTCCAGGATTGGACGCGTCTGCCTATTTGTTTAATGAGCTCCTTCTGTCAATTAAACGACGGACCGTGCTCTTAATATGCCGTGGATGTCAATTTTTTTGCAAAACGGCAATGATGCCGTCTTAACTGAATGCTGCACTGGCGTGCCCTACCCTGGAGAAGAAGACGAAGAAGAAATCTCGCAAGACACGACGCATCCTTCCGAACAAGGCTGGGGCCGGACAGATTATTATCAGGATGAGAGCCCGACCCATGACCTTTTAATAAAATACTAGTGCGTAGCAGGAGAAAGCTGCCCATGCGTTGCTGACCTGTCCTTGTTCAGTGGGTGCTGACCCAGCAATCCGGACCTGAGGTCCTGTCATCCCATCATCATGCCGTGCGCGCGCGCATAGACCCATCTCCACACCGCACTCGACCTAACAAAGGGGACCTTTCAGGTAAAAAGATTGACGGCGAACAATCATCTGTTCATCGTTGCGGTGCTCGAGCTCGATCGGTGAATCGGCTGACGTATGGTGCATGAGGGGTACGTGAAGAGCCTGTGCAGTTTCTATTTATTGTGGTAACCATTAAAATTACAGCTACATGCAATGCAAGGTACACTTTGCCTTGAAACCCGTCACTGAAAATAGATGAGATCACAAAAAATAACGGCTACTGGGTAATGCCGCTTCTGCCGAGCGGCCACAGCTTGCTCAGCATCCGCTTCGGCTTCACGGCCGGGATGGCGCAGAACGACCTGAACCGCAGCGACGCGCTGCGCGCCAGCCCGGCCTTGCGCGCGAACTCGTCGGCGTCGTGGTCGTCGTCCTCCTCCTGCTCCTCCTCCGCCAGCTTCATCCGCAGCGTGGCGATCTTGGACGCCGCGCGCCGGAGCCCCTCCACGCTCCAGTCGTCGCCCGGCGACGCGCCGGCCGCGAGCGCGCGGAGCCGCTGCTCGTCGACGCGGTCGGTCTCGTCCTCCTCCGACCCGGCGGACCTGGACAGCAGCGCACGGATGTTGCCCGGCAGGTCCCCGCCCTGGCCGCCCGACAGCGCCGCGGCCCGCGCGTGGTCGAAGAAGAGCACCTGCACCACCACGCGGAGCGGGAGGAGCTCGTTCTGCGCCGCGTGCGCGCACGCCTTCTCCGACAGCTTCCGGCAGTTGAGCACCCGGCACAACCGCTTCCTCGCGTTCTTGCTCATCTCCGGATGCGCCTGTATGGAGAAAACGATTATTAATCCACCAAGAGAAAACGTAAATTGACCAGACTTGATTAATGCTTATTAACCAAAGACAAGCAGTACGTGATCCAAAGTTAAGGTTTTAAATGGAATTGAAGCAGTG
Organism: Neostapfia colusana; assembly: GCA_030760725.1. Classification (NCBI taxonomy): domain Eukaryota; kingdom Viridiplantae; phylum Streptophyta; class Magnoliopsida; order Poales; family Poaceae; genus Neostapfia; species Neostapfia colusana. The sequence continues at coordinate 82,634,854 of JASWHV010000014.1, read as the reverse complement.
TATACCAAGGCAAAAGAAAAAAGAATTGACTCTCACCTTGAGGTACGTGTCGACGACTTTGTAGAGGCCGTCGTGCTCCGGGCGGGCGCTGTCCGGCAGGGTCTCGGCAATGGCGAGAAGCTTGTCGAGCGGCAGGTTGGGGTCCTTGGCCACCTCCACCATGAATTCGTCCACCAGCTTGCCCACCGTCACCAGCGCGCCCTGCGACACGGGCGCGGCGGACAAGGAGCGACGCGAGCCGTCGAAGCTCACGCTCTCGGCCGACCGTGACCGCCTGTGTCCGCCTGAGTGCGACGAGCTCTCGTCGGGGCTCCCAGGCGACAAAGCAAGCGCCGGGGGCGCCGGCGCGACCGCCGCATGTCGCAGCGCGAACTCGTCGAGGATGGTCACCACGGCGTCCACGTCGTACAGCGTCTCGCTCACGCAGGAAACCGACGGGATCAGCAGGTCGGCGACGCTGGCCTCCTCGAGCTGCCACGCCACCCTCCTCACCAGCTCCTCCTTGGACGCGGCGGACGCGCTCAGGATGTTGGCCGCCTTGAGGAGCTTGAGCAGGAAGCCGCAGGACACGGCGTCCCTCTCCGCCGGGAGCAGGCTCACGATCTTCTCGAGGAGGAGGCGGTGCCTCGTCGCGATCCGCTTCACGCTGTCACTGGCAATGTCGTCGAGCGGCTGGTCCGCGAAGGCGAGCCCGCTGTCCTTGGCGGCGACGTTCGGCAGCCACCGCCGCGCGTACGCCTTGAGCGCGTCGCCGACCGTCTTCTCTTGGACGGCGCCGGTCGCCTTGACGGCCACCATGATGCGCCAGAACAGGTCGACGCCGAGCTCGGCGACGTCGTGCGCCCACCACGGCGACTCCGAGGTCGTCGACCTGGCCGGCAGCGCGGCGGCGTAGGGGCTGGTGATCAGCGCGGCCACGGCGTCAACGCAGCGGGACGTGACGCCGAGGTCCGCGCAGAGCGAGGCGTAGTGGCGCGTGGCGTGCAGCACGGACAGCGCGTCCTTCCAGCGGCGGAGGAGGCACGACGCGAGGAACGCGTCGAGCTTAGAGGCGAAGTTGCCGCGGTCGGCGGCCTCCGACATGCCGAGGTGCGCGGCCGCGCACCGGAGCGGGACGACGTTGCGCGCGCTGACGGTGACTGTGATGCCGTAGCAAAACTTGGCGCAGGCCTCGAACGCCTCGGCGCCGCCCGGGAAGCCCGGGAGCTCGATGACGTCGCCGCCGGCACAGTCGGCGCAGAGCGCTTGCAGAAGCATGCATTTCGAGAGCAGAGGGAACTGTGGCAATCACGCACAACACAATGCCAAAAAATCGCGTCATGCTTTGTAAAGAAAAGAGGCGATCCCTAAACTCAGATAGTCGATTCAAAATCAAAGAACTCTCAGAGGTAAAAGGGCGCAGCAATAGTGGGTTCTTGTATGATACGAAAACTGAAACAGAGGAAAATACTTGCTCCTTGCATTACCTTGTGGAGATGGTACAAGCAGCCATCCACCAGGATCTGCAGGTCAGTGGCCACCTCTGAAGAGACCGACCTGGAAGCAGAACGACAGACGCCACTGAATCAGAAACACTCGGAACACCACAGAATCCGGCGCGAAACCTAACAAGATCGCAACCGCCGCACCTCACGGACTCGGAGGTGAAGAAGGTGTCAGGCCGGGTGCCGAGTTTCATAAACTTCATCCTGGCCTAAGCCCTCGGGTCTCGCTTGCTAAAACAGGAGTCTAAAACTTTCAGTGGGAGGGAAGGTTTGGTTACAACCACTAGTGGCCTGAGCCCTTGGAAATGGGCTATCTGGTGGCTCTACTTATATCACGGCGAGGTGGTTGGCGGAGGAGAGAGGCTAGAACTAGAGGCCGACATGGAATGCAAGATGCAAAAAAAAATCCCTGTAATTTAATCTCGTGTTTGAGGTGTCCTCAGATTTGATCGGTGGGGCGAGGAGAATATGTAGCGCAACTATGGAGTATAATCGTATAAAGTATAAAACCATTGATGAAACAGTGCTTAATCCTCTACACAGGCATGTGAAACTTTGAGTTCTCTTGCAAGAAGGCAGCCTTGTATTGGGAATCGGACATGTGAAACAGGGACCAGAAGGGCCTTGCAAAAGTCAAGATAGATGTGCCAGCAAATGAGTAGGATCTTGCAGGTTTGTGCTGGGGATCAGATTAGCAAGATGGGCTCCTAGTCCTAGCTGCACAGGGTTGGGTTGGCTCACCAGTTAATGCACACTCTTGTCATAGTACAATGATTAACTGAGTTTACTCTTCTTATCTGTCCTCGCGACCATTTTTTCTCCTTCCCAAACTATGAATTCGCCTGGGCCGGAACAAGGAAAACTAAAAAAAGGGCCCAGAATGCGCGTGGGAAACTGCTTTTTTTTTCTGAAGAAACCTCACTCCGGTTCTTCTGGTTCCGGCATTGTTAATGTCTCCTCACACATCATCCTCTCTTGTTGTGTCTCTTCCCGCCGCTAGCTTTCGGCATCGGATCAAGCGCCCTCCACTTACTTGGTGCTTGCCTCTTCCTCACAGTTGGCTTGGCGCGCAGGAGGATCCGGCCGTTTCAGGGGAAACTCTTCAGAGCTGCGCCCGCGCCGCGCGCGCTCTCCCGTAGACCAACGAAACGCAATAATCTACCACGCCGATAGTCCGCGACCCCGAGGGTTTTGACTTCTCGCCACGCCTCGGTCGCCGGACCATCTCATCGGTCGACGAGATTGATGCCCGGCCGTTAGTCTACCCAGCCCTTGACTCGGCTTGTCTGCGATAAGGTGAGCAGGCTTGCAAGTTCGGGATCGAAGACTGTTAGGAATGGAAAACGCTGCGACCTGCAGAGAGAAACGATCTCGCCAGTGGCTACGTAAACTATGTACCAAAAGTTTCTAATCCGTTCTAAACTATATACTCCACGGACATTCCTAGGTGCTGAGGTCTAGTTTGTATATAGCACCTGTAATCATGCTTTGAAGGCTAAGCGTTCATAGTTAGTTGCCTTCCCTATTCTGTCCTTTGATCATTATATATGAGACGACACGCTAACTTAGTCTAGCTTTGGTTTTGTGTGTAAATGATGAGCGGTAGTTGCTCTCGGAGAGTTTGATCAATCGTCTCGCTTCTCGTAAAGAAATCTGAAAAGGGGGATGCTATTCGGAGCACTTCTTTCTGCTGGTTAGGAGACGTCTGCTGTGGACCGGCAACTTGGGCCTTTGAGCCTAAAACCGCATCACAGGCCCGCGTCGCGTCCCGTCTGTCGCGCGTGCACGTCGAAAGCTTGGGCCGAACGTGTATGTGGGCCGTTAGATAATGGAATCAGTATAACGATTGTGTAGGTCACCTTTGTCGGTGATTGTATTGGACTGTAGTCTTCTCCAAAGTAACCCTTTTCATTTTTTTATTAAATGTTGTTTGTTTATTTCTAAATTGAAAAGTGCTATATAAAAAACGGAGAGGTCGGTGCGGCGTAACCCTCCCGAAAGCCAATAGTGTCGTTAAAGTAATATTTTCATTATCTTAAAAAACATGAAGAGTGTTGCTCTTCTCCTTTACTCCGATTTTTTATGGTTGACGTTGGTCTATCCGGAGAAAAAACAGGTGTAGTAGCTGCTCTTCTTCGATCAACATGAGCTTCTCTTTACGACCTGCAGCCTGGGAAGGCATCACGCACGCGGGCATGCAACACCCATCCGTGCCCGAGCCCGACCACCGTCACGAATCCTCCGTTTCCCCCCGAAACCCAAAAAAAGAAAAAAAAGGCTGCGCCACGCAACGCGTACCCGTGTGACCATGTCTGCCTATCGCTCAGTCCCCTGTCCGTGTCTGCAACAACATGTCAACCCGAACACGACAAACACCAATCCGTATACCCAGGCGCATCGATTCCCCGAGCGCCCGCGCGCGCGCGCACACACACAGAAACTGCACGGCGCGTGCATGCATGTCACGAACGGCACGCACGCCCATCCTACCACCAAGTCGAACAGCATCAAGTGCGGTAGGGGACGAGCGGCAGGGGCGAGTCCACGTGACACGCGCGAGCCCTGGGAACCCAAACCCTAACCCCCTGGCACTGGGAAACTAATTTACTTATTACTCCGGCCTTCGTTGCTCGTTTGTTTCTTCCGTCGTCCGTTGCAGCTGCAGGCCTGCAGCCCGTTCCGTTCACCGGCGTGACTCTGCAGGAACCGGGAGAGCCAATGAGCGGCGGCGACGCCGGCGACGAGCCATGCGTGTCCCAGCGCGCAGTGCATTGAAGAAGGCCTTCGCAACAGCAGGGGACATCTTCTGATGCGGGCAGAGTGCCAGTGCCCGGGGGGGGGATCAATCTGCATCGATCCTCTGGCTGGCCAGGGTCTAGGCGAGGCGAGCAGCTTCGATTCTGATCCGTGGTGGTGGGGCTGATTAGAATATTTGTCCTACGCTGTTCTTCGCCGCAGAGGCCAGCCGAATTGCTCGAGAGCAACAGCACATGCGCTCCCAGGCCTGGGTACGAGTGGTTCCGAAAAGGCTACGGAGGGTCCTGCACGGCTGCGGGCTGCGTGTGTTGGATCAGACGAACCGCTGCTAGCCTCAGCAGGCAATTCAAAGCACTGCAGGGTGCATCTGCACTGAGGGTATAGGTCCAGTTTCCCGGATAAAGTCTAATCATCCTCACTTGGGTTGAATCTGTAATAATCGTTCTCACGTGCATATTTAGTACTAGGAACATGGTTTTGTGCGAAGAAGAACAAAGCATATATCAGCCGACTTTGATAATTATATTTGGCCGACTCTTAAGGGTACTTTTGGTTGTTTGGCTCAAGCGGATAGAGATTAGAGAATTCCATATTTATCACATTTTTTTTAAAAAAATCCTTATACGTCATTGGTTTTGAATCTCGTCCCTCACATGTCACTATTGTCCTTATGTATGCATTTATATACTGTATAAAATAGTGTATCAGAAATGTACCATATAATTCACGGTAGCGAAATAATGGGACGGATGAAATTCGGATTCAGTGGCAGGTGAGAACTTTGCAATTTTTTGTTGGTTTATAAGTCATTATGCTATCAAAAAATGTTATCTTTGATGGTAAATAAGAATTTTTCTCCGGCACGATGAAGTAACGGGGAGAGGAAGATATTGGGCACACAGAGAGTCAGCCTTTGGGAACTAGTGCCGGCTAGGCCGCGAGTAGGGGAATTGATGGACGGACCTTAGCTTGTGTTCCGGCATTGCTGTACGTTCCACAGCCAGCAGATCTCTTCTTTCGGTTCCATTGCGAAGCAGTAGAAGATTCGACCGTGATTCAAGACATCAAATTCTGGTGCTGGTTGCCGCTACCGGGGTTGCAGGGCTTGTTCGCTCGGGGGTCCGCCTGCTGTGTACCGCGAAAGACGAGAATGAAATCAAAGCGCAAGAGCAACGCGTTCGCTTCCTTCGCGAGGTACGCGCCGGCCGGAACGTCGGGGCTGGCGCGCGGGCGGGCGACGTGCGCGCCCGGATCTCCGCACCGGCCTCACCCTTCTGCCGTCCTCTGTCGCGCGCGTGCATGCAGCAGCCGCGCTGCCGCGTGGCGAAGGAAAGGACACGTCGGGCCCGGCCGGCCGACAGGGAAGGGAGCTGCCATTCCCACGTCAGTCAGAAACACACAGTAGTGGCTGGCACAAGACCTCCGCCCGAGCGCGGCGGCGGCGAGGGGGCAGGACGGGACGCGCGCGCAGGCTGCGCCACGCAAAGCCGCAGCGCTGCTTCGCGTGCGCGCGACAGGGGGTGGTGTTCCTTCGCTGCCAGTGAGGTAGGACGGGCACCCGTTCCACTGCCGTTCCGTACGGAGAACACGCCGGGAGGAAGGCGTCGCCGAGGCCGGTCTGCTTGTTCAAGTTGCGGCCATCACCGAACGTCTAGCCAAGTTGGCATATCTTTTTTCGAGAACCCCAAGTTGGCATATCGGTCGACTGATTTGTACTGTATGAAGCTTTGGAGTCTTTTATCCACAGGAACGCGCGCGCGAACTCAGCTCGGATGTCATGGTCACGACGTGGCGGGCCGGGGCAGAGAAACCGCTGCCTCTGCCTCGCGCCTCGTCCCGTCGCCAATCTCGCGCCCGCGGATCGATCGATTCGGCGTGGCTTCGCAGGTTTGACTGGTTTGAAAACGGAACTACTAGTAGTACTAGCAAATCATATCGCTAGACGAGCACGTACATGACCTTTGGAGGAAGAGTCGTCGTGGGCGCTCTGAATTCTCGCGATCCTCACGTACACCGCCTGCACCTTCTCCGCGACAAAGCCTTCCTCGCGCTGCACATCGCCTCGCTAGCTGCCAGTGGGAACGAGAAAGATGATGGAAACGCTGTCCCATCAGCTGCCTCGTGCCGTTCCCGAGCCGCTGTACCGCGCCAGGCACGCACGGCGACGAGCAGCTCGCCGGCACCGGCGGATTCGGCTGCTGGGCTCTTTTTCGCCGAGCACCAACTTCGTAGTCCGCGCCATGGCCCGGGGGAGACACCAAATTTACTCCGGAGCCTGCAGTTCCTGCGTTGCGCTCTCGCTCGCTGCTACCGTGCACGCGCGCAGAAGAATGTGATGGGCGCCGGATCGAGGTGTGTGCACGTTCGGCACCAAAGAGTTCCCCGGTACTGTAGGAGTTTTGACCTTTTTGCAATGAACAGACATATCGGTCCTTCCAATGTCTATCGCTCTTCAGCTTGGTCGCCGAGGTTGATTATACATGACGAAACAGACATATATTTTTGAACGTTTTTTTTTATATTTTGGCCTTTGAGAACAAATTGGTAAAACTAAATGAGGTATTATTCCTTCCCGCTTTAAACTGTTTGAACAAACTTGATGTCAAGAAATGCACGCACCTTCTAAAAAAAACTGATCACCGTTAGATAAAAAAGAACGGAAATAGTACTAGTTAGTCAGATACTTGCCATGTACATGTTACCCTGATCTCATTCATGCATCTCATATGTATGTTGCGTTGATGTCCCACTTTGAAGGTCAAGAGTCAAGACCATGTCCCACTATGGGTCAAGACCATACGACCATCTAAGGATCATTAGCTTTTCGGTAGAGCATTCATTCCACACTGCCGTTTTTCATGTAAGCATACAGGCGTACGTTTAATTTCTGAATGTCACATCACATTTAGGAACAATGCAAGGCTGACTTTATTAATGCAATATATTTTATAGAGATGAAATTTAGACACAATAAATAAAAATAAATATTTGATATCTCAAATAGAGTATATGTTTTCAGATAAAAGCAAATGAGATGAGAGGATCTTAATTTTTAGTTGCCCTCTCATATGCAAATGGCTCCCATTAACATCTACCATCCAGTTGATTTTTGAGAATGCATATTAAAATCTAAGGCATTTTTTTCTTATCTCTTGTTGGAGTAAGCCTAAGTAAATATATAGTACAATCAAATACCGGTTGAAAGAGAACTGCAAATATAATGGCTAAATAACGAAGATGAATCGATCCATGCTCTGAAGCAATTAACGTTGCATGAGCACACCACCACAAACTGCTTCAGAGCACACCACCGATCCATGCTCATGCAACGTTAATTGCTTCAGAGCATGGAAAAATAAAGATCATGCATGAAACGGAGGAGTCGTTATAATTTCATCGAAAGCAATCTTGATTCCATGCAATCACCGATACAAACTGACAACTACAGAGAACACACCACCACAAACATCGACTACCTCGATATCGTCGTAAACTACGAATAAGTTGATTGATTAGCTAACTACATGGAATCAAGCACGCTATCGTGAATTCAAAAGCACTCCCAAAGCCATGACCAGCGCATGCATGCACACACGCAGTCGATGGCTGTCGGAGCCATCAGACCCTTCGGCCGCGGGAAGTGGCGGCGGACGGCGCACCAACGAACTCAACGAAAGCCGGGAAATGGATCACGTCCCCGAGAAGGCCCTGCGGCATCATGGGAGAGTCGCCGTCGCCATCGATGTCATCGCCGCCATAAGGGGACGCCGCGTGGAACGCCTCGTTCCAGTCTGGTTTCTGACGCGCGCCAGCGGCGGCACGGTCGTTGGTGCCGGCGCCAGGCTTGTGGCGAGGGCGCGTGCTGGGGTAGAAGTCGTCCAGCGCGTCCTGCAGCAGCCCGGCGCCCGGCGGTTCGCCGTGCAGGATGCCGCCCCACACGTCGTCGTCGTTGTCACATGCTCCAGGTGGCGAGGCGACACTGGACGGTGCTGCCACTGCGGGCGTGGTCACGGCGCCCGACGCCGGAGCAGCGGCGGAAGAAGGACACGGCGATCGGTTGGGAGCCGGGTGGACGACGTGTCCATGACCGTGGCCGGCGTGCTGGAGCATGCGGTAGCCGCCGTGGTGGGAGGAGCTCATGAGGAGGTTGTGCAGGATGAAGGGGCGGAGCGGGTGGTCCGGCTCCGCCACCTGCGACGGCGGCCACGGCCAGCACCCGGGCGTGGCGTGCACGGGGAAGTTGGTGCGCGCCTTGTTGCCGCGCATGGCGCGCGCGGCGACGTCGTAGGCGCAGGCGGCCTGCTCGGCCGTGTCGAAGGTGCCGAGCCAGCGCCGCTCCTTGGACATGGGGTCCCGGATCTCGGCCGCGAACCGGCCCCACGGCCGGCGACGCACGCCGCGGTACCGCGCACCTTTGGGGGACACGTCCCCGTCGTCATCAACCGCCGCCGGCAAAACCGCCGGCGAGGAGCGCTTGCTCCGGTGGTGGTGCGTGTGGACGACGTGGCCGTAGAGGTGAGCGTTGGCCGCATCGTCCATGGTTGGATGCCGGGTGCGGATCGCAACGGAGGCGAACGCTTACTGGTCGGTCGATGTTGCTCTGGGGTGGGCGGTGGTGTCGCCGCTGATTGCAATAGAGCGCGAAGGTGTGGGGATCGGTGTGGTGTGGCGTCTGTGCGTGCGCTACTTATAGAGGTAGGGGGGTCGGGGAAGAAGCGCAGGGGTTGCCGCTGATGCACCGACGCCCGACGGTACCGTGACGCGGTCCATGACCCATGGACCGTGGTCATCTCCACAAGCACAGTACTGGGATGGAGTTGTGGCAACGATTAGCCATGCTCTACAGAAGGGATGATAGCCTGTTCACCATAAAACACCTTTTCAACTGTTAGTATTGTGCATGTACGATCCATGTTTAGATTCGATTGCTCTGCACCTCGCAGTGATCCCTCTCCCCCTCTCTCTCTATTAAAATGAAAGCATCTTGACATTGCACAAAGGCATCATCATCATGCAAATCAACGCCACCACGCAAGTCCAACAACGACGACGTCTCGAGTGCAAGCAGGATACGAAGCGATGAGACGCCTTTCCAGAAACGAGGCATGCAAGCTCTGCGACCCGACATTAAAGTGCGGGTAGTTAGTGGAAGGGAAGGCCTTCTGTTACTGTAATAATTCGGGGCCAGCTACGAACGCCCCGGGATCGAGAGCCGCAGCCGTAGCCGCTGCCGGGCGGCCAATGCGCGCGCGTGGCCGGCTGGTTACGCGGTATTAATCGCCCCATCATTAGTAGCTCGCGCGCCCAGCTCACTGCGCCCCCTCACGAACTTCCCAGTTCCCACCACCGCGCCACCTGCTTCCGGAACGCGGCCGTGCATCAGCCGGCCGGCCACACGTACGAATCGCGCGGCGGCTACGCCTGCGCCGAGTCCGCGCGCGCGCGGCGCACAGCGCGAATGTTGGTCGGCGTGTGGCTACCGGACGAGCGTGGCGCTGGACGACACGCTAGAGCGACCTTCTTTTTTGGTTCGGTTTATGGTTCGAGCTGTACATAATACATACCAAAGTAGATTATATGGTGCGTGCTCAACACCTTGCTCAAATGCCCAGGACATTTATGGTTCGAGCTGTTTGGGATTGATTTTTTGTTTAAAAAAAGTTGGTCCACGAATCAGCTTTAAAAAGAGAAAATATCTATGTTCTTTTGTTTTCGGAAATCGAAATGGATTCGGCCGACATTATTGTATAGCCGAGCTAACAAAGAAGCTTTAGGGTTTGGAGATTGTGAGAAGGGGGCTCCATAGTTGCTGGTCTTAAAATGGATCTCGGAGTAGGAAGGCAGGCCAAGGCCCAAGGGAGCTATTGGATGGTGCCCTAAGCCAGCACGTTAATGCAGCAAGGGGGAGCATGCACTGCAAGAAGTTGCCGGAGCACACAGTTCGCAGATAGGGAAACGCTTTTGATGAGCGTGACTTTTTGTACGTAGTAGTAGTACGCGATACTGGAGCTAAGAGTAGACAGAAACAAAAAGAGGAAACCTTTTGCTAGCGTGACAGAGACGATCAGCCTTTGGATCGCGCGTGCCGGGGGGACAGAGCCTTGATCTCCTTGTCTCCCCCCATGCACGGCGCAGTTCTCGACGCGCGCACGCAGAGAAGAAGAAGAAGAAGCAGAGACCGATCTCCCTCTCTGTAGAGAAGGCGGGCGTCGTCTGCGTGCGTTCGTGATCGCCGGCCGGGCGCAGAGCATGCATACGGTTCCACGCACGTAACAACAAGGGGAAGCCGCCAAAACAAGGCCTCCATCTACCTCAGACGGAGACTTGCTTCTTCACTCCGGTTCCGGTGCATGAATGCATGCGCGTCAAGCTACTATACTCCCGATCGACCATGGTAACGTAGACGTACAGGTTCGCTGCGTACATGCATAGCCTCTATATACAGTAGTACGGTGCTGGTGTCGCTGGGCGACTGGGTGTGTCCACTGCTCTGTGTGTGTGTGCGCGCGCGCATTCCGAACCCTTGCCGTGCGGCACGCGCGCCGTTGCAGCCGTGCGTGCATGCGCGTCCACGCGTGCGCGCCTCGTGCATGGCTAGGGTTGACCCCCCGATGGATGGAGCATCTAGTTAGGCTAGACGTGCTGCTAGCTGCGAGCTGATGGCCTAGTACTACGTGTGTAAACTACCTACGCGTTCTGTGATCGGCGTGCGCGCGATCCCGATCTGCATGCGTGCATCATCCGCCACGTTCGACGCGGAGTTATGGTTTTGGACGTATGTTGTTGTCCTACGTACTTGTGTGGATTAGTTGCTACTCCTACCGCTCCTAGAAGCTACGGGTCCAACACGATTTTACATTGATCCGAGGACTCAGAGGGTACAAATTAACGGATGCGCACAGCATAAACATTGTATTATCAAAAATAAGCTGTTGGGAAGTCACAACCCAACCAAATATGAACGGAGGGAGTACGTATTCCGTAACAAGGGTGGCGCTTCCGTAACAAACGCTGCGACTTTCCTACGAGCGCGTACGTACTCGAGGCATCTACAGTTCAGGCCGGCCAGGGGACCTGCGTATTCTCCCGCTCCGGGCCCGTGCGTGCTCGTCGCAGCCAAAACGAGAAGACGACGCTGCAGGAAGCAGCCTAAAATCAACTGCAGTCTGCAGGAACTGAAGCCGACGAAGACGTTGTCGTCCGATCCCCCTCCCTACTCTCTCGTCGCGAACCCGGCAGGCCAACGCACGCACGCACGCACCGGCCCGGCTCGGCCCGGGCACGGCACGCGGGAAGAAACGCGTCGTCAGAGAGAACCGGGCGGCTGCAGGGCCACCACCGCCGCCGCGGATCCCGAGGAAGGCGCGCGGCGCGGGATCTTCTGCTCTGCGCGCGGCCCTCCGCCCTGCCTGTTCTGCCGGGTCGTGACTGGACGGCGCGCGGGGGCGTTCGCGGGACACGAGGCGGCACCCCTGTCGTGAAAGCGCCCCGGCCCTTGTCTCCCCTTCGTCGTCACGGCCCCGCTCCGCGCGCAGCAGCTGGTCGCCTCCTCCTCCTCCTCCTCGCTGCTTTGTTCCCCCTCGGGAACGATCGTCGTTGCGAAGCTGGCAGCCACCGTGCCGTGCGCCGGTTCATCCACTACTACTGGTGTATGTCCAGAAGCCTTTCCTCCGACTACGGTTTCCTCGACGTTTGTTACGTGGCGTGGGGCCGTGTCAGCGACGCCTGTCGTCTGGGCCATGCTTTGTAGATCGTGCGTGGAGCGAAGCCAAGCGCGGGAAGGCGACCTGACCGGAGATGCTTCGGAAGTGTGGTACGCCGCCGCGGACGGACGGACGGACAGACGTGACGCCCTCACGCCCTCCCCTGCCCTGCTCCCGTCACGAGTACTTCTAGCAGCAGTAACTTTATTTTTTCCGGAGTACTAGTACTCCCGCTTAGCATGCGGCGGCAACGGCGGCGGTGGTGCGTCCTCCCGTTGCCTTGGTCGGGTCGCGGCGTCACTGACACTGTTCGGGGACCTCGCGAGCATGCTTCGGCTGCGCCGCACTAGTGAGCCCTCACCGCTCACGTACGGACGGTACGGCGGTGTTGGCCCGGCGGATCCTAGCAAGGTTGTCAACGGATGGTCGCACCGATTGTATGCGCGTGAACTCAAGTCTGTGCCGTGTGTACGTAAAAAAATAAGTAAACACTTAAAGGTTTGCATGGCACACACATCTTGTGCAATACTCCTCAATTGTCTACTGACGAGATCCAGTTGTTCACTACAAAGAAACAAAGGGCTACGAGAATTTGAAGACTTAAGTACCTTTGCAACTGAATTAGCAAGACCGGCAAACCAGGCATCACGGTTCACTGAAAACACACGACACGACCAACTATATTCATCATTACCACCTAAAGTAAGAAGTGCACTCGATTCACCCAGCTGATATTCTCATGTCAGACAGGTGCCCTTACTGGCAGGAACAATAGTTCTACAAGAGCTCGACATTTTTCCTGTGTGACGAAGTCTAATACATAATTCCATGCAGCATATAGAAATCTAATTTAGTGGACGAATTAAATTAATTCAACAAAAATTTTGAACAGGTCCGCTGCAACGAGAATTCCGGATGTGAGATCATCAACGTCGTTTATACAAACAAGGTTTCAATTGGGGCCAATCAATGTTCTTCACCACCTGACCCTTTTCCTGAAAAGGGATGGTAAGCCACTCAGTCTTGGTGCATAGTGAAAGATATATCTTTTTTTGAAAGGACGTTGTAAAAGATGAAATGGAATAGTCAAGGTAGTAGAAAGTGCAGCAAACCTTTTTCCTGAAGTAAAACAGAATGAACATTTTATTTTTAGCGTCCTACAAAAGAAAACAAGCTATTAGAACTGATGAACACCCCGTCTTCTTTTCCCACTGAAAGTAGGAATACTATTTCATCAACACAGGACGAATTGTAAGGAGCCAAACAAACTAGGGCTCCTGGCAGATACTCACAAATGTAGAACATGGTGTTACGTACTAGGTCCACAAAGAGAAAGTACGCATAAGAGAACTCATTAGTTTTCAAACTGTATACTAAGTATGCAACGAGTGAAGTAATGACAATCTACATCTACTATTAGTCAATGCATCAAAGACATATAGAAGCACACATGCACACAATATTTAGGGATACCCAGTCCCATTCATGCAGTGGGACGCAATATGCATATTCATATTACAATGTGACTGAAAGCCACATTGTTTCTACCACACCATATACCATGAAACATACAAGGGGGAAACAAACAGTGAGCAAAACGGACCTTCAGTGGTATTTCAAATGTCACTACTCCGACAAAGTTATTACAAAAAACCATATAGTAGTTTTATCAAATTAATTTAAGAACTGCAGGTGGACCAAACCCTCATATTGAACAAATTCATGGGCAAGTATTTAAATTGCTATCTCATCAGCTCATGAACAGATAATATGATTCTTTTACATATATACTACATATGCTGTACTTCTAGGCAATCACTAGTCCATAATAATACAAACCAAGAACTCAGGTGGAAAACGTTAACAATGCGAACCTTTGACATAAGGGAAAAGCCAAGCTGGATGATGGCTTTAGAAAAAATTTCAGGATCAGCGCCTCCAGTATTTGGGTCTAGCCTACTCCGCACTTCAGCAATAACAAGCCAGCCACTGCATTAACAATTCCATAAGTACCGATGAAAAAGGTGCATGCCATTCGCAGTAGAAGTCTAACAGCTAACGATTCAGCAGACCTTGGCTTGAGGACCCTATTTGCTTCCTCTAAGTAACTTCGATAGTTGATACCCATCAAAGAAAGACAAAATATTGCAACGTCTACAGAGGACGGCTCCAGTGGAGTCTGCAGAAATGAAAAGGAATATTTAGTGGAGTTCTGGTGGAAGGATATGCTAAAGTTGTGTGACATATTTAAAGGAATTGCAAAATGCAAAGTTGGAAATGGCACCACCGTGCTTTTCTGGTCTAATGTGTGAAATGATCAGCTTCTACAAATAAAATTCCCCAAGACTATGCAAGAAACAAAAACATTTCAGTAGCCCAGTTCCTACTTCACAACAACATTGAAGATCAGTTCCATTTCCCACTTACAGAGCAAGCATATCAAGAATATCAAGCTCTGCCAAGCATCATTCAGCAGCTACAGGTGAATGAACAAGTATTGGATACATGGCAATACATGTGGGGGAAATTGCAAAGTACACATCACCCAAATTTTACCACTTCCCTTACAGAAACAAGCAGCCACCAAGCCCTTTCATCTGGATCTGAAACTTAAAGTGCAGTAACAAGCTGAGGGTGTTTTCATGGCGGCTTCTCATGGATAGACTAAACAAAAGAAACATTCTAAGGAGAAAGAAACACATGTTCGAAGGTGACAACTACAATTGTGTCCTCTGCAATGGTGCTAGAGAGGAAACAACATTCCATCTCTTCTTCTCATGTCCTTTTAGCCAAGAATGCTGGCAACATTCATAAGCGTAAGTGTTGAAAACTGGACAAACACTGATTTGTTCACAATGATGAGAATGGCCAAGCAGAAAACTCAGCACGCCTTATTCATGGAACTTTTCATCATTGGGGCGTGGCACATATGTAAGCAAACAACAAAATCTTCAATAGAGGTAGGCCGACTTTCCAAAGCTGGAAACAAGGTTTACTGGATGAGGCTCATCTCCAGGCACACAGGATGGCGTCAGACAGACAACAAACCTCTATCAACATCATCAAATTGTACAGTTAATTGTAGATTAATTTCTTCTTTCTCTTCTTCTGCGGCTTTCCTGCCTCTAGAGTTTCTACTCTAAGTAAGGTGTACAGGCCCCCTTGGGACTTCTCCCTTGGCTTATATATTTAATACTACTAATAATAATACTACCAACAGCAGGGGTTTCCCTTGCTGTATATTGTTAAAAAACAAGACAGGTTTCCATTTTACTTGGTTTAGAAATTGTTACATGTATGTTTTGATTCATGAGGGAACAACACATGCAGTTTGGGTTGTCTGAATCAAGCTCTAAGATAAAAGTCATAGGGACACAACTGATGAAGTGGAGTATAATAAGCAACACATAATCATCAAGAAATATAATGCATCATTGAAGTGGTTTGCTTTTACTATGAGTTAGTGTATGCAACATGAACATCTGCAATAAATTCTTATGAAGAGATAAAACTAAGTTTTTGCAAACTGATACACTCCAAGTCATAGTAACTACATTGTTTTAGGCACATTACCATTAATTACTGCCACCGCTGCCAAATATTTATATTATAATCACTTGCCTTTTGAAACATCAGGGAAATATAGTGCTCAAGGTCATTATTTGTAAAAAGATGAAAACCATGTCTATGGAAGATAACTGCGCAACTGCAACCCTACAGGTACCTAAGAAATTATTCAAGTTGAGAATGCTCTATCATATACAAGAACATCATAAATATTCAGAGTATTATAATCACTGAATCTGCAAGACTCCCACAATGTTGTTCTCAAGTTTGGTAGCAATCATGAAAGGAACAACAAACGATGACCAAAAATCAAAACAATGTTGGCAAAACAAAAAACTGAATGCAAATCATAAAAATGTTTTATGTAGTCATTGCTTACATGAGCCATATCACAAGCAATCACCGAAGGGTCTTCTGAAACAAGATCAATGGAGAAAACCTTATTCTTCACATTCTTAGCAACTGCCGCATTGCCTGTAAAGTAAACAATAGTCTCAAAACTGCGTCAGGGGCATAAAAAGACCCAAGAGGGAGGAAGGATGCTACAAAGCCTCAGCTTGTAGACAACATTTATATCAATCTTACCACAGCCAAAATCAGCAACAGTCCATGACGGAGTATGACTTTTCAACCAACTTATTATTACATTTACTGGCTGCTCTGGCCAATGTGACATTTGCTCCTGATATCCTGCATGATACTAAATGCGAACAATGTGAAATTCAACTATTTAACCACAGTGTTAATCACTTAAATAACTGCAAGAATGCAATGTTTTTTTGTGCGAATTGATCACCACAAAACCAAAACATGGAATATGAAAGCCAAATCATATTAAAAGGAAATTTTCCTTCTAGTACCAGCATAACACCGTACTAAAACATGAACGAAAAAATAAAGCATACCACATCAAAAAGGCTAGGGTCATCTTTGAAGTAGTCAAATGCATCTTGTCCACTGAAAAAAATAAACCACATATGAGTAAGTGTTGAAGAACTTAAGTGAAGTGATGCAATCTTACATTCTATTGTAAATACTAAATATCAAAGAATTTTTTTGTAATTCAGGACAGCATGCTTTATTAATGACAAGATCGTGAGGTCAGGCAAGTTTGTCTGAGGGATAATTAACAGTACCATGCCCAACACGAGAAATAGCATTGCCAATATTACGAGCAATGAAAGGGTACATGCTTACTACAACTACAACAACAATCAAGCCTTTGTCCCAAGCATGTTGGGGTAGGCCTCTCTACAACTACAATGATTAAAAATAACCGGTATCTGTACATAGAATAGTAGCTAACGAGGCAAAATACCATGTCAACATCAAAAAATATGAAATCTTAATTCTTGTCCAAAATGGTCATATGAAAGAAGAATGTTAAGTGTTGAAGCATGTGAACACAAATCAACAGAAAAGAAGTATTATGGGTAAAAGAACGTGAACCTGCAAGTGTACAATTTCTCGTTTAACATTCTGAAATGGCCTCCAGATAACCGCGCACGCATCTAAAAATGGTGTCAGTCAAGAGAAATGGTTAAAAAGGGCGTACCCAGTGCCGAAGGCTCCCACACACGTGGGGTCTGGGGAAGGGTTAATGGATAGAAAAAAATCAAAGAAACAAAAAGAAGGTAAATCGCCTAATGAAGTTATAAAGACCATGCAATTCAAGTTTAACGGATACTGCCATCCAAACTTCATATAAACTCAAAGATTTTGCTAAGTAGCAGGTAGTTACAGGTCTAAACAAAAAGTTAACGTTTATGTATATTTGATACATGTATTTCAATTTTCAATGGTGCCTTTGGGCTCATGGTGCTCTCCCTGATTTAATCATTCTCCCTTGTGGAGACAAAAAGAGCCTTGGCGTTCACATAAACAGCATAAGATCAAATAAGAGCTAAGACATCCATCATATCTCGAGTTCTTGAATCATATCTTCTAATCTATTTTTTCGCATCAATGTTTTCATGTGTATCGTCGTTTTGTTGAAATTTCGAACAAATAACTAATTTGATTTCAATGAACTTTGCAACTGAAGACACCATCCGACCGCTGAATACTCCCAGGAGCTACATGCTCTGACCGGTGACCCAAGGTACGATACCTTGTCGAGGAGGCTCGTGGCGCCTCCCTTGGACTTGGCAGCGCCCTGACCAGCCGCGGCCTTGCGCTGCCGCTTCGCTGGAGGGGAGGACGGCCCCGACGGGGGCGCGGCTGCTGGGGAAGACGGACGCACTTGTTTCGAAGAGGAAGAAGATTTCTTCCGGCGGTTCCGAGCGCCTCCTCGCCGGCGCCGCTTGCGGCCGCCGGCGGCCGACTCCTGCGGAGGCTCCATAGGTAGGGGAGCGAAAGGGCAGCGGCGCAAGGGTTGTCGGGGGTTTCGGGGCTTTTCGTGAGACTGATCTTGCGGCCCCGTTCCCAGCCCAATCGAGCCTGCTTAGTGGGCCCGTTACCAGAACGGGCGAGTAACACCAGCGCTCGGCCCACGCTGGAGAGCATCGATCTAGGCTCAGGTCCAATCTTCACCAAGCGGCCGAGCCCGCAGATTCTCAGCCTTCCCGTTGCATGATGCATATTTAAGCCTGTGAATCATGATGCAGATTTGGAGCTTAGGTGCAGGTGCCTGCCAATCACCACCACGTTGGTCAGACTCGAGAAGAAGCTCTTGCTCCGCCGCAATCAGCTAGTACCAAATCGAGGAAAAAAAAAGGAGACGAAGCCCAAGAACTCGACGCAAGCTGATTCGGATGACACCGCACCACGTGGCGGCAATCTACGCATCATCTATCTACTGCTAGCAAACGCAGCAACGCGTTCGGGTATCTTCTTGCCCGTCGTGTCCGAAAGGCGATCTCGCAACCGTCTTCCTCCACGACGGCGACCCGGCCGCGCGGTCACAGTTCCTTAGCCCGTTCGTCGAGAGCAACGCCCGGCTTACACGCCAAGAAGAGCAGAGCGCTCGCCTGGAAAGAGCCTGACGCGCCTCGTCCAGTCGCGCCAAAAAGAGACGGAAGAGTTCTCCCCGACTTGCGCGCTAAGAAGATGGGCAGTTTTTTCTTCTTCCAGACCCTTATCCGTGCCTCATCACCGACAGGTGTGTCCCACTGTGGGACCCACCTGGGCAACACAGTTGAAAAAGGCCACCAGCGGATGCAGATTTTGCGCAAAGCCCCCCCCCCCCACAACGCGGCAGGGAAAGCGATGCGTGCTGACTGACCTGCGGGCCCGGAGTTAAGTGCCCAACGGTGCCCGTCTTCCTGCTTCGCCCATCTCTTCGCGTGGAAGCAAGCGAGGAGGCGTGATAAAAAGAGGGGCTCGGGCAGCCCAAGGCCAAGGCCAAGTCCTGCGGCTCACGGCTACGCAGCTCGCTCTCTCCTCGCATCTCTCTCGTCTAGGGTTTCTCGCTCGCCGACGCCGTTGGCCCGATGGCCGCTCCGTCTCGTCCTCCCGCGGAGGGTCCCTCCGCCGCGATGAAGGACTGGGCCTCGGACACGTCCGCCTGGCCCTTGAAGCCGTTCGGCTTCGTGTGCCAGCCCCAGGCGTGGGACGTCACCTTCAAGGTGAGGCACCGACCGAGGATTTGTCTCTTGTATACTTACTGTTTTCTCGTGCGATTATGGGGATGCGGGCTAGGCGTGGGTAACTGTTCTTTATCTCTGTGGTCAAGGTTGGTTACTGTTTTTGGTGGGTATGTGTTGGGGAAGGAATCCAGTGATAATTGCCGATCGGTAGTTGTTACGATGCCGATTTGGGGTTTGATTTCGGTTAAAGTGGATTGTTACCGTGATCTTCAAACCCTAGGATTTTGCGATTGTTTTGGTATTTTTCTTTCTTTTCCAGAGAAAAAAATTGGAAGCTAAGTAGTGTTTTAGCTCGCGATTATGATCATGCATGGTTTTTGCTGGGGAAATCGATCGTCTGATGGGCGTGGTTCAACATCGAGCCACGTTGCCTTTATTTTTACTACTAGCCTACTATTTCTATTGCTTGTTTTCTATTTCTAGCTCAGTTTGACTTACATTTTGACTGTGTGTTCAAAATGAAAAGATGACTGTTAAAAGGATTCAACAACTTTTGTTCAATGTCCCTTTAGGGCATCTGCATGCACTACGCTACTTCCATGTCTGGGAACATGGCGAACAAATGGTGTCACATGTTTTCTTTATCCAATTGTTTTGTTAGTATGGACCAAACTGTGTGGGGTCTTATGAACCACAAAGACTATGTCCTTAATTATCTATGCTTTATGTTGATTCTCACATAAGCTACTAACATTGCGATCTATTATGCTTTCTTGGTGGTATTAGGAGGAAGTTTGATGAGTTAATTCTCTCATTTGAAATAACTCGTAGGTCTGACCAATATTGTTACCTCTCAATTAAACAAGGAAACTTCTGCTTGTGATGCCTGAAAACTGGACTTCAAACTGCTTGTAGTACAAAGCTTATTATTGCTATTATGCTTGATCGTTCAATTCTTTTTGTTATTTTGCTGCTACGGTGACTCGGGGGTTTTCACATAAGCTTGTATTTTGCAGACATCTATAAATGATCTATGCTTATGTTTTGCATTTATTTATTTTTGTTTAATATTGTATGCTTCTTTACTACCATTCTTTGGACCACTAATGATTCCTATTCAAATTTACTTCATTGATATCTTTGTGCCATCTAGTTCTGCTAAGGCCAATTGTTGTTTTATGTGACTAGAGTCTTGTTATAGCAACATAAACATTAGGGCTATCCAATTAAGTTATGTCAGTCTATGCTACTGTTTTTTTTCTTTTTTCTTTTTTCTTGTTACTCATATATCTCTTCCACTCTTTCACTTCATTTAAAAAAATATAAAAAAATTGTTGGGTTTCATGTCTAGCCGACCCCAACATGCTTGGGATAAAGGCTTGGTTGTTGTTGTAGTAGTAGTCTATGCTACTGTTCCATTTATTTGAACTTATGTTGCCGTGAAATTATATATTTCCTTTATTAATATTTCAGGTCAAATATGGTGACACACTTAAGAGATTCTCTGGTTCTATGAATGGCATGAATTTAGACATAAATTTATCTGCTCTGCGGGCCAAGATAGCAAATGCGTTTAAGTTTGGCCCTGATGCTGATTTCATTCTGACTTACACCGATGAGGATGGGGATGCTGTCATGCTAGATGATGATGATGACTTGCGTGATGCAGCTTTGCATCAAAAATTGAACCCTTTGAGGATTAATGTCCAATTAAAGAGCAGTCATGCCACTGAACGACAGCAAACAAACTCTGAATCTGTCAAGCCCACTGCTCAAGATCCAGTATCCCAAATAATGTCAGCTATTGAAGCTTTGAAGCCCATATTTAAGGGGTCCACTGCTCAGGAAGAATGCCTGGCTCAGATAAAATCAGCTGTTGGTGATGCTATCAAGTCTATCCCGGAGCCAATTCCTGATGCCCTTGCAAAGCTTTCTCATGAGGTGCTTGATTCGGCACCACCTCCTTTTGTTGAGCTGATAAAACCTTTGGTACAATTTATTACACAAAGTAACGACAGCAATGGATCATCCAGCTCTTCAAGTGGCATGACACAGACACAGTTGGCTGCCACACAGATGGCTGACAAACCTAACGATGAGCCCAATTTTAGTGCAAATTCGGTTTTACGTGAATTACCTGACAAAAGGGGTCATGGGAGCATGATAGATGAGGTGGTAGTGGCTGCTGCGGCTCCTCCTCCTAGTGCTGGAGCTTCTCAAGGTCAACAACCATCACTGTACCCTTCAGTTGAGGAGTTGATGTTCCCCTCCAATTCGGTTGACATGTCTGTTAATAAGGGGAAGAGCGATGCACAAAGTAAGGGCAAATCCGTCATGTCATCAACTGCACAACCTGCACCTCCAGCTGTTCCTACTCTTGCTCCACCCCCGCCCCCATCCATTTCTCAATGGTTCCAGCCACGAAGACGCCACTCCGATATGTGGCAGTATGAAGCCAATTCAAAAGATACTACTGATTCCAGATGGCGCGCTTCAATGCATAACATTCCCTTTGGGCCACCTGCACCATTGCCTCATGCCCCCCCTGGATATGGATCGTCTCCACATTTCCCTTACCCAGGCCGACTCTTGTCTTCTGGGCGTGTTTACGGAGATCTTGGTAATAAGATGGAGAAGTCAGCAGAATGGCGTCTCCATAAATTGATCCAGTGTGATGGTTGTGGAGTGCAACCAATTGCTGGTCCACGTTACAAATCTAATGTGTAAGACCTTGAATAAGTTTGCTAGTTCATTAATTATTTTGGATATTTGGACAAGAAATTTTATTTACATACGCTTTGACATTTTTAACTCTTCACATTTTTCGTCTGTCTACAGGAGAGAAAATTATGACTTGTGTGATTCCTGTTTCAAGCGTATGGGCAACGAGGTGGAGTACACTAAAATAGACAAACCTGTACCTCACAGATCATCAAGAGATCATAATGTGGTGAGTACCTTATTTGGTATGACACCACAGCTTGACAGAATAAGTGATATAAAATGATGATTTATCATACTTATCATTTTTCAGTATCGAAAGGTCCACTCACGGGTCCTGATGAAGTCAAAACGGGAGAAGCTTGAAAGTCGCTTCATTTTGGATGTTACTGTCCTGGATGGAACACTGATGGCACCTTCAACACAATTTACTAAGATCTGGCGCATGCATAACAATGGGTCTATCATGTGGCCATTGGGCACACAGCTTATCTGGGTTGGTGGAGATCATTTTGCTCTGCAGACCTCTTTTCCGCTAGAGGTAACCACATATCCATATGCGGCCATAATTGGGCCTGTTATTTTGAATTGATAGCTAGGGCTGCAATTTATAGGGAAAGGAAGGAATTTTTAGTCTATGGTGTTGGTAATATTGTGCAGATTCCGGTCAATGGGTTTCCTATGGATAAGGAGGTTGATGTGGCTGTTGATTTTGTGGCACCTGCCAGACCAGGAAGGTATATATCTTACTGGAGGTTGGCGTCACCTTCTGGTCAGAAATTTGGTCAACGGGTTTGGGTTCATATCCAGGTTGTTACCTGACCTTTGTTTTTCAACACATAAACATGCCTAATTTTGATAATTATCATTCTCATCTGAACGTAAATGCATCTCCAGGTGGAAGACCCGTCTTTTGTCAATGGCAAGAACAAGAATGCTATTAACTTGAATCTGCCTCCTGAAAGCAATAATTTGAACACAATTAATTTGATTGATGCCAACATGGAGCCCTTCACAAGCACTCAAGGATACCATTCATATCCTGTTGGCATGTCATTTGACACCTTTGAGCCCAAGAAATCTCAGCCTGCTCCATTCACATTCATTCTTCCTGATGTTGCTGATGTTCCCTTGCCCACTACTCCTGCAAGTGTGTCTACACCTGAGCCTGTTGCGACAGCTATGCCTTTACCTGTTAGTATGCCCAACGTGACTGAAACTACACCTGTTGCCAACACGGCTGTTAGTGTGCCCAACATGACTACCACTACATCTGTTAATGTGCTTGCATCTGCGCCTGCTTCTGCATTGGTATCTGTTCCTGCACCTGTAGATGCAGCAGCACCTGAGCCTTTTGACATAGATGGGGATACCGAGGAGAAGCTACTGAAGGGGCTGGAGGAAATGGGCTTCAAGCAGGTTGACCTGAACAAAGAAATTCTTAGGCAGAACAACTACAACCTGGAGCAGTCTGTTGATGATCTCTGTGGTGTCAATGGATGGGATCCACTACTTGCGGAGCTGGAGGAGATGGTAAGACGCATGCCCTATTCTGTATACTTCTCACACAGTTGCGGCTGCAAGCTTCTGAACTTGTATTTTTCTCCAGGGTTTTGATGATACTGAGGTGAACAAGGAGCTGCTGGCAAAGAATGGGGGTAGCATCAAACGTGCTGTGATGGACCTCATCGCCAGGGAGAAGAAGGACAAGTGAATATCGTGTGCTTATGAGCACATAGCTATCTAGTCTTGGTATATATGCGTAAATAAATGGGGCAGGAGTTGAGCCGGTGTGGTGCTGCTCTGGTACGCCTGGGAGCTTTCTTATGAATTAATGGTGTTATGCGTGTCTTATGCGACCTCTGGTATATTTGTTGCGTTGTGGTGTGTCTGTTGAACTATAGTGTTGGCCTGCGGCCTCAAGGGAA
The DNA here is from genome assembly GCA_030760725.1 of Neostapfia colusana. Lineage (NCBI taxonomy): Eukaryota > Viridiplantae > Streptophyta > Magnoliopsida > Poales > Poaceae > Neostapfia > Neostapfia colusana. Next base: position 82,611,167 of record JASWHV010000014.1, on the reverse strand, counting down.
CAGCAACATCGACTTGGTACTGCCAGGTAGCTGTTTTTATCTGTGATTTTCAGTATGCGAACTTAATACGATCTGTGGACCCGTGTTTTCAGTGTTTGTCTGATTTGTTTGATGTACTTTGTTTTGCCTGGAATACCGCTGTTCGCTTTGACTATGAGCTAAGGAGGCAATAGTGCTTGTGCTGTGGGATTTGGTTCAGCTGTTATATATGAGGGACTCCAGTTATTCAATGGACGTTGAGTAAATAATCATGTGTTCTTGGAACAGTTACATGAGCGATACGGTGGAGATAAGCAGGTCGTAAGCTATCTGTTTTGTTGTACAGTTATTGATTGTAACAACCAACTGGATTACTTAAACGTTTAAAGTCTCGATGCATAAGGCTGCGCTTTACAAGTTGCAATTTGTAGTACCAAGTGATGCAACAATGATCAAATTGGAATAAAATGTTATCAGCTACTCCCTCCGTTCTCCACGGAGAAACATCAACAACCCGAGTCTTCAAAACTGCTGCTGGAGGAACGCGTCCTCCTCCGCCACCTTGTCATTGCCGACGACCTTCTCCTTGACGTCCGACACCCAGGTGCTCAGCGACGACACGCTCCGCGTCAGCCACTCCCTGGGCGTGGACGCCTTGGGGCTCTCCGCCACGCCGGTACGCCGACGCTCCTCCTCGGCCACGGCCTCGGCCCACCGCTTCGCCATGTACTCCTTCACGGCGCCGACGCCCTTGGACACCACCTCCGCGGGGGGCACGGCGAGCGGGTTCTGGTCCAGGCGGAGCCGCTCCAGCCTGCCGAGGCGGCCGAAGCAGTCCGGCAGCACGCGTATCTGGTTGTTGCTGAGGTCGAGCTCGCGCAGCCCGGCCAGGTCGCCGATGGAGGGCGGCAGGCCGCGCATGTCGCTGAAGTTGCTGCTCAGGTCCAGCGTCTCCAGCGCGGACAGCTGGCCGATGGCGGCCGGCAGGCCGTGGAGCTGGTTGAAGTGCGCGTCGAGGAGCCGCAGCGACCGCATCTCGCAGACGGAGGACGGCAGGGACCGCAGCTTGTTGAGGTGCACGCGCAGCGTCTGCAGGTTCACCAGCTCGTGCCCGATGCCCGTCGGGAGGTACACCAGCGCGTTGTAGCTCGCGTCCAGCTCCACCAGTGATCTGGAGTCCAGACTCCGGAGTGGTCAATCACTGCGAGCTTTTCTTGCTCGACAGGCGAGGCGATTTAGCAGCCAACGTCGCCAATAGCATACGAGCTCGTCGATTACCTGCATCTCGAGATGCTATCGGGGAGAACCTTCAGCCGGTTGCCGGAGACGTCGAGGATCTTTAGGTTTGAGAGGAGGCCGATGGAGTCCGGGAGAGAAACCAAGGCGTTGGAAGCCAGGCGGAGCTCTTCCAGGTGTTCGAGCCCGCCAATAGCATCAGGGACCACCTACGAGTTCAACAAAGCTTTGCACTGTTCAAGTAGGGCACGGAAAAGATGCGGTAAGGGATGCTAAATGTGGAGCCTAACATCGCTGATCAGCAACCAAAGCATTTCCTGAAAAAAACATCTCTTTTTCTTTGTTGAAGAATTTGTTTAAGTTGCAGCGCTGCACCTAACCAACCAATGAAAACCGTGCGCATAAACGTATCTCATAACCGCATATGTTAAATGGACTATCGTAGTAAGCATTGCATTCCGTTATTATCCTTGGGTCAAGCAATGCAAGTAATTCAGCATCATGATGAAAACAAGTCCAACTCCTTGCGTCGAGAACGAAACTATGGAAATCGACACGTCGCTTGATGACTGGAATTTCCAGGATTGGCCAAACGGCACAACAGATCCGAGCAATCCAGAACATTTCAGGAACAGAAACAGATGCAGAGTGCGTGGTGATCCGAGGCCCTGACCTGGAGCTGGTTGCGGGACACGTCGAGCGCGAGGAGGCCGCGGATCCTGCCCATTGGCTCCGGCAGGAGCCGCAGCTGGCGGTCGGCGAGGTTCACCCGCTCCACCGGCTTCCCCTCCTCCGCCTCCCTGAGCACCCGCACCACCTCCTCGTCCACCGCCCCGGACCCCTCCTCCTCCTCCTCCCTGCCGTCACCGCCGCTCGCCTCCTGGATGTCCCTCCCGTGCATCGCCATCCGGTACACGCGCTCCAGCTTCTCCTCCGCGTTCCGCAGCATGGCGCCGTACGCCTCGTGCTCCTCCTCCAGCCGGACCACCTCCCGGCTCGCCGCCACCTTCTCGTCCTCGACCTCCCCCACCTTCCCCTCGGGGCCGTCGGCGGCTGCGGCGAGGATGGATCGGGATGCGTCGACGACCTCGTGGTCCGGCCGGGGGCCGAGGAGCCGGATCGCGTCGCGCGCCGTGGCGACGTCGGCCACGGCGCGCGTCATGGCGGAGAGCACGGAAGGGTGGCGGAGGCCCGGCATGAGGGCGACCAGCTCGGCCTCCGCGACGCCCGAAGGCGCGCGCGGGGACGGCTGCTCGATGTCTCGAGCGTTTGGCGAGGAGAGCGCCGGGGACCGCGGCGTCCTCGCCGACAGCGAGGGCAGGCGGGAGAGCACGTACGCGAGGATCGGGTGCGACTGCGGCGTCGGGTCCATGGCGAACGGCGCGTCGGAGGAACGCCGGTGGTATCGGTGCGGTGCTGTTCGTTCGCTCGTTTCCGGGTGGGCGTTGCCGGAATCGGTGGCGCGCGAACGGAATGGAGGGAGACGAGAACATATGGTGACCGAAAACACCGGGGAAAAAATTTTATAGGAGAAAAAGCAACGGGCTGGCCGCGTGTTGCGGCTCCGGGATTTCGATGGGCCGGCCCATTTCCACGACACCGCAAGCCGCGCGGCCCGAAAGCCCGCTACGACTGAAGGAAACTGCTAGTACAATGCGATAGACTCGAGTTTTCATAATTTCTCTCTATCCCCAACCCAAGGTAAGCCGCTGGAGCACGGAGATGCTGCAGTTCCCGTCGCTGATGCGGCAGTGGCCATCGCCGCCGCTGATCCCGGCGTCGACGCTGCTGCCAGTGCCCGCCACCTCCCAGGAGGACGAGCTCCTACTCGCCATGGCCGAATCCGACCTCGAGGACAAGGTGTCGTCTGTCTCCCCCTTTCTTCGTCTTCAACTCGATTCCCCTTCCCGTCATCCTACCCCACGCAGAGGCAAAGGCCTGAATGACGCCTTTCTTCTCGCTGATCAGCTGAACGAGATCCGCAAGACCAACAGTAACATGGTGATCATTGGCAAGCCCGCCGGCGACGTCAAGGAGGAGTTCGACGCCGAGGCGGAGGACGAAGACGCTGACAACGTCGAGGAGTCCGATGGAGACGACTTCGACCAGGAGACCGGCTGACCCGGGCCCGCGCCCGGGAGCGTCGCCGTTTCGGCTGCCCAGTCTGTATTTCGCGATCCCCTCGATTCGCTCCTGCCATGCAATGAACTGTGTGCCTGTGTTACTCTAGTACTCTGACATGTCTCGCGGGGATTTGAAAATAGCCCCTGTTGCGCGGACTATGTGTATGCAATTACAGAGTATCATTGCTATTGCATCTAATCTAAGCAGAAATCTGGTTCCTGACTCTGTGCCACATAACGATGCCTCTTTCTTGTAGTTTCATTGTTTATGTATATTCCAGCATGCCCTTCACACTTTCACAGGTTACTTACATTGTTTTGTGTTGCTTTGCTCATTACAACTTTTCCTACATCAAAATGAGAAGCTCCATTTTCTCTCAGCTTAATTAGATGAGATACACCTGGTTTAAAATTGACTAATGAATAGTATAAGTGTGACATAACAAAACATGAATTTCATTGTAGTAGAGGGGCATTAACCTGGACATTCTTGTCAAGGATTCATCAAAAAACATATTGGCACTATATGAGGGACTTGTTAGAAGAAATGAAGAATATGTACTATGAAGTGCCTGTTCTTCTGTAAGGGCCATGACTACCTTTGATTTCCCTGGAGTATCTGTTGAATTGCTAAACTTGGCCCATAAGACTGCCTTAGAGTCCAACTCTTTAATCTGATATAAGAAGATCAAGCTCTTTTTTGGCATGTATATTTTGAAACTGGAAAACCAAATTTACCATCCCAGTTACTTTTTTTCTGAAAGCTCATTACCTGTGCAAGTATTTTATTAAATTTTTGAGGGAAACTTGATTAATTTTCTAGAGACATAGGCACATAGCACATTTATTTTTACAACGCAGCATGGCAGCGAAGGTTTTAGTATTTCCTTGCAATCTGTTATTTGTTTTAATACAATAAACTGCCTATATCTACCATTTATAATTTTGCTTTCTTATCAGTCCCAAACATGATTTTATCATATAATCTTTATTTTGTTTAGAGAAATGAGTTTTTATTTGAGGATGACTGAATGAGCAAATTCATTGTTTAATATGACTGCAAAGGAGAAACTATCCAATCGGTAGCTATTATGTATAAACATACTCTACAAGAAGGTATGATATTCGACCTTGTGATCGACATACAAGGTAGTACATTACATACAAAAAGTAAAAAATCTGGAGTCTGTAACATGATTATTTGCTGGGAATTTTTCCCCGATCATGTTCTGTTCACCAAGAAAATGTGCTCTTGGCAAATTTTGTAAAGTTCTGCAGGAATTTCTGGAATCAGCTTATCTCTTTACTTTTGCAAAAAAAAAACTGTTCCACTGATCAAAATTGTATGAAGTGAGGGTTGTACCTCTTAAAAGCAGTTCTTATTTTCCACAATCCAGTCACATAAAAAATGCCAGAAGCTTGGTGAAGATCAAGGTGTAGAAGATACATAGCACTGCCCCAACTGGAATTGTGACCATCCAGGATGCCACAATTTCTCGTACTGTCTCTGCTCTTACTCTATTGAGCCCTCTTGCAAATCCAACACCCATAACTGCTCCGACAAGTGTATGAGTGGCAGATATTGGTAACCCAAGCTTTGATGCAAATAGCACCACTGAAGCAGCCGCAAATTCTGCTGCGAAGCCCCTGGTTGGTGTTAGTTCTGTGATTTTCTTGCCAATTGTTGCTATCACCCTATAACCCCACATTGTAAGCCCTGCAACAATTCCAAAACCACCCCAGACAAGAACTTCAGTAGGTATGACTATCTCAGCACTGCTCGCCACACCTTGAAGAATGGACAAGGCGGCAGCCAGAGGCCCTATGGCATTGGAGACGTCATTGCCTCCATGAGCAAATGACATGAAGCATGCTGACAAGACTTGCATGTAACCGAATACACTGTATACGATCTGCAATTGAGCTCCAGTAGGGCCAGCGACCTTTGACAGAAGTCCAAAATGCTGAATGCTTGACGTCTTAGTAGATGCTATCTTTTCTGCTTCTGAAGACAGTAGCTCGCCTAGCTGTTTCTGGATCACCCGTCTAACAATTATGGCTCCTATTGCCCCGCAGGATAATGCTTGCAGGAGAGCAATGGGAAATGTCTTGCTGAGAGGAAAAGCAGCAAAAGAGATTGCAGAGACGCCAGTAAAAACTGCAATTGGGGCGGCAGCAGCTGCAGCCTGCCCTGGATTTGGTGCGCTGTATACAAACTGAAATAAAAAAGAGGTCAGTAGTAACATTGTTGATGGCCCTAATTTAGGAAAATTTAGATTTTATGCTCAATTTTTAGATGTCCTCCTTAACTATTGAAGTGAAATCAGTTATCCTGTTCTTAAGCACTTACCCTGCGTATGCACTTGTAAACAATAAATGAGACTGCCGCACCCATCACAGGAGAAATGACCCATGATGAAGATACTCTAGCCAAAGAGCTCCAGAAGACTGCATTCGCCCCTCCAAACACTAGCCCAAAACCAACCATGGCTCCAATAATACAATGTGTAGTTGAGACTGGCCATCCATATGACGAAGCAACCTGAGAATCAGCACTTTTTTTATGTTTGTATGCTAATAACTATGACTAGATTCTTACTGTTCTTCACAAATGTTAATACCTTGCATTCTAAAGAATATAAAAACCAAATTGACTGAGTCATAAATCATAATGTTTCCCATAATATAAGAGACTTCTGGGGATCATGATGTTTGTTTTGGAATTTCACTCAAACATGTGAATATCACAACTTCCATGCTTGAATAGATGTTAATTGAATCAATGATACACTATAACTCGTCTTATTTCTGCATATTGTACTTGTTACACACTTTTGAGACGTGATTCCACAAATACTTTCCATCTTATATGTTATTAGTGACTTTTATTGAGTAACCTGGTCCTTTGTGTACTTTTATTGAGTAACCCAGTTCTATCTTAAACATTTTCATACAGTGCTTTAAAGTAAAAAATTGTAGCTATCCGCTATATTCTTTTTTTTGGCAGTACGTCCTAAATCTTTTGTATTGTAGACTGAAACTGGAAGGAGCGTCTGCAATTCCGGGCGATCCTTATGGGGATCACAAGGCTGCGTGATCTGATTGACTTGATATAGCGGAGCTCAAATAGGCGATGGAGAACATACCTGCAGCCACGTGCCAGCAGCCGCAAGGGAAGACAGCAATCCAGCAAAGAGCAGGGTGTCCTTTCCTTGGAAGGCAGACGCGACTAGGATGCCCTTCTGCATGGTGCCAGTGACATGGGAGCCCATAAGGAACGCGCCGGAGAACTCTAGCACCGCCGCGGTCAGCACCGCCTGCCGAAGTGTCAGGGCCCCGGATCCTACCGACGTCCCCATGGCGTTGGCCACGTCGTTCGCCCCGATGTTCCAAGCCATGTAGAACCCTAACAGCAGCGTCAGGTACGCGAGCACGCTCGTTCTGAAGGTCCCGTGGAAGACCAGCGCGCGCATTGCCAGCGGCACGGTGAGCGCCGCGAACGCGATCACCACAGAGATGGACGTCGCCATCCGTGGGGGAATGCTGAACGCCCTGGCCATCTCCGACAGCTCGGACGGCTTCCCGTTCGGCTCCTCGGCCTCTGCTGCATCAGGCTTTGCACCACCGATGGAGCCAGAGCCATCGTCCGCGAGAGAGGACAGCGTGGCGCGCGGAAGGCTCAGGCGCGATCTTGTTGGTGCCTTATTGGCAGGCGATGGCGATGGTCTGGACAGACGGGAGCACCTCAGGCCGTGGGCGCTGGGTGGCAGCTGGGCAGCGGCGCGGCGGAGCAGGAGAGCGGCGGCCGGCGCATCAGCTCGCCCTCCCGCTCCAACGCACGCTCGGGCAGTGGAGGAGAGACGGGAAGACTGAGACATGGGAGTGTGGCAGAAGCAGAAGGCACGGGGTGAGCTGCGGCGGCGGCGCGCCAAGGAGAAAGAATCGAGATCAAGGCGGGTGAGGTGTGAGGGGAGGCAGCCCAGCTCGTGCCGGGACGAGACGGACGAGTGGTGGCGAGGAACGAGTGGTGTAAGGGGGTTTCAGCGAGATTCCTACCCAATCCATAACAGGAGCGCCGGGTTTGATTTCAGTTGCATGATCGTGATCATCGCGTGGCCCCCGGCTTCCACCCGGCCCCGGCCCCGGCCCCAGCCCGCCTGCCTGCTTTTATTAGGATCTATATAGTCTCTGTCTCTTGCTGTTGTTTCCTCCCGTCTGATGCGTAGCGTCACGCGGCATCAGAATCATCATCACATGGCTGTTGAAAATCCAAAAAAGCTCGTCTCAGGCGATATATATACAGATCGTGTTCCTCGCGTGGTTCCCAACGACTCATACTGTCACGGTCGCGTCGACGTGCTACTACAGTGTATTAACTAGGTTCCCCCCATGCATGCATGCATGGCCACAAAATTTACCAGCCGCACTGCGGCAGAACAACGACGTGTGTGGAGTAAATCCTATGATCGGGGTACGAATGTTTTCGCACAGCACTTATGGATTTGCTTCGACTCAGTGTCGTCAACATATGATGATGATGCAGACAGCAAAGCAAGCAGTCGTGGTCCACGAGCACACCGTGTATGTTTGTTTCTCCGTGATCCCTCGTAGCTTGGACAGGTTTCTCTGCTTTTGCGTTGTGGAGCTGTTTCTCCCCCGTTGGCCGTAAGCAAGCGCAGTATCGTTGGGCAGGGACCACATCTGCAGATCGAGAGGAGGAGCGCTAGCAGCAGCAGCAGCAGCAGCAGCTTGTGTTCCAGCCGGCTGCTAATTGGGGAGAGAATCATCCGGGTCTTTATTATCCTCGTATCGATCAGGTATGGGACACTCGAGTCGAGCTGGTCTCTTTCCTATGCTGTCTGTACAACTACAGGTCTTCATGGAGAGGAGAGAGAGAGATGCCTTTGAACTGCAGGCGAATGATCTCCAACAGCGAGTCGAGACTAGTCTTGGACGCAACGCTAATGAAAAAAAAAAGGGAAAGAAAGAGCCATGCATATCTGCAAAAACAAATCAACGGCACGTGCCCAGCTGGCGTCCTCCTCCTCGCACCGTGCGATCTCTGTTCAGACCGACGACGTGGGAGCGCCAGAGTGTGACATCCCCCCTTAACCACGTGCTTAGGTCGCCTGACAGGACGGCGGCGGGTCCCACTGCCTGGCTGGACGGCTGACACGGTTAGTTGGCGACTCGATCGGCAAACCATGACCATGCATCTGGCCGTGTACATGCACGGCTCCCTGCTGTTCAGCCAATCAGAACAGCCGCCTCCAAGGGTTGACGATGCGAACACGACGAGGGACGGCAGGGCGAAGCGCAATCATCTGGAACTCCGACTCTTCATCGATCAAAACACACCAAGATCTGTTTATGCCTTTACGCTAGGCGCGGCGGCTGCTACGCTCGGGCGGCAGCTGTACTGTACGGGCAAAAGGATTCAAATCGGATTAGCGCTTAAGCTCCGGTTTCAAATCAGATCAGCGCGAACGCCCGCCCACGCACTCGCCGTCGTCTCCGTCCATTCCCCCCCCTCCCCCCCCCCCCCGTCTCTCTCTCTCACGCACGCACGCGGCGCGCTCCTTTCCGTTCCACCCCTCCACGCCGCAGCCGAGGAGGAGATCCGCCGGGTCCCCCCCCCCTCCGCGCGCGGGAGTCTCCCCGCGGCCCTCCCGCACTCCCCTCCCCCCCTCCCGAACCCTAACTTGTCCGCCCGTCGTCCTCCCGCGACGCCCCCACGCGCCCCGCGAAGCTGGTGGCGCCGGCATCAGCCACTGCCGTTGCCGGACGGAGGCACTCCCCGTGTTCCAAGTGCGCAGGTACGGTCACATTTTTGCTGCCGGGAGCTAGTATTTCAAGTCCGGGCTGCACCCGAGATTTCTTTTTTCTTTTTACAAATCTCCGGCTGAGAGCTCCCCGGTTAACGGATTGGTACTTGGCTTTAGCGTCTGGATGCTTGACGCGCTGCTGTTCGAATGTTTTTGGATCTTCAAGCCAGAAGCTCACAGACCCGAGTTCAAAGTCCACCCTCCAGTTTCATTTTTTTTTACCCGCTCTAGCTCTAGAAGCGAGTCGAAAAGAAGGGAGATGATGCGCAGCTTGGAGGGAGGCTATTCGCCACTGATCGTATTCTTGAAACCAATGAAGACTATTGAATTCGTTAAATCCTTGTTCAGATTATTTCACTTTCTATAAATGCATCGAGCCATTTATGTTTTTTTTTGACTCACAAAACTTATGTTTTGTGAAGTCGAAAAGTGTTTTAATACGGTATAGTTACGCTGTGAAAAAGTTCGATTTAAGGAATTCAGTAGTATCAGGAACGCAGAGGACCTAACTAATCATAATTCTTGTTATCATGTCTTGTACTAGGTACACAATTTTCTACCCAGTTATTCTTTTGTCGTTTTTATACCAGTCAATGAAGTGAAGTCTCAACTGCTTGTGCATATCATTAATTTGAGCACACCTTGCTTGATTTTGCTGGATTTGCTTGACTTGCTTCTAATATACCTGCCATATGCTCATCGGTTTTTGATGGCCTTCCCTTTCTGAGTTAGCAGAAAATTCTTGCCGAAATATCATAGTTGGTCATTGATATTTAAATCAGTTTCCTGTCTTTGATGATGTATCCAGTTGTCCTCAACTAGTTCGGTGGAGAATAATAGCATATGCAACTAGCTCATAATTTTGTTCTGATGCAGTTTGAAGTATGATATTTGAGAACCCTGATAAAGAAGCTGGTAGCATTGATTTGGTCTCATAATGGACAAGATACAATCTGATTGTCCTTATCCTGGATGTTTCTTCTGTGTTATGAAGGAGGCAAACCCTAGTAAACGAAGAGCAAGTGTTCTTAAGTTCTTCCGGGAACTTCCTTCCCAAGATGATGATGGTCAGGTTCTCCCTATCAGCGGTCTCTGGAACACTGCAATGGCACACCCAAATGATCCGGAGTTCATCAACTTGGGCATATTTGAATGTATGGCATCTCTTATATGGAAAGGATTGAAAAATAGACGCTGGCTTTCACATGATCAGAATATTTATATTCCATATTATGCTGCGCATATAATTGGATCCTATACAATGAATATGGAAGAATTTGCAGAACGTGCTGTTCGTGCTGGTGTACTACCTCCATTAGTTGAACTACTAAGAGGCAGGCTGACTTGGGTGGAGCAAAGGGTTGCTGTTAGAGCTTTGGGACATTTAGCTACATATCCTAGTACGTTTCTTGCAGTTGCAGATCATGGTGAAATACTTGAGCTCGCCATTCAACTGGCTTCGAGCTCTCTGGAGATTGTGTACTCACACTTCTACCAATATGTGGATCAAAGACTTGGCTACCACTGTGATCTTCTTACTCGTGGCATGGGTGGTGCGGAAATGGAATCCCGCAAAGCCGAGGAATGGGCAAGTCAACTGCAGTGCTGGTCTTTGCAACTAATCAACTGCTTTGCATTTAAGCCTGAATTCCTCCATGATATTTGCAAGGCTGATTTTCTAACCAAGTTACCTGGAATGTGGGGTGGATTAGTGAATGAGAATTCGCCTGCTGGTGTTGGTTTGCTAAGAACAATCTGTCAGAGTAAGATTGGCAGAGGTCATGTTGCTAATATTTCTGGTGTCATTGATGCTTTATGCAACATAGCTCGTTCTTCAGATGACTGGCAATACATGGCTGTTGATTGTCTGATTTGGCTTGTGCAGGATGCAAATACTTGTCATAAGGTAAGACCTTCCAAAACACTTTTACCTTACTTAGATACTGTAATTTTTTTAATATAGTTATTAAATTTAATGCCTAAGACATGACAGCTATCTGCTATAAGCAGCTCAGAAATGATTAGTAGCATTGTTCCTGATAAACAAGAATGCGCTATTGACATTTGGAAGCTCAATTTTAGGCATTTGCCTTCAAGGGACTGATATATATTATTGTTTTAACTGGTATTGTTATACCAACTGCTTTGCCGTTTGAATTTTTTTCTTATAAGATCTTTGACCCATGTTATGTAGCTTACATAGTATTTTGTAGAACCTAACTACCTAAGTTTGAATTGTTATTCTTCGATCTGATTAGTGTTGGCAGGACTGAAGGAGCAATTACTCATCATTGTTACCAATCTAGTCTTAATACATGCAGCGATTATCAGTTAATCACTCGCTTTTCCTTTCCTTTGAATAGGTTATAGATAAGGTTGCACCAACATTGATAGATCTTGCAAATATTTCAACATTGGGTGATTATAAAAAGCTGGGGGACACTATTGTCACGGTCCTCCAAGAATGTATGCAACAGATTGGGAATTCACGTGGTACAATTAGTACTCAGACCGAAGAAGCAATTGATGAGCTCTTAAAATCCAAGCAAAGCTACAAGTTGGAAAAGAATATGCCTAAGGAGGATTTGCATATAAAACAAGCTGCAGCATTGGTTGTAAAATTGGAGGGTAATTCCCTGTTCTCTTCCGGAAATATTGAAGGAGCTGCAGTGAAATACTCAGAAGCACTCTCACTGTGTCCAATGAAATCTAAAAAAGAGCGGGTGGTGCTTTACAGTAATCGAGCTCAGTGCTATCTTCTTCTGCAACAGCCTTTGGTTGCCATAAGCGATGCTACTCGTGCATTGTGCCTCCATAGCCCCGCGAATCGTCATGCCAAGAGTCTGTGGAGAAGAGCTCAAGCATATGATATGCTTGGTTTGGCAAAAGAGAGTTTGCTAGATGCAATCCTTTTCATAAATGAGTGCTCCCAGTCGAATGATCCTGACTTATCCTTGAAGCAAAACAAAGTTCCTGATTATGCCGAGCGATTGGTCAAGAAACAAATGCGTGCCGCTTGGTTATTCAGGGAAGCAGCTCTGAAACATGGGGGTGTCCATTGCGAAGGAGACACTAGTGATGCCTTTGGTCAAGAGGCTGATGACTCAGAATGGGAAACAGCTAGTGAAAGCGATGCAGAAAATGATGCTAGGGGAGATGCAGGTGATAGAGAATGAATGGAAGAATGATGGCCAGTGAGAAGGTTTTTGTGAGAAAAGCTGAGAAACAGGTGAGAAAGGTTTACACTCCAATGTATTTGCGACAATAAAATGTTTGGCTTTTAGCATTAACATTTATTGGCAATTTATGTGTTGTTTATGCATGACAGGCTGAACTTGTTGAGGGTGTTTTATGCAGCAACTATAAAAGCAGCTGTTGGACACGCGCACGATCAAGCATCAAAGTCCAAAACGAGTTTCAAACTGGATGAAGTTTACCTACTGAAAGCTTGCAAGAGATGTAGCTTTCTAAAGGAACAATCTGGTGTCATTTCTATTATTATCATCAGAACAAGTTTCAAACTAAACTCGTTCTTGTGTCCTGTCCTTGCTGGTACTGGCCTATTGAGTTGTTCACGTGGTTGTTCAGTTTATTGTGATTGGGTATTGGTTTCTGGGTGTTTGTAAAATTTGTTTCACCAGTTTCAGCTCTTTCTTTTTTCAGAGGGAGAGAGGGAGAGAGCGTAGTTTCCAACTCTTTGTATGAACAGAATTGTGCATTATTCCCCCCTTGGTGAAGTTTGGCAAAGAGGCCAACATCTTTGCATTTTTCTTACCGCCGAGTATTGCTTGAGGTTCTGTTTATTTGCACTTACCTTATTTTCGCTTCAGGACTTACATTGTTATTTCGTATTAGAGGATAAATGAATGTTTAATTAATCTTAGTGGGTAGGGTACATATATATAATTACATAGGTGGGCTGGTACATGGGCCAAGCTCAACACACAACTCTACACAGTCTAACACCCCCCGCAGTCCCAACATCTAGCCACAACGGATGTTGAGACTGGACTAAAACTCAGAAAATAGCAACGACGGGAGTCCCTTCGTGAAGATGTCGGCGAACTGTGACGTCGTCGGCACGTGGAGAACTCGAACCTCGCCGCGTGCAACCGGCTCACGAACAAAATGGAGATCAATCTCCACATGTTTTGTGCGCTGGTGCTGGACGGGGTTGGTGGAGAGGTAGACGGCGCTGACATTGTCACAGTAGACCAATGTGCTTCGGGCGACGGGGGAGTGGAGCTCCTGAAGTAGCTGCTGGAGCCAAGACGCCTCTGCCGCGTCGTTAGACACGACGCGGTACTCCGCCTCAGCACTGGAGCGAGAAACCACGGGCTACCGCTTCGAGGACCAGGAGACAAGATCCCCCCCCCCCAGGAAGACGGCGTAGCCAGAGGTGGAGCGGCGGGTATCTGGGCATCCCGCCTAGTCAGCGTCGGTGTAGACCACCAACTCAGAGGGCGAGTCACGTCGAAGTAGAAGGCCGTAGTCGATAGAGCCGCGCAGGTACGAAGAATCCGCTTCACAATGGTGAGGTCCGGCTCCCGCGGGTCATGCATGTGCAAGCACACCTGCTGAACCGCGTAGGAGATGTCTGGCCTGGTGAAGGTGAGATACTGTAGTACACCTGCAAGACTCCTGTAGGCAGTCGGGTCACTGACAGGAGTCCCATCAGCAGAAGAGACCTTTGCCTAGGGTATCCACCGGTGTGGAGCATGGCTTACACTCAGCCATACCCGCACGCTCGAGGATGTCTAGACAATACTGCCGCTGGTGAAGAAACAGGCCGCCTGGTCTGTCCTCGACTGCAATCCCCAGGAAGTGGTGAAGCAAGCCCAAGTCCTTCATAGCGAACTCCTGCTGGAGAGCAGAGATAATCTGCTGAAGGAGTGTAGGGCTGGACGCCGTCAGCACAATGTCGTCGACGTAGAGAAGGAGGTAGGCAGTGTCATCCTCCCGTCGATAAACAAAGAGTGACGTGTCCGACTTGGCTTCAACGAAGCCCAAGGAGACCAGGAAGAGGCGAACCTGCTATACCAGGCTCGAGGTGCTTGCTTCAGACCGTACAAGGACTTGTTCAGCTTGCAGACCATGGCTGGGCGAGCTGAATCAACGAACCCTGTCGGCTGAGAGCAATACACCATCTCCGTCAGAGTACCGTGAAGAAAGGCATTCTTGATGTCCAGCTGGTGGACTGGCCAAGAACGCGAGAGAGCCAACGACAGAACAGTCCGCACTGTCGCTCGCTTAACCACCGGACTAAAGGTCTCGTCGTAGTCCACTCCAGGGCGCTGAGTGAAGCCCCGAAGTACCCAACGGGCCTTATATCTCTCCAGTGAGGCATCCGCCTTCCTCTTATGCGTGAAGACCCACTTGCCTGTGACAACATTGCCACGAGGAGGACGAGGAACAAGGTCCCAAGTCCGGTTGGCAAGTAGGGCCGCATACTCTTCCTCCATAGTGCGGCGCCAGTGAGGGTTGGCGAGGGCGCTACGGACGGAAGTCGGTATAGGTGATAGCGAAGAGGAAGTGGACGGTGTCGGCGTCGTCGAAGAGAGGACCACTCCGGAAAAACGCTCAGTAGGACGGAGAACCCCAGCAGCACGTCTAGTCACCATCGGGTGAACGTGTCCGGGGTCCCGGTGGAGCAACGGTGGGTGGTACACCGAGGGCTCGGGACGAGGAGGCGTAGAGTCACCAACCTGCTCTCGTCGCTAGTAGACAAGAGCAGGATCGGCAAACCGCAGAACCGGGGTCGCGCGTGGCATAGCGCGTGACGTCGGGGAAGCCGGGGCCGCGCATGGCGCTAGAGGAGTCGGAGACGCCGGGGCCACGCGTGGCGCGGGAGTCGAGGTCGGAGACGTCGGGGCTGCGTGAGGTGCAGTAGTCGAGGCCGGAGACGACGGGGCCACGCGTGGCGCAGTAGTAGGAGGAGATGTCGGGGCCACGCGTGGCGCAGGAGTCAAGGCCGGATACGCCGGGGCTGCACGTGGCGTAGCAGGAGAAGACGCCGGGGCCGCGCGTGGCGCAGCAGGAGGAGACGCCGGTGCCGCGCGTGGCGCGGCAGTCGTCCCCAGGGTCGACGGAACCTGGGCACCAACCCGCGCTCGTCGCTGGTAGACGAGAGCAGGGTCAGTGGACCGCCGTGTCGTGGCTGTAGTAGGCACAGCCGGAGTCGCCACCGGTGCCGACGCTGCGTAAGGTGCAACAGTCGACGCCGTGGGAGCCGGGACCACCCGTGACCCGGTGGGTAACGTACCTGCAGAAAAAGGCCAAGGCAGCTGTGGTGGGGCAGCCTCGGTGTCTGTAGTAAAAAGAGAGTCCAGCTCTGCAGCTGAAGCAGAGGTGGAGGAAGAAAAGGGAAAAGAGGACTCGTCGAAGACGACGTGCCGAGAGATCAAAATACGGTGGGTAGTGAGGTCAAGGCACCGATACCCCTTATGATCAATGGAGTACCCAAGAAAGACACACCTAGTAGAGCGGGGCGCAAGCTTATGTGGAGCTGTGGAGGAAAGATTAGGGTAGCAGGCGCACCCGAAGACACGAAGGTGGTCGTAGAGGGGTAGTGCCATACAGGGCAAAAAATGGGGGTAGGTGCCTGAATCGCCTTGGTGGGAAGGCGATTAAGGAGAAAGGTGGAAGTGTGGAGTGCCTCTACCCAGTACCGAGCAGGGATAGAGGCCTGAAACATCAAGGGGCGCATGACATCATTAGTGGTGCGAAGCATGCGCTCAGCCTTGCCATTCTGGGGAGATGTGTATGGACAAGACATGCGCAACTGGATGCCACGTGCAAGGAGGAAGTCACAGAGCCTCGAGTTGTCAAACTCGCGTCCATTGTCACACTGGAGAGCACGGACAGTGCGTCCAAACTGGGTGGAAACCCAAGCAAAGAAGTGAGAGAGAATGCCAAATGTCTCAGAATTTAAACGTACAGGAAAAGTCCAAGAGAAATGTGAGAAATCATCGAGCACCACCAAATAATATTTAAAACCAGAGACACTGATAACGGGAGATGTCCACAAGTCGCAGTGAATAAGATAAAAAATGTGTTCCACATGAGTCACAGAAGTAGGAAATGAAAGCCGAACATGGCGACCAAGCTGACAAGCGTGACATAACGACTCATGTGTGCCCCTAGTACACGAGATAACTGAACTACTAGACAGCTTGGACATAGCATCAGCGCTAGGGTGATCAAGCCGGCGGTGCCAAGTAGTAGACGAAGCTGTCGTAGCCAGGGCAAAAGACGGAGATGCAGCGGAAGTAGGAAGTCGAAGAGTGTACAGAGGCCCCCGGACTGTCACATCTAAGAAGAAGGCGCCGGGTGGAAAGATCCTTCACAGACAAACCAAATGGATCAAACTCAACAGAAGCGTTGTTATCAGTGGTAAAGCGACGAATGGAAAGCAAATTCTGAATAATGTCTGGAGCGACAAGAACATTGTTAATATGGAATGAACCCGGGGAACCCGAGTCACCTACCGAGGTGACTGGAAGAATAGATCCATTTCCAACAACGATCGATGAAGGAAACGAGGGATGAGTTGGGTGGGTAGAAGAGAGAATACCAGCGTCTGGAGTGGTGTGGTAGGAGACGCCAGAATCAGCCACCCAATCAGTAGCCGGCGGTGTAAGGTGCATGGTGCTGAACGACGATGCCAGTGACTGGCGGTCCCATCCCAGGGGTGGCTCCTGGTAAGGTGCTGGTGGCTCCGAGTACCCAGCAGGGTAATCAGTACCGTCGTAGAGCGAAGTCGGCGATCCAGCGGCTGGGCGACCGAGTCCGCCATAACCCGGATGGGCTACATACGCCGGTTGAGGACGTGGCTGGCGAGGAGCAGAAGAAGTCGGGGGTGCCCCAAGAATACGGGTTGTAAGGTGTGGGCCAGGGCGCACCTCCCCGGTCGGTATCACCAGTACCACCACCAGTTGGAGTAGTGGACACAAAAGTGCCGCCATCACCTCGTCCTGTGCGCCCTCCCGCTGCGACGTCGACGATTACCACTCCCAGAGCCAGCAGAGGCACTCAGGGCGGTAGACGGAGTAGGTGGTCGCGGTGGTGGTCCTCCAGAAGTCAGTGGACGTGAGGGCTGCCCAGAGCCATAGAAGGCTGTGGCAGGCCCAGAGGTAGCAGGTCCACCAGTCGTGATCTCCTCGAGCTCGAGATCGGACCAGACCTTCTCAAAGGTCAGTGGCGGCTCCACACGTAGAAGCCAGGAGCGGAGGTGGCTGTAGCGCTCATTCAGGCCCTGAAGGACCCGAAGTACAAGTGTGCTGTCGGCGACCGGCTCGCCAAGGTCGCGCAAGGAGTCAGCCATGCTCTTCATCTCCCCATATTAGGCAGAGATGGAGCGGTCACCCTGGACTGTAGTCTGGAACCGTGCGTTGATGTGAAGAGTCCTAGTCGCACGGTTCCCCAAGAAGTGTGCTCCAGTATCTGCCAGGCCCGGCGCGCGGTGCCACCGCCGCGCTGTCCGACCAGGTCGTGTAGCTCGTCGGAGAGAGACCCAAGGATCCAGGATAGGACCAAGTTGTCCATGTTGATCCAAGAGTCGTCCCACGGGGTGACATCCCGCTGGACGTGGTCCTCAAGCTGGTACCGCCTCAACGTGAGAAGGAACACGTTACGCCAGCAGGCGTAGGTGGTGGAGTTAGAACTCAGGACGATCGGCACCAGTGTCCGAATGTTCTGAACTCCAACCGCCTGGGCGTGTAGAGCGGCAACGAGAGACGTCGAGTACGCGGAGTGCGCACTGGTGTCCGAGGTAGGCTCGTGTGTAGCGCTCAGCGGTCGGTGAACGCTCTCCTGGATCTGGTGAGAGAGAGCAGCTGCCGAAGCGCGCTCTTGCTCCAGGGCAAGAGCAAGTGCCCGCTCGCGTCCGCGAGAGGCAGCGAGGGCTGCGAAGATGCCGGAGGTGTCCGCAGCCGTCGAGGCGGTACTGTCGACGCCGTAGGGTGGAGCAGTGGCCGCGCTGTGAGCAGCGACGGCAGTAACAGCGGGACCATCTAGTCTGGAGCCCGTCATGAAGGCAACGGCAGTAGGGCCGGCAAGAGAGGAACCGGCTGCCGGACCAGGCGCTGAGTCGTACGTGCATCGAGGTAGAGCAGCGAGTGGACCGCCTGCTGTAGGACCGGTGGCAGGCTGCGCGTCGGGGAGTGGCACGCCGGCCAGGAAGGAGCCGGCAGCCGGCGGCGCAGGCAGCGCAGGCGCGCCGAACAGAAAGGGCGCGCCGGCCAGCTGCTGCAGCGGCGCAGCAGCGCCGGCCAGCTGCTGCAGCAGCGCAGCAACGCCGGGCCAGGGCGGTGCAGCCGCGCCGGCCAGTGGCCCGCCGACCAGGGGGCCGGCGGCTGAGGAGGCCGCGCCATAGGGAGGGTAGGGGGCAGCTGCTGCGGGAGAGAGGCGTCGGCCAGGGGTCCGGCGGCGGCCGGCGGCAGGCAAGAGGTCGCGCCGGCGGCAGAGGAGGCCGCGCCATAGGGTTAGGTGGCGACGGCAGATGGGGGATTAGGTGGTGGCGGCTAGGGTGGTGGGATTAGGATTAGGATCAAGGTTGATACCATATTAGAGGATAAATGAATGTTTAATTAATCTTAGGGAGGTAGGGTAGATTACATATGTGAGCTGGTACATGGGCTAAGCCCAACACAAAACTCTACACAGTCCAACATTCGTATACCGTATTGCTTTTGGTATTACTGTACATGGCACAGTTGATTGAAGAGTCAATCTTAGGCGCTCTCGTGTTGACCCCTTGATCTGCTATGGCTGCTGCAGCATTTGAACCCTTTTCAGCTTAACAATCTTTTTCGTTTAATATAACATGGTAAATTCAAACGTGAATGAAGTGTACTACTAATAGTAACCCGTCTTTGATTTCTTGGTTCTTCGTTTTTTGTTCTTATGTAGACTAGATGGGATCTGCATCGTCGTCGCTAACGGTGCAGGTAATGATAAGAGATCTACATATATATAGAGAGATGATGGGAGGGGCTTGGGTACTGACCTGCCCATTCCTAATCTCGATGGTGACGAACTGACGACTACTGCCAACAGAGCGTGCCATGGCTGGCCAGTGGGGCGCCGGGTCCACGGACAAGCTGCGAGGCGCCGTCGATTTGCGGCTCCATCGTGAGTTTGCTGGCGGAAAAAGTGGCACACGACGAAAGGTGTAGGGCTTGGTCGGCTCCTCGTCCACGCCGATGGTGGCAAGAAACATCGAAGTGACACAAGCGCGACGCTATAGCCTATACACATCTCTTTATTTTTGTTCCAAGAAATTTTTGTAAGTAGAGACACCAAGTATCGAAGTGAGTCAAAGGTTAGTTAGTTTTTCTCATCTCAGTTTGAAACCAAAAAAGAAGCAAAACCAGAAAGGTTTTACATCTCTCTTTTATTCGTTGTCAAATGCTCATTCATGAATTTGAAGTGGATGTAAGGTCGAATCAATACATATTTAGAGTACAATAAAAACGAATATTCATGTTCACTTCTTGTAATGTGAACGATCTGCTGTCCATAAATTTGCAGTCTCCCAACGCTAAGCACGTTTACCAGTATTTTTCAGTTCCTTCTCGGTGTCAAATCCTTTCAGTTTACAGAAAACGGTAGTCATTTAACCCCAATGAAGGGTAGTCAATAGCTCAATCGAAAGAAGAGCAAATCACCTAACAATATAAAATTTTTCCTTTCCCCTGTATCCGAAATAACTGGATAAGAACGAAGAGCATTCCTATGTTACAAAACTATGGCTTAGTGCCTACTGCAGATTCAACTGCGAAACGCAAGGCTGCAGCCTTGCAGGTATGTCAAAAATAATAAATATTGCATTTCATCACCCAGCTGACTGGCTATAAAATCTTGGGGAATTAAAAGCCTCCATGAAGGCATGTAACCGCTCTAACCATTAAAATGCTCTACAAGCTACAAAGAAATCATATGCTGAACTATTTTCACCAATAATCACCACAAGAACATGTGCCATCTTTGAAATGATGGAACCGATTGATATCTCTGACGATAATCTCCCTTGAAACTATCTGCGAAATGAACTTGATAGCAACATGGCAATCTCTGCATATGCGTAGATTCTTCTTTACTCGAATTGGGGCCCCAGCTGGAGTGCTAATCAACGCAAATGCAACGGCCAGCCTCTCACTGTGGTGAGAAAGAAGCAACTCCTTTTCGCTTCTATCTACGTCGTGGAGATCAACTTCAACATTCGGAACATAACCAGCTTTGCTCATCAGATCTCCCAACTCGTCTAGCTTTATATATATCTCTCGTGTCCTTGGGTGGCTCTTGTCACCAACAATGAAAGTATGCACCTTGTCCTTCACCTCGACCCAGCTCATGGCAGGCTCCTTCCTGACATTACATTCTTTCATTAGCTTTCTCACATTAGACATCTCATCCCACATGCCAGCTGAAGCATATGTGTTCGCAAGCAAGACATGGGTGCCAGACTTTTCCGGCTCTAGGATGAAGAGCTTTTCAGCTGCCATCCTTGCAAGTTCAGGATCTTTATGTACTCTTGAGGCTCCTAGGAGTGCCCCCCAAACTGTGGCGTTCGGTTGGAATGGCATGCTGTTGACAAGCTCCATGGCATCCTCTAGTTTTCCTGCACGGCCAAGAAGATCAATCATGCATGCGTAATGCTCCTCAGTCCTGTCAATTCCAAACATTTCCTTCATTGAATCAAAGTATCTCTTGGCTTCATCAACAAGCCCTGCATGATTACAAGCAGAGAGAACACTAGTCATGGTAATGTGATTTGGGGAAACTCCCTCATCAAGCATTTTATGGAACAATTCTAACGCTCTCTTCCCATGCCCATGCTGTGCAAGCCCTCCAATCATCGCAGACCATGAGACAACTCCTCTCTCCGGCAGGCCAGAGAAAGCCATGTCTGCGTCCTCTATGCTACCGCACTTTGCATAAGTGTACACAAGGGCATTCCCTGCAAACACATCCGAAATGAACCGCCTCTTGATCAGATGAGTATGCACTTGCTTCCCTTGTTCATATGCTGACAGGCTAGCACAAGCATTTAGGAGGCTGCTTAGTACAAAAGGGTCTGGCTCAAGGCCTTTTCTTAGCATCTGCACAAATAGCTTTATTGCGTCTTCACCATGGTCACACTGTGAGAGTGCTGTTATCATGGACGTAAAAGATATGATGTCATCTGAACAGCGTTCTTCAAACACTCTATTTGCTTCAGTGAGGTGGTCACACTTCCAGTATGAATCGATGAGCCCATTGAGAACATGAGAGTCAGACAGGAGACCCATCTTCTCTGCGAGAGCATGAACCTGTCTTGTATGACTGATCGCTTCCAAGCTCGCTGTCGATTTGAGAACAGCAGCCAGTGTTGTCCTATTGATATCGAGAGCAAGCCCCTCATTTCTCATCCTGCAAAAGAGTGATAGGACCTCAACATGCCGTCCACCATGAGAGCAACCTGATATCAGTGCATTCCACAAAATCAAATCCCTTTGGGACATGAAATCAAACACCTTTCTCGCATCATCCAAGCAACCATGCTTTGAATATACGTCAACAAGACCAACCACAATAAATTCATCTGCATCTGCATTGGCCTTGATCATGAATCCATGAATTTGCCAGCCCAAATCAAATGCACCAGCACCAGCGCATGCCTTCAAGACAGTAGACAATGTATACACGTTGGGAACCAAACCTGAGGACTTCATATGCAGCAGCAACTCCAGTGCATGGTGATCATGCCCATGTATCACGCACCCGGAAATGAAAGCATTCCATGAGACAACATCTGCCTCGGGCATCTTCTGAAAAACCACAGCTGCCATTTCAATGTCCCCCGTCTTCGAGTACATGTCAACCAGCGCATTGGCTGTGAAGACATCCTCGTCATACCCCGTTCTGACCACCATGGCGTGCACTTGCCTTCCAGCTTCCAAATCCCTCGACCCCGTGCACGCATTCACCACACAGGAGAACCCGAATTCGTTCGGCCGCACCCCACTCCACACCATCTCGCGGAACACGTCAACAGCATCCTCGCACCGGTCGTTCTTGACGTACGCCGACATCATGCCGTTCCAAGAAACGGCGTTCCGCTCGCCTCCGGCCTCGTCGAACATCCTCCTCGCCTCGTCCGGCATGCTGAACCCACCGTACATGGCCACGAGCGCGTTGGCGACGAAGACGTCTCCAACGAGCCCCGTGGCCACCGCCAGCGCGTGCACCTGCGCGCCGAGGCGGGCGTCAGGCGCGCACTTGAGCACGACGGGGAGCGCGAACTCGTTGCACCGGGCGCCGTGCCCGCGCATGGCGCGGAACGCGCCGACCGCCTCCCGGGGCAGCGCGTTGTTGGAGTAGGAGGTGACGAGCGAGGACCAGGAGACGTGGCACGGCTCGGGGATTTCGTCGAACACCGCTCGGGCGCTGCGCGAGAGGCGGCACCGGGAGTAGAAGGAGATGAGGTGGTTGCGGAACGCGACGAGGAGGCCGGACTTGAGGAGGTAGGCGTGGAGGTGCGCCCCCGTGCGCACCGACCGCGACGTGCCGTAGCAGGCGAGCAGCGGACCGATGCTCTCCGAGCTCCTCATCAGGGAGCATGAGTGCCCGCCGCCGCTGCCGCCGCCGCCGCCCGACAAGACGAGGGCGCGCTTCTGAGTTTTGATGCACCGCTACTCAGGACCCACCTGTCTGCCTCTATGTGGAACATTGCTATTTTCCCCCTCCTTTTATTAGATGGATGTATATACTTATGCGATTGGGGGTCTACACGAAATTTGATCAGTTTTGGTAAGCCCCTGTTTTCTTGTAAAATGATAATCCAATACTTTCAACAATCTGGGATTACTTTACATAAAACAACATGAGGTTAAATTATGAAGATAATATCTGTATTGCACCATCATTTTCATTTCCCAGGAACGCCCTGGAAAGAAGAAGAATTTAGTAGATAAAAAGAACATCCTGCATCCAGGAATATGCCTCATGGGCACCCAGAAGTGAACCCAAAACTGATCCGGCGTCCACCACAAACACGGAGCTGCTACTCTTTATGCGAGTGTGCAAGATATTGGCTTGTGTACTTGTCCACCTTTGGCCCAGTAGAACCATATTTCTGGTCGTAGTACTCCACGCATGCAGAGCCAACCAGTGCAGCCAGAGTTAGAGCCTGTGCATGCAACCTGCAAAAGTCAGCAATTTATGAGATGTTATTGTGGTTTTCAAATAGTAGCGTGATTGACTCAAGTTATAGATAGAGTCATCTGGCATCAATGCTGAGCATATTTAAACACATGCAGTTTCAACATTCCACAACAGATGAAATAGCAATAGGCCATGGGCGCTAGGGGTTTTCACCCACCTGGACGTGTTGCCGATTTAAGCACAAGGAATACAAAAACACTAGCAAGAAGAATTGGATGTTTGTGCCAACATCGAATGCATTCTTAAAAAAATGTTGACCCCATTCTGAATAGCCCTAATGAACACTCTTTAAAAATATAATATTCTAACACTAGTCTCATTACCAGAGGTCCAAAAGCCTTCAGCATGCCCAGACATCTAATAAGCCCTAAAAATCTGCTAAAACTGGGGGCACTGATTTGGCAGCCACTGTTTGGTCACAATGTGGCACAAAAATGGCAAATATTTTTACCTAATGTTGGCACATACTAAAAGTGCAGCAACAGATCAAACATGTGCTAAACTTGACAAATGTGGCAACTCGAATTTAGTACTCTGGCTTGGGCAAAGTGGGCTTGCAGAGTACCAAACATGAAAGTTCACCAGCAATGAGCAAATTAGGAGGACTAGCAGCTAAGCTAAGGGGCACTCAATTTCTTTGGATGCAAAAAAATTCAGCAATCTAAAACAGGCCAATCTTTTTGTATAAGGTACTGACAATATATATCAGTGTTTTGGTTTTTTTTTGCTTCTGGAACTGATAGCACATGCATACAGGCCACAAACAAGTAAACAAAGAGAGCCAACAATAAGAACTGAAGTACCAATGGTTGCCCAAATTACACCAAACAGCTAGCATCAAACAAGTAGCAGCATATGACCAAGAACCAAAATCACTAATGAAGGCAAGAAGCTCCCAAAATCAGGATGCAAAAAAACCAGGTGGATCATCAAGCATAAGTGTGCAACATCCAAGGAGATTCCTGAATTTAAGTTACCGGCGGAATGGCCTAAAGACTAAGAGTTTGTGTAATACTATCTGTCAGTCATTCAACGCTGAATAGAAACTAAAAAAACAAACTTTCACAAATGAAGCAATCTTGCAGGCTTCTAAATCGTTTTCCTTATACAAAAGGAATCGAAACCAACCATTTCCTTACTGGCTCCGTGGCCCATTAAAACAGAGGCATAAAAATATCCAATGTATCCTCGTTGCGCCAAACATCACCTACCGTATAACCACTCAAAATTACAACAATTAAAACTACTAATTTGTTCAGACAAATTGAAGCAAAGAGGTAGCATCAAGGAAGTCTGCGGAGATTTGCTGCAGATTACGGGCAACGCAGGTTGGTTGGGCAAGTTCATAACACAGATTAAATCATAAAAAAATGGATTTTCAAAAAAGAATCATACGGACAGATAAAAAAGATTTATCATTTTAGTAATATAGTATTTAAAACCAATATTGTGCTGTGAAGAAAATCAAAACCAGTCTAGGCATTGCATCTTCGAGAAAAAAATAAATCAACTGTGTTGTTCATGTTTATGGTAATAGAATACGTCGTACACTGTAATAGATGAACGATCACAAATTAAAAGGAATGGAATTAAATGCCGAAAAAAATAATCCATACCTTGCGTGGATAATCTTGACGCTGGTCTTCATATTGGGCCGCGACCAGTTGTAAGCGATCGAACCGCTGATCCCAGTGAGCCAGAGGCAACCTTTAATCCAACAACATTTCGCAACAATCAGAACATAATACATTCAGAAGGGGTGAAATAATGTCGCAATTGAACGGAGGGGGAGGGGGACAACTTTTCCTCCGAAATAACTCGGGAAACAGAGAAGTTTGGTAGGAGATTCGTTACATAATCTTGTGAACAGAACTGTGGAACACCTAAAGATAATATGACTTGCAGGGATGCGGGATACATCAGAATCCAAGCCCGGACAGATAGATCCGGGAGAAGAAAACGAACCCGCAGGAAACGAGCGAGGCGTTACCTACGGCCCGGAGCTTGTGCTCGACGACCCACTTCCTCATGGATTCGATCTTGCTCGGGGTCTCCGCCATTTCCTTCGCCTTCTTCTCTTCGTCGCTGCTAATTTCCGCCCTCCTTTTCTTTTCCAATGAAGTCTCTTTTTTTTTTCTTCTCTCGTTTCGATACGGAGCTCTGTCCCGCTCTTCTTAAATACCGGAGTTTGTTTCTTTATGGTTCTCGGAATAAGTTAGAATTCGTTTAGTGCCCACATGGACCAGGATTCCTTACACATGCCACCACTTGATTAAGGAGGATATTTTATTCCAATTCTTGGGACAGAAGAAAAGGACAGTCGTATTAAGACAGTTGCAAATTTGCTTTGCTTCTCACCCCATCTGTGGTTGGTGGCACTTTCGAATTAGATCTACCATGGGAACACTTCACACTTGTAGCATTTGTTGATACAATTTGACACCATGTCATTACTATTTCATCTCAATATTTGGGGCAAACATGCATTCTGGTATGAGCTAGGTGCCTTAAATTAACATTATATCTCGATATCCATTGCATTAGTATCTGTAATAATTTTTTTCATAACTTGAGGCCGACCACGATTTTAATAGTTCTTTTCTTCACTTTATAGTGCTAAACATAATTCATATCTTCGTATCGACCGGGGAGACTCGATATTGTGGACTCTCACATCTAATTCAGTATGTTCGAAAAGACGTCATCGCTAGAAGTTCTCACTGGATGACTTATGTCTTCCCCCTTGTTTGAGTAATAAGAAATGGAGTGGAATGGAGTGAAAAATAAACTATTTTTTATTCTAATCCCTTTCAATCCACCTCGAATGGAGAGTATTTGGTTGTATCCAAACAAGCCCTCAATGTTCGAAAAGTCCTCGACTCGTTTTGTTAGAAGGTGCATATATGTTGTACCACATACTTTCTCACAGATTTCATCAATCTTGTATTTTTTAGACTGTGTGGAGGTGCGAAACGTGCATTTTTGCTACAGAAAAGAAGCGAAAGCACGTGCCCCTTTTGCGGTCACTCACACGAGGGCACCTACGCAACTTCATTCAACGGCCTGGGCTGGGAAGGTGTAAACCGAGCAGAAACCAACCCAACCCAACAGCAGCATCACGTTCGCGTTTGGGTCGGCGGGAAAAGAAAAAAAAACAACCGGGCTAGATACACCCACCTACTACGCGGGCCCACCCACGCGGTCGGCGCTCCGGCCCGTCCGAACCCGCCGCAACAGCTCGTACCGTACCGTGCCGTGCTGAAACGCGCGCCTGTGGCCTGAGGCGGGACGGCTTCGAGTGCCGCGTGCTGCGGATTCGTCGAGTTGTTTGGACGCGGTAGTGGTGGCAGCCAACTCGGGCTCGGGCTTTCTTTCCCGGCTGTTCTGTTCGCGGATTTGACCGGCCCGGTAATCCGGTGTGCCGGAGGGTGGTTTCGAGGTGACCAGGTTGGACCAACACCAACTTGACCCGACCCCGACTGACCTGTCCTCCTGATCAAGGTCATCTTCTGAACAAAGCCTTTGGTCAACTCTCGGTTAACAGCCAGGCCGAGTCGTTTATATGACAGCATCTCCAGTGGTACAAAAAAAACAAGGGGCCTAATTTCTTTTTAAGCAAATCTATTTCATCCTTAGAGCAGATCGAAGTCAATTTCCCTACTCATTTAATTTTTGGTTTAGAGGAATTATTATGAAATGTATTGCCTACCTATGAAGAAAAATGATGGGCCTAAAGCTTCCCCTGAACGTACGTATCCGCTCGCAGACTGAACGTCCAGCTGGGCCGCGCACGCATGACGGCCCAACTACTCACTTGGAACGCCCTCTCGCCAGTACAGTACGGTAGCGCGGGCGGGTTCCCGAGGGCGGCAAAGCGAGCGTAAACCCCTCTCCGCCGCGCGGCAGGCGTAGGGTTTAGCGCGGGGCGGGGGGGATGGCGGGAGGCGTCGGGCGCGGGGACTCCTCGCCGGCGATCAGGCCGATCAGCAAGGCGGTGGTGCACCGCATCTGCTCCGGCCAGGTCATATTCGACCTCTCCTCCGCCGTCAAGGAGCTCGTCGAGAACAGCCTCGACGCCGGCGCCACCTCCGTCGAGGTCGGCCTCAAGGCCTACGGCGAGGAGTGGTTCAAGGTCGCCGACAACGGATGCGGCATCTCGCCCGCCAACTTCCAGGTGAGCTGCTCCAAACGGAAGGAGCTCCCCTCCCAATTTCGCCTCGGGTGTAACTGCGGATATCTAGTTGCTAACCAAGTTGCTGGCTCTTAGGCGCTCGCTCTTAAGCACCACACGTCCAAGATATCGGATTTCTCTGATCTCAACTCCGTGGTCACATTCGGGTTCCGGGGGGAAGCACTGAGCTCGCTCTGCGCCCTGGGCAAACTGACGGTTGAGACGAGGACCAAGGATGAGCCCGTCGGGACCCATTTGGAGTTTGAGCACTCAGGCGTGGTGGTTAACGAGAGGAAGACAGCACGGCAGGTGGGCACCACGGTGACCGTCGAGAGATTGTTCTCAACCTTGCCGGTCCGCAGCAAGGAGTTTAGCAGGAATATTCGGAAGGAGTATGGGAAGGTGATATCGCTGCTGAACGTGAGTTTTTTCTTCTGTTTCACTCTTTAAGATGATTTACTTGCGACTTTTGTCACTAATTGTTGCGCCTCACATGTGCTAGGCTTATGCCTTGATTGCCAAAGGGGTCAGATTACTCTGCACAAACATTGTTGGCAAAAATTCTAAAACGGTGGTGCTTAGAACTCAAGGAAGCAGTTCAGTGAAAGACAATATCATTACTGTATTTGGTTTACCCACTTTCAAATGCCTGGAGCCTTTCAGTGTAACCGTCTCAGATGGCTGCCGAGTAGAAGGTTTTCTCTCAAAACCAGGACCTGGTACTGGTCGCAATTCAGGAGATAGACAGTTTTTCTATGTGAATGGCAGACCTGTTGATATGCCAAAGGTGACTAAACTTGTGAATGAGCTGTACAGAAGCTCAAATGCCAAACAGTGTCCTGTAGCTATCCTCGATTTCTGTATACCAACTGCATCCTATGATGTCAATGTCGCACCTGATAAGAGAAAAATTTTCTTCTCGTCTGAGAGTACGCTTTTGCAATCTTTACGTGAAGCTATTGAGAATCTATACAGCCCTCAACAGTGCAGTTTCTCCATCAACCACATCAAAGATCCTGAAAAAGAAGGGGATCATAATGACAGCACACATTTGATAGCAGAGGGGGATGCGTCATCTCATGATGATGACGACGAGGAAGAAACGGATAGCGAGAATCAGGTTTCACCAGAGAATGAGAAAGTATCTTCTTCAGGGACAAGAGTAGCCATTCAAGCCACATCTAGGGATTCAAGCCCCTTGGCAGGAGGCCCAACCACTCAGGTTGATAGATCTTCTTGGATTCCATCCTTCTCGTATGAGCAGCCAAAAATATCGCCTAAAGAAGGAAAAAGCTATGCATCAGGAGCAAGTCGTTTTAGAACTGGGTTTGCTGCAAAGTCAAGCCATTCGAGTACTGTTCAGTCTTCTATTATGAACTTTGTGTCGTTGAACAAGCGGAAACACGAAGATGAGTGCAATCTTATCTCTGAAGCTCCTGTGCTGAGAAGAGGGACATGCTCAGAAGAAAAGAGTATAACAAGTTTGGAAGAAAACTTTGAATCAGTAAACAAGCGGAAGGACGTAAACGATTGCAATATCATTTCTGAAACCCCAGTTCTGAGAAGAATGGCATGCTCAGAGCAAGAGAGGAGAAAAAGTTTAGAACAAAACTTTGTGTCACTAAACAAGCAGAAGCAAGAAAACAATTGCGGACTCATTTCTGAAACTCCAGTGCTGAGACAAGGGCCACTCTCAGAACAAGCGAAAGGAACGAGTTTGGAAGCAAATTCACCTGCTGTACTAATCTCAAGCATAGTTAATATTCCTGAGTTCAATTTGTCTCAGGAAACAAGCTCTTTACAACAAACTTCTGCACGATCATCGGTCTCTGAGAGGACAAATTTTTCACCACAGCATTCCAAACCTCCTAATATTGTTATCCATGGTATGGAAGTGCCTCAAGGTCCATATGATGTTCAAACTATAGAACCTGATATGGTAAGCAAACTGTTTTGTAGTTAGATATGCAGACCTCCCCATTAAATTTTTTGAGATAGGTCTGCTGTGAAGGTCTTACTTGTTTTTGCCTCTATTCTTACTTTGCTTGCTCACTTGTTCTTGACACTCCTGTTAAGTACTTTCTCTGCAATTATACATTTAGAGTTAATGGTGAATTCTGAACTTGGAATTGATAATGCGCCATTCATCTACTTTTGGCATATTACTAGTTTTGAAAATAAATTACGACACCTTTTTAGTGTTCTGAAATACAGTATCTTTTAACCCCACTCCTTTTTTTTTACTTCGATTAACTAGGCCTGACTGCTGAATCCTTGCAGGATGAACAAATTGATCCATGTCTTCCAAAGTCTGCTGCTCCCACAAAATTTTCAGAAGTGGAACTTAAGAACACATTGGCCGACAGTCCTTTGTCTGATCCTAAGGATTATGATAATGACACTGCAGGATGTTCAACATCACTAAGATATCCTGTTACGCAGTTTACAGTTGCTGAGCTTAGGAGAAGAAAAAAGAATGGTTTTATGTTATCTCATGCAAATAAAGCATATTGTCTTGAGAGAACTACTAGGTAACATTCTTGTTGCTATTACAAAGAACTTAAGCTGTACAATTTTCTTTTATCGTCTCCCAAATGACTTATTTCATTGCATGTTTGTAGGTTTTATAAAGCTGCAACACTGGATATTAATATACCCTTGGGTGATGAGGCAAAATCAAATTCATTAGCTGCAGCCACCAATGAATTGGACAGACTTTTCAGTAAAGACGATTTTGGAGAAATGGAGGTGGTTGGCATAATTTTATGAAATGATACTATAAATATATCATGAGTTCATGGACGGAATTGGTTTCAGCTATCTCAGTGATGCCCTTTTCTCGCAATGGCGAATTTGGGCACATTGACCCTGGAGATAGAAACTAGCTTGCATAAATAAAAATAGAAGTGAATAATATTATAACATTTTCTTAATGCATATCCATTCTTTCAAAGTAAATTGCTGTATTAAAATATTGTATTGCACATGATTGTTTTTTTGGAGCTAAATGTTTTATATTCAGGTTGTCGGGCAGTTTAATCTTGGTTTTATCATTGGGAAGCTCAACCAGGACCTGTTTATTGTAGATCAGGTATCTTAAATACTCTATACTGTGACACCATAATACAAATATCTGGAAATGTGAGTTGAAACTTGCAAGATGCCTCATTTGTAATGATTGAAGTTTGTCTTTGTTATTAGCATGCTGCTGATGAGAAGTACAACTTTGAGACCCTTTCACAGTCAACAACTTTAAATATACAGCCTCTTCTCCAGTGAGTAAGCAAACCCATCATTTTCATATGCTATTTCTGTAAGCTAAACTACTCAATTATAACTTTATGTCGTAGTTGGGTATTCCCAATATGACCCAAAATTGGTAACATCATGTCATCATGTTTGTTTGTATCATTTGCCATATGCCTCAGTTGTAATGGGTATTTGCCATTATATCCAAATATAGGCCACTTACACTTGATCTATCACCAGAGGAAGAAGTAATTGTTTCTATGAACATGAGCACTATCAGGTACTCGACTGTCTTGCTTTCATTTGGCCACTCAGCTGTTGGATAAAACAATTGATGAATCTATATCCTTATGCTGTAACATCCAGTCGATGATGAGGTTCTTGTTACATAAGAAAAACAATCAGCTTTTTTCTGTTGGAATAACATGCACATTGTTATCTTGTATTTTATTTAACATCTGTCCATAATTAAAAAATTCAGATATCCATGTGTCACTTTTTTATATATACTAATTTAGTTTTCTCTATTTGTTTTGAAATCAATAGTACACTTTACATTCCTATTGAAAGGTCTGTCTTTAATTAATCATAATAATTTTGAAAGTATCAAGTCATGCCTGGCAAGATTTCAAAGTGCCAGTCTTTTGTATTTTCCAATCTATCTATTTATTTGGCAAAAGACCTTTTCCTCTCTCATGGTACCTTGGATTGATGGAAAACATAATGCATTTTTTCTAACATCAGTTATAAGTAATACTGAGCAAACTATTGTTGCAATGTTGACTCTATTGGAGTGGAAATGATTTCTCTGTTAATAATGCAAGGGGTATTGTGGTCCTTTGAGTTGGGCTTCATAGCCTATATATGTAACCCCCCCTTGCATTATTAACACAGAAATCATTTCCACTCCAATAGACTCATTTGTATCTTCACTCTTAATTTTCAGAAAAAATGGTTTTGTTAGACTGTGTGTGTCAAGGGGTATTGTGGTCCTTTGAGTTGGGCTTCATAGCCTATATATGTAACCCCCCCTTGCATTATTAACAGAGAAATCATTTCCACTCCAATAGACTCATTTGTATCTTCACTCTTAATTTTCAGAAAAAATGGTTTTGTTAGACTGTGTGTGTCAAGGGGTATTGTGGTCCTTTGAGTTGGGCTTCATAGCCTATATATGTAACCCCCCCTTGCATTATTAACAGAGAAATCATTTCCACTCCAATAGACTCATTTGTATCTTCACTCTTAATTTTCAGAAAAAATGGTTTTGTTCTGGCGGAAGATTTGCATGCTTCCCCTGGTAACCATTATCTTTTGAAAGCTGTGCCGTTCAGCAAAAATATAACTTTTGGTGTTCAAGGTATTACTTATCCTTTACATGTCAGAAGCGTCTTTTTTTGTGCATGCCAGACATGGCCTTATTCTAATTTCACTTGATTTAGATGTGAAGGAGCTTATCTCCATGCTTGCCGATAGTCAAGGAGACTGTTCAATAATCAGTAGCTATAAGCATGATAGAACCGATTCTGTCTGTCCTTCAAGGGTCCGTGCTATGTTGGCTTCAAGGGCTTGCCGAATGTCTACTATGATCGGTGATCCACTGACAAAAGCTGAGATGAAGAAGGTAATTCCAATTTTAATAATCTTTTCATAGACTTCTATGCTACTTAAATGTCGTTTCTATCTTTTCAGAAGCATATGTAATTCTTCATGCCAATTTGTGCTGTTCACTGAAAGATAAGCATCCCCTTAAAATACTCAATATGATGCACTTTTGCTTTTGCATTTCAGATACTTAAAAATCTAACAGGATTAAGGTCTCCTTGGAACTGTCCACACGGGAGGCCAACAATGCGGCACCTAGTTGATCTGCATGCTATAAAAAACAAAGGTAAGAGTGGGTTCGCCAGTTATCTCTTCACTTCTCTAATTACGTGTCTATCACAAGAAAATTCTCTAGTTCCACTAGCCAAGTGGGGGCAGCCAATACTATAAAAGGGTGTACCCAGTGCTGAAAGCTCCCACATAATTTGAGGTCTGTGGAAGGGGATTTCTAGGCAGTCTCCCCCTTGCTTAATTTGCAAGAAGGCTGATTCAAACCCAGGGCATGTGGATATTATATGCTTGTTTATGGTACTCTGCTCCAAACGAATCTGGATCAGATGGATTTCAAAACCAGTAGTTGCACATAACTGCAAGTCTTCAATCACTCGAATGCATGTGGTGCTCCAAACAAAATTGGATCAGATGGATTTCCAAACCACTAGTTGTACATTGCTGGAGTCACTCATTTACTCACACATAATACATTTTGTTAGAGGGAACACCAGGACACTGGTGTTCTAAGCACATTATGTAAAAGAAAAAAAGGAAACTCTTGTACAACAAGAACAAGATGCCTATCTTAATAATTTATAGAACATTTACGGATTCTCCTTGAGCAGTTTTGTTATTACTTTTTCAGCATATTCAGGTTCACTGCTTATATTCTTAAAACACATGTTTGATGTCTGCCTTCTCATAACTATGCAAATGTTTTTGGGGATACCCGGTTAATTTGTCTCAGTTCTTGCATGAAGTTGTGCTATCCACACCAAATGTTTTTAGTTTGTTTTCCAGATCAGTAATCTTTTGAAGTAATCGTACAATAATCTGATAAAAGAACACCCATTCACGTTCTCTGAATCCTAGGTGGAAACTCCTTTTATGTCATATTTATTAATCTCTTTCTAATGCTGCGAAGGTTCTGCAGGGTTAGATGCTGTGCTTTGACAACGCCCCAGCTGATTTGCGGACATTATGCTGTGGGCTTATGCCGTGCCAGTTTTTGGTGCTCCCAACGGAAGAAGGTTTCCAATTCCATGGCCAATGTAGCTCGTGTAAATTATAACGCGTTGTGTGTGCTTATGCGCACCTGTTGTAAATCAACGGCGTTTTTGTCCATGGACGATGTTTTATTTTGGCGAAGAAAAGCTTTTGCTGGGCGAGCTGAGTGATTATTACCGTCAGTATATTTTCCTATATTGTTTATAGTTCCCTTGTTTCATGTGATGGATGGGCCAATAATATTTGGATTTGGATTTTGTTACCAGCCACACGCCCATGAAGGTTCTGTTAACGGCCCAGTTTTGTAGATACGGCCTATTGCAAGTCCAAGTCGTAGACAAATATCTCCAACCTCTAGTCCATCAATCTCTCTTCGATGACCGAACCAGTAGGCGAACTAAAGCACCGAACACTTACCCCCGGCGGTGGAACTTTCTCTCTCAAAATACTTGATTTAGCTTTACTGTCAAAACATTGACCATAAGGTTTATCAATACATTTACAAGTATCTTGAAATATTTTCTCTGTTCCAAAATTATTGTTGTTAAGATAAAACTCTAATTCAAAGTATATATTATTGTATAAAATAGCAGTTCTCTCAAAGGAAGGTGGTGGCGCCACCGCCACAGTAGTAGTAACTGTGACCGTTCATTGCGACAGCCGTTCGATCCAACATATGGCCCACCTGTCTGTCAGACATAGGCAATTACGGTACGGAGCGCCGTTCCGCTCGATCTCCACCGTCCGCGTAATCCTGCGGCTCTCCCTGTCTGCGCCCGTCCCTCGCGGTCGCGGCGCCCACCCCACGCCGTTCTCCGTCTCCCTCCCACCGTCCACCCTCGAAGCTCCAGAACCCTAGCCATGCAGAAGCAGACGGGCAAGTCCGGCGGCGGCGGCGGCACGCCGGCGAAGCGCGGACGCCCGTTCGGGAGCGCCGCCGGCGGCGGAGCCGCGACCGCGGCCGCAGCGGCAGCGGTCGGCGACCCGGGGGCGCCCGCCGCGCTGGTCGGGCCGTCGCTCCAAGTCCTCTCGGCGCTCTCAGGTAATCTGCTCCTTACTCTCCTCCTGCAATTTCACTGACGCTGAGATTGTGTGGGATTCTAGGGTGTACATCAGAAGGAACTGGAGTGTCAGACCTGTGAATCGGTTGCTGCTAGGGCCTAGGGGTCGATTCGTCAGAGGAAATTAAGGGCCATAGACTGTGAATAAGCCTATGATTTAGCTGAACCTGCAATGAGTTGAGTAACTAGTTGCCTGGTACTGATATTCGGGATATAGGTTATGCCTCGGGAGCCTTAAGACTTGCTCATCCGAGTGCACATTATGTGGAGAGGGGAGCATGTTGGTGTCTTAAGAAGCAATAATAATCCGGCAGAGAGCTCCATTAACAAGGCCAGTGGTTTGTAAGCAGAATTATTGTGTTTACTCTCGAATAAATCTCGTGGGGAGAATAACTGCCAGTATTCAAAACATGATATATATTGCAAAGGAGATAGAAATTACCATTCTGCTTCTCCCTTCAGGTTTAATCTCATTTCTTAGCTTCAAGTACCAAAGTTTGTGTGTAGTATAAAAATTGATCTCACTAGCAGACCTTTTTATCGAAACAGTTTGATACCGTAGGATACTAGTAAACCACAAGATTTATAATATACATCTTCATGGTTAGACACATATTTAGGCTTGGATGATGCAGCAGAATACCAGCCAAATCTACAGCTGTTAGAGTTAATCTTGTTTTTGGATGCAAGTTGGTTTGAGGCTGGCGGGTGCGGCTGAGGAGTCCACACCGTAGTGGTCTAGCCTCTAATTTAGGAAAGAAATAAAAAGTCCTAGAGATAGAAATAGTTGTTGCAGTTTTGGAATAGGTTTATAGAGTCCTAGTAGAGCAGGAATAGGTTTATAGAGTCCTAGTACATAGGTTTGTAATATGTTTTACATTTCTTTTTGGACTCTCAAACTTGGAAAACTTATTTTATTCGCAAAGCTGACAGACCACATCATGTTAGAACTGTACTCACCTTGTTTGTGATTCCGCCTTCCGTTCTATGTCTTATCGTTGAAATAAATTGGGGAGTGTATTGTTTGACAGAGATGATCTACATGTTCCGTGCTATGAGCTTGGAATGCTCGAGTTTTTTAGTTGCACTTTATCATTGTCATTGTTAGCACTGAGACAAGATCATCTCATGTTTTTTGTGCTTTGCTCAGATCAGAACAACAAAAGAATTGTCCTTGCATTGCAAAGTGGGTTGAAGTCAGAGATATTGTGGGCATTGAATGCACTCACAGTGCTCTCATTTAAAGAGAAGGATGACTTTCGACGGGATACAACACCTCTTTCTAAAGTTCCTGGGCTCTTAGATGCTCTTCTTCAAGTTGTATGTTCTCAGTCCTATCTCCTCTTTCCGGTTTGATTTTTTGTTTGGTTACGCTGTGCTAATGTTAGTGTGCTCTTCTTGTAATGGATTTGAAAAATATTTAAGCGGGCTAGCATTATCCTTTGCATAAGCATCAAGGACAAGGGTCATAGTATCATGCATACTACAGAATTTAGCATCATTGTCAACAGTAGCCATAAGCACAATCAAGGGGGGCGTTTTATTTTTTCCACATTATTTAACTGGGTGCTCGGGCTTTCAGTCGTGAAGCAATGTATTATGACTTTTATCTAATTTGATCCATATGTTTTTTCCCCAAATAGATTATACTACACAGTTGATTTTCATAGAAAGAAAGAGTAAAATGTTGTCCAAGGGCTATCACTTTCGTTTTACATTTCCATTGTATGCTTAACATCTTGTACAGATTGATGACTGGAGAGATATTGCAATGCCTAAGGACCATATG
Organism: Neostapfia colusana; assembly: GCA_030760725.1. Taxonomy (NCBI): domain Eukaryota; kingdom Viridiplantae; phylum Streptophyta; class Magnoliopsida; order Poales; family Poaceae; genus Neostapfia; species Neostapfia colusana. The sequence continues at coordinate 82,574,703 of JASWHV010000014.1, read as the reverse complement.
AAACCAGCCAGAGAAAGAACTTTGGGTGTTAACACAACACTTTCGGGCTTTGGTCAGGAGAACATGGAGAAAGTCTACTCAGACACTGACACGTATGTTGTTGCTAGGAATCTAGGATTATCAAGATAATGCTAGCCCATCTCAGTTTCCATGGTTCTTGCTGCCATACTTATGTTCTTCTCAATGTGATAATTACAGTAATTCAAATGATCAATCAAAAACTGAGGACTCCAGTGTCACGAAAAAGCGCTCTACAAGCTTCTTGTTTGATGAAGATGGCTTGTTTAACAATGATGATGAAGGGCGATTAGAAAGACAGCAATGCGCTGTTGCAGCCTCCAATATCATCCGCAATTTCTCTTTTATGCCGGAAAATGAGACTGTCATGGTTCAGCATAGGCACTGCTTGGAGACTGTATTTCAGTGCTTAGAAGACCAGAATAGAGGTAAAGCTATAAATTTTGTTCCTCACTTTCAGTTGCGTGCATCTACATTTTGCTCCTTTTCTGCATTCGTCTATTGTTTTTTATTTCTTATTTAAAAGGTTGATTTGCACATCCTTGAATGTGTATGTATAAATATAGGTTTGTGGTTTTCATAGGTTGTAATTTTGTCTTGATCAGTTATTACCTATATTTCTCTGGTTCATTTAGGCTACGGGTTAGTACATATACATTCTACAAGCTAAAACTGGAAGCTGAATTATCTCATTATGTGTGAAAATAAGGATGGGGCAAAAGCCACATGTTTGTTTTCTGTATATTTATATCGAATATCCTTGGTAACTTGAACGTGTCATATCCAGGGACTGCCCGTTTATGACACGACATTTCAGATGCAGTTAATTTTCCAGCAGATATTTACATACAAAAATAACCTTTTTATTTTTACCATTTAACAGAAGATGATGAGCTTGTAACAAACATGCTGGAGACCCTTGTCAATTTAGCACCTGTGCTGGACCTGAGAATCTTCAGTTCATCAAAGCCATCATTTATTAAAATGACGTGAGACATGACTTTAAACAGTATTTCCCCTCTCTTATCGTTGTATATGGATGCTTATTGTTTTTGCCTCTTTTTGCCAAAGTAGTGAAAAACGTGCTGTTAATGCTATAATGGGCATGCTTGCATCTTCAATAAAGGCATGGCACTGTGCTGCTGCTGAATTGATTGGGCGACTGATAATAAATCCAGACAATGAGTCATTTCTTCTTCCTGTCATTCCACAGGTAATGTTTTTTCTTGGCATTCTTTCCTTTAGTTGTATGTACTGTTGTAGTTCTACGCTATGCAGATGGATCTAAATAATGCTATCCATTTCTAGGCTGTGCAGTTTCATACTTACATTGTTGTGCTTGAAACAGATATACAAGCGGCTAGTTGACCTCTTGAGTGTGCCAGCATATGATGCACAAGCTGCTGCTGTTAGCGCACTCTACAATGTGGCAGAAGTGAATATGGATTGCAGGCTAAAGCTTGCCAGTGAACGATGGTAAAATATCTGTTTCATACAATTAGATATAGCATACTAATATTGAAGAAGCAGAATTAACAATCTGGGAATTTTTGCTTTCCAATGTCAATTAAACCAGGGCTGTTGATAGACTCTTGAAGATTGTGAAGGCTCCACATCCTGTGCCTGAGGTTTGCAGGAAGACATCGATGATACTGGAGAGTCTTGTCTCTGAACCTCAAAACAGGATGCACCTCCTTGTGCACGAGAATACATTTGCTGAGATACTGACGACAGAAGGGAAATACTCTGACACATTTGCTCGAATCTTATATGAACTGACTGCAAGACCAAGCAACAAAGTGACATCGGGGCATGCGATCTGGGGAAACATAAACTGATGCGTCTGCTGGCCCCCCTGAAAATTGTTAAAATCTAGATGGCTTGTAATGTAGGTACTTTGTTGACGGTGTATTTTCTGACTGTATGTAAAATGCTCTTAGCTGTATCTAATTGCTAGACTTGCAGCTTGGCACCTTGACCTAATCCAAAGACTTAATTTTCACTCTTCCCCCATCTATTTATTTTAGTACTTCTGGTGGGCTCTAAATCCTAGATTGCTCGGTACCGTAGCACGTACCTGGTACGCATTTTGCTAGAATTTCGTTGCCTCAATTCCCTAGATATGAACATGTGCTTTGAGCTGAAGCAACTGGAATGCTGTCCCGGTAAGCAATAAACATTCGGAGGACAGGTTAATCTGACGTTACTACAAATATGGCGAATGAATACATTCTGATCTCTTTGTTTGAGTTCATTAGTTATGTTCAGTATAGTTCGATGGAGATCTACAGGCAGACGCAATGAGCGCCTGTAAACATTCCAGCTCTGGCTAGAAATCTTCAGCTCCAACAACAACGAGATGCCTTCTGCAGTTTGCAGCCCAGCAACAACTTTGGCAAGTTGGCTTGATCCCAAGCAAAAGGCAAAGTGGCGAGGCATGTTTCCTTTGGTTCAACTGCTCAAAGTTTCAGACCAGATAAGCAAAGCCCAGGCATTCCAAGTTAGAAAGATCCTAGTACAGGATCAGGACTAACTTTTTTTTTTTAAAAAAAAAGAGGATCCGGACTAACAGGGACACTGCTGAAGAAAAAAAAAAAGAGAATATAAAGGCCTCACACTGCAAATTCCTGCTAGCTATTTTCTAGAAACTTCACCGGGTGGTTACACACAGAGGAATGGTCAGCAGGAAACAACTAAACGACACATGGTAAGATAGAGTTCCACAGAATTCTATGACATTAATACTTATATAAAAAATTGAAAAGAAAGGGCGAGTCTGATTTTTTATCGGTCGAAAATAGAAGTTTTTTACAGTCAATGTATTGATAATTTTTTAATTAGTATATAATTCTACAAAAATAAAAAATATAGCTGATAACAAATACACAAATGTTAAAATAGATCAGACGTCTCCTACGTTTAATAAAAAAGATCTAAATTTTAATCGATGGGAAAATTTCGTAAAAATAAAAGGTGTTCTTCCTCCGGTGTCCGGTCCGCCACCCGCTTCGCTCCATAACACCACACGTCCGCCTCCCAGCGGCACCTGCCCGGGCCGGGATCCGACGCCCCTTGGAAATGGCCGCCTTCCCTCTATCGCTCCTCCTCTCCCTCCTCGTCGCCGTCGTCTCCCCTTCCGCCACCGTCGCTCCCGACGCTGCGGCCGTGGTGTCGAGGATCGCCTTCGGCTCCTGCGCCAACCAGAGCGCGCCCCAGGTGCCCGACGGAACGCCCGCTTGAGCGCTCCGCTCCTTCTCGCCCCCGTTTGCCGTGAACCTGACGACATGTTTGGTTTCCGTTCTTCTCTGCAGCCCGTCTGGGACGCCGTCGCGGGGTTCGACCCGCAGGTGTTCATCTGGCTCGGCGACAACGTCTACGGCGACAACAAGCGCCCGTTCCGGGTGTTGGGGAGGGAGCGCACCGTGGGGCCCTGGAAGAACGCGCCGCGGTTCTACCCGTCCACCGAGGAGGAGCTGCGGGGGAAGTACGAGCTCGCCAAGGCGCAGCCGGGGTACGCCAGGCTCAGGGAGAAGGCTCAGGTGAGCTACCGGCAGGCTCTCTCTGCTGCTTGGTCGCGGCATTGATCGCTAGGTGTAGTTCAATCGCGAAATACTGTTTTCTGTTGGCTTCACTGTTAATTAGTTCCAGAATTTATGTGAGATTTTGGTTGTTCGTCTTAATAAACTCTAAAATGATTGGTTTGTTTGTGTCTTGTCAGTCGCTCCACAAGTCCAACAAGGTTGTTGCGATGGGTCGGGGGACCGATTCTGTGCCAGTGGATTGTGTGTCCTTTTAGTGTTACAGTCAGCATTTCAGCGTTATGATCATAGTGTCAAATCATTGGACGGCAGTAAAGAGTACTCCCTCTTGTTATTAATTATTGACGTTAGGACAACATTTCTAGTTCATTTTTTAACCGAAAGTGTTGTCCCAACTACATCAATACAAAACCAAAGGGGGTACTGGTCAAGTATATTAACATGTTTAGGAATGTCTATAAATCTCTGGAACTTATGAAGAGTTTGGAACATTAAATTATCTTTCCACCTTTACAGAACTCGGTATAATTATTGTTCACTCAAATGTGCAGGTTATCGGAACATGGGATGACCATGATTATGGATTGAATGACGCTGGAAAAGAATTCAGCGGGAAAGTTTTCACTCAGAGGCTTATGTTAGATTTTTTGGACGAAGCTGAAGATAGCCCACGGTATATACTAATTCTTTTATGTCAATTTTTTTCACGTTCAGAACATCTTTTGTGTGTGTGGTATTGAGCCAATTGGTAATATTCTGTTTGTACAAAGCACAGACCTACTTTTTTGCATATCTTGTGCCCACTTCCACTACTTCTATTTCTCCATTGAAAAACAAGCATCTTTCACTGGAAATACTGTATGTCACCAACACTATATTTGTGACTAATTCATCTAAAGCAATTAGCTTGTAATTGAGTTAGCAGCATCTGTGATCTACTTTGTATTTGATATATTCTCTGCTCATCATACAGGCTTTGAGTCAATTAAGCTACTGGACTGTGTCTCGACTCAAAATGGTCATTCTTGGTCTTAGTTTATTTCATTGCTAATTTATTGACAGTGTATTAAAATGTTCTTCATGGTCTGGCTAGACATTTCGTTATAGATTTTATGTTATGCACACATACAGTTGTACACCATCAGACACCTCATAATCCTCTATTCTTATTTTATTAGGAGGAAACAAGCTGGTGTTTATACCTCATATATGTTTGGTCCTGATGGAAAACGGGTGAAGGTGAATCGCTTTTGACATTGATATTTCTAGTGAATGAAATCCAATTTATAAAAACTTGGTCCCCAGTAAGTCCAGGCTTTGAAAGTATTTGCGGTCAATGTTGCTTTTCCTGTACACACAATCCTTTTTGATACATGCTCAGTTGGTACTGCATTATGCTAAAATCAGATCTAGAAGTTCCCTAAAATGTAGGGTCATGTACTTTTCTCACAGCTATTTCTGCTATATGTTTGGTTGCAACATAAGTATCATGTTTATTAGTTTGTAATTTGCATATTGTAGACCAAGAATTACTACTGTGGTACTGCTGCTACCACACTGCACCGTGAAAGATCAGGCATTGATCCATTTTGTTGGCTATGCATCAGGCATAATGTTGCAAATTCTACTAAAATGATATGTACAACTTTCCTGAATTCTCCAAACATTAGCAAATACTCCCACCGGTTTTAATTTGATTTAGTTAGGACAAGTTTTTTAGTGTAAAAATGAACTAAAAGTGTTGTCCTAAATGTCATCAATAAACCAGAGATAGTATAAGGTAGTTTATTGTCTATAAAAAAAGAGATTGTACTTGACTATATTGCAGTTTGAGCGTGACCTTAAAATCTGATAGATATATGGAATATATGCTCCCCTTATATCCCCAACATTTTAGAACTTCCTATATACCCTGTTTTGAACAGGCTATTTACCTTTTTAAATTTAAGGTTAGTACACAACTAGTCATATAATTGTCATGTCAACACATTGTAAAGCAGCACCCCAGCAGTTGTTTGAGGTCTAGAGTAATCGGGCTAAGTAAAATATACAGACTAGTGCTTTTTTCCCTTCTGTCATCGATTAATATTTCATCATGAACTTCAAATTAAGTACGATAGTACAAGATTGCAGGTGATTTTATTGGACACCAGATATCATAGAGATCCACTATTAAGTGATGGAACTGTTCTGGGAGATCCCCAGTGGCAGTGGCTGGAGAGGGAGCTTCATGGTCCTCAAACAGAGATCACCATCATTGGATCTTCTATCCAGGTAAATATATTATTCTTGGGTACATACTTGTTGAAATTAGATCCTTGTTTGGAAGTTTCAAAATTTAATCTGGCCAGTATTAATGGGCTACACAAAGTGGCGGAGCAAAATCATAGATCACAAGGTTTCACAGTATTAATGGGCTACACAAAGTTCTTTAGAAGCTTCACAATCCCATTACACGTCAGAAATGTCGACATTGAAATACACCTAAAATTTTTCTCTATTTTTTTGGTAATGATAGTATAAACAAACCAGTTATTATCTATTAGGCTTTGAGTGGATAGTTTTCAAATATACTGTTTCACCTGTTTGGCAGCTCTTGAATGGAAGAGAAGATCCTATTGACGCATCACCCTCTCTTTTTTACTTAATGATTTTGTCGTTATACACAGGGTTGTGAACTGGCGCCTGGACGCCTAGGCGCCCGCCAGGCGACTGGACGCCTAGGCGCCTAGGCGCCCGCCTAGGCGTCCGCCAGGCGACCAGTTCAGTGTGGCATTTTTGGCTAAGTGTAGAGCACTAAGACCAGGTATATAATTCATAAATCCAAAAAGTTCAACAAGCCAATAAGTTCAACATAGACAACAAGCCAACAAGTTCAACATAGACAACAAGTTCAACATAGGTACATAAATCCATATCCAAGTCCAACAAGTTCAACATAGATAAAATTAATCATGACAAGTTCAACCATAAGTCCATAATCATATCCCGGGGGCTGCAGCGGCCGGGGCCGGCGGCGTCCTGGGCCGGGGGTCGGGGCGGTGGCCGGGGAGGAGCGTCCGGGTCGGGTTTCTGCCTCTGGGAGCGGCGGCTGGAATGAAGGAGTGGAGGAAGAAAAGAAAGAAAAAGTGGGCCGGGCCTTAAAAAATAGGGTTTGCAAGTCCAGGCGCCCTGGGCGTCCTCCTAGAACGACGCCTAGGCGCCCAGGCGTCCTGGGCGGGCGCCATGCCAGCTCCAGGTGAGGCGAGCAGGCCAGGCGTCCACCCCGGACCGACTGGACGCCTAGGCGGCGCCTAGGCGACACCTCAAAAAGACTGGTTATACATGATCGCATTTCATTTTTAGATTATATGCATTTGGATTTATTTAGGTATAATTAATGAATAACAGCTATTTCACTATGTTCCAATACAGGTAGTTTCTAATCTTTCTGCCACCACTGGACCTTTGTTCTATGTGGAGTCCTGGGCACGCTTTCCACGGGAGAGAGAAAGGCTGTTCAGATTGATTGATAGCAGTAAGGTTGGTTAGTGTTACTTTCCCGCGGACAAGATTAGGGTGTTGTTTTTACAAATAAAGATCCTCCTTTATGTAGTAAAGCTAAATGAAGTAGTCGCTGCATATCTTTTTTCTCTTCTTTTTTTTTTTGAATTTTAGATCTTTCTCGAGACCCCCATGATATCATTAAAATAATTAAATGAATGTTTTTCGTGTTAATTGATTTTATGAAAATTTTGACGCCTCTGTGGTTATGTCCAGAGAAATGGAGTGATATTTATTAGTGGTGATGTCCATTTTGGAGAAATTGCTAGATTTGACTGTGGAGCTCAATATCCATTGTACGATGTTACTTCAAGTGGCCTCACCCAATCTGTCGAGCACTCTGTGCCAGCAATCTTTCAACCTCTCATGAGATTTCTGGCATTGGTAACACCAACTACCATGCGCGTCTTAAGCTCTAACTGCCGGCATAAATCATGCTCATATGGTATGGCTCTTTGTTTCTGGTATAAGTATGAATTTATTACTGTAGAAAGTGATGTAGTGCCTTGTTTTACAGAATTTCTTGAAGGCCCTTGATGTTCTTGTTGTGGCAATATGTTGTTGCTTCTGTTCTTCACTAAGAATCCTCCAAAGATGTAGTTCACTTTTACAATACCATGATAAAGCATCTGAAGAGAATTACAAGTTTTTTCAGTATATAGCTTATTTTGTTCCCTTCTGTGTTTGAGTTTCGGACTTGTGTTTTACTTCTAAATAAGCTGGTGTTTTGGTGCTGCATTTTTCAGGCCAGCCAAATTTTGGGGCAATTGAAATTGATTGGAATGCTGTACCTCAGCAGATTAAGCTTGAACTGAGAGATGTCCAGGGTCGTTTTGTCCATAGAGTGGAGTTCCCTATATCTGAATTGCAGCCATCAGATGTGCATGCAGCTAAAAAACAAGCGCATGGTTTTCAACGGTATTGTACTCTCGAAACAGAGCTACCATGGTTAACACGGTACAGGCTTGCTCTGTTGTTCTTTGGCACTACAGCTGGTATGCTACTCGCTCTCCTATCTGAACATTCTGGCCATAGAAATAGAAATATATTTCTACATTAGAATTTCCTTGAACGATCTGCAGTTTCCTATTTTTATGAGTGTTGTGATGTATATGTTGTTCTGGACCTTACTTATATCTTCATGATTTATTTGTTTGTTTCATCTGCAGTTTTTTTCGTAGCTGTGGTACTGCTAGTATTTACTTGCGTGTCAGCTGGTAAGAAGTGCAAGAAAGAATAGCTACAACATGCTGAGGGCGGAAATGGGGGATTCTGGGTGCAAGTGCACTTGGAAGCTGAGTTTGACACTGACCAGGAAATACAGCAAAACCTTCGTGCCCCGAGCAGGCAAGGACCAAAAATGGGACCTCACTTTCAGTACACGCTGTACAATTTAAACAGCGCAGATTGAATAGGTAGATGTAACTAAATGTACAATTTATTTGTCTTGGTTAAGCATACTGTTCCCGGAAAAAGCATCGCGCTTTCCATACATTTCCTCTGCTAATGTGACTGACGAGAGGAGACGTTTTTACATATGCAAAATGTCATGCGGAAACGAGCGCATCCTCTGCGGCTGCGGGACGTGTGACTTTCGTACTTCGTTGGTTGTGGTTGTGTGTGTGTGTGTATTCGCGGTCTCTTTCTGTTCTCGTGACACACTGGCTTTCCCAGGAGCGAATTGGCTCTAGTCTCCAGGGAAGTCCGTGATCATCAGGCTTAGCCGCGTCCTGGAAGACCCTCGGCCGGCCGTCTGACCTTGACAGTTAACGAATCACGACTACACGCGTCATCAGAGTCACCCGGAGGCCATATCTGTTTTTCTATGGCCTCGTGTTGGTCGATCCGGCCTCACGCCGGTCCAGCACGCTCGTATCCAGCAAGGTTCGCCACGGTGCGAGACGCCGGGTTCCATGGCTATAGATTGCTTATTTTGGCCCGTTTTGTTATTTACCGTGAGATCGGTGCCCGGTTCGCCATGCGTGGCTCTTCTTGTATGTTAAAATCAGGGACTGGGAAAAGAAGAAGAAAAAAAGAGTTGATGAGAGTGGTCAGTGAGCGAACCAGCGCCACCATGCGGTGCCCCCCATCTCAACGGGGAGCCCTTCACCGGCGGGTCTCCAACTGTTACCCGCATGGCGAACCCGGGAAAGACACAATTCGGGCTTCAGCCAGGAGGAAGAGTTCCTCCTGGCCTTCCCTTACGAGAGGGACGCTCTCAGGCCCATCGCCGTTTAAGGCAAGCTCCCCGGGCCAAAGCCGAGAGCTTACACGTATCACTTCTCTCTCTACACCAGAGAAGAACTTAATTCCCCCGGGGGTCAGAATTCTTTACTTACTTAGAGTACTTCCTCCTCGGCTTTGAGCCCTGGCTCGAACTCACAACCCAGGCCGTGGCCCAACAACAAATTGGGCCGAAACCATGTCACATGCACCAACTCTTTTGCCCTCCAATAGGCTGGAGTCACAGGCAGGCGCCACCAAGCCCGGCGGGTCGGACGCGGGACGGGCGTATATTAAAGCCGTGTGTTTTTGGTTTTGGTTAGCAGTATGGTACTAAACCGATCCCTTTTTCTCATCGTCACTCCTCTTTCCCTTTTCTCATCGTGTCCCATTCGCCTCTGTCGTGCACCGACTCCTCTTTTTCCCTTTCATCGTGTGACTTGTTCGGGAGCCTTGGCGCGTCGAGAAATCACACCACGAAGCGGTGACGGTGTGCTCATCGATGAGCGATGGTCTGGGAAAGAGAAACGAGAGAGACTCTAACGAAGCCTCGGACGACACGACCTTGCAACAACGAGTTTATCAAAAGAAAAAAAACCCGTGCTCGCCGCGCGCCCCACCATCCGTGGGGTGGCAATTCGGGCTGTGGGGCGAATGCCAACCTACCCACAGCCTCTTTTTACTTTGTTGGGGGGGAGGCTCAAACAAACTTACGAGTTCCTCTTTATAGCCCCTCCTGGGTCTGTGGAGTGATAGGCTCCAACAACCGAGAGCCCACAGACGGCGCGCGGCGCTGAGGTGATGAATTCTTAACCTGCTTCACGTACGCTCACAAATAAAGTTGGAAACATTAAGTAGGGTCTCATTTTTTTTAGGTACTGCCAGCGCCGCCGCGTCATCACGAGGTTACAACTCCGTACACGAGGAAATACGTACAAGTAAGTAATATTTACTTATTGCAGAGATAATTGTCTAAACAAGTCGTCGGCAAGATCCACTGGATCGCGCCTGCCTGCCCTCGTCCAATCCGGCAGTTTGCAAATCTGAAACGACAAGTCGACGCGAGGTCAAAAACCGGCCCATCCAGATGGCTGATTTGCTTTCTTCGTTGCCGCGGTGCTGAATCTCTGGGAGGCCGAGGAACTCCCACTCCCCCTAGCAGCAGGCCTGCTGGCCTGTGCAGGAGCGCCTGCCGCTGATGATGGTGACGTTCTGAAAGTATCAGCACCGAAACCCCATATATCAGGTGAAGCACCTGGGTTTGTCTTCTTGGTTAGGTTTTGCCGTCCATTGTTCGCACGGTCAACCTTTGGTCGGGCCTGAGCTTTTGGCTCAGGGAATGCCTGCCATGTCTTGGCCTCAGAACTGGGTGCTGAGGAGTTGCTTGCAAGCATCCCTTGTTCAAGCTCCCACACAGTTCCTTCGATCTTTTCCTTTCGCTACACGGATTGTAAGCCTCAGGTGAGATGCTAACAAAATTCAAGATAGTACATGTATGCTGTATTAGACAATGGCATCGAGCAATTACCTGAGACACAGAATCATGTGTCCTTGAGCTGACTTTATTTGACGGAGGCGTCGTCTCGGCAAGAGTTCGCTTCAACTCTTGAATCTCCTGACGCTGTGATCGGCAGATTGCGGATAGCTTTTCATACTTGGCTGTCATCTCCTCCTTCTCTAATGTGGTTTTCTTCAGCTGCTCCTTCAGACTGGACAACTCCAGTTCAAGATCAGATGCCTTACCAGCAGCAGAAGTCCCAGCATGGAGATTGTTTGAGTCAAAATCTGCAACAAAACTGTTGAAGGGATCTTTCTCAGAATTTGTCCTGGTATGCAGTTGTGGGCCCTTAGTTTTCAGCAAACTTTGTGATTCTATTCCATTATTGGATATAGAGTTATTTGGTGCACTTTTCCGTACAGCCTGGCCAGAATGACCACGCCTATCTCCAGGTGTCCCACTGCTGATATCCACCTTACTTTGGCCATGCTTTGATGAAGGCGATGCTTTAATTGGTTCCTCATCAAACAAAGGATTCTTGTTATCTACAGCATGAGAGCTCTGTGCATGTTGTGTTGACCAGAATGCACCTAAAGGTGCATCTCCTGCCTTTGAGGACCCATGAGATGAACTATTAGATTGTTCTCTTGGAGGTGAAGGAGGATTCCTTCTAGGCATCACAGGTGTTCTTTTATAAGCACCTACACAGGCAACATAAGGATATACACTAAAACATGAATAATTGCAATTCAACATCATCTCGTGACTCAAGTCAAGTTTGCATTAGTAAAGTGAATAACAATAACCATACTATCTCTTACAGAAAAACATTTTGAGCAAACAATCAGGCTAGACTAGTAAATTGTCTTAATAGCAAGCTGCAGGCAGGATGTTGAAATAATAGCGACGTCCAGCATCCCAGACAAGAAAACGAAGATAGTGAAATGATAATATGAATTTATGCCCAGAAAGCATGAAATATGAATCAGAAAGGAGGTAAAAAAAATTCCCTATGGAAAAGGTCAGCACTCCACTACATAGGAAAGTACTCCCAAAATGAGCTCTGAAGAGGGGGACAGACCATTAGATTACATAATAGCTAAAGGTCACGGGTTCGAGTCCTGGAAACAGCCTCTTGCAGAAATGCAGGGAAAGACTGCGTACAAAAGACCCAAGTGGGTCGGACCCTTCCCCGGACCCTGCGCAGGCAGGAGCTACATGCACCGGGCTGCCCTTTCTTTTTTTTTCTTTCTTAATCAATATAAACATAAAATACCTGTCAGTGCTCACAAAAATAAAAGCTATGGAAAATCTCGCATAGAACTCTGTCATTTCTTGAAGACATGAACAAGTTACAGGAAATGTAACATAATGTAGGTGATATTATGTTGTCCAAGAAAAAAAGGTTCCTCCCCATATGAGGACAAATATCCTGAAGTGCACTTGTAAGATTAGTGGACTAAAGCAAACACACTATACTCAAAGGGCCCTTTCAAATGCATTCATTAGGTAGTCATACAACAAGCGGAATAGAAATTAATTGATTATGATTTGACCCCATACTACCTACAAACTGTTTTCTTAAGGTGTGGTTATATTGGCTTGTTATACTGGCCTAGACCATTTTAGATAAACATACCAATCAGAATGGCTCCAAAAACTATAAATCTGGATCAGACAACACCTGTACTCAGGACTTATTACTCTAAATACACTTTATGGTACCAGACTCCTTACTGTAGGTATCACTTGCCTTTTATTTATTATTTTTGTCTACAAAATAAGCATGTTCAGCAAATAAAAGTATAACAAGTGACAAATTAACAGGAACCCCACATGATCCATGAGTCTGTTATACAGATAGCAGTTCTTCAAGCATGTCTCACCTTCATCTCGTGAAACCATGGAAATGGCTGATGAAGCGCCATCAGGTAAATTTTTCTGTAACTCAAGAGGCAGTAGTTCATTAACACGAAACCAGACCTGCAATAGTAGAAAGTTGAATATCAGCCAAAGGAAACTAAACTTATCTGATTCCTAAGTCTACATGCAGCAGTCTATGACTAACCTAGTATCATGGAGATGAATGGGCAATCAGTCAAAGCTCTTGCCTGTGTAATATCTGGTCTAGCATTTGGAGAGGCCTCTAGCATATCTCTGATCAATCCTGTGACGGCCGTACTATACTTAGGTTGCTCAGGAATACGATAATTGCCATTAAGTATCTGCAACTTGGACTCTCCATCAAATGCAGATCTGAAATAGCATATTCTGTACAGAAGGCACCCCAAGGCCTGCCAATGGTAAATTGAAAAATGATTACAAAACATTTAGCATCCTTTGCATGTGGTGCATGACAAATAGCAGCTTAAAACTGTGATAGGGTTACCACAGTATGTAGCAATCACTCGTTAGCATGGAAAACAGATGCATATGAAATCTTTAAGTTTATGAGCCTTACTCTGACAATGAAAGAGGAGAATAAAGCACATGCTATGCCAATATGCCATTGGTTTCCTAAAGATTCAAATGCATGCATCATAAGGACCACATATTCATGTGCTATGCAATGCACTTACCCAAATGTCGACTTTTTCACTAATAACCTCTCTTCTGTATAGATCCCACATCTGAAAATAAATACATTCACAGGATCATTAGAGGCTATACATGGATCGACTATTTTGAGTCCATCGTACATACAGATGTTCATTTACCTCAGGGGCCCTGTAGGCTGGGGTTGTGTGCTTTCTAATGATATCTTCCTCAATGCCCATCTCTTCTGGCTTGTCAAAGCATTTATGATTTGTTGACGTGCTTCCAAAATCACATATTTTCCATGCACCATCAAATCCCAGAAGAACATTTTCAGCTTTCAGGTCCCTAAAGAATACAGAAAACAGTAGGATGTAAGATTAGATTTGATGCAAACCAAATTCCTTGTTCACAGCTAAATACTTATACTCATACAGGGAAGAACTGCTTCCATACAATATTTGTCCTCCACGGTTGTAAGCAAGATAAAAGATACAGAAACCTCAATCCAGCACAGAATATTAGCCGGACACAATATAGTACATGCAAGCAAATGTTATTAGATCTGTTAATGTACCGTACTAGCTGTTTGAACCCGGTTCCCTTAATTATAATAAACAGAACAACATAACCACTGCAAAAAGCAACCATTTACGCTCGATAAAACATGCATCATAGGGCATTCTTTTATTTTCTGGGAGTAGATATTTCTTAATTTATCTCAAATTCGTATTTCAATTTTCAACATACCTATGCGCAATTGGCGGTGACTGCCCATGCATGGCGAAAACAGCATTGCAGACATCTCTGAAAATCAGAAGTGCCTTCTTCTCCTCATAATAACCATTACCTCGACTCTCCATTGCATTCACCAAGGACTTCTCACAGAACTCCATCACAAGCAGTGCCTCTTTTGTACGGCCCATGTCAAAAACATCATGGGAAACCAATGTGACCACATTAGGATGCCCTTTGAGGAGACCCATCGCTTTGATTTCCTTCATTACAAGGTCAAGTGATTCCAAATCATTGCAGATAATGTGCTTCAATGCATACTGCTTTGATACACGAACTGCATCGCTTGCCAAATATACACAAGAGAAACCTCCTTCTGCAATGACATTCCTAACTGTAATCTTCACATTTCCAACATCAATCGTGCGGCCCTCTAGTCCGTTCTGTACTTTCCCCCCAAAGGGGTTGAACTTCCACATTATTTAAGTATCTGCGAGGGAATGAATGATATCCCTCTGTTTAATTTGTTAACAGCACTTCTCCTAATGTTCCTGTGTAAATTAAATGAAAACATAGTGACTCTAATATGCAGCAAATTACATAATGCCAAATATACACCCAAGAGAGAAGAACACAGGAAAGGATTATCTAAACATCCGAGTAGTGAAGTGTCCAACATAAAGTACTGGTGAATTATCTTACTAACATCCAAATATTTCTTGAGGGGACTACATCCTAAAATTGGGAATGAAAACATCTAGGAACTAAGAAAAAAATATACACTCATGGGACATTAGATGAGAAGATTACAATCATAAGTCCAAACTCTTGAGATGAAAAACATGTTTTTAGCTTGGTGGGTGGTAGCTCGGCAAATTATGAAAAATAGTTGGTCCCCAAAGATAACTAAGTTCTGCTGTACAAGACTAAAGAGATACTAGCTGCACTCTTAGCCCCACAAATAGAAGCTAGTGTACTAACAAGATAGCTCTGACACTACATTTCCACATGTTAGTTAACAATGATGTACCGTTTTTGCTTAATGCCTGAAACAGTATAAGGACACAGGCATTCAAAGTTATCAATATGAGAATAAGGTGATCCAAATCCACCTCCCAGGCCCTAGCATAACTACTGGTTAACAATTGTGGTCTACTGTTCAGTTTAATCACAAGCCCAGCTGGAACCCATAGAGAAATAAGCAATGCCTTGGAATTATAGCTGGCTAATTTTACTTCACCTCGGCAATCTGCAGCCTGTATTATGAACTGAACACACATAAAAAAGAAACAGTAACAGAAACAAGAACGAATTGAGATCCTGCAATGCAATCCATTGTGTGGTCCAGTTGCAAAATTTCACTTAAACAACCTTGATGCAGCCGTCCATTACTAAAACAGCCATAATGCCGATCAGCTACCAGAACTAGCAGGGCACTAAATCCCATGGCACTAAATATCGCATGGGTGTCTCAAGCCAAAGCGAATCTGGTGCAGCTAAGCTGGCGCCACATCTAAGTATCTTCGAGCTCAGATCAAGGTGATAGAAGGATTCTTCTGCTCTTTAAAGGAGGCCCAAGGAAATCACCGCGCGCTCACTCACAAAATGGAGCGGACACCGCAGCCAGATTACAACAGCACTGAACCCAACGAAATCCAGCACCGCTCGAGCGCAAGAGCAGATCACCGCGACCCCGCGCACATCCTCCGGAATCAATGGAAACGATCACGACATCCCAAAAACCCACGCGAAATGCAGCTCAGACGCCCGCAAGGCAACCGAATCGAACCGCCCTAGATCGCTCTTGTTCCTTCAGGATATGCGCGAATCCCGCGAAAGTTAGCGAGTCTAGGGAAGGAGGAGGCGCACCTCTAGATCGACGGCGGAGAGCAGCACTTTCTGTCGATTCCAGCGCCGGCGACGTCGGATGCGGAGCGCGATCTCGTTCGGAGATTCGTCGCCAGATGCAGGCCGCGGAAGGGAGGGAGGGAGGAAAGCCCAGACGTGGTGGAGTGGTGGAGGTACAGTGCGGGGGCTGCGGCTACAAATAGATTTTTTTTTGGAATTTCTTTTTTCTTCTCTATTGCTTTCCTTTTGTGCTCGTGTTGTCTTTTTATCTGCGCTGCGCGCTTTTACTAAAACAAACTTACAATTGATTGTATAATGATACTGCTATTTGCATAAAGAGAACCGTAAGGCCACACGGACATAAATATTTGTTTGGGGTTCAAGAATTTCGCATGAAACAACGCTATATTGGAATGAAATAAGAAAAACAAAAATCATGCGTCACAAAAGGAGCCGTAGAAGAGCATAACAAAACGATGCAAGTGCAGTGAAGCAGTAATAGAGGTTGTGAACTTGTTCTGTATGTTCAAGACGGACTCAACCATTTGATGTAGCAGGTTACCGGATCTTAACTTTTCTTAAGATGAAAGCAAACCACCTGATAGGGAGGCCCGCACAAGAAGAGCCGATATATTTGTTTCAAAGTTTTGGTGGGTAGGGAGGCCCGCACAGGCAAGTCCTGCAAAGTAGGGCAGTGTCAGTGCCCGCGCCAGCCTCTTCCCCTTTCAAAAATTGCTGTGCAGGTTTTGACCCCGCACTGCGAGCGGCTCTCACCGCACCGCTTTGTTTTCCTTACTCATTAGTTTAAGGCAACGTTCACCGTTAGCCCCCCGCCCTTCATTTGTATCACCCACCGCTCTGGACACTCCCTCCCCTCGCCGATGTGGTACAAATATTCCGCGCCCTGCTTGCTTCTCTACCTGAGCCAGGATCGGCGATGGGCCTGCTTTTGTATATGGGCCGTGCTGGGTTTTCTATTGCTGGGCAACGAAGGCCCATCTAGCCCTTTTCACTAGGTGGTCTCAGCTACTCGACCCAAACCTTAAACCCTAGCTCGCCGTCGTGTGCTCGCTTCCCGAAGGCAAACAAAGCGGCTGCCGCTCCCTCCTCTCCAGGCTTCAAAGCTCGTCGCCGCCGCCTTCGAGACCGCGCCGAACACGCCCATGGCAAAGAAGCGGAAGCGCACCGACGCTGCCGCGGAGGCGGCGGCCGCCGAGAAGCCCGATGACTCCGCGCCGGCGCGCCCGGAGCGCACGCTCTTCGGCTTCAAGGAGACGCCGGCCCCCGACGCCGAGCCCGCCTCCGCGGTCGTGTCCCCCGCGGCGCCGCCGTTCCGCAACAAGGAGAAGGTGCTCGTGACATGCTCCCGCCGCATCACCTTCAGGTAGGATCTGCTCTCCTTCTTACCGCGTCCGCTGTGCTATGCGTTGGATAATACGATTGACGCGCTGGTTCGTCTGGGCGCAGGTATCGGCATCTGATGCAGGACATGGTGTCGCTGCTCCCGCACGCGAAGAAGGACAGCAAGGTCGAGTCCAAGAAGAGCAAGGGCACCGCGCTCAACGAGATGGTCGAGCTCAGGAGCTGCTCCAGCTGCCTTTTCTTCGAGGTATGGTTCTTCCACTGTGTTGTCTCCCTGCGTGATGGTGTAAAACGATGTTCCTTGACGTGTTAAAGTTGCTACACCGTTAAAGTTCAGTCGTGCATAACCAATACATAGCCTTAGGTTTTATACGTGTTTTTTCTCTGAAGGTTGATTGATACGGTATCAAGTTAATATGTCTGATTTTATGGTTGAAATGCAGTTAACTGTACATGTATTTGACTAGAGCTGTACAGTTCCTTTGTTATTGCAATCAAACAATTTAGTTGTGTGAAGGACAAACCAGGTCTGGCAATATATTGTTCTCTGTCACTGAATCTTCTGTTACTTGTGTATTCCAGTGCAGAAAGCAGAAAGATCTTTATCTTTGGATGGTCAAGTCCCCTGGTGGACCATCAGTGAAATTTCTGGTCAATGCTGGTATGCTCTGAAAAAATAATAGTTGCCCTGTTGCTTTGTTCTGTACTGCTGTGAAGCAGTCTATAACTTGCGATGATTATGTATGGCGATTATGTGATTATATGTGTAGTTCACACGATGGAGGAGTTGAAGCTTACTGGCAACCATCTGAAGGGGTCCCGCCCACTTCTAACCTTTTCTACAAATTTTGATGAACAACCTCACTGGAAGCTTGTGAAGGAAATGCTGACACAGGTACATTACTAATTTGACAATTGACGTGTTACACCATGCTCCACATGTGTTGCTCTGCAGTATTGGACAAGTTCATTGTACACACAGGTACATTACTAATTTGACAATTGACGTGTTACACCATGCTCCACATGTGTTGCTCTGCAGTATTGGACAAGTTCATTGTACCAAACTGATGACATTAAAATAAGTGGTTCATGGTAGATACAACATTGTTTGTTGTATACTAGCTTGTGAATTCTTGCTGCCTTACAGATAATGGGATAAGAAGCAACCTGTTCTCCATCATTGTTTTTTATTTTGGTATTTTCTTAGATGAAGAGCTGCCTATGTTGATTCTAGTTTTTGTTTTTCTCTTATGATTGTAAGAGAACAAACCCAGCATCTTAGACTCAATTCAATTTGTGTTTTCATTCTCATTCATGATAAAGTTAGATGGAATTTTTCTTAGTTTTGAACTTATGAATTCATATTCCTTTAGTGGGACATGAATTAGTTTACTATAGAGATACTGTTGTTCTTATAAAAGAAAAGAAGCTGAGATTGAACTCAACATTTTTTTGGCAGGTATTTGCTACTCCAAAAGATCATCGAAAAGCAAAACCTTTCCATGACCATGTGTTTGTCTTCTCCATTGTTGATGGTCATGTTTGGTTTCGTAATTACCAGGTAATCAATTAATCAATTTGGATTTGTTTCTGACAATAGTACACTATTAAAATTTTAAACACAATAAAGGTTCACTTGACAGATTTAATTTCGCAACCCATGTACTTTGACAGATTTCTGTTCCCCACAATGAGATTGACAAAGTTGATAAAGGTGGTCTGGATAAAATGACACTTATTGAGGTAAAGGCACATAGCTTCTATCTGGATATTTTACATGCTTCCTGCTTGACAATAATTGCAATTTATTCGTTGTGTGTAGGTTGGCCCTAGGTTCTGTTTGAACCCAATCAAAATATTTGGTGGTAGTTTTGGTGGCCCTACATTGTATGAGAACCCGTACTATATTTCTCCCAATCAGGTATGTATATCTTTTTCTTTTATTTTTAGGTCTTACTACCTTTTGTAATATCAATCTGTATGTAACAGCTGCCATCATAAAAGGACATTCATAGTATGTTTGTTTTGTTTCTTCGACTGACAAAACTGATGCCATATGTATTCTTTTGGGAAAAAAATCTTAGATGGAATCCCTAGCTTTGGTATTACTGTTTGTCCGAATTATTTATATATATCCAGAAACACCATTTGCTTTTAAGTATTGTAACAAGAGCACTCACTTCACACTTCGAGAGGCATCAAGTAATATGCACACATGTTTGAATTCAGTGTATCCCACTGACTATTTCAGAAATATTGCAATCTTTGTAGCCTTGACTTGGATCTGATAGTTTGCATTATTTCAGAAATATGCACACATTATTTGCATTTATACACGAACTTCAATTTCATAGTAGCCTAATAGTTTGCAGCTCCACTAGTGTGTTCATTCGAGAACATGATGCCATTGTTCTTTATTTCTTTTCACCTGTAACAAGTTATTTCCAGATAAAGAAAGGGCAGCCCGGTGCATGTAGCTCCCGCTTGCGCAGGGTCCGGGGAAGGGTCCGACCCACTTGGGTCTTTTGTACGCAGCCTTTCCCTGCATTTCTGCAAGAGGCTGTTTCCAGGACTCGAACCCGTGACCTCATGCAAATAATGCTTTTATTTCCAGATGTGTTACATAATTTGAAGTCTGTGTTTTGATGGTGTTTCGTTTATCCCTGGCAGATCCGGGCTCTAGCGAAGCGCAAGAAGGCAGGCAAGTATGCGAAGAAGGTGAAGGCCAAGGAGAGGAGGAAGATCCACGAGATGGAGAACACCCTAGAGCCTGATGAATTTGCCGATATGTGGAAAGGGGAGGACTAGTGCCGCGGGAGCAATCCGATCATCTGAGATCCAACGCCCTCAGAACTTGCAAACCTGCTTTCAGCAAGCACGAATTTTGTTTACCAACTCTTGTAACGTGGAAGTATTTGTATGACAAAGTGTGCGCTTATTTATGTCAACCGGATTTTGGTTATGGACAACTCCTGTCTCCTGGCCATCAGCCCTTATGTTCTACCATGGCCGTTCTGCCATGTGCTTTATATGCCATTTGTTTGTTGCTTCCAATGGGACAGCTGACCGTCAGATTGAGGAGGCTCACAAACAAAATAGATCAGAATAACTCTCCGTTCTAAAATTATCATACCATAACAATTTGCGAGACGGTAATGATGGTATGGAGTACTTATAAATTGTTACAGTAGTGATTTCTCAAGGCACGGAACTATTCATCAGAAGCCCTGGAAGTAATTATTTTTGTAACTTTTGAATTCACTTTCAAAAATATGTAAAAGTTGTACTAAATAAGAGTCTTCTATAATAGTTTATTAGTTCACATGCTTTTTGGAATGCAATAAAAACAGGATATAAACACACGCTTTTTTATAGGGTTTTTAAACATACTATTTTTTAACAAGTTTAAACTCTATCAAACAGAGTCGAAATGCCGGACACTGAAGCGTGCATTCTCACGCTTTTTGAGATGGGCCGTAAACTCATTCGAAACCATCTAAGCACTACCTCTGGACCGAGCCCAATAGCCTCAGCAAAGGAGCCCACTACTAGCCGAAGACTAGGGTTTCCGCCTCCGCGTCGCCACACACGCATAAGTTCCGTGACCAAACCCCTCGCCTCCATTCTTCGCCCATCGCCGCCTCATTCCCCGAGCAGAAGCGCGCCGCCGTCGCGATCCAATGGCGCCGACGTCGAAGCTGTCGCTGGGCATCAAGCGCGCGTCGCGGTCGCACGCATACCACCGCCGGGGGCTGTGGGCCATCAAGGCCAAGCACGGCGGCTCCTTCCCCAAGGCTGAGAAGCCCGCCGCCGCCGAGCCCAAGTTCTACCCTGCTGATGATGTCAAGCCCCGCGTCCCCAGCACCCGCAAGTCCAAGCCAACCAAGCTCAGGTACACCGCACTCCCTTGCGACGCGACGCGACTCTCGTGGCGTTCGACTTCTTCTGGCTTGCGTGGAGATTTGATTGGAATCTGATCGGCTTGGTTCCCGCAGGTCGACCATCACGCCCGGGACGGTGCTGATCATGCTCGCGGGGCGCTTCATGGGGAAGAGAGTGGTGTTCCTCAAGCAGCTCAAGTCCGGCCTGCTCCTCGTCACCGGTAAGAGACGCTCATTCATGTGGTGTGCTACTGGGGTGGTGACGGAATGGTTAGTCTCCCGTGTTAAGTAGCCTGTTGTCATGGATCTGTGACTCGATCTAGTTGTGCATATTCTTTTTCGTAGCTAATCGGTGGACTAGGTTATATGGGTAGTCATTTAAAGCTTCCATTTGTGTTGCACGTGAAGGTGTAATCTGGTGTAGTGTTAATGTGGCTACAAAAACGTCTCGTCCTAGTTTCGAACAGAAAAAGTGCCTCTGTTTTCAAGCTATTTTTTAGTTCAAGTTTCAAAAACTTGAGTATATGAGCTGGGTACCTAAGGATTCTGTGCTACACTTCTGGAGCCTTCATGTAGTTTAGGTCTTGATACCTCATTTGTTAGGCTGTGGTCAGCTAGGAACACGATATATGTGCATGCTATCAGTGCCATAAGAAACCAGAAAGGCAGACTCATACGCTATGCTCATTGCAATCAGGAGTATATGGAAATTCCCCCCTGAATGTAAACTATAGTATAGTGTACTTCATTTCGTTGTTACACACAAGTTTACTAGCACAAACTTGATGTGCTATTAAAGAATTTAATGTGGTGAATCCATCAATTCCTTTGTGCTACCCTTCAGCTTGTCATGCTGCATTCAATCAGTATCTTTAGTCCATTCAAGATACTCATTTTTCAGCTTATAATTTTCAATGTTTCTTTTATTGTGCAGGACCTTTCAAGGTCAATGGTGTGCCTATCCGCCGAGTGAACCAGACCTACGTTATTGCCACTTCCACAAAGATTGACATCTCTGGTGTTGATGTATCGAAGTTCGATGACAAGTACTTTGCCAGGGACAAGAAGAAGAAGTTTAAGAAGACTGAGGGCGAACTTTTTGAGACAGAGAAGGAGGTAGGCTCAACTCCATTGTCTTTTCAGCATCATTTGTGCTCCGATACTCACACTGCCTTTAATCTTCAGACTGCCAAGTCTCTGCCTGACTTCAAGAAGGATGACCAGAAGGCAGTGGATGCTGCTCTGATCAAGGCTATCGAGGCAGTCCCAGACCTGAAAACCTATCTTGGTGCCCGGTTCTCTCTCAGGGATGGCGACAAGCCCCATGAGATGGTCTTCTAAGTTAGTTTTGCAGCTGAGGAAATCGTTTTGCCTAGTGTGCCGTTGTATTTTTGAATATTGTACCCGGGTAGTAAGCCTTTCGTTCAGATTGAAGTCTGCCTGTCAAATATTATGAGGAGATTTAAGAGAAGCTTTATCCATGCTGTGTTTCTGACAATGCGCTTGCTGCTTAATACTGAAAAATTAATCAAGACAGTAGCTTCTGTGTCTCCTACAAGTTGGAGTAAAACGATATCGATTGGTGATGATGTACCACCGTACTGATTTGTGCTCACTTGCAAGCTGATAATAGACTGAAATGGTGTCACCTGCATCTTGGATTGATGCTGTCGCTCCAACGTTATGGACCGTAATATGAACTGTAGAGGTTTTGGGAAAGAGCTGTGCATTGGTCACATTTGGCATGACTGGCTCTTAAAAAGCTGTCACGTTGGGCACTTGATGTTAAAATTGCACTGCGCTACTGTCAGGTCAGATATCACGGCGGGCCTTTTGTGATAATCAGGAAATTTCATCAGCGCAGATGGTCATAGCTTTGCATAACAGAGCTTCTTCAAAGCAACCTAATTTTTTTAGAAAAATAAATCAAGCAAAAGCAAACTGGCTAATAGAACAAGGAAATTCATTCATGATTTCAACTTTTGAGCTGGAAAGTACTATTTAAATTTAGAACAACATTTATTTGATTGATTAATAAAATTTAGAACATATGCGTGCGTGTAGGGAGTAGGGATAGTGACGGGTAAAATATCCGCGGATATTGCTTTTGTTTACCCGTACCTGCGAGATAAAATACATATCCGAACCCGTACTCGTTACCCATAGCGGGTAAAAATTGTTACCCGTATCCGTTACCCACGGATATATTGGACTCACATGTCAGTGATCGAGTACGAGTATACGGATATGGGTATGGAATTTTTTTACCTGATAAAAAATATTCATTGGATTCTAACTATTACCCGAACCCGTAACTGCGGGTATAAATTTATACCCGAACCCGTATCCATCGATCGGATAACGGGTAATAGATACCCGTTGCCATCAGTAGTAGTGCGCGCATCTTGTTTGGTTTTACAGCCCGCGTACGGTACCGGTCTCGTGCTCCTAATCTTGCGTATCCTCGTTTTGGCGGGAAGGGAATCGAGCCCTAGACGAGCGGCGCCATCACTTCGCGGTCACCATGGAAAAGTTCCTCGTGGCGGCGCCGCCTCAATCAGGCGAGGGCCTAGCGCGGCCGACCCCGAGGTGCTGCCCCTCTCTTCTCTCGTCCAGTGGTCTCCGTCCCCTAATCGCGCCCCCCGCCCCCCGCTTCTCACTCACATTTGATCTGCAGGCGGCACCAGTGGAGGCGCATTGCCGTGGAGCTGGACGGCCGCATCGACGCCAGGTTCCGGCACCGGGAGTCACGCCTCCTACTCGATTCATTTACTGAGGTAGGATATGCTTGAAACAAGGGAGATGATTTTGATTTGGATTTGGGGATTGGTGCATTGTCGGTCTGAATTACTGTGTAGAAGTTAGAGAAACGGAATTGGAATTCTGCCGAGTTGCAAATCTCAATTTTCGTTGCAATAAAAAGCTTATGTCAATTTAAAGTAAGTTCTGATGATTTCCGTTTCAAGTAATGAGAATCGAGCTGTAAGTTTCCCCTTTTGGGGATAAAATGATAAATAGGTTAACGGCGTGGTCTGTTGCCAGTAAAAGGAAAGGACTGTTGTGAGGATCCGTGGAAAGTCGAAGTGGATCATATTAATGATGTGATGTGGAAGTTCTTCTAGCATGTCACAAAACTTGGGTTCTCTCTCATTTACTTCCTCTGATTCCTAATATCAGTTCTTTTGGACTTGGGCACTAAGGTGAAATATATAATGACTTCAATTGCCCATAAATTATTACTGAAGTTAATTAGCTAACAAATTATGGCATTGATCAGGGTCCAACTAAGTAGGAATATCCATGAAAGAATGAAAAGAAATGTGCATTAGATTCGTATCTGGTCAATTGAAAGAAAGGCTGAATGTACTTGTGTTAGGGATCATAGGAAGTATGAGCTTGAAGTTTTGTGCTGACGAGCTCAAGGGAATGGGAGTAAACTCTTTTGGAGAAAAAGACTATGTGTCATGTTCTGTTATATGGCATCATATTTTTATTTTATCTTAATTTTGACATGTTGTATTTCTTTTCTTGATAAGGTTGGGGCCTTCGATCACAAGTATTATACGCATGGCGAGGAACGGTGTAAGACATATGTAATGTTTGTTCCTTACTATGATTTGTACTAGTAATGCCGAGATGTTATATTTCAGCCAAATGACGGGTTTACTATGGTTGCTCCAATTAGGTTGATCGAATGATTAATGCTTCAACTATGCATTTTCATCCAGTAAGGTCAGTGTTTCTCTTAGCTCAGAGTAGTATTGAACATAGAAATGACAATTAAAATGAACTTGTTAGTTAACCTTCCTGTAGTGCTGTTTTACATTTCTATATTAATGTGAACCTTTATATCTACCGATAAACCTTTATTATTACAATTTTCCAGGGAGGGTGTTTCAGCAATGGAGTTCGATAAAAAGGTAGCACACAAAATATGTGACTTTTTTCTAGTTTAGCTGGACTGCGAATTGCAATTGCTTTGTTACTGATTTTTTAGGCACATAGTTGTATTGCATAATATATTCACATTCCTTGTGTTTTTAACTGTGCAGGGAATATACCTTGCATCAGTGACATTCTCGGGGTGCCTAACAGTGCATGACTTTGAGAATTTATACTGTTCAATATATGGTCCATCATGCAGTAAGTTAAACTAAAGCCTTGGTGTGACAGGCTTGCTAAATCCTCTTTATGTGATTCTGGAGGCCAGAATAAGAATTAAGAACTAGATATTTCTAAAATCATGGATGTACTCCTATACCTTTTTTTCTGCATTCTTGCTAATGCAAATCCAATAGAATTTGTATATCCTGAACTGAGAAGTGGCACCACAAATGAACTTTTACAAGTCTCTTCTTTATAGCTTACAGTTTCAGGTTACACTAATTCCATAGCCATTCACCTTTTTTTAAATTTATTCTTGGAAGGTTTGCCGGATGACTCATCAAATTATTTGCTCCATATATCGAAACCAATCCCCTTAAATGCTGTACGATGGAATCCAGGAAACCAAGATGAGGTATAATAGCTTTGTCCTTATGCAGCATTGTATTTTCTGTCTCCGGTACTCTCAGCTCCAAAAGTATTTTGGCTTCGTGGCATTAGTGATAATAAGCCTGACTAGCATTGAATTAGGGTTTTTTAGATTTCTATATGATTTATTAAATCCATATCGAAATATTATGAAGTCATTTGGTTTCTATCTATTTCATCGTGGAGTATACATGGTGCAGGTTGCTTGCACATCGAGTCAAAGTGACAAGGTTTTCCTGTTTGATATTGGCTATGTCTCATCTGCGCCAATAGAAGTGAGTGGCCTTTGCATTTTTTATTTTTTCCTAAAAAACGTGTCACATCCATTCTAGTGTATTTGAGAACGTGTCCCCTTTGTTATCTTATGTTGGAGTCATATATTCTTTGTCTCAACATTCTGTTTTTAGAAGACCACTTTGATGATGTCTGTTACTTTGTTCACTTTGTATTTTCATTACCTATTTTTCTTTTTGTCAGTAACATAGCTACTAAATATAGAGAAACTTGTCAAAAATAAGCTGCCTATAAATCAGGGACAAGTTAGACTGGCTCAGAATGCGAGAAAACTGAAATTACAATGCTAATGAGCTTTGAAAAGGCCTTCCAAAGAATATTTCAGGGGCTTGCTTTCAAGTTTTGCAAATCTTAGTATATAATGAACTTTAACTTTACGTATTACAGATTTTTCAACACACTAATCATTCTGATTCAGAGTTATTATGTTTTTAGATTTTACAGAAAGGAAAATCCAAATTCCCTGCGCTCTACTCTGAATCCCGCAAGAGTTTGACCGATCTAGCTTTCGCTTCAGACGACAAATCACGGTAGGATCCCTATTCATCTCCTCATGTCATCGTGTTTCATCTTTGGAACATGGTCATTGTAAAATGTTACTATGTGGAAATGTGAAGTTTGCAGTAGACAACTTTGTGCACACTATATCTGGGGTTCTCTCTCTTTAAAACAGAGTATAACTTTTTACCAGTATACAAAACGGGTCTTTTCTTTCTGGACGTGATCCATAGACTTTGCATTTATATGTTCTCCATCCATAGGATATTTGCATCTGGCCTTGATGGGGCAGTCTACATGTGGGACAGGCGGCTAAGTAAGACGCACTGTTTTGAGCTTACGGCATCTCCAGAATCTCAATTCAATAGCATCAGGTTAAATTCAGATAATCGGGTATGCTAATTCTCATGCTATGGTCTTAATATCCATTGATCCAAACCTGCTTTATAAATAGTACCTATAACAAAGGATCACTGGCCGTATAATAATTTACACTGTTCATCCACTGATTGCTTACTTCTTTGGATTACTAAACATGTTATCCTGTCAAAATATACTCACTCTCCATGTCTCTTCCTAGTAGCTGGTTTGCATTGCATATTTTTCCGGATTATATAGATAATAGGAGGCTTAGCTTTTGTTCTTTATGCATTTATGTTTTCTTTTTCCAGTTCATTTTATTTATAAGTTTCCTCTTACCTTCAATAGTGAGTTTTTATACTTCGAGTCACAATTTGTTTTGCAGACAGTGTTTGGTGCAAGTAAAAATGGCATAATTTATGCTTGGGATCTTCGTGGTGGGAGGGCATCGGCTGCTTTTCAAAGCCACAATGAGGTACAATCATAACTGCTATCTTTTTCTCAACTTTTTTATCTCTTATAGTTTCATATGGAGAATTTCATAGGTGTCTTGACAATACGAGGATTGTTTTTTCTTGGCTTGATTCTGGCCTGATAGTTTGTTGTTTCCAGGTTCAACCATTATTGTCAGTGAAGATATCAACATTGTTGGGCAAAATTGCATCACTAAAGGTATGCCATTTCTTATTCTGTAGGTAAAAACTTTACACATCCAAACATCATATACCCTCCTCCATTTTCACATATCTATACTTATATCTTAGATTAGATTATATAACAAGAACTTTCTCACATAGGCATAATAGGTAGGATATTGAGCCAGGTATACCATCTGTAAAACATTATCAAACATACCGTCTTTATAATATTTGGCCTCATTATTTTCAGGAACAATCAAACATTGTTTCAAGCCCAATTCTGTCGATAGACTTCAATCCTTGTTGTTCTTATCAGTTGGCCTTCCATCTTGATGATGGCTGGTAAGTATCTAATATTTTCCTTTGATAATCACTACCTGACCCTAAAAAAGGCTTATTTTATATATTTTTATGAGATATTTGTCTATGGTCCTTTGATACAATAACTGGTCTACTCATTTCACTGTGCTTTACTATGGGCTAGATCTCAGTGTATTTCTCTTCTATCTACATTCCAATTCCATGTAGGTCTGGAGTCCTTAATGTCAACAACCTTATTGTGACTCACCTGCATTGCCCTCCTCCTGCTTGGTTGTAAGTATTGCCCTACAGATATTCAAACCTAGAGTTCCTACAAAATACCTTAAAGAAGTAAGATTTGGGAATAAGTCCTTAGTGTTTCGTTGTGCTCTACCTTTGTTTACTAGGGACAGCATGGACTTGGCATTGCAAAAACATTTGAGCAAACCGAGTTGGTTGCCAACATCTTCAGTAAGAATATTACAGACCACTCTGAATTTGTGACAGGAAATATTTTTAAATTGAGAACGCTTAAAACCCTTGTTCGATGTCAAGGAGTTTGACACATATAATATTTTTAGATAATTGAAATATATATATATATATATATATAATTATTGGGTTTCATGTCTAGCCGACCCCAACGTGCTTGGGATAAAGGCTTGGTTGTTGTTGTTGTTGTAATGGAAATGTTTTCCGGCCTGACGCATATAATATGATTATGCTATCCAGATATATGCTGTTGCTTCTTCCTCGAGTGATGGAATTTATCTGCTTGATTTTCATCCAGATACCAGTTCTGCGTGCCATGTGGACTACTGGTAAACTGATCTTTTCTTTACTATTTGTTATGTTTTGCACAGAATGTACTGATATTACCTAACTAATATTCTATTATTTGTCGGGAATGTATCTAGTACATTCCAGTCCTCTGGCTATTCATCTGTCAAACATTTGTTTTCCTTCATTAATTTGTGTGATCTTTATTCTCATTTTCACACTTGTTTCTCTTGTTTCAGTGAGGAAAGTAGAGGTTCTGAGGAAAATCAACCTGCAGAAAACAAGTTCATTCCCTTGTCTCAAAAAATGATATCTTGTGCAGCTCATCCACTGAGCCATACCATAATTGCTGGTACTCAGGTTAGTTTCCTTATATATTTGGGTTAGATATGAGTGTTACATACATTATCTGATTCTACAAGCTACAACCATAATTTAGTTTCCGCAAGAGACAAAGCATCTTGACTATATACATATTCTGATGCATTATGTATCCTTCTGTATGGGATGTGGGAAAAACTTATTTGGGTCCTTTGTTCAGCATCCACTTTCATTTACAGTAAATCCCATCAATTTGAGTGAGATAGCAGAAATTGACTAGATGATCTACTTTCTTCAGTCCTCATCGTTGCTCATGTTATCGCAAAAGTACCAGACTGTCAGAACTGCAGAGCAGTGTGTGCTTTGAGTTTCCTCCCAAGCTATTTCATAATTGTGCATTCACGGAGCGTTTATTAGCTTACGTGCATATGCAATGAAGAATTATGTGCAACATATAGACCTCGTCAGTACCACACATGCTTCAGATCTCGTTGGCAGGGTCCTAGATGAGGAATATACAGGCTAACAACAGATTCGACATTCCCAATATCCTGCTTCCAAGAAAACTGATGAATAATTCGTCACAGACAGGTCTGTTGATGCAGATGCAGTATTGCTGTTGCAATCAATGTCATACCTTCAGGAATCTTGGGTACTCATCTCTGTAATTATTGGTTTTGCTCTTGTTTTCTTTGATACCAGATATTAAATTCAGTCATCTGTATATGCCATGCGGGAGCTGTTTGTATCAGTGCAACTTTGTGTTCTGTACATGATTCCCTCTTTCCCAGAATCCAAGTGTGTAGATTTCCATGTCGATGTGACCTGAGATCTTTAGCATCACATAACCCAATATTAAACTGTAGACGCAATAAATCTGTAATAGGCTATGGGACCTTGTAACTACTGTAGGACTGTTTCTGATGCTTTCTTTTTAGTTCAGAAAAGAGGTGCTAGATATGTATCTTCAGCTGTATGTGCCATGCCATAACGGATGCTCTCTTTCTAGTTCAGCAAGACTCCCATTCCAAACACCTGTGTTACAAACAGAAGTAAAGAAAGAGTACATGATCATTCGACAGTCAAGAAATATGTAAGCAGTTTATTCAAACAGGGCTGTTTAGTTCAAATATACTAAAAACAATTGAAACGATCTGTCAACTCTACCAGCATGAACATATTGCCTTCTTGGACAGCAGCGTAGTTGGACTTGAGTTCTTGGGTGGGGCAGGGCCTGGATACAGCAGCTCATCGAGGGCAGAAAATGCAGGGATTTTATCAGGTTCAGTTGGTTTGCACAGAGCAGAGTGCAAAAGAAACATTTGAGAAACCAGGGCGGTTGCAAGCGAAGAGTCTGAAATCAGATATTGCTTCCACGTTCTCAGGGGCCCTATAACTCCCTGCTGTTGCAGATATACAAGGGGGGTGTACTACTAATCGCATTTCCAAAGCTTTTTGAAGCCTGTTACTCACATAGCAACCTAATAAGCAAGGCCAGCAGCGTAGAGTGCATCTCTTGGAGCGTCCATGTCTGTAAAGTAGCCCCCAACAACATCTGAACATCTTTCCTTAGTCATTCAAAAACTCGACAACACTTGGTGATCAAGCGAAACACCATTAATTGATCGCGAACCTGAAGCAGGCAGGATCCAATAAACAAGCCAAAAAAAACATAGTAACTCAATTATCATAATTGAAAAATCCACTGAACACCACAACCAAGTAAATCTGGAATAAGAAACAAGGCATGCCAAATGCATAGCAAGCTTCATTCAATCATAATGTCAAGAACATTGATCCACAAGTTATGAAACCAGGAAATGCTGACAAGATATTATCACTTATGAAAGAAGTGTTCCAACTGCAATTGTTACAACTCAGCTGTACCACCATCTTACATCTGTTCAGTTAACTGTATTCCAAGACTCGAAACGCCTTACTAATGACACTGGTTAACGCTCTGGTAGAAAACGTACAAACAAACACAACTGAAGGCCTTCTGGAGTAAGTTCTCAACGGAACCACGAAAAATGTATTAACAGAGCTAGAAATGCCCCCCCCCCCCCCCCCCTAAACCCAGGGTCCTCAAGTAGAGAACCAGGAAGCCCCACTTCTGAATACAAAACTGAGCAAGTGCCATGCCTCAACTAGCGGCTAAGAAAGCAGCAGGCACAAGGGAACCAAGCTGTCCAGAGTAGGACTCAGCTCATCGCATGGACATAAGGGTGCGCCTCTGGACAGTCGTCTTGGAAGGCTGGGCAGCCTTTGGGGCTTTCTTTAGGTTTTGACTCACAATCTTTTCAATCTGTTCAATTGAACTGGACAGTTCCCTCTCCAGATCAGTGAGAGTCGGATCATTTGGTGTCACTGGAGCCGTCTGCAAGCAGCAGTCAGATGGAGAGGAAGATGCATCCATCTTGTCCTCAGCTAACAAAGTTGTGGGGTTTGCAACAACTTGAGTTGAGACGGGACTAGAGGAAACAACAGCCAGTATTTCCTGGGTTCGTGGTGTGCTTTGAGGAGCATTCTGCTCTTCTTGTACTGGAGTTGTTGGATCTTCAGTCTGCTGGATCTGCTGCTGAGCTGCAGCGTCCTCGAGTCGGCTTCTTCTCTCCTCGAGAGCCTGCAGCATTTAGTACTTAGTACAGCAGCAGCAGCGGATCTCCATTGAAACATAACTAAATACATCTGAATTAGGTATGCATATACTCTTTTTTTCAACCTAAAGTTAACCGTGGACAAACAAATTTTGAGCGCATTGACAAACACAAGTACAAACTGTGAATGGCATCAAAGCTCATGAGACCAAAAAAAACTTCTACGGAAAGGAACAAAATTTGATAAGCATGACGCAGAATTTACTGCAAATCCAAACCTCACTACTGACATGGAAAGCAACATTAAATTTATACGTGAAGTATATCTATTTATCAACATCTTTTCTTATTATATCACCCTTCAGTAATTCACTCTTGAAGTTGACTGAACCAGTAAAACTTAGACACAGAAGAAAGATACCAAATATGATATTCTAGTAATTATCCTGAATACTAGATAAGCTTTTGAAAAGTAAGACAAAGGTTCAACGGCAATGCTAATTCCTCACTGGGCTCTTA
The DNA here is from genome assembly GCA_030760725.1 of Neostapfia colusana. Classification (NCBI taxonomy): domain Eukaryota; kingdom Viridiplantae; phylum Streptophyta; class Magnoliopsida; order Poales; family Poaceae; genus Neostapfia; species Neostapfia colusana. The sequence goes on along the minus strand of JASWHV010000014.1, from coordinate 82,542,678 downwards.
AGTACGCTTACCATATGGACTGACATATCAGAGATAAGCATAATGTGAAGTGCACTTCGTTTCATTCTTTAGTATGATCCTAGCGAACAGACCAACTGAACAAGCATGGATTGATAGTAAATTTGTAGCTTCTAAGACACCAAGTTATTCAAAACTTATTTTGTTTTTAAATTAATAACTGCACTAAGCATGAAAGGCTTTGACCTGCATTAGGTGCTACCATCATTCTCAGAAAGTCATGGAGATACAGGCCAACAGAATTGACGAACCTTGAACTCTACTCCAGGACTGGTAAACAAGGGCATTCTGACTACAATACTAATAACCATTTCAACAGCGAAATATTGATAACATAAACTAAAGAACAGACTATGCACTACATATAAAACAACCAAAGAACTCCGACATTAGAAATAGTCACGATATCACCAGAATTTGAAGAACAGCTCACGAAATAGTCAGCACCTTTACAATTGATGTGATGTCACGGAGTGGGGTCCTTGGGTACCAGTCAGGTAGGGGGCTCCTCCTCTTCAGTGCAGCCCTCACATCTCCCGCTGGTGCCACGTTCTCCTTGTTGCTGGAAGGTATCAGGGCCCGTCGTGCCAGCGGCTTGACACTACCCTTCACCACCACAGCTCCTGGCGATGCCACCCTCCTGATAAAGAACCCACCACCAGAGTGGTCGGCAAGCACCGACCTGGAGGAACCGCTCATCACTTCAGGCATCTCGAAAATCTGCCAGAAGTTCGTAGCACATCAATGAGGCAAGATACAAGAAATGCGTCGTCATATCGATAAATGAAATTAGAAATCGCTTTTTTTCTTACAGTTATGCTGCACTTCCCCTGTTCTTGGTGCCCAGTGTCCTGTTGCCCTTTTCGTGGATCCAATAACTTCTCCGGTGGAACGGACAAGCGGAACTCAGAGCACGCACAAACAGCTAATGCTCTGAAATTCACACACCTCCTGTTTTGCCGTGTCTTGGCTTCTTCTCCTTTTAAGTGTCTATGCGAACCCTATGATTCTAAGGTACCTGCAAGAAAGCAGCAACGCAAAGAAGATTCATGGATTAGACAAAGACCTCAATAGAAATAAACGAAATTTCAAATTTCAGACCGTTGAAGTTCATCTAGGAATTCGCATCCAAGACCCCATAAAAGCATAAGGCGAATTAAACCTCTTACCAAAACCCAAGAACGCATCAGAAGAACGCGATTGGGGCGGAACCAACAAATCCCCTCCCCCGTAGGACCAACCACCAAATTCCCTCAAGTCTCGCGACTCTTACCTCAGATCCCTACCGCTCCGCGTCCCGTCCGCCAATCCTTACCTTTCCGCCAATCTGCAAGAACGGAGCAAAAGAAACAAACGCATCACCAAACAGCTCGGAGGGGGAAAAAACGAAATGCAAGAAGGAACCACAAGATAACCGAAAACTCCTCACGATTTGCTCTTACCCTCTTGGTACTACGAACGATTCGATCCCGGCGACGCCTACTCCCTACGATACGGCCCTAATCGGGGTGGAATTCCTGGGTAAAATCCCTAGGGTTTGAGCTTGGAGGTGGCTACGGCCTCTCACTGCTGGCTGGGCGGCGGCCTCGGGCGGGCGTTTAAAAGAGTTTGAAATTGGCGAGGCCGCAGCGGCCCGGTGTTCACACCGTTGGTGGACCATTGGCAGCATCGGAGCGTTCGTTGGTGGAGTGAGATGATTGGACGGACAGGTATCGAGTTCAGGTGTATGGACCCGGTGCGTGCAGTTTTTAAATTTGGAGTTCCGTACCGTTGGGCTTGGCGGAGTGATCTATTATCATCAGCAGGACCGAAAAAATCGGATGGCTAGGGATTCTCCATCGGTCCAGTTCACTAGCTTGTCTATATTCAGAACCACGTCAGTTTTGTGCTCACGTGGAGGAGGAGAGGAGCGGGTAGGAGAGAGAAGCAGCTTGCAGTCACAGTCAATGATTATCTAACAAATTGGGATTAGTAGTAAAAAATAGATATCTGAATCCAAATTCGCCATTGTTCTCTTTCCCATGAACCAGAGTGAAGAATGGTTTGAATTTTTCAAGCGGGAACATAATTAATCCTCAGCTAGAAATGTAAGATTATTATTTTTTATTTTTTGTGGACCGTCTCTATTTTATTTATTTTTTTGTGAAATTATTTGACAAGCTAGCTCATTCTTTTATTCAACGTGGAGGATTGTGCTTGAATGGTACACTTTTTACCCTTGGTTGTTTATGTGCCTAATGTTTTCTATTACAAAATTGTATGTGTTTATATGCATAGGAACTAATAACCAACGAATATGCTCATGGGCAAAGGATCAGCTACCTCTAAATTACAAAGTCATCCACTTCTAGTTTGAATCATAGTAAGTGTTATCTCTTCTAGGTTTTTGGTTGAACTTCCTCACCTGTCACCTCAACGGTAGGTAGGCAATGAACCATTGACACCAGATAACACGAGCTAAGTACTGTGAGGATGGATCTTCCCTTGACAATTCAAGAACAATAATTTTGATTTCTCATCTGGAGCATACGTAAACATGACACTGACAGTGCCAGCACGTACCTAATTGCTATGACTCGGCATTCAATATATACTAAATCATCCATGAAACTAGTAGCAAATATGTCTGGCTTGCATCTGAAACAGCCTAGTGTTGCCAAGCAGTAGCTTGTTGCGTCAGTCAATTCACTTGAAGCCGAGCTTGGAGTTGCTGCTGGAGTTAGGCGGTATTGACACCACCATGGTTACCCCAACTCTGCCTTCATCTGCTCGAACATGTTAAGCTTCCCTCCCCAACAAATATAATGTGCAACCGCGACAAGTTAAGATCGAGAGCTAATTATTGCATTCCCAATGCATCCTAATCCTATGCTAGGTTAGCGAGCACCCCAGCGGAGACGTGTTCCTCATTTCTTATATTTTTGTATCTCGCTAGTACACAGTGGGGGGCACGTATAAGACGAGAGAACACACACGCTGACGAATAAGGTGAGACAAAACGGCATTCCGTGCTTAACTGGTGACTGTATAAGACATTGAAGGCACGTGATAAGAGATGAATTGTTGGTGACGAGTACTACACACAGATGGGCAAAGGATACCTCCGCTGCACCATGATAAATTAAATTCGGCGAGGCCATCATGAAACAAAGAAAATGAATCAATCAACGCTATTCATTGCACTTCTCAGTTTGTGTTGCAATAATCAGCCTCGTCTCTCCCCTTGTTGACTGACAAGCTACGTGTGTCCCAAGTAGTGCTCCCTCCGTTCTGAAATAAATAACGTTTAGATAAGATATCTAGTTCAATTTAAACTAAATTAGTTATCATAAACGTTATTAATTTTAGAACAAAGTGAGTAAAACATCTTCCACGCCTTTATTCTGAATTCCATCAGAGTACTGATTAATTGTTGCTTAAGTGAGAATTATGAGTTGAGACTAGGTAATTTGGAGGCAATAAGCAGATTGCTTGTAACCTCTCCTTATCTGCGTGCAAATTGTCCTAAATCTACCTATCTCTCGCAATGAATCTCAGATGATTCCTCGTGGCGTCACACTTGCTTATTCAAATGAACACATCTCCAGATCCGCTCCTACACGCTTCATCGCGGAAGAGGAAAAAAACAAGAGATGACACGCGATTCGGTTTAGCACTGAAAGTACACCGTCGTCATGCACCTCACAGCGCGTGTCCGTGCATCATGGACGTAGTACAAGCAGAATCCTAAACGTCCCAGCTCTTCTCCGACTCCGAGTCAAAAGCTACGAATCCTGCCTGCTGCGACCGACACAAGCGGCAACCGAGGCTGTGATTAGGCAATCAGCAGAACCCTTGACAACTGCTGTAAGTGCCTTTTGTCGATCACGCCTCTAATAAACAGCACTGCCAGAATCTCAAAATAAAGCCACTCATCACGAGGACACGGCCGGTAGTCAGCCTCTAACGTACCGATAAGATACACACAACTAGTATGATATTCTAACAACGCCCAAGAGAGACGGCTGATCTACCAGGAATAATACCAAAACATGATCGTTGGACTGGACTACAGGAGCTCGACTTTTTTATAATGATGATTTGTTGAGGGGGGGGGAGAACCAGAGAGGTAGGTACGAGAGCCTCTCAGTCCATTCAGTATCAGGGTCCAGCAGCAGCAGCAGCAGCAGCATACTGATGATTGATGAGCTGTGAGGATGCCGGATCGATTACTTAGTCTTATCCTTTCGTTTGAGCACCAGAACGGGAATTAACAAAGATTCAGTCGGCCAGCCAGGTCCCGTCCCTACAACAGGGCATGCATGGTTTTCCTGACGAGAGAGACGACGCAAACCATTTCCACCTCGCCGACGACCACCACGAGCCGCGCGTGTGGCCCGCGCAACAGTACTACAGTACACTGGTCCGGATGAATCCGGATACCCATCTTTTAGTACCGCCAGAGATCTGCACGGCGCGTATCCCGAGGATAGCGCGGAGCATGTGCGTGTTGGCAGACGCAGCGAACGGCCCAAAGTAACTAAGGGCTCATCTCGTCAGCTAGGACGTAGGGCGATCAAATCGAGTGAGTTGCCGCCGGCCACCTTGACGGTGTGCAAAAAAAAAAAAAAAGCGGCGGCCTTTCCACAGCCGGCTAGGCTTGCTGCCTGCGTTCCTGCACCGCCTGCTGGTGTAGTGTAGAATATAGAGGCCTTGTTTCGACATCTAGGAGTAGTAGGTTGGACTACTGGACTAGGCTGTGTGACGTACGGCAGTGCAAGAAGACGTCGAGGTAGGCCATGCCGACGCGTCCATCCATCACGCCGGGCCTCTGCCCTTTTCACGACGAAAAGCACGCGGCAACAAGCCCAACTTAACCCCACCCGCGCTAGAGATTCACACGAACGAGCCGGCAAACAGGCAACGCGTACGTCATTTAATTGTTTAGCGTGGGGAAGACAGAGGCGAGACGAAAGGCCCGCGCCATCCGCTACTAATTAAGCTAAGCTTGCACCACGCCACCACCGGTCCACTGATTAAAGGGAACCCACTGGTTATGATTAATTAAGTTTGGTTGGTTTTGGTTCCATATACAACACAGTGATCATCGTCTTCGTCTCACACCGGAGCAGCGAGGCAACAAGGCAAGCAGCTGGTTCTGGTTGCGTGCCCAGCCAGCCAGCCAGCCAGCCCTCTCTCCCGGCGGCTTCCTCTGACGACCTCCGTCCGTGTCTCCGTCTTCGGCCTACCAGACAGGCTACCCGACACCGAGTCATAAGGCGCGGCAGAGGCCGCGCGCCCGCCATCATTTCGGCCCTCGCCATTCACACGCGTGCGTGCATAGCAGCAGGCAGCAGCCATCACGAGGGCGCGCGAGCACCATTCACAACTCCCTCTCCCTTCCTTCCTTCCTTCCAACGCCAAGCCAGCAAGCAGCCGCTGCTGAGCGGCCGGAGACGGGGAGGCCGAGCAGGCAGCGATTGCCCATGGAGCAGTACGAGGTGGTGGAGCAGATCGGCCGGGGCGCCTACGGCTCCGCCTACCTCGTCCACCACAAGGCCGAGCGCAAGAGGTAGTGTGTGTGTGTGATCTCGACGCCTCCCTGCCCCGGCCGCCGCCCTCTCCGCCCAGGTCGTCGTTCCACGTTTCGATTCTCTCTGACCCCCTCCCTGTCCCCGGTTCACGCAGGTACGTGATGAAGAAGATCCGCCTCTCCAAGCAGAACGACAAGTTCCAGCGCACCGCGTACCAGGAGGTGAGCCGATAAACCCCTCACGACGCGATGCGACTCCCCACTCCGGAACCAAGCCTCACGTACGACGCGATTCCTCCTCTGCAGATGTCCCTCATGGCGAGCCTCAGCAACCCGTACATCGTCGAGTACAAGGACGGATGGGTTGACGAGGTACACCCACCCACGAAATCCCCCGCGCTTTAGTTTTCAGCTGGTGGATTCATTAGGCCAATCCTGACCTCCCTCATGGCCTCATGTGGTTGTTGCACGACGGTAGCCACCCGAGTTTATTTCTCGTTCCATTTTTTTTATTTGTTTCCCCGTGATTGCAGGGCACCTGTGTCTGCATTGTGACAAGTTACTGTGAAGGAGGGGACATGTAATCTCTCGCCTTTTCTTTTTAACTAACAACCATGGTGGAAAAATTCAACCTTTTTAACTATAGATTGCAATCACAGGGCCGAGAGGATCAAGAAGGCAAGGGGAGTCCTATTCTCAGAAGAGGTAACAACTGCATTGTAATAACTGCAATAGGTAGACGAAATCGTAGCATTTACCGCCGCACCCAGAATGCACTACAAGTTTGTTTGGAGGGTCCATAAACTTATCCCTGTATGCTGTTGGCTATTGTGTGATGCAAGAGGGTCTGCCGCTGGTTCACGCAACTGCTCTTGGCCCTTGACTATCTGCACTGCAACCGTGTGCTCCACCGCGATCTCAAGGTAAAATGGTGTTAATGTGTTGCAAATCCTTTTCATCTATCTGGTATTTAGGACCACCTGATATTCCTCATGTTCTGTTGCGCTTCAGTGTTCTAACATTCTGTTGACAAAGGACAACAACATCAGACTTGGTAAGATGTGGACAATATGTATTTTTGTGCTGAATCGCAGCACCAGCTGTTATCAGATGATAGTGTTATGAGATGATTTACCAATGCATCCTCTCTTCAACAGGTGATTTTGGATTAGCAAAATTGCTTATGGAGGACCTTGCCTCATCGGTACGACGCAACCAGTTTTGAACATTTTCTATGTATAAATCAGTAAATGTACTGGCAGAATACATTTCCAGAGTTAACACCATAACTTTAGCCACTACAATGTTTTGTATGGTATTGATATTCAATCACATTTACAGCAGATGCTAACAGGAACGGTAACATTAAAAACACATACTGTTCTTGCAAGTAAGGAACATAATTTCAGTATACTCCCACTAGAATATCCTAAGTTCCAAGAATGTGTTGAGTAACATTTTGACACAACAAAACACATAGTAAATCTATCCTTCACTGGTTTGATTTCGATATCTATGAATTTCAGGTCGTAGGAACCCCAAACTACATGTGCCCAGAAATACTATCAGACATACCTTATGGATACAAATCTGATATATGGTCACTTGGTGAGCTCCCAGTACTGTTGTCTTGAAGTTAGTTTGCACTCCTATATTATGGTGCATGAAAAATTTAATAGCGGTGAACACCTTGGTTCTCCTCTTTTACCATCATCAGGTTGCTGTATGTTTCAGATATTAGCACACCGTCCTGCGTTCAAAGCCACAGTAAGTGCTAATACAACAAGGATGCACTGCTTACATGTCGACACACATAAGTCTTGGAAACTCATGGTATATTTTCATTTGTTTTTTGTGTGAAGGATATGGCAGCATTAGTTAACAAAATAAACAGATCGTCAATATCTCCGATGCCGCCAATATATTCATCAGCACTGTGAGTCTCGTTTTAAGTGATTTCCAATTGCATATGTCAAAGTTTCGAACTAAACATGAGTTCTTGTTTCCCAGGAAGCAGGTCGTGAAGAGCATGCTAAGGAAAAATCCAGAACATAGGCCAACTGTAAGTCCCTTGAAACTCAGTATGACTATTTCGAATGAAAGGCACCAACACAAGACTAACATTTCAGAGGAAAACCGAAAAATTTGCAGGCTGGGGAGCTATTGAGGCACCCCCATTTGCAACCATATCTGGCTGAGTCATGCAACTGTTCACCAATCTATCTTCCAGTGAAGCCCACCAAAAGTAACCTGGGAGACAAGCAGTCAAGAAAGCCAAGCAGTGGCAGAAAGCAAATTGTCAAGGCCACTGGATCCAATGAAGCATTAGAAACTGCAGCAGAGCATAGTGGAGAAACAAGGGACAGCTCAACCAACTTTTCTGACATATCAACTATTGGTACCCAGGATGCCTGCATTTCGCAAATGACTGCAGATCGTGATGCGAGACACAAGGAACAGCAGATCGGTGATGCCTTATCATTTCAACATAGTACTGAGGATAAGTCAACGACAATAACTGACCGACAGATTGACGATGCCATATGTCTTAAAGCTATAAAAACCAGTAAGGTAGCAGATGAGGCTGTGTTCACTATCGCAAATCACGAGCTTGATGAGGCACCAATACCAAATGAGGAACTGACAATCGGAGTAGTGCAAGAACATAAGAAGGACGTGAAAACACGTCCTTACCAAGAAGCAAAGCCAGGCCTAGGTGAGCCAGCATTGACAGAGGAATCATCACCCATCAGCACGTTAAAATTGGCGCACACAGATAGCACACCTGCCGAGTGGGATCATCTCAACATAGTTCAGCAGAGAGCTGACGCCCTGGAGTCCCTCCTCGAGCTTTGCGCCAAACTCTTGGAGCAGGAGAGGCTCGAAGAGCTTGCGGGTGTTCTTCGACCATTTGGCGAAGGAGCCGTGTCATCTAGAGAGACGGCGATATGGCTGACGAAAAGTCTGATGACTCCACCGAGATAAATTCACCAGAGTTCGTGATTGTGCTTACCGAGGCTTGGGAATTTATCTGTGTTGATGTATATGGTGTGCATGGCCCTAACTATTGTGGGCGCTGACCATATATCGGTAATTTATTCACTGTACCATGGAAAATGTGCTGCTGAGAAGGTCACAGAGAAATTTTATTTGCGTGCATAAGAACTATAAATCATTGCTGATGTCATTCTGAGGTTGCTGTTACGTCAGCCATGGGCATCAGTACAGGACGGATGAATGCTTATCCCAAAGCAAGATCTGTTCGATCTGCACGCACGGCCTTCTTTCGAAAAATAAAATAAAATAAATAAGCAATCACTTAAAAGTAGGTAGGCATCCATCAGGTTCGAGATGTCCTTGATGGCACCATCATCGGAAGAACAAGCACCGAAAATAGTACTCCCTCCGTTTCTAATTAGTTGACGTCCTAAGCCAACTAGGAAAGTGCTTTTTTATTTGACGCTGGCAGCTGTGCTAGAAAGTTTTTTCCTGCTTTACCCTGACATATGTGCAGAGTCTGAAGTTAACTTTTCACTGCTGCTTGCTCAGGCTTAAATTTCCACTCCGTGACTCAGAGGACAAAAAAGTCATTTTACAGCTTCCTTAATTTTTGCAAACATGTCTAAAACGTCAAACAATTGGAAACGGAGGGAGTATTATATATGGACACGCCCCGGCCGGCCGTTTGAATTCGATCCGATTTTTCCCAGCAACGTGCGTGCATGCACGGACCGGCACGGATGTCGGGAGCGGCCGGTGCAGATCCGGGACAGCGTCGCCGCGAGATCACGGGGGGGGGGGGCGTACGTGTCGATCGGCGGGGCCGGGGGAACAGCGACCGCATTTCTGTATGGCTTGTTCTTCACGACGATCTAGTTCGGCGCGGAGGAAAGGAAGGCGCGCGTGGGGTTAATTAATTAGCAGCGAAGCAACGCGGATTTGGACCGTTTGAATGCGTTGATGCCTTTTATGATGATGCTGATGATGGTGGTGGTGGTGGTGTCGCTCGGATAAGAAAGAGGCGGAGGAGGAGGACAAGGACCCGGCCGTTCGTCGGGACGCACCGAAATGTGATGGGGGTGAAAAAGGTAAGGCCTCTTAATTGGTCTTCATTTCATGCGTACCAAAAATTGTGAAACTAACGGGTGATTTGGCCAAAACTTTTGTTTGTGGTATATCGTTGTATGGCCAAAGGATTTATATATAAGATCTCTGCTTTACCACGTTTCTTTTTTCCAGCTACTCGCTATATATATATATATATTTTTTTTTGCAAAACACCGAACAGACATAAACAGTCGTCACACGTACATGCACTAATTGGCTGCACATCATCTGCATATATATGTTCATGTTCTCTATAACTTTTTTTTCAGCCGGGCCCCGTCCCCTTGAAAGCGCGGTCTGCATCAAACAGTCCTCCTCCGCCGATAGGGAAATTGTTCCATGCATGGCCCCCACGCACTCCACAAAACGAATAGAGCATCATGGACAGTAGCACTGTATGTACCAGAAGAAACGAACACACAAAGACCCCCCAAGTCCTCCCAACTAACGCATGCATGAACACTGCTCAGGATGTGGTGCAACCACAGCCACAAACAATTAAAAGGTGACATCGACCCAATTAGATCGACGATGAGCAGGGAGGATTTGGAATCGAAATCAGATAGATATCACAGACTATCTAGCTCACCTTTTCTTATACTGCAATCAATTAATAATTTACATGCCGGCCTGATTATTATTATTATTATTTCCGCAGCATGCATGATGGTGTGGCTTTACGTAGTGGGTCGCATAATTAGGCGTGTATGCATGGGCCATTCTATATCCTCGGCGGTGCTAGCTAAGACACTCCTTGCCCCACTACTTATTACCTCATTGATTGTTTTATTCCCTGCTTGTTGGTTTGAGGTTTCCGTTCTTGACACTAGAGATTTCTAGTTGGGTCGTTCAGCCTACTGCTGGCAATGCGCCATCATATGATCCAAGGGGGATTCGAGTAAACCGTTGAAAAGCTAGACAAGAAAATGAAACCTTGTATATATATATGCCTCCATGCCCCAGCAGCTTCGTCTCTTATTGTTAGATACTAATCACATGCGTCAGTGCTAATCACGAGATATAAAAAAAAAATCAATGGTATCAAAAGGCACTGAACTGAATGTTTGTCTCGAGTGCACTATATAGCTAGTGGTGGAGACTCGATGTTCTCCGTGCACTGGAAAGGGATCGATACATCCTTTTCCGTTACGTTCATGCTGCTAAAGTAAGTGTTTTCACATTTTCGTTCGTCTTTTTATTTTCTGTGTTGTAGACATCATATACAGATCGAGCAATACTGCTTAATTATTGCTCCAGTCGTCTCTCCTTCGGAGCCATTTTGTTCTCTGTTGTATGGCCACAATGATTAGTGTGCTAAAATTGTTCTCTTCCATATTGATAATGATCCTGAAATGCTTCATTTATTTCATTTGTGAAGTCTATAGTGCAAGATCACTCTTTGCTTATTGTATATCATACATACTTTTAAGACGCATCTTACACACAACATTGTACCCTCCCGATAAAAAAGTGTAAGATGGTAATTAATTTCTATGTTTCAATTATTTAATTTTGTTGCGATTGCTCCCCGCCTCTCTGATTGATGACAAGCATAACTAGACTGGCGTTCAGTAAAGCTAGGTTGAACAATTAATAGCTCTCCTCTTCCAGCTGGCATATCTATATCATATTTTTCTGTCATGCCAATTAATAATAACATGGCATTATATTGTATAACTTAAAGCATTGCAGCCAAGATCTTTTACCGATAATGATTGGTTATTTAACAGAAAAAAAAAAAGATCCAAATGCGCTCAGATAACTGAAAGGAAGCGAAAACAAAAGGTTATCTAAAGCTTGAAGGTATAGAACGACAAAAATGGGGACCGAAAGCCGCAGGACAGCTTAACTTCTTTTAAACCAGATGTTTAACCTTTTCGGTGATGTTTTTTTTTTCATGGCACGCACGATTATCGATTATTTTACATTTGTTGATTTGTTCACATGCGCACCCGTAGCGTCTAAAAAAAAGAAGCACCGGCCGATATTAGTACGTGTAAAACTGGACTGAAGATCTACACCATATATTTCCATGGCACTGTGAGGCAACTAACACGAAGATCACATATGTAGAGCACACCACATAAAAAGTTAGCTCGGCATCTCAATTAAGTCTGGCTCCCGCTCCGATCGAGCGTGTCTGATGATGCCGTGAAAGAAACTGGCACAACCACGTACGCGACAGAATCCTTCCACTAGCGAGTACTACGTGATAGCTCGATCGCTTAACCTTTTTTAGGCCCCAGAAGTGCTCTCCTTCGCCCACCACCACTATCATCCGTCTCCCGTCCGCCCTCTCGATCGGAACAGAGGGTCATTATTATTACATAGCTAAGCTAGCCGCGGTGCTAGCTAATCAAGCTTAAGTTCCTCTTCCTCCTCCTCCATATATACACATCTCCAGCCAGTGGCGTCTGCTTCCTTGTGCTAATCAAGCTCACCACCTTACCTTGTATAGTTCTTCTATATATATATCTGTGAGGGGGCTGCGACCGACGACGATGGCGTGGTGGGGGCAAGGGAGCAGCAGCCAGCGGAAGCAGCTCGCAAACAGGGGAGGTGCAGCCATGGGGATGGCGCGAGCCTTGTGACCTCCAACAGACCTAGCTAGGAGGGAGAGAGAAGAGAGCATCTGAAGCTGCGTGCACCGGTGCACGTAAGGAGAGGACGTGCGTGTGGTCGGTGATTTTGCTCGCTAACTGAGGCTCGGAAGCTGAGGGGTTCTCTGCTTCTTCTTGGTGGCTGCCCCCCGGCACACCATGTGGAGCGTGGCGTCGCTCATGCGGTGGGGGCGCCGGCGGCGGTCGGCGCGGGTGGTGGACGAGAGCGCGCTCGGCGCGGACGGCGGCGGCGACGACGCCCCAGCCGCGGTGGTGACGCCGAGCGTAGGCGGCGCGCTGGCCAGGGCGCTGCTGGCGCTGGCGTGCGCCGTCCGCTTCGACGCCGAGGAGTACGGCGTCACGGAGGAGGCGCTGGCGGCCAGCGGGTGGCGGCCGCGCGCCGACGAGGTCAGCCACCTCATGGTGCGCGAGAGCATGCGCTACGCCATCTACGCGTAGTAGCCGGACGACGACGTAGCCAAGCCAGCAGTACCCAGTAGGATTCTACCTACCTACATGTAATATCGATGCATGTACCATTGATTAGCGCTGTTTCTCGTACGTATTCTTGTACGAACGTGCAGGTCACGCTAGCTATTAGTGTCAAAACTCGCTCCATTAATTGTAGCTGGGTTGTGATTCCTCTACAGGATTCTTGGTACAGCTAAGAAACCAACAAATTGGCATCTTTACTTCTAATTCCTGTCCTCTTTGATACGATCTTGTTTGTTATGGTTGCCTTGTTCTGTTGGAACTTGGAATTTAGCGTCGTATTAACTTGTCGATGTTTCCGCTGGTCGATCTACTGTCTGTGGCAGCCCATTTTGATATGAAGAAAAACATGATCATACACGAAGACCGAGAATGCGAATCCATATCTTTTCTTATTCTGTTTGCAGCTTTTATCTCGGTTAACGAATCCTACTGCAAAATTCGGGTGAGGTCCGATCAAGGATCAACAAAAAGAAAAGTCGGGTTAGGTACCCAGATCACAGCATGGCTGGCAACAACTCGGCCTGGTTAAGATTCTGGGATCAATATTCCCACTGATATCCGTCATGCAGCAACAAGAAAGGACTCTTGGGCGCGGCCTTGACTTCCGGCTGCACCTTCATGCTGATCGTCGTTCAGCAGATCGGATTTGGCAGTGACCGTACAAAGAGGTCACCTAAGATCAAGATCATCTCAGGTACCAGTTTCACCAGGCTGATTTGGTGAATAAAAAAAACGAACTGAGTAGTGCAGGTCAGGGACCTACTGAAATCCAAATCCTGATCCCACCACCACAAGAACTGTATGGACATCCCCTGTCTGGATATGCGCTCGCAAATCCAGAGCAACAGATACATGGCGCCATGTTTACTGCATCGGCATAAACTTTCCAAAATCTGCAATCAATAGCGTTCCATCTGAACCGGTGTGTCGATATCTGCAAGTTTGATCATGTAATTTCTGCAAGTTGGTAGATTTGTGCTATTTACTGATAGCATTAGCTGAAATACGTACAGTTTTTTGTTATCTTAAAAATTTAACAATTGAGACTGAAAACTTGTTGTTGTTGTTGTTAGTTCTGGACTCCTGGTATAGAATCTTGCGTAGATTGTAGTTTGCATAAACAGCAACGAAAGAGTTCAGTGTCCTGCGAGAAATCTCTCGTGACCATTTTTACATTTCTTAACTGATCTAGATTTGAGCTAAATCCAAAGGAGCTGGAGCTACATGTCGCAGCTGCAGGCACAGAGTTGTGTTAAAAGCATGGTGATGGTGGGGTTTAAGATTGGGTGGCCAGCTAAACACGGTGTCTGAATCTACTGCAGCATGCTTCTCACTAACCAGCTGCCTGATCTGAGTTGATGATGTGGGCCAGTGCTGTGTAGGTAGGAGCGCCACAGCATCCACGATGCCATATGAATGGGTGCAATGAACTCACTGCATACTTGGCTAGCTGCTTGTGCTGGATTGGTGGTGCAGGAGCAGGATGACCCTCAAGCCTTTGACAGGCTTCCAGATAAAGATCAATGGGCCTTGACGACTCCTTCCTTTTCAGGGTTCAGATAAGGATTAATGGGGGTTTAGTCATTTGTCAACGCCACAGCTACCTCCACTGATACGTGTTGTCGTGTCCAAAGTCAGCACGGCGATGCAAGTGGCTTCTTGTTTCTGGGGCTGAGGAGAGCTGGTGGCGAACGTGGACAGCAATTGCAGTTGGTCCAGTGGCTTTATCCCAGGACACAGGGAGATTACTGCAGAAAAGCTTGGCCTTTGTTCGTCATGCATGATACATAATGTTTATCACTTCCAATGGAGGAGAGTAGTGGAGCCTTGCCTCTCAATTGGCCATTGGATACAGGAGGAGGAGGTTCAGGAGAAAGTGGTCTTTTTTTTCCCTGAAGGAATAGAACATAGTTTGCATTGTTCACTTCAGATAGTGCTAGCTATGTACTCTGTACATTCTATAACGTATACCATTGTTCAGGTGGCTATGTGGCATGAGATGCTTAAAACAGACCACCACCTAGTTCAGTGGACTTCACCTGATTACATGGATCGCGTTCTCTTTTTCTCCATCACGCCATCGCTGGAGAAGGCTTCTTAGTTTCTCCTCCACTTTTACCTGCAATCTATTTCTTGATTCCAGTAACAAACCACAAAATGAATTTCTTCGTCATTGTCGGCTGGTTAATTTCGCTTATGCCAATTTCTCGCTGCATGAATCAACCGCAAACCCGGAGCTTTTACCAGGTATCTCGATGCATGAATCTACAGCACGGCGAACGCGGCAAGAACGTCCTCCGAGTCACGCGGCTGGAAATCGAAGACTACCTACCGCCTTCAACACGCCGAGCCGCAACCGCAACCATGGCAAACGTGCCGGCGTTGAGCGGTGAGGAGGGAAGGAGCGAAGCGGGTTGGGCTGGCAGGCGGCCTGACCTGGTTCCGGGCCGGAGAAGCACCATGTATCGGTGCTGCAGATCCCACAGGCCCAGCGAGTAGCCCGCCGACATTAGAAGCTGCGCTGGTCCCAGCGGCACCGCCGCCACGTACACTGCCGTGGACGTCGCTGGTGTGAAGGCGGCCGGCGCGTCACGGGCACGGACAGACAACGGCAAGAGGCGGCGGCCCCGGCCACACCCGCAACCTACGGTTGCAGCGCGTCAATAATGAGTGGAGGATAGCACCCCTGCCGTTAGATACTGATCCGACGGCTGCTTGGGTATGGGTCCTCTTCTCTTCTTTTTTTGGTGAAGTTTATCTTAATCCGAAACTCAGGACGACTAGTACGTAAATAGTTTTTTAATATAATAATACAAACAACTCTTAATCTATACGATTTTCACCTCACGGTCACTGTATTTTTCACTTAAACTATTGCACCAGCGTTCAGGTCATATTTGAATCATACTATACAAATCTCAGAACAGAATTAAGCAATGGCTCAGGTCTCACAGGGGAAGATGAAATCAATGATGTGAATTCGTGGAAATCTGAATTCAAAGATAGGAAGGCAGGATCGAATGACCTGTAAGTATCACCACACATATGTACCAAAATGTAGCTAGAGGCAGCACACACAAGTGCCACCATCGAGGTATCAAGCTGGACATCCATCCCCCAAAAATACAGTTAAAAAATGAAATTGCTACATAAAAAGTGGTGGAAAGAATAGCTATTAGCAGCTTAACGTTAATTCTCGGAGCTCTAGCTTATCATGCCCGCAACTGCAAGGCTACCCTCAGATCAGAAGAGAAGCACATAGCAACAGCACTGTGGCAAGCATCGAAACATCAATATGCATTCTCAGGCCGGCGTGTGAAGGTGACTGCGCTGTGGTGGTGCTGACGGGAGGTAGGGGTGGTTCTGCAACGTCGGACTCTGTCAAGAGCGGCATTGGGGCCGCTGCTGGCGGCTGTACAGATTTGTCTATGGTTGAAAGGAGGCCACCAGGTTGGGGAGGTTGCATAAAGTTCGGTGCCTTCTTTCCCATACTAGAGCAAGAGTTCACTGCAGAAACAAAATTCACAACAAATGTAAGCAACAAATTCATTGACCAATGCATTGATTTGAAATGCTTAGCAAAGGAATGAAGTATTGTATGAAGACATAATCGAGGACATACACTTGTATCTGTGAGCAGTCCCAGGGAAATCAGTGATGACCCCATCCACCTTAGCACTTTGCACATACGCATTGATCTGTGAAGTGGCGTCTGAGAAAAAGTCATATGGTTGAGAAATGAACTCATTCATGAGTAGGTAAACATAAACTGGAAGGCCAGCAGTCTGCAGGGACTGAACAAGATTATTGCTCTGGTTTGTCAAGAATAGTCTGGTCGCGGGGAAAACAGATTCGGTGCCAACAGAAACAGCACTAGCAAACTTCTTAATATCTGCAATGGAAGAAGGTGCGACATCTCTAACATTTTCATCGATCTTGTAGACAAGGTCGTACTTGGTTTCCTGCTTAAACTTCACTAGAACAGAGCTGTTGGTTGACTGAATCATGACTTTCTGAGCAGTCTGTTTGCTGTAACCAGAGTCATCAAGTGCTTTGATCACTGCATCTACCACACCAAAACCAAGTTTCTCTGCCATGAATGCAGCATGCTGTAAAACTTAAGAGAAGTTAGCTGGAGGTAACATACCAAAATCTTATTACTTACTTAAACATATGTGTTTTGACATATAATGCATATGTTTGTTGCCTAGGTATTAAAACAAGACAACACATCAACTGTAGGTTCTTTGCAATGCTCTAGGCGTAGATATTAGTCAAACTCATGAATAATCAGTAAACAGATTTTTCTGAATTGATCATTTTCCCTTTCTAGGTATCGCCGGTCCCAAACTCGGGTAAAGGAGGAGTGTTGTGATAGGCTTGGCGAGCCAGCATCAAAACCAACCATTCGTATGCATATGAAACCCAGTTTGGGTTTTATATCTAGCCTACCTCAACGTGCTCGAGACATGCTTTGTTGTTGTTGTTGTTGATCATTTTCCCTTTGATTCCTACTAACTTTTGCAATGTGTTTTCCCTTTGGTTCTTACTAACTTTTGCAATATGAACATTTCATATTTCTGAATTGATCATTTTCCATTTACAATGTGTTTTATTTTGGCTCCATCACTTTATTACTTTATAAACAAAAGTTCATTCCTGAGTAATTGTATGACTTTTTTTTTTAAAAAATGGAGCCCTGAAAGCCACCTCTGAACATGACTGCTCTTGGGAGTATTGCTATTGCGCTCAATAGGAAATATAGAACAGCAGAGCCACAATTTAGCTCAATATCAATCAAATATGGAGCGGAATGTTGGGCAACTAAACGGCAATATGTCCAACAAATGAGTGTTGCAGAGATGTGTATGCTACGGTGGATGTGCAGCCACACGAGAAGAGACTGAATAAGGAATGAGTCGATTCATGATAGGGTAGGGGTGGCGCCAATTGAAGAGAAGTTAGTCCAACATCGATTAAGATGGTTTGGACATATCCAGCGAAGACCTCCAGAAGCACCGGTTAACAGTGGGATTTTACGAGGTAGAGAAAATATTAGTAGGCCCAAATGGGTCAGACCCTTGCCCGGACCCTGCGCAAGCGGGAGCTACATGCACCGGGCTGCCCTTTTTTTTAGAAAATATTAGTAGGGGTAGAGGACGACCAAGGTTGACCTGGGAGGAAGCGGTAAAACGAGATTTGAGAGATTGGAATGTACCATATATATTAGGTTTCATATCTAGCCAACCCCAACATGCTAGATAAAGGCTTGGTTGTTGTTGTTGTTGTATCAATCACATATGGGTTAATACCAGATATGACTCATTTCCATATCACCAACTTCTTACCTCTACAGTAATCATGATTCCTGACAGATCCTTTTCTTTCGCAAATGCCAAAAAGTCTGATAATCTCATGAAGTTGCCTGCATTCTTGTTTCTGGGATTTCTGAATAGGGTGAACTTGCTCTGTGGGTTTGATATCATGGCTGTAAACACAAAAATGTCAGTACTGACACAAATGCACGATAATTGCAAGATATGCCACAGGTCATCATGTTCACTAGTCAATCAATTGTACAGCAACAAAATGAGCTAGCATAACAACGCACATAGTTACTTCACAAAAAAATGAACTTGGTAATTATTCCCCACAAAAAAAATTAAGATAGACTTACGCTTCAGGTTCTTCGTTATATCGTCCCATGTAAGGTTGAAGGTAAATACTCCAGGGGCATCCTTAAGATCTGTTATGGTAACTGCTGGCGTAGCAAATTGGGATGTCACAACCGTGGTGACATCCATTAGGTCAATGGAACCCATGCATATTGGTATGCCATCTTTGGTCACTTGGACAGGACAGTCAATGACATCAGCACCATCAACAACTGCCTTTTGATATGCTTGGTCGGTGCAGTCTGGGTAGTCACCACTGGCACCATTGTGAGAGATAACTAGAGGTTTAGCTGCAGTGTCAATGTGAAACATTGAGAAGTTTCAGTAACGTTACTAAAAGGTAAAGTTAAGCATTTTGGACAAAGGAAGCACTTTTTACCATGATCTGTCTTGCTGTTGTTTAGATTAGTAAAGCAGCCTGCATGGATAAAAATTAAAATCAAAACCAGAGAGGATTAATAATCAGATTACCAAAGCATACTACATCTTCCAGCTTGTTCAAATATGCTTGTCGAAAGATGAAAAGTGGTCCCTTGTTCCACTAAAACTATTCTAAATAAATGGTTGGGCCGACAATGATGCCAGCTTGAGTGCATGTAGGAATCAGCAAACATTTATAAACAACACCATGGAGAAAAAAAAATAGAAGGTAGACTTACCAATTGCCTCTGAAGGAGTAATTGGAAAATCAGTTAATACACCATCAACAGCAAAAGCACCATTATCAACGAAGGAAAGGACTTCTGCCAATGGATCATAGCTGTAGTTGTAGCTCAATGAATTGTCATTTGCAAAATCAGCAGCATAGACTTCAAGCCCAGCTTTATGAGCATCAGTGACGACTGAAGTATAGGGTTCAAGATAATTATCTGGTGTAACAGGCCAGATATAAGTCTTAGGGACAAGTATTCCAGAAGCAAAAGTCTTGACGAATGTAAGATTTTTCAATATTGAGCTATATATCTGGTTTGTAGATGGCTCAATAGAGTGCTCATTAAGAAAGCGGAACACAAGCTTAGTCCTCCTGCTGACTCTTCCAGATATGCTGGTGAGGAAGTTCACTTCAGGCGAAGAGATGTAGTCTGGAATAAATTGTCTTGATGTAGACAGGATATAGCTTCTCATGCTAAGATTAAACTGGTTGTAGAAACTGTCAAGCTGCAATTTGCACAAACCAGATGTTCCAGTAAGAGGAAGATCTCCTATTTGTAGTTCAATACAAGTAGATAAAGTTTTATGCCTACCGGCACATTTAACCAAACAGCAGGGGCCTTATACTGGGACAAAACAGCCTCAACCGGAACTATTGCAAATGCACCATCAAAGTAACGCGGACGGGATGAGATCGCTTGTCTCACTGTAAAATATCAAACTGAGTAAGGAAAGCAAAACAGGTGCACTGGTAATGTAATGGAAGATTAAATGCAGAGACATTTGAACATGTTCTTGTAACGTATACAGAGAATAAACTAACACATATCAGAAGACCAAAATTTCAAGACATCAGTAAAGTACAAAATATGTGAGTGCACTTACGAAACACTTTTTCCAGATCAGTGCTTTTGAAGTCCACGGAGAACCATCCGGTTGTAGATACACCATTGACATTGTAGGTCTTCCTCCCTTTTGGGAAAACATCATCAATGATGGTACAATTATCCATCCTCATGTTTGGAAGGCAGATACCGGCGCCATCCTTGGTTAACCAAACATTGCAGTACAAGGCTGTGTCGGGAGAGCTAGCAAACGAAACAAACTGATAAGCAACATCACTGGAGTCTGGAAACAGGCCGGAGAACCCGCCTGTGGCGATGATTGCTGGAGCACTGCCTGCAACAATGGCATGAATGTTAGTGTTAGGCTTGAGACCCAGGGAAGGCCAGGAGTATGGACCCTAAAGTTGATGGCCAGAGCAGCACTCCGACTCCTAATCTACTGGACTGAAATTATGCCCGTAAGTCAAAAGAAAAAAAAAATCACGGCTCAAATCAAACGACACCCAACCCCCTTGGGCCATTAGCAGCCAATAGAGAGAGTAAACGCCTACAGGTAGAGGTAGTGATTCACGTTTATTTTTGCTATGAAGCGATTACACATAGACTTGTTTTTATTCTAGAGCATAGGCAGGTAAACTAATAATCTTGTAAATGTCATCCAGCTAGAAAGGCTACCGTGTATCCTACCCAAATGTCATTCAGCTGATTAGCTGAAAGGCCTTTCTCGCAAAAAGAAATTCTAGAAAGGGAGGGGGCGCCGTCCTGGCCGGCCACGAAGCTTCCAATCAGAAATCAGCCCCCCCCCTCCCCCCCCCAGTCAGCAGTAGAAACCAGCAAAAGCTATTGCGCTGAAAAAAAAAGAGAGTAGAAGGTCGAGCCGAAACAGGACGCGGATCCCCTCGCTCTCGTCCTAAAGACCCAGCCCAAAAACAGCTAGCTAAAACCAAGCTTGCAATTTGCTAGGAAAGAAAACTAAACATTAAGCAGAGGAAGCAAGCAATCGAGCAGATCAGATCACACACGCGCGCACGA
The DNA here is from genome assembly GCA_030760725.1 of Neostapfia colusana. Taxonomy (NCBI): domain Eukaryota; kingdom Viridiplantae; phylum Streptophyta; class Magnoliopsida; order Poales; family Poaceae; genus Neostapfia; species Neostapfia colusana. Next base: position 82,521,743 of record JASWHV010000014.1, on the reverse strand, counting down.
TACAATACTATACTAGGGAGCTTCTTGTCATGAAACGAAGGGAGGCGCGGAAGAATCGGTCGTACCACGGAGGGTCTTCCAGGTGGAGGCGTTCTGCGCGGCGGCGCAGTCCAGCGACAGCAGGAGCAGGAGCAGGGGCGAGCCGAGGACGGAGCAGGCACGGCCGCTCCTCCCCATTGGCAACCGCCACCGGCAGCAGAAGCAGTGGCAGCTCCTCCAGAAGCACAAGCTGGGCCGTGAAGCAGGGGAGGGGGAGGGGAAGAGGCGAGTAGACGAGGCAAGCAGAGCAGAGCAGAGCAATGCGCGTCCGGCGGCCGCGTTGGATTTTTAAGACCGGGAGGGAGAGACAAAGAAGATGGCGATGCTGCTGCTGAGCTGTGCGTGTGACCCTTTTTGACGATGCTGCTGCTGAGCTGCGCTTCCTCTGCTGGCGCGAGAACCCTTTTTGACGATGAGCTGATCAGAAAAATCGACACAGGGGTTTCAGCCAGGCCGGGACCGGAATGGATCAATCATCCGGGGGAGCCGTCCCAGTTCATGTCGCTACCAGGCCAGGCCTCCCCCAATAAAAATATGGCATGCGTTGGGACTCTGAAAACCATCGCAGCTCATCGTCAAAAAGGGTTCTCGCGCCAGCAGAGGAAGCGCAAGCTGCCTCGTGCCGCGGCAAAGCAGTTCGCGGCCGGCCAGGAAACAGATTACTTTTGTGCAGCCCCTCATGCATGTCTGGTCCGGTGTTTTTTTTTGAAGCGATCAAATCAAAAGGTTTGAACTTGAACCAACGAGACCCGACCTTGTGTAGTGACCGGCCCCCTAATAAACCTGGATATTTTGACTCGGGATCACGTTTTGTATCGACAAAGAAAAGAAAAAAAGAACTGCGTGCCACACGCCATCCAAGTGGCCGCTGGTGCTGACCGTGCGAGCTCGTTCGTCTCGGTTGTCGACGTGCTGGAACCACATCCACGTTGGACGGATCCAGACACGCAGTCCGACCAACTGCAAGTCGTGGGCCTGAATTCGTTCATGGGCTTACATGTAGGACTGTCCTCCCGCTTAGGCCCAGATTATGAAACACGAAAGCCCGCGTCCGTACCGGCCCGCCTCGCTAGGCCCAACAGCTCGCCTCCACCCACCCGCAAAGGCATCGCCCACGCTCGCCGTCTTCCATGGCATCGGCAGAGCGGCGAATTCATCGGCTTCCACGGTCGGGGAGGCCATGCGTTCGTTGCGGGGCAGAACAACCAAAAAAAAAAAGAAAAAGGCCAAAAGTTTCAGCTGAATGGCTCTCCGCGTTCCAACCGCACGTCCGCTCGCGCACGATTCTGGGGCCCTGCTGGGAAGCGGCCCTGTGCGGAGCCACCGGTTTCAGCGCGGAGAGGGTGTTCTTGCCCGCGGGCGTGGTGGAGGCAGATATCCCCTTCCTCGTCCTGGTTCTTTCTCCCCGCTTGGGCGTACCCAGTTATTGCGAGCGTTGTGAAGGAACCGGTTCGATGGAGGGGTAACTGCCACTAGGTCGCCAGGAACTGTTCAAGGAATGTTTTTTTTTTCATTTTGATGATGATGATGGTGAAAAGGACATTTGCTCAAGCGCGGTAAAGAATTCTCTGATAGTACTCGTCAAAATTGGGAGGCGATGTCTAGCTTCTTTGGTGTCCTCGTCTCCGATCCTGGGCTGCAGAGCCAGTTCACCCAGGTGCAGCTCCGGACCCTTAAAACAAAAGTAAGCACTCGGAGCTGTTCTCCGGATTCCGATGTTAGCCACGTTGTCACACCTTGTCTTTCTCTGTCATAGTTCGTCTCTGCAAAGAGGCCTGGTTCGGATCATGTAACCGTTAAAGATCTGCCGCCGGTGATGGAGAAGCTCAGGGGCATCCATGAGGTCCTATCAGAGGAAGAGGTCAGCAAATTTTTGAGCGAGACCTATCCTGATATGAACCAACCAATAGAATTTGAGCCATTCCTCAAGGTACTGTGGGCCACTCCATCATGCCAAACAGTAATTTTAACATTTCACTTATACATGGAATCTGGAATTTTGTTAGGAGTACCTAAATCTTCAAGCAAAGGGGGCCAGCAAAAATGGAGGGAAAAAGAAATTAAAGGGATCTGTGTCATTTTTGAAAGCTTCCACCACCACCCTCATGCATGTCATTAACGAGTCTGAGAAAGCCTCCTATGTGAATCATATCAATAACTTTCTTGGAGAGGATCCTTTCCTCAAGAATTTCTTGCCGTTGGATCCAGCATCCAACGAGTTATTTAACCTTGTTCAGGACGGTGTGCTACTTTGGTGAGTTATTAGCAGTGATGCTACATTCTTTCCTTCTAATATGTCTTTCTTATGGTTTTTGTTAGCTATATGCTAAAGCTTGCTCCATTGTCTTGTTTTGAATCAGCAAGTTGATCAATGTTGCTGTTCCGGGCACGATAGATGAGCGAGCAATCAATACAAAGAAGGATCTTAATCCATGGGAAAGGAACGAGAACCATACCCTTTGTCTCAACTCTGCAAAGGCCATCGGCTGCACCGTTGTTAACATTGGAACGCAGGATTTGATTGAAGCTAGAGTATGTATTTCTGTTACTGTTTTGTCAATGAATTTCTTCAACTTAGTTCGATAATTATTTTCCCATCCAACTTGTAAATAATTCAGAATTCAAGATGGTACCGGATGCATATAACAAAGTAGTTCTCGACTATGATGTGCATGTCTTGCAATACAACATATAACCGACTGCAAAGTATTTCAAATAAATGTTCGAGGAGCGTTTCATGTCGATGTTATCGACGCTCTCATTGGAAGTTCTATCAGCGTAGAATCAAAGGAAAGAAATCAGCATATAGTGGCTAGGGATAAAGGTTGTTTAGTTTGCTTGCAACTGTGAGGTAAATAACGTTTTAAAATCGAGTTTTAGCTTAGGGGTCAAGTATTCAGAGTTATATAATGCCGGCAACATTCAAGGAATAAAGCAAGCAAGGAATTAGATATAATACTTCTCTGAGTCTCCTCCATGAGGGCAATATAGTCATTTAAGTCTTACCAATCTCGTCTAAATCATCCAACCCCCATATCAGTTGATGATCTTCACAAACGTTTTCTGTATTAAAAAAATCATTGAGCGAGGACAGATATTGTCATCTTGGCACACAATTTTACCACTGTTGATCAGTTTACATTTTTATGAGACTAAGATATCTCATGCCTTTTTGCAGCCTCATCTGGTACTTGGTCTGTTATCCCAGATCATAAAGGTGAGCGAGCTAATATTACTGTACTATTTCTATAAATCTTCAGCATGGTAATTTTTCGCCAAATACAGTGGTTCAAATTGTGTGTCTTTATCCTTGTCTCAGATACAACTGCTAGCTGATCTGAACCTAAAGAAAACACCTCAGTTAGCGGAATTGGTGGCTGATGATAATGGCAAGGTTTGAACTATCTAGTTCTTGTTAGTCCTGAGACAATTATGTACATACTTGATTATCATGTGAGAGCTGAATCATGGTTTTCATGTAGCAAAATTTTAGCTAACTATGGTTGCCATGATGCTATATAGGAGGCAGAGGAGCTGGTCACCTTAGCACCAGATAAGATGTTGCTCAAATGGATGAACTTCCATCTCAAGAAAGCGGGATACAAGAAAACTGTTACAAATTTTTCTACTGATGTGAAGGTATGTATATTTTAGTTTTTAGCAGACCTGGACACCAGGCTTTGTCATAAATGGCTGCATAACATAGACCTGAGTCCTGAGGCAGCATACAACCTTTAGGACAAGACACTTCTTGTAGATGAAAAACTATTGCGATGTTTTTGGCTTGTTTATGTAGGTCGTTAACTCATATGACATCTTCACAATTTTTTAGAGTTCTTAACACAAAATGGTGACAACTGTGGTTGTATCTTACGATTAGTCTCTGTGCAGGATGGTGAAGCATATGCTTACCTTCTCAGCGCCCTTGCCCCTGAACATAGCTCAAAAACAATGATAGAAACTACAGATCCTAAGGAAAGGGCAAAGAAAGTACTTGAAACCGCAGAAAAGCTCGAGTGTACAAGATATGTAACACCTAAAGATATTGTTGAAGGTTCAGCAAATCTCAATTTGGCGTTTGTTGCACAAATATTCCAGAACAGGCAAGTAGAGGTTTTTCCTATAGATGTCCTGAAGGTTGGCAAGAATTCACCTGAAAGTCCATAATTTTGTTGGCATTTTTTGTACATCTTATCCATGCATTCAGGATAAACAAATTACAATAGCATAATGTTGCAGAATGTAGTCATTTCAAGCTCTTCACTGTCTGTTGGACCATAATCATTTTATTTTATCTATATAGCGGTTTTTTAAATCATGTAGTTACATGATTATTTGAATATGCAAGTTTAGGAACCAGTTTAAATAAAATACATCGCAGTTCTCCACCTATCATATATTCCATTGAGTTTTCCATACAATTGTATTTATTAAATAGAATGTGAAAACATTTGCATCACATCGTCTTTCCCATTGATATGTGGAACGATTACAACCTTGTGCAGAAACGGTCTATCAACAACCAATGTTGCTCCTGTAGAAGATACTCCTGATGACGTGGAAGCATCCAGAGAAGAGAGAGCATTTCGCTTATGGATCAACAGCCTTGGAATTGCAACCTATGTGAACAATCTGTTTGAGGATGTTAGGACAGGGTAAATCCCATCTCTGAGAACAGTTTAAGCTTTCTTGGTACATATTTAGCTATCATACCAAAGCTCATTTGCAGATGGGTGCTACTAGAGGTGCTCGACAAAATTTCTCCTGGATCAGTTAACTGGAAGCAAGCATCTAAACCACCAATTATTATGCCATTTAGAAAGGTGGAGAACTGCAACCAGGTTATCAAAATCGGGAAGGAGTTAAAATTTTCTCTCGTGAATGTAGCTGGAAATGACATTGTCCAAGGAAATAAGAAACTAATTCTAGGCAAGTTAACTTCCTTGATATATTATTACCATGTGGCTTTTATGTACCACGTAATTTTCCCTTTTTTCTATTGTTCCCTTTGTTATTTGTCATGGCTAGAATTTGCTATACATACTGTCAACTTTTACCTGGTTCAGATCTCTGCCATAGTTATTAAGGCGTCGCTTAAGCGTCGCTTAAGCGACGCTTAAGCGCTAAGGCGACCAGGGACGGTAAGGCGTCCTGTCGCCTTAGATCCGCCGTAAGGCGACCACGCGGGGTACATCCGCCGGGAAAGAAGGGGCGGGGTGGCGCCGCCGGTGGAGGAAGCCAATCGGGGGGGGGGGGGGTGCGGAGGAAGCCAATCGGCGTCCGCGAGGCGAGATTAAGGCGAACTTTAGGGGTTGGGGATTGGGGTATTTACCTTAGCCAGCACCCGCAGTCGGCGGCTCTGCTCATGGCGGCGGCGCTCGCGACTAGGGGAAGGAGGTGGCGGCGCTCGCGACTAGGGGAAGGAGGCGGCGCCTCGGCGGCGGCGCCCGTACGGGGGGGGGGGGGGGGGGGGGCGCGGCGGCGCCCGCACTCGTGGAAGGCCGCGGCGGCGCCCGCGCTCATGGAAGGCCGCGGCGGCGCTGTTCACGCGCTCGAGGGAAGGCGCCAACCCTAGAGGAAGCTCGGCTGCGGCGCGGGGTATCTGGTGGGGGCGGCGGGGCGATCGGGTGGGTGGGTAAGGGTTTAGGGGTGTGGAGTTGGGCCGGATTAGTGGGCCTATGCAGTTGGGCCAGGACAAGTGAGAGCAAGTCTTTCTGTTTTTTATTTTTTTATAATACACTTGTTAATATAAAATGATATTATTGATTAAATTTTCCTATATTTCTAGATTATTAAGGCGTCGCCTCGCCTTACGCCTTACCGCTTAAAAGATGAAAAGGGGGCAGGTCGCCTTATGTCGCCTTACCGCCTTAATAACTATGATCTCTGCCATAAACAAAAACACCCTGGAGGACTTCTTTTGTATGCGATAGGGATGGGATCACCACTATTTTTAGGGAAAATTAACACTATTTCCATCCAACAGGAAGAACATTTTGATTTCCTAAATAATCTTCTTATAGCATTGATATTTGTTTTAATAGTTTCTTGTTCTCAGCTTTCTTGTGGCAACTCATGAGGACCAGTATACTACAGTTGCTAAAGAACTTGAGGTCCCACTCTAAGGAGAAAGAGATGACGGATGCTGACATTCTGATATGGGCTAATAATAAGGTCAAGGAATCAGGCAAAAGTTCCCGCATCGAAAGCTTCAAGGTTCATCAACCTTCCTGATTTGGCTAAATTGAGCTGTTGCATCATACCCTCGAGGCCTTAAGTACTTGTGCTGATCCTCTAGGACAAGAGCATAGCTGATGGGGTGTTCTTCCTTGAGCTTTTAAGCGCTGTGCAGTCCAGAGTTGTTGACTGGAGTCTGGTGAAGAAGGGGGAGGACGGTGTGTGCCCCGATTTCAGATCTTCATAGCATTAGCTTCTGTCGTCTCATGAATCTCACTTCGTTTTCTTTTCGGTTGTAGAGGAGGAGAAGAAGCTGAATGCAACATACATCATCAGTGTCGCTAGGAAGCTAGGGTGCACAGTCTTCTTATTGCCAGAAGACATAATGGAGGTAACACAGGAATGCCAGTTTGGTTTCATATGCTCATCTGTTTATGTGTTGAGATTATTGTTGATTTGCACAAAATTGATATCCAGGAAACTTTATCGAATATATTTAGAAATTAACACCTGGCATCTCATAGCTCGGCCTCCATTGTGCAGATGGTAATTTTTGCGTTCCATTTCGCTGCTACAGGTGAATCCAAAGATGATTCTCACCCTTGCTGCAAGCGTCATGTACTGGAGCCTGCAGAGGCAAGGGCCTTACCAAAGTCCTGGGCAGTCGGTGTCACGAGAAGCTCTTCCGGAGGAAGAGGAAGTAGACGAGGAGGATGAAGAGGAAGAGGAAGAGGACTTCGAAGGTGGCATTGAGGATGGCGTCTCCAGTCTGACGACTTGACATGAATGTTACAGCTAACCAGGTTTACATGGGGAAGTTCTGGTTAATCAGGGTTTGTCCAAACTGCAGGGTGGAAGAAAACCGAGCAGCAGCTGCAGAGAAAAATTTGGTTTATAGTTGATTCATACTTTGCATGCCAAAGAGCAGCAATTCAAGTTTTTGTACTAGGTAAGATTGTGTGCGTGGTCGTGCCGTTCGGTCTCGTGTTATCTAAGAGATGGGGAGGTAAATGAAATTGGAGAATAAAACCAAAATATTTATTGGACTGCTAACGCTTTAAACTTATTGGACCATGAGGTGGGCCAGGTTGGGCCGGTCTTGTCGCCGTTTGACTGTAAGTAGGCCCCACCCCACGTAAGTCAGTTGAAGGATGAGACCAGATCTGCCTGTCGAATTAATGAACGTCTCCGTTGCGTGAGTTGGCACGTGCCGCATTTGACCCTGCCGCGTCCAGATATCAATTGGACGGGTATGCAAAATATGTGATCAAATGGATCGCTTCGTCTCTCTTTCTAGATAAGATTTATTTGTGTCGATCTATCGATGCCATGGCATCAGCTGCAAGTGCCGTGCATGTGCCATGGCCATACGCAGAGGACCGAAGCACCACTTCTAATGTAAAGCTAACAAGTTCAAAGAAGTTACAGACCAATTACATGTACAGGGAACATACAAATCAATTTCTTTCAAAAAAATCCAAATGTTCTGGGCTCCAAACAAGTGATTTACCAATCACTCCAACTCACAAGTTTACATCGTTTGCTTGGATTCCCTCCAACAACTATAGATGCTCAAATATTGTCTTTTTCGAAAAGGATGCTCAAATAGTTTGTGTACTTCTGTCAAGGGTCTGTTCCGCTGTCGTCAATCCATCGTTCACAGGATCCCAGTTTTCTTGCCAATATGCACATGTCTGACGGCTTGCATTCTAAAACAAGATTACTTTGTTAGTCCGTTCAAACCTACTACCGAACATAACTCTATGGCTACTACACTTATCTGAATAGGATCAGTGGTAGTAATGACAGAGTTGGTGACATCGCTACAGAAAGAATCAAATCCTTTTATGGCGTCCTTGCATCTCAAAAATGTATAGAAACAGGTCACGTATGCATTTCAACTTACTTTCCTTTATTTACTCCATGCCCACACCATAACGGCGCCACAATACACAGTACATCAATGACACGGACCACTCCCAAGTGCACCTTACCACTGAAAACGACGAAGACGCAATAGAGGATAGACTCCAATCCACACCGCCACAGGCATACTTACTTATTACACGAGCACGTATGCGTGCACCTTATTATTCAGACCAGCAATAAACTTGGACACGGACTAAGCAGGCCGTACGAGCGTACCGTGCTATATATAGCTATAGCTATATCGACGACTGAGAAGGCAACTCTCAGTTGCGCACCTCGACGGCCTCCGGGCGGTACATGGGCTCCGGGATCTCGTCGGGGCGAAAGCAGCACCGGCAGCCGCCGTAGTACCCGCGGCCGCAGCAGCCCCACCGGCACCCGCCGCGGTAACCGCCGCCCGGGTAGCCGCCACCGCCGCGGTAGCCACCGCCGGGGTATCCGCCGCCGCCGCGGTAGCCCCCGCCGGGGTAACCGCCGCCGTACGGGTATCCGCCGCCGCCGCGCCAGTCCTGCACTGCGGCCTTGCTCTCCTCCTCCTTCTTAGCCTCTGCATGCAAACGATCCAACACGTACATACACTTAACAGCTTGCAAATCTACCTTAACTCAAAAGAAGAGATATATACGGATATAAAGCTAGCTAGTACTACAATGCAAGTTATCAGAAGCTTATTAGCTAGCGCGTGAACTCACGGGTCTGCTCGTTAGCCGAGGCGACGAGGAACGCGGCGGCGAGCAGGAGAGCGAACACGAGGAGCGCCTTGGACGCCATGCCTGAAGCTCTTAACTTTGAATACGGTCTGCTGCGACTGTAGTAGCTGAGCTACGAGTCTGTGATGCGAAGCTATGCATGCGAGTCGAGCGTATTTGTAGGCCATGCGCAGGCTAGCTCTCACTGCCGATCGATGGATAGATGATGGGAAGCAAATGTCGTCGTCATGCATGCTAACTGTGCAGGTCTGGCCTACATGATTAACTATGAAGCGTGGGCAGTTGGGAAGTAGTAGACCGCATAAGCGACTTGGTGGTGCAAGCGCGTACACAAGTAGCGCAACTTGAGTGCTGCAGATCTGCCCGGCTGTGGCCCAGAGCCGTGGAAGTCAAATTCTGATCTTTATCGTCTGGGAGACGAATGTCTGAACGGGAGACCAGCGGAGGGTCGTCAGAGTCAGCGTGAGCATGACTGGTGGTGATAGGATGCTAGAGACGCTTGCCAGAGGGGAACCTCTATGAAACTACTCATGCTTGGCAGTGGAGCTGAAAGAAACACGTTGACTTAGCATGTTTGGCCTCTGCTACACAGGAGACTATAACTCTGCTTTAAAACTTCTTTAGAGTGGAGTTGCTCTACGGTAGAGTTGGACCTATCTTTTGTAGTCTTTGGCTATAAAATTGTTTTAACTCTATAAAGAGAGTTTTGAGTGTGCAATGTCATTCTTACCCTTCACTATAAGAAAAAAGACAAATTTACAACGGCCAAAATTATTATCGATAATTAAAATATTCACGACGGTGTCCAACGGCGTCGTGAATAATATGTGGACCTATCTTTTGTAGTCTTTGGCTATAAAATTGTTTTAACTCTATAAAGAGAGTTTTGAGTGTGCAATGTCATTCTTACCCTTCACTACAGGAAAAAGACAAATTTACGACGGCCAAAATTATTAACGACGGTACCGTCGTTAATTAAAATATTCACGACGGTGTTCAACGGCCGTCGTAAATAAACATATTATTCACGACGATTGACCTAGACCGTCGTAAATAAGCACATTATTTACGACGGTAAGCCTTGGCCGTCGTGAATAAGTTCGTTATTCATGACAGGGTCAGTTCCCATCGTAAATAAGTGAGCCAGGTCCCTGACCGTCGTAAGGGGTATATACCCGCCCGGACCAAGGTTGGTGCGGGCATTCACGCCCGCGGCAACCCCGACAGTTCCGCCGCCACCGCCTCTGGAGCCACCGCCGTCGCCCTCGCGCGCTGCCGCCTCCCTCTCACGCCGCCGCCGCCACCCTCGCTCGCCCTCCCCGCCCCGTCCTCCCCGACCTGTGCGCCCCTAGCCCTGCGCGCCCCGGCCCATCCGCCCCCCAGCCCGTCCCAGCGCGCCCCCGGCCCCCCGACCCGGCGCCGCACCGCACCGGCCACCCGCCGTCGGCTCCGCCCCGACTTGGCGCCGCCCCGCCCTGACCCGAGGTTTTTTCAATTAGTTTTAATTAACTAGTTTAGTTTAGTTTACTAGTTGTAATTAGGTTATTTTAATTAGTTTAGTTGATTTTATAATTAGTTTAGTTTAGTTTGTAATTGTGCTTTAATTAGTTTAGTTTAGCTTATTCAATACGCCCGGGTCGTGGTCAGCGCGGGTATTCACGCCTGCACCGTCCCCGACTGGTTCCGCCGCCGCCGCCGCCCACCCCGGCCTCCCTGCGCGCCGCCGCCCACCCTGACCTACCCGCGCGCCGCCGCCGCCACCCACTTCGGCCTCCCCGCGCGCCTTTGCCGCCAGCCACCCCGGCCTCCCCGATCTCATCAAATTGATCAGTGATATCGTTCCTCAACCGCGTATGCAACCGGAGGCAGGAAACCTCACGGATGGTAAGTTCTCTTTTTATTATTTAATGTTAATAAATTTGAGATTTGAAAATTTAATGATCTTTCTTCTTTCGTAGGTTCGCCATCTTTGATGGAGTTGTCGACTCGAGGTAGGCACGACCTTTCTCGAGTGGCTCTCCATCGCGACAGGCGAGATCGAGACAGCCGAGCACCCTGGAGCTCCAGAGTGTTCGGGGCGAGCTCCGCAGGACACAGGAGGAACTGTGGCTAGAAAGGGAGCAGCTCCGGCAAGAAAGGGAGCGTCAAGCCGCGGCAAGCAAGACTCGGGACAAGTATCAAGCCTCGTTCATGCTGTATATGCAAACGGCAATGCAGGTATGTAACGGTTGTTTTAATTAATATTTCTAACATATGAATGATGGTTCTATGATAATGTTTTCTGTTCACAGGCTATGGCGGCAGGGCAGCCGGTCGTCTTTCCACAATGGCAGCCCCCACAGGAGCCACAGGCCCCGTTTACAGGAGCATAGGTACAAACATAGCCATATTTGATGAAATTTAGCCAAATTTATTAGAATATCACAAAACTTAGTCAAACATAGCCAAAACTAGTTCAACTTGATCAATTCTAAGTTATAATAAGCTCACTTATATAAATATACATGCATTTTAAAACTTATAACTTGTCTAATTACACTTATATATAACAGGGCTCCGCGACCGAGGCTCACACGCCATCGCCGCAGCTATCGGGAGGACGAAGGCTGGAGGACGAGTTCCCGGGTTCTGGAGGTAGCGCACGTGGTAGTGTGTAATGTGGTGTGTGTGTCTAGCTAGTGTAGATGTTTATAATATTTTTACTGCATATTGTTGTTGTTATTGTTGACTGCCTGTGAGCTAGCCATCGAACCAGGGCTCGACTCAAAGCCAGGGCAATATTTTTCAATTTTTTTTTAAAAATACCAAACTTATTTACGACGGTTTCCTGGTGCTGGCCGGCCGTCGTAAATAAGTCATTACTGTTTACGACGGCCAAGATCAGCCATCGTAAATAAGCCACTAGTATTTACGACAGCTGGTGTCAGTTGTCGTAAATAATGAGTCTACTCACGACGGTCAAGATCAGCCCGTCGTGAATAAATCCCCCAGCCACGTGGCAGTCGGGGAGCTTATTCACGACGGGATTATTTAGCTGTCATAAATAACCTTATTTACGACGGGAGTCGTCGTTAACAACCTTATTTACGGCTATTTATCAGTGACGGCCAAAAACCATCGTGAATAAGGCTTCCCCGTCATGAATAACTTATTTATAACGATTTTCCCTTTATTAACGATAGTTTCCAGCCGTCGTTAATTGTTCATATTCCTGTAGTGCTTGTTTTGAATAATAAAGTGTATATAATATTTTTATTTAACAAAATTGTGAACTATTGCCAAGAACAAAATATCTCTCCAACATAAATGCTCCACGATTAAAAATATCCTTCAATTTCCAGGTCATCAGCGTTTGTTCCTTTCAGCAGTACTTAAGTGAAGAAATTGATAGTCCTATATTCTTCTTGCATTCTTCGCTTTGTCATTGCTTCTTTAATCCGCTACCTCTTAAGGCACTCATTACTCAACAAGTCATTTGGTGGACTGATAGTAATCTGGGGTGTGCTTTGCTACCACAAATACTTGTATGTACATGCATTGTTTTTTTCTTCAATTTGCTAATTAAGAAGTCCAACTTCGTTGTCTACTATAACGGTGCATTCTGGATAGTTGGATCCTCAAGAACTAGATTGTTCACAAAGGTTACTGATTGCAATAAAATAATATCAAAATCTGATTACAGATGTTTTACATCTCTTACCGCCATAGAACTGTGGGCAATAAAATTCACAAACAAAACAGGAGCTTAGGGAGATTGTGACTGCAGATGTGGCAGACCAGATTGTCGCAGCCACGGAGCCGGGGGAGTGGGGCAGCAGCGGCTAGGGATGGCAACGGGTGCCCATTAACCGTTTACCCATAGATATCCGACCCGATAGGTTTAGGTTCCGCGCTGGAAGGGTTGAATTATCTCAATGTCGTTCACTCTGTGAGATAATGGATCTAACGTTAGGGCTCGGGTATAAATTTAGATCCACGGGTACGGGTGAAAGCATCTAGGCCCCCGTGAGGTATGGTTTCGGTGATTAATGACAACCGTTCGTTATTACTAATGAGTTTGTGGATGCGAGGTTTCACGTATATCACATCAAACGTTAATGAACTATCTATTCACACCATCTACTGCTCATTGGATATAAATGGAGACCCCTCAACGATCTATTCTAAGGGGTTATTCGATACTCATGAAGACTAAATGAACAACTCATACAACGACTCTATTCTATCGAAATTGACAACACAAGAAGCTTACACTTCATCAAAATATCATTTCAAACAAGTATCAAAGAGGTCACTCAAGAAGATTCCAAAAGATCAACTCAAAACAACTCGAAGCAAACAAGTTGCACTCACCGGATCATCCGATGTCTTGCAAAATGACTACATCGGTCAAGTTTGAGTTGGCAGAAGAAGAAGACCTCAGAGCCAAGTACACACCGGATCATCCAATGTGAAGGAAGTGGCACATTGGTTGATTTCAACAGAAGGATGATTTCTGAGTTATTCTGAAGAAGTACACACCGGATCATCCGATGAAGAAGTAAGTGTACATCGGTCAATTTCAACAGAGACATTATTTCTGAACCAATTCTGAAGATCAACTCACCGGATCATCCGATGATGAGTTGAAGAAACATCCGTCGATTAAACAGTCAGATCCAACGGTTATATCCAACGGTCACATCTGACACATGACATCAGCTAATTTGGAATTCGACCGATGCTCAAATAAAGGGGTGCATCGGATCATCCGATGTTCACAGAAAAAGTCTGCCTACTTTTCCAACGGCTATCTTGTGTGGGCTGGCTATAAATACCCCTCCAACCGGCCATTTCGTCAAGTCTTGATCACCAGAGCCTCACTACACATTCTCAAGCATTCAAGACCAAGAGCTACCACTTCCACACCTCAAAACCTCTTGTACTCTAACTATAGGCTAGATCTAGCTAGAGAGAAGCTTGTGTGCGTCCATTCTTGGTGATTGGAATCTCTAGGCTAGTGAGAGAGAGTGTCTTGGTGACTTCTCTCACCTTGTAAAAGTTGGAGGAAGAAGAGATCGCTCCGGAGCTTACCAAGACGTTTGTGGAAGCCCGGAGGATCACCATTGTACAAGGCTTGAGCTCCACCTTGCCGGAGAGGGCGAACGGAGAAAGATAGTGGATTCCCTTGTCTTGGTGACTTGGGAGTGGCTATACCCTTTGGTGGGTGCCACAAGTGGACGTAGGTAGATCTTTGTGATCTTACCGAACCACGGGAAAAATCACCGTGTCTCCGAGTCTCCGCGGGAGTTTGCATCTCTCTCCTCACCCTCTTACTATTACGCATTTACTATTCCGCACTTAATACTCTTGCTTGCGTAGTTAGTTCGCATAGGGAATTGGGCTTCAACCATTAAGTTTTAAATTGCTCTAAAATTTGAAAAAGCCCAATTCACCCCCCTCTTGGGCGTTTCGATCCTTACAACGAGTTCAGGTAACGGGTAGAATCCAATGGATATTTCTTATCGGGTAAAAAATTTCATACCCAAATCCGTATACCCGAACCCGTTCTGTGACGTGTGGGTCCAATATAACATCATATAAATACATCTAGTTCTAGGGTTTTTTCCTCTTCTTTCCAGCTCTTTGGCTCCCTACGCATCGCCACATCACGACTTCTCTTGATGCTTTGTATTTTATTTAATCTGCAATTGTTCTGTTGTCACGAGTTTGTTAATTGTGCTAATTTATGTTTGTGTTATTTGTTGAACATGTTCTTTTATGTGCGTATATTTGTGTTATGTGTTGAACATATTTTGTTATGTGTTAAAGTGTTGAAGAAATCTATATGTAATGCACCTTTTTATTAAAGGTTTTCGAGTAACGGATACGGATAATCTTTTATACCCGCTGCGGGTAACAGGTATGGGTTCGGGTACGGATTTTATCCAGCGGGTACGGATAGTAGAGTAATATCCGCAGGTTTTTTACCCTTGCCATCCCTAGCAGGGGCAGGCACAGGCTACGGGCGGGCCGATGCAGGAAACAAACGGGTGTGGCGGAGGCAAGTGGCACAACGGCTGCGAGCGAAGGCAAGAGGCGGCACCGCGTCTAGGGTGCCCGGGCGCTGTGCGTGCAAGGAGGACGGGCGCCCGCGGGAGAAAAGAAAACGAAAGGTTTTTTCTTTAATCAGTGGTAGTTGTGGATAATTTCTCCTACCTTCAGGTCTAGTATCTGTATTTAAATGTTTTGGAGCTGGAAAATAGATACTCCATAAAAATGAACTATAACTCCACCAACTCCATAGAGATGGGTTGCTCCACCAAATTGTGGAGTAAGTGTTTGGCTCGTTCTTTCTAGCACTGAACTGGAGTTTTGCTCCATAGCCATGCAAAACATGCCCTTCACTACAGGAATCGCAACAATAGACGACGGCCAGATTTATTGACGACGGGGTCGTCGTCAATAAACTTATTAACGACGGTCAGAAAACAATGTTGTCAATTAATCATTTATTGACGACGGTTAACCTAGTGTCGTCGTTTATAAGTTCTCGGGACTTATAGACGATGGTACACGGTCGACAATTAAGGCCCGGGGTTTATAGACAACGGTATAAGCGCATCTTCGTCTTTAAGGCCCGATATACTCAGCGCCGTGGCCGCCACAGCCCCTGCGCCCCCGCCGCCAGCCCCTGCGCCCCCGCCGCCGCCCCTACGCCCTCGCCGGATGCTTCCGACCCTTGTGCCCCCGGTGACCACCGCCGCCCCTGCGTCCCCGCCGCCGTTGCGCGCCCCGCCGCCGTTGCGCGCCCCGCCGGCAATCCCCCGCCCTTGCAAACTGTAGATATATATTACGTGTGTGAAGTGATGAACAAATTCAAACATGGGAAATTCTAGTTCAAACTTGAATCAGTAGTATATATATACGCATTGTCGCTGTGAATTCTAGTTTATACCTGGATTAATAGTATCCACATTTCGTTGCATAATGATGTGAGGACAAGCTGAACCCTTTGATGAAACTGTTGCTGGACTATTATTTTCTTATAATAATTGGTGTACCCATGAAATTGCCCTGGAAGTGTTGTTTTTGGAAAACTAGACCAGATTGCAAGCCAATACTTGTCTTTGTAGAAATATCCATTAACGGCTGCTCCACGGATACATTTAATAGTACTAATGACGTTATTTTTCTGGTTTTTGCAGTCAAAGTACGGGGGGGAGGCGCGGAGGCTTCGAGGCGAAGAGTTCGATTGGCAAAGCGCGCCAATCGTCCTTGTCAGTACCCACGATATGGGGTACCCCCGCGCACAGGGGAAAATGCCTAAGGATCTCACCCTTCTCTGTAGGGAGAGCTCCGAAGGCGACACGTGTCCAGCGGGGCCGGACCTCCCTCTCCTCAGAGGAGAGCTCCGGGCTCGCCACGTGGCCAGCAGCAGCCGGACCTCCCCCCCTCCGCGGGGAGAGCTCCGAAGGCGCCACGTGTCCCGCGGGGCCGGACCTCCCCCTCCTCAGAGGAGAGCTCCGGGCCCACCACGTGGTCGAAAAAAGCCGGACCTCCCCCTTCCGCGGGGAGAGGTCCGAAGGCTCCACGTGTCCCGCGGGGCCGGACCTCCCTCTCCTCAGAGGAGAGCCCCGGGCCCACCACGTGTCCAGCAGGACAGCGCTGCCTGCCCCCGCGCGGTGGGCAGCAGACGTAAAGACGCACCATACCTTGCCCGTACAAGGTATTCAAGGCCCGCGCCTTCCCAAGACGCGAAGACGCGGAGCACGCCCCTGTCAGGTGCCGTTGCGCCCAGTCGCATCGCAGACTGGCGTGCCGTGTCAGAACTTGTCAGCCAATAAACACAGCGACAAGACATCCCCTACCACCCCCGCCGTCATCAACCACTACGACTAGCATGCGGCATGGGCAGGGCGGCAGAATGAAGACTCGAAAGCCTTCGCCAGAGACAACTACCGACATAACTGCGGATACGATAGTCGGCAGGCAATCTCCCCGGGACCACCTATCCGGTCCCGGGCCCCCCTTGTAAGCCACACGAGCCTTGGACTATAAAAGGCTCGGGTAGGCAACGTTAGCAGGGGTTCGCACTACAGCAACTCGCACCCTAGACATCACTCACCCTCAAGCTCAGGACTCTAGTTCTGAGCAACAAGCAATACAGCGGGCACCTCTGCTCACCGTGCACGTAGGGGTTTACGCTCCGGCGGCCTGAACCACGTAAAACTCGCCGTGTCAAGCTTCTCCCTCACTCGTCCCTAACGCTTAAGCTCTCCGCAAGCGACTAGCCCCTCCGAAAAAGAACCTCCGCGGGTTGCCCAGAGCAGGTCCGGGGGAAGTGTCGACCACACACTTCGACATTTGGCGTGCCAGGTAGGGATTTTTCCCTTGCGCGATGAGTTTCTGCAGGCGAAGATGACGAAGCTTCCTTCAGCGGCAAGCTCTCCTCCCCCGCGTTCACGATGGACCGTGACTAGCGGGGAATACGTGTCGACACACTCAGGAAGGAGAGTTTCGGCGCAAGCTGGAAGCCAACAGCCGACTCCGGCAACGTCGACTCTGGCAGTGCAGGCTCCAGCTAGCGTGAGATCTTCTTCAGTGCCGAGCGTCCCCCACGGGGGTGCGCTAGCTGCAGCAAGAGCGCTACTGCGCAATCCACCTGCAAGGGACGTGCCTCAGTAAGCGACCCAGTAGTGGATTCGCGGGATAGACCGTCTTGTTGTCGCCGCCGCAAATCCTCGACTTCGACGGGGACGACGCTTAGGCCAACCAGCTGTGTCGCTGATGCGCACACCAACGGTTGACGGGCAGACGGCGGATTCCAGTTCCACCAGGCTCCCATCGACGGACCTGAGGACAGAGCTGGAATGATGCCACTTGGGCCAAGATGCCCGAGTATTCCTCGAGCGACGACGAGAGAGGCGTCGCAACCAAGAGGCCGGCGACAGCATGACGTCTGCCTCGACCCTTCCTGAGGCGTAGACTTTCGCCACGCGAACTCTGCCCCAGGCGTACGCCACGAAGCATATGCCACAGCCATATGCCCTGCAAACGGCGCCCCCGGTCTATGGCGCAGCCTTGCCCATACCGGGGTACACAGTGCCAGCAGCGAACCAAGCGTTCGCGGCACCAACGCTTGTGGCAACTGGAGCAGGATGTGCGGCCCTGGCGCCCCACCTTCACTTCGCGAGGTGGCCGCGCAAGTTTAGGCCGCACCTGCCCGAGAAGTACGACGGCAGCGTCAACTCGGCGGAGTTCCTCCATATCTACTCCACCGCCGTACTTGCCGCGGGAGGGGATGAGACCGTCATGGCCAACTACTTCCCCGTCGCCTTGACCGGCCCAGCCCGGTCTTGGCTCATGAACCTCCCCCAAGGCTCCATAACCTCGTGGGGAGAGCTCTTCCGGCAATTCATTGCCAACTTCGGCAGTTCCTACACCCGTCCTGGCACGAAGCTTGACCTCCACGCCATCAAGCAACAACCTGGGGAATCACTGCGCTCCTTCATCCAGCGGTTCTCCTAGGTACACAACAACATCCCGCACATTCAAAGTGCTTCTGTGGTGGTGGCATTCCGGCAGGGTGTCCGGGACGAGAAGATGCTTGAGAAGCTCGCGACCAGAGAGGTCCGCGATGTCTCAGAGCTCTTCAGCCTGGCGGACAAGTGCGCCAGAGCAGCAGAAGGGCGGAACTAGCACTCACTGCCAGCCTCCGAGTCAGGAGGACAGCCCAGATCTGGCGCTGCTTCCTATGGAGACGGCAAGAAGGCCAAGAACCGGGGCAGTGGCTAGATGAAGTCACCGGCCGCGGCTCCCGTTGCCGCAGCAGCGACACCCAGTGGAGCTCGGGGGCCGCGCCCCGACAAAAGACAGCGACAGTCACCAGCCCCAGATGGTGACCAAGGCGAGCTATGCCCCGTGCATGGCACCAGCAATCATACTGCTGCCGAGTGCTGGGACATACAGAGGCTCGCAGAGCGCTTCCGCAAAGGGAGGCAGCTAAGAGCTGACGCTCCGCCCCTCCCCCAAAGGGAGGGCAGGCAGAAGGTCGACAACGCCTCAGTCAGCGTCGGCCACCGGGTGGGGTTTCAGGAGCCTCAACGTGTCATAAAGACGGTGCGCAACGGTGAGAACTCCAGCTCCGGTGATGATGGGTCGGGGCAGTAGCCAACTACGGCCACCCCGGAAAGTCCGTGGAGACTGCACTGCTGCGATATCAAGCTTGGAGAAGCTCCAAGAAGTTGCAGCAGTCCAAGCACCTGCTCCGACGGTGCAGAACTGGGCCAGCTCCACCCGAAATTGGAGAATAAAACCAAAATATTTATTGGACCGCTAACGCTCCAAACTTATTGGACCATGAGGTGGGCCAGGTTGGGCCGGTCTTGTCGCCGTTTGACTGTAAGTAGGCCCCACCCCACTGAAGTCAGTTGAAGGATGAGACCAGATCTGCCTGTCGAATTAATGAACGTCTCCGTTGCGTGAGTTGGCACGTGCCGCATTTGACCCTGCCGCGTCCAGATATCAGTTGGACGGGTATGCAAAATATGTGATCAAATGGATCGCTTCGTCTCTCTTTCTAG
This sequence comes from Neostapfia colusana, assembly GCA_030760725.1. Classification (NCBI taxonomy): domain Eukaryota; kingdom Viridiplantae; phylum Streptophyta; class Magnoliopsida; order Poales; family Poaceae; genus Neostapfia; species Neostapfia colusana. The sequence goes on along the minus strand of JASWHV010000014.1, from coordinate 82,502,323 downwards.
ATAAGATTTATTTGTGTCGATCTATCGGTGTCATGGCATCAGCTGCAAGTGCCGTGCATGTGCCATGGCCATACGCAGAGGACCGAAGCACCACTTCTAATGTAAAGCTAACAAGTTCAAAGAAGTTACGGACCAATTACATGTACAGGGAACATACAAATCAATTTCTTTCAAAAAAATCCAAATATTCTGGGCTCCAAACAAGTTAGTTACCAATCACTCCAACTCACAAGTTTACATCGTTCGCTTGGATTCCCTCCAACAGCTATAGATGCTCAAATATTGTCTTTTTCGAAAAGAATGCTCAAACAGTTTGTGTACTTCTGTCAAGGGTCTGTTCCGCTGTCGTCAATCCATCGTTCACAGGATCCCAGTTCTCTTGGTAATATGCACATGCCGTCTTGCATTCCAAAACAAGATTGCTTAATTTGTTAGTCCGTTCAAACCTGCTACCGAACATAGCTCTATGGCTACTACACTAACCTGAAGAGGATCAGTGGTAGTAATGACAGTTGGTGACATCGCTACAGAAACAATCAAATCCTTTTATGGCGTCCTTGCATCTCAAAAATGTATAGAAACAAGTCACGTATGCATTTCAACTTACTTTCCTTTATTTACTCCATGCCCACACCATAACGGCGCCACAATACACAGTACATCAATGACACGGACCACTCCCAAGTGCACTTACCACTGAAAACGACGAAGACGCAATAGAGGATAGACTCCAATCCACACCGCCACAGGCATACTTACTTATTACACGAGCACGTATGCGTGCACCTTATTGTTCAGACCAGCAACAAACTTGGACACGGATTACGCAGCCCGTACGGGCGTACGGTGCTACATATCTATATCGACCTAGAGTGGAAGCAACGACTCAGTTGCGCACCTCGACGGCCTCCGGACGGTACATGGGCTCCGGGATCTCGTCGGGGCGGAAGCAGCACCGGCAGCCGCCGTAGTAACCGCGGCCGCAGCAGCCCCACCGGCACCCGCCGCCTGGGTAGCCGCCGCCGCCGCGGTAGCCACCGCCGGGGTATCCGCCGTACGGGTATCCGCCGCCGCCGTGGTAGCCCCCGCCGGGGTAACCGCCGCCGTACGGGTATCCGCCGCCGCCGCGGTAGCCCCCGCCGGGGTAACCGCCGCCGTACGGGTATCCGCCGCCGCCGCGCCAGTCCTGCACAGCGGCCTTGCTCTCCTCCTCCTTCTTAGCCTCTGCATGCAAACGATCCAACACGTACGTACGTACACTTAACAGCTTGCAAATCTACCTTAACTCAAAAGAAGAGATATATATACGGATATAAAGTTAGCTAGAACTACAAGTTATTAGAAGCTTATTAGCTAGCGCGTGAACTCACGGGTCTGCTCGTTAGCCGAGGCGACGAGGAACGCGGCGGCGAGCAGGAGAGCGAACACGAGGAGCGCCTTGGACGCCATGCCTGAAGCTCTTAACTTTGAATACGGTCTGCTGCGACTGTAGTAGCTGAGCTACGAGTCTGTGATGCGAAGCTATGCATGCGAGTCGAGAGTATTTATAGGCCATGTGCAGGCTCTCACTGCCGATGGATAGATGATGGGAAGCAAATGTCGTCGTCAACTCGTCATGCTAACTGTACAGGTCTGGCCTACAAGATTAACTATGAAGCGTGGGCAGTTGGGAAGTAGTAGACCGCATGAGCGACTTGGTGCAAGCACGTACACAAGTAGCGCAACCTTGAGTGCTGCACATCTGCCCGTGGCCCAGAGCCGTGGAAGTCAAATTCTGATATTGATCAGCTGGGAGACAAACGGAGGGTCGTCAGAGTCAGCGTTTTGAGTTATAGGATAGGTGAGTGATAGCCGTAGTTACCTGTGCCGCCCAGCAGCAAGCCATTGTTTAGCTTCATCTATGATGCTTATATCATCCCCGTGTCTGATTCTTCAACACCACGAAAAATTCTAACATTTCTTTCTAGCCATAGCTTCCAAATGACTACAATAATTAAGATCTGTATTCCTTTTCTTTTACTACTTTGAACTCTTACCAATATGCACCTAGCTCCATCCAGCAGAGACGAAGGCCCATTCCAGTAGCTAGAGTTCAGCTGAGGCTCCCCACTCCAGTCAGTCACTGATCCGACTCCATATTTGTTTGGACACCGGGCACTTCAGAAAAATATGTAAAGTGGATTCCAAAATCCGAAAGCAGAATGGACAAAAGCAGTTGTTAGGCCAGCCTCGCCGTTGCAAACGATCAGCAATCCAGATTTTATTTTGCAATGCTAACCATAAAAAGATTTTACATTTGGCTGGAGCCCAACCGTTCCATACTATTGCTTTGTAATCAGAATGGAAATCACCCTGAAACTGAATTTTGTAAGCTGAACTAGCTGAGTACTGACTGAACTTCCACTGTATTTCATCCTTCATCAGAGGGTCTAGCTGTATATGCACTTGATCAATCAAGGTCAAAGCTGCATGCATTGCTGCATTGCCTCCTGTGATGGGATGGGAAGCAAATCCCGGAACCATCCGTGATCGCACAAGGCTTCCGCTACTACTCTGGTTTTCTTCCTTGTGTGTTTGTATAATATCTGGAACAATGCTGCCGGTGTTAGTCCACGCAGCCAACTAGAGCTCCAAAAAGATGCGGATTGACCGTCCCTGATTTTCACCCATGTGGCTGCGGCAAAAAGATCTCTGTCTATTTTATCGATTGGTAGGTCCATACCTTTTCACGGTCAACTTGGATGCACCCAGCTAAGCCAAAGCCATCTTAGACGTAAGGCCCGAGCGAACTTTTCCAGGTTTTTAATTCTGAAACCCCCCTTGTCCACAGGTTTGCAGACGCTATACCAAGCAACCTTACATTTACCCCCACTTATCTGCTGATCACCAGTTCTTTTCTTCCTCCAATACTGATCGAGGAGACCCCCCCTGCCACCCTGCCAACTTATTAGCCACCCGGTCTTGTATATGCTGTAGTTGGTCAAGGCAAAGACGTACTAGAGTAATTGGCATGCCCAAATATTTGACAGGAAAACTGATTCGCTGCCCTGCGAAGTTGGCCAAAACAGTGTCCAGGTCCAGGCCATCACAACTGATGGCTGCAACTAAACTCTTCTGTTGATTGGTCATTAGCCCCGTGGCGTCGCCAAAACATCTCAGGATTTCTAGAGATGCCTCTATGTCCTGCTGAATTGGGTTTAAGAACAAAGCTACATCATCAGCATACATTGAAATTCTGAGGTTTGCGTGTCTCCCCCTCAAAGGTGTAATTACCCCTTTTTATGTAGCCCGTCTGAAGATATGTTGCAAGGTATCGATAGCAAGGAGGAATAAATATGGAGATATTGGGTCCCCTTGCCGCAGCCCCCTTGCATGTTTGATGGGGGTACTGAGAATGGTGTTCAATTTGATCGAGGAAGACGTTGTTCCAAGAAGAGCAGACAACCAGTAACCTCAGAGTCAGCGTGAGGATGACTGGTGGTGATAGGATGCCAGAGACGTTTGCCAGTGCTGTTCTGAGGGGAACCCCTATGAAACTACTAATGCTTGGCAGTGGAGCTGAAAGAAACACACTGACTTAGCATGTTTGGGCTCTGCTACACAGGAGAGTATAGCTCTGCGTTAGAACTTTAGAGTGGAGTTGCTCTACTGTAGAGTTTGACCTATCTTTTGTAGTCTGTGGCTATAAAATTGTTTTAACTCCATAAAGAGAATTTTGAGTGTGCAATGTCATTCTTACCCTTATTTAGAATAATAAAGTGTATATAATATTTTTATTTAACAAAAATTGTGAACTATTGCCAAGAACAAAACACAATTGCTAAGAACAAAATATCTCTCCTACAAATATGCTCCACGACTAAAAATATCCTTCAATTTCCAGGTCATCAGCATTTGTTCCTTTCAGCAGTTAAATGAAGAAATTGTTAGCCCTATATTCTTTTTGCATTCTTCGCCTTGTCATTACTTCCTTAATCCGCTACCTCTTAAGGCACGCATTACTCAACAAGTCATTTGGTGGACTGACAGTAATCTGGGGTGTGCTTTGCTACCACAAATACTTGTATGCACATGCATTGTTTTTTTCTTCAATTTGCTGATTAAGAAGTCCAACTTCGTTGTCTACTATGACGGTGCATTCTGGATAGTTGGATCCTCAAGAACTAGATTCTTCACCAAGGTTACTGATTGCAATCAAATAATATCAAAATCTGATTACCGATGGTTTACATCTCTTACCGCCATGGAACTGTGGGCAATAAAATTCACATACAAAACAGGAGGTGAGGGAGATTTGTGACTGCAGATGTGGCAGACCAGATTGTCGCAGCCACGCAGCCGGGGGGGAGCGGGGCAGCAGGGGCAGGCACAGGCTACGGGCGGCGTGGTGGCTGCGGGCAGGCGGACGGGCGCAAGAAACAAATGGGCCTGGCGGAGGCAAGTGGCACAACGGCTGCGAGCAAAGGCAAAGAGGCGGCACCGCGTTTAGGGTTCGTGGGCGTTGTGTGGGCAAGGAGGACGGGCGCCCGCGGGAGAAAAGAAAATAAAACGTTTTTTTAATCAGTGGTAGTTCTGGATAATTTCTCCTACTTTCATGTCTAGTTCTGTATTAAAATGTTTTGGAGCTGGAAAATAGATACTCCATAAAAATGAACTATAACTCCACCAACTCAACTCCGTAGAGATGGGGTTGCTCCACCAAATTGTGGAATAAGTGTTTGGCTCGCTCTTTGTAGCTCCGAATTGGAGTTTAGCTCCACAGTCATGCAAAACACGCCCTTATTAGGTCCCGTTTGACGGCAAGAATGCAGGATTTAAAATCCGTAGTGTCTACTACCTCTGTCTCATCTGAAGTTTATTTCTGAATATGGTCAAAGTCAAATTATTTAATTTTGACCTAGTTTAAGAAAAATATTGACATCTATCACATAAAATAATCATATTGTGAAAATATGTCATGATAAATCTAATATTACTAATACGACGTTATAAAATTAATATTTTTTCTATAAATAACTTAGTCAAAATCAAATTGATTTGACTTTGACCAACTTTATAAATAGGCTTTAACTGGGAAGGAGGGAGTACCAAATAGTGTTTCAGTCGAGTGATTCAAATGTGAAACGAGATAATATCTCTCTCTCTAGTTTTATACATTATGACTCGTATAAGTGGCCAACGAACCATGCCAGGCCGGCCCGGCCCGAGCCAAGCCATAAAATCCTTGGCCCGACATGGCCTGAGAAAAGTCGGGCCGTTTCAGCCCACAGGCCGGAGGTCCAGGCCCAGGCACGACCTGAGTTCATTTTATGCTTGTCAGGCCGTGCCGGGCCGGGCTGACCCGTGGCTCATTTATTTCTAAATACATTAAAAATAGCAAAAAAAAATATACTATTCAGGCTTAAATGGGCTGGGCCGGGTTGAGCCCCCACGGACTAACCGGGCCATACCAGCGGGATCGACCTTAAACAGGTCGTGCCGGGCTAGGCCGACGAGCCGGAGGTTAAGGCCCGGGCCCAGCCCGCACCAGGCTTCGGGCCGGCCCGGGCACGGTTTTTTCGTGGTAGGTCGTGCTCGTGCGGGGCCATTTTTGTCGGGCTTCGGGTCGGCCCATTTGGCCCAGGCCATTTAGCCACCTATATTTACGACAACAAAAATGTGCCAAGAAATGGTTGTTAATTCTGATTCACTTCCTTTCAACTGCCATCCTTTCTTTTGAACTAGAGAAGCTCTAGATATTTCATAAATTATTTTTAGATGAAGGGAAATTCTATTCATCAAGCATATATCCCTACTTCTACATCCATAAACATATCCGGCTGTTAATTACTACAAAGTTTTACATCGTTCGTTCGGATTCTCTTCAACAACAACTATATATGCTCAAAGATATTATTTATTACTTCTATCAAGTGTTTGTCCACTCTCGTCAATCCATCGTTCACAGAGATTCAGTTCTCTTGCCAATGTGCACATGTCTGACAGCTTGTATTCTAAAACAAGATTGCTTTGTTAGTCAGTTCAATTTTCTTACTGAACATAGCACTATATATATCTATTGCACTAATCTCAAAAGATCAGCGGTAGTAATAACAGAGTTGCTAACATCGCTACAGGAAGACTGAAATTCTTTTATGTCGTCCTTGCATCTCAAAAATGTATAGAAACATGCCACATATGCATTTCAACTTTTCTTTATTTACTCCGTGCCCATACGATAACGGCCGAATACACAGTTCATCAACGAGACGGACCGCTCCCCTCTCAAGTACACCTTACCACTGAAAATAACAAAATGATAGAGAATAGATATACCAATCCACACTGTGACACGCATACTTACTTATTACACGAGCACGTATGTGTGCACTTATTGTTCAGACCAACAACAAACTTGGACACGGACTACGCAGGCCGTACTTGCGTACGGTGCTACATATCTATATCGAGCTAGAGTGGAAGCAACGACTCATCAGTTGCGCACCTCGACGGCCTCCGGGCGGTACATGGGCTCCGGGATCTCGTCGGGGCGGAAGCAGCACCGGCAGCCGCCGTAGTAACCGCGGCCGCAGCAGCCCCACCGGCACCCGCCGCGGTAGCCCCCGCCGGGGTAGCCGCCGCCGCCGCGGTAGCCCCCGCCGGGGTAACCGCCGCCGTACGGGTATCCGCCGCCGCCGCGGTAGCCCCCGCCGGGGTAACCGCCGCCGTACGGGTATCCGCCGCCGCCGCGCCAGTCCTGCACTGCGGCCTTGCTCTCCTCCTCCTTCTTAGCCTCTGCATGCAAACGATCCAACACGTACATACACTTCATTAACAGCTTGCAAATCTACCTTAACTCAAAAGAAGAGATATATACGGATATAAAGCTAGCTAGTACTACAATGCAAGTTATCAGAAGCTTATTAGCTAGCGCGTGAACTCACGGGTCTGCTCGTTAGCCGAGGCGACGAGGAACGCGGCGGCGAGCAGGAGAGCGAACACGAGGAGCGCCTTGGACGCCATGCCTGAAGCTCTTAACTTTGAATACGGTCTGCTGCGACTGTAGTAGCTGAGCTACGAGTCTGTGATGCGAAGCTATGCATGTGAGTCGAGCGTATTTATAGGCCATGCGCAGGCTCTCACTGCCGATCGATGGATAGACGATGGGAAGCAAATGTCGTGGTCATGCTAACTGTGCAGGTCTGGCCTACATGATTAACTATGAAGCGTGGGCAGTTGGGAGGTAGTAGCCCGCATGAGCGACTTGGTGCAACCGTGTACACAAGTAGCGCAATAACTTGAGTGCTGCAGCTGCAGATCTGCCCGTGGCCCACAGCCGTGGAAGTCAAATTCTGATCTTTATCGGCTGGAAGACGAATGTCTGAACGGGAGACGAACGGAGGGCTGTCAGAGTCAGCGTGAAGATGACTGGTGGTGATAGGATGCCAGAGACGCTTGCCAGTGCTGTTCTGAGGGGATCCCCTATGAAACTACTCATGCTTGGCAGTTGAGATGAACAGAGTGGCGTCACGTGCCTCGCGCGTGGTCATGTGGGTGGGAAACTGTGAGTGGAACCGAACGGGCCGCGGGTTTCCTTCAGGGCAGTGGGCCGTGGCACAAGGTTTTCGGCAAGCCCACGGGTATAGTAGCAAACTTTCGTACGTCGCCGGGACAGAGAGAGCGATGCTGTTGACAATCATTATTTCTTGGCACTTTTTTCACGATAGTACAAGAGCATTGTCCGAAGTTCGGAATCTCCTAGAGATAAATAACAGAGCACATAAATTGACTCAAACGGCACAAATAATACAATTTGCAAAATACGTGCAAATATTTTTATTTAGTAATGTATATGAGATTGTATACACCTGCTCATGAAAAGAATCATCGCCCGAAGCTTGTATTATACTTATACATCTATCAATGACTTCTAAATTCGTGTGATCATGGCTCACAAGATATAAGCCTCGCGGTTTGCTTCTATCACTAAACGGGCACATCAAATTTCTCAACATCAAACTACCATATTCAATTTCCCAACATCAGGCAATTTGAGCCGGAACCACTAGCCGAGTGAAGCCAGCTTCTTCTCTAGCCGCTTTGCCGAGCGAAGGGCCTCAAGAGCATCCCCCTGCTTCCCTTCCCGCTTCAAGGTGAGAGCCTTCAGTTTCTCAGCCTTGATCTGCTCTTCCAGCTGAGTTCTCTCGCTCTTAGGCTTGCTTGTCGCTGCGACAGCTGGCTTCACTTCTGCTGGAGGCCTGTTTGTCACGGTGACGGCAGGCTTCACTTCAGGTTTCTTTGGAGGTTGCACATTAGAAGCCTGAGTTGACAAGTCAGCGTCGCTCCAGCCAATGGATTTTAGGGCGGACATGATTTGAGGATCAAGAAGATTCTCCACAGCCACATCATTTGGTTCAGCTGACAGGCCTACCGAGCTTGAACCTTGGTTATCTGACTCTTCCAGTTGGCTCTCTAGCTCCTTGGCCAATTCAAATTCTGCATCTGCTTCTGCAGTCTTGCCCTCTCTCCGCAACTTGAGGGCATTGCGTTTGTGACCAAGGGATTCACGTTGGATTTTGAGACGATCTCGGCTAGACATTGCTTTCAGAGGTCGATTCGATTTGTTTGCTTGTGCAGGAGGAGCAGAGAGCGAGGTGTCAATGTAGTTGCTGTCACTAGCAGGCTGTCGGATCAAGGTGCTCTGTTGCACAACAGACCTAGTTGAGTCATCTCCACCATCCACACTCTTCTCTTGAGCACCTTCGAGATGCTTTTCTAAGAGTTTGGCCAGTTTCAACTCTTCCCTAGCTTCTGCCATCTTCCCTTCTCGCTTAAAAGCTACTGCTTTCCGCTTATGGAGTAAAATCTCATCTTTGAGGGTATCATCACCATGTTCTTTCTGAGCTTCTTTATGATCAGATGGTGAATGGGATCCCTTTATATTTTCCGAGGTATCAGTGCTTCTGGATGCTGCATGACCCTGTTTCGAAATGACTGTCTCAGTCTGCGTCTTGCTAAGAGAACTACCTAGTGTATCCATGAGTGTACCAGGTTCATCTGCATGCACTGGCTTTGTATTGCTTCCTGGAGATGGGAGTACACCAGCATTAGCACTAGGTACATGCTGAACTGATTTATCTTCCCTAATCTGATGCCCAGCAGTACTAGTGACTTGTTGGTTAGTAGCCAAGTTACTTGATTCTTCAATTTCAGCCAATTGCTGCTCCAACACCTTTGCCTTCTCCAGTTCCTCCTCAGCTTCCATGTTTTTCCCTTCCCGTCTGAATGCAAGAGCCTTCCTTTTTATAACAAGCAATTCTTTCTGAATTTGACCCTTAGTTTTCGATGACTTCTGAAAAACTACATGTGAAGTTGATGATGTGTCAGTTGTTTTCACAGAATCAGCATCAACATCTCCCCATCCTATATTTTTCAACACAGATAACAATGCTGGATCCTGCATGTCATTGTCTGTAACCTCAGGTTCATATCCTTCATCCGTAAGATCGAGATTTAGGGGTTCAATCTTGTATGGGGGCGTTGAACCAATGTTCCTAGTTTCCTGGGCTACAGGCTTAGAAGAATTCTCAAGCTCCTCAAGTTGCTTCTCAAGAACACTACCTTTCTTTAATTCTTCCTCAGCCTCATGCGTCTTCCCTTCCCTTCTCAAGGCTAGGGCCTTCTTCTTCAGAGCCAACAGTTCTCTCTGAATTGCTAGCTTACTTTTTGGTGCTGATACAGGTCGGGCATTCATCGCTGAAATCGTGACATCTTCAGCATTTGTATTCAAACCTTGATCTTCATGTTCCAGATCCTTCTCAAGTAGCTTTGCTTTTTTAAGCAATGACATGGCTTCTGTGACATTACCAGACCTTCTGTTCGCAACAGCCTCTCTTTTCAGAGATTGCACTAGCTCCTTTAGTGCCTCTTGATGCGGAGAAGGAACAGATCCATGGCTTTCCAATTGTTTGTCATCCTCTTCACTCCAGCCAAATGATTTGAGGGCAGCAGCCATATCTGGGTCATTCAAGTCATCATCTGTAACATCAAAGTTACCATCAATGGCAAGATCATCGGAGGCAACAAGAATTTGCTCAAAGTTTAAAGCAGGGAATCCCAGTCTCAGATTGTCCAACAGTATGTCTTCATGGTTATCGTCATCCATGTTCTGAATAATTGCAGCTAAATCGTCATCGGACTCTTCTGCTTCACCCAGAATCTCTTGTTCTTCTAGTTGTTTTTCCAAAATCTTTGCCTTCTTCAGCTCTTCCTTTGCTTCAGCAAGTCTGCCTTCTCGCTTTAACAATAGGGCTTGTCTTTTCAGAGCATTTACCTGAGATTTATCAATACCACTGGTTTTCTTGGCCTCTGATGATCTTGGTGCCACCTCTCTAAGAAGCTGTGACAGCTCTCCTTCCACACTCATAGGGACTGTCTTTGTTTCATCACGAAGATCTGCATCTGACCAACCTAGTTCTCTTAGCTCGGAGGCAAGATCATTCTTTTCTTTCTTAACTCTCTTCCCAGCTGAGGCCCTTTTTGTTTCAGCCTCATCGGAACCATCTGCTGTCTGGGTACTAAATACAGCAGTTACATTAGGGGCTTTTGTGGCCATTCTCCTGCTCTTCCTCAATTCTAATTCCAATGCTGCAGCTTGCCTCTCAAATTCTTTACCGTGCTTGAAAGCCCGCAATGCTTGTTCAGGTTTACCTTCTGATTTTAGGGTTCTATATCTTTTCTTCTCTTCTACTGCTCGTTGACGCAGCTCATCTGGATTTAAAATAGACGCATTATTGTTGAGTTCATAATTGTGTGTTTCAGCAGAAAGACTTCCGTCCCATTTTCCATCCACAATGAAATTTGCAGAAGTTCTTCTGGAACTAGAGCTGGAGGAACTGGCAGTACTCATGGTTCTCCCAGTAAGCTCGGAGTTCAAAGATTCCCTGCGAGAAAGTTGGGTGTGTGCTCCATCACTTCCAAGGATTTCACTTAGAATTTCATCTTCTGGTTTAGAAGCTGCTTTTGTGTTAACTGCAATAACAGTGTAGAAGGATGATCATTTTGAGTGTAGTATTTCTTGCAACAAAAAACAGGAAGAATGATAGGTGACAACTACATACAGCATACCACATTTGAAGACAACTGAATACTACAGTTGGCAACAAAAATGCTTGCAGCTTTGCAAAACCAGCAAGAAATTTTGCATTAGATTGTGCACACGATTTATTTACTTGATGTTTATGCTGCATAATCCAATTTTTTAGTTTGCATGCTTTCACTATGGATATTGCTCCCAGAGTTGATAAATTTGCACGATGAACATACATATAGCTAGCAAACTGAACGTTGAAACAGAAATTATAGAACAACAACTGGCATGTAAATGACTAAATTCTGCAGAGAATAAAACTATTTCTGGATAAAGACCAAAGCTAATGACTGCAGCTGGTTAGGCAGCACGCATAATGAAACTATATAAAAAAGGGCAGCCCGGTGGATGTAGCTCCCACTTGCGCAGGGTCCGGGGAAGGGTCCGACCCATTTGGGTCTTTTGTACGCAGTCCCCTGCATAATGAAACTATATGTTGTACCAAAATGATGCTGAATAACCAATGATACTGAACAAACACTGTCAAAGTGAAGTGTTTAATTGTTTGCTAGTAACAACGACCAAAAGCACAAAAAGAATTTTGGAAGAAGACACGCCTGCAGCTCATGTGCTCAAATGTGTTCTATAATATGAAGGTTGCCAAATTCACATGTAAATTGCAGCTTCGATGGATTCTGTACTGATAACCAGATTTGTCTCACTCAATTTATTTTTTTCATAAACGTATTGCTTTTGAAGGGGAGCCCTCAGCCCTGGCAAAGTGGTAAAAATGTTGCCTTGTGACCATGAGGTTACGGGTTTGAGTCTTGGAAACAGCCTCTTGCAGAAAAACGGTGAAAGGTTGCGTAGAAAAGACCCAAGTGGGACAAACCCTTCCCCGGACTTTGGCAAGCGAGAGCTTATGCAACAGGCTGTCCTTCTTTTAAACGTATTGCTTTTGATATAGCGATGTAGTATTAAGTAGCAACCAAATTAGATTTCCCTTACTTGAAAACATACTGATTGAAAGAAATAAGAAAAATAAATTAACCATTACCAGCTCTATTTTTGTGTCCATATCTCAACTCAAAGCGTGCTGCTTCCTCAAGCTTTTTACATGGATCACAAATTCGAACAGGTGAGTCACCCTGTCCACGTAAAACCATCCTCTGCTGGGTGCAGCCGCTGCAGAACAAGCCTCCACATCTTTGGCAGTGGTGCTACATATCAAATGCACAAGAGTTAATACAACCGCTGAAGTGTTGAGACCATAAGATAGCAAGAAAATTCCTTTTCTTTTGCCAATGGGGGGGGGGGGGGGGGGGGTTGGTAAATGCCTACCCCAACATGCTTGGGATAAAGGCTTGGTTGTTGTTGGGGGGTTGGTAAATGTCAGGATGGTAAACGCAAGAGCTTGATTAATTGAAGCAAGAAAGTGAGACATCATATGACATTGGATACTCAAATTCCAAATTTAAAGATTGGACGTGCTTACGAGCATGAAGTAACACAACTTTTACAAACACAGAAACCAAATGCTCCCTTAAACTCTGTTTTTCCCCGACTAGCATTTTCACACTGACGAGACAGCCTACATGGCCGTTTAGACGAATAGAACTCCAGATTCAGACCAAGATGTTAGGTGTCAGTATGCCTAACAACATCATTACAAAGCAACAGGTCCTGGTTTCTCTAGATAGCAGGGCTTCAGTCTGGAGTTGAAGTTGCGGTCTATTCATGGCAAACAGCCATGGGATGAATGCCAAACATGAGATTGAAGCCTAGTGGCGGCAAGGTGACGATCCAACTATGTTGAAATTGAAAAGGTTATCTATGATGACACCATGAACAGCAAGGTCAGTAATAGTCTGCAGATGGTTGTGTTAATGAACAAAATAATTTGATGGACTGGCAGGCTAACAGCGCGTGAGTTTTGCAGTAAGACATGCAGCAACCGAGCTATATGAATCAATCAGTGGTTACATTCCAAAAGATAAGGGGTGCCTATGAAACCGTGAGGTGGGCAAGAGTAAACAAAGTGCAGCGCAATCAGTTAACCATGCTACTCTACGAGGTTATGAAGCGGAATACACAGCACTATGCTTAATATCAATATTGCAAGCAAAGCTTTTGCGGTTTCCACTAAAGAAGCAGAAACCGCGAGCTGGCTGCATTAGATTGCTGAAAGAAAACCATAGCTGGAGCCTGGAAGGGAAAACCAGAAGCGATTACCTTCCTAGTGAACAAGGAGAACTGGGCGGAACAACCCTGGCAGTGGGATGCGTCCACCACCCAGGTGGCGCCTCGCAAGGACGGCTTCGGCGGCAGCCCGATCTTCTCGAGCATGGCCGCTAGCACGAAGAAACCCGCTCCTCTGTGCAATCACGAGCAAACCATGAAGTGTGACTTCAACCTTCGACGTGGCGACCGGGTTTGGAAAGAGTCGGATTCGATCCGCACGCGAGTAAAATGGGTGAAATCGAATGTCTCACCCTAAATATCAGAGCTCCGTCGATCTGACTCGGACGGATCTGCACTGCCCAGAGGTAGCCCAGTTGAGGGAGGGTGGACCACGGGAAGCCGGGAGGGAGGGTCGAAGGAGGTGAGTACGGCGGGAATGGTTCGGCCAGATCAGGCCGATTAGATGACCGGGCGGGATGGGAACCAGGGCCACCGCGGCGGCGGGCGGGTATCGTACGGCGGCCACGGCGAGTCCGCGGCGGAGAGGGGGTGGTGGAGAAAGAAGCAAGCGGACCCAAGGTGAAACGACTTTGGAAGCAGAAACGAGTGCGCTGACATGTGGGCCTAACACGTCAGAATAACCAGTTTCGTGGCGCGTCTGTACGAGCGCCGCCTCGCCGCGAAAGCCCAGCAGACACTGCCCGGGCGCGGCCGCGGCCGGCCGCCGTTCCCTCGTCGCCGGGTGGCCGCACGGCGAATATCATTGGCCGTCCGTTGGCACGCACCTCAATCGCTGACGCTAGGATTCGGAGCGGCAGCGAGGTGCACGTAACATAATTCTTTTTCTAGCGATGGAAGGCATCATGCCTGACGCTTTACAAGTGTTTGGAAACGAAGAATTTGTGAGATTTTGTAAACCAATATCTGACTAAATACATTAATTCAACATACATGCAAAATGTTGCAGGGCAAAATCACTAGCTTAAGAACATAATGCAAGGGGCTGCTGATCCTAGCTTCCGATGCAGGTGACTGACGGGATCAGGGGTACACGAAAACTAGCGATGCAAATGCTGCATGGCGCCTACGTTCCTACCGAAGAATCTCTCCCGCCTCCACGTCCATGTCTGCGCCACCGGTGGCGACGCACGGCCGCTGCTCCTGCTCCTCGCTGCCGTCGTCGGCCTTGAGGGAGAGTCCCAGGAACCGCATCACGGTGAGGGCAGCCAGGCGCGACGCGGCCGCTCTCCCCGGGGGGGGCCCGCCGTGCGCATTGATGCGCCGCCGTCCACGGTGCTCACGGTGTGCTCGAACGCGGGGATGCCGAGCAGCTCCATGTCCACCGGGTGTATGCGCTCGTCGGGCAACGCGGCCCTCTCCACCTCGAGAAGCTCCCGCCGGGCCTCCTCTCGCGCGCGGTTCCTCTCCCCCTGCCGCCGCCGCTCTGTCGCCTCCTGTGCCTTGGCGATCAGGTCGGTGAGCGGGTCATCGGCCGCCGCGCTCCGGTCATGGGGCTCATCTGGCTCCACGACCACGATGTGCGTCGCGTCCGGCGGCACCGGCGGCGGCTGGGCAGAGGTGTCATCCTCGTTGGGAAGAGCCGGTGGCTCAGGTAGGCTGCTGTTGATCTCCTCTGGCTCCGCGCTGTGCACAGCCTCCGGTGGCGGAGCGGAGGTGTCATTCCCCTCGGGAAGAGCCAACGGTGCCAATGGGCTGATGATGATGAGGCGCACGCGCACCGACGGCGAGGGCGCCGCGCACTGGTTCTGCGGCTTCTCTGGTTTTGCGAGCTGCACCGCCTCCTCCTGGCCCGACTCTGGTACCTGAGCCGAGATGTTGTCACTCTCCATGGGTAACATCGTCGGAGCAGGTGGGCTGCTAGTGATCGGGCGCATCGTCGGCGTGGGCGCCGCGCACTGCTGCTGTGCCTGCTCAGAGCTGCTGCCTTCCTTGCGAAAATCCGGTGGCGGAACCGGGCTGCCGACACTCTCGTAGGAATCGCTGCCTGAATCCGAATCACTCGAGGACGTATCATCAGAATCACTCGAGGACGTATCATCGGAATCACTCGAGGACGTATCATCAGAATCACTCGAGGACGTATCATCGGAATCACTCGAGGACGTATCATCGGAATCACTCCATGACGCACCAGAGCCACTGCTGCTCGAGCATGAGCTGCTGCAGATTTCGCCGGCCTCGGCAGCAGGGAACACGACAGGCGAGGCGTCGCCGCAGATATCAACGTACTCGTCGCGCTCGGCGAGATCGACGTACTTGCGCTGGAGCGGCGACAGCAGCACGACTCCGACGGCGCCCACGACCTCGTCGTACTCCTCGGCGATGTCCCCGAGCTGTATGCGGCGGGAGGCGCCGCCACTGATGCCGACGTCGTCCCCTTCCTTTTCCACGGCGCCGGTCTTGCCACTCGCGTCTTGATGATGATGATGATGATGCGACAGGCAGCTAACGCCGGAGGCATCCAGTGCTGTGCGCCCCTGATTCTTGGGCGTGCTCGCCGGCGCGAACTTGTCCAGCAACAATTTCAGCTGGAACAGTGCGCCGTCTTTCATGGACTTCATGCCCGTCTCAGTCTCGCTGCCGTCGCCCCGGTAGTCTGCATCTCCGGCGCGCTGGTTCTGCAGGAACGCGACCACGTGATCCGGCAGCGCCGCCGCCAGCGAAGCCAGGCGCTCCGCCAGTCGCGCCCTCTCATCTGGCGTCGTCCGCTTCTGCTCCTCCGTTCGCTGTACCAAAGGGGACACCTTTCTCCTCTTCGCCTCGCTGCTGCCATCAACCTCCATCGGCGCCCCCGGACGTGGTTCGGCGACGGTGAACCCGCCATCCTCACCAGGGCCAGCAGCTCCCGCCTCGCCAGATGTCTCCCCACCAGGGAAAAACTCCGCCTTCCTGATGAGATCGCGCACGGCATCGAGCTCCGACCCCAGCCGCTTCCGGAGGAGCCGCCGCGCCGTGCCGGACATCGCCCCGACGGGAAAGACCACCCGTTTGACGCCGAACGCGCCGCCCGTCAACTCAGTGCCAACTCGATTGCCAGCCGGCCCCGGTGCCATCTCGCCTGTGCTTCTGCTACGTACGCCCGGCCGCCGCTCCCGGAAATGGGGCGCGCGTCTCGGCGCTGTCCACGGGTAGTTCACGGAGATGGGGTGGACTGGAACGGAGAAGGCGGTCGCCTCCCTACATGAGGCGGGGGTGGCGACCACGGCCGCGTCCAGACTCGGCGTTGTGCACCGCAGGGTGGATTCAGCGACTGTAGGTGTAAGGCTGTTCTACGGACTCCGGGTGAGCACTCTGGGATGGAAACAGCAGCGCGGCGCAACAAGCACGCCCAACGTGCCACCCCACCACCGCAAACATCCTGTATGCATCCCATATCCCCACGCAAATTTTCGTCACGTGTCCAAATCACTGATCCTAGAGCATCAGATTTTACGGATTAGTGTTAGGGTTAGAATTTAAAGGTTAGTGTTAGTTTTTAAAGTTGAGGTTTAGTGTTTAACATTTAGTTTTTAAAGTTTAGTGTTAGTGTTTAAGGGGTTAGCATATGGAAAAAAAATTATAAATCAAAATTTTAAATTAAAACTAGACACATGGCATGGCACGTATGCAAGAAGTGATGTTAAGTCCCCTCGGCGTATACTGTATGCAGAAAATTCGGTTTTCCCCCACCCTAAAAAAAGGCAAAAGCAATCAAATAATATTGACAAAAAATACATACATTCTATAGATTTATAAGTTTATTTTAATCCTGCAAAGAAATCAAAATCTATATAAATTATTAAACTTTTTTTCTCAAAAACACATTGCAAACTCTCTTTTACGGTTTCCTGCTTTTCAGCATCAATATTGTGGCTCTCGATGCTAAGCATGCACTACTCGACAAAGTGCTCTACCCAAACGGGCTGATTGTGTTATTTAGATAGCTGTTAACAAAATATGTAGTAAAAGACATTGCGTTTGAGATTTTATGTTATAAATTTATCTATATAATCATTTTTAGCATTTTGATTGATAAATAAAAGTTAGAAAATCTCATTATAATATGCTAAAGTTCCGTCCTTCAGCGAGAAAAGCCCAAAAAGAGATCAAACGGGGCAGGGTGTGGAGCCAGAAATTAACCATAAGTCATGTTATTTTTTGCCATGATTTGTCCCTCGCATCTGCGTGACACATCGGTCCTACTAGTAGTTTCAACGCTCCACCAAATTCGAGTGTATATTATTAAGTAATCTACTAAGACCATCTAAAAATACCATTTGCCACGACAATCATAGTTTTAACCCCAATGCAGATTTAGGAGCAATCAAGACTTTGACTATGAGATCAACCATATTGGTTGCCCCGTATTACCTCCAAGGATTAACCCTTCCTTTTATACAAAATCTGCTTTTTCGTCGGAGATAGAGAACATTTCACATTATCTGTATGATGCTCTGACTTGCAATAAGAGTTGAGTTACGGACTCAATGAGAGTTGAGCCATCAAGATAGTTCATGGAGCTTTACCAATTTTCCTGGAGGAAGCATACTGCTGTCTAAATGCAAGGGCTACGAAAATATTAAGAATAAATCGTAGGAGTACACCAACACCAACCGTCACATGCACTCTATCTACTGGGCAATTCTACTTTTTCTTTTTGTTTGAAAGAGTAGATCTCCTTTGTTGCAGTGTGTCATCTGGTCGTGGGGCAATTTTAAGGCCCAATCAAAGGGCGAACTTTACGAAGCTCATCTGTACCGTACGGCCCATGTAAGCCCGTCGCGCGACCTCTCTGCCGCGCAGATCGGAGAGGGGTTTTATGCCTGCTTCCCCGGTCCGGAGCAGGTCGAGGCAGCAGCTCCCTGCAAAACCCTAGGTTCTACCTCCGCTTCCTCCTCTCCAACCGAACGCCTCCAAGATGAAGCTCGTCAGGTAAGCAAACGCTCTCGGTTCGCCCTCTTTTCCCCTTGTTTCGCTTCGGTTCGCTGATCTGTCTGGTGCAATTTCCGCCCGGATTCGTGCGGATTTGGGCGGGGGGTGGGCGTTTGTGCAGGTTCTTGATGAAGCTGAACAACGAGACGGTTACCATCGAGCTCAAGAACGGCACCGTTGTCCACGGCACCATCACTGGTATGTTGCCCTGTATTTTTTTAATTAGAGAAACAGGTATTTTAGGTCGGGCTCTTAGGATGTGGGGGCATGAGATTGATAGGCGTAATATCGTGCTTTGTGATGCAAACCTTTGGATATAGTTTTGCAATTAGAGTAACCAGTTGCTGCTTGGTCCAAATGGAGTGTGGAACTGTGGATATTGACATTCAATTTGAACTTCACCGGGTCAAATGATTGCTATGTCCTATTTTCAGTGGGTACTGTTGCTCGTGTTCATAGTTGAGGGTAGATAGGACAACCTTTGAGGTGGCTTCAGTCTCAGTGGACAAATGCAGAAATGAAACAACAACAACAACCAAGCCTTTATCCCAAGCATGCAGAAATGAAAGGCGAACTCAAATTTAACCTTAAATGATTTGGTGACACAAATTTTCAAGTTTCTTCCTACGTAGATGCCTGTGATAATCGAGATGAAACGAAACATCTGTTTTTTCTTTGGGGGCCATGTGCATTTTTCCGGCAGGCAACTTCTTAAATTAAGGTTTAATTTCACCTTTGGGTGGCTTTATGAGTAATTGAGTTTACAGACTATGTACTTCTGTTGAGCGTTGGATAACAAGTTTTCATGTCTGTGGGATACCTAATTGTTACAAGCACGTGTTAGTTTACAGGTTTTGTGATAGATTCCAAGGTATGTGAAGTATACATGCAAATGTCCTTAAAGTAATGCACCAGTATTACTTAGCAGTAATTGTTTCATAGTGTGTGTTTCCTCCTGTCAGTTGGCAACCTTTATTTTTGTGATCAACTTGCTGATAGACTTTGACTTATTCAGATTGTTAATTTGCCATTCTTAGAACTTGCTACACTACCTAGTACCTAATTATTTGGTTTATAGTTTAAGATTGCACCCCTTGAATTCGTTTGTCATGACATCGATTCACTCTTGAGATTTGCTTTATTTGTATCATTTGGTGACTTCATATCTACATGCCTACACAAGACATACACTTGCAAGAATTTGAGATGGAAAACCTCAATTATGGATAGACTTTTGATGGTCTCTATCAGTTATGGACTTTATTGTTTTTCATTTGGAACTTGTTATTTTCCCTTAGGTGCCCTGGAATACTTTAATACAGTACCTTTCACTGATACTATCTTTAGAAAATTGAAGTGATATGTGATGTGTTTTTCTCAGCAAACAACAGTGAACTATACTGTAGTATTTCGTATTTCCTATGGATCATCTTTCATACAATGTTATCATAGTATTATTTCACTGTCCAGTGAATCGAGTTATTCCTGTTGTTCCCTCTTATGGCCTTGAAACAAGTCAACAAGCTATATAACTATAAAATCTAGATTATTTTCTGCTGTTTTATGAATTAATGCCCATTTTGTAGGCATTGATATCAGCATGAATACCCATCTGAAGACTGTGAAGCTCACATTGAAAGGGAAAAATCCTGTTACCCTTGATCACCTCAGTGTGAGAGGCAACAACATTCGGTATTATATCCTTCCTGACAGCTTAAACCTGGAGACTTTGCTGGTTGAGGATACCCCAAGGGTCAAGCCTAAGAAACCAACTGCAGGTCAGAAATTTAGTTTTGCCCCTTTCAATCTTTTTTTTTTCCATTTGCTTACTGCCGGCACAATTTGCTGATCTACGTTCATCTCAAACCAGGGAAGCCTTTGGGACGTGGGCGGGGCCGTGGTCGTGGGCGCGGTCGGGGTCGCGGGCGCTAAACTTGTTCCCTGCGTTTGGAAAGTTTTGCACTGCACACGTGTGCTGTGTAAAATCTGATTTCGTATCACCTGTACGGATTATTTTTCTCATCAGGGCGAAGGCATTTGGTTTCAGCAGTTATTAAGTGGATTTGTGGTAATGTTAGAGGTTACAGTGCAATTATTGTGCCATATGCCCTTTTCCCAGAACACAGACTAGATTTATGCGAAGTATTTCTCCTACCTCTGGTTCCTTTTTTTGTCGATAGGACACTCAGCTGAATCTTTTTTTTTTATCTTAGAAGAGTTACCACATCTGCCGCTCACTGCTTAAGTGTGGATGATCTGTGGTCGATTCTTGACATGTCTCTGGTCAATGAAGACATCAATTTTGGATGGCCTATAGACAACACTCAAAGTTTTTTTTTTGTAAATTTTATGTACTATAATGAAATGTCAACTCTACTGGATTTGCGTTTCAAAAAAAATCCAAGCTAGGCACATTGGTAGTCTCTCCACTTGTGTCCTGGAGGTCAGTCTTCTTCACAATTGTGAAGCAAGGAAAAGACTGTTTAGAAATTCACTTCTTCCCCAGACCCCACATAGAAATTTCCTTCTTCCCTAGACCCACGACGTGTGGAAGCTTTCAGCACTGGGTATGACATTTTTTCTTTAGTCACATTGGTTATTGATTCTGATTGCCCCATGCGTCTGTACCACAATGTGCATCTCACGAACATAACCAGTCTTAAGATGTGTTATTTACATTGAACTAATGAATTGCACAAAACATTTCAATTTGGTTACAGATGCAAAAGGACAGAAATCATGATGTTTAACTTTACAGAAAGATTGCATAGTATGGACGACAGTTACATGAATGAAAGTTTGTTCACTGATTGAAACCTTGGTGGCCCAAAGAACAAATCGCCCGAGGCCAGCTATTTCTCATTAAACAACATCGAGATATTGTGCAATGAGTATCTTGAGACATTGATGACTTGTCGCCACCACATCAGCTGCAGCAGCCACCGCCCTGAGAGGATGAGCCGGCACCACCACCAGATGAGTTAGGGACAACGTAGCCAACTTTGATTCCATTGGACTGTAGAATTAGAGAAAACGTTATATGTTGCAAATAAATAAGTTCATGCTGTCTTCACAAATTAGAAGCATATGCTTAGAAATTGCAACTCAAGAGGAGCATGCATCCTTTAGGAATAAATACATCTGAGAAACATTAGAAAAGTTGGTTTTAAATTACTTTTTGGTCCTGTTTGACACAGCTTAAACTTGATAAAAAGCAGCTTGTCTGAAAAAGCAGCTTAAGCTTATATTCTGCTTTTATTTCATTCTGAAAAGCAGCTGAACTAATAAGCTGCTGGAGAAGCTGACACTTTGGCACGCCTCGAGCATATTTTTGTGAAAAAAAACTGGTCCAGAAGCTGTGCCAAACAGGGCCTTTGTATAAGGCAAAAATTACACCAATACAACCAAACAAAAGGTCGATTATTCTACACTTAGAATTGAGTAGGGAGGTAACAAAAGCAGTAGAGTGGATGTATATCAGAACGGGAGTATCTATACTATTTAATCAGGAGCATATAACTTTGAACCAAAACCCACTATGCAAGATATCAAGTAAAATGATCGTTACACTTCTTATTACTAGTCAACACAAAAGATTTGAACTTATGGAGCTGCAAAGTATTGCCTTTTATACATCAAAAAGTCAAATGCCTCAATTGAACAGCTGTAAAATGCTAAGTTTTTTGTAGAGTTTGCACCCCAACACTTGCACAAGGTTTGTGCAGATGATTGAGATTCACTCAGGTCTCACATCGACAATGCAATTACATCAACAAGTTGTAATGTTGTATTTCATATAACAAGTTCTCATGTAAATAGATGTCCCACTTAAGTAACCCAGACATTCCTAATAGATGTCATTCCCTAGCTATCCCCCGGACAAATATTTGCACTTCTGGGGCATCTTTAAACATTACAGATAGGATTTAAGACCACACTAGTATGAACTCAATTATTACTGCACCAGGAACAACAACCTCATAATCTATGATCAGCACAAATTTGAAGCATTTAATAATGTGAAGGCACATCAACTGACCTCATTTGATACATCAAAGATGCCATCTTGGATTTTCTTGTATATTGTTCCAGCGGTCTTGATGAAAGCCTACATCACACATGATGTCAAAAATATTTTGAGGACAAAGAATCACATAATCGCACTTAAATGCACCAGGGTAAATTGTCACCTCCTCAACATTTTGTGCAGTTTTAGCAGATGCCTCCATAAAGACCAGACCATGCTCCTTGGCAAACTGTTCGCCTTCCTCATAGCTGACAGCACGCCTGTGAGACAGATCACATTTGTTCCCAATCAGCATTACTGTCATGTTAGCATTTGCGTGCTGCCTTGCATCTTCCAGCCAGCTTGCGAGATGATTAAATGTCTCCCTCCTGAAGTCAGGTGAGTCAAGTGTAAGTACCATTGGTGTTTACGTATGCAGTATTAAGAAATATATATAACCAAAAACCAGTAGCATGCCTGGTGATGTCATAAACCAAAAGGGCACCAGCAGCCCCTCTGTAGTATGATCTAGTTATAGATCTAAAGGATTCCTGGCCAGCCTGCAATGTCACATGCCAATAGAATAAGATGACTGTTTTAAGGTATCAGACACAACAGGAAGTGTTGAGCTCCATAAACAGGTGCCTTGAAGCCAAATTGTGTTGAAGTTACATGGTCAGCCTTGATAACTAAACATATCTTATAAATAAACAGTAGCCAGCAGGAACAAATAAAACGTACATTAAAAAAGAATCAAACAAAACGATTGAAAAGATAAGCATGATTCTGGAACTCATACATAGATAAAGGACTGCACATGCTCTAGTCACAAATCAGCGCTTTGCACTGTTAAATACTTGCAGTCAGACAGATCACTTGAACACTAGGTTATGGTACTATATGAAACATGGAATTCAATAGCAACCAAGTTGACAAACTAGAACACTTGGTTTGGTAGTGCTAGGAGTATTCCATATGCAAACAGGAAGAAAGTTACACTATGCAACGATGATAGATAAGGGCCAATATTGGCAGGGTCCCAATGCTGCAATGAACCGACAGCGCCATTATCAGATCGATCCAGCAAGCTCTAAGAGGGACAGCACATGCACAACCATCGACCGCTGCTGATCCCTGTGATGGAGACTTAATACCTACCACCTTGTATCAAAACTATTGCGAGATCCCGACAGCTACCGCCCCTAAACAACTGCAAGATGCGCGGCACCGCAAAGTGCAAAGGAAGGGAATGAAGCGGGGTGACGGACCGTGTCCCAAATCTGGAGCTTGATGGGCTTGTTGTCGATGGTGATCATGCGGGCGCCGAACTCGACGCCGATGGTGAGGTCGTGCACGGGCTGGAACCGCTTGTCCGTGAACTGCAGCAGCAGGCACGACTTCCCCACGCCTGCAAACACGGGCAACCCATCAGCCGCCGGGCGCGGCGCATCAGTACCAACCGAAGGCCCGAGCAGCCGAGCGGATCCAGTCTCCCCGTGGGCCCGGCGGAGCAGGATGAAGAGGGGATTGGAGGAGCGGCGGGGTCGGGGGTAGGGCACGGCGACGCACCTGTGTCGCCGATGATGATGTACTTGAAGAGGTAGGCGTACGACATCCTCGGCCGGTCGGTGGGTCGGCGACCCTCCGGTGGTTTCCGCGGCGGCGGCGGCGGCGAGCTGCGGAGGATTCGATTCGATTCGATCCTGCTGGTTTGCCGGTCGGTTTGGTGATGGCGAGGCGAAGGTCGAGGGAGGGAGGGGGGGATTCGTGCTGAGGAGAAAACGCAACCGACGCGACAGCTAATGGCGACGCGTCCCGTCCCCAACACAGAAGACCAGTGGAATGGTGCGCCTCGCTGGATGCGCCTTCCTGGCGAAGGAAATCGGTTTGGGGTTTGTGAACGGGACCGGTCCTAGTACAGCTCCCGTTTTTTGGAACTTTTAGGGCCTTAGGCTAAACTTAGGTTCCATGTTGAATTTACAAACTTCAAGTGTGTCCCATGCGAGTGCAATTTGCAAAATGATTTATTCCCTCCTTCCTAGGAGTTTGTTTTTACGTTTGATTGGATTGAGTTTCCTTTTTTTTAATCTTTGACCAATACTTTTTATAAATTCGATCAACTTTAACAACATACAAATACTTTTGATAAGAGTTTGGAGGTTGAAAAATCGAACTCTGTCATGAGTTGGGGATTGTACCCCTTCCAAGACTGTTATCGCAGTAGTGCCTGATAATATACTTGCTAAATCCATATTAGACCTTGAACCAACACCTGTGCATCGGGCCATCCATGGGGCCTATGGACACAGAGGGCCGCGTTCCACCGAGTCCACGATCCATCCCGCGGAGGCGGAGCGGAGCGGAGCTCGACCTTCTGGGCCGCGTAGGCCGCGACCGCCCGGAGTCGCGGAAGATGGAGAGGGGGCGGCGCGGCACAGCCCGCGCGTGCGCGTCTTCCGCGCGCAGAAACTAACGAGGTCACCTCACCCTGCCATCCGATCAGAGACGTCTTCGGTTCCGTCGATCGGCGTACGTGTCGTGTTGTGCTGTGCTGGCTTCGGAACGGGAGACATGCATGGGTCGCTCGGCGCGCGTTGACCCATCCAATCCAAGACGCAGCATCCTCTGGCTAGCAGCTGGGGGTGCATGCATGCGTCCATCTATCTCTTGTGCCTGTCTCCTCTCTTCCATCGCTACGATCGACCAGAGTTCTCGCCTCGCTCGTTTCGACTGCAACGCTAGGTCAGGGCATCAGTGCTCGCATCATCGATCTTCTACCCAGGAATCTCATCACTGTACGCGCCTATATATATATATATATAACGATAGATCAGATGATGAGATCTGCAGCACAGGCACAGCGATCTCTACGGCACAAGTGAATCCTAGCTAGTCCGTTATTAATACGTACATCACTCACAAGCTAGGCACGTGCACAGAAACTGGATGGAAATGTGAAGCAAAACATGCCGGCCCAGGACGTACATTGGGTGCAATGCGCAAGGTATGTGATGAGTACTGTTCGATATATAGAGCTGGAGAGTTAGAATCTTGTATTCAGGCGATCAAAAGAAAAAGAAAAAAAAAGAGAATCTCGTAATCATGTCTCTCCTTGCAGATATGAGAGGAGGCTGTGGTAGCGTGTAAACTATATTCACATATAGTGACAGGCGCGCTAAATGGACATGGCGGCTCTGTTGGGACCCTGGTCTCCCGCTGATGAGATTATGGTGCAAAGAGAAAAAGCAGCAGTGGCCACTAATGATATTAGTTAAATACTCGATCGCTCTGGTTTTAAGATGCTATCGCTGGCGGCCACTGCAAATTTAACATTGCCCATGACCATAGAAGTAATGTACAAGATCTTAGGCTACTTTTTACTCAGATTACAAACATTCAGTTATGGCTTAATTTGTGTGTGATAGAAAAAAAAATTGGAGGGGGGTCTGCATACCGAAATGAGTGCGAATACAGAACCCATGGGCAAACATTGGGATGGTCGTGTTACCTTGGGGGGCTAATAAGTAAGTTCTATACACCAGATTTTCAAAAAATCATGTGCAAAAAGACTGCATGCAGACATATAAATGATGAAATCGTCTACGAGCACATGTCTATATTTGGTTGGTTGTTTGTATGGAAATTAATAATTTGATTTGCTGATATACCTTTTACAGTAAATGATCGCAGCAGTCAGATCATTCGTAGTAACGCGCCAACGTCGAAGAAAATAAGTACTCTGGCTATTCAAAAAGAGGGGCATGCATGTCACACCTCGGATCTGCATACGTATCCCGGCCCCGTTTTATTCACGAGTCCACGTGTTGCCTTCCGCTAGCTAGAGAGGTGCACACAATCGAACCATGGTGGCCGGTGTCCTGCTGGTTGTTGCCGTCGCTGCTGGTCTCCTCGTCGCCGCCTCGGCCGTGTTCCACCACATCCTGCCGCTGCTCCGCAGCCCTGGCGCCCCCAAAGGCAGCTTCGGTTGGCCCCTCGTCGGCGAGACCCTCGGCTTCCTCCGCCCCCACGCATCCAACACCACCGGCGCGTTCTTACGCGACCACATCACCAGGTAACTATGCGACGACGTACGGCGCCCAGTTCGTTCTCAAGCTGATCCCGTCCACGCGCACCGTTGCTGACCGGCCATCGATCATCTGCAGGTACGGGTCGGTGTTCAAGTCCCACCTGTTCGGCGCGCCGACGGTGGTGTCGTGCGACGCGGAGCTGAACCAGGTGGTGCTGCAGAACGAGGAGCGGCTGTTCCAGTGCAGCTACCCGGGCTCCATCCGCGGCATCCTCGGCGGGTCCTCGCTGCTGGTGGTCACCGGCGAGCGCCACCGCCGGATCCGCGCCATGGCGCTCGCCTTCGTCGCCTCCACGGGGCTCCGGCCGTCCTACCTCGCCGACGTCGACCGGGCCGCGCGCGCCGTCGTCGCGTCCTGGCGCGGCCGCGGCGCCTTCGCCTTCTGCGACGAGGCCAGAAAGGTAAGCCGATCGAGACAGGATCCCGTGGAACAAGGAGGCAGCGGGACCGTGACGCTGTAGCCTGTAGCCGCTCGTGTGCATGTGTGTTTGTCTGCACGTGTGCATGCATGGCGGCCGTGTTTCTTTCCCAAGGCGCCTCTGACGACTGATCTTACCGCTTTTGGTTTGACTTTGGCTTGTCTGTTTGGCATATGCATATGCAGTTTGCATTCAGCGTGATCGTGGAGCAGGTGCTGGGTCTGGCGCCGGACGAGCCGGTCACCGGCCGGATCCTGCAGGACTACTCCACCTTCATGAAAGGCCTCGTCTCTCTCCCTCTCAACATCCCAGGGACGCCGTACGCCAAGGCTGTAGCGGTAAGTAGCTTGTACTTTTTCCCGTGGTATAAAATTTTTTAAAAAAGCACGTAAATTGATAGTCAGAATGATTAATAAAGTTAATAGTTAATCTTGTCTTTTGTACCAACAATTCCAGGCGAGAAGGAACATATCAATCACCTTGGAGGGACTTATGGAGGAGAGGAGGAACAACGGCGGCTCATTCAAGAAGAAGGCTGCGTTCCTAGACGCGCTCCTCGCGAACAACGAGCTTACTCACGATGACAAAGTCACCTTCGTGTTGGACTCGTTGCTCGCAGGCTACGAGACCACCTCTGTTCTGGTCTCCATGGCCGTGTACTTCCTAGCGAAATCTCCAAAATTTGTCCAACAACTGAAGGTATACAGTGTTAATTAATTGAGAGAGCATTCTCCGTGATCTGCTTGCTGCTAATGGTTGAGAGGAAAATAAAAATTCTGTGAGTGATGCAGGCAGAGCACGAGAGCATAAGGTCCAGCAAGGGGCCGGATGAGTTCTTGACCGCCGAGGACTACAAGAAGATGGCGTATACCCAGCGAGTAAGATTATTATCGTTCTTCTTTCTGGAAAAAAAAAAGAAGAAGACTGTACATCAGTCGAGCCATGCATGCCTCCTTTTTATGAGAGCGGCCCATCAAAATCTACGGTATGCATGTATGTATATACACAGATTCTAAACTGAAAACGTGTACATGGTCAACGATATCACAGGTTATCAACGAGGCGTTGAGATGCGGCAACGTTGTGAAGTTCGTGCACAGGAAGGCCCTGAAGGATGTCAAGTATAAAGGTGACTGAACAAAACGACAGAGGTTACAGATAATTATTTACCAGTGGCTTTTTTATGCATGGGAGGACGCCTCAACAAACCAGTGCCCTTTTTTTATATCACAGATTATGTGATCCCTGCTGGTTGGAAAGTCCTGCCGGTTCTAGGGGCTGTTCATCTGGACCCTGCTCTCCATGTGAACCCGGAGCAGTTTCTACCTTGCAGATGGGAGGTACACGTTCGTTCGTTCGTTCGTTCGTTCTCTCTTAGAATCTACGTATATATCTCGTTGCCCCCTAGCTTGTTGCCTTGGTGAGAGATTAATTTCTTCTATCTGTTCGTGGTGTGCCTGATGATGATCGATCCAATAACTGACGCACGCGCAGGCACTGGACCAGGCGACGGGCAAGAAGTTCTCACCGTTCGGCGGCGGGCTCCGCCTCTGCCCCGGATCGGAGCTCGGCAAAGTGGAGGTCGCGTTTTTCCTGCACCACCTTGTCCTCAGTTACAGGTAAAGCTTTGCACCGCTCTTGTTTGTTACAGTAATCTCCTTGTTGGTCAAGCTAAAGATGACGTACGACGTGCATGCATGCAGGTGGAGGATGGACGGCGAGGACGACGTCCCGATGGCGTACCCGTACGTGGAGTTCAGGAGAGGCCTGCCCGTAGAGATCGAGCCAATCGTCTGATGATGATCCGGCGGAGCCCGCCACAGCCGCTGCTAGACGAAGAAAAGAATTGGGCGCGCGGCGGTCGAAGCCACTAGATCTGTGATAAGTTCAAAAGTAAGAAAGTCAATGTTCCCAATCAATCTGGATGCATGCATGCATCTGGTGTAGTCAGCTAGCAGTGAAATCTTCCTGGAGCCAATATATACTCATCTATATACATAATGCGGTCGAGTCCTTTTTTTTTCCTCTAAAATTTTTTTACGGAAGCACTAGTAGTTCGTCAAATGATATAAGCTATGTGACACTGACCTGTTTGGAAAAAGTCGAAGGCATTTTGAATTGATTGTTGTTGATCCAGGCAAAGGCTGTGACACGACGATGTAGTGACTGTTCACGTTCCATATCTTGCTGGAGCCAATACCCATGCATGCTGTTAGGTTTACTTTGAACAGCAGGCATTACTTGAGTATCTGACATGCATGGAGCTATTTTAAATGGTCAAAGGCTCAATGCAGTGCAGGAATGACACGTTCCAACAATGACGATAAATTGATGACTCATAACCGAAATCTACCTGTAGCCGCCAATGTCCATATTGTCCGAGTCCTTATGTTTTATCCTGAAACAATTGGAACAAACAGCTATATGACATGGAGCTGTTTTTGAAGGTCAATGATGCATTGTTGGATTCTTGGTTGAATTGGCACGACATAGCAAGGGAGCGAGAAACCCTGTCCAATCAACAGATCCTTTGACATGTTGATATGTGGAATGCCATCTCTCACATTTGAACGAGTAGATGCTTTACTATAGTTGTTGCGTCATGCACCATGTGTCTAGCGCCACGGATATATAAGTATATCCCTTATATTCGAAGTTTCCATATTCTTATGCAAGATATATATAGAAGACATGTTCATACGCAGTGAGTGCAGATTTGTTTCTGACTAAGTTGCATGTGACGTATGGAAAATATCTAGGGCCTTAGGTCAACCTGGGAATGTAAAATAAAGGTATACTCGAAGGGCTCCTATTTGACCTAGACTTGATTCTGGACAAATAAACAAGACATCTCAAATTATCATGTATCGTACCGCATGGAGCATAGTTGGTGTTAGGACCCATTAGCCCCCCACCCCCTCTTTTTTTCCCGGTTTACGTCATTTCCCTACCCTTTGTTCTGAAGTATGTAATGTAAAACTGTATTTTCACTTCTCTTATAATTCATCGTCTCTTGGCCTTCAAAAAAATATGTCTTGCTTGTATATATATAGATATATGTCTATACAAAATACTACTTGATCTGAAGGAACAAGATGGTTCAAAAGAATTCAAGGTTAAAGAGATTTGTCCATGTATCATATTTCCTGTGCTCTTGTATTTATTTTGCCATGTTGTTATGGCTAGGCGTGACATAAAACTGAGTGTGACCGGTTCCTTCGTTATTGCGTCATTGCGTATCTATTACTACATAGAATTCAGTGTTCAAATGAAGATGCTTAATTCGGTGCCAATTGCCCAATTGTTCTGAGTTCCACTAAATATTTCATTTCGTAGGGAATTAGTCGTAACTAATTTAGTTTACTTGGAGCAAACATCAATACTGTATATAGTGCATATTCAGTTTAGTTTCACTAGAGCCCACATGAACAAGGGCAAATTCTAGTCCTATCCATGTATAAGACCCTTATAACAATGGCAATTTAGTGCCTTTCTAATATTAAAAAAGAAACTTTGTGCTACCTGAAGAAAAGATGGTTCTCAAAATAAAGCTTAGTAGACAAGATCCGAATAACACTCTGTTGTGCAGACTTTCTTTCACTAAATGGTTTTTCGACATTGTGTAATGACTGTTATTTTGGCTCGGACCTAGAATGAAAATAATTGAGGCATTTGGACTTGTTCGTTGACGTGAACAAGATGAAATAAACCCTTTACCAACTAATTGAGGTGTACCCTCATGTGATGCACGAGTATTTTTTTTAAACATACGCTCCCTTTATTCTCAAATTATTATCGTTAAGACAATAATTCTAGTTTATATTTGAATCAAAAATCTTATCTTGATGATAATAATTTAAAAATAAAGGGAGTATACAGGTGTAGAGATATCACTTTCTTTCCTCGGATCGGCGTAAGGATATGGTTCATTGGAATGCCAGCGAGGTCATGTGCTTTCTGTTATCCTGTCTTCAAGTAATCTTCGCTACGTACTGGCTGTTGAAAGTTCATTTTTTTAATTGTACAACAGGGACCTCGATTTGTTGATTCCATTAGAAAATATTCGATGTTCCAAATGGGTCAGAGATCTGCAGGTACTCAGTTCAAAAAATGCATAGTACCTTATATTTGGTTTAAAAGGAACAAGAACCTTTGAGCCGACACGGTTGTTTGCCACTGAGGGAAGTGACGTCATGCAACGTGGAAACCATCTTTTTTTTTTCTCGAGGGCACCAAGGCCCGGCCATATGTATTAACCACATGATAAAAACGTTTACAACTCAGAAGCAGTTTCGCATTGTATACATCCCAATGAGATAAATTACAAACAAAAAAAACTGACAACAATGCCTTTGTACATTGTTGAGCCAAAATATCATCCAGCTTGATCAGGTCTACGCCTACACTGAGCACAGTTTCAGCTGCTCCTTCTTGGGATCACCTTCTTCTCTATCAATTGCGCTGGTTCATCACCACACCCTCCTCCCAACCATATTGTCTTCCTAGCATTTCCTTCCATGAGCTAATGTATCGATCTATCTCGTCCATGTACCCGATACGACACAGAATCTTCGATTGTTGTGTTAACCCAAGAACTCTGCCCCATAAGATCTTCATAACCTGCCACATGACATATTTTCAAAATACAAATTATTTCTTAGTGACCTTCAACACTGGTTACACCCTTTTTTTTAGTATTTAGACGGAACCATAAAGTTACCAAACTAATCACTTCAAACTTCTGTCGACTAAGCCAATAACAACATTATGTTGATTCAAGAATCGCACCAATATTTCTACTACTCCCTCCGGTTCCAATTGTTTGACGTTTCAGACATCTTTGCAAAAATTAAGGAAGTTATAAAATGACTTTTTTGTCCTCTGAGTCATCAGAACTCAACACTGGCGGAGGCACGGCGTAGAAAGTTAACTTCAGACTCTGCACATGTGTCAGGGTAAAGCAGGAAAAATCTTTCTAACACAGCTGCCAGCGTCAAATAAAAAAACACTTTCTTAGTTGGCTTAGGACGTCAATTAATTAGAAACAGAGAGAGTAATAATTAGTATATGTGAGACTCCTTCCCACGTCATTTCAGGGACTAGACACTCAAATAAAAGATGGTTAGCTGTCTCTATCTCAAAACAAAACAGACATGTATCATCCTATGTTCCTTTTCCCCAAGCTAAACTATATCTAGTCAAAATTCTATTCTTTGAGATCGGCCACATGAATAACGAATCTATAGATTCATAGGTGGAGTTTTTTTTTGAGGGAGCCATAGGTGGAGTTTTGATAAACCAGTGTGTCGGGGAACCATTTTTTATCAATTTTGTGAAGGCCCAAGACATCCAGGAGCCCGGCCCGCGCGCGTATAAATACGCAATCATAGGGCCTTTTCCTCGGCACCAATACAGCTCGCTCATCTTCTCTCCTCCAACGGAAATAAGCTTAGCTAAGCTAGGAACCATGGGCGCTTGTGTTGAGCCAGCGCAGCTCGGCAGCGTTGTGCCGAGCTCCCCGAAGTCGTTGCTCGCGGTGGACCGACCTCTGCGTCGCGCTAACTCGCTTGTGTGCGGCCGCGGCTTCACCGCCCTTGCCTCGTCGCCCCGGCAGCAGGATGGCGACGCGTCGGACGACGAAGAAGAAGAACGTCGGGACTGGCGCGAGCTGTACGGCTTGCGCCGCGTTCACATCGGGATGGACCCGCCGGTGCACGACCCGCGCGACGAGGGCACCGCGGACGCCTGGATCAAGCGCAGCCCGTCGCTGATCCGGCTGACAGGGAAGCACCCGTTCAACGGCGAGCCGCCGCCGACGCGCCTCATGCAGCACGGCTTCATCACGCCGGCGCCGCTGCACTACGTGCGCAACCACGGGCCCGTGCCGCGCGGGGACTGGGCCACGTGGACCGTCGAGGTGACGGGCCTCGTCCGCCGGCCCGCGCGGTTCACCATGGACGAGCTCGTCCGCGGGTTCCCGCCCCTGGAGATCCCCGTGACGCTCGTCTGCTCCAGCGGCCGGCGCAAGGAGCAGAACATGGCCCGGCAGACGTCGGGCTTCAACTGGGGCCCCGGCGCCGTGTCCACCTCCGTGTGGCGCGGTGCCCGCCTCCGCGACGTGCTGCGCCGGTGCGGCGTCGCCGGCGGCGCGCTCCACGTGTGCTTCGGGGGCGCCGACGACCTCCCGGCCGGCGGCAAGGGGTCCGCGTACGGCACCAGCATCCGGCGCGAGTGGGCCATGGACCCGACCATGGACGTCATGCTGGCGTACATGCAGAACGGGGAGCCGCTGCTGCCGGACCACGGCTTCCCGGTGCGCGTCATCGTGCGCGTCAACGCTACCACGACGCAGCGCACCTACACCGTCAAAGGATTCGCCTACTCAGGTGAGTGCAAACCTCTGATGCAGCATAAAACAATAGGACTGTACCTAGCTAGAAGAATGAGCCGATCGAACTAGGACGTCGGCAAAATAGTGTACGCTGAATCGAACGCTGCATCTGCATCTCCCCTGTAAGTTTGGGAGATCACCGCCCCTGCAGCTTACGGATCATGGGATTCGTTTCGTGCAGATCTGGACTGGGCAGAACGGGCTTGGGCTAGGTCGAAGGTTAGCGGTTAAAAACAATCAGTAATTAGATTAATTAGCTAATTATGCTGTGGGTGGGATTCGTGCATTTTTTTTTAAAAAAAAAAGAGGAGTACCGGAGCACAGTTAAGTTGTACCAGCTGCTTATGTTGATTAAGGATGAAGACATGTAAATTGAGCGTTTCCGAATGATTTCTCTTGTTTTTGTGTTCGTATACGTACGTAGGTGGCGGCAAGAAGGTGACACGAGTGGAGCTGACGCTGGACGGCGGTGAAACGTGGCTCCTCGGCGACCTCAACCACCCGGAGAAGCCCAACAGGTACGGCAAGCACTGGTGCTGGTGCTTCTGGTCCGTCGACGTCGAGGTGGCCGACCTCCTCGGCACCAAGGAGATGGCCGTCCGCGCATGGGACCAGACGCTCAACACCCAGCCCGAGGAACTTACCTGGAACCTCATGGTGCGTACGCTCAACCTACAGTGGTGACGTGTGCTTACTCCGGTTCGCTCTGAACGAACGGATGCGGTTTCTTATTTTGCAGGGGATGATGACCAACTGTTGGTTCAAGGTGAAGGTGAACGTGTACCGGCCGCGCAAGGGGGAGATCGGGCTGGCGTTCGAGCACCCGGTGCAGCCGGGCAACCAGTCAGGCGGGTGGATGGCGCGGCAGAAGCACCTCGAGATCGCCGCGCCGGCGGGAGGTATCAGCCGGAGCACGAACAAGAAGTTCACCATGTCCGAGGTGCGCGAGCACGCGTCGCGGGACTCGGCGTGGATCGTCGTCCACGGGCATGTCTACGACTGCACCAAGTACCTCAAGGACCACCCCGGCGGGGACGACAGCATCCTCATCAACGCCGGCACGGACTGCACCGAGGAGTTCGACACCATCCATTCCGACGAGGCGAAAACGCTCCTCGACGCGTACCGCATCGGCGAGCTCGTCACTGATGATGGAGCCGGCGGCGATGTCAGCTCCTCCGACGCCTCCGTCCACAGCGCGTCCGGCCTCCCGCACCTCGACCCCATCCGCGAGGCCGCTGTCGTCAGTTCCACGGCGCGGCCCGCCGCCGTGCTGTCCGCTAACCCGCACGACAAGGTCCCCTGCCGCCTCGTCGACAGGAAGGAGCTCTCCCGCGACGTCCGCCTCTTCCGCTTCGCGCTGCCGTCGCCGGACCAGGCGCTCGGCCTCCCGGTCGGCAAGCACATCTTCGTGTGCGCCACCATCGACGGGAAGCTCTGCACGCGGGCGTACACGCCGACGAGCGCGACGGACGATGCCGGCCACTTCGACCTCCTCGTGAAGGTGTACTTCAGGAACGAGCACCCCGAGTTCCCCGGCGGCGGGCTCATGACGCAGCACCTTGACTCGCTCCCGATCGGCTCCTACATCGACGTCAAGGGGCCGAGCGGCCACGTCGAGTACGCCGGCCGCGGACTCTTCGCGGTCAACGGCAAGCCGCGCCGGCGTGTCACCCGCCTCGCGATGGTCGCCGGCGGCAGCGGGATCACGCCGATGTACCAGGTGATCCAGGCGGTGCTGCGCGACCAGCCGGAGGACCAGACGGAGATGCACCTCGTGTACGCCAACCGGACGGAGGACGACATCCTGCTGCGCCGCGAGCTCGACCGGTGTGCGGCCGAGTACCCCGACAGGCTCAAGGTACGGTACGTGGTCGGCCAGGTGAAGCGGCCGGAGGAGGGGTGGAGGTATAGCGTGGGGCTCGTGACAGAGGCCGTCCTGCGGGAGCACCTGCCCGAGGGCGGCGATGACGACACGCTGGCGCTCGTCTGCGGGCCTCCACCGATGATCCAGTTCGCCATCTCGCCGAACCTTGAGAAGATGAAATACGACATGTCCAGTTCAGTCATTATTTTCTAAGTTATATGTCATTAACTTGCATGCCACGGAAAAAGCTTCAAATATCTCATATGACATCGGTGTGTCTATTACATATGGGGGCTATTATATACAAGGATTTCTCTCTTATATGTATGTAGCATTCTGACAGTACTGTTCGTGCTTTTCTCTCTCCAAGAGAAATACCGTGTTGTAAAAATGTATGTGCTTTTGTAAGTAGATGCTACTGTACCAAGTTTTTGTAATAAATTTATTTTACAAAGAGTGGTGCAAATTTACGAATGTGTAATATTGTTTAATTCGATCAGCATATGTGAAAATAAATGTATGAATCCAACTGAGCTAATAGGCCAGTTCTTAATTTTAGCCATTCTAAAAGTATCAGATTCGACGTTCCGTCCGTGTTTCTCTTTGGGCCAGGATCACAGGAATCCAACGGGCCGGCCCGCTGGGACGAGTCCGAGCGCGTACGTACGTCTCACGTAAAACGAGACGTGGCGAGCATCTTTAGTGGGCCGGCCTTTTACGCCCCCCAGATCCAGATGGTGTTTCGGCGGTTGCCACCGGATACGACACGTCTCGTTCGTTATGCAAACGCGAAACAGTTTTATCAACAGCGAAAAAGAGCTGTCTATTAGTCCCAAACCGAAAATTCTCAATCGGGACGACCTTGACAAAAGAGGCCGCGTCGGTCCAACTATCGCCAGGTCCGGTGGCGCGGCCCTGTAACCCCACGCTTCGGGGGGTAGGAGCTTCGGCAGTTTGGGCATGCGCGCTCTGTACAAGGCGCTGGGCTTGGTGTTATATGCTGGCCACAGGCAGTCAGGAGCGCCACCCCTCCTGCCGTAGCTCCTTTTTTTTTAAGATTTTTCGTAGCCGTCCGCGGCCGAGCGCACGACTGACTGACACGCACCGTTCCAGACGCTAGACGTGTCCCCGGTAGGACGTCTTACGTGTAGAATCAATCCCTACCGTGCCACAGCAACCGGTACGATGAATTTATTACACACGGCTGGCTGCTAGTTTTTAGTATCCAGGCTGCATGTCCGCGCGACAGAGATCGGCAGCATGAGCCAGTCACAGCCCGCCCGCGCCGGCGACGTGTACCCGCAGCCCGCCGGCGACCAGGAGGCGCGCCGCGAGCGAGACAGGGTCATCTCGCGAGGCCAGGAGCAGCACGACGGCGGCCTCCATGTCGCCGAGACGGACCTCTCCGCCGGCAGGCGCATGGTCACTGCCAGCGCCAGTGGCCAGGCACGCATATGCGCTTTGCTTTGCACGCTGATCACGTAAACGGCCTTGCTTTCGCTTGCAGTGTAAGTAGTCTGACGCTTCGTACGTCGTTGGCGTGACTTGTTGGTTCGCAGGTGATCGCACAGTTCACCGTGCCCGTCCCGGACAAGAAGGTCGCGGAGGCCACGGACGCGGTCACCATCGGCGAGGCCCTCCAAGCGGCGGGGCAGACCACGGCGGGCGACGAGCCGGTGGGCCTCGCCGCCGCGTCCGCGGTGCAGGCCGCGGAGATGCGCGCGACGGGCCGCGGCGGGAACGTCCCCGGAGGCGTGGCGGCCGCCGCGCAGCGGGCCGCGGACGCGAACGCGAAGCAGCCGGTGGAGGAGGAGGCGGAGGAGGGCGAGGTGACGAGGCTCGCGGACGTGCTACGCGACGCGGCCACGGTGCTGCCGGCCGACAAGGTGGCCACGAGGGAGGACGCCGAGAAGGTCGCGGCCGCGGCGAGGCGCAAGGCCGGGGCGAGCGGAGGCGAGGCCGTCGTCGAAGCCGTGGCGGCTGCAGCGGACTTGAACCGAGGGAGGATGACGAAATAAAATCGAGTGACGATCAGGTTGTATGTATGTATGTGTCGGGGGTTTGTAAATCGAGCGTTTCTACAATAAAACAGACAGTGCGCGGCCGTGGAGCGTTTCTATGCTCGCATCAGCAACTCATCAGAGGAAGAGTGTGTAGTAGTAGTAGTAAAAGCAGCCCCTAGAAGGAGCCTGTGCATGCTTGCTTGGTCGCCAAGGCCCAAGGTTGAGAACTACTCTATCTAATAGCACGTGCTTAGTCGTTGTTGACTCGGTCGCAAGAAGTGAGTTCGATGAGCATGCTCAGGGCACACGGTTTCCAGCGCGTTAGAGGAAAATAGACAAAGCGACCAGACCGGCAAGTGAGCCAAGTCATAAACAAATTGCTTAATCGCGCCTAACAGCTCCCAAAAAAAGGTGTTTGAAGTTGATTGCAGCGAGCCCAAAGTGCTAGTACTAGTACAAGCACTTTACACCGACTCGCCCCATCGCTCTCTCTGAGACTCTGACTCTATATAGTATAGCATAGCAGGGGCAGGGGGCCTCTTCTCCTCCTACTACCAACCGCAGCAGCAAACAATTGCGAGCTCCCCGCTCTGTCTTGTGGTCTTCGCCTGAAATCCTTCTCCGGTCTCGATACTCCCAAGGCACTCTGCTGGACAGTTGAGGCTTTTGGATTTCTTCCGAGTTTGTTGCGCCACACCACCTAGAAAATCAGCTATGAAGGTACGCGACGCGAGT
The DNA here is from genome assembly GCA_030760725.1 of Neostapfia colusana. Taxonomy (NCBI): domain Eukaryota; kingdom Viridiplantae; phylum Streptophyta; class Magnoliopsida; order Poales; family Poaceae; genus Neostapfia; species Neostapfia colusana. The sequence goes on along the minus strand of JASWHV010000014.1, from coordinate 82,464,634 downwards.
GGCTTCCTCTGTTTTTTCTGAACCTTTGCAGCTTGCTCGCATCCGATCCCCTGTTTTTCCTCCGGGAGAATTACACTGACGTGAATTAAGGTTGCTGTCGTCATATCCTGTTGCAGCAAAGGATCGTGATCAAGGTGGAGATGACCTGCGACAAGTGCCGGTCCAAGGCGATGGCGCTGGTGGCCGCGACGGGTGGCGTCGACTCGGTGTCGCTCGCCGGCGACGCCAAGGACCAGGTGGTCGTCGTGGGCGACGGCGTGGACTCCGTCAAGCTCACCAGCGCGCTGCGCAAGAAGGTGGGGCCAGCGCAGCTGCTGGTGCAGGTCGCCGACGCCGGCAAGAAGAAAGAGGAGGAGGTGGAGAAGAAGAAGCCGGCCGTCGTCGCCGCCGCGCCCGAATACCAATACCAGTGGTACCACCAGCAGCCGGCGAGCGTCGTCTGCGAGCACCCCGCCGCCGGGTACGGGTACCACTCCCGGCCGGATAACACCTGCTCCATATTGTAGAGAGCTGCATAACGATGCATGCATCCGTCCGGAAGTGCTGTGTAACAGAGAAAGTAGTTTTTTTTTTGTAATCTTTTTGGTTTATACTACCACGCGGTAAGCGTATACAGTACACTGCTGCAGTTTAAAGGCGCAAAATCCTTTGAGCTTAGAATGGCGTCGGACGTCCTGATGGAATGGGCCTGCCCTTGCATCCCATCCGTGAAGTTTGTTACGGGCCCTGTTTGTATGATGGGTTCAAGTCCATACATTCTGGCCCATCTCCACTGCAGGCTTCAATCCCCTTTTTTTTTGAAAAAAAAGGCGCACGTACTCGTATACAAGTATGGCCATTAGTCTCTATGAGCACTTTGACCTTTTCTTCGTTTTCAGCCGCTGAACAGATGCCAACTTGGCAACCGTTTCCAACCTCCACTGGGATTTGTTAAGCTGATCGTCCAGGTCTTACCAGCACCATTGACGAGCAGTAGCAGGTCTCCCGGATCAACCATACGGCGCAATCCAAGCCGTCTGTCAAACCGACTCTCCGCATCTAGATGGCGCTCGTAAAGCCCCACACCCACAGAAAAAAAACAGAGTAAAAAAACGATGCAACCAAGGTGTCTCCCTGCGGGCATCCATATGTATTAGTATAATCCGTATAATATTCTCGAAACCGCGTAGATGTCAGTATGTCACTGTCTGAACAATCGCGCCCTGTTTTACTGATTCGTGGGCGCTACTCTGCTTCGACGCAAAGAATCTTACGAAAGGAGGTGCTCACTCGCAAGGTAATTTCCGTGAATGCTGTATGGTATATACTACTACGTTCGCGATCGTGGCGTATATATAGAGCGACACGGCACGGTTCTCGGAGTCAGTCATTCCCGCGCCTCCCCAAAAAACGACTCGCTTGATCCTGCCCTCGCTCGCTCGCTTCCTCGATCGACAACAAGCATGAGGGTACGTGTGCGCATCTCGATCGCAAGTCGTAATCGAAGTTCCACTTCCACCTCAAAGATTTTTTTTGCCTTTTCCTCATGTCTGTGTTGTTGTTGTTCTTGATGCCGCAGACGGAGATGGTGATCCGGATGCAGACGAGCTCCGATCAGAAGGGGCACTCCAAGACCAAGGCCATGAAGATCGCGGCTGAAACCCGAGGCGTGCAGTCGGTGACGACGCTGGCGGCGGGGAAGGACGGGGACCTGCTGCTGGTGGTGGTCGGCGACGGCGTCGACTGCAACGACCTGACCACCCGGCTGCGCAAGAAGGTGGGCCGCGCCGACGTCGTCGAGCTGCGCACCCTGCGCGACGGGCACCGCGCGGCGGGCCTCGGTTACGGGAACAGCTACGGTCATCATCCCGCGGCCAGCAGCTACGCGCCGGCGTCGGAGTACTACAGCCACCACCGGCCGTCGTTGTACGAGTACTACGGCTACAACCCGCCGCCGCCGCCGCCGTACGCCGCCACCGTCGTGCACCACGATTACTACCCTGCCGGTGACCAGAACAGCTGCGCCGTCATGTAACCCCGCTTAGCTGAAGCGTAGATGTTCTGTAGACTGTAGGTAGTAGATACGTTTGCCGCCGCGTGTGTGCAGCTGTTCTTTCATTCATTCATTTTTTTGTTGTTGTATTGATGACTTGTCACTAATCACACACTTGCGTGCTGCTGCCATGCCTGGAAGACTCGAAACGGGCACACATCTACCGTTGAACGAATCGCACCGCACCGCACCCCCACGTACGCGAGACGACTCGCATGATCGCTTTCATCAGGCAGTTTTCACCAAAGCCAAGGTGTGCACGCCACATCTCTTTGGCACCCTCCCGCCTGCTTCCGCACCCGTATTGAACAACAAAATGTTTGAAATCTGAACTGTGCGAGCGGGCTGGCCATGTTGTTCACTCATGGGCCGCATGGACTACATTTTCGTGGGTCTACGTTAATAGGCTCCTCGTACCGCATGATGCGTTTTGCACCATTTGTCGCTTTGCGGGCTGACGGGCCGCCTCGGACCAGACCGCTCTATGCGAAGCGCGGCCCGTGTATAGGCGCTCCCTTCCCACCCCCTCTTCACAAGCACACTCTCCTCACGTTCTCCGATCATCTCACCTGCGGCGCCGGCGACCATCGGCCATGCGGTTCGCGCCCAGGGTGCTCGTCCTCGTCCGCGACGCCGCCGGATACGGTGCGGCCCTCTCCGACGCTCTCTGTCCTCCGCGCGGGCTCACGAGGTCTCTTCCTCCCGCCCTAAACCCTAACCTAACCTCCCAAGTGCACGTAGCGCCCGCTTACTGATCCCTTCATCGGTCGATGGTCGTGCAGGGATTCCGCGCCCTTCGAGATCCCCCTCCAAAAGTACGGCCTCCGCGGAGAGAAGGCGTCCGGCGAGCTCGTGAACTTCTCGTATTCCGATGGTTCTCCTCAGGTAAGGGCTTTTCCACCCATCTCATCGCTCCGATCTGTAGGGTACCGTGCGGAATATAGCTGAATTAACAGGAGTGGTGTTCCTCTTGTTGGATGAATGAGCTCGAAGCTGCTAAGGGACTGCAGTATTTCTCATTTCGTCTCGAACGTCCGTCCTTGTTTAGCAATATGACTATAATTAGACATCTTGAGCAAGGCCAGGACACTAAATTGAAAAATTGATGTGGAGGGCCAGGCGGGGACCGCCTCTCTGTTCTTGTTTCTTTGAACTTGCATCCAGACCTAGTATCAACAAACACATTGTGTCCCACAACCTTTCCTCTTGTTCCTTTCTACTGCTTACCATAGTCTACCATATGCATCGCCAGTAAATATGGTTTAGAGTGTATCACATCTTTTTTCATGGATTTTGCTCTTAAATCTCACTCAGTTATATCACATATGAGCAGCATTAGAGTAACACTGCAGGATAATGTTGACGCAGCTTGAGGCAATCTATGCTCGTAAAAAAGTACTAGTGTGCCACACCACTTTTGTTAGTTTTCTTAAGCTTTATCAGATGGACCAAGGAAATAAGCAGTTTTGGGGCATTTTTAATTGTGCCATATGTCTATTGGTTTCATATTGCCTCTCCCGACTATGTTTTATCCCTTTCGGTACCCAAAATTAGCTATTAGTTGTTGGAAGTAAAGCAGACATTAGTAATGCTGCCATGTTTCCAAATTACACGATTGTAAGTGCGTTAGGTTTTCGAGCTGTGCTCTACTTTTAATATCTTTTGTTAGTGAAGAATGCTCTATATTTTGTTATAACATGGTGCATCTATCATGTTAATGACCACTAACATTGGGTCTGCAATTTTTTCCTACTCTGTCCCAGAATAAATTGGTTGTAATTTAAGCTCCATTGTTTATTTTTAGGTGTCCATCATTGTTCTACCAGACTATAAGCCTCCTGTCGCAGCATGTGCTATGAATGAGGTTTTGGAATTGATTTCTTCTGAAGATACCTCCACTGAGCGAGTTCTAATTGTCCCATTCATCACAAGACCGTCAAGCTATCATCATGGAACCATACATGCTACAAAAGCATTGCCTGTACTTCATGGTGCTGAAATAGGGGCAACAACTGACTTCACTCACTTGTTGGTTGACGGGACTACTAAACCTCCTACATCCTTACAAATCCGTAGTGAACCAATACTGTGTTTGCTGGAAATGGTGCAAGTTTTAAAGGTACCCACAGTTCTCCTTGTTGCATCTGGTGGGCAGCAGCAAATCAAGAGCTCGGCAGATTCTGATCTTGAGGTATATCTTGACTGTTTGGTTGGTTTAATCCAATCATTATTTACCCTTATTCAAGGCTCATGCCATTGATAGTCTCCCTGTATTCCTGCTTTTCATTATCTGTCTTCCACCATTATTTTTGGTTGATGCACCGAAACTAGTTTTGTTATTGCATGGATAATTGCCAGAATTATACTGTTCATGTCTGAAATAAACTTGGCCACTTGGGCATACAAAAGTACCAATCTTGAAAATGGGTTACCCCTGTGACTTTTTGTGCCTCCAAACCTTTAAGTATGAACGCTCTCTAGAATATCTGTAAATTGAGACTTTCAATAAGGCCATCTTGTATAGTGCCTGGTGTTTCTTAGTTGTATATTCAGTTTTGCGACATTACAAGTATTATTCTATCTGAAACATGATGTTTTTATGTGGTAATATTTCAATGCTCAGTCACCCATAGCGAGCAGTAGAAACCTGCACAATTAAAGTTTAATGCCGTAGTCTGATCTTGTAATCTGCAAAATTTGTTTGCTCACCAAATCTGGCCCTATTGTCAGGTGCTGCAGTGCGTAGGAGAGCACTTGGCCAGGCACATGGACTTGGAGTTCTCCAAAGAAACCATTATTGAGAGGGGAGTCCAAAAATCGCCAATCGTCCAGGAGCCCTGGCGCGAACTGTACGGGTGACAAAAATCCTGGCGCGCTATCGCCCCTCCCTAACTTTACCTTTGTCTCCCTCGCATGTTGGATTTGGATGAAATTGTGTGTTAGAACTGGAATCACGTAAGATCTCGTCTGTGTAAGCGTTTGCACTAGGAAGCTCTTTATTCCTCTTTATCCACAGCTTGGTAATTCATTTTATCAATGGAATATGCTTTACTGGAACTTATTCCTCAGTTAAATGTGTGATGGGGACAGCTTCCGAACGTATTGATGAACAGTGTCCAAATTTTAGATTTTGTTGTTCTAACCGGAATGGCATCGAAGCAAAGTTTTCAACTTTAAATTTGACTACTTCCTCCTGTTTTAAATTATTGACCTTTTCTTTGCAGAATTACGTGAAGTTAAATGTAAATTGAAAATCAAATACTCCTGGTTTTAAATTGTCGACGTCGAAGAAGACTCTTGTTTAGAATCCCAAACGTTTTCGCGAAGTCTTACAGTGAGTAGAGTACGAGATCCCCAACAATTGCGGCGACGCCTCGCCGTGAGTCCGTCGCCAGCTGCTGACATGCCATCGGCCCCGCCGCCGACCCACAAGTCTTCCTCCTCCAGCATCCCCCCAAACAGCATCCATGGCATCCCCTCCGCCCTCGTCGTCCCCCGCCGCGATCCTCGCGCACCTCGCCGCCGTCCTCTCCTCCCCGGACTGGCGCTTCCACCCCTCGCTCCCGCACCTGCCGGGACTGCTCGCTCCGTCCCTGCCGCGCACGCTCCCCGTTCCGCTCCCGCTCCGCCTCGCGGCCGCCGTCGCCCGGGCTGCCGCGCCGTCCCGCCACCTCCTCGCTCTGTCCCTCCCCATCATGCTCCGCCTCCACTCCGTCTCCCCTCCGCCGCTCCGCCCGCTCTTCGCCCGTCCATTCCGCTCCCTCCTCGCCCACTTCTCCCGCTTCTCCCTCACCCCGCTCATGCTCCGCCTCTTCGCCCACTTGCACCGTCACGCCCCGCCTGCCCCCACCGCCGTCACCTACAACGCGCTCATCCGCGCTCTCTGCCGTCGAGCCGACCTCCGCCGCTCGCTCCGGTACCTCAGCCTCATGGTCCGCTCCGGCTGGCGCCCCGACGCGTTCACGTTCAACTCCCTGATCGTGGGATACAGCCGCGCACAGAAGCTCGAGGTGGCGCGCGACCTGTTCGACAAAATGCCGCTTAGAGGGTTCCCGCAGGATGTGGTCTCATACGCTGCGCTGATTGAGGGATTATGTGAGGCAGGGATGATCAACGAGGCAATGGAGATGTTCAGGGAGATGGAGCAGCCTGACGTGCACACTTACGTGGCCTTGGTGAAGGGGTTGTCTGATGCTGGACGAGGGGAAGAGGGACTCTGTATGCTGCAGAGGATGAAGGAGTTTGGATGGCGACCAAACACTCGTGCTTATGCAGCTGTTGTTGCTTTCTGGTGCAGGGAACAGAAGGTTGAGGAGGCTGATGAATTGCTGGAGGAGATGTTTGACAAGGGGTTGATGCCTGGTGTTGTGACATGCACTGAAGTGGTGAATGCCTATTGCAGGGAGGGGAGGATGAGTGATGCAGTGAGGGTGTTTGAGGCCATGAAGTTGAAAGGGTGTGAACCGAATGTGTGGACATACAACGCGTTGGTGCAGGGATTCTGTAATGAGGGGAAGGTATACAAGGCAATGGCCTTGTTGGACCGGATGAGACGGTGTGTAGTAGACCCTGACATTGTGACATACAATTTGTTGATTCGAGGGCAATGCAAGGATGGACATATTGAGAGTGCCTTCAGATTATTGCGTTTGATGGAAGGAAATGGTCTAGTTGCTGATCAGTACACTTACAACACTTTGATTGATGCTCTGTGCAAGGATGGCAGGATTGATGAAGCTAGCACTCTTTTTGATAGCATGAAAGATAATGACATAAAACCTAATACTGTGACATTCAATTCATTAATAGATGGGCTATGCAAGGTTGGTAAAGTCGATGCTGCATGGACATTTTTTGAAAAAATGGTCATAGCAGGTTGCACACCAGATACCTATACATACAGTCCGTTCATTGAAAGTCTGTGCAAGAAGGGATCACAAGAGGGTTTATCCTTTATAGATGAGATGCTTGAAAAGGATGTGAAGCCCTCAACTGTAAATTATACAATTGTGATTGACAAGCTTTTCAAGGAGAAAAACTATGGATTAGCCACAAGAACGTGGGGCCAAATGGTGTCACTGGGGTGTAATCCTGATGTAGTCACGTATACAACGTCTGTGCGTGCGTACTGCAATGAAGGTAGGCTTGATGAAGCTGGTAATGTTGCGATGGACATGAACAAAAGTGGGGTCACTGTAGATACAATAGCATATAACACTTTGATGGATGGTTATACTAGTATTGGACATACAGACAATGCAGTTGCAGTTCTGAAGCACATGACAGGTTTTTCTTCTATGCCAAACTATTATACTTATTTGATATTGCTTAGACATCTTTTGCGAAGGAGGTTATCCGAGCATATGCCTTTGAAAGAATCTAGTGTGTGGAAGACCATAGAGCTTTCTGATATCTTTGAATTGTTTGATCTGATGAAGAAGAATGGTATTCCTTCTAGTGCTAGAGCTTATGTGGCCATCCTGGAGAGGTTTTCAGAAGATAAAAAAATGGATGATGTTAATTCACTAGTTTCTCGTATGAAAGAAGATAATGTACCTCTGAACGAAGATGTATACACTACTCTTGTTAATTGCTTTTGCAAATTAAGAATGTATCCGGATGCTCGGGCGTTGGTTTGCTCCATGCTTGGGCATGGCTTTATACCACACTTGATGTCTTATCAGCATCTTATTTCCGGCCTTACTGCTGAAGGACAAGTGGACATGGCTAAAGAAATATTCAGAGATTCCAGATGGAAAGACTACAATCCTGATGAAATCGTGTGGAAGGTAATAATTGATGGCCTGATAAGAAAGGGTCATTCAGATATGTGCCATGACATGTTATCCATTTTAGAACAGATGAATTGCAGACCGAGTCATCAAACGTATGGAATGCTGAGCAAGGAACTGTCTACCAGTGAATGATATGATGCAGCAATTACCTTCATAACTCGCATCTGAGTCTCTGTCAGTTATGCCAACTACCTCAATGGTCATTGGTTGCTTGTTCAAGAGAAAGCCGTATTCGACAATACGCCCCAGGCCTATAACATGGCATGCACATATGCACACAGAGCTGATGCTCTCTTATAGACACATGTTTCTTCAGCTTACCAGACTACTCAGGTAATTAATGTTTCGAGTAGGAAATATCGTAAAACTGTGCTATATAACTTCATTTTTGAGCATTCATTGATTTCCTCTAAAAAGCCGAATAACACGGTGGCATTTTCTAAAAATCATAAATCTGATGTGATATTGGTCTGTTATGGCAGATGTTCTGGTGAACGTCGCAGCTGAATTACTTGAGAAGCTGAACATGGGACTTGAGACTGTTATACATGAATGCTGACAGCTTTTGATGGGGTTAACATCTAGAGAAGTCTAAAGCTCATACCAGGTTTCATTTTTGTAGATCATTTATCAGACCAAAAAAAAGGAAATTAAATGACTGGCCCGAGACCAATGGGTCCCTACGGTTCCCCTGTTCATCCGAGTATTTGTTGGAGTTCAAGGGTTCTTTGCAAATTTGTTTGTAGGTTTTGGACCATTAGAGCCCCCGAATGATGTGGGTACTTGTAGTTCTTTTTTTTTTTGCTTCTTTTGTGGATGGAAGGTGTTATTGTCTGCATAGCATTTTATAGGCTTTTAGCATGTACGCAAATCTGACGAGGGAACCTTCCTTGTTGCGGTTGTACAATACTTCCTTGATGGAACATTCATATTCTTTTGTTCTCGTCCTAATCCCGAGAACAACAATATAGTCTGATTCATACTCCCTCTTTTCCATAATATTTGACGTTGATTAAACTATTTGCAAGTCAATCAACATCAATTATAAAGAAACGGAGGGAGTACTATGTAATTGAGCCCGCAACTTCCATATAGTGTGAATGGTCATCCGATCATTCTCCCGCTTGTACATGTAATACAGGTTCCTTCGTGGACGATGCCGAATAAAATGTACACCACGAGATGATCCCAGTCACGAGTCATTGCAAGCGTGCATGTTCTATGCGCTGAGTCATTTGTACCGGTCGTGTCCGTTTAGTCTATGTACTCCCTCTGTTTTGAAATAAATGATATTTAAAATAACAAATTTAATTCATTTTAAATTAAATTAGCTATTCTAAACATCATTTATTTCAAAACGGATCTACCTCGTCAGTTATTGTGTCCGAGTCATTTCTACACGCGTCTTGAGCTGAGCCGTCGGACGATGACCACAAGGTCCAGGTCCAACTATCCCAGCGCGGCGGCGCCCACCTGTCAGTCATTGCGATGCGCAGGCACCAGGCACTGGCAGGCACTACTCCTAGCAATACAGGCCACACGTGAGTCCAGCGCGTCAGTCAGTCTCAGGCCTCCGGCTGTCCAGCGCTGGACTGCCGGCAGTGCAGAAGTCTGGTCCTGTCGTCATCGTCCCCACGACCACCGAGCAGAGCAGAACGGTCGCTGCCAAGGCGGGCCTCGCTCGGCCGGCTTCACGGCTTGCGTTTGTCCGTAGCAGAGGCAGCTGGTGAGGTGAACGCTTCTGGTCCTGGTCCCCGCGTGGACCGGACGTGATCGTTAATGGCAAACGTTTGCATATGTGCATGGTCGCACCTGATCAGAGCCTTTTCTTTTCTCTTCTTTTTATTCTAATAACAAAGGAGACCGATAGCATCCGCTTTAATCACAGTGACAAAGATTACAGTTGCAGCTTGCTTTTATTAGAAAGAAGCGCCTATGGGCTGATCTAGAACCCTTTGCGGGCCACCTCCACTACTCCCTTCGGTGCATAAAAAATTGTCGTTCTACACAGAAGTCATGAGTGCACAAAAAATTGACGTTGAAGCAGAACCGAGGAGTTTGTCTCGTGAAAAAATGTAATAAACACGTGGTAATGTGTGTGGCTAGAAATTGAACCTGCATGAGAGGTCTGGGAACTAGTGAAGTAGACTAGTCAAGCTATTAAAAGAAATTTTATTTAATACTTCCTTGGTATGCGAGAACATGTCCAAAACGACAAATTTTTATGCACCGGAGGGAGTAAGTATTTTGAAAGCAGTTCACTGATTTGTAGCGTAGTACTTTCTCCATTCTTTAATTGTTTCTTAAAATAATAATTTTAGCCTGGTTTTAAAAAAGATTTTTTAATCTAACGGCATCAATTTTGAAATGGAGTGAACACATTCTAAAATTAGCATTGAATCCGGACATTGGATGCACACTAGATTTTTCCTAAATACAATCAAACTGCCTTCCGGTGAAGCAAGGACAACTCCTCGAAGCTCATTGCAACGGGTGAATTAAGTATACCTAATAAAAAATGGGACCTATTCTTTCCTCCGGCCCATTTACAAGAGAATAAAAGAAAGGAACCAAAGTTAAAAGAAAAGGAAAAGCAAAAAAAAGACGAGGGCAGAAGTGTCAAACCATCAAGCTCCACAAACCTCTGTCCTCTAGTCACGAAACCCATCTGCTTCAACTCCGTCGTCGCCTCCTCCCTTCCAATCCTTCGTTCCCATCTGCTCCCCTCGCCGCGACGTGCACCGGAGCGGCGAAGAATCAAGTGGATCTTCTTCTCCTCTGCCCCCGCCGTCGCAGCAGGCTCCGCGAATCCCGGGCACACTCGCCCGAACTGCGCCTCCAATCAGCCGGGTGCAACGGAATCCAGCACCAGTCTGTGCTCCCCCTGGCATGGCAGGGCTGAGACACGGAGAGGAGGGACTCGACTGGTTAGGAATGTTCTAGACTGGGTTCAGTAATTATGCTATTTATCTTTTATTGATTCTGTACATCTCTAGTCAATCCCCTGAGTAAAAAAAAATGACCTGGTTGCTTCCTTTATCAGTGTGACCGCTGTATAAGAGTGACCTAGTGGCCAATGTATATCAGTAAAGAAATGCATTCGTGAATTAATCTGAGTAGGATGAATTGCCTGGCTCAAGGGAAATCTATCGCATTGTGTATACGACTTAGTTGTGACTTCCCCCGTTTAATGAGCATACCATAGTAGAATGAATATCTTGATATATTTTTAGCTTTCGCAGTTGTTCTTCCAAAGCTGGACGCTTCCCCATGATGCCGTTTCATTGATTTAGTAGTGTGGGTTTTTTATATTTCCTTGTTGTGACGTGGAATATATCCTCAGATCTTCCGTTCTGATGCATGTCTTTGTAGCTGAAACTATTTCTTGTAGATCCTTTGCCAATTTAGTAGTTTCTGTGCTTAATACGTTCCCTTGCATTTCCATAGGTCAAGCTACTGTCTTTGTACACTCGGTTGAAGAAGTTGGTTGTTCGTAGGATGAAGACCAAGACAAATAGGAGCTTACAAAAGTCTGGGCGAGGTAGTCATGTCCAAGGAGAAGGGCCAAACTGGGTTCTTGTTGCAGGGGGTGTTTTGCTTAGCACACTTTCAGTCAGACTCGGGTGCAAACTGAAACAGTTGTTTGATGCGAAACGGCAGAACAATACTTCCAAAGGTCTCAATTTCCTCATTCGAAGTTGCAATATATTGACCATTTCTCCATGTTCTTTGTATGGTGACTGCTAACTATGCAAAATTCCAGCCAAAAGAAGGCCTGGAGCATGTGAGTTGCGCTCAAACCTCTGCTGGTTTAGTGATCAAACTGGCTGCTGTTATTGTACTTCAGGTACCTATTCTAGCCTTTTCTGTTGCATTTCTTGTACTCACTTCTTGTTGAACTTTATAATGTATATGCCTATGGACTATGGATTTAGTGCTAGAATACAAAATCAAGTGCCAGACACGTGGGGGTATTTTGTGTTTCCTGGTAGATCTGTGCACTCTATATGGCCTCAATCTAGTTTGGGAATAAGAAAATAGAATGCAAGTTACTGTGAACTGTTCTTTTTGCTAACTTTTCTTTCTCTGCACATATTTTTCAAATTCTTGTAAACTATATGCTGTTTAGTGGGGTTTGATAGTTATATTGTACTTTTTCCTATTTCACATGAGTAGAGTCAGTATTTCGTACAAAAATAGCCTCAATCTTAGATTCTTAGGTTATGGTATTTCTACCAAACTGGCAATTTTGGATATGGGTTTTGCATTTAGAGACACAATGATGGTATAATAATACCTTCAGGCTGTTCCTTTAAGGAAAAGTCCCTCAACTCTTTCCATGTTTTAATTTTAGCATGTTGGTTCCGGGACAAGGTGGGACTGGACGGAAATATCCCAGTATTTAGGGACAGGATGGTCCCATGTGTGTGTTTGGTTTGAGGATTGAGACAGTCCTTGTTTTTTGTTTGGTAGAAGAGACGAAGTGGGACGGGCATGGACAGTGTCTTGCCACCATCAGTCAGGTTGCACTGCCTACCATCAAAGCATTTCATCGAATACCATGGTGGCAAGCTCGAGAATGGATGTTTCCAGTGGTTACCACGTGGCAGGCGTCCACAACGACGTCGTCTGCTCCACCACAGCGCCACCCGTGGAATATCCCCTCTGGGACCATCCCACCTCTTGGCTGTCCCTCGAACAAACACTTGTAAAACTGGGATCACCCTTTCCTGTCCCGCCCTGTCCCTCAAACCAAACATACCCTTAATTCAATCCCATCGTGATGAAATGGGTAACATCTGTCCAACAACTTCTGAAACTGTTTATGACCATGTTTGGCTCAAACATGACGCCAAATCGGATCTGAGCTAGAGGCATAGATGTGTGCCCCCCTTTGTTTTGGCTCACTCACAAGTAATATGGTGTGTGGTGTGCCACATGGGTCAAATTTGTTCAAAACACATTTTAGAGCTGATGGATGGATTCTAAATGGCTCTCTTAGTTAGAGTACATGTGTAGCCGTGTTTTGCAGATGATGGACGACCATAAGTAGACTTTTCCTTTCCTTTAGCTATGCATGTTGAATTGAAACAATTAATTCTTAATGTTTTTACACCTCAGATTGGGTTTTACTCCGAATACTAATTGCTGTTATTATACCTAGGACATGCAGATGGTGGAGTAGAAGTCAAGCGAGGAACTTCAAGTCCTGTACCCACATCAGTTGAACCATCCCTTCCACTTGTAAAGATACCAGGGCCAGAATCAAGCAAAGAGAACAACGGCGTCATGTGGATATCATCACCTGATCGCCTTGAAGATCCTCGAAGGCCATTTCAGTACTCTAACAGTTCTGGTTCTCCCAGTGTTTCAGAATCCGGATCTGACATCTATAGCAAGAGAGAGGTCATACAGAAGCTCAGGCAGCATCTCAAAAAACGTGATGAGATGATCATGGAGATGCAAGGTCAGATTTCTGATCTTAAGAGCTCTCTTAACATTCAGGTGACACAGTCAACCAATCTGCAGTCTCAGCTTGATGCCACTAACCGGGATCTGTTTGAATCTGAGCGAGAGATTCAGCATCTAAGGAAGATCATTGCAGATCATTGTGTTGCAGAAGCACTATCTCATGAGAAACCTTTGCAAGCTGGACATTGGCAGTCAGATGCTGCCAATGGTCATTCTAATGGCTATGCCGATGGCAGTGTTGATGGTCCTGAGCTGCATTCTGTTGGTAACGAGAAAAGGAAGGGAGCGGTAGATAGGACGGAGATGCTCAAGAAAGAGGTTGTTGAACTGAAGGAGGTTATTGAAGGGAAGGACTTCGTGCTTCAGAGCTACAAGGAACAGAAGGTGGAGCTCTGCTCAAAGATTAGGGAGTTGCAGGAAAAGCTCTCAGCGCAAGTGCCAAACATCTTGTAGAATCAACACATAATTTTGACATAAAACAGGGGACTCTTTCTATGACAAGGATTGCATGGCAATCTTTAAAGGGTGCCTGGTGCCTCTCTTTTAGTCTTTTTGGAGGAAAAACTTTGCATAATGTTAGGTTGTTTTCTTTCTTTCTTTCTTTTCTGTCATAATGTTAGATTGATTTGCTTTTCTCCAGCATGTGTCCTGGGTTGCTCTTTTTTCAATTAGGCTTAGGGTAGCTCAATCAATGATGAAGTTCATACCCAAGTTGTTGTACAGTTACACGATTTGCAGACACAAAATCCTAATTTCCTCCACTTCTTTTATTTCGGTTTGGTTTGACGTGTGTCCTTGGAATGTATGGACGATGACATTTCACTCCAATATTCCTCCGTCCCAGTTTGTGATATTCCTTCTATAATTGAAAAGAGAATTCAATTGGAACATCATTGCTCATTCTTCATCTGATAGTTGTTGTGCTGCCGGCAGTTGCATATAGCAATATACTTATATACATGTGATCGGGTTTTGTGTAACATGCAGTTTTCTAGCTCTGAGCCTGCTTAGACTGGCCGCACTGGGGGCCGCATAGCGCCCTCGGCCGCCAAGTCTAACGGTAGCTCGCTAGAGCTCTCCTGCACCGACGTCTGATAGCGGCCCAGTAATTCGCAGGTCGCTACAGGCAGCCTGGGAATTAGCCGGTGCTCTGTAGCTCCTCCATACGAAAGAGGGGAGAGAAAGAAAGAGAGAGGGAAAAGAAAGGAAAGAAAAAAGAAGGAAAAAAGGAAAGAAAAAAAAAAGAGGAGAGGGAAAACAAAAAAATAAAAAGAAAGAAGAGGAAAAAATGTGAAAACTAAATTTGGTAATTTTTAATAAGATGTAAATATAACATTATTGATATAAAAGTAGTTGTCGGTACCTGAGATATGGGGTACCCCGCGCATAGGGTAAAATGCCTAAGGAACTCGCCCTTCTCCGCAGGGAGAGCTCCGAAGGCGCCACGCGTCCGGCGGGGCCGGACCTCCCTCTCCTCAGAGGAGAGCTCCGGGCCCGCCACGTGGCGTACAGAAGCCGGACCTCCCCCTCCGCGGGAGAGAGGTCCGAAGGCGCCGCGTGTCCAGCGGGGTCGGACCTCCCTCTCTCAGAGGAGAGCTCCGGGCCCGCCACGTAGCCAACAGAAGCTGAGCCTCTCCCTCCGTGGGGAGAGGTCCGGAGGCTCCACGTGCCCCGCGGGACTGACCCTTCTCTCCTCTGAGAAGGGCTCCGGGCCCGCCACGTGGCAGCAGAACGACGTTGCCTGCCCCGAGCGATAGGCAGCGGGCGTAAAGACGCCTCATACCTTGCCCGTACAAGGTATTTGACGCGGGCGTCTTCCCAAGACGCGGAGACGCGGAGCACGCTTCTGTCAGATGCCGTTGCGCCCAGTCACATCACAGACTGGCGCGCGGTGTCAGAACCTGCCAGCCAATAAACACCCCGACAAGACATCCCATGCCGCGTGCGCCGTCATCAACCACTACGACTAGCATGCGGCATGGGCAGGACGGCAAGATGAAGACTCGGAAGCCTTCGCCAGAGACAACTACCGGCATAACTGCAGATACGGTAGATACTAGACAATCTTCCCGGGACCACCTGTCGGGCCTCGGCTCCCCTTGTAAGCCGCCCGAGTCTTGGACTATAAAAGGCTCGGGTAGGCGTCGATAGCAAGGGTTCGCACTTTGCAACTCATACGCTAGCCATACACTCTCAAGCTGTAACTCACCCCCGAGCTCAGGCCTCCGGTCCTGAGCAGCAAGCAATACAGCGAGCTCCGTAGCTCGCCGTGGACGTAGGGTTTTACGCTCCGGCGGCCTGAACCACGTAAAATTCGCCGTGTCAAGCTCTTACTAACTCGTCCATCTGCGCAAGCTCTCCGCTAGAGACTAGCCCCACCGAAAAAAGAACCTCCGCGGGCTGCCCAGTGCAGGCCCGGGGGAAGTGTCGACTGAACACTTCGACATTTGGCGCGCCAGGTAGGGGACTTTTCTCCTAGCGCGACGAGTTTCCGCCGACGAAGATGACCAAGCTTCCTTCAGCGGCAAACTCTCCCCCTCCGCGTTCACGGCGAACCGTGACCACTGGGGAGTACATGTCGACACACTCAGGACGAAGTGTGTCGGCACAAGCTGGTAGCCAGCAGCCGACTCCGGCTATGCCGGCCCCGACCAGTGTGAGATCTTCTGTAGCGCTGAGCGTACACCATGGAGGTGCGCTAGCTGCAGCAAGAGCGCTGTTGCGCAACCCACCTGCGGGGGATGCGCCCCATTCAGCGACCCAGCAATGGGTCCGCGAGGTGGACCGCCTCGTCGTCGCCGCCGCGAACCCTCGGTTTTGGCGAGGACGGCGCCCAGGACAACCGGCTGTGTCGCTAACGCGCACACCCACGGTTGACGGGCTAACGGCGGATTCCAGCTCCTCCAGGCTCCTGTCGACGGACCTGCGAAGGGAACTGGAACGGTGCCACTTGGGCCAGGATGCCCGGGTGTACCTCGAGCGACGCCGAGAAAGGCGTCGCAACCATGAGGCTGGCGACAGCATGTCGTCGGCCTCGACACAACCTGAAGGGCAGGTCTTCGCCACGCGAGCCCTGCATCAGGCATATGCTGCGCAGCGTATGCCACAACCATATGCGCCGCAAGCAGCAGCCCCGGTCTATGGTGCAGCCTTGCCCATGCCAGGATACGCGGTGCCAAGTGCGAACCAAGCGTTCGCAGCGCCAATACCTACAGCAGCAGATGCAGGATGTGCCGCTCTTGCACCCCACCTTCGCTTCACGAGGTGGCCACGCAAGTTTCGCCCGCACCTGCCCGAGAAGTACGACGGCAGCGTCAACCCGGCGGAGTTCCTCCAGATCTACTCCACCGCCGTACTTGCCGCAGGAGGGGACGAGGCTGTCATGGCCAACTACTTCCCCGTCGCCTTGACCGGCCCAGCTCGGTCTTGGCTCATGAATCTACCTCAGGGGTCCATAACCTCCTGGGGAGAGCTCTGCCGGCAGTTCGTCGCCAACTTCGGCAGCTCCTACACCCGTCCCGGCACGGAGCTTGACCTCCACGCCGTCAAGCAACAACCTGGGGAGTCGCTACGCTCTTTCATCCAGCGGTTCTCTCAGGTACGCAACACCATCCCGCATATCCAAAGTGCCTCGGTGGTGGTGGCGTTCCGACAGGGTGTCCGGGACGAGAAAATGCTTGAGAAGCTCGCGACCAGAGAGGTCCCGACGTCTCGGAGCTCTTCAGCCTGGTGGACAAGTGCGCCAGAGCAGCTGAAGGGCGGAACTGGCACGCTCTGCCGACCTCCGAGTCAGGAGGACAGCCCGGGTCCGGTGCTGCTGCCTATGGGGGTGGCAAGAAGACCAAGAACCGGGGGAGTGGCAAGATGAAGTCACCATTCACGGCCCCCGTCGCCGCAGCTGCGACGACCAGTGGAGCTCGGGGGCCACGCCCTGACAAAAGGCAGCGGCAATCACCGGCCCCAGACAGTGACCAAGGCGGGCTATGCCCCGTGCATGGCACCTGCAACCATACTGCAACCGAGTGCTGGGAGATCCAGAGGCTCGCAGAGCGCTTCCGCAAAGGAAGACAACAGAGGGCTGAAGCGCCGCCCTACCCTCAGAGGGATGGCAAACAGAAGGTCGATGCCCCAGTCACTGCTGCCCACCAGGTGGGGTTCCAGGAGCCTCAGCGTGTCATAAAGACAGTGCATGACGGTGAGGACTCCAGTTCCTACGGTGACGGGCCAGGGCGTTAGCCAAATGCGGCGCGTCTCCGTGCCTCTAACATACCTCTCGGGAGCCGCCTAAGGTCTGTCAACCCCTTGAAGGCCTTGCCAGAAGGGGAAGACGCCTCAGGTCATCCAAGGCGAGCCCGGGCCCACCTACCCCTTGAAGGCCTTAGCCAGCAGGGGAGAACTCCCCGGGGGCCCCCAGGAGAAGCCGCGCAGGACCTGATCCAGCGCGAAGATAACACCCTCGTCGAAAAGACTCGGCTGCAAGGAACACCCCACAACGCACGGTCTCGGTTAATGCTCTAAGCACTACCGCCAAAGAACCAAACGCGTCGGGGGCCTGCAGGAGGGCAACCTGGTGTAGCGGCACGCTCTATTCCAAGAAGGACCCATAAGCTCTCCCCTAGCAGGGAAGGTCTCTTCCGAATCATGAAAGCTGCCGCCCCAGGTACACATGCCTTTCAACCGAGAGTGGGATCCATTCCCAAAAATCCTTGTCATGAAGCAACACTGTAAGTCCTACTTCCCGAGCATCAGTAGAACAGGGTTATTCCCTTCTGTAATGGATCCCATAGGATTTAGGAACAGAGCTTGGGGCAGCTAAGTCTCAAGGGACGGTACAGGACTACGTCCAGTTTAGCCTGGTTCCGACCCTAAGCGCGTAGAGTCTTGCTTCCCTTGTAGACGAGGCGGAACATTGCCTCCATGTACAACCAGAATTCCATCTATCGGCACGAATACAGAGACCTGTTCTACTTAGCTCTCTCTCATGCGCTCATTTAAATTATGCATTAATTTTTATGATTGCACTATCTCTGTATGTTCATCGTACATCTAGCTCCCCCCCTCCTGCGCTCATCCATAGTCGGCATTCGCTATCCCACCGAAGGCGGCTGCGCTTGAGGCGCCTGCTGATGGCCGAGTGAGTCTCTCGGGCCTCCCCCAGTCAGGTGTTGCGGTGCCAGTTGGTTACCTCTAGGAAAGGCCTGCGTTGTGCATGGGGGGTCCAGGGTGCGTATCCAGCTTAGCCGGCCATGAGCCCAAAGCATGCGCATCCTGCCCTCCGGAGGTACAGGGGAGTATAACCGCTTTGCCTGGTCCTGAACAAAAAGCACGTGCACTCTGCTTCCCCAGCGTATGGCCCGGTACTAGGGATCGGACGGCCGTACCCGGACCTCGGAGGGAGCCGGAGCTCCGGCGCCTCGTGCACAGAATTGCCCAAGCCCCGTATAGCGAATCAGGATCGTAAGACGGATAAGACTAGGAGACGGGAGGGGAGGACCCCCCGAGGAGAATTACATTTCCTCTGCCTGTGTGTAGGACCTCCAGGTTACGGCAACAGGGACTGCATGAAGCAGGGGGAAAGGAGCTACCAACTACTCCGGCCTAGGACTCGAAGGACCAGGACCTGCCCCTCCAGCAGGGGGGAACCCGAGGGCCCCACGTGCCCAGCAGGCCCGAAACTCTCACCTCCCTTGAGGAGAGCTCCGGGCCACGTGGCGGGCAGAAACCGGACCTCCCCCCCCAGGTGGGAGGGCTCCGAAAGCCCTACGTGTCCAGCATGGCCGGAGCCCCAGCCTCTTAAGGAGGGGCTCCGGACCCGCCACGTGGCAGGCAGACTTGGAGCTCCCCATGGGGCGAGATCCGGAGACCCCTAGGGGCCCCTAACACGGTTAGGACCCGGGGAAGGTGTCTATGCGGAGCCCCGAGATTGGAGATGGCCTCTGAGTACCTTGCGGAGCTAAGGACTCAGTCAGGCAAAGCCAAGAAGGAGAGAAAAAGCATCACAGACACAGATATCTAAAAGAGTCGAACTAAGCGAGGCTCCATGAGCTGGACTACAGACTCGATGAAAAGGGAGGAACAAATCCTAAGGACCTCCCGACTCCCGCCGGAACCTTGCGGCTACAAGGGCGGCCACATCCTCGACTTCTGCCCTGGCAGCTTGCTCCCGCTCTGCGGCTGGGCCCTCTCTCGCTGGTTCTAGTGAAAAAGAGGGGTCGCGGCTCTTAAAGCATGCCAGCACATGTGAGGCGACCTCTAAGGCTAGGCCGCGCCCCTCGGCCTCAAGCTCGCTGGCGACCACCGAGTCTAGCCTGTCCAGCTTGGCGCCGATCGACTCTAGCGCGGGGATCACCTCCAACGCAGGGGCCGCGGCCCTCACCGGACTGAAGCCAAGAGGGATCAGGGCGGACCCCGCTCGATCCACGAAGCTCGAGACCGCCAGAGCCTCGGAGGACCGCAAGGCCGAAAGCTCCCCCACCTCGCGGCGGGCCGCCTGCAGAGCCTCCAGGTTCCCCTCGAAGAATTCCTTCTCCTTGGCCGCCAGGGAGCTCTCCCGAAGGTGGAGAGTCTTGGCGAGCCGCTCCAACTCAGCGGCCTTGAAGTCGGCGGTCAACTCCCGGTCCAAGACCGCCCGGCGATCACGGGAGACCTGTTCCTCCCTCAAGTCGAGGTCTGCCTTCAGGATCTCCAGCTCCTCGATCCGAGCTCGAAGGTCATCCTCGCCCGCCGCTAGCTGCGCGGCGACCCTCTCCGCCTCAGCTGCCGTGGAACGCTCCCGTTCCTCAACAACGAGTTCACGGCGCTCTAACCGCTGTCGTATCTCCACAGCAGCAGAGAGGCTCTCTTCGGCCCGGGCGTGTGCCTCCAGAGCCTCCCTGTTGATCCGCCGCGATTGGGTGTCCATGCGGTCGACAGCCCGCTTCATCCGGTCGAGGAGCACTTCCCTGAAGTCGAGCAGCTCCCGCCTGGAGTCGAGCTCGCTCTTAACCTTCGCAGTCCTCTCCCGCAAAAGGTTCCCCCAGGTGAGAAGGCGATCTCGTTCAACCGTATGCTCCTCCCGCTCGCAACCTAGTGCAACCAAGACCTGCCGAATGCTCGTCTCGGCAAGCACGAAGGCATCCGCCAGGGGCAATGGAGCGACAGAGGCCGGGGCAGTCCCCCCGACCTCCTCCATTACCTCATCCTCAAGAGGAGTCGACGCACCAGCAACCGAGACGAGACGCCGATCAGGAGAAATTGGCTCCGAGGCCCCGGGAGCCGGGCCAGCCGGGCTCTCTTCGGCTTCTGGCTCCTTGATCTGAGGAGAAGGGCGAGCCGGGGAAGGCGGTGCTGGAGAAAAGGCCGGACCGCCTAGTGCAGGGTCGACCTGCGCTGGCTTGGGGGTCGCGGTGGCAGTCTCGACAGGAAGAGACGACGCAACCACGGAGTCCGGGCACACCGGAATAGGAGAAGTTCGCGCTAGCCTAGGGGTCGCGGCAGTTGACCCTGGCTCCGAGTGCAGCGGCACAGATTCCCCGCAAGTCGGGGATGGCCGGAAAGCGCGGACACTCCAGCGGGCTCTGAACCCCGACTTCCGAGCCGGGGTAGGACTCCCAGAGCCCGCTACCGTCACTGACGGCCGCTCCGCGGTCGCTTGAACTAGCGGAACAGGGGACGCCCCAGAAGCTCCCCCCAACGCATCAGCCCGGGGCCTCTTCGAGTCGCCACCGGAGGGAGTGTGAGGCACCCCAGAATCCCGACTTGGCATAGACGCCGCTGCTGGAGGAGATCGAGCGCGCTTCTTCTCGGGTGGCGGGTTGGAAGCCATGGCGAGGGAGAACTCAAGGGCAAGAGAACAAAAGCACAAGAGTCCGAGAAGAAACACAAAGAAGTGCGAAGGGAAGCTGCAATGTGGGTAAGACACCCTCTAAAAACTTCCCGGGTGCAATTCCAAGCGATTCGGAACTCTTCGAATAACCCGCATCGGCAACCGCTTCGGTTCCTAGACCGAGTGCCGATGACGGGTAGACCCAAGCCGCCTAACTGAAGCGGTGGGGTCAAGGAGTCAGTCTCCTGAGAAGGTGAGCCGCCAAGGCACTTCGGCAGTTCCCGAAGAAAGTGCCGCAGCGTGCAGAAGTGGCAGTCTTGGGAACCGCCGCAGTAAAAGCAACCATCATTTGGGATCACGCTCCCACGATCCCGTGACCGTTCGTGCTCCGGCAGCGGTCAATTCGGGACTTAGAGAAAGTGCGCGGAGGAAGAGACGGAGGTCCCACCTCGGGCTCGCTATCTCCCCCGAGATGGGCCCCGGGGCCACTGTCGGTACCTGAGATATGGGGTACCCCGCGCACAGGGTAAAATCCCTAAGGAACTCGCCCTTCTCCACAGGGAGAGCTCCGAAGGCGCCACGCGTCCGGCGGGGCCGGACCTCCCTCTCCTCAGAGGAGAGCTCCGGGCCCGCCATGTGGCATACAGAAGCCGGACCTCCCCCTCCGCGGGAGAGAGGTCCGAAGGCGCCGCGTGTCCAGCGGGGCCGGACCTCCCTCTCCTCAGAGGAGAGCTCCGGGCCCGCCACGTAGCCAACAGAAGCCGAGTCTCTCCCTCCGTGGGGAGAGGTCCGGAGGCTCCACGTGCCCCGCGAGACTGACCCTTCTCTCCTCTGAGAAGGGCTCCGGGCCCGCACGTGGCAGCAGAACGACGATGCCTGCCCCGAGCGATAGGCAGTGGGCGTAAAGACGACCCATACCTTGCTCGTACAAGGTATTCAAGGCCCGCGTCTTCCCAAGACGCGGAGACGCGGAGCACGCTTCTGTCAGGTGCCGTTGCGCCCAGTCACATCACAGACTGGCGCGCGGTGTCAGAACCTGCCAGCCAATAAACACCGCGACAAGACATCCCATGCCGCCTGCGCCGTCATCAACCACTACGACTAGCATGCGGAATGGGCAGGACGGCAAGATGAAGACTCGGAAGCCTTCGCTAGAGACAACTACCGACATAACTCAGGAGGTTATGGACCCCTGAGGTAGATTCATGAGCCAAGACCGAGCTAGGCCGGTCAAGGCGATGGGGTAGTAGTTGGCCATGACAGCCTCGTCCCCTCCTGCGGCAAGTACGGCGATGGAGTAGATCTGGAGGAACTCCGCTGGGTTGACGCTGCCGTCATACTTCTCGGGCAGGTGCGGGCGAAACTTGCATGGCCACCTTGCGAAGCGAAGGTGGGGTGCAAGGGCCACACATCCTGCACCTGCTGCTGCAGGTACTGGCGCTGCGAACGCTTGGTTCACACTTGGCACCGCGTATCCCGGCATGGGCAAGGCTGCACCATAGACCGGGGCCGCTGCTTGCGGCGCATATAGTTGTGGCATATGTTGCGCAGCATATGCCTGAGGCAGGGCTCGCGCGGCGAAGGCCTGCCCTTCTGGTTGTGTCGAGGCCGACGACATGCTGTCGCCAGCCTCATGGTTGCGACGCCTTTCTCGGCGTCGCTCGAGGTACACCCGGGCGTCCTGGCCCAAGTGGCACCGTTCCAGTTCCCTTCGCAGGTCCGTCGACAGGAGCCTGGAGGGGCTGGAATCCGCCGTTAGCCCGTCAACCGTGGATGTGCGCGTCAGCGACACAGCCGGTTGTCCTGGGCGCCGTCCTCGCCGAAACCGAGGGTTCGCGGCGGCGACGACGAGGCGGTCCACCTCGCGGACCCATTGCTGGGTCGCTAAATGGGGTGCATCCCCCGCAGGTGGGTTGCGCAGCAGCGCTCTTGCTGCAGCTAGCGCACCTCCATGGTGTACGCTCAGCGCTGCAGAAGATCTCACACTGGTCGGGGCCTGTATAGCCGGAGTCGGCGTTGCCGGAGTCGGCTGCTGGCTACCAGCTTGTGCCGACACACTCCGTCCTGAGTGTGTCGACATGTACTCCCTAGTGGTCACGGTTCGCCGTGAACGCGGAGGGAGAGAGTTTGCCGCTGAAGGAAGCTTGGTCATCTTCGTTGGCGGAAACTCGTCGCGCTAGGAGAAAAGCCCCCTTCCTGGCGCGCCAAATGTCGAAGTGTTCGGTCGACACTTCCCCCGGGCCTGCACTGGGCAGCCCGCGAAGATTCTTTTTTCGGTGGGGCTAGTCCCTAGCGGAGAGCTTGCGCAGATGGACGAGTTAGTAAGAGCTTGACACGGCGAGTTTTACGTGGTTCAGGCCGCCGGAGCGTAAAACCCTACGTCCACGGCGAGCTCTGGAGCTCGCTGTATTGCTTGCTGTTCAGGACCGGAGGCCTGAGCTTGTTCGGTCGACACTTCCCCCGGGCCTGCACTGGGCAGCCCGCGGAGGTTCTTTTTTCGGTGGGGCTAGTCCCTAGCGGAGAGCTTGCGCAGATGGACGAGTTAGTAAGAGCTTGACACGGGGAGTTTTACGTGGTTCAGGCCGCCGGAGCGTAAAACCCTACGTCCACGGCGAGCTCTGGAGCTCGCTGTATTGCTTGCTGCTCAGGACCGGAGGCCTGAGCTTGGGGGTGAGTTACAGCTTGAGAGTGTATGGCTAGCGTATGAGTTGCAAAGTGCGAACCCTTGCTATCGACGCCTACCCGAGCCTTTTATAGTCCAAGACTCGGGCGGCTTACAAGGGGAGCCGGGACCCGACAGGTGGTCCCGGGAAGATTGTCTATTATCTACCGTATCTGCAGTTATGCCGGTAGTTGTCTCTGGCCGAAGGCTTCTGAGTCTTCATCTTGCCGCCTTGCCCATGCCGCATGCTAGTCGTAGTGGTTGATGACGGCGCAGGCGGCATGGGATGTCTTGTCACGGTGTTTATTGGCTGACAGGTTCTGACACCGCGCGCCAGTCTGTGATGCGACTGGGCGCAACGGCACCTGACAGAAGCGTGCTCCGCGTCTCCGCGTCTTGGGAAGACGCGGGCCTTGAATACCTTGTACGGGCAAGGTATGGGGCGTATTTACGCCCGCTGCCTACCGCTCGGGGCAGGCAGCGTCGTTCTGCTGCCACGTGGCGGGCCCGGAGCCCTTCTCGGAGGAGAGGAGGGTCAGTCCCACGGGGCACGTGGAGCCTCCGGACCTCTCCCCGCGGAGGGGGAGGCTCGGCTTCTGTTGGCCACGTGGCGGGCCCGGAGCTCTCCTCTGAGGAGAGGGAGGTCCGGCCCCGCTGGACACGCGGCGCCTTCGGACCTCTCTCCCGCGGAGGGGGAGGTCCGGCTTCTGTATGCCACGTGGCGGGCCCGGAGCTCTCCTCTGAGGAGAGGGAGGTCCGGCCCCGCCGGACGCGTGGCGCCTTCGGAGCTCTCCCTGCGGAGAAAGGCGAGTTCCTTAGGCATTTTACCCTGTGCGCGGGGGTACCTCATATCTCAGGTACCGACAGACAACTACCGGCATAACTGCAGATACGGTAGATAATAGACACTACAGGAAAAACGATCATTGACGACGACCAAATTTATTGACGACAGGGCCGTCGTCTTTAATGTTATTGACGACGGCTTTATCTAGCCCTCGTCAATAACTTAGTTATTGACGACGGCTAGACGAGCACCGTCGTCAATAAATTATTGACGACGGTGGACGTCGTCTTTAACTTAATTCGGGTCCACCTGAGTAGTTATTGACGACGGTGACCTAGCATCGTCGTCAACAAGGTCCTTATTGACGACAGTTTCTTAGCACCGTCGTCAATAATGGGACATATAACCCGTGCGCGAGCCGGGAGGCGGCCAGTGCCGCCTCCCGACTCGCGTCGGACGTCTCGTCGCCGCCGCCCTTCCCCCCGCCGCCGACGCCCGTCCCCGCTCGTCGCCGCCGCCCGTCCCCGCTCGTCGCCGCCGCCCTTCCCCCCGCCGTCGCCAGCCGTCCCCGCCGCCGCCGCCGCCGCCCGTCTCTGGCCAGAGGTAAATCTCCCTCCCCCTCCCCCTCCGGCCTCGCCGCCGCCCTTCCCCCCGCCGCCGCCGCCCGTCCCCGCCGCCGCCGTCGCCGCCCGTCTCTGGCCCGAGGTAAATCTCCCTCCCCCTCCCCCTCCGGCCTCCCATACTACAGAGATGATTGTCATATTTTAAAAGTCAGTTGGTCAAAATTTAAAAGACGATGAGAAGGAAAATGTGACCATCAATCCTATATGTTCGTGTTGCTGTAATCTTGTTGCTATTTTATTATGTTACTGTAATGTTAATGAAATTTTAGTTTTGCCACTGAAATGTTAATTTTATTGCTGTTTTGGTTGCAGTATTTTCTAATGTTTTTAGTTGTTATATCACTATTCGGGTAGTATGGGTAACCTGGGTCTCAGACTGAAAGTGGGGCGGGCTGCAGGCAGCCCGCACGCCGCTGCACTGTCCACTAATTTTTTCAGCAGGATTAGCGGACGCCGCTAATTAAGTTTTTGATACCCGCTCTTGTTTGGTGGGCTTAGCGAGAATTGACTCGCAGTCTTGCGGACTTTGCGGGTGTCTGCAAATTTTTCACTGGCGCTCTCCACCGTCGCCACGGCCAGCCGACGAGGCCACATAGCTACTATCGCCCTCCTTTCGCTCGCCGCTGCATCACCATGCGTCCATTGATTCTGCTCGCCTGTCCTCCATCGATTCCCCCGGGCAGTGAGACACATGGAGCCTTCTCACCCTCCTCGCCGCAGCGGCCAGCGCCGTGGGTTCCATCTACACTGACTGGCCCGAGCACAAAAGAACTACACGAGCCAACGAGCGGCAGAGCGTTTTAGACCAGGACGCACTCCTCTCCTCCATCTCCGCTAGGGTGGCTGCGTACTCCAGGTTCGTCAAGGACGTCATCGACGTCACGCCCAACCACACGCACAGCTTCGCAAAGTGCCGCGTCGACATCGACGTCAACGAATCAGATAAACTTGCCTGACTCGACGCCTCGGTGATGAACATGGGTAGCAAGTGCACTTCTACCCCCAGAAAGAACGCCATCTTGGCGGGGACCGCTATCCAGGTGTGGAGGAGGGGTCACATGGGAAGTGACCCCTCGCAGCCTGATCAGCTGTCTTCTCAGACAGCGACAGAGACGTTGGTGAGTTCTTTAGTTGACTTAATTGTATTATCTTTAAAACTTCTGATGACTTTAATTTTCTGTATTTTCAGGAAAAGTATGGGGAGGAGGTGCGGAGGCTTCGAGGCGACGATTACGATTGGCAGAACTCGCCGATCGTACCTGAAGTCGCCTATGCAAGCGGTGGCGGTAAACCTCACGGCCGATGAGTTCTGTTGTTTTCATTTACTTTCATTAACTTCGAGATACGAAACTTTAATACTCTTACTTCGTTGTGTAGGTTGGCCATCTTCGATGGAGTAGTAGACTCGAGGGAGGCGCGGTCTTACTCGAGTGCCTCTTCATCGCAGGGTGGATCCAGCAGGCGTGGCAGCCGTGATCTGGAGCTCCAGAGTGTCCAGGAGGAGCTCCAGAGGACGCAGGAAGCGCTGAGGCTCGCGAACGAGAGGCAGGCAGCCGAGCTTCGGGCTAGGGACGAGTATCAACACTCGTACATGCTACAGCTGCAAGCTGCCATGCAGGTAAGTTCAGATCAATGTACTCAACGTTTCTAATATATAAATGACATGTATAATAATTTACTTCATATTTGCAGGCTATGGCCACAGGACAACCCGTTGTCTTTCCTCAGTGGGCGCCGCCACCGATACAGCTACCACAGGGGCCGACGTCAGGAGCACAGGTACAAAATTTCTCATAATAGCTGCAACTAGTTAAATTTGCTCAAATTTAGTTGAATTTGATCAAACTTACTTAAACTTAGAGAAAACTAGTTAAACATACTCAAACTGAGTAAAATATGGTACAACTTACTCAACTATAGTCAAATATGACCAAACTTACTCAAACATAGCCAAAACTTTTTGAACTAGCTCAAACACAAACACTACTAGTCCATACTTCTCAAACTTAGTAAAATATGAGCAAACTTACTCAAACATAGCCAAATCTAGCTAACTTGCTCAATTTTAACTTGTAATGAGTTTATTTAATCATATACACATTTGTGAACTTTTAATTTGTCTAACTATACATGTACATCATAGGGATCGACGACACGGGCTCAGGAAACTCCATCCCCTCAGCAACCAGCGTTTGGACGAGCGCACGACGACTTCCTGGACTCCGGTGGCAGCGGTCGGGGTAGCGTAGGGTAGTGTGGCGTGCGTATAGTGTTTTTATGCAATTCTGTGATGTATATTTTGATTGCCTGTGATCTGGCCATCGAGCCAGGGCTGGCCTCGAAGCCAGGGCAGGATTTTCTGTTTTTTTTAAAAAAAATTGAAAAGCTTATTGACGACGGTTTCTGGTACTTGGCCGTCGTCAATGAGCCATTAGTATTAATGACGGCCAGGTACCAGAAACCGTCGTTAATAAGCAATTGTTATTGACGACGGCCTAGTGTAAACCGTCGTCAATAAGCCACGGTTACTGACGACGGTTTTCTGGTCGTCGTCAATAAGCTTATTGACGACAGCCTGGTTTAGCTGTTGTCAATAAATTTATTGACGACGGTTACCGTCGTCAATAAACTTATTGACGACTAATAATTGACGACAGCTGAAAACCGTCGTCTATAGACTTTTACCGTCGTCAATAACCTATTGACGACGGTAGTGTCCTTATTGACGACGGTTTCCGGCCGTCGTCTATAGTCCCGATTCCTGTAGTGAGACAATCTTCCCGGGACCACCTGTCGGGCCCCGGCTCCCCTTGTAAGCTGCCCGAGTCTTGGACTATAAAAGGCTCGGGTAGGCGTCGATAGCAAGGGTTCGCACTTTGCAACTCATACGCTAGCCATACACTCTCAAGCTGTAACTCACCCCCGAGCTCAGGCCTCCGGTCCTGAGCAGCAAGCTATACAGCGAGCTCCGTAGCTCGCCGTGGATGTAGGGTTTTACGCTCCGGCGGCCTGAACCACGTAAAACTCGCCGTGTCAAGCTCTTACTAACTCGTCCATCTGCGCAAGCTCTCCGCTAGAGACTAGCCCCACCGAAAAAAGAACCTCCACGGGCTGCCTAGTGCAGGCCCGGGGGAATGTCGACTGAACACTTCGACAGTAGTTATATAAAATATGAGATAATTATATTATCTAAAATAAAATAGATGAAAATTGATATAGAGGTGCGATATAGATGTGCACGAGTGCGAGCAGCCTTAGACGCGGACTCATGCAAAGGTTCTTGCATCTCTTACTTTAGCTTACACAAATCTGAGATCATACAGATGAAATACAAGAATAATTAGTGTGCTTGTACTTTAAGTTTGGTCAAATGGCTGCGTCGTCACATGGCACATTCTTGAGTGTGATCTCGTCTTCAGTCCCTATTGAAAGCGAAAGGTCGGTTTGAGCAAACTGCGGATACATGTGACACTTTCAGAAATATTATCTGACAATTGAAATTAACACGGCTCGATATTTAGATGGCTCACCGCCACCAAATGTCATAAATGGTTCTCAATCAAGCAGCATTTTCCGGTACATTACAGGGGCAGTATGGACACGCTCATTTCCCCCCTTTGCTGTTGAGCGAACATCGTCAAATGCAGCCCAGAGCACAGAAGGGAGCTCCAAATGGCAACGACACAGTGCTAAGAAATTATCTTCCAGGAATGCCATTTGGAGTTCTGTTACCACATGATTCAAATCTAGTGGTAGTGAGCTGAATCCAGCGTTCTAGCTAGCCATCATCAGGTCTATTTAATATTCCGTACATAGTATATAATAACACATGACAGATCATATAACCTGGCCGATTAAACAAGCATATCTCATCGTATTGACTTCTCGCCTGTTAGTGCAAGCTAAAGTGAAGTGGATATACAACTATATAGTCCAAAGAAACAACTGGATCTTCTCTCTCTCTTTATTTTTCAATATTTAAAATATTAAAAATAAAAGATATTATATACTCCCTCTGTTTTAAATTATTTAACGTTGACTAGTTTAATTTTAAACTAACTAACGTCAAATAATTCGAAACGGAGAGAGTATATTACAAGAAATGACTTTCCAGTCCTTTACGGTGCCCTCTGCCGTGTCGATATGCCTTAGCAAACGAGGAGAACAAATCACATGCATGGTCCTATTTATCTGACCACGGCAGAAACTTGTAATTTCGTTAGTTGAACAGTCTGTTCTTCGAAGCACAGCAAACGATATCTGGAGGCAGGCAGGACGGGGCAGGAGTAGTGTACGAATCCTCATGGCTCCTATGCAACACGTAAAGGCAACCCGGCCATTGTGTGTTGTCTTGCTAGTGGCAACGTACGTGATGAGTACAGAGTCGCTCTCTGTTCAGCTGGAATGATGAGAAGGCGTGGGACAGCTGCAAAAACGCGGCTGGCATGAATTTTGCATGTAGCATGCGTGTTACTACTCTCTCTCATGAATTTTGCATGTAACATGCGTCTAGCTAGCTCCTGTTTTCCAATTTACTCCATCTGTTTTAAAATAAATGATGTTTAAAATAAAAAATGTAGTTTAATTTAAACTAAATTAGCTGTCGTAAACATCATTTATTTCAGAACACACAGAGCAGTACATTAATTGCTCGCTTCCTTATAATCTCTCTTCTCTAAACACTATTTGGACAAGTCCTTTGGGCATAACGGCTACTAAAAACTGAAAGATTACGAAAGCAGAACTCATGAAAAAAACGTTCGATATTAAATACTTATTTATTAGAAATCCTAAAATTAGTTTCCTCCTGAGCCGTAAGTGGTTTTATGTGTTGGTCACCTTTGATCTTTGAAGTAAAACATGCGCATGCATGCGTCTAGTACAAAAGAACAGCGCGGTACGGGGTACTGTTTTGCTTGCAAGCAAACATTGATCCGTATTGTTATATATATCGAGTCCTTTCTTCTCTAAGTATCATATAATTAATCCTGCCCCATCACTATTCCATCCAGCAACAAGATCTCAATATTGATCTTGGAATTTACCTTTTTTTTCTTCTTGCAACGAGATAAGTTGTTCCCCTTCTAGAAATGCTTCGTCGGTTCCTGTGTTCGTAATAAATTTTGGGTCCGTGGAGGTAGTTTGGAGTTTATAGTACTTAAATGCGGGAGAGCTGTCTCCTGCAGTCCAGTCGGTTTGGTTTTGCTGTGAACCCCCACCCAATATTCAATGCCTCTCTCCATTGACTTATCTCGTTGCATTCGCGATCAGAACCTCCTTGCATGAGATTATTAATTGTCTCTAACTAAGCAGTTTGTATAATCCCTTCTCTCCATTTATCCAAATCTCTGGGGGTTTTCTTCGAAACCTGGACGGCGCACATAATTTTTTATTAGAATACTAAAAGTTACAAAACCTCTCAAATTTTTTTGAAAATGCTCTGAAATTGAAGCATAAAATCACCAACAACGTCACGTCACCAAACCGGAGGTTCAGTTCAGTACCAAACTTTGTACCATCACCACGAATTTGCTGTGCTAGCAACTTGTGGTTTAAGCAATCCAAGGCCTTCCTTGTCCCTGAACCTCGAGGGGTGTATCTGTAAATACGGACGGATCGAGAGAGGAGAGGAGAGAGAGAGAGAGAGCAGCGAACGAGAGCGCCCACGAAATTTATTGCGCGGCTCTGCCTCTCACGCCTTTTATTTAAGAGCCCTCCCCCCCTCGGTTTGGAATTCTTTTTCCCCAGCTCCGAATTCTCCTGCTCGTTGGGCGATCGATCCCCTCACCTCGCCGCCCTTCTCTCTCGTCTCGCCGGACGTTGCTTGCGGCGTCGGAAGAGGAGGGAGGACGGAATTCCGGAGTTCGTCCGAACAGAAGGCGAGTTTCTTGATCCTACTCTCTCGTTTCTCCCCTCTTTTCATCTCGTGGTTCTTTTTTTTCTTGATTTATACCGTGTGTGTGTGTGATCTTCTCCGTTCCGTATACGAGTTCTCAGCGTTCGAGAAAGAGAGAGTTGTTTTGCCACGCCTTCTGAACTCGTATCGTAGATTAAAAAAGTGGAGGAAAAAATACTTGTACTGATCTGAGGGCTAGTACAGGTAGCCCGGGTTCATGTTCCTCGTTCACCAGAAAAACGATGTGATTTTCTAACACAAGATTACATCTTCTGCCGCGAAATATCTGCAACCACCTGCGGTCAAGTTCTTCCCTCTGTTACCCTCCCTGTACCTGTAGTTACTGCTGTGGGGGCGGACCACTGCGCGATAACTGGTAACCACAGATGCATGCAGTTATGCCCATTGAAGTTTCTCTTGTTGCGCCGGTCCCTCGAACACGACGCGGTCGCGCAGCTCCTATCTGTGCGATGCGTTTGTTGCGGTTCTACGTGAGCTTTAGCGCTATATTCAGGTAGTGTTTCGCCGTACGTTTGCGACAACAGCTACTCCACTGACGTGGTCGGGTTTACTCAGAGAACTAAATCGCCGAAAGTTTTAGGCCCATGAATGGTACAGTCTTGGTGATAATTATTTCTCGATTTAGTATGCATGTCGACTCGTCAGTAAGGGTCACAGGAGTTTGATATTTAATATTTATTAGGTACGAATGGGTCTGGGATTCTGAATCTTGACGGCTCCACTGTATCTTTCTTCGGGGAGTGTGGGTGTATTGGATACGGCTACTTGTTTCGGTACCAACTCTGTAGCTTGTTTGGCGTGCATCTGCTTTCTGTTGGTGTTTCAGTTGGTACTATAGCACGCAAAGATTGTGAAGTGCGTGGCCTTACCAGGACAGTTTACAACTCTGTTAAGGACAGGAAAAAGTTAAAACATTTTTGCTGCTTCTAGTGCTTCATCAAGAAGGCAGTTAATTACGCTTTGAACTAACCAGCGTTAAATAATTCAAAATGGAGAGTACTACTCTCAATTCCATCTTTTGCTAATTTTGGATGCTTCTGCAACAACAACAACCAAGCCTTTATCCCAAGCATGTTGGATCGGCTAGACATGAAACCCAATATTATATATATATATATGTATATATATACATATATAATGAAGTAAAAGAGAGGAGAGATATAAGGGTAACAAGAAAAAAAAGAAAAGAAAAAAGACTGGCACATGAATTGCTACTTTCCATGCAGTCCTATCATGAGCTAAGTCTCTAGATACATTTCAATATCTCAAATCTCGTTTTACCGCCTCCTTCTAGGTCAACCTTGGTCGTCCTCTACCCCTCCTAATATTTTCTCTACTTCTTAAAATCCGACTGCTAACCGGTGCTTCTGCCTTCTGGAGGTCTTCGCTGTATATGTCCAAACCACCTTAGTCGATGTTGGACTAACTTATCTTCAATAGGCGCCACCCCTACCGTATCACGAATCGCCTCATTCCTTATTCGGTCTCTTCTTGTGTGCCTGCACATCCACCGTAGCATGCGCGTCTCTGCGACACTAATTTGTTGGATATGTTGCCGTTTAGTTGGACAACATTCCGTCCCATATAGCATCGCGAGTCTGATCACCGTCCTATAGAACTTCACTTTTAGCTTTTGTGGGACCTTCCTATCACATAGGATTCCAGAGGCTCGCCATTTCATCCACCCTACCTTGATCCTGTGGCAAACATTCTCGTCAATATCGCCATTGCTTTGTAACATTGATCTTTAGTATCGGAAAGAGTCCCTTCTAGGTACTATTTGTCCTTGTAGACTAACATTTCTCTCTTCACGACCAACACCACTAAAGTCACATCTCATATACTTGGTCTTGGTCCTACTAAGTCTAAACCCCTTGAACTCTAAGGTTTGTCTCCATAGCTTTAATTTCTTATCAACACCATCCCTAGTTTCATCTACCAGCACTACATCATCGGTAAATAGCATGCACCAAGGGATATCCCCTTGTATATCCTTCGACACCTCATCTATCACCAAGAAAAAGATGTATGAGCTCAAAGCTGATCCTTGATGTAGTCATACCGTGATAGGAAATGCTTCTGCATGTGCGAATATTTTATTGGAACTGGAATAAACTGCAATGCACACATGCACAGGCTGGGACTTAGCTGGAGTTTAGGATGACCTTTTGCTATGCAGTTTGTTCTGTTAAGTGAGGGCACAATATTCTTAGATATAGCTAGCTTTGTTTTGTCAACTGCTCTTTGTTCCTGGACTCTACTAGACTAGTCAAGTGCAATTTGGAGGTTGAGATATCACCAGATGAAGAATACGCATAATGAGATGGTAGTTTCTGGTTAGCATCATATATTGGTGACCAAGTCCAAACATGCTTACAGTTACAGCACTGAGAACCACCATAAGAAATGTGCTAGATGAACAACGGTATATCTGAAGGACATGTTCTGGTTCTTCAGCAGCTTCTGTACACTGAAAGTGATATGCCTATTTTAGCCACGACACGAAAGGTTTCCTTTTGTATTCAGGTCGCAATCAGTCTTTGATACCTGCCCCATCCAAATTAACCCTGCTTAAAAAAAATCTGAAATCTATGCTCCTTGTTCATGACAAGTGTGAAGGCCAACAAGTTCTTTTGTGAAAATTTATTCCTCGAGTTGGTTATATGATGATATTAGTTCAACCAATACAACCACTAGCTATGTGTTCAAATAACAGGAAGAATTGTCTCTGTCAAGGCCATCATGAATTTAGGCTGATGTAGTTGGAGTCGCAACCAGAAATTTAATGCTTGTACTTGATTAAAAGGACGTGGGCAACCATATTCAAAAGAAGCAAAACTTCAAATGATATTCATTAAGTTGACAACGTTGTTTTGTACCTTCTGAAAGTCTTAAGCTTTTGTTACTCATGCAGCCACAGATAATGAAGAACCTCACATTAACATCATTTCTCATGTACTTGTGTCCAGGACAACTATATTTGATCGCTGTGAAACCAGATAGTAGAACTAGATGGCAAAATGGGACTGAGTTTTTGACACAAAAAATGGTAGAAGACACAAGCCCGTCTCAAGGTACCGTAGAAGAAAGTGGGAACATAGCGCATAAGATTGTTTCTTATGAAAAGGATGTCGTAGAGATAAAATTGGCAGATACTATTGATTCTGATAAGTATGGTGGCAATTTCGTCAAGGATGTTTGTATTGATGACGGGATGCTTTTGCATCCAAACAATTTGGAAGAAAAACCAATAGATAGAAGGCCATCTCCGAAAGTCAGTTGTCCAATGACCCAAGCAAACGGTGATCTGATGTATTGGAAGAAAGATGACGTTAGAAAATCTGTAAACGAACTGAAACCAGAAGCAATCGTACAAGTTCACCTGGCTCCTAGCTGTACGAATGAGCGATACTCCACTGGCAAAGAGTATGGTGATCATGACGGCGTGATTTTTACCGACTACACTACAGGTGATCTCAGCGACAAGAAAATAAGTTTGCAAGAGTTACTTCTCCTTGAAAGTGCTGAAGAATCTCAACTTACAAGCACTATAAACTGCGAGAGCAGTGAAAAACAGCACCCTCATGAAGACGCAGCTGGACAGGTATAACACTAGTCTACCACTGTCACTGACAGAGTTCAAATTGTTCGTCTCATTAGTCATTGCCACTGTTGTCATGCTATTGATATATTGTCATTTTCTTCCCTTCTGACTCAAAATTTAGTGGTAAATTGTTCATTTTATTTTTGTTGCATTTGTTCCAAAATGAGAAACAAGTCTGTTATATCCTTGCAGGCTTCCATTAATGACAGTCATGAAATTCAAGCTATTGTGCCCAAAACTAGTGCCCATGTTAGTAGTGGTGTATCGAGTACGATGTCTGAAGACCAAGGAGCAGCATTAGATGTGAAAAAGCCAAACCAAATTGACCGCCACAACCCTTTCATTGACCATAGGTCATTGGTTGCAGAGGATATATCACAACCTGCATGCTCTATACCAGCAATCACAGATGATGCTTCTGAAGAACCTATCTGCACCGTTAGCAAGACTGATAGTTTTAGAAATGTGGCAAGTGGTTCTATAGGATCAATTGAAATCGAAACAGCTGAATCCGAGTTGGATGCTGTGAGTTCAAGTAATGACATTCAATTATCTGAAAAGAGCAACAATGACGGTGAGAATCTTGCAAGCAAGGCAATTACGGATGCAGGGGACGAAGCTGCAGTTGCTACATCTTCGCCACAAAACAGTGCTGAAGTTCATAATTTCAATCAGATAGATGAAGAAAACAGTATAGACACAGACAATACATTCAGTAAGACCTTCCATTCTGCAGTTTTACAAACTGTGCCAGAAAGCTCAAGATCAACAGCTCGCAATGGCGTTGGTGATCCATATGAATCGAACTTATTTGGTCCCAGTATCATGTCTGGCCCTATGTCAAACTCTGGTCATATAGCTTATTCAGGCAATGTCTCTCTCCGGTCAGAGAGCAGCACAACTAGCACCCGGTCCTTTGCATTTCCAGTGTAAGTCTCCCTTTTTCAGATTGCAAATTTATTTATGAACAGTTCTATAGTTATTCTTTTTTTTTGAAGTATATACTTCTTATTTTGGTTCTGAAACAATAGTGCAAACTGTTACATGATTCCAATCTTGTCTTTCAAAAGAATCTTAAACAAATGAGTAAGGGTTACATGATTTCTGTAAGATAAGTACATTATATGATGAGTTCCTTGAGTAAGATAAATGTTCTGTTCCGTTTGTTGAACAGGTTGCAGAGGGAGTGGATCAGCAGCCCAGTGAGAATGGCAAAGGCGGAACAAAGACATGCCCGGCGGCACGTTGGCTGGAGGAAAGGGCTCATCTGCTGTAAATTCTGAGCGCCTGTCCTCTCGCATCTTTTGCTGGAGAGGGAAAATGAGGTTTGGGACCTGTTTGAATGGATGGTATTTCCTTGGAAAGTTTAGGGATAGGGATGCGGATATGCACACATTGAGTACCACCACCCATCCAAACACCCCTTTTTGTTTCTCATCTGCACTCCATACCCTGCTCCGTTATTGGTTCTGGAGGAGGGTATCCAACGGAGTAGCGTGGAACGAAGGTATATATAGCTAATAGCTGTAGTGTAGTGACTTGGGAGAGTTTAGGATGTAGTCACTGTTTTGGTGTAAGCAGCTCATCAAGTTCACATGATCTTCATCTTAGGGTTGCCACTGTAGTTTTCACTTAAGCTCATTCACTTGCCAACGTAAATTAAAAAAGATGAAGGGTAGACACTGTTGTGAGATGAAGGGGTTTAAACGAAAAAAATATAGTAACCGGAGGATGAAGATGATGCGAACTTGATGAGCTGCTTGTATGACTCATCAAAATAGGGATTGCATTCTAGTCATCGGGGCTTGGTTAGTCGGTTTTGTAGAGGTGATTTAGATAGTGTATTCATGTCTGCTGAATTTATTTGTTCTTTCCTTTGGAGGCGACGGCGGATTACTTTGTTATGTCGTCTTTTGGTTTGAGCTACGTGTCGCTGCGAAGACACGTACGCAGAATATCGTATGTGCGGATTTGGCTTGAAGTTTGAACGGACGGACGATCGTCTTCCCTTATCGATCCCAGCCGTCTGTTGTTCTGCGTGTCACCCAACGGGACACGCCATAAAACGGTGACGTTTGGCTCCCGGAAAAACGTGCTATGAACTATGAAGCGTAGCCCAACAAAGAGCAACGTGGGCTCAAGAAAATGGAGACATGACGGGCCGATGGCTAGGCCCAACGTGAGCACTTGTAATTAGATATTTGGGATCTGGCTCGAATGATACCTTGTACGATTCGGTTCAGTACATCCACCAAAGCTACAGTAACAACAAAGCTTTTGTACCAGGCCAGACACACGTTGGGTAGTAGGCGGCTTGTACAGCCACAGAAAAATTCCTTTCAAGAAAATCACAGCAGGGCTGGAAGGGGAGTTATTGAAATGGTTTTGGGTTGATAAGCAGAGCATGAGTGACAAAACGAAAAGAATATTGTCCAGCACTGCTCGACACGAAAGGTGGGCGCATCTCTAATCAAGATTGATTTCTCAGTGACAAACAACTGACCTAGCTAGTTCAGTAGTATGATCTAGTATAGTAGAGAGAGCTACTACAAAAAGAAGAAGAAGAAGAAAAACACTAGCCTATGTGTGAAGTAGATACAATGAAGACCGTGACGGATGCTACCTAAACTTAGTTGTGCTTTTTTTTTAAAAAAAAAGAAACTTAGTTGTGCTTTTTAGGGTGAGGCCGGGGCCCGAAGCGCTGAACCACCACTACGTCCTCGGCAACCTCAGGACTCGCTCCGTGACCCGAGTTTGGCCCGTTACCACCCGTCGTCGTCGTCGTCGTCGGTCCCTTCACCTTCTCCACGGTCCCAGTTCTCCTGGCGTCGTTCGCCGCGCTCGGCTTGGTGGTAGACCCTTGCATTCCGCCTTCCTTGGTCGATGAATGCACGCCGGTCGCCATGGAAGGGCTCTTCACTGTAAGGGTTATATTAATTGGTGGTCACAAGCAAGTCCAATAAGCGCCTTTGAAAAAGTTAAGGTTTGGTCACAAACACGTGGTGGCTGTTATGGTAGCAAAAAAAAAAAAAGAAGACGAAGAAAACTCACCGTGACGATCGTGAGCGAGGGGACGGCCGTCGAGCGTGAGCAAGGAGATGGCTAAGACAAGCATGAGGAGAGCCGTTGAAGCCCTTCTGCAACCCATGGCAAAACTTTTGACAGCAGCAGCAGCAGCAGGCGTGCGCGCGCGCTTCTGCTTTCTGCTTCTGTAGTGAAGCCGGTCCTAACAGCCAGAGAGGTCAGGCGAGAGTCCTAACCGAGAGCCAGGGGTGAGGAGACGGGAAACGCTATCAGAGAAGAGGCGGCGACGGCTCTCCGATTTTTATAGAAGCCGCAACGCAGCGCAGCGCAGCGCAGCGCAGCGCCTTTTGGTAGTCAGTCAGCTCGAGATCGCGAGGCGGTCAAAAACCTCACATAGCCTACGAGATCTCTTACACGGTTGTGTATAAAAGTATAAAACACCTGCGCGGTCCGTACTTTATGTTAACCCTTGTTTAACAAACCCTAGGGCGTATTCCCACTGCTGGGTCCTAGTGGTGGCACACAGCCACGCACCGGGGGAAAGCACGTGTGGACCCTGCGCGTCCGCGTGGCCGGGTCTCGGGAGTAGAGCTCCCTGTTGAGGCGCGCCTGCCGATGCCACGCCTACGCCGCATCGGCGTCGTCGCCTTCATCTCCCCCGCTCACGTGACGGCACCTGCAAAGAGTCAGGTGTCCGATAGTAAAAGCCGCTTCACTTCGCATCGGGGTCGGCACGGACCAAGATCCTAGGCTACTCGCGATCCCATGAGGGTTGTTAAGAATTTTACAGTCAGAGTCAGGAATCGGGCAGAAGCCCCAGTTGATCGGCAGTCGGACGGTTCCCGGATTCCAAAGAAAAACCACACATCACGAGCTCGGGCCGCGTGTTCCTGGAAAAGGAGATATCTGAAGTCTCTTCTTCTTCATTCAACGTTGAACCTCGGGCCATTTTGATTAAGATCTACATCAGCATAAAGGTGGTCTTGCTCAATCAGAAATCTGCGGCTCAGTGTTAGCTTTGACTAAACTGACGCCCGAGAACGAGCTAAAGACAATTGCACAAAGATTTAGAAACGGAGTCGTCGCACAAAGGCCAGATGTGAGCCTGCTTGAGAATTATAGGTCGCACAAACGGAGAACACCGAGTCACTGACCTGGCCATTTCAAAGGAACACGCTGAACAGGGGAGACTGGCTTACATGAACGATACAGAGGGCCTGCCATTGGCAGGTGACGAGGCCTCGGGTGCACCATCACTCATCAGGCCCGTTGGCGAGCCACAATGTGTAGCCGCAACCAATACGTTCTCTGCGCAGAGTTCTCCTCAACGCAGCTTTAGCAAGAACTTCCTCACGGCCCTCACCAACGGAAGAGGGTTCTCCACATGTACGGCATGGCCACTCTCTGGGATTATCGTCATCTCACAGAGCTCCTTCCCACTACGACCATCAGATCCGCATTCTGAGCTCCTTATCTCCCTCCACATTTGCTGCGATATCTCCTTGAATTTTTCATCCTTTTCACCCGCAACTATGAGTAGAGGTCTCTTCAAGTGTTTCAAGTCTTCCCACAGTGGCCTGGTACATTAGCTATACTCAGTCTTGAATGTTTATGCCAATTCAATGGCACCACTAGTACCGAGTGTATGAACGACGCTGATGAAAATCTTAACACAACGTGCAAGAAGGTTATCTCACCTTTGCCTCCCAACACTTGACTCGGCAAGAACATTAGCTAGAGCTTCGATGTTCTCGTGTTTTCTGCGTGTCCTTACTAGAGAATCAAATTTAGGATGCTCCCGTAGACTGGAGATGCCAGTTACCAATCAACAGAAAATGTTCCATAAACGAAAGATATAAAAATAATGTCAAATACATGTTAGGGAAACGGTTTATAGTTTCTCCATTTTGCATAAGCAATAAATCAAATAAGTTATTACCTGGCCCACATTTTCCCAGAGTACCATGTCTCAAGAAAACATTCGAGTCCACTAGACAACAGGAACTGAGCTCTTGATTTGTCAATGGCAAGACGACGACGTCTACTTCCTTCATCTCTCAATCCAGGACTTCCGGATATTATAACAGCTCCATTAATCTGTTTTGGAGTAACCATGTTTGGGTCATCCAAAGAAAGAAACGCAAAGAAAAGATAGAACATTAATAAAGGCTACCTTGTGATTTTGATTTAGTGCCATGTGGAGTGCAATCCTTGCTCCCATTGAATAGCCAACCACTACCACTTCACCATCAGTTATATGGGACATTAATTTGTGCAACAAATCTGCAACTGATTGAACTGTAAAAGGAAATTGCTTCGAATTCCCATTATGTTGCTGCAGCATTTGTGAATCGCCATGACCAGGAAGGTCAACAGCAATGACCCGTGCATTGAGGGAGAGAGCCTTCATCATGGGAACCCAGTCTTCACTTGTACCAAGAAACCCATG
Source organism: Neostapfia colusana (assembly GCA_030760725.1). Lineage (NCBI taxonomy): Eukaryota > Viridiplantae > Streptophyta > Magnoliopsida > Poales > Poaceae > Neostapfia > Neostapfia colusana. Next base: position 82,424,465 of record JASWHV010000014.1, on the reverse strand, counting down.
AAGTAAAAGAACAACCTTTTCCTGCATAGGTCAAATAATGGCACTAGTAATCGCGGCAGGACTGTGCAAAGTAAAATGCAGGTAAGAACAAGTCATATCAAGAGAGAGATGCAGAAACAATACATCAAAAACTCTTAAAATAATATTCTTCCTCCTTTAACTAACAAGGAGTTTTCATCTCATGTTTAAGTATTGTCGAACAGTAGACCCAAAATAGAGAAACTGCCACATTCGAGCAATTACCAACAAAATGAAGAATAAACCCTTTTACAACACAACATCTAATCGACCAAAAGAATGAAAGAATACTTACATTTGTGCGATCACCAGCCTCTTGAACCTTGACTAGATAAGGACAATCATCCACATCAACTTGGATAGAATATGACCTTAATTTTTCTTCACTATATGTCCTTTCTATCTTCTCGCTGTTTATGTTTAAACGCTGGAGATAGACATTAGCATCTTCTACAGAAGCTCCAATTGCATCACCATGTGTGGTTAGATGGAACTTCAACTTTTGTTCAGATACATCTTCCCTTAACCATTGATATGTTCCAAGTCCATGTGCAACAGCTCCACATGTATCTTTGTTCTTTATTCTGGAGACTATGGAATTTTGTTGATCAATATAATGTGCTAGCTGTATATAGGATGCCAAACCTACAGAACTCTCATATGTGCTACTGATGACCGCCATTTTATCATGCATCTGAGCCCATTTTGCTATATGAGCTGCGTTCTCAAAACCTCCAGCGACGCTGGGTTTTATTACCTAAGCATGAAGATGAAAAGCAAAGGTCAAATCTAGAAACAGAAGTTGGAATCCTCAAAACAGTCCCACAGAGTATTTCAGTACTTACAAGAGCAACTATTCCAGGATGCATGAATTGATGAAGTTTATGAATTACATCCCCCTTAAGGTTGTCAATTGTCTCATCCAGAGCAACAGGCAAGCCACTCTTTTCGCAGAACTTGATGAGGTCACTTGCAGAATTCACTGGTTCCTGTAAAATTGAATCATGATCAAAGGTTCTCAAGATTTCAAGAAAAAGGAAGATGACAATATGTTTAGTGGAAAATGAAAGAGCATAGCAGAGGATCAATTAAAGTTCTATAGCAACAAGAGGCAGCAGAAGGAAATCAAGCTGCATGTTTTGAATATTTGAGAGCTTCCAGTGCACAGATGATGAGAAAAAGGAACGTTACCTCAATGTATTGCAAACATAGGCCTTTTGCTCTAGATCCAAATTCAATAGCCTGTTCATATGTCCATTTCCGATTTGCATCAACACGGATATTGATCTGGTATCCAACTATTTCTCTTATTTTATGAAGAACAGCAGCATCTTCGATGGGACTTCTGTGACGTCCAACCTTTGGAAGCGAGTCCAAAGAACAATCTTAATACAGCTGGATAACTAAACAGCCAAGAAAAGGAACCTCAAATACATGAACTTCACTGAGCTATGTCCTTATGATAACTTTTGATTACAGGGCCAGTTACCTTCAATTTAACTGTTGTAAAACCCTCAGCCACCAGTTTGGCGACAGCAAGTGCTACTTCCATCGGTGTACCATTGCAGTCTACAAGGGCACATATCTTTATGCTTGAAGAACTACTCAAATTATATTCAACCAAATTCCTATATCGTAGTAAGGGATTGGAACCAGTGGGGGTTTCAGACCATGTGCATTTACTTTCTGATGCAAGTAAATTAAGAATGGCCATCTCCAGGCCACACTTAACACTTGAGAATATTGAAGAAGGCTGAAAGTGGGCAATAGGAGAAGATTTTAATCTCTTGCGATATCAATCAAAAACAAGTTTCACAACATTCCTTACAGGAATACTACTGAAGAAGAAAATGTTCTCTTACCGGAACCCCGAGGTTTCTCCATATCCAATTGGACAAGGACCCTCTCAACAAAGGAATAATATCTAGCACAGAATCTTTCACCCCGTGGAAAAGAAATCTAAGTTGCTCTTCAACATCCAACAGATCCTCCTCATGAATTTCAATCGGTGCAACCTGATATGTAAGGTGGATCAGGACTCGAACATGATGTGAAGTTTTTAAATTTAAGACAAATAACTTTTAATTGACAACCACTTTATGGACATGCAAACTATACAGTCTGGAACGGTAATAAAGATATACCTCACCAAATCCTACAATATTATCATCTATACAAAGCTTCAGAATAAAACCTTCATGAGAAAAGCTACCATCTGATACCCCTGAAGTGCGTGGTGCAGAAAGCTGGATGCTGCACAAAAGATACTTCATGGTAAATCATGGAAAATGAGGCGTGGAGGCACAACATGAACTGGTAAGGACTATCACATATACCTGTATAACATGTACTCCACTGCCTGAATTCTGTTAACAGAAATGCCATCTAATTTACCCTTACAATATGGAAGACCCAGAAGATAATCCAGATATCGAGTTGTAGAATAGTCTGAGAACATGTTTATAAGTCTGCAGAATAAGTAGATGCATGTAAGTACATCAGACAGGAAAAACTATAAAAAAGAAAACGAAAAAAAGTTGAGAACCTATGAAAGTTGGCATTGTCATCAATGTTACTCTCTACTTGTACCACACAATCAACCTGCTCTGCATGGGATTTCACCAGGGCATCCTGAAGCTCGGCTTTTGTTTCAACTTGAAAATACTTTACCCTACAGCACAACTAGTGAGAGTCCAGGGAAGAACAGCTTGAAACTAGAACAATTCATTACACAACTGACTCCATAACTAATCTCATCAACACCTTTCAGAATCAGTACTTCCTCCAATCCCAAATTTAAGTCCATTTAGGTCTGTCCTATGTCAAAATTCTTTAACTTTGGCAATCTATGACAAAAAAATCATATTGATTCACAATATAACGTTGATGTTACATGAAACAGCGCTTTCATGATATGTAACTCTTTCAATTCCATATAAATTGTATAGTTAATTATACTTAAAGTGTTGAATTAAAGAGGCCTTATATTAGGAATCTGAGGAAATCATTTATATGATACGGTTGACTTCAAGGATATTAATGGTAAAGATTAACTTCAGACACAAAAAGTTGAAAGCTAATATTCAATTCCTCACATAAAAAAGGAAACTGCCAGAATAGATTGCAGCCATATAAGCAGAACTGGATAGCAATTGATGTTACCTGTGTGCAGCACAGAGATTAGGAATTGATATGTCATGTGAGGTGTAGAAGAATTTCTTCAAAATTTGGGGCGAAGCAGTTTTGCCAACTGGCAGAAGGCTGAAGATTGCACCACCATGGTTGTTGATAACAATTATCGTTATCGGTTTCCTCTGTGCCCTTCAATAATGCCAAAAACATTATCCCTAATGAATATACCATTCAAGATCAGGAAAATGTGTTACAGAAAACAGACCCAAAAAATACTCTAGTAGCTTCGGTGAATAGAGTACCAATGACTTGATGACCTCACGAGGTTAATCTAATAGGAATGAAGCATAAACGGATGTAGAGAATGATTCAAATTTCAAACCTTTGGTTTAGAAGTGCTAATCCATTTGTGTCATGAAGAAATGATATGTCACCAACCACACAGAATACCTGACAATAGGGAGGGTCAAATTTCCGCTGCTGTATTTCCCTCAAAAAATAGGTAGTCAAATTTCAGCCAAAACCCTAGAAATTTATTGCCCGTTCTTCAAGTGAACGGCTGTGTACAAATGTACTGATAAGCATGCCTTCTTTTAAGGATAACAAACATGTCTTCAACTCATATGCTACATGTTGTGGCGTGTAGGCTTACAACACAAGGAGATAAGCACAAGTCACACCATCTAGTCTAGATTAGATAATTATCGATAAGTAGGCTGTTTAGATCATAAGAACTGTTAGTTTGTTGCTTTGGTTTGTTAGGTGCCTTAATTATAAAAGGCAGCTGTGGGTCCTAGAAGAGATCAGGCAAGACAGAAGAAGAAGACTATGTCCTCTTCTTGTGCTGTAGGCTGAGAGGCCCCCCGGCGCCGTGCCACAACCCTACAATATGCTAGAATTATATTTAGCTCAACCTTATGACAAAGGTAAATAGAAAATGTACAAGAACAAATTATCACGTGATCAGAATAGAGCTGTTGTAGCTCTAATAGGAATATTTTCACTTGAGCATGAAGTTGTTTAACTAAAAAATGACTCACGTGCTTATTTGATCCAACAGCAAATCCGATTGCTGTGCTGAGCAAACCATCGATGCCACTTGCTCCTCTGTTTCCAGCCACTATTGTGCCAAGGAAGTCCGGAAAATGATGCATCGCTATATTTCTTCCATTTATAGTGTGATTAAGCCAGCCCTTCCCAAACATGTCCAAGTCTCGGATGACCATGCTGTTCCCAATAAACATGACAGCGCCACCAAAAAGGGAGTCCCCAATTACATGAGCAACATATGGCTCTGTAAGTGAACACTTGGAATGTATCTGAAACATTATCTCCTGAGAAACCTGGAGTAAGAAGTTGTCAGAACAAAACTATAGCAGAAAATATTTCACGATTATTTCCAGAGAATGGGGGCTCTAACACAAAGCTCTGCTCAACATATGCTTAAACAATTACATTTTTCCTCTGTTAAGTTTCCATGGCACGAATGTATTAGCTGTAACAGGTTACTTATTTCATTTACAACTTTGTCAAAATAAGACAATCCAGTTATACTATGTTTGTCAAAAGGTACATGCCACAGACTACAGATGCCAATTTGAAATTTCAATATAATAAACCATTTTATTCATTGTTATAGGAGTATGTGTGCATCATACCAAAGCTTGGTGAACTCATACAAATGGATGCATTCAGGTAGGATTGGTTGTGTATATGGAGATCTTATCCTGTTCATGATATGATCAGAAGCATTTTGTTGTGTTTTTACAAGATTGGTACCATGTTCCAGCTCATACCACTGAATTGAGAGCCATCAAAATATTTTTCCATCTGTTTGTCTTCCTTTGAAAAGTATATCGGCACAAACATGCAGCAAACTCAGTTACACTAGCTTGCAATCTGTGAGTGACAACATGTGAAGGGTCATGACGGCATGGATGACTATCAATCAAGATGTAGGAAGATGGGAAGCAAGACTCGAGAAAAATCCCCACTCGACTGCTAGTAATACGGCTTCCAATCTGTAAATTGAACAGTTGCGATCTTCAGAAGCTTATGAAATAATCAATATATCACATAAACATACATGATAATAAAGAAACAAATACAAAGGGCAAGCATAGAATAATTCAGTGCTGAGGAGATAAACCTGGACAATAACATCGGGATTTATCCATTTTCTAACAGAATCAGACAATAGAATTTGATCAATGTGGTCTATAAATAAAATGCTCTCATCAAGCCCTTGGAATGAGTTTACTACTTTCCGCAATCGTAATCCAGACAGAATGTCAGCAACAACTGGCCAGGAAAGGTGCCTAGCAAGTAAAGCCACGGACCACATGTCATCTTCTGTATGAATAGAACCAACTACCAGAAGCCCTTGTTCTGCCTTCTGTATGATCTCGAGAACCTCCATCTCAGAGCAAGTATAATTGCTGATTTTGGAAACTGTTTTCATTCTAAGGTATTGGGTATATGGTTTGCTGTTTGCAAACCACTTATCCAAACCTCTTAAACAGTCAATGTTCCAATCTTGATTTCTGTAATCTAGTGGTTCTCTAAAAGCGCAGTTTATATGCACCGGACCTTGTGGTGCTTGCATAGCATAGTAGGCTGCTGAATCAAGTGTGGTGAGAACCATTCTTGCATAAATCTGGTCACAGGGTGGAGGGAGATTAAAAAAGTATCTTACAAAGGAACCATAATGATTGACCTGAAAATGAAAAGAGATCTGTTGATATGGGCTGTCCATCAGATTCATTGAATAACAAAGAAACAAAAGACCTGTTGCAAACTAGTTTGCTTACAACATGGGTTCAAAGAGAACAGCAGACTAAGTGCCGAAACTGTAATACTCATAAGATGTATTGGTGTTTACTTATTTAGGGGCATGGTAGATCCTAAGACTCATATACCTTCACAGTGATCTTGGTACAACAAACACATTTACATACAATATTGTTAGTAAAATAACATAACAGTGTTTTGCGCACACGAGAAATTCAAGAGCACTGAACGGTATTTCAAAGTCCAGAATAGTGTGCCAACCTCATCCAGAATAAGAACAATTGCCCTCAGGAAATTCACATTTTAGAATATATGCAATCACCAGTACCTGATTTATGACTTGATTAGCTCCAGCGTCATACAATTCGGGAGGACGATCAGCTGTAAGCAATATAATTGGTATGAAATCTTGACTTGCCTCGACCACCTACAAGTGAGTGAAACTTTGGTAAACTAGACAATATTCTTTTTGGTTCATAAAGTACTGCATGTGGCACACCAGATGATAATGCCTTCACAAAGCTATACAAAAGCACTTCTATGTGCACAATCTGTTCGAATATGGTGCAGAAAAATGATGTCCATTTGTAAAGGCTGGCAAAAACAGAACAAGGAAAACAAGCATCTTAAAAAAAAGAAACCTGCCACTCACTGAAGGAAGAAGATTTGATATAGCTGTTCCTGATGATGTGATTATGATTGCTGCCTTTCGAGAACCTCTTGCATATCCAAGAGCATGAAATCCAAGTGACCGTTCATCGTAACATGATATGCATGTTGTCGAAGGATGGCTTGTAGCGGAAAGTGCAAGAGGGGACGATCTTGACCCTGGAGCTATGCAGAAGTACTAAAGCAACGTGTATCAGAAGCATGCTCGACATGCAAATAGTATCTAGCTGATAAAACTTACCGTGAAACCAAGCCTGACACATTCTTCAACTATAAGGGATGCCCATGCCAAATTAATGTTAGAACAGCCCTTAATGAAAGATTCAGTTTCATTGCTCTGCAAGAATGAGTCCTACAAAAAAAGGATAAAATAAGCTCTTGTTATAGACAGCTTAACTTGCTTTTTTAAGGTAAACATCTGGTTAATTCTCATTGTGCTTCTCATTTTGTAAACTATTTATGTGTCATTGTGTGCTGTAAAGGCCTAATATAAGTTAAGTTTTCAATATAAATTGTTGGCTATATGCAACAAAAAGATATTTGGATAGATATTAGAATCATACCATGTTTGAACAAAAGAAGAACTGTGGTGAAAATCTAATAAATGATTGATCAGGAGGCTGAAATTTCTCCTGCGAAAGAAATAGATATCATATGTAAGGAGGAATATAAAACACAATGGTAACCTTAACAGATAATTTATACCAAAGAATTTCAGAAGAAATATAAATTAAAAGGGAAACATTTATTTTTTCCCTCAACTTTGCGGTTAGGTCCACTTTAACTGTGGAGTTTTCACCTGATAAATTTTTTGGTCTGACAATTTTAGTAGTAAGTTGGGACAAGTGTACCAAGTTAACACGAACATTGTGAATGATATATTTTCTTTAGCAAGATCAAGCTAGGACAAAAGAGAAACATATGTCTCGAAGTTCTAGGATAACTTACATTCAGGGAGGCTAAAATATTTATATTTGCAATTGAAGGGAGTAAGAAGCATGAGACTATTCTAGAAGTGCATAAGTTTATTTCGAAAACAGAAAATCAATCACAATATTAGATCATGAAAAATAATGTTCTCAGAAACTTACCGGGGTTAAGGGGATACCTTTTGCTCACTGGCTATTGTGGCTAGCACTTCTGCATCCAAATACACCTGATAAGGTGGACCCAACAAATTCAAAATTAACAAACAGATGTCAGAGGGTAATGGAGATTTTGGTTTTCCAACCCATACAAGCACTGACATCACAGCGCCATCCTAGTGTCTTATCAATATGGTATGTTTGTTGTCTGGGTGGTGCATAGCTCACCCACATATAAAAGCAAGATCTGGCAGGCCAGTGATTTCAAATGATGGTTCTTATAAAGGTTTAGGTTCTCAGCAAGACCAGGGTGTTCAAAGAAAAGAAAGGGGGACCCAAAGAGAAAGAGTGTACTGCATCCTGAATTTTTTCCCCAAATTATGTAATTATAGTATAGAAAATGCATGGCATAAAGCAGAAATATTACCAATTGAGTATTCCCAGTTTCTAACAAATGCGAATCTTCAGAAATGTAACTTGCTGCTGCACCTCCGTAAGAGAAGCTGGCTGAAGAATCATAGCAATTCTTTATCTGCTTAAGATAAAGTAGAGAAAAATTGAACTAAATAAGTCTGATGCCATACGTGCTGATATTGTTATTGTATTTGACCAAGAAAAAGAGCCACCATGTTTGCTCTAAAGACCTAGAAGTCGCCTTGTTAAACGGAGAGAGAAAAATTACCCATCACTGTCATTATGAAAAAAAAATCACTCCAAAATATCACTATACAACAACAACAAAGTCTTTGTCCCAAGCACGTTGGGGTAGGCTAAATATGAAACCCAACAATTTTATTTATTTATTTACCAGAAATTAGCCCAAAATACTCCTACATGTATTTATAAATTGCCCACCAACATCATTATGAAAAGATTGACCTGAAGTACTAATGTATGTTTATTCTAGCTATGCAAATTTGTGGGTTACCCTGCTAGTTATTTAGAAAAAAGAAAAAGAGTAAGATATTCTGCTAGTATACTGTTCACTCAAAGTACTGAGAGAGATAACTTGGTGGTATGAAACAACAAATTCATTAAAGAGTCAAAAGTTAAAAGGTATGAATTAGCAGGAAATAAAAAAGCAAACGTTACGTCTTTAAAAGTAACTTGAACAACCTGAAAATATGTTGTCTAGTTCCGCATACCTGATCAAAAGAAGATTCGAATAAACAAATTGCATCCTCGAATGTATGAGAAACAGAATCATCCCAAACCATGGTTGATGATAACATCGAAAAGCCACCAAACTCACACAATTCAACCTGGAAAACAAAACATATAGCAGAGCACCACAAATAATAGAAAGTCAAATATTTGTATAGTGCCTGCAAATAATAACCAAGCAACAGCGGCTTGGTGACAATTTTGCAGAAAGGAAACAGAAAATAAAAATCCCTACACAGCATCATTTTTATCTCATTTCTGTTTTGAGCACTTTTCAATAGCATTGTTTTGCATGAGCAATAATCAAATGGAAAAAAAAGAAAGGAAAGGGCAGCCCGGTGCATGTAGCAATAATCAAATGGAAAATCAGGTGTAAAATTATAAGATGAGAGAATCTCTGCAAGTGTTTGATATGATGACTCTAATACTCACTGAAACATATCCAGTTACCAACTTCCTGATGGCAAAGTTGGTCAAATGCATTGCACTTATTTGAAAAGTTATTCAGCTACAACTTCCAGTATTTTGCAATTCATATAAAATAAGCCCGGCAGTAATCTATAAGTAATCATCTTGGACCTAACAAAATACTTTGCGAATCAGAACTAATACTACATAGGTAACTTTGAGTGTTTCAGCATTGATCATTGAGTCACGAAAAACCTGAGAAGATGTAGAATTCTCCTCCCACTGAAGATAAAATGATTTTTGTATTAAGGTTTTATTGCTGATCAACACACGTCTAGATTATGTGCATGCCATAGAAACTAGAGGTTATTACCTGAGGAATGAAGAAGTAAAATGAACCAGTTTTCTCCTCCATAGACAACGATTTTCTGTCATATTTCATGCCTACAGATCCATAAGCCTTTATCAAGTGTGAATCAGAAGAAAGATATCTGCAGGAAAATAAGTCCAAATTTTGTTAGGGCTGTGACGAGAGAGAATCGGGGTATGGAAGGGGGTGGAACCTCACCTCGATAACATATCAATTCCACTTTTTACAAGTTTGGAGCCGTACAAGCAAATTGCAGAGCCAATGCCACAGATTTGGAGTTGAGATGATGGATCGGGGGTTTGCTTCCTCGATAAATAAAACTGTGGGGATAACGATGATTTGCTGAACTGTGAGCACAACCACGAAAGTGCTTTTGTACTGGGTGGAACAAGTACCTGTGCCATGGAATGTTGAATTGTCATCTTCAAGTATTGCTTTGACTTCAAAGAATAGATAAATTCACGCAAACTTGTTAGATTCAGTGATATCTAATATTCTTTGGGAATGATGCAAGGAGTGCAATCAACGGATGTTTCAAGCTAAAGAACTACTAAATTCATGTTGTTCCAAAGAATGCAACAATAAGCAATAGTCTGGGGCACGGCAGGTGCTCGAGCTTCTGTGCTTCTCAGAGGCAGCAAGAGAAATGCATATTAGCTTCTCCCCCCCCCCCCCCCCCGCCCCTTGATTTGTTCCATTCCTGGCCTAAGCTCCACCGTGCCTGCCTCTAGGATTGAAACAAACTATTTGGCACTTCTGGTACCTTTGCTTCTCCGTCTTAAATTAATGCCTACATGGTAATGTAGCTTTCAAAAGAAAAGGATATCTCTGATAGTCTACTGGATCATGTAGCTGAATTCAAAGTCAGCTTCAAAATATTGTGGCTGCGCAAATATGGGTGAATAGCACGTAAGAATCTAGGGTAAAATCTTTTTGAACTCTAATGAGAACTGGAGCACAACTTTGGGAGCAATTTGAATGCCGCATTTTCCATAACCCATAAGTCCATAACATTAAAAGAGATTCCGAGTCTATAGCAAAAGTTCAGCACAACAAAAATTTAATTTCAATACCAATAGCAACCATCACACACCATGGTGAATCTGAGGATCTAATTAGGATAATATTGAGGGGAGATGCTTTGAACTAGCAACCGCATAAGAACAAATTAAGCAACAGAAACTGATCCAAACCATTGTTTTCTCCCATACTCGATTTTAACACTAACCAAAGGCATATTTCATAGTACTTCGCAGGGTGTGATGGAATAAAACAGGGATAAATGGCGACCTCCAAAATTTTGTGATTGCTCTCGGCACCGGAAATTCATTGTTCATCAGTCATGCAAGTCAGAACTGCACGCGCGACCCTACACAAACCAACCTGAAATTCCCTATTCACTAAGAAGAGCACTTAGAGAGCGTACCCAGACTTACCTCAAACCTGATCACGCCACTGCCGACTCCAGGCGGGCTGGACTTGGCCTCGGCGACGGCCTGCCGCAGCGCGTCGAGTCCGTCGCCAACGGTGAGCGCGGGAGGTAGCTTGCGAGTGAACGATACGTCCACGGGAAGGTCTCGATCTCCAGTTTCGGACACCTCGTCGACGTCGATCACGATACCCGCGCGAACCGCCATGCGCGCGGGAGGGAGGCGGGGAGCGAGGAGGCCACCGCGGGGATGGAAGCGGCAGCGGGAGGGGTGGTTTCTACTGCGGAGGAAACGGAGGCGAGGATGTAGGAGAGCATGAGGAGGAGGACGGAGGGATGGGAGGAGGGGGACGCGGGGCGGGGGCGGGGACGGGACGGTGAGCATTCCGGCGAGGTTGGTGGGGAGGAAGCGAGTGGTGCTGGAGGTGGGGATATCTGGGTTTAGGAGGGAGGGAAGGGGATTAGGTTCATGGGCCCCGTTGTACTACCCAACATGGGCTGGGCTTGAATGTGAAAAAACGTGGGCTCCTGGACTGGCCCGATCATCACATTTATTGGGCCTTGGTTCACTCTACTCTGAAACAACGTGCATGTGAGCAACATCGATGGCAACGTTGATCTGCTAAAAACTACTCCAGCTGACAAAGCCAGGTACAACGGCAAGAACTCCAGCTACATAGAGGGTAGAGGCGCAGCAGCAGAAGGAAGTTGCAATGTGCTGCGGTCTAGTGGAGTCGGCGGGGAGCCCGAAGAGCTGGGCGCAGAGGCACCTCGCCGGCGGCTTCGTCGCCGGCGTTCTTCTCGTACTTCTCACTTATCTCGTGGTCTCGCAACAGTTTGCGATCAGCGCCCACTACGGTAACGAGCCATTCATTTCCACCTCACCGTGGGTTTCTTTCCATGGGTAGCAATCTATCAGCGCCGCGCTATAGGGCGCCTGCACTTCTGCAACCTGAGGATGAACTTCTTGGTTGATCTGCAGTTTCCTTTACGGGAGCGCAACGGATCACGGATGAACAGCAAACCGAAGCTCCTGTTGAAACAGGTGGGCGCTCTTGTCGTTTTGGTGATTCTTTCGCGTTCTCTGTTCCGGTTTTGGATCGAAGCTCACTCACCGTCGTTGAGTGGAAAGAGCGACACTATCGAGGTCAACGTGTGGGAAACGGCGAATCGTGTCTCCCGGTATTAAATTTCATTTCATCTGATCTTGATCACGAGTAGAAACTGAGAGGTTTCTGGTGATTAATCGCATCCGAGACAGATTTTGGTTGCAAAGTAGGATTGAGCCGACGAAACAATGCCAATTAACCATGCATGGTGGTTTGCAACAGAGAATGGCAAAGTAGTTTGCCGCTCGGAGGGCAGCTTCTCGGAATCCTGCGAAGTGGACGGCGACGTACGTCCGCGTGAACGGCACGGCCTTGTCGGTGGACATCGTCCCGGCGCGCCGGTCGTCGGAGCGCCGCGAGTGGAGGATCCGGCCGTACGCGCGCAGGAGCGTCCACAACATCGCGAAGGTCACCGTGACGCGGCTGCCGGACCCCGCCGCCGTGCACCGTGACCTACGGCGTGCCCGCCGTCCTTTTCGCGATCGGCGGGGCACTCGGGCCGGAACTACTTCCACGACTTCACGGTCGTGCTGGTGCCGCTGTTCGCCGCGTCGCGGCGGTACGGCGGCGAGGTCCAGTTCCTGGTCAGCAACGTCGTCCAGCCGCCGCGGTGGCTGGGCAAGTACGAGGCCCTCCTGCGGCGGCTGTCCACGTACGACGCGGTGCGCGCGGACGGCGACGACGCGCACGTGCGGTGCTTCCCGCACGTCACCGTGGGCCTCCACATAGACAAGCTGTTCAGCATCGCCGCCTGTGTCCATGGCCGACTTCACCCGGTTCCTGCGCGAGACCTACGCGCTCCCGCGCGGCGCGGCTGCTGCTGGTCCACCGGAACCACTACCGGAAGCTCGTGAACGAGCGAGAGGTGGCGCTGGCGGCGGAGGCGGCGGGGTTCGAGGCGGTGGTGGCGGAGCTGCGGGGCGACGCGGGCGTGGAGGAGCAGGCGCGGGCGGTGAACCTGTTCGACGCGATGGTGGGCGTGCACGGCGCGGGCCTGACGACCGCGGTGTTCCTGCCGCCCGGCGCGGTGCTGATCCAGGTGGTGCCGTACGGGCACATGGAGCCCATCGCGACGTCGGAGTTCGGCGAGCCCGCGGCGGACATGGAGCTCAAGTACCTCGGCTACGTACAGCGTGAGCGCGGAGGAGAGCACCCTGCTGGAGAGGCTGGGGCCCGACCACCCGGCGATCAGGGACCCCTTGTCCGTCCACCGCAGCGGCTGGGACAGGGTCGACGAGCTCTAGCTACCTCCGCAAGCAGGACGTCCGCGTCAACGTCAGCCGCTTCGCGCCTACGCTCGCGCAGGCGCTCGACCACCTGCGCCAGCCGTAGGGGCACTGGGGCAGCCAGGCAGGAAGGCAACATTACTTGTTTGTAACTTCATTTGTGCAGTAGATGAACTTTACGTAATATCGTTGGACGATAGATGAGTTGTGCTGCACGTGGTGCAGTAATACCTCTAAGGTGATCCGTATGGTAGAGATCAAGCCATTCACCCAACTGTATGAGCTGGATTCGTGGGCGCCGTTACTATCGTCCCATCAATACTAATGTTCTCCACCTACAACTAAACTGGAACATAAATACCCGTCGCTCGTATCCATCACTTGTATATAATTGCTCTTCATGTAAACACCAATTTTCATTATGCATTGTCCAATACAATTTTTGTTTTCCAAAAAAATGAAAAAAACAGATGTACGACGGAGAAGTTAGCTAGGTGGGGAGCGTAATGGGATCCGACGGAAAGAAAAGAAAATTATTCATGTCGATGTCGGCCACTTCGCTACAATTCCCGAAGACTTTGTATGCCGGTAGTACTCGTAGCCGGTACAAAGTTCTAAAACGAACTACTCCTAGTCTGTAGACTAGTAGGAGGAGCAGTAGAGAAGAGGACAAAAAGGGAAAACCGGGGAGGAAATAATCGAAGTTAAAAAAAGGTAAAAGAAAAAAAAGGAAAATCACGAGTAAAATTGTAAAACAGAGCGCTGCCCACCACAGACCACACACCGCACGACCGCCAGCCTCGTGCCCCCGGTCCCCGGAGACCCAGTCCGGGGGGGCCGCAGAATCGGCTCGACCCCCATCGATCCGTTTGCTCCCCTCGCCGCGGAGCTGCCCCGGGTTCGCGGTGATGGGGCTCCTGACGGCGGCGGCGGCGGAGCTCCTGCGGAGCGGCGCGGTGGACTGGGAGCAGGAGGCGTACCCGGCGTACGGCGACTTCCGCGCGCTCCCCGTCCTCGTCGTCTTCTTCCCCGCCGTCCGCTTCTTCCTCGACCGCTTCGTCTTCGAGGTGCGCCGGAAAATCTTGCGTTTTATCCGGGTTTTTTTTTCACTCAAGGTGCTTGACCTTGTGGGCGAGGATAGGAAGGCCTAGCTTTCTGTTGGGCAATCGCCTCAAACTTCAGTTTTTGCTGGGTTCCCCGGCTCTAATCATAGCTTACTCATGTACAATTACCTGTTTGTGTTCGAGACGGCACTATTTTTAGCGATCTAATCGTTGCGTGTTCGTGCATACGTGACACGTGGAAAGCACTTGATTGAGCCATTGTTTCTTTTGGGGCTCAAATGATTGGATTCTCTGGATAACCTAACTCAGCGTTTTGTTTCCCCTCCGGCTCTCGTATACGGTATATCATCTAATAAACCTCTGGTTCTGAGGTCTAAATTCTATTACAATGGTCAGCGAAATATGCTTAGTGTCGTGGATTCTACTGTTACTGGATGCCCACAACTGGGTCAATCTAATGATATGCTGCTTCCACTTTGGAGGTAACCGGATTCATGTCTGCTTTTTTAACGCTAATTCTTGACAAGGAGGGAGCAGCATGGTCTGTTTGGGTTGCAGCTGGGAGCTCGTTTACTGAAGAAATTGTTGGTTCATTGGTTAGTATGCTAGCAGCTGTTTTACTTGTACATATGTCAAGGCTGAAAGTGAGCACAGTATTTGCATGCACTTGGTGGCAGGATACACAGATATTATTTATGGACTAATTTATCTAACAACAATCGTTTCTAAGGCAGTATGGCTACTAAGCCCTTGTAGCAACCCCGAAATGCCTTATCGTCTATGTGACGCCTTAAGAACATGGCTTTTAATGATCTAAATTATACATCATATTCCAAGTATTTCGTTCTTAACTGAGTACAGTTACTTGGTTGATTGCTGAGTAGGTCTTATGTAGGACAACAAGTACCTGAGAGCTTTTCTGTATATATAAAGTTAGCTGAGGATCGTGAGCTAGACTACAATAAATGGGATTACAAAATGCAAGTTCCCTTTAAATACTACAATTCATGGGGATTACGAACTTGCAAGTTCCAGATGTTTAGTGTGTATGCTCCTCCACTGAGGTATCCTCATGATTTTGTGGGACCAGGACTCTGACAGAGCTTTGATATTTGCTTTGTCGAAATCCCAGTTAGTTTTATATGTTAAGCTTTATATGGTGATTAACAACCATCGTGCTATTCAAATTTCTAGTTTAGCGATATGTGGGAACATTCAATCTGAAAATTAAAATGTTTTTTTAGAAAAGAATTGCATAATCACAATATACAAATTCTCTGTAATGGAATTCTTGCAATGGACCATTATTATCACAAGTCTTGTCTTCGAATGTGAGGCACCTTTATTTCCCACTTGAGATTGTTATCGTAAATATCGAGTGAATCTAGCCAATTTTATTGGATATGGAGCTGCCCGTGCTTCTGAAATATGTTTTTGGGGAATGGAGTGGTTGCATGGACAGACTGTCCAACATGGGCATCCTTATATAAAAATTTCATGCCTCTATCTGACGTTCAAATGATTTCTGTTTGAACACCCCCTTCCGTTCAGTTGTTTCTAGTACATATTAATAATTGATACTCATTTTGATAACTGGTCTTGACAATATGACTTCTTTCCTTTCTTTTACGTGCTTGCTTCAGAGGGTCGCAAAAAGGCTTATATTTGGGAAGGGACATCATAAAACTGATAATGAATCAGAAGAAACAAGGAAGAAAATAAGGAAATTCAAGGAGTCAGCTTGGAAATGTGTTTATTTCCTATCTGGAGAGCTTTTATCTTTGTCAGTCACATATAACGAGCCATGGTTCACTAATACCAAATATTTTTGGGTAGGACCTGGTGAACAGGTTTGGCCTGATCAAAAGATAAAGTATATTTTTATTCTTCCCTGTGTTTTCTAATACAAACTCTTGGTAGTTCTCAGGCTGGTCTAAATCTAATGGTTGTGCCCTTATTCTCAGATTGAAACTGAAGGCTGTATATATGTACGCTGCTGGATTTTACACATATTCCATATTTGCACTTATGTTCTGGGAAACAAGGCGGTCAGACTTTGGTGTGTCAATGTCGCATCATGTTGCAACTGTTGTTTTGATTGTTCTATCTTATGTGTTCAGGTCTGTTTCTTATCTTAAATAACTGTTTTGCTCTTGTTTTGTGAATTTGTGACATCATTATATCAGTAGCTAAGGATACTGATTTCGTTATTGCATTTCTGTTCCTTCCATTGACAATTTTTTAATTTCCATATCCTTTTCCTTGGTCTACCAGATTCGCTAGAGTTGGCTCTGTGGTGTTGGCAATTCATGATGCAAGTGATGTGTTCCTGGAAGTAGGGAAGATGTCCAAGTACAGTCATTGTGATTGGCTTGCCAACATTGCATTTCTTCTGTTTGTTCTTTCATGGGTTGTTCTCCGCCTCACATATTTTCCATTCTGGATCCTTAGAAGTACGAGGTAAATTGTCCGATTCTCAGTAGCCTATCAGACTCTTGTGCCAAGAAAAAAACACCACAATGCTAAAAGGATAAAAGGTTTGTTTGCGTATATTAAATTTCAAAGCAAGCACTGTTATTTGTTTGGCCAATGTTTATTTCAAAAACTGGACAGTGTTTTCTCTAGAAACAGACCTTCAAAGGTAATCTGGTGTTAGAATAACATTTATGGCCCGCAGAAGTTTACTTGTATTGGTCACACAGTTGAAGGGGATTTTGTATGTGGAAAACCAGTAATCAGGGATTTATATCTTTGCTTATTTTGATGTCTTTTGATTTCGTGCACAAAGTATAGTTTGCCATTATAAATTGCAATAGCCAACTTGTCGAACTCTTTTAATTTACCATAGATTTAGTCATTTGCTTCACAAGCAAACTGATCAAAGGTCTTAGGATTTTTACTAATCTGACTAAATCCATTTTATTTCAGCTATGAAGTCTTATTGACCTTGGATAAAAAGAAGCACAATTTTGATGGTCCTATATACTACTACGTTTTCAATTCTCTTCTATTTTCACTTCTTGTTCTCCACATATATTGGTGGGTTTTAATATATCGGATGCTTGTGAGACAAATCAAGACAAGAAATGTTGGAGATGATGTTCGATCCGGTAAGAACTGTCCCATTCCTGTTTTTTTTTTGTGTGTGTACTACATAAGCACAAACTTGTAAATGCTTTGTGAACTTGTCCAACTTCTGCTGAGTTAAAATGTTTGAGTTTGCTAGGATTTTACTTTGTCGTGCTTTTCATACAGATTCTGAAGGAGAAGACGACCATGAAGATTGATTGTCACCGCCATCTCGTTTCCTTTCATATCGCAATGATGCTAGGTGCACCAACTCCTATGCCCAAGCGTTTTGTATTGTTTCCCTAATTCAAGGACATGTGCAGATTATGGGAGCGCGAGCATTTTCCATACGAAATTCATTGGAGCTGAGCTCATTGGTTCTGTCTCGCCCACCCATCTATGGTGTGTTATGTATGCGTGGGAAATTGCAAAATCTTTTTTACTTATGAAGCTGAAAGATTCTTTGACCGCTCATTCTGTAGAGATTACCAGCAATTGTAATACCAATGTGACAGTCCATAGAGGACTCATGTTCTAAAGCTTTCCCGTTGATAAATTATGTAAATTCTGTACGCCAAATGACGTAAGTTTGAATTTCTGTACGGCTAAAATATTCTTGCGGCTTGTGTATGTTCACTGAACTCTGTATGCTTGACTGAGAAGCAAAGATAATACGCTCCGTTTGATCTTTTATATACGACGTTGGTTCCTGAGAGGTGGCGGTGGATGCTATAATTCCATAATAGGGTATATGCATATTGACACTAGCTTGACTTCATCTGCAAACTAGTATCAATAGAAAAAAAAACTAAGCTGTAAGTGTGGCCTCCTCGTAAGAAAGATTACATTTTGAGACAGGTTTTTACGAAATAAAAAGTGCAAATTCTTAGTGCCATCAAAGGACCAAAATGCCCCTTAGTTGTCCCACTCAATTCAGACATATATTTTCACTCTGGAAGACGGTATAAGAGCGTGTGCAGTGTTATCTTATCCACGCCCCTCCCGAAAACCTCTTATCATAGGACAAGCAGAATCGGTGGAAGAATGGCAGCACCAGCCTCCCCAGGACTTCTCCAGGCTCCGTCCTCCTTCACAGCCAGGCGCTTCCCGGCGGTGAGCCGGTCGGCTGCCCGGCGAGCACCGATTGCGGTGCGGGCCTCGGCTTCTGACGCCACCAAGTACGCCGTCATCAAGGCCTTCCGCGAGAACAGGGCTCTCAAGGTAGTACAGATACTTTATAGTGTCATCTTCAGTGAAGCTTAATTTGGCATGTAATTGTTATGTTTGGATTGGAAGGTACTGACCTTTTCTGAACTGTGTAGATCATTTCTGGGCTTCAGAATTTTGACAGGAGCAATGTTGCATCTGTTGTCACAGCTGCGGATAAGGTGTGTAACGCGTTTATCTTGCAAATACTTTATTGTAGAGAACTTGTTTGGTCTTAAGACAAATATCAGTGGCACCCAATTTTACTGTTTCAGATGTTTTAATCTTTCCTGGCTCCTTGTTAAGACAAACTGTTATCAAAATTTATCACAAAACGTACCAGTATTATGCTGTGTTATCTGTTGGTTGCTCTGTTTTTTCGGAGGAATATTTTGGTTGCTCTTTTAGCTGTTAGTCTACTATATATGGAGGTGAGAATAACGTTAGTATATTCTAATATACTATCCCTTCCCCTGAAAAGTGTATATACTTTACCTTGACAGTGTTGTTAGATCAATAAAAACGTGTCATTTTTTTAGATAAAACGAAAATGCACCATAAATAACCTTTAAAGTTCTCGTTGATGGCTTCAGGGAGGTGCCACCCATGTTGATATAGCATGTGACGAAGACTTGGTAAAGCTTGCTCTTGATCTTACTACCCTTCCGGTGAGCCAACTCTATTCATGGAGGTGTTGGAACTTGAAAACCATAATTTTCTTTGTGGCTTTACACGATTGCCTAGTTGGATATGCTAAGAACACTATTTTGGCAATCGCACGATGCAGATTTGTGTCTCATCTGTAGATCCTTCAAGGTTCCGTTCAGCAGTACAAGCTGGTGCTAAAATGGTCAGACTTTAAACTTTGAAGGAGATCTGTACAATGAAAACAAATCAAAAAAGGACAATCTATTTAACTAGTTTCCTTCACAAAACTTTTCTTCATGCAGGTTGAGATTGGAAATTATGATTCTTTCTACGAGATGGGCGTTGCATTCTCCTCTGAGCAGGTGCTCATACTTATCCTGCTTATATGGAACCGCTAAATATTCTACTCGCGCGCATAATTTCAGCTTTGCAACATTGAAAGGATGATACATTTTCAATCAATTTCAGATTCTAAATATGACGAGGAAGACCAGGAAGATGCTCCCAGATATCACCTTGTCAGTAACAGTTCCTCACACACTGAGCCTGCCTGATCAGGTACGGTTCCCTTATGACTAGTTTTCCAGACAGTACAGGTTTTCTGAAATGTCCATAGCTGACGCGTGTCTTACCCTATTGCAGATGAGGCTTGCAGAGCTACTTGAAGAGGAGGGTGCTGATATCATCCAAACCGAGGGTGGAAAATGTTCGAGTCCGACAAAGCCTGGAGTTCTAGGACTGATCGAAAAGGTGGAGAAGCATCCTGATCCCTCATCAGTCATCATAATGTATTTCGTACGTACTAATAACCTGTCTTAAAAAATTGTCAGGCAACACCAACACTG
Organism: Neostapfia colusana; assembly: GCA_030760725.1. NCBI lineage: Eukaryota > Viridiplantae > Streptophyta > Magnoliopsida > Poales > Poaceae > Neostapfia > Neostapfia colusana. The sequence goes on along the minus strand of JASWHV010000014.1, from coordinate 82,404,233 downwards.
GCCGCGGCATACTCCATCTCTCGTGCTGTCAGCATTCCGGTTATGTGCTCTTCTGGACTAAGTGCAGTGACTGCGCCGATGGCAGTAACGGCAGGAGCTGCTGGCGTGGTATGTGTTTGCACTAGTTTTCGACCTAGAGTTTCCTCAGCGTCGAGGCGCTTTATGTCTTAATTCACGCATGGCTTAGGACGGATTAACTCATGACTTGTTGACCCCCCCCCCCCCCCCCAGGGAGTCGGCTCCGCCGTGAACAAACTGAACGACGTCGTGGCGATGATCGCAGAGGTGAAAAGCATCGCGCAAGCGATGGGTCTGCTGCCTTCAAGGAATCCGTCGTCCGAGCAGTTGAGATCGGTTCATCACTGATGTTAGGAATCTTGATTTTTTTTCCTTTCCTCGGCAAACATGCGTTGTGTCATCAGTAAGAAAACGGCAGCGGTTCCAGCTTCCTGCTGTCGTCGAGGCAAATGGTTACCCTTTTCTAAAAAAAAAAGGCAAATGGATACTGCAAAATGCAACGCGGAGCTGGTCTTGTTCCTCCTCGAGCTGATGAGTGTCGTACGTCAGTTCCTGATTTTTCATGTTGCCCCGCCGCGTTTTTGTCCTTTTGTTAAAGTGCGCTACGACTACGAGGTTGCTAAGGTGCAGGGAAGGTCTTCTGGACGAACGAACGCTTACCCGACAGCGGCCGGGCACGTGCACGCACCTATAGCCTATAGGATTCTGCACTCTGCCCTAACCTCTCGTCCAGCTTATTAGCTAGCAAGGAATAAGCAGCGATCGAGAAGCAGAGACATGACGACATGGAACGTACTCGGAGGGAGCACGACGCGTCCCCGTCACTTTGGTGTCCGCTTTTGCCCGTGTGATCGATCGATGCTGCCTGCCCTATATATCGATCGAGATGCCTTGCATTGGCAGGAAGCACGCGGCCGGCCGCCTATAGCTTTGGAGGAAAAACCATATGTGCATGTGCCGCTTTATTCGGTACGGTACGGCGCGGCTTCACGGACACTGCTTTTGCCGTGTGCGCCTTACCTTTAAATTTCTCGGTGTAAACAAACAGGCTAAGCCGCAGCTGGAGACGGCGTGAGATCCGGCCCGGAATGTGACACTGCTTAATTAGGCCAGTGTTATACAGCATGATCGAGACTTCTTTTTTTGGGAAGTATATATACAGCTAGCATGGGATTTGAGAGTTCATTAGCTACAATAATAATGTGCCTTTGCTACTAAAAGCTTTTTTTTTCTCCCAGAACGTACAGTTTATCATCACGCTGCAAAGGGCTAGCTGCCTAATTTAGGTGAAGGCATAGTATACCAAATAAAGAGGGATGATGACTCTCGTGACCTTAGCCATAATATATAACCGTAATGCGCGTGCTCTACACTTTTTATCACGCACGTATCTAGGTAACTAAATTGTAAACGCGTCATATTATAGCTTCTATTGGCCGGCTTTATAAATATGTTGCAATAAATTTAGCAGACAAAATCGCGCGCAATCTGAATGGAGGTCGTGTCGACATCACTGTATAATGCATTCTGAAGGTCGTGTCTTGATTGGATGACTGTACGTGTGAAGGCACTGTTAGTTTTGTTGTATATACGTACTTTATGTCTTCTTTTGTTTACAAAATTGGATTTTAATTTTAGAGCTTTTATATTGCATATATTTAATTTTAACATACCTTTTAGATATATATCTCTGCTCGTATGGAAATTGTGAACTCATATATACGATTCTAATTAACCACTACAACTTGTATTCTGAACATTCAGACACGAGTCGTCCATCCTATACCTTACCGTTTACAGCTGAATGCATGTCTCGCTCTCGCCCATACTGACATGCGTGAGGCATGGATTAGCTCTAGGGGTGCCTAGAATTTGTCGAGCGAATGCTGTGGATATATGTACTATACATCCAGACTCAGCTAGATGAGTCAAAAAACACTCAACAAACTGTATTTGCTGGTTATAATCTTTCATCATATATATGCAAGGATGAGAAAGAACCATTCTTGTTTTGTTCTGGCTGATCAACATACATCCGCAAGGAGAAATAATTAAGATGATGTAGTTCTCAGAAAAATTCAGATGAAACAATCAAGCAGTGCAGGTTATTAGATCTATCTTGTGATCATCTTTAATTTGTGTTAATATTGATTATTTCCAGCTTATATTCCCTTTAAGGCTTCAACAAGAGAAAATTGTCCCAGCTTATTAATTACCATATGGTAACGCATGCATGAACTACTAGACCATCTTGTGGGAAAATATAGAGTGCTGCCACACGAATGTAAGCGGTACCCCTGTTGCATATATGCATGATAACATGATCTATCATACATACATTATTCTTGGGTGACAACAAATACATGTGTGACTGACGTACATCCTTCCTTCTACCCGGCATATATATATATATATATATATATATATATATATATATAGCTAGTGTGATACAACAAGTGAAAATACGAACGAACAACAGAGATCAAGATGTGTCCAGAATTATTCAAGCTGATCTGATATAGAATCGACACGACGCGTGACATACAGTAACGACATCGACCAGAAACAGAAGCAACTAATTAATGAACACACGACATTAACATATAAGTAAACGAAAGAAAACCTAGTACATGTATATGTAGCTGCATGATGCACGAGCTAGCGTAGGACACGGCCGTACCACCACCGCCGCCGCCGCCGAGGTCGACGACGACGTCGTCGCAGAGCCGCATGCAGTTCCCGTTTAGCTCGATCCATTGTCACATGCCATGCCGGCGGCAGTGCGTACGTAGCAGCAGGCTAGTAGGGTAGCTAGACGGCGACCTTCCTCGGGTGGTAGTTGTTGATGAAGTCGGAGGCCTTGCGGTCGACGTCGCGCTCGCCGACCCACCAGCCGTCGTCGTCGTCGCTGGACCGCACCTTGCGCACGTACCCGGTCCGCCCGTCCCAGTCGCTCATGTCGCCGTCGTCGTCGTCGTAACGCCTCGACTTGCGGAGGAAGCTGAAGATGGGGCAGAAGAAGGACGACTTCGTCCCTCCCATGATCGATCTCTCCTCTTCGATCGCTACCAGCTGAGACACAGAGCTGTGCCTACCGCACCCAGCTAGCTGTAGTAGTAATTAGCTAGCTAGAGGCCAATTAAGTGATGACTTGCTTGCTCGATCGGCGCTGTCTTAATGGCAGTGTGTGGTCGAGAAGGAGCGGAGAGGACACCTCCATTTATAGGAGAGAGAGAGAGGGAGGAGGAGGACCATGGGATGGTGGATGCAAGCTGGCTGCTAGCTAGGGTTCCAACAAAAGGCGGGCGGGCGTACGTACGGGCGGAGGATCGAGGAGGGGCCGGATGGACGTCCGATCGAGATCACGCGATATCGGAGGGGACGATGCTAAAGCGCATGTTCTATATAGCATTAGCAGCACGACGACGATATGATTGACGTGATGAAGATTGAAGAAGCGCGGGCGAGCAAAAGCGCGTACGTGGTTTCCAGGCCTTTGCTTTTGTTTTCGTTCGATCCAGCCCCTAGCTAGCTAGCTAGCCATCTACGTACAATACGCCTTTCTTCAAATGTATGAAACACACTCTCTCTCTATGATCGATCGCCTCTCTTTTTTCCCCCTGCTAGCTTGCTTGCTGCTGCACAGCTTGATCATTGGATGATAATTGGCAGCCTAGCTATCACTCTCTGCGCGCTGGACCTAGCTTTCTAGAGAGCACTATACTAAAAGCCGTATGAAAATATCTCACGCGATCTTTGTTCTAGTTTGTTGTCATACTCACTATACTCAAAGCATAGGTTAAAAGGAAATACTATATAATTTCAAGCGACTGAAAAATTAGCATTCCCCATATTTGTATCCCCCCCCTCACTTCTAGCTTATCTGCCACTTGCAATTCGACGCAGAAACACATATATAATTTGAACAGTTTCAGCTGAAACATTGTCTGCAAAAGAGCTCGCGTGCATGGTAGCTAGCTCATTTTCGCCGTGTCTGCAGCCAGCTGAACGGAATGCTCTCCGCCAGACGAAAAGTGGCGTGCTTTCCCTTATGGCATGATGTAATTTATCTAGTTTGGTTGGCAAATTAAAGGCAGCTGCAGGGTCAAAAGCACCCGAAACGGTGTGCCTTTATTAGCTTAGGTTATATAGTCTCCGAATCTGTACCACACCTTTGCAGCTAGTTCTTGTTTAAGCTTTACCGCAAGCTGTTCTTCCTGCTTTGCCTGTCTTGGCTAGAGCAATACCCATCGACCTAAATATTCCCGTAAATAACAATGCCAAGTAGACCATTCATTACTATATATGATCAACGCGCTACACAAACATACACTCATCGCATGATCCGTTGTTCAGCATGTCACTAACATATATATATATATAGTAGAGCAGATGAAGGTGATGGCCGCCAGTCATACAAATCATAGCCATAATCGTACGTGTAGTGTTTATCCCAATAATAATTAACAGTTTATGAGTGTCATCACGTATATGCAAGTAGCAAAATAAAGGCGATCGCCATGGAATTGTGTAATCATAACCCGATGAAAAGCATCTTTTTTGTTTTGAGAACGAGTGCGGATTCGTAGCTTCAATGCAGTGGACCAGTAGTTGGTTCTTCCTCTCTCTTTTCTCTTGCCTGACAACAGAGAGGCTGGATAACTGATAATTTCGATCAATACAGATACAGCTGCAGTTTTGCTGAAGTCGGCAACAAGTACGAGAACAATAGTAGTCAGGCAGAGATGTTACCGTCGAAACTGAAGTTATAGTATCAGAACTTTTATAAATCTTTGTTCTGAAAAAAAAACCTAAAGAGTTTTACAAGTAGATCACAAGGGGGTCATTATGCACAACGTTAAGGTAATTAAACCACTGGAGATCAATTAAGTTATTGCAATTCGCTCATCCCCCTTTTCTCACTGACCGCTTTCGATCGTACGGGTACATGCATGTATGCACAACAGTAGGGTACCATTTGTTTCTACCCACGGAGTAGCTGGCAAGCGGCGACGTTTGGACTGCTGGACTTCGGCGAAAAGCAACAGTCCGATCCCTAGCTAAGCTACCTTTTCTTCGGCCACGAAACCACCAGGAAGAACACTGGGCACTAAATATAATCAGCCATCTCTGATCCGATCTCTGTTCTCTGCAGCTGTTGATGGGATGAACACATCTCAGACACACATATAAACATATAATCAGATCGCATATTCCCTTTTTGTTTTCCTACAACTTTTCTCTGCTAGATTACACATGCTAAATTCAGTGACAGCTAGATGTATAGCTCGCAGGGGAGGACGACGGAGGGTAAACAGGTTGCATGCAGGTGTACCTGTACGCAAATACACCACACATACTTAAGCCCTAAGCATGGTCGGTGCCCTGCACAGGCTACACTCCAGAGGATCGTGTACATGCGTGTAAGTGTTCTGGCAGAATGTTATTCTGCTGCAGTAATGTAATCACATATATAGAAGCAAAAGTTAAAGAGGGGTCGTTTCTTGTTTCCATGAGAGAGGCTTGTAATGCAATCATAAATTTTCATGCTATTTCAACCGTACCTGTAAATCTCAACGTCTAACAATGTCATCAGATTTCTGGTTTCTGCTTCTGGAGGAATCAGCAGCTGGAACCCTGATCAAAATGCCTCAGCTGTAGTACGTCTGTATGTAAAATAAGCAAAACAACGGGACTAGAACTGAAATATGGTAAAACACTTACTAGCAGTTTGTCGCTACACGTAGAGAACTTTTATTACACCACACTTATACTCGAGAATACTCTAGAAAGGTAGCTCGATCTGGAAAAGATAAAACAAGTCCCGTCGATTGATTCTTGATAGAGAGAAGAAAGAAGGCGCAAGGGAAGCAGACACGGTTTTGTCGGCCGGGCAGTGTTGGGAGTCGACGGCACCTTTGCAACGTTCGCTTTGCCATCTCTGCCAAACCATTCTATATAAAATTCTGTATATTTTGAACTTTAAGTAGCTGGAAAAATACGTGTTCGGCTGTATTGTTAGGTACGCCGCTTATTATTGGCGGCTAGTACTGATGAGCATCAAACTCAACCAAACGTGTCGCGAGATCAGCCCATTAGGTTCGAGATTTTGTATTTGTCGTCGTCGAAGGAAATAGAAATCTCGCATTTTGTCATCAGTGTATCAATGACAAGCAAATTTGTCATCAGTGTATCAGTGTGATCAGCCCATTAGGTTTTCTGTTGGAAATGATCCGTTTCAGGCGGTAAGACGCAGATTTATTCAGGTAAGACAGCAGATTCACGTAAGGGAAAACGATCGAGAACGGTTTTATCCTGGAATTTGCAACGAAGTTACAAGTTTGAGATCGACCGTCCATGCATGGCGACGGAGCGGCCCCACGCATTCTAAGCTCGGATTCATGGACGAGAGATGAACCATGCATGGCCCGTACGTACGTATATTTACCGGCCGGCCGCGTCACGCGCGCTCCCCTCTCAGTTGTGGCAGATCTTGGCGGTGGGCATGGTGACGCAGACGGACGCGTACTTCTTCTTCGCCTCGGGGCTGCCCTTCTTGGGCACGTCCGCCGACGCGGCGCCGGCCCCGCCGACGGCCGCCACGGCCGCGGCCGCCGCCGCGAGCATCACGGCGCGGCGCCCCTCGGGCTGCTGCTGGGCCACCTCCTGGCGCTCCACCTTCGCGACCCTGGCGACCGCGAGGCTGCCGCGGCGCGCTGGGGCGGCAGCGCGGCGGTCGGCCGCCGCCACGGCCGACAGGGACGCCACCATGGTGAGCGACGCCATCCGTAGCTAGTTAGTTCGTGTGGCCTCTTGCGGCTGCTGCTGCTGCGTGGGGACGTGGGTCGCGCGCTCGTGCTTCGCGGGAGGGTTTTGGCGGGTGGCGTTATGAAGCTGCGGTCCGAGGAAGGAGGACGGCACCTTATCCCCGCGTGGTGGCGAGCCGCCACTGGGGAGACGCCATGTGGCGGCGCGGCGTGACGTGGCGACGGACACGGCATTGGTCCTGGATAACGCGATGGAGAGGATAACGAACGGGCGGACCGGATGGAGCCAGGATTTGGGTTACCGGATCGATCGCCTGTCTACTGCTGCTGACTCGAGTACTACGGGATCAGGTCTGGATTCGGTTCAGTTGACATGCCTGCGCCTTTAGTTTAGATCATTTCGAACTGAATTGCTTTCTTCCTGCTGTGCAGGCACTGTGACTCGAGCCCTAGTGATTACTAGTTGTGCATTACTGCCGTGCAGGCACTGTATCTATTTCAGGTTTAGTAGTTGTGCATTACTGCATGATCTTTGTTTCAGGACCGTGTTAGGCTGCCCTGCGGTTTTGAAACTGATCTTGCTAGGAAACGTTTCCAAGGTCAAAGGTAAACTTTATGTCCTAACATCGCCAATTAAAATCCTAATTAAAACCCGAAGGGAGTAGGCAACATGGCAACCATACCCAACGTGAGAAAGTGAAGAATATAATTTAACAAAGTCATGAACTGTCAACGGCCTACAGAGAGAGTATTAGTTTAGTTCATCCTAGCTAATTCCTCAAAAGAGTTACTTTGGTAAAGAACTAGATCGATGCAATTTTATCATGCCCACTGCCCAGACAAGAAAACTAAGGAGCTCTTATGTGTGCAAAAAAACGGTTAGCACAAAATTTTCATACACAGTCTACCTGCAAGTGACAGAAGCTAAGCTACAAAACTTGGGCCAATAATGAAATCCGAGCCCAAATATTAATAAAAAATATAATGTATATTAGTGGATCTAAGGAGTAATTTACATAACTTTCCGTGACGTTAGCTGCCGAGAAGAGACCTCGATATCTCTACTGTATACATTCGTGAGAGCAAAAAGCAGCAAAACAAAGACTACTTGAGCGCTCACAATTCCAAAATGGCTAATGCTGTTGCCAATCTCCATCCAACTGCCGGTATTTCGAACCTGCAGGTTAAATGAACAGGAATATTTATCACGGTATTTGCGGTGGGAAAGCGGGAAGTTAGCTTCCACTGTATGTGGACACAGTCATCAGCAAAAGAAACCTTGATGCGATTCAAACTTTGAAAGTTCTAAAGTTCAAAACATGTTTCTTACTTTACACTGTACAAGCGGTATTGTTCATAAATACTACATCCGTTCAAATTATTAGGCAGAATGATAAATAATCTGGGACAGAGGTAGTACTTTGAACAAGAGATTGCCTTCCAGGTATTTAAACAAGGCAAAACGAAAAAAAATACCGATTAATGGATAAAATCAATATAAAGCAGCTAGCTATGATCAAGTTGATATAACATATTGTATCTTAAGACATGGAGTGAGAATTTCAAAGTACAGATGGGGTCGAGCATACATACCGGGAAAAAGAAATGAATAGTCATTACATCTGAAAGCAGGATTACAAGAAAATAACAGCCCAGTCGTGGGATCCGGATGATCTTGGTTATTGCACTAAATGTACATCTGCATTTAGTTACAATGATCACATTAATAAATAGTAGCATCCAGTTGAAGATGGACTAAAAGTATTTGTAATTTTTCGCTAGGCTGCCAATGTGCTGGATATGCAAAATAGTTAAAAAAACAAAGGAGATCTCGAAATAAGTCTTAAGCTGCTCAAGTGATAGCTGATGTGAACATTGCACACGTAATAAATAATTAAATATCAAACAAACATTAAGTTCTTGAGTCCTTGATACTTTGTTTATATTTCAATAGCAGAAGGTGATATTCTGCAACAGAAACTTTTGTTTAAGCACCATATATTGCGAAAATAGGGTTAGATAACCAAGAAAAAATGTGTATTGAGGTTCTATGAACTTCTTTCATTAATCTTCATGGTATGACACAATAGCAAGGTCAGAAAAAACTTACATGACAAGTATAAACGGAATGAACAATTTGAAAATAAGAAGTCCAGCCATAAGAAAAGGCTGTCAAGGAAATAGAGAAGAGACATCAGTGACTAGAATAATAATATTAATAACATAATTTTAAGAAGAAGAAAAAAAGATAGTATATACACTTACACTAAAGACTGTAATGAATCTGTACACGGATGAGATCTCAAAGCTTGCAATGCTTGCAAAATTACCAGTTCCAAAGAACGCGACATTAAATAAGATCACCTGCAAACCAGAAATATATCACTAGATATGTAATCATGTTTTCAGCTAAATTCATGTCAATGCTGTTCTCTGTTTCTATTATTACATTGTTAGATATTCACAAACATGCTCACATAGTGGAAATAAGGAATACAATGCATATATAAAGAAAACAAGATATCTTTCTGAACAGAAAAAAAATGACAACACATTTAGTGATGTCATTGTACATTTCAGGTAACACTACTTGTAACCACTTAACACAAAATGTACAAGCCTAGCTTGGACTCTATAATCTAGAAATCAATTTATAGGGCACCATAGGCAGCCAATTTTGCTAAAACAGCCAAGGCTTCTCATCTAAACTGAATGATCTCTCCTTTGTGTGGCTTGAAACTACATGGATAAGAGGCATAACTCTAAATGCTACCCAGCTAAGTTTTATATCAAGATCTGATCCAAAAACCAATTATATCAAGATCAAAGTACTTGTAGCTGAGAAGTTAGGAAGTCTGAAACAGATGAAAAAAGGGGTTGGATTGCTTGCATGAAAGGTTGTGTACTGATAAAGAAAGGACTTCAACCCTTGTCACGAACAATGGCCCTAAGATTGCATCTGAAGAACCTGACAATGTTGTCCAGAAAAGTGAACGACATCAAGCACACTACCCCTTATATAACGTAAAGTAGGCCTAAATCTTTTCTTCTGTTACTCTCAATTCTTGTCCTACTCCAGCAGCACTGAGACTTCTTGCTTACTCATTGCCAGTGGTATGAAAATATGTTCTTAATACTACATGCATTTGACCATTTTTTTGTTTCATAGGTTATTCAAAATGCTTTCACAGCTCTCCGTACTCCAAATCCAACAGCATACTCTCCGTACTCCAAATCCAACAGCATCTTTGCCTGCTTTCAGTAAAATTTAATTGCAAAGAATCATCTAAAGCCCATACAATCTAATATCTATGCTGGTATATGTAGTAAGAAGCAATGCATTGTGTCCGAGACCATCTTTGAGTTTTGTAATGCACCACAACTATAGAGTTACAACAATATACTGTAAACCATAAGACAGATGGAAACAAAACGTGTTTATAGACTTACAAATAACAGAGGGATCCTTAGATCAGATAGTTGTAAGTGTCTTTGCTCATAACCAAAAAATGAGCCATCCACAAGGCTTCTACTACGTGTAGAACTGCTTTCCTCTGAGCAATACAGGTTGGCAGATTCCACAAATATCCATCCAATGAGTACCATTGCAAAAGAGCTATAGAAAACTGCTTCATAGCTGCAGATATTGTTTTAAAAGAAATGTTATATTATATTCAAGTACCTAGACTTCTGGTGTAATAACAAAGACTTTAATGTATTAACTGCAGAAGACATCGACTTACCCAATAGAAAGCAACAGAAATGGAGGAGCAAAACCCAAGAAGATAGATGTAAGACGAGATAGAACGCTATTTGGTGAGAAAAAAGGTAGCACCATAGCAACACCTACCAAAAATACAAGTTAAAACGAACAGAACACAAAAGCTTTGAAATTTATAGCATGAACAAAAAGTGGCATAATATATTCAAATAAATTGGTGCATGTCTAATGGAGGTTGATATGTTAGGAGTCAGCAACACTGTCTGTTAGAAAAATACGAAAATGATTACAGTGGTTTCATATATAATAAGAAAATGTGAAAACAATTGTTACACAAATGGATGCATTAACCTTCCTACAAACAATTGTACAATAGGATGCTCAGGGATAGATCCATAATGGATATAAGAAAAGCATTCACGAATCACGAAGGAGCTCAAATAATTCATGTTTTGGTATGTACCAACTCCTCTGAGTTTAAAACGTCCACACAAAGTATTTAAATGTTATTAATAAGAAATTAAAATAATTAGCCCAATTAGACAGCGATAAAATCAAAAACAGTTCAGCGAACACAAAATAAAGACCAAGACCCTCAATTATGTTTTGACTAAAGTATGGTCATGTATGCATGATATACAACTTAATCATGCATGTGTAGAAATACAACTCAAAATAGCTGATTCCGAGGTCAGATTTGTATGTTCTTGCTGTATAATTACAAGAAATAAGATGTATAAACAAATCAGCTAACACAGGAATCAAAGAAACAATGTGCATATTAACTTACAAATAGCAACTCATATCTTACCAGCTACAAACCAGTTGATCAACTGGTGCAATGAGTGCAATTCTCTGTTCTGCGAACGATGTGAGGTAGATAACCACACCATTATTGAAGATATTGCAACCAAAATCACCTGATCCATAGTAACAGTTGTTACATCATTTTAAACTTATGTGTGAGAGAAATACCAATATCAGGCTATAACAAATTGCATTTTGCACCTGAACAAAAAATAGGTTAGAGGATTGAGGATCCCGTTTGTTTCCCCGAGTGAGATAGAGCCAAAAGCTGGTACTATTTGAGTTAGTCCTTCTTGAAGCCATCACAACCAGTATTATGAGAGCTCCACTTAAAACGTTGCATATATAGGGTTCATGAGACCAAACTTGCAACGAAATTACAAAAATTTGGTGATGGCTCACAGTTAAATAGGTGGTGCTCCTTAAAAACCATAATTGCAATTACATAATCCATGGTATACTTTGTATATAACAGCTTGTTCTCAATTAGATTTCTACTTGATAAAAGAAAAGGGAATGTACTAATTATGTTAGAGAAAGAAACCTACACCAAGTTATTGTTTTCTGGAATTTCAGCTGGCATCAATGTGAATACAGAAAGGAACCAGCAAGCCAGCCAAATGTATATCGCAAGTGCAGGACTAGATTGAATAAACAAGCCCACATAAGCTGAACCAAGTATCCCCAGAACCAAGAAACACCAAGTATAAATTTTCCTATCAAAGAAGCTCACGACCTGCACATAGGTATCAAATTCCATGTCAAGTTTCATGTCTTGTCTTAAAATCCTTGGTGTGTCAATGAGTGGTACATACCAAAAACTCCAATACAATCAATGCAACAACCGAATAGTTCACGAGGTTGAAAATATACTTGAAGGGCATATTAGACAATTCTCTCCAAACTGCCTTCACAAATTCGTAGTTTTGTACAATTCTTGTCCAAAGGAATATTGTCATAAATACATACGCATGGTAAAGAAGTGGGGATTTCTCTATAAGTAGTATAATGGATGACAGACCCATAATGAAATATCCACCTATGTAAACCTACAGCCAGAGGAGATATGTACGATCAAAACGTTGCAACTGTGTAACAAATGGTGGATCAGCATTTAACTAGCAGAAAAGACACTAAAATTTAGCACACCTTAATTACATTGATGCCTACACTCTATTCAGAATCAAAAATTCTGGAATGCTGTAATGGAGTTAAACAGTAATGAAGTTAAATAATAATATATTGATCACAATCCAGATTGAAGTAATTGAAAACTGATAACAGAATGGCACAATTTTAACACATTAAAAAACATATTATAAATTCATGAGCACAAGCTAGGTAAGCTAACATACTTTCATAGAGGTATTCTTAGAATGTAAGTGAGCCTTTTTCTGGAGATTTGCAGGAAGCGATGTGTAAGACTGCAGCACATGTAGGATGAGATTAACCATCCACCCAACATATCCAAGGGTAACTACTGTCATTAACATGAACCAATCATATGTTTGGAAATAATGAAGGCCAGCAAGAGTCATCCTTCTGAGCTCTTCAGAATGCTTCAAGGCAGTTTCATAGTCCCTTGCAGATATAAGATCTTCAATCTGATTGACCACTGAAGAATAGTTTGCCAGCGGCTTAAAAGGCTTGAAGTATAGTGAAGTGGATTGCTTCAGCTCTGAGGCCAATAAAGACATTTTTAGAAGTGAGAGTACATTTAAAGTTTATTATTTTTCTTGGTCTCCGTGCACGTGCAATAAAAAGCAGGGAGTTTGTTAAAATAATGAAATCCACAGCAGACAATTTTGACATTTTCACTAAACAGAAGAATTTGATGACAGAATATAGTCTAAGTATTGTTTAGTCTCAGTTTCCATCAACCATTCACATATTCAATTATTCATGCATGCCATCACAAATAGCACAATCGTGGAAGCTTTATAACTTTAGAGTAATTGAATTTAAAGCTCAATATGTAGCAATAATTTGTTACTAAAACATACCTGATTTTCGGAGAAACTGGTTAAGAATTTGTTTTTTATTGGCTAGAAATGCTTCAACTTCATCAGCCTGTATAAATACAGGAAATAAACCTTAACAACCATTGTCACGTCAAGAACAAGAGGTTCATGCATGGTATTACAGTAACTGTCTAACCTTGCTTAATTTCAAATAATGAGTAGGTAAGCTCTCACAAAATTCATCGGGCATGGCAATCCCACAAGTGTAGCCTGCAATATTAATGGAGAATTGAGAAAAGGTTTGCTCAAGAAAACTAATTGAAGAAAAACAGAAATATGTTTTACATATGGAAATTGATAGGTTACCATTAGAGAAGCTATATCAGACTGGTTGACATCAACTCTTTCAAAGCCTTCAAGGGTCCAGTCCTGTGGAGTGGGTGTATCATGCTTATGATCATCAACAAACCGAAAGTCATCGTCAGGTTTCTCTGTATAAGTCAAGAACGTTGGGCTTCTGACTCCAGCCCCCCATACTAAAAGAGGAGTATAAGTGTTTGAAGGGTGGCCGTCTCCATGGCTTCCTGTTGGTAGAATTTCCTAATTAAATTGGTATTGTAAATAAAAGCATAATATAGAGTGTTTTTCTAAAACCAGCGAAATGGAGCTACTGCAATTAATAACAGCCTAACAGGTCAATGATTTTTATCCTTATAATGCACTTGAGGCAGTCTGGCATAGCCAAAATCAGTGTATTCAAAAGAAATTAGATATCATGATTGTAGTTATCTAACTTTTTTAAATGTGTCTGCTAGGGTCTACCTGTTCTAAACAACATAAAATTAGTAGCCATTTCAGGTCGTTCATTTTTGCCATTCACGCAGTAGACTGCATAATAGCAGCAAGAAAGGTCATTCATTTTGGGACTTTGGGCAATGGGCAGGCATCAGTTGATTAGGAGATAATTGTAGGGGATATGCTAGGAGTGAATAAAGAGATATTAACAGGGAACAACACTGTTTAAATCTAATTCAATCTCAAAAATCAAATATAAATTCAAATGTTTTAAATTTGGTTATTTTACAGTTTCCTGATGGTGACCAACATATCCCGATCTCTGAAACCAAGCATAACCAAACAGTCCCTATCAACATTCTGAGTACTCGAATTCATACAGAACCTACCTCTAGAAACCATAAAAATATGAACAGCGAAATTATCTATGAAACCACTCGTTTAGATCTTACCTTTGTCACTCATTCCATAATCTGCAGTGAACACATAAGCTGTTTGGTTGTCCTTGAAGTAGCTTTCCATGAGATTGTACACATTTTCAGCTATTTGATCAACAACCTTAACATTGTTTAGATAGATGTCTGAATAGGGTATATGGGCATGACCATTGTTATCACAGCCCAGTAAGTGCAGAAATATAATCAACTTATCCTGTAGGAGTAGATGTCTCAATTTAACGTCATCGAAAGAACTGTTGAGAAGACCTTGAAACTGGTCAAATAACCAATGATCCAGAAATGATGCATCTGCAATCAAGGCCTCCAACAAAGTAAAAACATGGTTCGAAAAGAAAATAAATTGTAAATCAGATGCCCTGTATACAAACAAGAAACATTATTTAAACAATTAACTTCGGACCATCACATGCTCGAAAGCCTGAAAATTAATGACAACTGTTGTGTTTGTGAGGGGAACAATTTCGACCAAAACTAAACAAAAAAGTTTCACAGATCTATTTCAAAAATAATCTTACTGCAGGTTTGCAAGAGAACTTTTAGATTTAGTTTGAATACTCAGAGCGATAGAAGCGCACATGGTATATCACAGAGTTATGTCAATTCATCGAGAAAAGTACCATATGATTATATGATTGTCAGATACCTATGGGATAATCACTAATGGGTGTCCCAGGTGCTAATGCCAATAGTCCCATAGTGGTAATAGCAAAGGTTTCATCAAGCTAATGTTAATAGATCTGACCTGTTGCAAAGTCTTCATATTCATGAGGATAGGTGCCCCAGGTGCTGTGAGGTAGGCTACTGCAGAATTTAGGGACAATATCTGGACTTCTAAATGAGATAGTGTGTCGACTTTGATTGAATACAGAATCAAACTCAACTGGATTTGCCTTCCATCCTGCACAAATGCAATAAGCTAAGCTTGTGAACAAGCAGAAGCATTTGCTATCAGATTCAAATATGCCATAAGTTTATACTATCCCAATGTGGCCTCCACACCCCAGTAAATGAATATGGTGTTTGTTTGAGATATTATTAGTCATGTGTAGGCTGTGTCAGCTCTACTCCTCTATAACACCTTTAATGGTTACTGGCACATAGTTCAGTACATGCTATTTGGCTGCCACGTGAGTGGATTGTGAGCACAAGTACCATCAATACTAGTTCAATAGTAACACTTAAGAAAAAAAGTGCATGCCCTCATTCCAAAGTTATGAGAAGTGGCAAGGGAATCCTAGTTGGACTAAGAAATGCAATTACACATAAGCAACTGCAGCGTACTATTACAGTCAAAGTAAACTTAATGCCTTGTGAAATGTTGCACTAAATTCAAACTTGGGAAGGCAACTGCAATGTAGTACAATTGTAGGGGAACTGCGCACCTTTGGTAACAGCACTAGGGTCCTCGTAGAAGCCGGCGATGATGGACACATGGGCGGGCCTGGACTCCGTGGGCGGGCGGGCGGGCGTGGCTGACCCCCCACCGCCCCTTCTCCTGGATCACGCCGCGCAGGAACGGCGCCCTGTACCTCCCCCGCTCATCTGGCTCATAGAATTTGTCCGCCCTGAGCCCGTCCGCTGCACGCACCAAAACCCCTCGCTAAATCACATGCCCAGAATGGAAACGAGGGGGCTCGAGGAGAGGAGGGATCGGGGGGGAGAAGTGGACTCACCGACGAGAAGGATGAGGCGCTTGGCGGGCGGCGCGGAGGGACGGGGCGGCGCGGAGAGACGGGGCGGCACGGGCACCATGCCGTGCACGATGGGGGACTTGAAGTAGATGTCGAATATGCTGAGCATGTAGACTGCGTGGAGAGCGACGCCGAGCATGACCAGCCACAGCTCGCGCCGCCGAGTGGAGGCCGACAGCGAGTGCGGCCGCGGCTGCTGGCCCGGGCGGCCGGACATCGCGGGGACGCTCGCCGGCTGAGCCCTGGAGGTGGTGGATCTGGAGCGAAGAAGAGAAGGGCCAGCGCGAAGGCGTCGTTGGGCTGACAGGACCGGACACGTTGGTTTAAGATCTGATGTGCACTTACAAATGCTACGGATTTCTTTTAGTCCACGATTCCATCGAGCGGGGGCAAGGGTGAGGGCGGCGGGCGCTGCGGCGAGAAGCGAGATTAGGTTAATTGTTAATTTTATTAAAATTAGGGTGTATTTGGTCCAACTGTGTATTTTTTAAAATCTGATTCTAGCCGTGAGCCGTAAGAAAGCTAATTGAGAGTTGCGGTGAAGCTGAATCTGTTTGGCTAAAAATAACTATTAATTGTGGATTTTGTAATAAATGTGTGTTATAAAGAAAATAACGTTTGGTTGTGTGATCAGTGACATGGTGCGTAATTTTTGTGAAAAGTTGAAACGGAAATCTAAAAAATCTGGGGTTTTGGCATATTTTCATTTGCGCTAGAAAATTATGTAGATTCTAGAGAATCTGATTCTCATGTGAACCATCCGGTTCAGATTTCTGATTTTGGTAAAGAATCTGGTTGGTGCAGCTAAATTAAACGGACGCTAAGGATTGTGTTAATTATAAAATAATTAATTATATAAACATCTGTCAACATATAGATTATAGAAAAATTTTATAAGATTTAACTCTACAACTGTTGATTAAAATCGAACAGTTGGTTCGCTTGAAATTAAGCCTAATTTAGGTACATGTAATCTAGGCAGACCCCTAAAATTATGTTTGGGTGTAACTAACAATGATATTTCTTTAGTCATCGACTGTTATGTTTGGTTGTAATTAACAATGATATTTCTTTAGTCATCGACTATTATGTTTGAGTGTAATTAACAACGATATTTCTTCAGTCGGCGATCACGCAGCTCCTCTTCCGAGACAGCATCGAGGCCGCCTACCTGTTCCGTGGCGTCTCCTAAAGGCTTGTTTTGATGAATAAGAAATAGAGTGGAAAATAAACTAATTTTTATTCTAATCTCATCAATCTACTTTAAATAGAGAGTATTTAGTTGTATCTAAACAAATCCTAACGCCGACATCACCCCGAAGAACGAGACCCCGACGGACTGCTATGTCATCGTGTCTGACTTCGTGGACGTGCTGATGACCGCCGCCGACGGGAGACGGTCGCAATGCGGGCGGGTCCCCGTGGCATGGCGGCCAGGGAGATCGGGGTGGGGCTCGATCAACATCCCGCAGCCGTTCACCGTATGGTGCAGGCGGCTCACGCCGGTCGTGCGCGTCAGCCAGAACCAACTCCAACGAGCAGTCCGAGAGAGCTCAAGCGGGTGGTTATCCATCATCAGCGGCTGCCGGGAAGCTCGTCCGCCTTCCTGACACGCTGCGAGAACTGATGGGTGTCGCGGCGGGAAAGTTCGGGACGACGGTGAGGACGGTGCTCACCGTCGACGGTGCAGAAGTTGACGATGTCAGGGCGCTAAGAGATGGAGATCACTTGGGTCTTGTGTTAGTAGGATCTCGATGTACATATTTCTGTTGTAATTTGTGTATGTTAATCAAGTATTGTCATACGTAATTATTGTATAGTGATAGGTAGCGTATGTTCCATATATGTATAGACCCAATCGGGGGACTCCATTCATCACTGATTTTGTAGAAATATGATCAAAAGAGCTATCCAATGACGAAGGCTGCGTGATAAGCGCACTAGAGGCTGGGGCGCACGGCCCGGGAAGGAAGGACCTACGAGAAAGCCCATAATGAAGACGAGGCGCCCGACCCCTTTGGGTCACGCAGGCCGAAGGGGAGGGTAGACAGGCCGGGCCCGGGGCGCTGTGTGGCCCGAATAGCCCGGTCCTTTGTGCGGCCCAAGAAACGAACAAATCTCGCCACACACACAAAAAAAGCGGGAACAATCCAAAGCAGAAGCTGACCACACAAGAAAAAAAAGGACAACGTACGGCGCTCTTCAGGGGTCGTCGACAACCACGTCGACTCCTCCCTGATCTGTCGAGCGCTACGCCAGATGCCACAGCCCACACACACCGACACACGTACGCATCCGGTATATCCTATCCCGATCGAGAGGGAAAGAACTGAAGGCTTATCGGCATGTTGTGCCGACCCGAGATCTGGGAGCGGATTCTAGATGGGGGTGATCTGTGTCCACTTGTGGCGAGGAGGGCATGCACGCACACTGGCACACACATCAAATGATTAGGGCCGGCCTTTCCTTGAAGAGATACTATATATAAGTAAACAGCAGCAATGGCGCAAAGGCAACAAAAGGATGGAGACGAGCTAGAGATGATGTTGGAAGGTACAGAGCCGGCTGCCAGCCAGGTCGGCTGGCGGATGACAGGTGTGCCTGTCCGTCGCCATTCGCTTTCTGGTGCGACGTACCATCTTCCTACGTTCACCAGAAAGCCCAGAAAAAAAAAAGTTGAAGCTCGAGGAGACACTTTTCTGAATACACCATCTAGCTCCATTCAGTGCTTGTTCTTGTCATGAGCTGGTGATGATAGAGGACGGCCTGAAAGACGAACGGGGTTAACGATCGATGCATGGTGGCGAGTCCGCGTGCGAAGTGACGGGCCGGGATGGTAGCTTATTACTAACTAAGCGGGACGGGGAAGAGAAGCATGCTCCGATGCCGAATCCAAGGAGGAAAATTCAAGAGGCCGGCTCGGGTTCCTGTTTATGCATGTCACTAGCACGACGGAATGGGCACGCAGTTACATGTGGACTGGGATTGCTCAAAGCAGATTCTGTGGTCGTCATAAAACGAAATTGCCATGCATGCACGCTGGAAGAAGGCCTCGTGTTCTAGTTTGTTGGCAAACGAGAGCCGTGCCACATCAATAAGAGCTCAAGACTTCTCCGACCTGAACACTCGAAGGCAGTACGCTTCCTTTTTGTGGGTAAACCTGCGTCTCAATGATACGGTGGTCATGTTAATTAGTTCCATATATATATATATATATATATATATATATATATATATACTGAAACACGATGGAAATGAACGGCATGCATCGAGTCGTGTAAACCTTTCATCGTATGAGGTAATTTTGCATGCATATATACCACCACTTTGGAGGGTGTCTCCATATTTTTACAATTAACCACTCTAGTCAATGACATGGGGGGCTATCCCTACATGTCATTAACACAAAGTGGCCGGCGGTATAGATGAAGAGCACTACATAAAAAAAACGATGCTATGGATGGATTTGTAGGAAGTGGCAGCGCTATTCAATTCGTCAAGCGGAGACCGAGCTGCCCCGCCACGCAAAAATCCGTGGCTCGCTGCTGTTCACTACCGCCACGTCGGCGCCGGGAAACCTCGGGTCACACGCCAAGCTAGGCAATAATCCCCATCCACCGCGCCGACGTCGTCGCAGGACGGAACGAGCAGTCTCCGTCAGTCATCCCGACGAAGCCGGAGCCGGACCCGGCACCACAGCTAGCCATGGCCACTGGCAGCGCGACACGTCCATTTAGTTCTGCAACGGGACGGGACGGGACCGCTGCCGTCCCCGGCCTTCTTCACGCGGTCGTGGGCCGCCCGGCAGCCGGCGCCGGAAACGAGTTCACGTGGTTGCGCGCGGCGGACACGCCGACGGCGAGCGGGTCGTGCATAGATAGACCCACGTGAGCGCGTCGTCCCCCGCGCGGCGCCTCTCGCCCTGCCCTCCCTCTCATCAGTCCCGAGTCCTAATAATCGTCGGAATCTTCTGCGCCGAACCGCCGTGTGAGGCAGGCCGGGTGATGCCGACGGTAGACATGGGCGCAGCTAGGGCCCGTCGTCACAGGTCCTCTTCGGGAAACCATCGAGCTGCCGCTGATGAGCAATGACCGCCGAGGTATCGATCTGTTTCTGACGGGTTACGCGTACGTACGTACGCACGCATCGCTGTAGCCTAAATGCGCCGTAGGTCTCGTCCAGGACCACGCCACTTACCATTTCCGGGACTCTAACCACGATCTTCTTGATTCAGAAGCAACGAGCCAACGATGCACATGTATGTCATCCTAAGATTACTACTACTACTCCAGAGACCAACTACCAAGCCTCACCTTAATCAAGGGACTATTCCATAAACGTGACTAAAAGTGGTTCACGCTTCCGACAAGCGGTGGGCGTGAGACGGCGGCGCAAACCAAACTCTGCTCCCCCCCTTCCTTCCTTGCCTGAAACGGGGCAGATGCGCAGAGGATCCTTTACGGCAATTGCCGGAAACTCCCCCTTCACCACAACCCCGCCATGTCATCGCTTACTTGTCCGTTCCTGATACGGTGATACCAGCACGAAACGAGCGGGCGGCACCGTTTCTCCCGTCTCTGCCTGCCTCGCCTCGCCGCTTGTGATCATCTTCGTTTTGCCCTACCCAAATACAGCAAGTAAATGCGATTTGTTTGCAGAAAAGAAAAAAAAAGGGAAAAGGCTCAAGCCTTGGTGTCCAGACCAACTCCATAAATCCTGCCCTGGCATCATCCTCTCTCGGCCAAGCTCACAACACAAACAGCGAGCAGCAGCAGAGGGACAGTACCAGCGATGGTAACGACTTCCTGCCACGCCATTCGTGCATGATCTCTTGGCTAATTTCTGGTTCCGTGGGTCGCTCGTCCGTCGAATTAATTCGGTGCATGTGAACGTGGTGCAGGTCTCTGCCGGAGGAGGCCATGGTGGCGGCGGCGACAACGGCCAGGCCGTCGACTTCCGCGGCGACCCCGCGGACAAGTCCAGGACCGGCGGGTGGCTGGGCGCCGGGCTCATCCTGGGCACGGAGCTGGCGGAGCGCGTGTGCGTGATTGGCATCGCGATGAACCTGGTGACGTACCTCGTGGGCGAGCTGCACCTCTCCAACGCCAAGTCGGCCAACACCGTCACCAACTTCATGGGCACGCTCAACCTGGTCGCCCTCCTCGGCGGCTTCCTCGCCGACGCGAAGCTCGGCCGCTACCTCACCATCGCCGTCTCCGCCACCGTCGCCGCCACGGGCGTGAGCCTGCTGACGGTGGACACGACGGTGCCGGGCATGCGCCCGCCGCCGTGCGTCCGCGCGCACGAGTGCGTGCCGGCGAGCGGCGGGCAGCTGGCGCTGCTGTACGCGGCGCTGTACACGGTGGCGGCGGGCGCCGGCGGGCTCAAGGCGAACGTGTCCGGGTTCGGGTCGGACCAGTTCGACGGGCGCGACCCGCGGGAGGAGCGCGCCATGGTGTTCTTCTTCAACCGCTTCTACTTCTGCGTCAGCCTGGGGTCGCTGTTCGCGGTCACCGTGCTGGTGTACGTGCAGGACAACGTGGGCCGGGGCTGGGGGTACGGCGTGTCGGCGGTGGCCATGGTGCTCGCCGTCGCGGTGTTCGTCGCCGGCACGCCCAGGTACCGGTACCGGCGGCCCCAGGGGAGTCCGCTCACCGTGATCGGGAGGGTGCTCGCCACCGCGTGGAGGAAGCGCGGGCTGACGCTCCCCGCCGACGCCGCCGAGCTCAACGGCTTCCACGCGGCCAAGGTGGCCTACACCGATAGGCTCAGGTAATTAAAGCCGCGCGCTGCATCCGTCTCCTCTGCTTACCACATCACATGCCACTGTTGGTCTTTCTTTGCACCGCAAGCGCAAGCGTTGCGCCGCACATGCATGCATGCTATGTTAGGCCGTGCAGACTTAATTATCGTACGTCACACGATTATTTTGTCAAGTTCGTTCCGATCCAACACCTAATATTCTACTGCTAGCTAGTTGATCTGGGTTAACTCGATCGTATACTAGCTGGAAGAAGAAGTATCTTATGAACGCCCAACAAGGACAATGATAGCCGGGGCAGGCAAGGCAATGCGCTCTGTGGCACGTCGCGTCGTGTGCTGCTGCTGCTAGCCCGTACGTGCCCAGTGTGTACCGATTACATGCGTGTGGCTGGTGTGATGCCGCCGCGGCGTCCCGTGTCCTAGCTAGCTTCTCGTTTCCATCTTTTTCAGTTCACGTCGTGTTCAACCCCCCCTAGCCTAGCTAGCCACATGAACTTTCCTTGGCTGGTATGCGAACCGGTACTGATCTGGACTCGATAGGATCCGATCCGAGCGGGCTGCATGTGGAGTGTATGGGCGAGAGTTCGGCGCACGAGTCTGTTACTAGCATGCACGAACGTGCCACTTGTCTGCTCCCCTTGTTGTCAGTGTCAGCAAGGCTGAGATGGACGAGAGAAGCCGAAACCGGCAAAAGCCAGATAATCACTTGCTAACGCGACACACGCAAGGAGCAATCATGCGGGAAGGGTAATGAAACCGAGGCAGGCCAGAACTAGGACTAGCTGTTAACAAACTAGACGTGTTAGAGCTCCCAAACTGATCTCTCGGCTGATCACATAGAATCTAGCTATAGAAGCCTGATTGGATTCGACAGAGCAGCGGAAATTGATAGGCAGGGCCACTCTTTTCAGCTAAGCGTAGCGTCGTCATCATGTATGTTAGTGAGTCACGCACGCATCCAAACTGCAACAAATGTATAGGTCCCTGTCGCAAAACTAGGTTGCCAGAGTGTTTTTGGCCTGAAATGTTGAGAGCTTAGCTAGTAACATGACAAAAATGGCGCGATTGTGCGTTGTGGCATTTTTCCATGACTAGTGAGACTATATAGTGAGACGAATACCAACATCGACATATCACAATCACGAGCGTGTATAACGGTCTAATTAATCACATGATCTGTTTTATTAGGTGATAAAATTTACATTGTGCATGCAAGCAGGCACGGTACGTATTGACATGCTCTGTTTGTAACCGTGCAGGTGCTTGGACAAAGCGGCGATCGTGGAGGCCGACCTGTCCGGCGGGCTGGCAGAGAGGAAGCAGGCGGCGTCGACGGTGACGGAGGTGGAGGAGGTGAAGATGGTGGTGAAGCTGCTTCCCATCTGGTCCACGTGCATCCTCTTCTGGACGGTGTACTCCCAGATGACCACCTTCTCGGTGGAGCAGGCTACCCGCATGGACCGCCACCTCCGGCCCGGCGCCGCCTCGGGGTTCGTCATCCCGGCGGGGTCCCTCTCGGTGTTCCTCTTCATCTCCATCCTGCTCTTCACCTCCCTGAACGAGCGCCTCCTCGTGCCGATCGCCAGCCGCCTCACCGGCCGCCCGCAGGGCCTCACCTCGCTGCAGCGCGTCGGCACGGGGCTCGTCTTCGCCATCGCCGCCATGGTCGTCTCGGCGGTCGTCGAGAAGGCGCGACGCGACGCGTCGAACGGCCGCGGCGAGGCCATCAGCGCGTTCTGGCTGGTGCCGCAGTTCTTCCTGGTGGGCGCCGGCGAGGCGTTCGCGTACGTGGGGCAGCTGGAGTTCTTCATCCGCGAGGCGCCCGAGCGGATGAAGTCCATGAGCACCGGGCTCTTCCTGGTGACGCTGTCCATGGGGTTCTTCCTCAGCAGCTTCCTCGTCTTCGCCGTCAACGGCGTGACGCGAGGCACGTGGATCCGGAACAACCTTGACGCCGGGAAGCTGGACCTTTTCTACTGGATGCTGGCCGTGCTCGGGGTGGTCAATTTCGCGGTGTTCCTGGTGTTCGCCAGGCGGCACGTGTACAAGCCCAGCACCGTGGTGACCACGGTGGCGTCCGCCGCCAACGGGGAGGAGAAGGAGATGGACGATTTCATCGCGATCAAGGAGGCCGTCGAAGGAATGGACGTATAGCTAGCAAAATCGTAGGGAATGCATGCACATGCGCAAAAGCATTGAGCGATGCTCAACTAGTATATGCTGTGGTATGGTTTTGCCTTTCAGGTAGTGTACGGCGTTTTATATAAAAAAATTCTCATCTTGTCAATTTGATGTTTTGGCTTCCTTCTCTCCTGTAAATAGCAGAGGAGGATGCAAATTGAAGCGCGTTTGCACCAAGAAATGCAATTTCTTTAATCCCGCGAGCTCAAGATATTACATTGCAATATATATTGGGGCCCAAATATATATTCTGTCGTAGAAAATACCTCTTTAAATTGTTACAAAGTTTCTTCTTTGGATGAACCAAAGGTGTGTTTGATTTTTGAGAAATAAAAAATAAAAAAGGCTGTTGTCCTATCCTCAAGGTAGTCTCCCTACGCTATAAACTCTTAACTCTTATTATTAGATCGGCACTTTGGGGTGGGACCCACCACTCCAGTAGTTTTAGTAGATATCGAGTCCTAAATTAGGTTTTAGTTAGCGGATCGGATGAAGATGATGGTGGCGATGAAGATTATTTCCATAGCCCCATTCGGCTTAGGTACAGCCTAGGCCCAAAAAGAATAGGCTTGGCTCAACATGATATCAATAGTTTAAATTTTATGAACCCACATAAATCAATAATATCAGACTCACCATCAACTAATAAGATCCTGAACATACTGCCTAATTTGTACATTCTACTACAGCAACAACCAGATTGAGGTGCTTTCTTGATATCTTTGTCGTTGCCACGACAACTCTCTTAAATATCACTGAAATAATCTAATCTTTTGCGAAACTCTCATCAATTGCGCTCTGACAACAAAATGAGCTGTAAAACAAGAGAAATGGTTACATACTGGCATGTTGACAGCTGGTTTGATGTAGAAGTAGAATCATAAGTTTTACACATGGTTCTAACGTAAGTAAAATCACATACCTGTTCGGCAACCTGAACTAGTTGATCGTCGCCCTGAGGAGAATCAATCAAATTAACTTGTGGTTCAGCATTTGGATGAGGCTCTACCACCATAGGTGCACTAGGCAGGTTACTGCTCTTGTCTGGGACAGACAGAGGGGTGCTGTCAATAGACACACAATTGCGTTTCCTGCGGTTGAATGTGTATTTAATGTGCCTGGCACCTTCAATTTGCATGGAAACTCCAGAACTAGAAGATGCCTTCGCATGCTCTTCTTTGTACAGGGAGCTGCCGACTGAGGCATCAGTTTTATCTGAAGCTTGCATAGGAAGCCCAGAAGACGCCTTAAACTTTTCTTCCTTGTCCGAGGGGATAACAGTTGAATCATCAGCTTTATCAGGAGCCAAACTACAACTTACCTCCCCATTAGCTTCCTTCAAGCTCGCTGTATTATTATCTGGTGTCTTGTGTTCCAGCTGTGCCACAAGTAAGTTACCTGCATAATGTTAAAAACGTTTGGGGTTCACAGCATGATAAATGAAAATCAAAGGGTAAATAAGGTCCAGGAAAAAGGTTCTGAATGTACCATAACCCATAACTTCATTTTTGCTAGATTGAAGGAGGACTGAAGAGCTGTTTCCAGGCTCAAGTTGACCATTCTTTGCATCATCCTGATGCATCAAGTTCTTGGTAGTATGTTGCAAAGCAGGACCATTGTTCCCGGAAGCTGTACCAGAGTCATCATCTTTCATCTCAGATATCAACTTAGTATCAGACATGCTTTCCTCACTGGCTGACCTTAGCAGGGTGT
The DNA here is from genome assembly GCA_030760725.1 of Neostapfia colusana. Classification (NCBI taxonomy): domain Eukaryota; kingdom Viridiplantae; phylum Streptophyta; class Magnoliopsida; order Poales; family Poaceae; genus Neostapfia; species Neostapfia colusana. The sequence goes on along the minus strand of JASWHV010000014.1, from coordinate 82,378,358 downwards.
TACCTGACTCAGAAACACTTTTGGAATCAGAAAAATCAGCTTCTAATACCCTGATGGTCTTTGATCTTTTCCTCTTTTGCACTAGTACGTCCTTGGCTGCAAGTACATCAATCAGTTCAGCGGAGTCATCCTTCAGATCAGTTAAGGCTTCCCCACCATGTCCAGCGGATACCCTTAGAGGTGAAAGATCATGTTCAAGTGCCTGAAGTAGCAGCAAACACCCATTTCTATCAGATGTATCAGATAACTTATATTCTGCTTCCCTAATCTCACCAGAACTATCATGGTTATAACAAGGTCTGCTTCTTCTGCCTCTCTTGCGCTTGCACTTGCCCGAAAATTTTGTCTGAAGTAACTGTTCCATGATGGACATTGTGTTGCAGGGGTTCTTAGCAGCATCATTCTTTCTGACCTTTGAACGGCTATTGAGTCCAGTAGCATGCTTGCGATTTTGTTCCTGGCATGCATCTGCACCTAGGTTCCGCTGCTTAAGAGCATGAATACGCTGTGTACACCCGCTATGATACAACTTAGGTTTTTTATTTCTTTCCATAAAAGATGGCAGATCCGGACTACGATGATGTAAATTTTGAATATTTTGCACTGCTCCATTCTCCTCTGCGGTTACAGTAATAACACAAGTGTCTTCTGCAGTTTTTTTATTCTTAAACGACATACTTCCACTTTGGAGATTCATCTTTGAACAGGAGCTGGTGTTTTTATTTGAATCCATCTTTTTGCTTGTGGGAAAGCGATTTACTCTTTCCTCAGATAAGGTTTTCCTTGTCTTCTCTAATTCAGTATTTGCTACCTGCAGCTCAAATTGAAGGGTGGCTACACTATTTTGAGCACCATACAATTGTTCTTCTAGTTCCTTCATCTTAATGTGCAGCAAAAATTGCAGTTGCTCTTCTAGTTCCTTGATCTTTTCAACATGTTGCAATGATCGCAATTCTACATCTTTAATCTGCTTACATGCAAAAAACCAAAGAAGCTCCAGTCATGCATCCATTACAAATAAGACTATAGAAGAGTAATGCTAGTTAAGATTATCTATTAAAGCAAATGATAAATCAATGCATATTATTATATTGAAAGCTAAAAATTAAACTGTACAGCCATTGCTCCGCATATGGAAAATTTGAATTTTGATATGAATCAGCATAAAGAAGAGCGGGTCTGGCGCAGTGGTAGAGTCTCTTCACTTGTGTCCTAGAGGTTCTGAGTTCGAATTAACCTCCTTACAAAATAAGCAAGAGGAAGGCTGACTAGAAATTCTCTTCTCCATACCCTACAATGTGTGAGGGATTTCAGCACTGGGTACGCCCCTTTATGAATCAGCATAAAAATGTGAACTACACTACTGCTCACTGGAGCAATCATTCTATAAGACTTGCTGGTGTCACATAAAAACACTATGGAGCAGATGAACCTGATGCCAAATTTATGATAGGAGTTGATGACCCTCTAATATTTATGATCCTCCCTTGAAGAGGCTCTTATCATAGCCAAGTTTGGTGGGAAAAGTCTTCTACTAGATTGGTAAGGCCTTTATATACCAGGGGCTACCTTAGTAATTTAGGAAACATGAAAGAAACTATGAAACAGACTACGACTTGGAGCTAACCGACTAGGACTCACAGCTAGCAATCTAACAAACCAGGAAAAGAAAAGGTCTGCCATGGATATCAACACTTGAAAAAGTGCTACATGCACCAATTTGAGAATGCCAAACATTGCAATTATACCTTGTAGTTTGATTACCCCTCAACCAAACATAACCCGGAAGTTCTGCACTAGCGTTTTTTCTGTTGTCATATTCTTATGCAGTGACATATATGCGGCTGCAATATCACTGTAACATAATATGAAAATGTGCCAAATTTTCTTTCCTTATTCGCTAGGGATAAACTATTGGTTTATATGAAATCACTACTGTCAGCTGAATGCTAACAGTATGTTCTACGGCACACAGCATCAGACAGAACTAGCACATTCCTAACACAGAAAAAAACAAGCAGACAGGAAAAAACAGTATGGTCAAGAGAAATGCAATAAATCAGTCAAAGGCAAACAAGGTATCATATAAATCATGCTTCCCAGTTTCATCATAATAGCTCCTGTAACAACAGTTGCACCTCCCCTTCATCTGTTCATCGTCAGAAACGAAAGAAAAACAATCTCTGGATACCCATTCAGATACGTGAGATATCCAACAAAATCAATAGATCGATCCAGCGTACCCTTGAGACTCAGATTAAGCAGTGTGCCTATTAAGACTACAGCATGAAGAGGGAAAAACAAAGAGGAGCGCAAAAGAATTGACGGCAGTAATATTCCCAAGCTGCTTAATACCCCTTCTCCCAGATGCAGGAAGCAATGTACCAGTTATTCGACAGGCTGCAACAATGAACTGGAGGACATCCACCAACGGGGCAGTTCTAACAACAGCACTGCACAAACCAGAATGCACGAGCACGAAACCGAACCAGCTCCAGCCTCTGCATTTTTTGAGGAATGCGAGTCCCTTATCCTACAAGGCCCAAATCGCAAGGATTCGCAGGCGAACAAAATTCGAACTGGGTTTCTCGCTACCAGCATTCCGCGAGTAGAAACAAGGATTCCGGGACTGCGCCCAAAACAATCGCCCCCCGGAACCTCCCTTAAAACTCCGAACCTCGTCACCCCTCGAGTCCGAACATTTCGAGAGCATGCCAGCAGAATCCAAAAACCACCCAGGCACCAACGATTCACGAAGCACCCAAACCAATCAACGAACGAATTCAAGCAGAGCGAGAACGATTCGGACGGAGAGGGGGCCGCACCCTGGCCTCCATGACGGCCTTGAGCCGGACGAGCGCGGCGACGCCGTCCTCCTTGGCGGCCGCGGCGCGACGCTCCGCCGCCAGCACCCGCGCCGCCGACTCCTGCGCCATGTTGAGCATGACCCCCGCGTACGCCTTCCTCGTCGCCTCCAACTGCGCCAAAAAAGAAAAACCCGACCGGAGCAGTCAGACAAGGCGGCGAACGGCGGCGGGCCGGCGGCGTTCGGGTTCCGGGAGCGGAATTTCACCTGGGAGGCAGCCATTTCGGAAAAAATTTGGGGGGAGGAGGAGGAGAGGGAAGAGAGCGTTGGTTGTTGCTGGTGCTTGGTGCTGTGGGGGCGTGGCGGTTGGGCATGTGGAGGTGTGTGGAAACGGAAGGGATGCGCGGCGCGGCCCGCGCGGCGTTCGGCCTGTGGCCTGGCCTGGCCTTTTCCACTGGCTGGCTGGCTGCTGGTGGCGTCCGTTTGAGGAGCTGCCTCCTTTCCAATTTGTGGAGAGGAAGCGGAAGTCCAACTGCACTAATGTTCCTAAGAGTCTGGTATAGATGGTCAAATGGGCCAGATCAAATGGGCCGGTCTGAAGCACGGCCAAATCGGCCCGGCCCGAACCTGACCTGACAAGGAGGACACTGGGCCTGGGCCAACCTGAAGCATGACATGAGCCTTGTTTAGGCTCAGACTTAGACCCGTTGGACCGACACGACACGACCCGATTAAGGGGCAGCTCGGTTGGCCCGAGGAACGGCCCGATTGGCCCGCCGTGGGCTGAGGGCACGGTCTGACCCGACACGGTTGGGTATATAACCCGCCGCCGAGTTCACCCCCCAACCCTAACCCCAAAATGCGTCCTCTCCAATTTCTTTCCCCTGTCGACCGCCGCTAGCACACCGCACCCCATCCCCAATACGCCTTCACTCCTCCTCGGTGACTCCGTCGCACTCGACGGTCGTTGGTGCCGCTCGCTTCCTCCCATCCTTCGCACACCGCAGTCTGCTCCAGCGGCTGGCGCTCCACCGCTTCGGCTATACCGCAGTCCACTCAGCCACTTCGCCACTCGTCGGTCGCGTCACACTCCTTCCGGCTAGGAGATACAACCTTCAGGCGAGTGGAGCAGGTAAGCTCTTGGAACCGCATATTTGCTAGAAATGTTCCTGGTCTTGCTCCTGCTACGTTTGTTTCTGATATTAGTGCTACTGTTACATTGCCTACTTCTATTTCTGACTTAAATTCATATTTGGATAGTGATTATATGACTCATTTTGATGAAAATTTTAGTAAACTTAACTGATGGCAAGATCATAAAACAACATATCCTGTTTTGTAACCGTTAGCTAAAGATATAATGACTGTACCTGTCGGTACCCTGCAAACCGGGTACCCCCGCGTAGTAGGTAAAAGACAGCCTGGGCCCCGCCTCCGTGTTGAGGCGGGCCCCAGCGTAGCCACGTGCCCTTGGCCCCATGGAAAGCCTTGCGGTTGCCACGTGCGCTTGAGCTCCGGAGCCGACACGTGCCTTGGGCTCTGGTCCAAGCCTCCCCGCTAAGGTGAGGTCTGAGGCTGCCACATGTCCCCTAGCTCAGAGGCACCTCCTTGCTGAGGACATCATCGGCTGACACGTGCCCTGGGCTCCGGTCCGAGCCTCCCCGCTGAGGTGAGGTCCGGGGCTCGTGTCCCCTGGCTCGAGCCACCTCCCCGCTGAGCACAGCTCTAGTGCTGACACGTGCCCTAGGCTCCGGTCCGAGCCTCCCCGTTAAGGTGAGGTCCGGAGCTGCCACGTGTTCTCTGGCTCAGAGTCACCTCCCCGCTGAGGAAAAGCTCCGGTGCTGACACGTGCCCTAGGCTTCGGCCTGAGCCTCCCCGCTGAGGTGAGGTCCGGAGCTGCCACGTGTCCCCTGGCACCAAACCCGTCGATAAGAACTCCAAAGCCGTCACGTGTGCCCCACGATCCATCGTGGGCCGTGGATCGATGAAGTCAAGAAGGAAGTGTGCTGTCAGGCTTCGCATTCAAGGCTCGTGCCTTACCCAGAAGTATGGCATACTGCACACGCCCTCGTTCTCTGCCCGTTCGCCATCACGGTGACAAGACAGGACGGAAAGGCGTGACAGCAGTACAGTATTGCCCAACGGCACGAAGCCGCACAAGAAGGGCGAGAAGACGCGGCGACAATACGATATCTTTATCATTGCCTGAGACGTAGTCAGGGGCGCTCAGCGCGCCGGACGGCGGAACTTAACTCCCCCGTTGGCCAATCTACTCACAGGACGAAGTCCTAGATCATATATAGGGTGCACATAACTCTGGGGCCACCTACCGGCCCCAAGCCTCATTGTAACCACTCTGGCCTTGAACTATAAAATGATCGGGGTGGCCATAGTGAAGAGGGTTCACATTCCAATTTCCGCAATGCACAAGCACACACGCTCAGGCAATAGAACAAGCACTCCCGTGGACGTAGGCTATTACGCTTCGGTGACCCGAACCATGTAAATCTTGGTATTCATCCGTTCCCTCGAGCCCAGGTCGCGTAGGGCGCCAAGCCCCCTCCAAAAAAGAACCTCGTGGGTTGCTTCTGAGCAGGCCGGGAGAAGTGTCCCAGCTCCATGAGTACCTGTTTCAACTATATCCTCCTAGTCTAATTTTAGCTTCTGTGGCATATTAATTAAAGAACGCCGACAGAAATTGGCTCTTGAGCATGTGTAGATGGTGTCATTGGTGAAGTGTTGGGAGCAAGATGATGCTAGATAGCAACACAACATGATGGACAACAGCCTTGAAGAAAAGATGACAAATTTATACCTCGACGACCTATCTGAGTGACTGTGCTGTAACTGTAGTATTATATGTTTGGACTTGGACTTTAGATCACAAAGAGTTGGATTGTACTCTTTTTTTACTTCGAGGTTTCCCCTCATGTAGTTAAAATGAGATTTTACCTAAACGTTTTTAATGAGGCAGCTATTTTTGCAATTGTAACGTTAAACAGCTCTTTAAGCATTATGATATGTCATTGAGTATTTGATTTCTCTGTTCTGGGTTGTGTACTTGTGTCTGATTGTGAATTGCGATTGAGTTCTATGTTTTGTGATGTTTTATGCATACTGTTAATTGTTTCCGGGTTTGAAACATGAAAATTTGAAGTGTATACAAAAAATAAGTCATTTTGAATGTTATTTTCATCACCGGTTTTTGGCCAGTCCGGCACGAAAAGCTTTGTTTTGGGCCCGACATGACTAAAGATGCCTTAGGTCGTGCTTGGGCCTGGGCGTCGAAACGATGTGCTGGCCTGAGTGTCCTTCCGAGCCATAGCGGGCTCATCAAAAGCATGACCCATTGGCTATCTAAGTATGGGCGGTGAAGAGGACTTGTGGTCCTGCCATCCCAGGAAATCACGGAGCGTAGGTACGAGACGCGCAACCACGTTGTTTGGTTGTTGTTGAAGCTTCGGCTGCCACGCTCGCTAATAAAGCTGGCTCGTTTAATTTTTCACGTCACAACTCTGCAAGTGTGGCAGCAAATTCGTTCATCCTATATGTGGCGGCATAGACACTGTATAAATCAGTACCTAAACGTCAGCGATTGGCATGCAAAAATAAAAGATTTGTATGCCCGTGATATGAAGTATTCTAGAAGTACAATAAAGTTCTGCAAATTTTAAATAAATCTCTTACAAGTAATTAAAACATTGGCAATATTTACATGAACAATTCAGAGTTTTTCCAATGAGTTAATGTTTTGTTCAAAGGTCATCAGAAAAAAAACTCTTTTCATGTCCAAACCGTCTTTCAATAAAAAAAGACGGACCACCGGCCGACCTTAGAACGCTAAGTGCATCGCCCACACACAAAACCTTGGCTTGAATTGTTGCCAGACCATGGCATTGACGCATTGGTTCGACTATTAACCATTGTTAATACGACACCTGGAAAGCTTTATTTTTACGGATGTGTCCTATTGGGCCACAAATCCACAAGCAACGCGAAGCGCCATCTGAAGCAGGCCCACCAGGACAAGGCTCGAATCTCGACACTACTACCCTGCCATCTCGGCCGTCCACTTCGCAGGCCAACTGGAGCATTCCCACCTTCTTCCCTGCCAAGAAAAAGGGAGAGGAGGTGCGGCGAATCGCGGCGCCTTTTAAAACCCGAGGACCCCCACGGCGCCGAATTCCCCGTAAACCCCAAGCCAATCGGCGCACCGCGACGCGAGCGAGCTACCGCCCACCCCAGATCTCCTATAGCGGAAGCGAGGAGGAGGCCATGGCCGGCGGCGGGCAGGTAGCGGTGTCTTTCCTGACCAAGGTGGCGAAGGTCGCGTCGGGCCTCGGCGTGGTGGCGTCCGCGGTCTCCACATCCCTGTACACCGTGGACGGCGGGGAGCGCGCCGTCATCTTCGACCGATTTCGCGGGGTGCTCCCGGAGACGGTCGGGGAGGGCACCCACTTCCGGGTCCCCTTCCTGCAGAAGCCCTTCCTCTTCGACATCCGCACGCGCCCGCACAACTTCTCCTCCAACTCCGGCACCAAGGATCTCCAGATGGTCAGCCTCACGCTCCGCGTCCTCTCGCGCCCCGACGTCGACCGCCTCCCGGAGATCTTCACCTCCCTCGGCCTCGAGTACGACGACAAGGTGCTCCCCTCCATCGGCAACGAGGTGCTCAAGGCCGTCGTCGCGCAGTTCAACGCCGACCAGCTCCTCACCGAGCGACCCCAGGTCTCGGCGCTCGTCGCCGACTCGCTCAGGCGCCGCGCGCGCGAGTTCAACATCGTCCTCGAGGACGTCGCCATCACCCACCTCGCCTACGGCTCGGAGTTCGCGCAGGCTGTCGAGAAGAAGCAGGTCGCGCAGCAGGAGGCCGAGCGCTCCAAGTTCCTCGTCGCCCGCGCCGAGCAGGAGAGGCGCGCCGCCATCGTCCGCGCTGAGGGAGAGAGCGAGGCCGCGCGCCTCATCTCCGATGCCACCACCGCCGCCGGCAACGGCCTGATCGAGCTCAGGAGGATCGAGGCAGCCAAGGAGATCGCCGGCGTGCTGGCGCGCTCGCCCAACATCTCCTACATCCCCGCCGGGAACCAGGGCCAGATGCTGCTCGGGCTCAACGCCGCCGCCCGGTGAACGAAATGATTGTCTATTTTACTACCCGTTTTAGTCCATTGAACTGCTTTTGTAACTTCACGTGCATCAACATGGTTATGGTTTTGTGATACCAGTAGAGGCTGTTATGATGGTATGGAGCATGCTTCTCGTAATGTTTCACGGATAGAGGGTATATTGAACAAGTACTTCGTTCTGTTGGCAAATAATGCTCTGTTTTTAGACTACGATAGCTCTTAGATTTGTGGTTCTGAACTTTCACTGTGTCGGTACTCTGCTTAGAAGCATTTTTGTTTCTTAAGATCCCACATTGCCTTATGACGTTGTGATTCACAAGTGGTGAACGGTGGTGGATTTACATAGTACTGCATGATGTCAATTTACACTTCTATGTATGTTTAGGTTAAGCATATTGTCCTATGTGCTACGCATCATCCTTCAGAATACAATACTCTGTTTGTTTTTGAATACAAGCGCAACTCTGTTTCTGGAGACTGGAAGCATATAGTAGGGTAGCAATTAGAAACCATATGCATTTTTGTTAGTGAAGAATGTTTGGGGCTATCAATCAATTCATGTTTACTGCTGCTCAGTTTAATCTTTATTTTGTTGTTGATTTCCTGGTTAGAATTAATGTATAACTGTATTAAACAAAAAGGTCCAAAGGACCCTGGTCCCTCTACAATTGTTGTAGGCCCATTCTGGTAAGTTTGTCCATTCATACTGAAATGTTAATGCTTATTCAGGTGAAGTATGGATGAAAAATTGATAATGTAACACTAGATTTTAGCTCCAGAAATGTGGTTTAGATGTATCTGTGAAGGCACATGGTACTAGAATCCATCTTTGCTCTTGCTAAACACCATAATTTTAGCTGATTGTTACATTTGGTCTTGACTAATTGGATGTTGTTACCATAGTATGGTGATCATGAAGTCCCACTTGTGGAGGATCGAACATTTGATTGATACTGTTGCAAAAAATTTTCTATATCCATGCTGATGAAGGTCAACACTTTGTTTTTTAGGGTCCAATATCAGGTATTTGGTTCTGAATGTGATGAGTAAATTTCAGAAACCTACAACTATTTGTACTATTGTAACACAGCTACAACTTTGTAAGCCTATTTCATAAAACTACAGCTATTTTGACCCTTGGTAACAAGAAACTATAGCTTTTTTGGCACATGTGTGGATGACACGTGCGATCAGGCCATGTAGCAGTTGTGTGATTGACATGTGGGTCTATGTCACAAAAGTTGTGGGTTATTGATACTTAGGGATGAAATAGTTATAGTTTTGTGAATGGAGAACAAAAGTTGTAGTTTTATGTTGCAAGAGTACGAATAGTTGTAGATTTTTGAAACCTGCTCGATTTTGTTAAATGTCTGCTCTATATGTGGGTTAATAATGAATGATGTCATTGTTACTCATTGCGTTGTTGATGTGTTGGTCCTTCGAAGTTGGTCATGAATCTGATTGCACTTTCTGTCTTTGCTTATACTATGGAATTGTTATTGAATGTCATGTTCCAAGTGTAGAGTGTGGTGCCTTTGTGTGTTGAGCTCTATTGCGCCCCACATCTTATGTCAGTAAATCTGTATTGTGACTTTCATTTTTCTTTGGTGTTGATAGTTCATTTTATTGTCTGTAGCCAGTGCTCCGCATGAAATCTTGTTGATCAGCTACTGAGGACTAAAGCTAGTTCATGTTACTTATTTTGCTTCCGTAATCCTTGTTATGCAGAACATAGCATGACAGGTTAGTTTGAGCCCTGATAACATAGACATTGTGGTGATGAGAATATTGATTCGTTTGAGCCCTAATAACATAATATTCAATATATTTGATGTGATTTTTGTGTTTGCAATGTAATTGTTGATGAGATGGCCTCTTGTTTAGAGTCGGTGTTTTCACCAATTTCCAAGTGTTGGTATATTGCCCTGGTTTGCTCTGTGTTCATGTTGTCATGCATGGAGATCTGGTGGTAGCTGATGCTATTGCCATTGCCGATGTTGTGTTGGCCGGCTTCAAGTTTCTTGAATATGAACGGTGTTTTCAATTCCCCCCTCTTTCTGTAAGAATGACAAATTTTCATAGTTTTTGTGCTGATCACACGGGCTTTTATTGCGGCTCTTTCTTGGAATGTTCGATACTTCTTTAATGAACAGATTACACGTATGCTCTCTGTTGTGGGATGGGTTTGTCAAATCTTTTAGCGCCCCTCTACTTGAATTCTGATGAGTACCGAAGTCAGGAGTATATTTTGGTTTTAGAATCTGGTTAGGCCAGTCACCAGTGCCATCTTATTAACTCTGAACTTCGTAGCTGGGGTCCGATGCTCAAGATCGTGTGCATGTGTGCGAGATTGAGGGAGGTTGAGGTTTAACTATAGCTGTTGTGGTGATAGGATATTCTCACCTCTTTTATCGAGTTCATCATCTAACAACCATTCCCAGCGCCATGCAACCTGTATTATCTCTTACCTTGTAGTGGTCTATCGAAAAAATGCCTCGACATTTTTATAGTTGATGCGTTTTAAACGAAGTACACTGCTCAATTGAACTCACTGTTCCTTGAGTTCGAGTCTGAATCAATACTGCAAACCATCTACGATCCTCTTATTTGGATAACCACTATTAATTTGGACGTGATCAATCGTTCGTCGTGATACTAATATTTAAATTTGGATCCAGTCACGATACAAATATTTATATGAAGCCCCTAAATGGATCCAAATTCTTGCACAGATACCCCTCGTTTGGACAGGCGGGCTCCCCTCTCCCTTCCCAATCGGTTTCTCCTCCGGAACGCCCGCCGCCGCCCTCCCCATCTCAATCGCCCTATCAAGCCCTAACACGCCATCCTGCCACTCTGTTCTCGCCGAAGCAGGGACCTGGTTGAGCTCGAAAGCTCACGACGTAAACAGCGCAGAAGGAGCTTGGGCTGAGCGCTTCCTCGATCGTATCAAGACAACGACACCTGAAGCACCACAACAGTTCTCAAGACCAACGGTAGCTCAGACAGAAGCGCATCGACGCTCTCCAACCGCCACAGACGGATCATATCGAACGGAGGAAGACGAACCGGGTACAGACGTGAATCGTTTCGATCACACTCACACAGTCAGAACGGAGCGCAAGTGTCCAACCCGGGCTCTTTTATCCATTTAGGAATTCTATGTCTTATCAGGCTGTTCAGTGCCATGCATGGTCACAGATAGACCTAGCATTTACGTTTCCTGAACGGTAAGCAGGTTTACATGTGATTTGTCACGGATGCAATGACATCCAGGTGGACTGGGCGGAGTTCCACAGGTCGAGGCGTCGGACCTCTCGCGAGTCGATGCGATGCGGTGGCGTGCTGGGTTCACACTCCACGGAGCAGATGGGGTTTCAAACTCGAATGCCCAGTACAAGGTCGCGGACATTTCGGACGTGCTAACGCGCGGCCACGCCGCGCCTGTTTCTGTTTGCTCCCGCACCGTGACAACTCGACGGAGCAGCAAGCAGCTGCAGCTCGACCATGGCGCAGGCTGCCAGTCTGCCACTTGCAAGCAAAGCAAGGCTAGCAGAGGCAGAGCAGTGTCACAGCGTGCAGCGCCGTGCGGTCAACAGTCAACACAGCTGCATTGCCAGCAAGAGCCATGGTCCCACCTCGGTCGCCGTCCGCACAGCTATAGAGAGAGAGAGAGCTAAGAGGATGGGAGCTGGGGCCCAGGTCCCCCGTTGATCCGCGCGTCCCGAAACCAAACAAGCCCCGTCGCTTCGCGTCAGGTGCGGCGACTGTGCTTTGACCACGACGGGACCGGCCCATTCGACTCCCCCCTGCCTGCCTGCCTGCCTGCCCCTGCAGCAGCGCCGCGTGAGAGCTTAGCTATGCTCGCCGGCCGCCGCCGTCGCGGGTGAGGTGGACCGAGCCTACCGACGCCCCGCCCGCCGCAGCGATGGATCCGGCATCGGAGGAGCTCGAGCGCCGCAGCCGCTACCTCAGCTCGCTCATCCGCCGCACCAAGCTCAGCGCCGCTCCCGCTACTACTCTTCTCCCGCCGGTGCCCGAGCCCGAGCCCAAGGCTGCGCCGAACCCGGAGCCCACCAGAGGCCGGGTCGGGAAGCCCGTGGAGGCCGAGGCAGCATCGGCCGCGGAGAAGGAGAAGCGGGAGGTCAAGGAGGAGCCTGCGGTGGTGGTGGTGAGGGAGGAGCGGGTGGTGGTGGTAGGTGCGGAGAAGGAGAAGAGGGAGGTGAAACGTGGCGGGGGCGGCAGGGGGAAGGACGACGAGCCCAAGAAGGTGTCGGTGCGGGTGCGGGCCGCCGACATGCCCCTGCCCCTGCAGCGCCGGGCGATCCGGCTTGCCTACGAGGCCATCGCCGCCATGCCGCGGCTCGACAGCAAACGGCTCGCCCTCGCGCTCAAGAAGGTATGCGCGATGTCTGGCATCAATCTCTAGGTAGTTTGCCTCTTGGGCACACAGTAGAATGCGATGGAAGGATTTGTTTGTACCAGTGTCGAGCGCACGGAGGTCATCTATCGTGGACCTGGCACAGCAAATGCGACCGTGAGGGTGCCACGATGACGATGTGGATTTGGACTTAACCTGAGCAGGGTGTTTGGAATATCGTGCCTGCAGAAGAAAGAATGAGGCTAGTCACAATTCATTACTGGCCTTGTTACGAGGGGTCAAAATTGAAGACCCAGTTTTGGTCCTCAGGTTGTCTGTTTCCACTGATATGAAAAATTCCCAGAGTAGCTTGTCTGAAAATGGCGCTATGCAACATGGTTTAGATGGTCAACTAGACTCACAACCAAAACTAGGAGGCATATATTTAGTGCGCATGTTTAGTGCAACAAGAGTCTACATTGTTTCAGTAGCTATCTCCATCCTCGCCTTGTAAAGGCTCTTAACACATGACTGGGTTCATTCATTCAGCTAGACTAGTAGAAGGAAAATGATAGAACATGCTAGTCATGAAATTGTTGGAAAAAACAAGCGTAAGTTTTTGTCTGTGTACAATAATGTGTTTATCTTAGATGACTTTAGGACTAGCCGTACTGGTAATCTCATGTATCGATTTGTTGCCAAACAATTGGGGGCTTCATCTCACCATTTTGTGCAATCCTATGTTCCTTGTATGTAGCATTATTTTTGTTGGGTATCAGTGATATGTTGGCATTGGGCATCCCTGAAAAGCTCATTCCTTAAATCAAGATATACTGGCCTGTACTCGGAGTTGTCCAAGTGACACCTTGCAACACCAATATTTTCCCTTTGAATGTTCTCCCGATATGGCGACACAGAATATAAGTAAAAATGTTTGAATCTTCTGTACGTGTAGCTGTATGTATTGCTTCCATAATGTGTTCAGCACCCATAACCTTTCCCTGACTATTAGTTTTGTAACCCCCTAAATCAACTGAAAACAATATGGGTCCTATTGTTCATTTCTACCAGTCTGTTTGTTATTTCTGGCTGTTGTTTACCGAGCCTCATGTGTTAGTAGTTGCTTAACCCAGTCTCTTGGATGAAAATTTCTACATAACCATGTTGTTGATCGTTGGCTTTTGGTTTCACGTTGCAGGAATTTGATACAGCATATGGTCCTGCTTGGCATTGCATTGTTGGGACGAGCTTTGGTTCCTTTGTCACCCACTCTTTGGGAGGTTTTCTATACTTCTCTGTTGACAAGGTCTATATTCTTCTCTTCAGAACCGCTGTTGAGCCATTGGTCCATCCACAACGAGACCCTTAATCAGCCTACTAGCTAGTGTATTCTGTGTTTGACTGCAGAAGGTTAAGGAGAGTAGAATGATCATATCTCTCCATGCAAATATGTAGAACCAATCTGCTGTAGTTAGCTTCTATGTACTACGCACTAATCTTTCATGTAAACCTTTCAGCTTTGCGAAGCTGTTACCTGACTCAGTTCTTCAGCGCGAGGCAAATTAGCTTTCGCTTCCTGTTGTGTCATGTTCTTCGGTTTGCTCTGGAATCAATATGATGTCTGATCTTTTAACCTGTGATGACGAACCTCAAAGATCTGGGATTCCATCATCTTTTGGCTGTTGAACTAGATGATGCATCAGATAAATATAGCTCTTTTGATGGATGCCTCCCTCCTATTTCAGTCAGCTGCTTGATCGGTTTTTTCAGATTCTGCATGTTTGGAACGGAATCATATGTTCAGGGACTTGTGGACTGATGTATGGAACCTCAAATTATCTTCTGATTTTGACATCTGCACGGCAAGAATCATAAAGCTTTTCTTACATCTTATCTGCTTAGGAATCATGAGGCTGATCGATGGAGAAAATATTTGGAAGTTTCATCTTATCTGTTCTTACATCCTAGTCGTGTTCACTTAATATCAACAAGCAAGCACTTAACGCATTTCCTAGCTATCACTGTTACACATAGAGAAAATGATGCCAGTATTAACTACCTGAACTATCAAAAGCGTCATATCATCCAATACTACCTGCCTAAAACACAGCCACAACCGGCACCATTCCGGCCGAAATCAGCAACGCGATCCCAAGCCAGACGCTGCTCCTGGACCCGTCGCGGCTCGACGCCGAGCCGTACCGGTGCAGCTGACGTGCTGGCGGCGGCGGCGCCTCGACGACTGCACGCGACCATTCAATTCACGTGTCAAGTGCGATAATGGATGGACGGGATCGGGCGCGTGGGGTGGCTATAACAGCTCACCTGGTTCGTGGTCGGCTCCGGCGCGGCAGCCGAGGGGCAGGACGCAGCGGGCGGGGAGCCTGAACGTCTCGTCCGTGGTGACGTTGAAGGTGGCGAGCAGCTCCGGGTCGGCGAGCAGGCGGCACATGCACGTCATCTCGCGGGCGGCCGCGGCGCGGTGCATGGCCGTGCAGCACGTGTTGGATGGGTGCTTATTGGCGGCGACCTTGAGGTACGCCGTGCACGGCAGCAGCTCCTCCAGGCAAGGGAACAGGTGCTCCGACGGCAGGCCGTCCGGGGCGCCGGCCGCGCCTGTCGCTGCGGCCGCCGGGCCACAGGAGACGGAGACGACGACGACGACGACGACGACGAGCTGGAGGAGCCCGGCGTGGCGCGCGCGGCGGCGCATCGTCGTTGGCGCAGTCGTCTTCGGAACGATCGAACGGTGCGAGGTTCGGGGAGCTGGATCTGCTCGGTGCGCTTGACCTGGTAAGCCAAGACGACGCGCGCTGCTCGCACTGTGATCGCATGCACATGCAAATGTAACTGATTCTTCTGAGGACTCAGAAAAGTTTGAGGAGTTTAATGTGTTTTGACGAAATTACATATCCACCGTCTAGTAGAATTTTTAGCTTTCTCCATCTGCAGATTCACCCTTGGGAGCCTCCTTGATTTTTTCGGCGGCGTCCTCCTATAGACAAGAAAATGGAATTTGAATGTTTAGGATGAATCCAGAAAAAAGATAGGAAGCGGCTGAGAATATGCTAGGACCAGGAAAATACCAAGATGTCAGAAGTCCACAAGGTCAAGTTATCACGCAGAAGCTGCATGATCAAAGTGCTGTCCTTGTAAGATTTCTCGCTCAGGGTATCTAGCTCTGAGATGGCCTCATCAAAAGCCTGCCAGAAGCAAAGCATATTAAAACACCAATATATAGCTCTACTACATGGGAAAGGACCAAGCCATTGAGGTCTCAAAAGATGAACAAGAAAGAATGGTCCAGTCAATGTCAATGGTGAATCCCAGCTGCACCAAGATTAACTCCAACAAAATAAATGCACCACATAGCCCACATCAGTTCGTAAGTGTTGCAAGAGAATAGCAGACAGTGCATATGGTTGATTTAGAACACAAACCTGCTTGGCGAGATTGCAAGCACGGTCAGGAGAGTTGAGGATCTCATAATAAAACACTGAGAAGTTGAGCGCCAGCCCGAGCCTAATGGGAGTGGTGAGTGGGGGCCAACTCTGCTAGTGCTATATCCTGATAGATGTAGCAAAAAAGAATAAAAAACACACTGTGGTAAATGGTAAATGACATATAAAAAAGATTAATGACCAGCCAATAAAAGGCATAGTGTTATGATTGATAAAGACAGGAAAATCACCTGAGCAGCTTTGTATGCCACCATGGTGTTCTCAGCAGCATCCTTCCTCTGAGATCCAGTCTTAAACTCTGCAAGGTACCTGTGACACCATGGATTCAATTAAACAATTTAACAGTGCAACAAAATAGAATTTACATATTTAAATGTCAATTGTAATATTTAACAGTCACCTTGCATCTTGAGGTAAAAGACCTTGGACTCTGGAGCAGTAGATGAGGGGACAAGGTGGGAATCAAGGAGCTTGAGGATCCCATCACATATCTTGGTTAGCCCAGTCTCTATCTTACTGCGGTAGTCCTTGATAAGAGTGACCTCATTGCCATGACCCTATTCTTTCTGTTCAATAGAGGATATGATACGCCATGAGGCACGCCTGGCTCCAATGACATTCTTGTAAGCAACTGATAGAAGGTTGCGCTCCTCAACCGAGAGCTTCTCTGAATCAACTGCCTTTGTCATCTTCTCCATGAACTCAACCATCTCTTCATACCTCTCAGCCTGCTCTGCAAGCTTAGCCATGTAAACGGTTTCCTCACGGGAAAGCTCAGCAGGCTGCGACATCTTCACTGTTTGTGGCTCCTGACAGTCCACCAAAGATCAAACTGAGGATTTGAGTAAATACTTCTGTGAGTTTGATGCTGCTTATGGAGCAAAGCAAAAGTGAGAGGCAACCCATACACTATCTGAAAAAGGTCAGCTGAGAACAAGCAGAACAGGAACATTTGCACTGGAGTATCACATTTTACAATAAAATAGGATAAAAAATTTGGGAAGGGAAAATCTGAGCCATCTTCAGAAACAAAACTTTGTAGTGCAACAAGTCAGATAAAAGTTAAATCCACAGAAGCACAAGATGGATTCAACTGAAATGACCATACACGAGTCCAGACACGTGTCACACATGACAACATTTCTAAATTTGAATTTACACAGCAGTTGCATCACATCTGCAGACCCCTTAATGAGATTAACAACATTGTGAGAAATGTAGCACTAAACTGAAATCCAGTTGCAACAACCGATACTTCATGCCATTCATCACATTCTTGCGCTCAAACAGGCCTTTTCCTTTGCATGAAATTTAAAATAGTCTTTCAAGCTAAAGAAAGGCTGGCCCCAGTATGCCAATCCATGGAGCATTGACAAATCCAGTGGCAAGACAGCAAACTGGGCAAAAAGCTGCTCTCTTCATGCATGTTTGCCCCTTTTATCTCAGCTAGATTCTTTACCCATCAATACATAAGCGCTTATCCACAATCTTCAGCTGACACTAGTCTAAGTGGTTATCAACCTTATCAATAGCTCTGCTATCTCCGCATCAGCACCCATTTAGCATCTCCAGTCAGCCCATAAATATCGCTAATTAGGTCTCCAAGCTACAGCGCAATTTCATGGGCTGCTTGTGATGATGCTGTTTGGGAGATGGGTTGGATATTTTCAACAAGCCTGATCACACGCACTTGCCACCTCCACTCTTGTCATTATCTTTATCTTTCTTCCTCGGAGCAGGCGGGGCACTAGGCATGTTCTGGAAGAAGGAAGTCGAGAGCAGCGACAGGGAGACCTGGACCTGGTCCCGGGCTATCCTCACTGGGACCTGCCGCCTCCGGGCGCCACGGCGCTGTTGCTGGAGCGGGCGGATGTAGTGCTCGTGCAAGCGGCGGAAGCCGCCGAGCGAGAGCACGACCCTGCGGAGCATCTGCTCGGAGGAGCCGAGGCTGGCCCACTCCCGCACGCACGCCGCCTCCCACAGGCGCTCGTCCCGCGCGAGCTGCCGCCACGCCCGGCTCACGCACGCCGCGGACGCCAGCGTCCGCGCCTCCGCCCGCATCAGCACCTCGAACACGAGGTCCTCACCGAGATCCGGCGCCCTCGCTTGCAACTCCCCGGCCGGCGGCAGAGCCCGGGGGGACGAGGACGAGCGCTCCCCCGCGCCGCTCGAGCTGGCGGACGGCTCCTCCGTCCGCTGCTTCTTACTCGGCTCGCTGGACTCCCCGCCGACCGTGCCAGCGGCGGTCGGAGCCCGGGGATCCTCGCCGCCGTCCAAGGAATCGGAGCGGCACTTCATGGCGAGAGGCTGGAGCAGAGGCGAACCTGCAGGAAGCAGAGCAGCTTATCTATCTACACCTCAAATTTCGACCCCGGTCTCCCGCCAAACCCCGCCCACGACCGCGACCCAGCACGGACACGGCTTGGGGAGAGCTCGAAACACCAGATCTGACTCGATTGCACAATGCTTTTGCGTTGCAGTTGCACTAGGAACTAGGAACCTGGCAATTGCACTGTGTGTCGGCCAAAATTCGTGTTGGATCGCGAAAACTTTGGAGAAACTGGAGAGTAATTTGTCGGGGGCAGAGCAACTTTTACCTGTGCGCCGGCGACCGGGTACTTTCCTCTTCGGATCGAGCGGGGGGGGGGGGGGATGTTCCTCGCTCTGTTTCTAGCTCGCGCCGCGGAGGCGCAGGGGAATATAAAACGAAGGTGGCCATCATCATCGAATGGGTCCCACATGTCACAGTTATAACAGGATGAAGGGTTGAAGGGTGGGGCCCCGGCAGGACATCACGGATGTCAGTGAGGTACTGGAACACTTTCCCACGAAGAGAAGACCTAGACCGCGGGTGCTGCCGACAGGCAGGCCCACGTGGTCGAGACGGCGTCGAGCAGCAGGTGGTGGGCCCTTGGGTCAGGGAGGCTGGGCGGGCACGGCACATGCCGACTGCGCCGTGCCCACGATGGCTGCCGGCCCGGCTGCTCTCATGCTGTTGCATCAGGCTACAGGCCTCCTGCTCGAGTTGTGGTGTAGCCTGTATTGTTCCGTGCCCGGGTTGAATTAAGGCCCGTATCGTTCTTCGGTCCGGATTCAGTCGGCCCGAGCTCCGATCCCACGTCCTTCGTCCTCTCACCGACTGTAAAATTCAGTTCGTGGAGAGTTTTTGTTTAGTTCAGTGAGCTTCGTTTCTCGAAGACTAGCAGATTCCACATCCCGTGTTCCTCAAGTCCACAAGGACTCGGCTGTCCCGTTTCAACCACCAGCTCTATGCAGTATGCACCCCCTCGTTGAATGGCATGGCAGGTTGCGCATCTGCCTCGTAGGCATAATAACATTCCGTTCCGTCACCACTATACTACGAATATGTTCCTGCCAAGCACCATGACACAACAGAAAACCGCCAAGAATCATCGCGAAGAACAGGCCCAATGTCTCCCGAGCTGTTTCCACCTGAGGACTAGGTCCGAGCTCTGTTGTCCTGAACACAATGAAATGTGTTTCTTGTTAGAAGAAATAGCCAATTTACTGATTAATTCCGGAAAACTACGACTTCAAACAGCGAGAAGCACCAGCAAACGAGAAGTCAAATTAGGCGTATCGATCTGAAACTGTAGAATTCGCTGCAAACGTTGATCTCACGACAGTCGGTCGGTGTAGACGTTGGTGGCGACGCTGGGCTGCAGCGCCCGATCTCATCGGGTAGGCGCCCCGTGATGAAGAACGTGAGCAGTCGCGCGGAGCGCTTTTCAAAAACCTTATTCGCCCTCTCCCGGTGCAGGATCGCAAGGGCGAGCGGTTTCGGAGACATGCTCTCCCGATCGTCGGTGCAATGCCGGCGCTCGGGATGGAGTAGACAATGGCGGCGCAAGAAACTCAGAAATGGGAAGATTTGTTTCGGTTGTGTTTTCCTCTGTCGCGCACGCCATAATATATAGAGTCCTACTACTATAACAGGTTTCATCTGAGACAATTCCAAACGTATTATCACAAGCGAAAACTCAAATCGCCTGTGAAAAAGTTTATCACAGGCGATCTTAACCTTCATGAATCCGCTTGTGAAGACTTTTTACCACAGACGATTTTTGTAGTAGTGTCCGGTCCGATCTCTAACTGACTCAGTCCAAAAAGCCCAACCGATTTTTTCTGCGGCAAAAATAAAAGTTAGGCTCGGCTCGAGGCTCAAATCCACACGAACACACGCGCGTGTGCGAGGCGAGCGAGCAGGAGCTCGTGTGGGTTACCTCTCTCCTCTCTTCTTACCTCCTCGCATAGAAGTGGAAGAATAACTTCCCTTGTGTGTAGGAGTTGCTTCTCTCAAATTTCCCATGTGGTACTAAACCACTAGCAGCATCCTTTCTTACACTAATGGGTTCTTGATATTTACTTGAAATTATTATTATTTTCTGCATGGGCTTAGGCCAAAATTCCAACTTTCTATTGGGGTTTATGGTAATCCAACTAGACTCGAATTTCAACCTTTTGTTTTAGTTTTATCCGTCGATGAGTATGACATGGCTTGGCTTCAAAAGTCGAGGAGAGAAATATGAGGCGGTCATGTGTGGGGGTAGTAGTAGCACTGCAGCACGGATTTCTCATGTGCAACCGTGCAGGACAGAGAGTTCGGCAGCGAAGACAGTTTGCGCCGCCGCGGCACAGCTGGATTCAACTCGCCACACGAGACTCTCGACAACTCCGTCCCCTCTCAGCTCAGCTGGCTCCTCCCAGCTCGCTTGCTCGCCTGATGCCTTCCTGGCCTTCTAGAACCGTCGCCCCAGGCCAACGCCCGCACTGTCGAGCGAGCCCATCGCCGGTCGCGCTCCGCCCCAACAGGGAAACCCAAGGTCCAGGCTCCCCATTCGTCGCGGCGCCCCCAAACCCCACACCAACCCTGCCGCTTCCGCCTCCCCGGAATTCCGCGCGCCGTCGCCGTCACTTCGTCTGGACCTCGTGCGGTTACTCCTACTACCTCCTCCCCAGTCTCCACGCCGCTAATTAATCGCTCCGCTTCTCGCTAATCCGTGAAAAGCCCCTGTCCTCTCCCGTACCGCCCCATCCCTTTCCTTAATCGCCGATCGCCGCCATGTCCTCTTCCTCCTCCTCCTCCACGTCCTCGTGCGGCGAGGCCGGGAACCCTAGCCCCCCGGCGGCGGGCACGGCTGGGGCGGCGGGCGCCACGTCGGCGGCAGCGGCGTGGCCGAGGCGGCGCTGCCGGGACGTCTTCTGGCTGGTGGTCTTCCTCCTCCACCTGCTCGTCTTCGGCGCCGCGCTCGCGCTCTTCGGCCTCAACCGCTACCGCCAGGCCGACCGCTTCAACATCGGCCGCTTCAACAACCAGACCGCGCTGCCGTGGGGCGCCTCCGCGGGCTCCCCCGAGGCGGCCCCCGCGCCGCCGCCGCCCTCGGTCTACCGCGCCGAGGACCCCTCGGCGCCGGCGTCCGAGCTCACGGAGACGTACTGGAAGTACTACGGCGCCGCGGGGGCCGTGGGGGCGGCCCTCGCGTGGGCCTGGCTGGCCGCCGCCGCCGCGAGGAAGGACGGCGGCAAGGTGCTCATGCGGACTGCCGTGCACAGCCTCACGGCGTACCTCGCCGTCGTTAGCGTGCTATGCTTCTGGGGGAAGCATTTCTTATGGGGCGTCGCGCTTGCCGTCGGTGCTGGCCTCCACTTCCTCTACGTCATGTCTGTGCTCGACAGGTACAGCTCACAACAACCGTACTCTCAGAAATTTCAGTCTCCATATTATTCAATTTGAAGCAAAAATGGACTCTGGTGAATGAGGATGTGATGCTGACATGGCGAGGGAAGTGAATTTCTGGCAATCAAATGCAAAACAGAAGAACTTGTACTGCAGATTTAGGTCATCAACTTTTTATATGTCACTTTGAACAATAGCGGCTGCTCCTCCAAAAGCATTGATCTAGTTAGGAGGTTGATGTACGTCTTTTTCAATGCCCCTTTCCAACAGCTGTCTGCATATGCTGGCATACGTGTACCCATGCCGTAGTGGGCCTGTCACGCACACTTTACTGTTTTTCTTTGTTGATATGTTCTGTTGCTCTTGTTTATTGCACTGAATAGTGCACAATTTAAGCATTAGTTTGTGTTCCTTTACATATTGGGATCACACATTTTGGATATCCACTTCAGTGTTCTTCCAAGATTAGTTTTACTGTAATTGCTTGAAGGGGATGCTAGTTTTTTTATGAGCAGGGGGAGTAATAATTGCATTATGATAATAAAGCTGTTAGCCCTTTGTATTATGGTTTAGCGTACTAGTGTTCATTGTGCTGTGTATTAGTGATATGTAGTCAATAGGCTCCTGTTCCTTATGTTTTTTTTTGTATTGACACCTTTTAAAACGTTGCTCTGTGATATCAGCAACCTGCTTGTGTAGCGTATTAGTGCTATATAATCAATAGCATGCTGTTCCTCGCACCTTCTAGTACTGATATCTTTTTAAAACACTGCTCTGTGGTATGAGGCTACTTATTAATACCTGATTTGCTGTCAAAAGAAATGGAGAGTTCAAGTGTAAGATTTCCAGTTAAATAGTGTGTTTATCACCGACAGCGCTTACATGCATGAAGTGGAGCTATGTCATGCAGTAGCAGCTATGTCATGCAGTTAAATAGTGTGTAAGATTTCTATGTTGTCTTAAATCTTTTCATCGTTTCCTTGGATATGCATGTTTGGCCCACCTATATAGGGCACCAAGATTCTTTGTGTTGTTAAAAAATAATCAAAATAAGTTTTCTCTTTTTCCCTTTTTTTTCTGCCAGCAGAACCTCCACCCGAACTACATCACAACTCCTGGCTGCCGAAATATTCCACCTATATTCTCTTGCAAGGACACATGACAAAGCATATCATCTTGGACCCCAAAACTACTTCTTTCGTTCCTTTAGTCTTTGGCTGCTATCCATCTAGCTTCTCAATTTTGTTTAATATTGCCTCTCAAAGTCTAGTTGTGCAATGACTCACTGATCA
Organism: Neostapfia colusana; assembly: GCA_030760725.1. NCBI lineage: Eukaryota > Viridiplantae > Streptophyta > Magnoliopsida > Poales > Poaceae > Neostapfia > Neostapfia colusana. Next base: position 82,355,618 of record JASWHV010000014.1, on the reverse strand, counting down.
TGCCTTTCTTTAATAAGCTTGGGACTCGGGCCATATTTTATGGATTTTTGGGTCTTCAATCATGTACTGAACTCTGCTGAGAATAATAGTACCTTTATACCTATATTAGCAATTCATTTATTGCAGAGTTGCATATTTCTTTAATATTTTCATAGCAGTTACTGGTTTGATTTTTGCTAGGTTTCCCTTCACAATGCTAGTACTGCAGAAAGCAGTTAAAATGGTATGGGAACTTCCTGATGTGATGCGAGTTGCATATGCATTTGTGCTAGTCATGCTTTGCTGGATGGCATTATGGTCCTTTGGAATTTCGGGTATTGTTGCCTTTGGCATACCAAATGGTGGACAATGGTGGCTGCTTTTGGTGAGCTGGCAAGTTTTCATCGTTGTTCTATATTTAATTTCAGTTCTTTTACCTTTTGATTTTTTAAAGTATAATTCTTCTGTATTTGCAGATTTTTTCTGTCAGTTTATTTTGGACAGGAGCTGTTCTTAGCAATACAGTTCATGTCATTGTATCAGGAATGGTGTTCCTCGTTCTGATTCATGGTGGACCAGCTGCTGCATCAATGCCCCCAAAACCACTTCTAAAGTCACTTCAGTATGCTGTAACAACTTCTTTGGGGAGCATTTGCTATGGATCACTTTTTACGGCTGCTATTAGGACTTTACGTTGGGAGGTTTGCACCTTTACCTCCTAGATTTGTCCTCATTAAACTTAGAAGTAATTCTTTAACTTTTACAGTAAATTTCACATCAGTATACAACAAATCTATAGATTCAGTTTGCCATTTTCTGTTCCTTCCTTGCCCTTACCCTTTCTATTCTTATGTTAATTACAGATTCGTGGAATTCGTTCCAAAATTGGTAGCAACGAGTGCTTGCTGTGCTGTATTGATTTTGTATTTCATATTGTGGAGACACTTGTTCGCTTCTTCAACAAATATGCATATGTACAGGTGTGTAAATTTTATCCTCATGGTGTGGTTTTCATGATGTAGATCATATCAGTGTTATAAATCTACTGGTTCATGTTTCTGCTTATTATTCGTATTCTGTACTGGCCTTTTTTAAGCTATAACCTTTTATACCTGTATCAGTCAAAGTATTGCATACCTGGACTGCACAAATACTTGTATCACTGTTTTATTAAGATGTAAAAGTTCATTATACTACCAATTTATCCGACTCACTACTCACATAGTTTTCAATTTTCATTTCAGATAGCTGTCAATGGGCAGAGTTTCAATCGCTCAGCTAGAGATGCTTGGGAGCTGTTTCAATCCACGGGAATTGAAGCACTTGTTGCTTATGACTGCTCAGGTGCTGTCCTTCTGATGAGCATTATTTTAGGTGGATTAATCACTGGAACATGTACAGGAGTTTGGGTATATTTCAAGCAAAGTGATAAAGTCGTTATGGTTGGTTCAACCTCTATGTTGATGGGCATGATACTGGTACGTGATTATTTCTATATGAATCCATTTGAATGAAGTAACTAAGAAAAACAAACCTCATGCTCAGCTTTTCTCTTCTAACGATAAAACTGTTTGCGAGCTTTTCTGTTGAAAATTTTCTGCATAGTTTGTTCGAGACTGAGAGCTGCTCCATGTTGCAGGTTGGGCTAACTGTTGTGGTTGTGGAAAGTGCTGTGACATCAATATACATTTGCTATGCCGAGGATCCCCTCTTGATTCAGAGATGGGATCCTGAATTTTTCGAACAAATATCAGAAGCCCTACACCAGCGACTGCAGTACCGAAGTTCACGTGCTCGCCAAATACTAAATGGTCGGCTTGATCATTTGCCGCATACACCTAGCATTTAAATTGCATTTGAAAGCTCCTTATCTCTGTGAATCCATCAAAGCGTAGGCAGGCATTTCCAGTGGAAAAGAAGTTCTGGATTGTCCTGCCAATGAAATATATAGATGAATGAATATATTTCCAGACATTGCAATTTAGAGAGCCGAAGTACCCCAGCATTTTTTGTGGCCTTCAAAAGTACGTAACAGAATGTCCCGCCCTATGAAGCAGTTATGCGTTCATGCTTGGGTAGAACTGCGGTAGTCCAGTGTCAGGAGGTTTTATTTGTGTAGATTTTCGTGGAAAGATAACTTTTGTCTTTTGGGTTCTGTGATGCTGAGTATGGCCGCTCCTTATTAGTGAAGATATCTGTGCAGAGTTAGTGCGGCAACTTGAAATGTCAAAAGTTCGATAGTGAGTGTGACAGTACTAGGAGCAGACCGTATATGTCATCCTCATTATTGATGACCTGGTTGTGCAGTAAATTTTTTGGCTGATGCTCGTACTAGGTGGGCTGGCTGATTTATCATGTTTGTTCATGTTGAACAAATGATTTTTTATACATTCAGATTAGTGTTAGTGGTATTGATACGTAGTGCAAAGTGAACTGTATGTCCTCGTGTCGAATGTTAGAAGTTTCACGTACAAACGTTTGCAGCAGCTTCACTTTGTGGGATTTCACAACGCTCTCAAGCTGCGTATGTACGCCCGTTCTACGACAAATCAAGGTTCCGCATTGTTGATTTATTTTATCGCTGCCTCACTTTACGGGCGGTTGCACACGGGTTAAAAAAATTTCCTGGAATTTCAATGTCGCTTATCCTGGCCTAGTGGCATTTGTTCATGAAGTCTGTAAAAAAATATTTATAAACAATTTTATCCCTTTTTTGTATAGAGACCCCACTAAAAACAAACTCAAGACACGACACTGTTTCAAATTATTTAACGCTAGAGTGTTAAATAATTTTAAACGATTGTTTTTAATAGAAGTTGGGCAGTTGGTCAGCAGCAAATATGAGTTTTTCTGGTGGAGCAGTTGGAGTTCGGTAGCCGCGTTTGTTTCTGCGGCCCTGGTGGGTGAACCAGTTGAAGTCGGTAAGCTCTCGCGGCAACATCAACACCACGGATCAATGTGGTTGGACCTGTGCAGAGTCGGCACGATAAAAAGGGGCGGTGCAGGTCACGCCTTATCCATGGCGCACGCTTACAGCGCCGATACCAGCGTGACCATTCCTTCATTCCATTGCACCACCTATCGGTCAATCAGGTTTCCCCGGCGGCCGAGCGAGCGACGACTTGGCGGCTGACGCCCACACCTGCCCGGGTCGTCACGACACGTCCCCGACGCGGATAGCCGCGGCCCGCGTCACCTTCCCCATCGCGCGCCAAAAAGGGTCGTCTCGTCTCGGCCGAACCGATCGACACCTCTCGATTTCGTGGGAAAGCACACGCTGCTCGTCATCGCGGCACCCGCCCGGGAAGGGACGCGACCCATCAATTGTTCAGTCAGCGAACCGTGGCCGGAGCGCGGTTGTATCACCGCGCCCCATAAATACGCGCGCGGACCGGGTCGGGAGCGCCCACGCCACCGGCCGCTCACTCCTTTGCGTCACGGTAGTGGTGGTTTCGTTTCCTGTCCCCGCGCGGCGGCGAAGCAAGCGGTTCGTGCCCCTTTCGCGGTGCTAGCTGCCGACGACGACGACCACCACTGCCATGTACCCGAAGGCGGAGGAGGGCCAGCCGCCGGCCACGGGCGCCCCCATGAGCGGCGGCCCGGGCGCGTACTACCACGGGCGCCCGTCGGACTTTGCGGTGCAGGCGCAGGCGCCCGTCGCCGCCTGGTCCACCGGACTCTGCGACTGCTTCGACGACTGCGGCAACTGTAAGCGCTCCTCCGGTCCCTCTCCCCGTCGCGTCCATCCTTCTCGCCTCGCGCGTCCCCTCCATGTGATCTGATCTGATCTGATCTGATCATCGTGCGTGACTCTTGACGGCTCCGCTTATGCAGGCTGCGTGACGTGCCTGTGCCCGTGCATCACGTTCGGGCAGGTCGCGGAGATCGTGGACCGGGGCTCGACGTCGTGCGGCGCGAGCGGCGCGCTGTACACGCTCGTCATGCTGCTCACGGGGTGCCAGTGCGTCTACTCCTGCTTCTACCGCGCCAAGATGCGCGCCCAGTACGGCCTCAGGGAGAGCCCCTGCGCCGACTGCTGCGTCCACTGCTGCTGCCAGTGCTGCGCGCTCTGCCAGGAGTACCGCGAGCTCAAGAACCGAGGCTTCCACGTGAACCTAGGATGGCACGCCAACATGGAGAGGCAGCGGCGTACGGCCGCCGCCACCACGCCGCCGCAGACGCACCCAGGGATGACCCGTTGATAGTGACGCTGTTGACGCGCCCATGTTTGCTTCGACAGATGGACTGTTATGCAAGTGCAGATGCCGTCCATCATCGTTGGCCGTTTGTATGCATGATACCTCGTAGATCAATGCTCATTCTATGTTGTCGGGCTAATTAATCAGGGAGGGCACTGTTTGCTGGTACTGCAGAGCCCCATGAGTGGCACGTAGTACGAGTATACGACCAGGCGCCGCGGCGGCCGGCCGCCTTCGCGGTGCAGGCGCAGGCTCCCGTCGCCGTCGCTCCCGGGCGGATTGATTGATCGATTCCTCTCGACGTGTAGACATTGTGATGTGCCTGTGCCAGTGCGTCACGTTCGGTCAGTTTGCGGGGGTCGTGCGTGATTGGGCCTTCCCAAACGCCAAAGGCTAGACTATTGTAGGCCCAGATTTCATTCAACCTCTTTTGTTAGGAGCAAAATGAGCATATATTCACTGCCAACCTAACCCAATGGCAAGCAAGCCCTGTGTCTCTATCTTATGAGCAGGTGTTACGTTTTGATGAAACGCATATGTGATATGTCCAATAGCAAGCAAGAACGGTGAGGTATTTGTTTTGTGCGGATGCGCGTCGTGCGTGTGGCACGAACGGCCGCGGCGCGGGTCGGACGATGTGCGCCCGCCGGCTTGTTGGGGAGAGGGCGACATGGCCAAAGGAGGAATCCTCCGCCGCGTTTTTTTAATGTCGAAAAGCTCTAGATATTTTGATGGGTTCCTCCCCTACAAGAGGAGGAGCACGGCAGAAGGGGCAGCGTCGCGTCGATTTTGAATCCGACTCAGATTCCGCTCCCTCCCCTCCCTTCCCCCGTCCCTCTGCTGCGCTGGTGAGCTTCCGCGGGTGACGTGTGTCCCGGTCCCATGGGGTTTGCCCTCGGCGACGGCCATTTGTTGCCCTCGCATGGCTTCATGCCAAGCGTCCTCCTCCTCCTCCTCCTCCTCCTCCTCCTCCTGTATCTCACGCCCCGCGCGCAGACTCACGCTTCCTTCTCGCAACCGGCGCGCGCAGATCCGCCAGCTAATCGCCGCGCCACGGGGCTTCCGCTCGTCGCCGGTTTCGCCTCCTCCTCTCCTCTCTTCTCCTCTATAAAGCCCGCCCGCCCCTAGCGCTCTTGTAAAGTTGTAGCCCGCTGCTGAAATCGCAATTCATAAATTCCTTCTGCTTCACCCCTCCATCTACGGAGCGGCCGCGGCACGGCGCCGTCTCAGGTGAGCACCCTGACACCTGCCCTCTTGCGTTCCCGCGGGATAATTTCTGTTTCCCGCCGAGTTTATTTGGTGATGTTGTCACTTGCATTGGTTGTACTGATGCCTTTGATAGAACCGGTCACTGAAATCGTTTTGCCGAGTTTATTTAGCGCTCTTAAAACTTGCATTTGGTGTAGTAATGCCTTTGACAGCACCGGATCACGGGAATCGTTTCCATGCTCTAGGACTGTGCGAGGAACCGATGTTCTTTTAGTACCTGTACATCCGCGTCGATCTGGAATGCTAGTTTTTCCTCATTTTCGTGTATGCTGTAGAACCCTCTGTAGTAATATAGTACAGGTTCTAGGGCACATATCATATGTGGCTGCAGCATAGTACTGTACTTGTATGCGGACATACCCATAGTCTACAATATCACTAGACTCTAGAGGTTTAGGTTCACAAACTTGGTCTACTAAGCCGTGGAATCAATTATTAATGTACCTACACAAAGGGAGATATGGACTATCTTAAGAAGCTTTAGGAGTTTAGTGTAACTTTTTTGGCATTGTGTGCTTTAATAATCAATTCACATATCATTTCATTTTTCTACTGCATTCATGCTATCTATTGAGTGTGAGATCAAGATGAGGCAAAACTATGTCGTTATTGAGGATTAAAAAAGTTGCTAGGCACCTCCTAGTTGTTCAGCTGGAAAGACTACATTATAAGGACAAAAAATTTGATTTACTTGCAGCATATAGAGATTTTGTCTAGTAGATAGCTAAATTTTCATGACTATTGTATATTTCTTGATGCAATGATGTATTACAGTTCTATGGAGTCAGCTATTCTTTTCAGACTGTGTCTCTTTGTGATGTTGTTTATTTAGTAGAAGCAGTTACTTCGGATCTGCTTCTAAACTGTTATTCTGAGCTCCATGTTTTGTTTTATGACAGATTGATGTAAAAGGATATGACAAGATAGAGGCAGCAACTGCACATCTTGCAAGAAATTGTAAGTTACTACACAAATACTTTCATTGTGCATAAGAAAACACCTATGAATTGCAAAATTGTAAGAATCATTATTGTGATGCATCTTAAAAATTTTGTCGGGAATTTTTGGGTTAACCTTGGAATCACATTTTGAAAAATCTGGTAGAATCGATCTATTAGAGAATGTCATTATTTGTGTTAGTGTTGTTTTAAAGACATAGCGTTAGCCATATGTTTGAATTGTGTATTGACCGAATATCGCCATATGCCATCTAAACTTCTAAATTTTGTTGTTTTCACAATAAATAAAGCTTGATAAATACCTTTTGGGGGTATGTTTTCTTGTGTAAATGTATTTACTTGTTTGCAAAAAAACGGAAGATCCTCTTTTGGACACCTCTTATTAGCCTTGCATAAATTAAACATGCACAGGTCTCCCTTCTCTTGTGTTAGAGGTTGTTTTGGCTGTGTGGAGGAAGATGAACTAAAGCGGCGAAGCCCCTCAATTAAGCCCGTGCTGATTGCTTTGGCCTACTAGCCACTTAGGCATTGCTTTTAGCCCAGGGTGGTAAAAAAACATTATTTGAGGGACGCGGTCTTACTCGTTTGGTTTTGTTGGGTTTGTTGGGCTTGGGACCTTTTGCCTATTAAGTTTTCTAAAACATTTTAGTTTATCTTTTCTAATGTACATGATTTTGTTTAGGTTACATGGGATCACACTTTATTTCAAAGTCCCTACCGTATTTTTGGTCATCAGGAACTACCTGAATGAGGTAGCACCTCTACTGTCAGTATGATTTTAGAAGCTTAAAAAGGACATAGGGGTTTAATGCTAGTGTCATATCTAACAGGAAATATGTATTCTATGCTTAGAATTAAGATTCATTTCTTCATCCTTTTTATTATACTTGTTTCGGATGCCTTTGTACGGTTCATTAATTACTTACGTTACATCTTTTTGAGAGAGAGAGATGGGGTGGGGGGTTTGGAAGGTGGCACTACTATAATTTAAAAAGTACCTTATGGTGAAGGGTCAGATTACTTTGAAAAAACTTCTGAACAATTTCTGTGATGTGCTTAACATTTGTGGTTTTTTGCTGGTTTAGCATTGTTGATTTCATTGGTAATCAGCGTCTAACTGCATTAAATACTACATTTATCTCCTAGTAAAATACATGATAATATTTCTCTGGTCGTATAAAACTCACATGAATGGGCTGACAACTAAGGTACCCTGTCCTTTTTCTGTTTGGCATGCCTGAAGACTGAAGATGTTAAAAGTAGCACTCTTTGGTCTTTTCTAGTTTGCTAGCAGCATAGCATGCCAAGATTAACCGACAGGAATCAGTGCGACTAAATTTCTTAGTATGCATAAATATATGTTTACAGTGTACTGTAATCTAATATAAAAAAGGTCTCATCAAACATCAATGCGGTTATAAAACAATCATTAATTATTTCACAACTCAATTTCGGTCTGAATCTTACTTGCGATACATCTACATGCTCACATCTCAAATCATTGTGGCACAAATACTTTGTCGTTACTGTGAGTATCATCACTTTACAACAAATGGTATCCCTTCAATAAAATAAGAACACCAATGTCATCTTGCTTCATGGATTTAGTTGCAATCTGCAAGTTTTTATTCCTCCATTATGGGACTGAAGTTAAGACTAGTTAACCAATTGACAAATATATAAATAAAAAGACATTACCCTAGCTTAGGAGCAGTTGACGGCTCAATGTCATTTTGTGGTGGCAGTGTGTATAGACCAAGTTGCACAGGAACATCTTTATTTTCTACTACCGCAAAGTTGTATGGGGTTGGTGATTCTCGGTTGACTTCGCTTGGCCCTTCAATCTCATAGATCTGGGGAAAATCAATAGAAATGCCATATGGGGTTAGGTTGTTAGGCAATAATTTTCCTGTCCAATGCATCAGCTACCTTCTTGTATAACTCGTCCTTTTCTTGACGAATTAAGTTGATCTTACTGTACAAGTCCATATTTTCTTGGTGAAATAGATTTGCCTACAAACAACAACGTGGTTAAATATTCACTACTAAGTCAAATGAAAAGCTTTACAAACAACTGTAATATCATAATACTGCAGAACCTTTCGATTCAGTTCGTGAATTTCATCAAACAGGAGCTGGTCCTGTAAAGAGCAGCAACAGCAGTCATAATCTTTAGTAAAAGGTTGTTGTCAGAACTAATGGATATGGAAATGTAGTTAGTTACCAGACCTTCTTTGAGCGGACACCACGTAGACTTGTTTCCAACTGATTCTCTAAGGACTGTAGTTCCTTCGCATTCAGCCCAGATAAATCTTCTCCCATCAACTGCCTGTAACCAGTTGATGTGCAATGTCTTTGTGTTATATTAATTTGGTTTCCGGCCAAGATCTTGGTGATTTAGCCAGTTTAGCATTAGTATTTTTGTGTTAATGTTAGGATTATCAAGAAACAACACCGATATAAGTTTGCACCCCCAAAGAGATTGTGAAAAATCCCCAAACGCAACCACCTTACAAATTTGCACAGAGCAGGTGTCTTGGTTCCACCAATAGTGATTATCTACCCTGTTGGCACAATTGTGTATGTTGACAAATGTTTTGTAGCTAGGCACATTGTGGTCACAAATAGTTCTATTCAGTTCATTAGCTTATTCTAACAAAAGAACATGTTCTAGAGGAAAAAATAGCTAGGTTCTTCTAGGGGAAGATGATTGCGATAAATTCAGCTTCCATATTTTTACTGCTACTAACCAGTTCAATATTGGTAGTTTTGAACCAAAAATAGCATACATGATGCTGAATAGATATGGGATATTGAATTTTTAATAGTTCTGTTTTGATTTATTTAGTGGTCTCTCAAGTATCTTGGTGTTACTATTTATAGCGGGTGCTGGTCCTTTGTTTGTCTCTAATATGTGCGGATGTACATTGTGTATTGTTCTATACCTGAATAAATAAGTTTCAAATGAACAACATACTTGGAACTTTTTCAGGGTTTTCAGACAATACCGATGATTTTCTTGCAAATTGTGCAGTTGTTGTCTCAAGCTTGCTGCCTCCCTTTGCCAAAACTATCAAGAGTGAAAGCACAGGTTATGCTATTGGTAATACCGATACATAAAATAAAAATACAAACATGTGACGGTGACAAGCATTCATCTAAAAATGTTCAGTTTTGATTCTTTGATGACACGTTTCTCAAGCTGAATCAAAATCACTTGCTGAATTGTTTGACAATCTATTTGGATTTAGATTCTAAAAATAAGAAATTATGGAATGGACTAATTTGCTTTTGATTTTGTCATTGTTTTATAAAAAATTAATAAAAAAGAAGAGCCACTATCCCATCCCAACTCACCACTCATCCTAGGTCCGAACACATCAATGACCAACGCACCAGATAACATGTTCATTTGAGAGGGAGCACTGGTCACCGGTCAGACCGCTGATTTTTCTATAGTTGTAGTTTAGATTGCTCAATACCTACACTGCGGTAAGTTTTGGTGTTAGTAGTTGAAGTGTAGGCTATTTACCTTTTGCTATTATGTGGCCATGCTGAATTTTTAGTTTGTTTGGTTTCAAGGTCGGAACAGCATGGGTTGGAGTTCAGTTGCAATTGAACTGTCATGTTATATCCTTATTGACTTGGTATTTTGGGTTTGTTATGAGCTACTCGGTCTATCTATGGTCTACTGTAATCTATTTAACTACTGTCGGTTAATGTGCTGGACTATGTGGATGCTTGCCAATAGACTTGGCCAATCACTTCATTCAACCAAGCCCAACGGACCAACCAGCATTTGGAGTACTAACTAAGCTATCCAGCCTAACATATGCCAACGTCAAACCAAATAGAAAGATAAACATTAGAAATCTATTATTTGTAATACGTAGATAAAAGGGGATGGGGTATTCAGCAGCTATGCTAGAATATCCTAGGAGGCAGAGTCCCCTTGGTGATGATAGACTAGAAATTTGTTAACATGTAGTGGAATATGAGAATTGTAAATTCCTCGTAATCCAAAGAAGTGTTGCAGGCATCCTGAATAAGCAACTTAGGAGATCATAGCAGACTCTTCTAGTTTGGCAATTTGTATTCATTTGCTATAAAAACAATTTGAAAGAAAGGGATGTGCCTTTTTTAGACGTATCTTCTCGTGTACACACTTCATATCTGTTTTTTTCTTGAAACACTTCATATCTACTCTAAAACATAATGAAATGTATAGAAGTTAGGTAAACAAAGCTATAGCGAACAAGGAAATGAATCGTGTACTTCCTGGCACTAGTCTATATGCATTTTTGTCCTCTAATTTTTAATCAATGATGTTGTGGTCATATTTTATATATCATTAGTTACTGATTACATATCTTAGAATAACATTAATGCAACAATACTCAAGTAGACATAAGTGTTCATGCAAAAAATAAATATGACTAGCTTGCTTACATTCTGATCATCATTTACCAGAAGGAATTATGAAAATCACAACGAACAGTATATTAATTTAGACTAGTTATGAAACATGATTCATTTACAAAATTTAGATACATGATAAAAAATCATGAAGTAGAACAAGAGAGGGAGAGAGTTGCCATCTAGATAAAACTGAATATAATGACTATCAAATACATTGGTATTGAAAGAGATATATCTTATATCCAACTAATAAAATAAAAGAATTTAATTCTATGTTATAAAACACAAATAATATTGTGTGTTATAGTGATTGTTTTATTTATGATTAAAAATACTAGATAACATGAAACAATTGATAATCAAGAAAAATAAAACCCTCACTTGAGGTTAGCCTTGTGCAAATGAAATGTGACATACTCCCAAGTTAGTTTTTATTTCCATCACTAAACTCTTTTGTGCTATTTGGAAAGGAACTAACAAAATATCAGTCTACGTGCAATGTAAATACTCATAAGTCTCATTTTCAAGCATAATTTTAGGTGCGTGAATGAAATGTGATTATCGCAAATTACGATTTTTGAGATGTTTACCCAAGGACTACGATTGAATTGGAAACTTGATGTATAACTCATTGGCAGTACGTATTCAATTGTTCGTATGGCCCAAGGTCTCAAGCCCAAATGTCTGTGACTCATTGTTGGGCAGGAAAGGTTCAAGCCCATCAAAGAGTTTTCATATCTTATTTGTGAAAGGACGGCCCTATTTTGATACCTTACTTTGATGTGTTGGCTACATTAAATTCGTAACCACAAGTTCAGATTAGTAATAACTTTTGCAAGAATATAAATGTGCCTTTTCATAAATACTTTGAATACTTATAGCTCTTTATAACAAGACGAGGCACTGAATGGATGCAGTATTTTTAAGAAGAAAAATATGAGAATAATTCTTTGCACTTTTAAGTGGCATACATATTTTATGCCCTAGATCCTGAAATCTCAAATCCCATGATCAAGCAAAACGGAAGACAAATTTTGAAGTGTTTAAGTTCTAAGCCTGTTCACTGCTAAGAACAAAAATTCTTGAAGGACTGCTGGTGTTTTTAATAACCAGTGTTTTTAAAATAAACCATGTTTTAAAAAGCTAACAATAATGACATTTCTTATGATAATAAAAATACCCTTATATACTCCCTCCGTTTCGAATTATTTGACGCAGCGTCAAATAATTTAAAACGGAGGGAGTATGTAAGGGTCAAATAATTCAAAAGGAGGGAGTAGCTTATATTATTTGGATTCCACTATAAATTATTTTTTTCATATGTTTTAAGCAAAATGTACTGCTGAAATACTAGACCACATCTTGATACTGCTTTTGAATGGAATAACAACCACAGAGATGCTACTTAGTAAAGACTAAGATATAAACCTTGAATGTTGTGTGTGATGATCTCATACATGTATGATTAGTCTTGTCTTTATTGGTTTGTATAGCTCATTTTAAAATATACAGCATCATCGTTCAGCAATGTAAAAATTCATATTATTTTATCAATTGTTAGTCAGATTATGTTAATGTAGTGTGTCATCTTTCTATTACTATGTTCAGGGACTGTCCATAAGCGTATAGTATGGAAGTCCTTGATCAAGTTAATTACCCATTCAGTTTTTGGGCATACAAGCTAATCAACAAGCAAAAACATTATATGACCTCAAATGCTCAACAGCAAGCAAATACGTAAACTCTGAGTAGCAAAGATCAAGCGCACCTATGTGTTATCTTTTCTATCAGTCTAATTAATTAGAGCTATGTGTGTGTGTGTGCAGCTCAACAATTAATAACTTCATGAAAAACACATAAAATGTCTGATTGATGAATATGTGCAATTTAAAGTAGGCGCCTTTAAAGTATGGCTACTGTTTAAAATGGTGAGCAATATAGCGAACAATACATCTATCCAACGACGAGCATCTCTATCTAAAATAAACCTATTTTATATGATGAAAGTAAGTTCAATCGAAATCCTCACATTTCTTTTATCTAGGACGAATAAGATGTGTAGTTTCTTCCCCAAACAGTATACTTGTTCCTTGGATTTGAATTCATTCACACAGTGATAATAGAAGTATCTGGTGCAAAGTTCTCAGCAATAACCAATAGTATATTTATGTCGTTATATATGCATTATTACAACAAAACATACAATATAACCGTGTGGAATCAAATATATGGCAAAATGGAATATGTTAGTTAGCTTTTAGAAAATTAAGCACATCCCGTTAGCCTTTTTATGTCTTTGTTGTCCACAAATACTATTTCAAAGTGTTATTGTTGTCTCTTGCATAAATAAGAAACAATTTTAGGGTGTATATACTGGGACATAATAATATACTGCATGCAGGTTTAATTTGTGTCGAGCAAACCTTAAGCTCCGAGTTGGGACTTGCGGCGACCAGCTGCTGCTCTTCCTTGGCCTTGCCATATCGATCTATCACTGACTTCATGCTGCACACAGTACAAACGGTACATATATAGTTAATAATATATGATTTTTGTTAGTTTCCAACTCGTTCGATAATACCAAGCTAGTTCGTTTCTCAAGAAATAAAAGAACAGATAAATTTCTTAATTGTACAAGTTAGCAAATCCGTGGTATACATCTCTCAGGAAGAAATCTGCAAATTAGATTTTGTATCCGTATAACACATACTGGCCTGTAAAACACTACACATGCATATACTATCACGAAATCCTACGTATTTCCTGCACTGCAATGCATGTTATTGATCACATGCATGAGAGTGTACGGCCCAGTCAATATACAACTCACACAAAGCACAAAAGATTTCAAATAGATCAAACAAAGAAAGAGGGGGTAAATACAACTAAAAGTAAATGGACGGGCATCGTCCTTAGTAAAATACTAATTAATATCAGCACCCTGCAAATATGCCATAACTAGTTTTATGCTTTAACTTGTTCCGTAGAAAGTATGTCCACGGTTTTGAACAAGAAATGCTAGCTAGCTCCCCATATGTAAATCTAAGAAAGGATACAGAAGGCAAGAACCACATGATTATTAATACGTATCGCTTTAATAAGCAAAAACCAAGCATGGAAACACCGCATGTTCTACAGACCTCGTGCTTGAGTACTCGTAGAGGCGGCCGGTGCTGGAGAAGATGATGAGGCCGACCTCGGCGTCGCAGAGGATGGCGAGCTCCTTGGCTTTCTTGAAGATCCCGTTCCGCCGCTTCGAGAAGGTCACCTGCCGGCTCGTGGAGTTGTCAATCCTGCGGATCACAATCTTCCCCCTGCCCATCTCTCTCTCTCTCTCACTCTCTCTCTCTCTCTAATTCGTCCTCTCACAACTGAAAACGGAGGTAGACCTCAAGCTAGGAGCAAGGACGCGCAGTGGTAAACACGGCAGGATCTCCGGCCGTAAGAGGCCGCACTGAATGTGCCAAAGAAGGTAAGGAGGAGATCTGGGAGCCGGAAGAAGAAAGCTGAAAAGGTTTCCCAAGGTAGGAGGAGAGGAGAGGGGAGGAATGATGTCTCTGTGTGCGTTTGTGGGAGGAGGGCTGGCTTTTCTTGGCGCTGGCGTGGATGCAGCTTGCGACTAGACTTTCCCCTATCTGCTACCTTCTTTATTTAGCAAGGAAAGGAAAGAGGAGGAGGCGACAACGCCCAATTGGCTACCTGAGCCTAGGGGTTAGTTAGTTTATTGGATGGTCCTAATTACTACTAAATGGCCGGCTAATGAGAGCCAACAAAATCGTAGCAAAGCACGAAAGGTGGTATACACACGTTTCTCAGTCTATATATACAAGCATGACAAGACACATTCTAATTGTCATTAAGGCAAGAATTTTAGTTCAAATTTGAACGAGAATAATTATCCTAACGGTAACAATTTTAACAGAGTGGGTATATTTTTTAATATGTATGCAATTAGGTCTAGCATAAGTCCTCAGAAAAAGGGTGTATATTTTACAATTGGGTTCAATACTACCGCAAAATGTAATTTATACTTTTGCAGTCACGTAAACTCTCAAATGAGAGGAAGCGCGCTGCAAATGATATGAACGCCGCAGAAGATCCGTGGCGATTAGTTTGGTTTAGCGTGCCCAGCAAGGTCTATTAGAAGTAGTGTTAAATAATTGAGGCCGATGGCGAAGATAATATTATTAGTGCGCCCTAGAGACCGGTGCGAGGTGCTCGTGGTGTCCCCGCCGCCTGCCGGACGGCTAGCCGACGCGTGGACGCACAGGAGAGAGCTCACGATTTTTGCGTTCACAAGCGAACTGGTCCAGTTACATGCATGCATGTACGCAGTCATGTCAATGCACAGTTCTCGATTTATGTTTTTTAGGTTTAAGCATATGCATATCATCTGTTTTTTTCATTTTTATGATTTTTGATGATTTGACCTGTTGTGTATATGCATTACAACGCATGTTCATTTTGCATGACCCTAAATGTGTATTAATCGTCTTTACTTAATTACACAGAGAAAACTACTAGCTAGTACATGAATCTTTTATTTTTGAATTGAAACATCATCCTACAGCACCCCTGCAGATGGGCAGGTCAACCATTGAAATGAGCATGATCAATGTGGAATTACTGATGCTTATGCTTAGCTCTGACCAGCTTAGCATATTCAAATACTGCAACAAAAAAAGTAATACTTGATCTAACGGTTAGTCCAACTACTAACCTTACCGTGTGTCACCCGCGCCTTGAGCTGCATCTGCGACTGCGAGATGCCAGTTCTTGGCCAATAAGGGCACAGGTTCATGGACAAGTGGCTCATCATGGCTTGGAAGGGGCGTCAATCTATGGCTATATATGTGACCCGAAATTTTACAAACGACTGATTCCAAAGTTAGGACCAGCATGATTCGCATTAGTCTATTTCTAAACGGAGAAAAGCGACAGAAACTTATGGACTAATTAACTGGCCAGATTTAGTGATCCGATCGAGCCCTTCGCAGCTACAACGTGGCTGGTCCTCCTGGCTTGAAATTTAGCTAGGTTCAATTTGTTTCAAGTATTAACTTCACTTTCTTTTGCATTATGATTTAGTAAGAAATCAATAGGGATGATAGATTGGGAACTCTAGATCTGTGATCTAGAGAGAGATAATTATGTGGCTAAAAGTGACATTTCAAAAAATATTATGTGGCTAAAAGTGATTCTTTATGATTATATTCTCTATAATAAACCTCTTAAAATTAGGTTAGATATTGATTCATAAAGGATCAAAAGAAGTTATTTTTTCCAACTTCGAGACCCTTAGTCCATTCAGAGAATCACTCTTACTTAAAAACATAAAACATTTGTTTAGCTTCACTGATCAGCTCTGTGAAGTTGTGTACCATACGAACCCTAAGATAATATTTTCCCTTATGGCTCCTGTAAGATATGCCCCAAACTATCTGCTTTATCCAAAGCTAAAAAGACAGGATTGCTTGAAGAGTCACTACGGTACAACACCGTATAATACCAACTTATTGTCACTAATAATGTGGCATCTTCAAATGACTTCTTGCTAATCCTAATGTCGCTCTTGATACAAAATGCAACTGGCACTTATTATGTAAACGGGTGATGAGGATCCTTATATTCAACTTCCTCCGTGCTTAGATATATTATATTCACCGCATCTAATTTGATTCAGATTTTACTAGACTAGCTTTTTCAAATGTCATGTATTTAAATATAGAGGTAGTAATAATAAGACTAACTTTATTCCTGTTTCCAGCTGGAGGTTCTAATCCCTTATGCAACATCAGTTGTGGCGTCTTTTTTTTCACTGACACAAGTTAGTTTAGTTTGCCAGATCTCAACAACTGATTATATATGAGGCACTTTACGGTTCTCATACATATAAGAAGTCTTTGAGCATTAAATGCTGTGAGTGTTTATTACTCCTTACATTCTGAAATAAATGACGTTTAGGACAGCTAATTTAGTTTAAATTAGACTAGATTTTATGTCCTAAACATCATCTTTTTCAGAACGGAGGGAGTATTATACTTAGAAGAACGAGAGTTTCAAAATATATCATCAAGCATTCACGTGGAGTTTATGCTTTCAGCTGATGATAACTAGTACCAATAACTCATAGGTTACTTGAGCGACATGCATCATGTGGTATCTACACACGATTCAGTTTCAGATCTTCTGTGGGCATGAACGAAGTAATTATATTTGGTTGTTCTCTTTAGATCCATTCTCGGCGAGATATAATCCTCACAAATCACCATCGACGCACAAATTAGTGACCATGTTTGGAACGCTGCATTTCAATCCCACGGAAAGTTTGTCTAGTTAAGGACTTCTATTTGGTCCAATGATCTGGGTACCGTCTGCTTGATGTTTATTGTTTGTTTAGCACGCAACGTTTGAGGTATGTGCTTCTCATATTTTGTTATGAAATTACTTAGGTACCAAAGCCATAATGACTTAGTATAAGTTAATATATTTGCATTGCCCATGCGCCAATTTATTTTCTTTTGCCGCGTCAACCACCAACCCGTTGTTTCATCCTTTCAAGTGACATAACTTTCCTCTATCTACACGAGGCTAATTGTGTCATATTCCACAGTTCTATTACTTTTAATTCAGGGGCTATCTATTGACAACCTGTTGTCTATATATATTAAGAATGTTGTCTGCATCTTTCACAGACAACAAATCTGCAATCCGGTCAAAACACCGCTCAACATTTCTTCGCTATGTATAGTATCAGCACATCATCAATTTGAGTTTCATCAGTGCTGACGAAACAGCTATAAAGGACGACCTTGACTTTGGCTAAATAAGGACCTATTTTTGCGACGTCTGGCAAGCGAAATGGGGGGTAATTAATTGTCATCATATACTTCAACACTTGGAAAATAAGTTTGTTGGCACCTCATATATACTAGAAGTGTGGCTATATATGGTCTTGGAATCCTGCACCACTGCACTAGTATGTGTTTTGTTCCATAGGCAGGACGGGGTATGTGGATCCCACTTTGTAGTGAACAGAATAATTCAAACCGAGGGCGGCCGTACATGGACCAATGGAATCAAAGGGTTGGATGATGGGACGGCTATACTGTACTGCACGTTATGCCTGCTGTACTTGGCCAATGGAGAACGGAGCATCAGCCAGGCTTTTTCTCGACGCAAACAAGCAGACCACCACCTGATCTTGTACGCCGTCTATTTTTGTGAAAGCTCTGCTGCAACTTCTGTTGGTCACGGTGCCTTTTTATTTCTTTCTTTGGAAGAGCACGGGCGATGGATACGTCAAGAGAAAAGGAGATCTGTTTTTTTTTTCGGGCAGAATGCCAAAAGCAACCCACTCTGCACTGCGTAGCGCTGCCTCCCTCTTGTCTTCTAAACAAAGTTAGGATTCCTTTCGTTGCTTGGGCTTTGCTTTAAATGGAAGAGATTAGGATCAGATCTAAACACAATCAGCAACGGGAGTTGCCAAATTTGAGTAATGCATTACGTAATATTGAGTATATGCGCTGACCAACCCGTAGCCGTGTCCCAATACATCAACTAACTTAACTCTTTGTCAGTGACCCTTTTTATTACTTATTAGCATGTAGAAGTGATATTAGTAAAGACAATGAATACGATGTTGTGTAGCATCGAAGGAAAATCATAAACAAAATTCTAATTTTCTATATATATCATGGTTTTGCATGTTTATGATGATAATGCTATTATTAAATCTAGCTTTAAGGTCATGTTCAATTCTAGTCGCCACAAAGCTACCATGTAGCATTATTTATTTAATTGTACGAAAATATCTTTTTCCATTGTAGAAGTTGGATTTTATTGTTGGGCCAGTGTAATAATGGGTTTGAGCCTTATATTGGAAGTTTGGTCATGACCTAACGACTGCGAAGCCCGTCCAAGACTTGGGTAGCCTCACTCGAATCGAGCTCTACTCGGAAAGGTTTTAAATTTTGGATCAGGTGAAGAGATAGAGATCATTCGACCAGAGTGTTTATCACCGTATTCGGGAAACATTTAATCTTTTGCATTGTGTCCTGCTGCATATACTTTGCATAATTATAAATAAAATAACTATATGTGACACATAGCTTTCATATATGCTGAAACAATTTTACGAAAGAATAAAGTCAGTGAGAAAAAAGGGAACACTTCTTGTAGTTGAAACATGTAGTACCTCTACACATGGCAGGCACGACGGATCTTGGACAGAAAATCACCAGCGGCTGCATGCGTGAAACCACAGGATACTACTACTTTTCTTCCAACGGACTCTCCATGCCTTCTGCAAATAGGACTAGCTCCCATGTATCGGAACTTGAACAGAACAAAGTTCTTGGTTACCGGTGGAGCCCATGTGGGTGTGGCATATGATGTTCCCAACCAATGGTCATGCGAGGATATGACTCAGCGCCTTCCTCAAAATAAGAGACCAGCAGCTGGACTTCGATCCGATTCTTTCCGTTCCATTAGTCTAATGCCAGTCGTCACAGGTGTCAATCATTCAGCGCGACGAAAAGGGCAAGAATCTGGAGATTCGGGCTGCGCAAAGGCATCCCAAATGAAGCAGCTTCCTCGCTAACGTTCGCGCCTTTCTTTAATGGAGTTGCACACGCCACACTTCGAGCTGTCCGTTTGCCTCCGAGACGCATGCAGGAAGAGGCCCAGTTGTGATGTCGGTTCATGTTGCTTATGTTAGATGTTTCTGGTAGTCGGGTGTTATCAACTAGGGGCTATCACTTAATTTGATACTACCTCCGTTTTGAATTATTTAACGTTAGTTATAGTTTAAAATTAAACTAACCTGCGTTAAATAATTTAAAACAATGGGAGTATCTCATTTTACTAGTCTTGATCATCTTTCATTGTTTTGTACGTAGTTTTCGTCACACCTCATTGTTAGACGGACGTGTAAACACTTGAAGGCCGAAAAATTAACCGCGACCCTGACCAGCCTCCGCGCCCATAAATCTCCGTGGACTATTACGACGTTGATGTGTGTAACCAGACGACATACTCTGCACTGTCACGACTAGTAATTAAGTAGTCTAGTCCAGATCGAGGTTCGGTGTCCCCACTCACCGACCAACAGTGCTTAGGTTGTCCTAGCTACTGATCAAGCTTGAAAATGTCCGTGGCAAGATTGATCAAATCACGAGTCATCTATCGTTGCGTCCGTCAGCTCAAATTGTCCATGCTTTCCTTCCATGGTCTGATGCAATTGGGGTTTCCCTGGCTTCACTGGTACCATTTGTTCACTTGTTTTATTGTCATTTTGTCAGTTTTGCTTATTGTTCATGTTGTGCTTCTTTCTTTATTTTTTCTTTGTAGCTAGCTAGCTCGGGAAACATGGAAGAGTTGACTCATTCCATTGCAGAAGAATTGCAACACACAAGCAGAGGAGCTAACCGGCCTGAACAAGCAGAGCTAGTTTTGTCGTCATTGTATAACATATGTTTAGTGATTGGAAAACGCTACACGTGGTATTACTGGATTGTACAACTCCACTGCAATATCAATGTTGTTGAGTAAGCGCGATATGAAGCTTAGTTCTCCTTTGAACTAGCCAAACGACTGGTCATATGGTCGAGTCGGAATACTGTTGGAATTACATGCACCTTTGGGTTTGCCCAAAGATTTATGCCCAAATTTCAAGGTGATTGACACATGGTCGGCCCCAGTTTTCGTTCAACAGTCGGAAGTCAGAAGCAGGGTAATTTTAAGGGGATGCAGATGATAGCTCATGTTAACACTAAACTTTGTAGATCAGATCGACTACATTACAGAGACAAATACATAAAGATTTGTACAGCTTATTGCACATAATAAATTAGAAAAGAAAAAAGTCCACGGCCATTAGCACATAATAGTAAATGAAAATAAAAACACCTTAGATACCCTTAACAAATAATCAGCATTAGCACGAGAACAACAGCCAGAGAGAGGCCCCGAGTACGCGAGTGCAATAGCGTCTAACAATCAGAACTCTGCCGCCGCAGGCAGGTACACAGGCTGGTCTGTCACAGTCTCGGATGTGAACGACGAGGAAGACGTGGACATGGACGAGTTGACCATGTTCAGTATGTTGTTCCAGTAGCCCTTGTCCTCCTCCTCTTGCTCGCCGGCGTTAGGGTCTGTGGACGTGGCCGCGAACCCCTGCTCCGCGCCGGCGGCAGAGCAGTCAAGAAGCACTCTGGCGAGGAAGCCGTCTTGCTCGGCGGGTTCGTCGAAGCGGTGTTGCTCTCCGAAAGCGTCCACGTATGTGTGCGGGGCCTGAACGGGCTGGGGCGCATTGGCAAACGGCGCGCCCTCAGAGAAGCTGAGCGTGGACGTCGGCGACTCGAGCCCGCTGGCCGGCGGCGGGGCGAGGGCGCGCAGCTTGGCCTCGCGCGCCAGGCGCGCCTCGGCCTCGAGCCGCGCGCTCTCCCACTGCGCCGTGTGGCTGAGGTGCGCGGCGGCGCGGTACCGCGCGCCGGAAGAGGCCGGGCCGGGCGCGTCGGCGCGGGGCTTGTGCGTAACGGGGTCGATGCCCATCCTGGCGAGCCGCTTCTTGAGGTGCGTGTTCCAGTAGTTCTTGATCTCGTTGTCCGTGCGCTTGGGCAGGTGCGTCGCGATCGCCGACCACCTGCGGGTCGCAAACGCGAGGAAGACGTCAGTCAGTCTCATTTTCTACCGCGCTTTTTCACTTTCGCATGGACCTGAAACACGACAGGAGTAACGCGACGCGACACGGCACGACACGCGGTAAAAACTGGCGGGCGTAAATGATTGGCGGCGCGTGTGGCGGGGCGAAGGGAAGCGAGGAGGACAGGCAGGTCGCGATGGCAGGGATGCATGGTGGGGGCGAAGCAAGTGGGTTTCTGGCATGGATGGTGAAGCACAGCGAGGCTACCGGGCTCGCCAACATTTACGACAAACGTGAGTACCCGGCACAACAGGATAAACTACTGTACCAGTGGGAAAAAATATTACTGTGTTGTTTCTTTTCTACACTTTCCCCGCGTTGGTGGAGTTGCAGGCTGTGGTCGACGAACTGCTCGTGCGATTAGGTAGCGCATTCGTGCCGAATTGCTCCCACACGAGGGACACCGGAGTCGTCGCGGGTGAAGCAAGATAGTAACCCGTGATGGGTGATGGATCACGTACCTGTTTCCGAGGAGCGCGTGCAGCTGGATGATGGTCTGCTCCTCCTGCAGCGTGAACTTGCCCCGCTTGATGTCCGGCCGCAGGTAGTTGGTCCACCGGAGCCGGCAGCTCTTGCCGCACCGCCGCAGACCTGGAAAACGGCGTGATCAGCACGACGATGTCTGGTCGATTCCACAACCACGACGAACGACTGTAAAAAGGGGAACCGGCAGTAGGTCGGATGCTCTGCTCACTCACCGGCCTTGGCGGGCAGCGAGCGCCAGCATCCGTGGCCGTGCTGCTCGATGAAGGCGAGCAGCTTCTGGTCCTCCTCCGGCGTCCACGGGCCCTTCTTCAGCCCGGCCTCCTTCTCGCAGCACGGCGACCGCCCCATCCGATCCGAGCACTCACGCCGGCTGTGTGATCGCGGAGTGAACTAGTAGCCGGGCGAAGCTCTATCTGGTCTGGGAAGTGACTGTAGTATAGTGGCCAAGTGACCCGGTGTCGCGAGCTAGCGGCATAAATAGAGGAGCGCGGCGTACAGCGTACTGGTGGCGTCTGGCGTATGTGCGTGTCCGTGCCGATACGGACTACTGACTGACTGCCCAGCGTGGGATGAGAATCTTCCTGGGTTTCCGTGCGACGGCGACCCTGCCCTGACCAGGGTGGTCCACCAGTCAGACACAGGACAGATCGCGACGATCTTTCACGGCTCCGGCTGGGTGTTACGTCGGGGCCTGGAAACGCACGCCGAAGAGAGGCGGATACGAGCTGTGGCTGCTCGAAGCAAATTTCTTTATGAGTAGGAGTCAGAAGAGGTTTGACTGAATTTGGCGCGATCTCACAGACTGATCGGATCACCTTGACGACCTCGCCTCGTCGGAGCTGCCGCAATTGAGATGCTTCTTCGCTTTACTGTGCCTCTGGCAGCGTCTGCTGTTCCGGGGTACGCACTGGTCCTACGTTGATGCGGCCTGTTCCGGCCAAAAAATTAAGGCGGCCCTTCCTGCTTGCAGGTGAAAAGGACCTGCTCCGTGTCGTTGCGCAGCTGACTCGGTTGACATTTTTGGCGACTGGTTTTACTCCAGTCGTCAGTAAGCTATTGAACTGAAAGTTTCAGTTTCCAGTCCTAAATCAGGAAGCCTCATTGCCTGCTCAAATCGAGCCGCTCCTTACTTTTGCTTAATTCTGGAGTAATATGGCAGTGGAACGAGCTGAATAGAAGTCGCGGAGAGATCAGTGTAAATTCTGCATCACGCGGTAGGAACACGGGGTTGGTTTTGCCATTAATTTCCTTGTTTCCATGGCCGATTGCCAAAGGACCACCCTGTAAACCGATCCACGCGCATCCCCATGTGCACCATTTCAACGAATTATGATGGTGGTCTAAGCTTTGTGCTCTCAAACAGGAAAGACACGTTTTTTCTTTTCTTTTTTTTTCCCTTTGAATTATGCTCGCCTCGGTTTTTGATTTTTCAGAAGCTCATGGATATTTGAATCCTGATCAGATATGTAGTTCATCAGAGCTGCAAGCACATCTCCTAAACATGATACTTCCTATATAAACACATTGCTTACATATGCATATAACAAGGTTACGCTCACCCGCAGAAGATACTGCCAGTGCTCAAAGTCTCCATTCCGACAAAGTAGAGAGAAACAGTCATGATGCAAGGCAAGAACCGCCTACCGAATTAAGCACCACGGTTGCCGATCGTAAACCAGATACCGGACGGAAACGTACCTGACGACGTCGCGCCCCTGAGAACGACGCGACCTCCCACCCGATCAAGCAAGGAGTAGACGTTCGTCGGATGCTCGTCGTGCTCTGCAGCTTGCGCACTGCTCACCAGTCACACCTCCTGATGAGTGATGAAAGGGGAAGAAATGTTGGTGAAAATTGAAGCATCGGCAACAGAACCACACGCAGATACTACTACTACGACTACAGACTGATGCTTCTAGACGAAAAGTTACTGCTGAGTGTGACACGGTGCCGTTCCTGCTCACGAATCAGGATCGGAGAACGATCAACCGAACAGTGTGGTACGGATCAGCTCGCATTGATGAGATCCACGACGACAGGTGGTGGCAGTACTTACCAGAGTTTAACCTGGAGCAGAGCAGCTACTAGTGCGGTAAACTGAGATGGAGACTGACCTGGAGGAGGAAGGAATTCACCTGGCGGCCCACTGACACGGTCAATGCCCGTATACATTTCTCAGCGTGGACCAGCGAAACCACATTTATGGCAGTAAGAATCACAACGTAAAACAGGGGAAAGAGGAGACGCGGAACGTTTTCCATTTCGGTGAGAAGAGTGAAGGGGATCTGCCACTCCGCACTGTGTGAAGCACATGCAGACAGCACAACCGTGTAGTGGTGCAGTAAACCGCTTAAATGATCGCGCATGATCGTATTTATTACGGGGAATGCAGCAGCGGTCCAACGGCCGCGTTTCCAGGCCCCGGCTCTCTTGTACACTTGCCGTCCGCTCGAGGTCTCGCGCGGATCTGACATGGTTTCTGCAGCTACTGCAGTATTTTGACTGTTCTTTGCCGGGATCCGGTGTTGCGCTCTTCTGATCCCACCAGGGCCACCCTGTTTTCAGGACCCAAGTTCAGTTTGATGATGAGACTAGGTTTGTAATGAACTTTATCAGAGTAATCAGAGTGAATTCACAGTGGTATATTCATACAAAAGCCAGCTAAAAGATTGTGCATTTGAAGCAGGTTAGTTTTCAGAATGTTATTTTTGAACTGAAACTCGAGCCGATTTTCTTCAGCCGCTCCACACCACTCTGAACCCAGGAACAACACAATAAAAGCAGCTGCTCCCTCGGCCTTTCGCTCCACCCGGTTTCAGAATTGGGGCCTGCGTTCGTACGCGCCGGGCGGGCGCGCGCGTCGCCGAAACCCAACGAACGAACGAACGAACAGGGCTGGAATGGAATGGACGGCGCAACCACCGGCCCGGTCCTGGGACGGCCGGCAGGAACACATGGTCCCATCAATAAGGGCGAGCAAGGACGACGTGCCCCGCGCCCGTCCCTCCCCTCTCGCGCAAGAAGACGGCCGTGGCGCGGCAGCTGGTTCTATGGATCGCTCGTCGCCGGCCTCGGCCACGACGACGGGCTGCGCGCGCGTTTCTTGTCGCGTTTAAGGCGCCGCGGGGCTACGCTGCTGCCTAGCTAATACCGGCGCGCGGCGGACGCTTGGCCGATCGATCTCCACGGCGGCGCGCGTACGTAGCACGAGTGATTACGTTCGCCGGCCGACGGGTTAGATCTGATGGAACCGCGTGATTACGTTACGCGCGCGGTTTAATCGACGGGACATCCCTAGTTATAGCCGGAGATGGGGCGTGTCTTGTAGTACATGTCGACGGCCGGGGCATTCATGAGCGTGCGGCAGTTGCTACCGATCGAGTTGATCGACCGCCGTTACCATCGTCCATCGAGCTTTATTCTTCGAGCACGTACGGATCATGGAATAATGGTGGAAGTAGCTGTCGGCCTAGGGGCTTGGCTGCGCATAAGTGTATTTATCTTACCACCAGTTATTGTAAGATTCATAGATGATCTGTATTATTTTTTCTTATATATAAGTTCGTTCGTTCGACGGAGCTACTGAGTACTGATGACAACACGAAGTTGAATCCCAATATAGAACAAGTGACGTTGTAATGATATGAATAAATTAATCAACATAAGCTCACCTCCGGATCCGTGGCGCAATGGTAGCGCGTCTGACTCCAGATCAGAAGGTTGCGTGTTCGATTCACGTCGGGTTCAATACCCCGGTCCAAATCGGATCCCTCATTTTTTGTTGTCTTTTTTTTTGCTCCAGGCTGGCACACGTTTCCTTTTATATGGGCTTCAGCCCAACTGAGTGCACTTTATGGACCTCCATCCTACTGCCCACTTTAACGGCCCGGCTAGCTCGATGAACTGTCCTGAAGCAACTTTCCTCTCCTACCCCAGCTCCAATAATCTCAATTTTTCCCTCAAAATACGAGTTCACTCTTCGAGGGCAATACTATTCGAATTCATGTACTAGCACTTTCTATTTCATTGCTTCTGACAGTATGTCGGAAACCCAAGTTCCCAATTTCTCACAAAACAAAATACACAAGCCAAACGTCCTGCTCATGACATTATCGACGTACTAGCGCAAAAAAACTAGCAAAGTCACGGACCAAATACAAACATTCTTCATGCCCCATATATATGCCACACCGTTCCAAATCCCCTGTCCTCTATCGCTTCAATCATCTTCGATAATCGTTTTAAGTACGGATCCCCTCTGTCTCCACCGAGCAACATTCGGCTAGATCTAGAGGCGTCTCCTGCCGCCGGGATATCCATGTCCTTCAAGTGTCTGGAATCGCGACCCGGTTCACTGCACTGCGCGAGCTGCTGATGGCAACATTCCGTTCTATGCAATCGTCTTCCTTTAATTGTCGAGATCTTCGAGCACTGCTGCAACGAAAGGTACATGTATGTAGCCCACGGTTTTGCGCCACTCTGGCCACCGAAACTGCTACGCGCAAAACACATCTGGAGAAGAGTATTTTCCTGCTATGTCGAAGATGACGGCTTTGATGGTACCATTTCGCACGCCAAAGCTGTATGGATTTGCCCAACTCGGTGTTTATTTTGTTCCTCAAAAGACCTGTGGAGCCTGATAGACCACTAACGTTATGACGCTCATCGCATAAGATCTTGAGACTTTTGTGGTCATTCAGACGGCTCCATACTATATAGCCTCTCCCTCCGCGCGTGTTGGGACTGGAAACAGCGTGAGCTTTTGTTGTGGGTGGTGGAGAGATGATGGCCGCGCGCACCACCGGCGGCAGTCCAGTCCAGTCCAGCCCTGCTGCATGGTGATTGCAGGCAGAGGACAAGACGGATGACATGGGGATCCGATCGCCACGGGCTCCACTCCTCTAACGGGGACGACACAGGTCATGGGAAACAGAACAAACCAAGCGGTGGTGACATGCCGCGCGCTGGACGCATCCTGGTGGTGGCTTCGGCGACAGCTATGTGTGCTTCAGCATGTTCTGGCGACTGAACTGCCCGGCGATTAGTTTTCTGGAGTGGTCGACCATGTCATTGGTGTTCAAGGATTGGAGATCAAGGCTCTCCAAAGGTAATGGAACCCGCGCATCATGTTGCGTATGTGCTGGCGAGATGAGAGGAGGTGCACACCGGCCGGGTTATGGGACAAAAGGCGTTATGCTCGTAGCAAACTAAAGGGGAAGGGGAGGGGAGGGGGGTTGATAGCTCAGGGGCTACCAAACCATATCAAGGGTTTAATGTGGGATTAGCCTCTCACAACGATAAGTCAAGCTTTTCGGTTCAAGGTGATATCACTTTGCTCTCTCTCTCTCTTTCTTTTTCCGAGAGAGAAACACTAGTTAAAACGGTGCAACATGTCTAGCTTGCTCTAAAATGCTGTAGGTTTTCAAAACCAGAAGATCACGTGGTATTTATACTGGTCCAAGGGGACCCTCAAGATGACACGATTAATTTTGCAGATTTCATACGCAAATCACACGTTCCAAAATGGAGCTTTTGAGATGCCAAACCATACTGCTAGACTTCACTTGCGATACAGTAATTGTGAAACAATATTATTATCTATGGCGCCACGAGCGAAATTTGTGTATACAGTATATTGAATAGAAGTGGTACAGTACAATTCTCGATTTCAATTCGGTGACTAATACTCCCTCCGTTCTAAAATAAATGATGTTTAGGACAGAAAAATTAGTTCAAATTAAACTAAATTAGCTGTACTAAACGTCATTTATTTCAGAACAGAGAGAGTATACTACTTCATGAAAATTTAGTAATCGCGCGAGAGAATTTTTCCGTAGTCCCAGACGGAGGCCTCGTGGTTCATGTGCTGCCGCGACGAGGAGATCTCGGCGGGGTTCACCTCCGAGGTGAGGCCGGTGTCCTGCGATGCGCCGCTCAGCCTCTCCCTCTCGCCGAGCTTGCTGTACCACCCGACGCCCCCTTGCAGGAGCTCCTGCGCCATGCCGCCAGCGGCGTCGTCGTACTGCATCATCTGCACGCTCGCCAAGAACGGCGAGGCGGACGACGCCATGGCGAGGTGGTCTGCGGCGACGGAGGCGCCCTGTGACGGTGCGGGTGCCGAGGGGAGGATGAAGGGTGGGTTCAGGAACTGGCCCCCCAGCGCGTTGGAGAAGCAGGTCACGTGTGCCGGTGGCGGCGGCTCGATGGACGCCGCCGCCGCCGCCGAAAGTGACATGGGGACGCCGCCGCTGCCTGACACGTCCATCAGAGGAGGCAGGGCGCGGGCGGAGGGATCGTCGGCCATGGACATAGAAGAACCTACGTCCGTCATCTCCACGAACGTCGACGCGCCCGATCTCTTGCCGCCGGCCGCTGATGGCGGCTCGATGTTCTTCTTGAACACCCTGCACAGCACCCACTCGTCCTACAGCAAAGGAACGGGCAGTAAGGACATGAGACGATCAAAGGGTCTGTGAAGCTAGCTGATCGATCGAACACCGGTGATTAGTCAAGGAAATTTAGCAGTACTCACCTTGGACGCGGCAGCCTTGGTCGAAGGTGGGAGGCTGCTGCTCCCGGCGCCGCCGTTCGTCGCGTGCTTGCCCTCAAGGCGGTACTCGTGCATGACCCAGCCAGTCTTGCCGCCTCTCGGAGCCCTTCCCGTGTAGAACACGAGCGTCTTCTTCATGCCGACGAGGGCCTTGCCCCTGAAGATCTCCCTGTCCTTGCCGGTGGCCTTCCAGTAGCCTGACTCCGTGGCCCGGTTCGTCCTCAGCCCCGTGGGGTACTTGCGGTCCTTGACGCAGAAGAAGTACCACTCCTTGTCCCCCCATGTCGCCCGAGCTGCACAGATACGTGCACGTGTGACATCGATCTTTGCATGAAGTTCATTCGTGCACGCACGACAGAAGAACAGTTAATAGCCACGGATCGCGATCAGGGGTCGACATACATGGCAGGTCCCATGGCTCGCACTTGTTGAGGTCGGCCTCGCCGACGGCGCGGGCGGCGAAGCGAGGGTCGGCGGCCTTCCTGGCCAGGTAGTGCGTGATGAGCTCCTCGTCGGTGGGGTGGAACCGGAAGCCCGGAGGAAGCTCCATCTCCATCTCCATCTCCTTGGCCTGGTGGTGGTGCACGTCGTGCTCCATCTCCTGCCTGGCCAGTGAAGCCAGGGTGTGCTCGTACGTCTGGGACCTCGGCTTTGTGATTGATCGCAGCCTGCACCTTAACCCGGAATACATAATTGCACAACTACTCGTCAGCATAAACAAGGACTTGAAACATATTTATGATTGTACAAAGCATCAGAAGAAGACAAAATCATCTGAACCAAATAAACAGGCAACAAAGGGTGCAAGCAACTGGCCGGATGCTACATGGCCAACACATAATTGAAGAAACAGAGTGATCTAACATGCAAGAACAGGTAGCATCAGAACAGCACGAGCGCGCACTGATGAGGTAGTGAAGGATCTGAAGAAAAACGGAGGCTAACCTTTTGTGTTTACGTATTTTTTCCAGGGTAAATAAAAAGTTGAGAGGGAGATGCCGGGCTTATATAGCAGTACACGGCGAAAGGAGGCGGCCGGGCCTTGTTGTTTTAGGAGGAAAGAGGCGTGGCGGTGAAGGAACGACACGGCAGCCGACTGTGTTGGGGGACGGCTTAACCTTTTGACCTTGACTGCCTTGGATCTATCGGGGCAGTTAACTCTCACCTAGCCCACCATCGAAGCCATGCTCTTCAACAAATGACGGGTGACAAATTTAGACATTTTTTCCTCAAATATTTCATTTGAACCTATCGTTTTCTCCCGTGACGTGTATCTACGTATTCTTTGACTAATGTTACCGGTGTGTTTTCAAGGACCGTAAAAAATCTCTTCAACTGAATATACAAGGCTACAAATTAAAGTGCTTGTATTATTGCTAGGATTTTTAAGGGTCTGAGTACATCAACAGCAGAGGAGCCAACAGAGTAGTCTCAAGCCCCCGAGCTCTATGAGTCCCCCTTTAACTTTTAGAAGAGAAGAAGAAGAAGAAGAAAAAGAAAAGAAAGATGACCTAACTAAAGGAGGAAAATAAGGTGAAGGAGTAGGAGGAGGAGGAAGACAACCAGTCCCACTTGTTTTACAGTCTACATCCGTCACTGATGAACAGTTTTTTTTTCATGGGGGTATGTCTTCAAAAGATGTGTTATGACCCCCCCCCCCCAAATTAGAAAGATGTCGCATTAAACTATGACCCTGTTTGGATCCACCCAGTTTTTAAGAAACCAACACTAAAAGCAAGGGCGGATCCAAATAGCCCTGTTTTTAGCAACTTTTAAGAGGCAGATAAAAACCAGTTTCTAAGAAACCAAGAACTTGCATCTTTAAATTTTTTAGTTTCTTAAAATCTGAATGGATCGAAATTAGAGGAGCTTGGTAAAATATAGGGATTCGTGGTGGGAAAGACAGTGCTGTACTAGCTAGCCGCCTTTGGAGCTTCCATGTCATAACTCAACTACTAGATGACATTAACATCGTGTCAAGGAGGAGTTGACTTGACAGTTGGTGCCCCGTCTGTTTGGCCCTATCCGGCCAAGAGCCCATGCGGCAAAAGAAAAAAGATACGCGAACAGATAGCTAATAGCCTAATGGGTATGTGTAGCAGCACGCCTCGTGCCGAGCGAAGGATACAAGTGGACCAGACCATGCATGATCCTCGTCCAATTATCGGAGCCCCCACATCTCGGCCTACTTTGTAGAGTGGCATCTCCAGTTCCGCTCATTTCTGGTTGAAAAAGCTAGCGGGAGCCATGCATAGTGCTTAACACACAGGGTTACCTGTGTCCTTGTGATACTTTTTTTTTGGTCTTTGTGACGAAGAGATATGAGCTGCGTACATCGTGTTACGTACGTGTGCAGATGGCGCGGTTAACGTGTGCTCAACCAAGTGACGCCTTTTGTTCGACGATCGGTGCTTCCAGCAAGCGTTGCGTGTGACGCACAGAAAAACAACGCGTGTAACCATCCAGATCGATCGAAAGCCACGGGAGGGCCGCAAGATCTTTCCGGTCGAGTCGTGTCGGCCTTTAAATTCATGTTTTGGTTGGTCAATCTTATCGATTAGATGGCTGGACTTTACCCGAATTGATGTCGTTTATCCTCTATGACCGCATTTGTGCTCTTGCCGGATCTGCAAAGGGTGATGGGTATCTGTAAGCTAGCCAACCTGCTGCTGTATATACGCGCGCCATTGATCAAATAAATAAGTTCAATGCGAACGAATGCAATCCACATGCCACACATTCACGAGCTCTAGTGTATATATATCTGTGTTTTTTTGCCAGCCACATGCTCTAGTAGTATGAGACTCTGAATCTGTGCACGAATCACCTGATGAACGGTTTCTGAAAGAACGAGTCGTTGGTGATTATACTGATACGTATTTACAGGTTACAGCCATGTTCGATGTACGTTCGACAGGTGTGCACGCCGAGCGTATAGATACGTGTCGTACAGTCCCGGCCTTCTTACGTCATCCCTGTCACGCGATACATATGTGGCTACGCACACGCCCTGCAGAACGGGAGCAAGAGGGACCATGCGTATCCGGCCGGCACATGCGGAGTGCAGTGGTACGGGGATCGGAGGGAGGGAGGAATGACGCGGCGGCTGTCTCGCTCGGCCTCGTGCCCTTTTCCTTCGCGCGGCCCATCCCGGCGAGACCGGCCGGTTTCTGGACCACCGGCACTGTAGTAGCGTCGTCGATCGTAGGTCGCCGTTCCGCCGGTGCACTGCAGCACGCGTCCCTGTCCGTCTCCTTGCTCACCATCCCCCATTTCAACGGCACGGGATGCCAATGGACACGGCGATAGCGACGGCGCCCTGTAGATAGATAGACGCGGATGGATGGATAGATAGATGGATATGCCTGCCTGCCTGCCGGAGCGATCGCCAGACCCAGCCTGCGGCCTTCGCCATGTATATCGCTTTAAGCGACGGCGAAAGCGAGCGAGCCAGCTCGATCGTATCGACCTCCCGCACGTTTTCCTCTTCTTCAACTTAGTTCGCGTCGCTGCGTGCTGTGGTGTGGTGATCGTTGCCGTTGAAAACGGATGGGAAAACAGGCCCCTTTTCCCCGCGGCGGGCCGCGCGACGCGACGGGACACGGGAGTTCATCACGTGCCGGGACGAAGAAGCGGCCCGCGCGCGCGCGTGTCGCCACGGCGGCCACACACGCGTACGTATCCGCGGCCGCGCGCGCGCGGGGCTGGACAAAGAGTTCAGGTGTCTCACGCCACGCCGATTACGAACGCCGGCCGGCCGGCCCGTCGGAGACGATGCGCTGGCCTCGCAGCACTGTCACTACGTCAGCGGCCGCACTGCTCCTCAGCTGGCCGGTTAATCTCGCGCCATTAGATAATAAATCTATCAGGTGCTCTATTTATAGCGTGCTTCTTCCTCTCAGCTCTCTGTCTCTCTCTCTCTCCTGTTACCGCGACACGGACGTGCGTGATGGATCCATCTCGATTAAACCAATAAGGTTCCTCTCGTCAGTTCATCACCACGCAATCGGTGTACGCATCCGGCGGGCTCGTGATTACGGTGATGGTCAGGACACGTTTCGTTCTCGCTGTGATGAGAGCTAGCCCCATCGCATGCCCAGGGTCCCGATCATCGCCGCGCGCGCGCGGTACACATGGCGCGATCGACACCGGTTAGGCCAGCTTGCGCCCATCTAGAGAAGACGGCATCGACCACACACTAGCGCTAGGTAACAGCACAGCCAAGTAGAAGTACAAGTAGCCGTGCCTTTTCGATCGAGGACCCGGCTCGATCTGCAGCTCCATCCGTTTAGTCTCGCTTAATCGTGCTCTCACGCGTCTTCTTCCCTCTGCCACCTTTCCGGCTTAATTCCTCCGCAAGCTGCGCCCCCCGTTCCGACAGCTCATGCTCGTGCCGGTCAAACCACTTGCAGGTCGGATGGTAAGCTACAGAGCCGCACCTGATGCGCGACAGAAGGAAAGACATTTCAGATATGCTCTGTATGTACTGACCAAGTTTGTAGCACTCCTAGTACTAGATACGCATACAATTTGGCGCGAGTTACTTGAACAAGTCCTAGATTACGGATTCTGGAACTGCACGGGCCACGTGAAGCTGCCCTTGCTCCTCCAACTGTCATCCAGCATCATGTCACATCGATATATGAAAAACTCACTTGAGCCACGCTGCGCACACACAACTGTGAACTAATTATAAGGCTGAATCTTCAACAGTGCAGGTGGTTATTGAGAAGATTTGCTGCTACTCATTGGAGAGCTAGCAAAATTCTCAACTTCAACCACTTCACTTCACATCCGCGGTACTCATCATGCAGCGGGCTGCGGTAATGTGATTCTTAACAAAATGTAGGTAACTTGGTCGCCAGTTGGTATCCATCACTCATTGTTGCCACTGCTTCGCCTGATCTGGGCTGCCAGGACCAGGATGATTTGTCATGGAGGCAAGTGCAATGCATTTTGCATTCCTTCCTCGAGAAAAAAAAACACAACACTCATACGCAATGGGCTAGTCCGAATGTTGGTCCAGAGCAGGTAGGACCATCAACTTTCTGCAGGCATGGTATAAGCTACTCTAGCAATTTAATCGTATCATCTAGTAAACATGCCGCGCCAGGCACCTAAATTTTCCAGAGCTGTCCAATCACACACGTCTCAAGACGATTTCTTCTTTTTCTTCTCCTCCCATTCCTTCCGAGCGTCCTCAATCATCTTGCTCACCTTGTCGTAGAAGCCAGGATATGGTTCGTATCCGGCATATGTGTGAAGAATCTGAACCAAACAACAAGAATGTCATGAGGTCATCATATTTTTGCCCATCATCAGAGAATGCAACAGGGCAGCCCTGAACTGGAGCTGTACTGAAGTTTTACCTCCAGGCTCCAGCAGCACAAAGAATGGGGCCATCAGGAAAGTCTAGACAGTATTGTCAAGGAGAGCAGGTGCTCATAGGGGTGATAACGGGCCCAAAAAATGAACTAATAATAAAGAAGGCCGGATCATATTAGGATCAGGCCAAATTCATATTCATTTTTGAACTAAATTCTAATAAGGGTTGAAATAAATTATGAAGCGGCCCGTGGGCCGAGGCCCATTACCAGCCCTAGGTGCTTGCTTCTGTAATGAAGGTAACAGTTACTCGTAATCAATGAGTGGGATTGGTAATACCTAGTATCATACTCTCTCCGTTTTGAATTATTTGACGTTCGTTAGTTTAAAATTAAACTAACGAGCGTCAAATAATTCAAAATGGAGGGGAAGGAGTAGCTAATAGCATAAAATAGACTTGAATCAAAAACTCCGTGGTCAATGAATTGCATAGTAAAACAGACCAATTGGGACACCAATGCCACCTTTAACCAAACGAAAAGGAGAAAAACAGCTATTGAGATACTTATTCAATCATTAAACCATAAAAGAGACAATTCAAAACGGCCCACGCATTGGAAATAAGTAAGCAAGTAAAGTTGAGATGAGAGTTAGTATAATAACTGCTTGTACGTTAACCCCAGACATTTAGCAAAAATCGAACAGTTTGCCACTTTCATCTTCCAGGCACAAATTACAACAGTGTCTGATTATTTTGACGTTAAGGAAGAAAGAAAGAAGATCCATACATAAGTAGTCTCTGAAATTTAGAAGCGTTAGAGACTTGAGCACCCCTGATATTGGCGAGAAGGAAATATTTCGTCCAGAAGAATTAGTTCATACAAAAACTGTACATATATATGTGCTGAACTGAACTTTTGGTGATGCAGGCAAGAAACTAAACACAAGCAATCGTTGCTCAGAACCATGAGTGAAGAAAGTAAGTGGATAATCCAGACATGCAGTACACCTTCTTGCAGTCAGAGACGGGAGCAATGAGAGATGATCAGAACAGTTTTGTCTAGAAAGAAAGCAGGTTTTCATCTGCTCCATAATCTTTTCCTTGCACCAATTATTAGGATTCCGTTAACCTTAGCATTCAGTAAATACCCTCGAGGACCCCCAATCCTTCTACACTAGTTTTGAAGGTAAGGTGCGTGTCCTGACAAAATTAATTATTCTACCCATAGCCTACCTGTGGATACAACAGACCACCAATGATCGAATCTGTCAAACAGAGTAATGGACGCACACGATCCATTAACACAACAAATTGGACCACAAGGTCATCGGCAAATCAGTATCTTCAGAAAACATAGTAAATGAAAGATGGAGGGGGGGTCCCCCTTTATCTTATGCTGCTTAATCGTTTCATCAGTGCCAAGTTTCCCTATGTTGAGCGCTTACCATTTGTGGCTCTGTAACTAATCTTTTCGTTCTTTCGTGGTTTACCTGCTTCTCCCATGTTTATTTGCATTAATTTTTCCTGCCGGTTTGGTTCTCCATGCTATTTTTCAGAGTTATTTTCTGCTGTTCCTAATCATTGGTGCCTTCATGTCGCGTGTATCAGAGGCGGGCACAGCGTTAGCGCGCCTTCCATCCTAGTTTCGTTCCTGCGAAGAGAGGATCGGAACTAACACTTGACCTTCCAGTTTAATTATATATTACGTACTACTCCCTCCGTTCTGAAATAAATGACGTTTAGGATATAAAACCCGGACAAAGTATCGCTAGTTTGGATTTTTGGTAGGGTGCCGGCAACGGTAGAAGCTCTTCCGGTTCGCATCTAGCGAACGTGCGAAGAGAACCTGTAGCAAGCAAGCAAATTAAGGAGATCGTCAATTCGTCATGAGGTGAACCATGACCTTCAATCGGTGGAGAAGCCGAGTCGGGCAGCCAGGACGCCGCTGGCGGCCCAGCAGAGGAAGCCGAGCAGAGCGTGACGGTCGAGGAGGAGGCGGTATGCTCCGTAGAGCACCGCGCAGACGGCGGCGGCGCGAGGCGACCCGGCGGTAGGGTGCGGAAACAGGAACAAGATGGCCCAAGCGACGATCGCATGGATGGCTACGCTGGCGGCGTGGTCGCGGTGGCAGGCTCCGTAGAACACGTCGTCCCTCTCCAGGTCGAGGAGCCGGCTGCGAGGCCTCGCCATGGCTCCTCCGGGGTAGAGCTTGCGTATGCTTTGCCTTCGTGAATGAGGCGGGGAAGACCTGTGTAGAATGCAGTTTTAGGATGTACTAACAATGGAGCTCGTGATGATCTCGGCAGCAACAGAGTGCAGGTGCTACTTATAGCTAGTTTTTAAGATGCAGGAGCCAGACTTCAAGCTATGGGTTCAACGTGGTCGAAGCACGAGGAAGTCCTAATCCTAATTGGCACACAGTCAACTGACTTCATTCTAAGTCGAAACACGAGCCTCGCTTCGTGAAAATAATGATAGCAGCCACGGTTCTATTCAGGGTCGGCCCTGGGGCAGTGCCCAAGGTACCGCCCCGGGCCTCCAAAAGTTAAGGGCCCCCTCTGAATTTAGTCGATAAATTTTTATCACGCTACACAACTAAATAAACAAATGTGATCAAAGTGGCATATGATAAAGAATTAATTAACCAAGAATAACAACCAGTGAAATTGTGGATTGAGTCTGTATATTTTACGTATATGGTCATCCTAACAAAAAATCGGGAGTTCCAACAATACTCATGGCCATGAGAGCGGTAGAGGTTGAGCCGCTCGACATCGTTGCCTCACCTATTCTTCTGAACTGGACGCCAATCGTTGAATCTATCTTTATTCTTTTTGGTTGCGTATTGCGATTGTGATATCGCTGAGCTGCTCAAGGCTAGAGGGCTACATGCCACCACTTTATTGCCATTGTCTTTATTGATTTTCTACATATAGTACTTCTAGACTAGTTGATTTTCTCTTATTTTTTCTCTTATCTAAGTGTGTTATTTATGTTAAACTTATTATTGTGATACGGTTAGTGATAATAAAATTTTATAATATAGTTATAAGTTATCTTTCTATAGTTTCGGTCAATGAGGACCTAAGATTTTGTTGGCCCCGGGCCCGAAAAAGTCAGGGCCGGCCCTGGTTCTATTCAACACGTATCAGCAAAGACGTTACCGGAACCTTCTACGTGATGCTAACGGCCTGGCAGCGGGCTCTGTACCTTTTTTAGAAAATGGAAAAGTCGATTCCACCCTCTGCATAAAGCAGGCAGTCTGCTTCTTATTTACAATTTGTGACCACACCAATCACATGACAGGAAGCAAAAATCAAATCAAATTAGGAAAAACAAAGTCTATTATGATACTTCTATCCATAGGTGGCAAATAACTCCATAGCAATAATCTCCGAAGACCTATTCACCAATCAGAATTTGCTCCTTTATCTCCTCATTAGGCTACAACCGTACTCGGAACCGCATTCAGTACCCCCCTCTTCCTGAAAATATACTGCATAAAGGATGAATGCATGACATTGTCAAAAAATCATACCGTTTGATATCGCTAAATTGTCCAGCATAGACCAGTTGATCCAACTAAGATAATTTATTTCTCATTTGTATTAGCATCTTAGAGCTAGTTTACTAACATGTGAGAAATCGATCTAGGTGGTTAAACCCGTAGTTATATAAACCGTCCTCCAAATGCCTTGGTATAGTGACAGTTAACAGGGAAAGTGTTTAATTTTTTCGTTGCAGTTGCAGAAATAACATTTTGTACTCCTTGTAGTTATTTTTCAATATTAAAAAATCAAGTGGGCTTTGTAGCTTAATAATACGTATGTGTCCTTTCTTTATTTATACCGAATTATTTTTCATTTCTATGTTCCTCGTGCCATTGGCGCGCCTTTCTCGTTTTCTCGCTTCAGCCCACGATGTGGGAGCATGCGTCGAACATGGAAAACTTGGCTGTTTCAGGAGACATGTAAAAGTTTTCAGGGGCTGTTGATAGTTGAGATCGGATTGGCGCCGGCAGAGCACAGAGTTAATAGTGTTAGTGTTTGGGTTTAGTGGATAGTGTTTGGGTTTAGAATCTTTTTTTTAGCATTTAGTGTTAGTTTTTAGGATTTAACCAATGGAGAAAATTAAGAAACCAACGTTTTAAAATTAGATCTGGCCACGTGTCACGTATGCAAGCGTGATGCACGTACATGCCGGATGCAGAGAATCTGGCTTACGGGGGGTGCTGAAACAGCAGCATGCCTCCTGAAAAAGCGCCGATCGTTTCCCGTGTAGCAAGCGAACAAGCAGCCGAGGAGGAACAAGATAGAGCAGGCTCAGAAGTTTCTGTATAAACCATCATGCTGTTTGAGTGTTCTACCTTGGTTGGGACACCGAATGAGCACGAATTTTTTTCAGAAAATGACTTGCTGGATTTGTTGCCGTGGAGATCTGATTTTTTGTTGTTGTTTTAGATGAACGATTTTCTGAAACTTTTGTTCAGAACCTTGACATTGCACTCAGCACCAAACAAATGGAGTACGTCCAAGCTTTCCTTATCCAATTCTGAACCTCAGAACCGTAAGAACAAAAGCACGCACATTCATCATCTGAAAGGCCCAAATAGCACCAAATCGGATAACATCTCTGCGCACCTGCGCTTCCCTGGAACCTCAGAAAAGCAATCTCCTACTGTCCTCCTTCCAAGTCACCGACCCGCGCAAGCACCCCCTCCGCTTCGCGATGGCCACGCTCGCCAAGCATCTCATCCTCTGCTCCTCCGCCACCTCCTCGTCGCCCTCGCAACGCCGGCGCCGGCCACTGCCGCCCCACGCCGCCGCGGGCTCGGACAGTAAGCAGGCGGCGGCGCCACCGTCCGCCACGCGCCGGCTGGCGGTCGCCGCGTCCACGGCGCTGGCCGTCACGACCGCGCTGGCCGCGCGTCGCCCCGCGGCGCCCCCACCCGCGCTGGCGGCCGAGGCGGCCGCGGTGCCCGTGGCGCCGACCCCGCCCGGGACCGTGCCGCGCTGGGGCACGAGGTCGTACGTGAGGGAGCGGTTCTTCGAGAAGGGGCTGACCACGGAGGAGGCGGCCGCGCGCATCCGGCAGACCGCGGAGGGGATGCGGACGCTGCGGCCCATGCTGGAGACGATGTCCTGGAAGTACGTGCTCTTCTACGTGCGCCTCAAGTCCAAGTACCTCGACCTCGACCTCACCACGGCCATGGACGGCGTCCCCGGGGCGCGCCGCTCCGACTACGTCCGCGTCGCCAACGAGCTCGTCGACAACATGACAGAGGTACGACGTACATTTGCCAAATCGTACTGCTTTATGCTACTTCGTTATCTGACAGTTTGATTCCCTGTGGCGCGCAGTTCGAACGGTTCGTGCGAACACCCAAGGTCTACGAGTCCTACCTCTACTATGAAAAGACGCTGAAGTCGCTGGATGATGTGGCAGAGTTCCTTGCCTGATGCACATACTGTACAAGTAGTTGTACACTCCCTGTCTAAAAATATAAATATTTTTAGGTTCGGTTGAAGCCTCATAATTTTAATTTTCACTATTAATAGTAAAAAATCATGATATCTGCTCAACTATAAATTATGTCATTAGATTTGTTGTAACACCAACTATTATAATGTGTTAATCAAAATAAAAAAAACTGAGTTTAACTAAATCTAAAAATAATTATATTTTTGGATGGAGGGAGTATAAATGTACATGGTTATTACTTATGGATGAAAAGCTTTAATGATATTTCCAGGGGAAAAAGGTTGTTCAACGACTAGTACAATGCATATGTGTTGCACTAAGTTATTAACTACAAATCGGTGTATCGCAGTTTTTGCCACAACCGTTGTCCGTTGATGGCCGGTGCGAGATTTCCTTTGTATTCTGCCACATCAGGCTACAGAGTGCATATAAAAGCCACAAAAAACGAACATAACAGTTGAAAACATCAGGATACCCCTTCTTTAATGAAAGTGGCAGAACATCTGCCTTTAACGTCCAAAAAAAACATCAGAATACAGGCTCGCCGTCGTCGAGTTTTCGCCCGCTGAGCGTCAGGAACAGGAACATCCCCACCGCCTCGTTGCGCAGAACCGCCTCCGGGTCGCACCAGCTCGCCAGGAGGCGCCCCTGCTCCGTGTCGCGTCTAGGAACGCCAGCGGTTCACAATGTCCGGCCGGACGATCCGCAGGAAGTAGTGGCCGCTATTGGCCATGCCCGACGCGAGCTCCGCTAGCTCATCATCATGGCCGCTCGTGACGGTCACGCTGCCGTAGTCCACGTGCACCACGGACCGGGCCGTCCTGCCGTCCAGCCACGCGAGGCAGCCGGGGCGCAACAGAGCGAACTGTTATGTGCTTCTTATTTCTCGCGTCGATGGCAGATACGGCGAGGCAACAGGTGGCGGCGGAAAAAAACAAGAGACAAGTTTACTACTAGCAACGAACGGCGCCAATCTCTGACTTGAACTTTCCTCGCTGCGACGCTCTCTGTTTTGTTTTTTTGCACATGGCTCGTGTCCGGCTACGCAGATGATAAAAACACCTTGGAAGCCTGGCTCGCTACGCCGCGCCGGCAAAGAAAAACATAAGCCATGAACGCTGCTAATCTTGTGCTCCCGTTGTCCAACAATCCGCTCGTTGCCAGCAGATCGACCTCGACCTCGCGTTGTTCGCGAAAGGGAGCGGTACCGTGGTCTTCTAGTTTTTTTTAAGGTAAACGAAAGGATCAGGCTATCAGCAGTATCATCACGAACACGACCAGCATTATAATTAAGCACTATTTGGTCCTGGCAGGACCGGTAAATTTCTCTAAATCTGACCAGCAGCAAACACTAACTGGTCCTGGCAGAGAGCAGCACATGATTGATGAGCTTATCCAGGTTGTCGACCGAGCTTCCCCCTGTGCGCATTGCTCGAGCAGCAGCCTCCTTCCACCCCGTTGCCCTCTTCCTCATCTCCTTCCCCTTGTCCCCGGCCATGGCCTCCCTTATCCTGCCCTCCACCACCTGGCGTCGCACGTCGTCGCCGACCTCCATCGCCACGCCCCACTCCAAGCACTTGTACAGAGAGTTCGTCTGCTGCTCGGCGAAGAAGGGCCACGACAGCATGGGCACCCCGCCCGAGAGGCTCTCCAGCGTGGAGTTCCACCCGCTGTGCGTCAGGAACAGCCCGACCGCCTCGTGGCGCAGCACCTCCTCCTGCGGGCACCAGGTCGCCAGGAGGCCCCTGTCCCGCGTCGCGTCCAGGAACTCGGGAGGCAGCACGGCGGCGTCGCCTTTGACCAGGTCGGGCCTGACGACCCACAGGAACGCGTAGCCGCTGCTCGCCAGCCCCCACGCGAACTCCACCAGCTGCTGGTTGGTCATGACGGTTATGCTCCCGTAGTTCACGTACACCACGGACCGGGCCTCCTTGATGCCGTCGAGCCACTCGAGGCAGCCGCGGTCCTCCTTCCAGAGGTTGGAGCCCAGCGCGTCGAGCGGGCCGCCGGCCGGGACGAGCTGCTCGGCGAGCAGGTTCAGCGGGCCGACGGTGTACGCGGCCGGCGGGTGCGCGGCGCGCAGGGCGTCGAGCGCCGGCCGCTCGAGCTCGTCGAAGGTGTTGTAGATGATGGCGGTGGCGTCCGCCGAGTGTTCGATCTCGTGCATCGTGAAGTTGAGCATGGGGTCGTCGCGGTCCGTGGTGCGCAGGAAGCTGGGGAAGTCACGGAGCCGCATGTGCCTGCTCATCCCGTGCGCCCAGTCCACCGGCGTGTCAAGGAACCCGTTCGTCAGCTGCTCCGCGTCTGGTCATACATGCCCATACAACACACAGTAACAGGTTCGTTATGAAATGCTCGTCACTGTCACGCCAAGCGTGCAACTCGCGTCGAAGAGGAGGCGCGCGCGGACGAGGAAATAAACGACCGAGACGACTGACCTTTGAGAGGGACAAGGCCCTTGTCGATGAAGAGCCGGTAGTGGCGGTAGCCCAGGGAGCCGCACGCGCTGGCCGTCCACAGCAGCGCGCACGGCACGCCGAGCTCCGCCGCGGCGTCGACGCTAAACGTGAGGCTGGCGTCCGCCACCACGCACGTCACCGGGGGGACGCCGGCGGCGGAGCTGTTGAGGCCCGCGAGGAGCGCCCTGAAGTGGGGGAGGCAGGTCGTCATGGTGGAGACGCAGATGGCCGCCGCGTCCTGCGTGGCGTCGTCGTCGCTCGGTGGCAGG
The DNA here is from genome assembly GCA_030760725.1 of Neostapfia colusana. NCBI lineage: Eukaryota > Viridiplantae > Streptophyta > Magnoliopsida > Poales > Poaceae > Neostapfia > Neostapfia colusana. Next base: position 82,313,517 of record JASWHV010000014.1, on the reverse strand, counting down.
CCGTCCGGGATGGTGGCGAAGCGGAAGTCCGGGAGGCCCGCGACGGCGCCGGGGCCCCGGGACCGGACGAGGCGGCGGTGGTTGAACTCGGTGTTGACGAAGGTGACGTGGAAGCCCTTGCGGTGGAGGACCTTGGCCATCTTCATCATCGGGTTGACGTGCCCTTGCGCCGGGAACGGCATGCACACGGCGTGCGGCTTCTCGGCTGCGCTGCCCATGCTCGTGTGTCGAGGGGTGCAGCTCTAGCAAAGGCAATTAAGTGCTTCTTCGAATGTTCACGAAACGAATCAAGTGTTTCTCCGGGAGGGGAACACGAAGCTGGGCTTGAATTTATAGACACCAGCTTTCCTGGTACCTGATCACACGGAGGAAACAAACTTGTTCAACGGAAGTGGTATGCTTTTGACGAGGTAAGAGATCGATTGGCGAGGTTGTGTCGAAGGTGGTAAGTAACAAGTTGCACACGGCGCCATAGTATATTTTGACGGTTACGGGCCGCCTTCTCTTGCCATTCATGGTTACGCATGTACATGCATCAGCACCACTGCAGCATTTTTAAACGGGAATTTTGCTAGATTTTAGACATCTGACTAATAGGATTTCTAGTAGGGAAAACATGAAGTGTGGTGCAGACACTGTTGACAGTGCTTGTTTGCCCTCCATAGAGAAGAAATACTCCCTCCATTCTAGAGTAAATGACGTTTAGAAAAAATAGTTTATCTTAAATCTGATTTAATTATTAAGACCCATCCAACGCCTCACATGACCGGCAGTAATGAGGAGCCGCACTTCAGCACTTGTATGCCAGAGTTTCATCACACAGAGGTTACTGTTGATGCAATGTTTATTCACGATCCTGAATTTAAAGCCGACAAGAGGGACTGATATTATTAACCGTCTGGATAATAGACTTTTTTTACTAGCAATCAGTAGCAGTGGATAACGCAGCACAGGGTCGCCGGTCGCCGTTCCTTCCCCCCAAAATCCCGACTCCGCCACCGTAATGCTCGCCCACACGCGCCTCCCGCCTCCCTCGTCCACCGGCGGCGTAGAGTTCCGCCGCAAGCTCCACTTCCTCTCGGCCGAGCTCCACCTCGACTCCTTCCCGCTCCTCGCCACCCACCCGTCCCTCCGCTCGTCCGCGACTCCCTCGGCCTCCTCGCCTCCCACGGCCTCTCCGTCGGCGACGCCTCGAGCGTGTTCTCCGCGTTCCCTTGCCTTCTCACCTCCCGCCCGCCGAGCCCCTCCGCTTCCTCTCCGCCGACGCGCCGCTCCCGCCGCCGCTCCTCCGCGCCGCGGTGGTCCGGTCCCCACCCCTCCTCGCGGCGTCCGTCGCGGACACCCTCTGCCCCGCCCTCCGCTTCCTCCGCCGCCGCGTCTCCGTCCGCCGTGAGCCGCTCCCGCTCGCCGCCGCGCTGCTCCTCGCGTTCTCCGCCGAGCGCACCCTCCTCCCCAAGCTCATCTTCCTCCGTGACGCCACAAAGCTCCCCGACCACGCCGTCCTCAGGCGCGCGCCTGCCATCCTCTCCTACGGGATCGAGACCAACCTCACACTCAAGCTCCGGTTCCTGGCCCAACGCATGGGGAGGGACCCCGCCGCGGAGCTGCCCGAGTTCCCGCACTACTTCGCGTTCAGCTTGGAGGGCAGGATCAGGCCGAGGCACGAGGCGTTGAGGGAGAGGGGCGTCGACATGTCGCTCAAGGACATGCTCACAAGCAACGATGAGGAGTTCAGGGAGCGGCTGCTTGATGCGACTCTGTCAGACACCAAGGCCACTCTGTCAGACACCAAGGCCAGGTTATGAGCTTGCATCCACGAGCGCTGGATGCTTGAGCTTGGATTCTGAAACTGCACGATCAGGTTCCGGAATATCAGCATTTTTTAGCTCAGGTTCAGTTAACTAGATTACCCTGCAACTTGATCCGTAGCGCCGGCAACAATTTGGAATTTAAAGTTTTATGCCATTCCAAGTTCAGCGTTGATGGTATGGCTGATATATGAAGCTTGCGAGGAGAGAGGCACGAAGATATCCCCTGACGGAATTGCTAAATGATTATCTATTTATATCGTGTCATATGAGTGAGCAGTAAGTACTTGAGGACAAAAAGGTTTCTGCTAAGGATATGACACCATCAAATTCAAGAGTTATGGTTCCATACATATAGCTGTGGGTGGACGAGTTTGGCACTGACTGGACTGTGAACAATCCTTCTGGAACGTATTAACGGATTCTGGATCATGTCCAGGCAGACTAATCCGAACTGCCCGTCTTCGATTCATAATATACTAACGACTGCACCTACCGTGACTTCCATGTGGACCCGCAACACGCGGGAACCACACACAGGTCGGTTACGTCAGTCCGTTTGCCGTTCGGTATGTTTAGGCCACGCCGTGAAAGAAAACGACGTCCAGTCCAGGGGCGAGATGACGGCTCGTCACGGTGAGCCGTCCGCGGCAGCGAATGGTCAAAACACCGCTAGCGGGACGAACGGGAAGAAAACAGGCAGACATACCTCGAAGAGGAGTGCCTCGCTGCCCATTCGACGAGGTAAGAGCCACCATTTCCATTTGAATCGCCGGATGTCCGTGCAAAACTTACGCCTCCTCTGATTCCCCAAGGCGAGGGCTTCGATTTGACCCGGCATTCGCCCAAATCCGCTCGGATTTGACCCCGGTTCGGTTCTGCCCCCACCCCCCAAGTTTCTAGGGGTTTAGCCATCGGATTTCCCCTTTCCCATCCGTTTGATTTGAGGTGAATTGGGTTGGTTCCTTCTGGGGATTCTGACGATTCGTTCGATCGCAGGGCACGGGACCCTCGAAAGGATTTTCGTGGGAGATTTGCTCGCATGGGGGATCATGTCGCGGTGGATATTGGAGAGCTCGTGGCGTCCCGAGCCGGCGAGGCGGTGGGGTTGGCGCCCGGCAAGGAGGAGGCGGAGGCGCTGATTGGGATGGTGGAGTGCCGCATTTGCCAGGAGGAGGACCTGGCCAAGAACCTCGAGAGCCCCTGCGCCTGCAGCGGCAGCCTCAAGGTGCGCGCTCCCTTACTCCTCTTTAAACCACAAATTACGGTTCTATACCATTCTGCTTATTCTGTTTGCCATGCTATTAGTATCGGTAGATAAGGAATTCTAATTTCTAAGGTATCAACAACAGATGCGAACATTAGAAACCAAAAGGACTTCATTGATACTTAATCGGGAGCCATTGTTGGAACAATCATCATGGCAGTTGGGCGTGATGTTGATCGACGCCTAATGTTCTAGGAACAAACTGTTACTTTTGATGATCTGGCTATTTAGGTACATCCATGGGTTATGTATGTTAGGTGGCTCTTAAGTGTGTGTTATATCATCCAGTTTGGTGGTTTGTCTCTTGGTTTTTTCTTGAAGGAGTCTGCTACACACGGTGATGCTAGTTTGAGTGGGTAAGAGCATGCTTGGGTGAATAATCATTGTTGCTTGATGAGTCGGGCATCCTTCTTCTTGATGGTTGCTACTCTTGGCAAGCTTAACAAACAAGTCACGAGGGATGGATACCTTTTGCAGTTTGCCTTCAGTTCAAGGCACTTCAACTTTCATTTTCATCGTTTCCAAGTTGTCTAACACTCTAACAACAACAACCTAGCCTTCGTTCCAAGCATGTTGGGGTAGGCTAGATATGAAACCCAACAATTTTATTTTATTTTTAAAAATAAAGAAAGAAATATAGATAAGAGTACAAAATACGAGTAAACTAAGATTCCGGCACATGAAGCGTTTCCAAGTTGTCTAAGTGCACTAAAATCTATTTTGTGTTTTATAGATGTGACTATATCATGTGTAATCTTTATTGTGCTGTTTACATTTGTATTTGTGTTTACTTATTTATTCGGTTACACTTTCCATACAGTATGCTCACAGGGAATGTGTGCAACGTTGGTGCAATGAGAAAGGAGACATATCCTGTGAAATCTGCCATGAGGTATTCAGTTGTTTCTTTTTCAGCTCTGCCTCCACATGTAGTTTCATGATTCCAGTCATCTTATGCATACCCAGTTTTGACTTTTGTTGTACTAAGACACAAATCATTGGCCCTTTCCCTTTTTATTTTCTTGAAAAGAGTTTAAGTAGGCTGAATGAGTGACTGTTTTTTCTTCCTTTTGTTTCTCAACAAGATCCTTTTATGTATCCAGTCATAGTGTTATTATGTTTCAGCTTCTCTTTAAACAATGTGCTTTATCCAGAAGTACTAGAACCCACAATAACTTTAACTAAACCAATGCTTTGATGAGAAAGAATCAGGGATCAAGTTGTAACCTTTCACCTGGGCTTAAGTTTTTTTTTTTGCAAAAGTTTTAGTTTCTTTGCTGATCTAACTGTAAATCTTCCTGCTGTAAATAAGATTATGAGTTTTTGTTCTCTGTTGTTCAGTCGTACAAGCCTGGTTACACTGCCCCACCCCAGTTACATCACGACGAAACTACCATAGAGATAAGGTTTGTTGTGTTAATTCATGGAGTCTTTTTTCTTTCTGTCCTGATATCTATATGAATGATATATCTGTGTGATTAGCTTAAAGTTTTGTATTTGTACAGCATAAGGTTCTCCATTTCTCATGTGTTCAATTCTTCATTTTCTCTAGTGGTGGAGATTGGATCATCTCTGGCAATCGTTTGGATTTGCATGATCCTAGAATCTTGGCGATGGCTGCTGCTCAACACCGTTTACTTGATGAGTACAATGAATATACTGCAACAAACAACAATGCTGCTGCCTTTTGTCGTTCCATATTTCTGATTGTAAGTCTTGTTGTTTCTGTTCTGAAAAATGTTAGTTTCTAAGTTTTGAGTTTATATTCACTTTCTGCTGAATTGAGTACCTCCAACTGAGCTTACATGTTCACCTTGAACAACTATTAGTGTTAATGCTGCTTGTTTCTTGCTTAAAGCATTTGTATATGTTAGCTGCTTTTTCTTTAGATTCTTATCATAAATGAAATAAATTTCAATTTCTTTTTCAACATCTTCATGTCTTTGCATATTATTTTATATTAAGTGATAGTGACATGTCCTCTCATTCTGCTCAGTTAATGGCGCTTCTGCTCCTGAGGCATACACTGACCATTACCAATAGTGAGGATGAAGATGACACATCTGCAATTTTCTCGGTTAGTGATTTTAAGGGGCAATTAGGAATCTGATCCTGTTTTCGATCCAAACTTCATGTTTGGCTCTGTTTTTTAGGGTTTGTGCATTTGACCCTGTTTTTTTTTCTTTCAAAATGAACATTTAGATTGACCCTATCCTGTTTGGGCCATTTAATGTTGTTAAGTGGAGGATAAAAAGACATATTTGCCCTTATGCCATTGACCCTATTTTTTCAATGTAATCTACACGAATGACCCTGTTTTGTATCACCAGATTTTCAGCACTGTCCATATCTTTCTAATGAGACTTCATCAATAGTTTGAACACATTTTTTAATGTTTTAACAACAATTTAAATATAGTTTAAATTTAAAAAATTTCGGCAGCAGTTTCCCTATATTTTAGACATTTGACAAACATCAATATCACATATATCAAGCCTCATAATGAAAACAATATCACATATGATACCCACACAAAGTACCTGACAACATCCAACAAAAGTGATAGGTAATAGAAGTCTAGGTTTGCAAAGTAGCAACTAATGAAAGCAAAATTCATGTAACAATGGCTCCAACTAGCAACTAGCCATTGCATGCCATTCAAGCACCAAACCAGTCAGCTAACCTCTCTGCACCTCTTCCTCTTCCCCTTCCTGTATCAGATGGCGTTCTTTCTCCTTCCATGTCACTTGCACTTGTACTAGGCCTTCATATAAAGAATGACAATGTGTTAGTAATCAAGATGATGATTGATGAACAAAGAACAAATAAAGAAAAATGTGGAATAGGAATTACAAGGATTTGCCTGTAGCACTAGGATCATTACTCCCTTCTCCAGATGCACTTGCACTAGATGAGACCCCCCTCCTTTGACTAGTTGTAAATCCACCTTGACAATACTTGGCCGTGTGGCCTAGTTAATGACATTCTGTGTGCTGTCTTCTTCTTTCCGGGCTCATCAGACGTCTTGATTCTTGACACTCTTGGTCTTCCAGGCTCCCTTCACAATTTTGGTCTTCTAGACGGGCCGTTTTGCCTCCTTGCGTCGGGCCTTCTTGCCGCGGGCTGCACCATGGCACCAGCCATGACCAGAGGCAGCCCGCATCACCCTGTGTACCCCCCGCGCTCGCCGTTGCCTCGCCTGTGCTGCCGCCTAGGGTTCGGTCACGAGAGTGGTAGGGGAACAACAGAGCGGTGATGGAAGTAGAGAGAACAGAGGTTCATGGGAGTCATGTGAATAACAGAGGGCAATCTGGTCTTTTCCATTATCCATTTATTTTTATTTTTTTAATGACTCAAATCGGCCATGATAAACTATACACCCAAATCAGGGTCAAACAGCAATTTTTTATTTCAAAAAAACAAGGTCAAATATGCAAACTCTAAAAAGGAGAGCCAAACATGGAGTTATAGTTTAAAGTAGGGTCAGTGGCACAATTGTCCCTTTTTTAATGCACAGAACATCTCCTATGTATATGTATTCTCTCTCTCGTTGTAAATTTATCTGATTCTTAATCTTTGCCAGCTATTTCTTTTGAGGGCAGCTGGATTTCTGCTGCCTTGCTACATCATGGCTTGGGCTATTAGTATCATGCAGCGTCAAAGACAGAGACAGGTTGGTGACTAATGAAGTATTTTTACTCTTTATTTATAGCCATCTGAGACAAAAAAAAGTTTCGCAAAATTATTCATTCCTAGCATATGTATTTTTGTAAAACCATTTGATAAAGGCTTGGTTGTTGTTGTAACAACTTTTAGTATCCCTGTGATTGCACACATGCATGCCGTGTTTGCACTAGGGAACAGGGTGCTTTGGATGGATGTGATATACCTTTTCTGGCCAATATGATGTTTCTTTATTAGAAATTTAGATCATTAATTTCTTATTTTATTGTCATTAGTTCAGTACCCATGAACTGTGCGTGCCAGGCTACAGTAAGTTTTGATTTTAGTTGCAAAAGACAATCAAGAACAAACATTCTTTTCATCCTTATATAGCCTTGCTTTATCTTCTCCATTCTCTTTGCCTACTTATTAAAGTTCCAAGTTTATTTTGGGAAATCAGGAAGAGGCAATGCTATTACCGACAGAAATGGCGATCATTCTTCACCGAAATGGAAGAACAATGCAATTTGCCGTCACGCCACCAGAATCTCCTACCCTGCCTCAACCCGAACCAAACCAATAGAATGCATCAGCAACAGGCCCCTCTCATGAGTTCATACAATCATACCAGATGCCTTGAGTATTCAGCATCCGTGGTTAAGGTGGGGAGCTCCGATTGCATTGTGGAAGTCTGCTGCATGGCCACTTTGAATGGCTATGTTGCAGCAAAAATGCTGTGCCCTTCTTTGAATTGTATAAACTTTGGAGCTGAGGTTCAATGTTTCTTCTGACAGGTCTCTCAGCATCCTTTGTACATAGAGATTTATTTTAATAAATGATATAGGTTAACAGAGAGTTTGTTGCGCCAAAGGTTTAGAACTCGGTTCATCTTTTTGGGACAAACAGTTCCCCTGTCACTTTTGCGTGACGGTCTGTTAGGCATAGCTGGATGCGTGCTGCCACCGGTTTGGTAGGATTCCGGGAAAGGCCGCCTATTTGGAGCCGTGTGTTATCCATTCGAACATCTCAAATGGAATCTTTCAGTTTGAATCTAACACTTTTATACTTTAAAAAGAGTGAAAGACTCGTATCAACGCTTTTCCTCTCAAGAGGGAAAATAGAGAAAAATCTATCTCCTATTCGTTTAAAGCTTCACGTGCATCTTAGAAGTATCGATAGATGAAAATCCTTCTCTTCAGGAAAATAGGAAGTGTTCAAAGTTAGTTAGTAATTAGAATAAAAATTTAGGACAATGAACTCGTAATATAGTTAATACTTAATAACACAAATTAATCATATGCATCATACAATTACGTCAAGATGGCCGAGTTGGTCTAAGGCGCCAGTTTCAGGTACTGGTCCGAAAGGGCATGGGTTCGAATCCCATTCTTGACATAAAATTTTTTTGTTTCTGTTCAATCGATTGGTCCAACGGCCGAACAGGTTCAGAATTCGGAGTGCTTGTTTAGTGCACCAAGAATTTGTTCGATTTTTTTTCTCATTTTTAAGATCGCCTTAGACATGGTCCTTGTTTTTTTTTCGTATCTCCGTGAAGGATCGAGCTATCAATGGGAGCGTCCGTCAGAGACGGCAATAGACACTGGCCGTTGCCGAGGTCGTCGCCGGCCAGATGACAGCTGGGCGAGAGCGACGATGAGTTCAAGAAGCGGCAGGTGGAGCAGCGGACGATTGGGCGCGCTCCCATATCGCTTTGTGCTATCATTGCCGAAGGTAATCTAATATTGTAACTGCTACTCTATAACCCAAACGAGCAGTTATATGTTCCAAATACAGTGAATGTCTCTCTGCACAATGAAGGATGTTCAGGAAGATTCTGCTGGATCATATGAATGAAGCTTGCCTTGGGAGGCACAAGTGTTACCATTTTTGATAGGATTGGCGCGGAAATCCTCCAAAACAAAACTACTGGTATGCAGTGCAAAACGTATGAATGCTCCACCAGCAGGTAGCTTGTACTTGGGAAGCTTCTGTTTCAAGAGATGGAAATCAGCACGCTTCTCCAGGAAACACGACACGAGGGAGCGCATCTTCGTGTGCTTTATATTAGTAGTAGCTTCTTGTGCCGGAGCTGTTTGGTTTATGCTCTTTTTGTTCTTTTTACCATTTTTGGCTTGTTCGGGTGTGTCTCCTTTATAGTGGATTTAGTGGGTACCGTACCTCTTATGGGCCAAATGGAAAGCGACCCTGATCGGGTGTGCGTGGGGCCGACTTCTATCTTTCAAGTGGTCGAGTATAATTTCATTAGAAATAAAGATTTGCTCGGATTAGAAAGTTTGCTTCAAACTAGGAAAAGAAGTATTTTTATCGGTTATGATTTTATTTAGAGTTAGAGTAAAAATTAAGTAATTTCTCTCCTACATAACTAAAGGCAGTTTAATGTGATTAAATAACAAAGAAAAAGGTTTATTCTCAAATCTCTCAAGCGCTGTAGGCGCGATCATCCTCCCCTCCTAGCCGCCTGACTAAGGAGGCCCAGAACACCTAGTATCACGAGACCACCATCAATACTCGCTGTCACCTTCGCTTGCATGTCGCCGCTAAAGCCATCTGCTTTTGTTGTCAACTGGATGACGATGTTTCGGACAGGAAAACTTTCTAGCACCTCTACCAAGAGTCCAGTGAACATTAGACTGCCATCATCATTTCTATGATGAAGAAAACCAACAAGCAACTCACCAATATTAACCGCACAATTATCAACTCGTTGCTCGACTTTCACACAAGACAAAGGATGCTACCGTCATGGCTCAAGAGCTAGCGGTCAAGAAGGAGGTCGTCCGGCGCGACACGGCAATGCACAGTCGAGCGTTGCGGGTTATCAATGGATACAAATCTTCAAGATCGATGATGCTCTCATGAGTGACCTTACCAACACCACCCACGCAGCTTTCTTGACTCTAAGTCACTGATGTCGTCCCATCCAATTGGTTCAAGAATAGTCACTATGGCGCCCTCTCGCCCCTAACAAACTCGTCGTTCCTCGCTACCACAGGCTGTTGTTCTCGAGATATGCCGACAAGAAGGACCTCCTCCCTTGGCTCAACCATCGCGAGAATTTCTTCGTTTGGGCAGGTGATCTCTACAACGAGCACGTGTGACACCTGGTACCACACCCACGATCTTAGCAACTATACGTATAGAGTTTCTTCCTAAAAATATTTGGTTCATCAATAAAAATTTTCACCTATGACTTTCAATCTGAGATGCAATCTAATGACTTTTTCAATAAGTTTGTACACATGTGTACCAAATACTTTTTTTTGCATATGATTTTTATTTTTTTATAAAAATGTGTAACATAAACATTTATATTGAACGAATCATGTTTAATGATTTATATCCATATCTATATTTTCAATCAAAATTAAAACTTATCTTTTATTTTACCATTTTACATAGAAAACGGTTGTTACACGATAAAATTTGTGTAGAAGACCGTGCTTGAGACGGGGATTGATGGAAGATTCAGTCTGTTCTCACTTATACTAATTCAAAATCACTGTTACCGAACATATGTGTTAAACATGTAAGTCAAAATGAGTAAATCGAGTGTCCAACTGCTCTCCGTTCCTACAGCAGCACACGAGCGATGGCAGCCTACGGCGGACAGGCCTGGCACGCTCCGTACCGCACCTGATTCTTAGGGTTAGGGTTTTAGAAAACCCCCAGCGGCTGGATCCAACGGCCCGGCCCGTCCCGAGCCGACCCAACGTTCGCTGCGCGCGGATCTTAACGCCACCCTCTATAATAGAGCACCCGCAGCACCGCCTGCCTCCTCCCCAACTCCGCCTCCCTTCCCAGCCTTCCCACCTCCCCGCGCAGGCGCACGAAGAGGGAGCGAGGGAGGTTAAAGCCCTAGCGCGTGGAGGCGAGGCAGCAGTCGGGCTTTTGCGATGACGGCGCCGGCGGACAAGGGGAAAAAGGCCAGGACCGACGCCGACGGCGGCGAGGAGAACGAGCAGATCGACGGCGCCCTCGTCCTCTCCATCGAGAAGCTCCAGGAGATCCAGGACGAGCTGGAGAAGGTGAGCCGCGAGCCTCTGTTTCCTCTCTCGCTCGGCATTTGCGGGCCGGTCGTGGCGCGCCGCGATGAATTGTGGCCGGTCGGTCCTGTTGGATTTGTTAGTGGGGTTTGGGTTTGGAGCTGGTGGTTCATATAATCGTATCGAATTGGGAAGAAATTCATATTCTCGCGGTTGTGGTTTAGTGGAATTCTGCGGCTGCTCCCTGTGATTGTAGTGTTGCACGTTACCTGAATCGGTGCAACAGTTCGGCCTTGTGAATTTTAATAGGACCTGACACGGATTGGGACAATAGAAGTACGCGATACTAGTGGTAGTACCCACTCTGAGCACAAGAGTTTTGCGCTATAGTGGTATATCCTGTTGTGATAGTTACTACACAGCACTCTTAAGGCAGCTAGTTCAGTAACAGCGTATTGACGGTCTCAGTGTGGATGCCATGTATCTATTTACGTCAAGGTAACATGTTCATGTCAGCCTTTTAAAAGGCACCAATCTTCGATTATGCAGGAGCACGTAGCAGGCAGGGACAGTAGTTGTGACTAGGCAGGGGAAAATTAGGTGCTAGGTGCTAAGCGAGCGGTGGCCCTCCGCCTAGAGCTTAGGTGTGCTTAAGCGTTCCTAAGCGGTGCCTAACTGTTGTATACTATAGCAATGATGCATTCTAGAATTGTTAAAATGGTTTTCAAGCCTAAAAGGCATCATGGAGAAAAAATGTAAAAAATGTCCCACATAGAGCACCAACAGCTCAGAAGGCACACACAGGCCGTAGGTGCTACCTTTCCACTCTTGCATCTCTTCCCCCCCTCCATCCTGCAGTTCTTGCAGCAAACCTTGATCCCTCCCTCTCTCCCCCCCCCCCTCCCTCCCTGGGATCCAGCAGCAGCGGCTTGGAATCGAGTGGCGGCGGTGAGGATCTAGCGGCGGTGGCTTGAAATCAAGTGGCAACGGCGCGAGAGCGACATATGTGGCACGCCAAGACCTATTCGGACGGGACGACCTCCTGCCAATCTAAAGAGCGGTCTCCTGCTGAGCGCACCCATGTGATTCGCCCGCCTCCGCACCTCCTTTCTCCGCCTAAGCTCGCCTGCGCGCATGCCCTTCTCCACCTAAGCTTGCTGCTTGCTGCCTGTCTCCTCGCGATTGCTTCTCCCCCGATGCTATGTGGCACCCTGTCGCCTAGTGCCTAGCTGAGCCTAGGTGATTGTGGAATAGGGGCTTTTTGTGTGCCGTGCTTAGGTGGGCTCAGATATTTTGAAACAGCAACATAAATCTGTAAATTCATTATGTTCAAATGCTATGAGCCAGCAAATGCGGCATGCTAAGTTCTCATTCAATGCATGTTAAATTTAAGTTAACCTTCATTACAGTGCAGATCATATAGTATATCCTTCTCTGTAACTAGTGGCTACTGTTTCTATACGTTGGTTGCCATGCTCCATGGGTTGGACACTGCCTTCAAACATCACTTGAGATGGCTTACATATCTGCCAAACTTGTTGAAAAGCATACATAATTCTCAGATGACTCAAATATGCTAGTTTATATGTTACACTGTTTTATAGAGTATAAAATAAGACTAGCATGCTTAAATTATTATTACTCATTGCTGACAGGTAAATGAGGAAGCAAGTGAGAAGGTTATGGAGGTCGAGCAGAAATACAGTGAGATTCGCAGACCTGTTTATGGTCGAAGGGGTGACATTATTAAAACAATCCCAGACTTCTGGCTGACAGCAGTTCGTACATCACTACATGATCATTTTTTCCGTTTTTATGAAGTGTTTATGGTTACGTGTAGATTAACATTGTGGTATATGCTGTGTAACATACAGTTTCTGAGCCATCCTCTACTTAGCGAGCTTTTGACAGAAGAGGATCAAAAGGTATCTGTGTAACTTTTGCTAACAATTGATTTCAATAGTCCTTCAAAAGCTTTATGAACATTCACTTGGGAAACAAATGATTGTTTTTTTCATATTTGTCATAGTTGATAAATCTGTGCAACTTCTTGATGGATCTAAGTATTATCTATGTTCTATACTTCTATTTTAGATCTTCAAATACTTGGATTCTGTTGATGTGGATGATTCTGATGTCAAGTCAGGCTACTCCATTCATCTTGTAAGTTCTGTTTCTGACTGTTGATAGTAGGTATTCATTGCACCACTTAGATTTTCCTTATTTGTTTTTTTATTGGCAGAACTTCTCTGAAAACCCTTACTTTGAAGATAAAAATCTTAAAAAGACTTATGTCTTTGCTGATGATGGAACAACCACAATAAATGCTACTTCCATTAAGTGGAAGGAAGGAATGGTATTTTCTAGAACCTTGCTATTACTTATTTAGGATCGGCAAAGTCTGATGTCTTTTTGATATTTTGTAAAGGGCCCTGCAAATGGAAATGGTATTAACAAGAAAGGAAGCAAGCGGCCATTAGTCGAGGAAAGGTTAGACATTCATCTTGCTTGTATTGCCTCTGATTCAATGGCTTGTTTTCTTAAACTAACTTTTTCAAATTTTGTAGTGCAATCTTTCTTTCTGTTGTCTTTTTCTTTGTTTTTTTATTTGATGGATATGTCAATTATATTGCTAACGAGAAGTACTTCAATATATTATTATAATTTTTACCGTCATTTGTGGTATAAATTGTAAGCCAGTTGTCTTATGCAGACTTGTAAAATGTCTAGTTATATACAGTTTCCCCTGATGTGGACCTTGTTTCATGCTTGCAATCTTATTAGAACTATGAACCCCTACTTAATACATCCATTTTGTTGCATGATTACCAAGTTGCCATCTTGCCAATAAAGGTCCACAATAGTAACTTTCACTTAACAATATCAACTTACAGTAGAATCAAATTTTAGCTGGTTGCAAGTCATGAAGATTTACCCTTTTTCTTGTTGCTCAATGAATTTCCTCAACTGGTTTGCTGATATTGATACTCTTTGGTTCTTGTATTATTCAATTAGTTTATTCACCTGGTTTACTGATGTGAATACATTTTTGTACTTGTGTTATTCAGTTTTTTCACCTGGTTTGGTGATACGGAGCACAAACGTCTTGCTGATGGGAATCAGGATGAGGTAAAAGCTTTTAACTCTACCCATCTAGATACCATGAACGCTAATCAAATGGTGCTTTTTACTACTGCTTGAAGTTGATCTGAGGAATACTGTTTTCACTCTACAACTAAAAAAGCTGGCCTGATATTGTGTTGTCTGATCCTGTGTCAGTTTGGTGGTTTGGCCACATGTTCATTCCCATAGAACAGAAGTTTCATGTTTTCTAATTCATCTGCAAGGCTGACTAGACATTTGTTTATGCAGGTGGCAGAGATCATCAAAGAAGACTTGTGGCCTAATCCTTTGAAGTACTTCAACAATGTAAGTGGATCGTTTCCTTCTCACTGGACCCTTATCATATATGTTTTTCTTTTGAATGGCCCTTCATCTTATATCATAGTATGCGGTCCCTAACTTCTCTTTTCACAGGAGATTGAAGAAGAATTTGAAGGAGATGACGATGATGAAGATGTAAGCAGGATATCTTTTTTGTTTTATGGTTTTAAGAATAACTTCCTGATAGTTTAGTTTTATGCGATGCAAGTTTCTCCATCTTTGATTTCGCCTTTTGCTTCAACTTGGTTGTTTGCAGTTGGAAGGTGAGGACGAAGAGGAAGACGATGATGATGAGAACTGAGGCCCTTGACAGTGGCTCCCAGTCAGCATGTCAGCAGTCTAGGAGGCTCTGAAGGGTGGAATTATGTGGCCCTCTCGCAAGATATTTTTTCTTTGGTTGTTTGACTTATTAGCTGGAAATTACCGTAGGGAACTGCTCAATGCCTTATGAAGTCGATCGACTTAAAAGAGACAGCTATTTCATAGCCTGGGTATATTTATGAAGGCAATTTGACCTGCTGGTGTCTGTGGCTCTTGTGTCGTGGCAAGTCGTTATTCTCTTGTTCGTGTTGAATATATCGGTCTTTCTTTCTGCGGCGCGTGCTACGGTGATGCCGTACAGCCTCTGTTTTTTCAGAAGACTTGTTTTCGTAGGTTGTTTTATACTCGTTTTGTTTTGAATTATTTGACTCTGTTTAGTTCAATTATAAACTAACTAGTATCAAATAATTTGAAATGGAGCAAGTAGCATGATTTACTCACATCGCTTGCGCGTTGTCAGATCCTGGGCTATTTTTGTGGAAGGCCTCGTTTTATCCTGAATCCTGACGGGTGGTTCTGTTTCAGTTTCACGTGGGACAATCTTGGTATCTCGGCCCCGGTTTTACGAACGGAGGCCCACCTGCGCCGGAGTCGTCGTATGCGATTGGTGAATGTTCCAAGTGTGGTCCGTCCGTCCGTCCGTCCGCGGAGGTGGCCGTGGTGCACTGAACTTGCTCCCGCGACTCGCCGTGTCCCTAGCGAATGCTGCTATACGACACCGCTGTCCTTTTTTTGAACAATGGTTCGCCTCTGCTATCCTTAGAAGCGACGCATCAAGACGACTCGGCTCGGCTCCTCTTCTCTCCTCCCCTCTGCGCTGGAGACGTTGGCGACATGTGAGGCAACACGGTCGTCTTTGAGCGGGGACCTGGGACTCACTGTAACAAATAAAGAGCGGCTGTTTCAAAATCTATACTCCCTACTTTTTCAGAATGTCTGATCATGGTTAGTTTTATTTTGTACTAATCAGTGTTAAACAAGAGAGTATCTACCAGACTGGATGATATTTGAACTAGCATTCAATGGTCCGGTAGCCTATCCAACGAGCTTTGTTGTCTTTGTTGTTGTTGTTGTTGTAATTCAGGCCTGTCCAAACTGTCATTCCTTAGAAGCTAGGTTCCGATCTGCGGTTGTTGCCATGTGGTATAGGTTTCTCATTTGCTTGGTTTAAAATTTCCCTCGATGACCAAGATGGTGAAACAGCTCTTTCAGTCTGACACGCCCGTGACTTGGCATCGCGCCGATAAAGCAGAACGCAACAGACAGGCCTGGCCTGAAGTAAAATCGCCAGCTAGGAGGTAACCGGTTGCCACCACCGACAGTGAAGCTGACGGCCACAAGTGGTGTTCTAGCTGGTGTGCTGATCATGAGCTCTGACTCGAGATTCCAGGGGTTGAAAGAAAAACGTAGTGGGTGAGTAGGTGGGTGGTTCAAGGATATATATATATATATATATGTGCGCGTCCCATCATATCGCTCCCATTGTCCTGCAAAAAGCATGCATGCACGCGTCGTGTCTTAAACTTTCTCGGCCCGTTCCTAGCTCCGTCTGTCAAATAGGAAACGTCGGATCCAAAGCTAATTGACGAAGAGGCAGTAAAGGTGTCTGAATGCAAAATAAAATTAACTGCTGTTCTCTATCGTGCTGCACTGCACCAGGCGACCAACTAAAGAGAACTCGAAGGTCGGCAGTCGTCCATCGATCGATCGATCATCCATTCGCGCGCGTGCGTGCGCGCTAATTAAGGTCTCTATCAAATCTCGATCGGGCGCTGATGAAGATCTGATTTTGTTCGTCGCGTGCAAGATGGTCGTCCGCTTTTCGTATCATTCTTTGCCGATTGATCGGTCACCACCTATCACCCAATAATCTGTAAGATGCCGCAGTGAGTGGCCAATTAACTAGGATGCATTTCAATCTCCATGCATTCAGTTGGTTCGTTAGTTAGTAGCAGGGTACACAGAAAAAAACTACGCGTGATACGATCACACAGCTTAGATTCCGGTCAAACTGTGTACTGGCAACTAGTTAGTACAGGTACTGGCTTGCTATGTAGGACTTTTTACCCTGCTGCATCGTCCCCTACGGTTTCGATTCCAGCCTGTCCATCAGCGCTCATACTTCTCCGTAAGATAAGCTAGACGACTGGTTTTAAACACCCGTTGGGTTCCATCTCTGCCAACTCAAACACGCCCAGTAATAAAACTGTAGATAAGATAAAATCCAGATTTGACCTGGCCCGGCCAATCCGTAAATTAAGCCACTACACGTCGTATAAACAAATGACCCTTCATATAGCTAGCTAGGATCGGAGTATATATATATATGAAAATTAGTAATCTTGTGTTGTTGGAGCAGTAGTAGATAAGTCAAACTTAATTTCCTCGAGCTGGTGGTAAATGTCCAGCTGGCGATATCTTTTTCTTATCGGGCAACAGATTGCGAGCAGATATATAGCCTTCCAAAACGGATAAAACCACGGCCCGGTGTCTCGCTGCCGGTGGGCCACCCGCCATAAACCACCCCGGCGCCGCGTCTTTAAAACCCCGCCTCCCCCCCGGCTGTTTCTTCCGCCATCCCGTGCTCTCTCTCTCTCTTCCTCTCGTTCGCGTCCGTGGCCATCTGATCGCCCGTCGCTTTCTCTCGCCTCCCCCCTCCCCCCACCGATCCGCACCCGTGTTCCTTGCGCCGCCGCAGCAGAAGCAGCAGCCATGGAAGATGGCCGGGGAGAAAGCAACAAGGAGGTCGCCAGCCGCCTCGGGTGGCCTGCCCGGTCCTTGGACATGGAGAAGGCCGTCGGCGGCGACAATGGCCACGACGACGGTGGCCGGAAGCCGCCGGTGACGGGCATCCTCCGCCTCTTCTTGGCCTGCATGATCTCCGGCGGCATCCAGTACGGCTGGGCGCTGCAGCTATCTCTCCTGTCGCCGTACTCGCAGGCACGTACCATGTTTTCCTTCTTCCTTTTTGGTCCCCGGCCGCCATGGTGCGCTTCCCTTGTCTCTGCGTGCTCATGTCGCTTGTTTGGTGTTCCTACTTTGTCCCTGACACGGTCCTTGTCTTGTTGGATCCTTGCTGTTCGATCCAGACCCTTGGGATCCCGCACAACTTCGTTTCCCTGACCTGGATCTGCGGGCCTATCGCCGGATTCGTGGTAAGGTCTTTCATTAGCAAAGTTTCATTTTTATCCAGAGTAATTAAGATTTGATCTTATCCGAAAAAATCTTTCCAAAATAAGTAGTAGTGTTAATGTACCAGATCAAACGAACGGAATATACCTTCCTCCTTAGTACGTTCCGGTTTTACAGGATAAGGCCGTTTTCATTTTATTTTATTTTATTTTATTTTTGGTTCACACCGACATTTATGTCTTCGTCCTTCCCTAAGTACCGGATTAATGTGGCCATTGATTCTGGGTAGGTGCAACCCATCGTCGGATACTACAGCGACCGATGCACCGCGAAGATTGGACGGAGGCGGCCCTTCATCCTCGCTGGATGCATCATCATCTGTCTCTCGGTAGGATCATCGTCGTCTATCCTTATTCTGCGACTTTTTCCTTGACTACTGGCTACTGCTGTGGTCGTGATCTCGCCAGATTTTCTCTGTGATGCATGACTTGTATGTTCGTCGCGCTCGATCCAGGTGTTGATGATCGGCTTCTCGGCCGACATCGGGCGGCACCTCGGCGATACCAAGGAGCACTGCAGCACGTTCACCGGCTCACGCTTGGCCGCCGCCACCGTGTACATCGTCGGCTTCTGGTTCCTCGACTTCGCCAACAACACTGTCCAGGTACGGTTCATCAGCTCTTATTGTGTGCATGTATCTGAACATGCATGGCAACAACGCGCATGTCTGAACGAAACCGACTGTCGTTTTGCTGAATGTTTCCCCACCTGCCTTACAGGGACCGGCTCGCGCGATGATGGCCGACCTATCTGGTGAGCACTGTTTACTCCTTCATGTTCGAACCTGATCATTTACACGGGATTGGAAGGTTACAATAATTTTCACGCTGTATAATGGTCGTGAAATGCAGCTGAAGCACAGTACGGTCCTAACGTTGGTCAGGCCATCTTCTCACTGTGGATGGCCCTCGGCAGCGTCCTCGGCTACTTGTCCGGCGCCAACGCGAAGTGGCACGAGTACGTCGTCAAGATCCAAGCCATAATCCTTTTTCTTATGCACATTACGATAGCCTGATGTGCTGCTGTTCGTGACGTTGCTTTGTTGTCATCAGGTGGTTCCCTTTCCTCAAGACCGCGGCCTGCTGCGACGCCTGCGCCAATCTTAAGGGCGCCTTCTTGACTGCGGTGGTGAGTAGTACCCCGTCCTCGATGCGTACTCCGGTTCCAGAACGAATCATTTCAGTGTCGTCCTGCTTGTGCTTCTGACATTGTTTTCGTGCGTTGATGGCGGTCAGCTCCTGATCATCATCAGCATGACGGTCACCCTGTGGCTCGCCGACGAGGAGCAGCTCGACAAGAACATCGTCGACAAATCCGCCCGCGGCGGGTGCTGCTCCGCGTTCGCCGACCTCTTCAGGAGCCTCAGGAACCTGCCTCCTTCCATGTACAAAGTGCTGGCCGTCACGGCCGTCACCTGGGTACGTGCGCGCGCGCACTTTGACTCGTGGCGTACGTGTGACGACACCCCTGCGCTCTGTGGCTGACACGGTTCCCGGCACAATGGCCATGCATGTGCAGCTCTCGTGGTTCCCCTTCATCCAGTACAACACCGACTGGATGGGCCGGGAGATCTTCCACGGCACGCCGCAGGGGAGCGCCGCCAAGGAGGACGCCTTCAACGCCGGCGTCCGCGAGGGCGCCATCGGCCTGCTCTTCTGCTCCATCGCCCTCGGCGTCACGTCGTTCGTCATCCCCAAGCTGTGCCGGAAGCTCACGTCCAGGGTCGTCTGGTCCATCAGCAACCTGATGGTGTTCGCCATCATGGTCGTCATGGTCGTCCTCGGCTTGGTCGCCACCAAGGGATACAACGATGCTTTCACCGCCAACCTCTACGGGCCCGACAAAACTCTCAAGGGCATCGCGCTCGCCGCCTTCGCGCTCATTGGCATCCCGCAGGCCGTAAGCTGATTCGCCGTCTCTGTCTGGGTTATCCTGTTCGATCGCTGAAACATTCGCGCTGTTTGCTTACTGTTCCTTGTCGATCTGTGGCGCCTCGCAGGTTCTGTTTAGTGTCCCATGGGCCGTCGCGTCCGAGGTCACCACCGAAGAGGGCGGTGGACAGGGTCTCGCCATTGGCGTCCTCAACGTCGCCATCGTCGTCCCACAGGTATAATGATCAACAGGTGGTCAAGCTTTGTCACTCGGTCTGCAACAGCTGTTGATTCAATCTATGACTGCTCCTCTCTCTCTCTCTCTCTCTCTCTCTCTCTCTCTCTCTCTCTCTCTCTCAGCTGCTGATCTCGCTCACCATCGGCCCCATCGACGGCGCCTTCAACAAGGGCAACACCCCGGCCTTGGGCATCGGCGGTGCCTTCGCACTCATCTGCGCCGTCCTGGCGGTCGTCATGCTCCCCAAGACGCGTGGAATGTCCGGCACCGCCGTCATGGCGGGCGGGCACTGATTCTCACAACGGCGGGCGGAGAGGCGCGTGGACTGGATTTAGAGTTCAGCCTCAGCGCCTTCTTCTCGCGAGCAGATTCAACAACAATTAGTTATGAGTAGGTGGAGGCTGATCGTATTCGTATCGACAGGAAAGTCCGGTGGCTATTATGCGACACCGGAGTTACCTCTAGTCTGTTTTTTTTGCTATGTGATCGTGTCGAATATTTCTCGTCGTGTTCATGTAATTTTCGATATTGTTACAGCGGTAGAGGGCGTGAGTGATCTTTCCTGGTGCCAATGTTTAGCACATCGGGAAATGGCATCTCAGGTGTTTATGGTGAACAGTGGTTCTCTCTGCTGTAAGTAAGGGTTAGAAGACCATCGATGGAATTTTATATAATATTGCATTTTTTCTGACATGACGAGTATCTGGATGTTTTTTCTCGCTCGACTTTCATGAATCGATCGTAGTTCGTTCAGCTTATCAGAACCTCAACTTTGTCCCAAAATTTTACGACACAAGAAACTGTGACCTTTCTTTTTTTTTTTCGAAAGCCGAAAAAAAACTGTGACCTTTCCCCCGAAAACATGATGTGAAACAGCACTCTGATTCTGGATGGCCAAAGTAACTTTCAGGCAACTGCTGCCGCTGCGAGAACGACGTTCACCTGAGCCGACAAATGAATGTTTCAGGAAACTGCATGACCCAGACGGCACTTGCCTGTCGCAACAATTTCCCAGTTCCACAGGATAAGATACAGGACCCTTTTGTGAGCATGACGAGTTCCATGTGTCCTACCCTGAAAGGTCAGGTTCCTTGTGCGTGTCACGCCCATTGTGGTTAGTTTATTTTTGCAGATAGTTAAAGTCAAACTATCCTAATTTGTAATCTTGATGAAATTTATAAGAAATAATTATTGATACTTATAATGTTAAATTAGTGGCATTTATCATAGGTTTATCTTTAGGATATACTTATTCAATATTGTAGACGCCGATATATTTGTCTACAAAGTACTTAAAATACTAGCAAAAGGAGATGATAATATCGGACATATGAATACTAGCAATTCTTTATTAAAGATATTATGCGATTCTGTGCTTGATGGCACATTAAATTCCCAGCTTCGCGAACGCGCGAGTAGCTTGGTGGTAACGCCGCTAGATGAGATTCTGTGCTTGTTGTCCACGTTCGAGCGCGCTCGATGTGAGATTGGGGATTTTCTCTCACTAATAAATATTTTCCGTAGCAACCTCTCACACGCATAGAACCGTGCACCAAATTTCGAGGTTTTTGATGATCTCTTGAAGGACATGATCTTCTAGGCTATATGTAGTTGTAGTTGTAGGGCTAGTCATGTGTGTGGGTGTATGTTAGTGATGTGTGTGCATGAGTACACTCATGAATAAATACTATAACTAAAAGATGCTTAAAAAACACTCCTGGACCTATAAATATGATGGCCCGTACCGCCATAGCATGTATATTCGCATCAGAAAGGAGCAGGGCACACACAGAGCAAGGCTGACAATGGGCTTCCAAGATGATCGTTATGGTCGTGCTGGCGCTCCTGGTCCTGCCAATCCCCTGCCGCCGCTTCGACTGCTGCGAAGGCAAGCCTGAGTGCTGCGGGCCTGGCCCCGGCGTGGCCATCGCGTGCGCCAAGGCACCACTGCCCGACGCGGCAGGTAGCAGCGACGCGGGTCGCAAGTCCGGCGCTAGAAACTAGCGTGATGCAGCACGGTGCCCCCAAAATGCAAAAATAAGCAAAGGGGAACCTGCTCATCTGTAGTACTCTCCCTCTGTTTTTAAAATACTTAGACGCTGATTAGTCAGCATTAAATATTTTGAAATAGAGGGAGTATAATTTTGACTGTTAAGATTTCAGATTCTGGAGCACCTTTGCTGCTTGCATTCTGTAAAGGTCCCAAAATATGAATACAAAGAAACTCTTGTTTGCACAAAGTTGTTTCATATGTATGAAAAATGGGACTTGTTAAAACTTTTTCCATATGTGCTAACACACATGAGGGCTTTCTTCACACAAGTTCAAATATTTATTTGAAGCCTTGAAACTCAAGAGGGATCTAAAACTAAGGTGGGAAGTTTCTCATATGTGTGAGGAAGCTAAAGTCAGATTTTGGAACAAATTATTCAACTCAAAAATTCATAAGAGTAACACAATGATTTTCAAACTGTTGTGTTAAAAGTCTCATTTGCAGCAGCCAAATTAAAGATCAGATTTCATATTTGAATTCCTTGGATCCAAGTTAGGGGGTAGGCAAAGTTTCATAAATTTTTGGAAATGTTTCCTACCCATTTTTCAAATAGACTTTTAATTACATAGGAATTCAAATTCAAATGTGAATTTGGATGAAACTTGTTCAATTCTTCAAATTCTGTTCAGATTATATTTTTCACATTTGAATGGAGTTGTTTGCCAAAGTGAGGAGATATTTGTGAGAAAATTGGAGAAGGATAAGAAGGGGACAGTGGAGCCCACATGTCATAGTGTTGTTTAGACTTGCACCCTAAGTTTTCTCCTCTGTCTTTCACTCCACCGAGGAGTTCTTCTGGGCGCCACACCGAGCAGGTCACCGCGCCACCTCCTCGTTGAAATTTCCTCGTGCTGGCACCGTGCGTATGGTTCTCTATTTTCTTGGTGTGATCCTCTCCTCGCTACCCCGAGCTGTTGGCTCTGCGTTATCTCCTCACGAGTAACAGAGGCGGCAGAGGGTGCCACCGAGTTTTCCAAGCAGCAGCTACGCCCCGACGTTTCATCATGCTGGCGAGTTGCTTGGGTATTTCTTTAGCCCCGGCATGATCCTCTCGCGACAAGATGAAACCCCGCTGTCTTTGCTTCGTGCCCACGCCCGAGAACAGCGTCGCTCGCTGCCGCCACCATCGATCAACCGTGTAGCCGGCGTTTCATCGCGTGCAAGCCTCGACAGAGCGACAAAATGGCACTAGGGCATCTCCCTCTCCATCCTCGACGTGTCATCGACCGGTGTTTGGCCTCCCTACCCCGGGAAAGCCATGTTGGCGCGGCGGCCGATGAGAACCGACGAAGAGGTCGCACGTAGCGGCCCTCGGGCGCGCCAGGACCCAATGGTGCTCACCTCTGAAGCTCAAGTCATGCCATAGACTACCGAGCACGAATTTGAGAAAATCCCTCCAGCGGGCACAAACCGACCTTCCGGCACGGTAATCCCGAATTCGACCTCTCTTCTCGTTCCTAGGTCGTGAAAACTTGCATACAAGACCGCCAGTAGTCGGCGATCATTAGCCCTTCACATCCCTAGCTTGAAACTGCACGTAGGTTGGGTATTTCAGGGTTTTGTAACAGTGACCGAGGCGGGGGGAATCGAGTTCACGGTGCAACCATGGTTAGAGTTTTCTCCGAGCCTTTGTATGGCCATGTCTACCTCCCCTGGGATCCACCGGTGCTGTAGCGCCGTTTCCCCGATGTTTTGGCGGGCTAGGTTGGCCGGGCGACGTCGCCGAATAGGTACCGAGCCGCTGCACCGTCGCCGGCTATGTTAGAGCCACCGCCGGTCGGGGGAAATGATTCCATCATGTTCAGCATGTGGGTTTAGGCCCTAGAGGCAAGAGGTAGCTCGGGGGATGGCCGAGAGGCCGGAATCCATGCGAACTCCGGCGAGCCCGGCGACGCGCGGGCGCGGGAGCTGGAGGTAGACGAAGGACTCGTTGGTCCCACCCGTCAGCGGCTGAGTTTAAACCGGGCAGGATCTGTTGTGGCCTCGGATCACTTTGCGACAGCGCGTGAGAGACCCTGTGGCCCCGTGTGGTTTTTATCTAAGAGGGGACACGTGGCCCGGACCCACTAGCAGGCGTTTAAACATTTTTGGATTTCCAGTTTTCAGTTCAACCTTTGAAGAGCCACAACTTGGTGTAGGAATGTCCAAAAATTGTGAAACAAATTTGTTAGACTCCCCTAATAGAGTACTATCCAAATATACAACCCAATTTGTATGAAACTCATTATTTAATTCTGGAAAATTATTTAAATCTTTTCAGCAAAAGAATTTCAGAGGAAGTTTGGTTTATCAAAAAATCCTCCAATTTTGCTAGAATATTCTTTAGGGTGTTAGTGAACTCCTGTAAAAGTTTCAGATCATTTGAAGTTGCTGTGTTCAAATGAGTAGAGAAACAATTTCAGAAAATTTCCAAAACTTGGAAATTCAGTTCTAGGAAATCCTTAGCTCTAAAAAATCCTAGTAAAATTCATGCATACTTCCTGAGCTATGTTTGAAAGTATAATTCACTTGAATTTGCATGAAAGTGCAAGGTTATTCAGAATTAATTTCCTTTGTCATAAATGCCTAAGGAATTGTTCTGAGTGATCTATTTATTGAAAAATTCCAAATATTGGTCCAGATGACTTTCTTGTGACAGGGAACTCACAAGAAATTTTCCAGCTCCATTGGTTCGCTGGATCAGTTACGTTCTGTTCAACTTCATTAGGTGATCACCACCCAAGTGATGAACCCCACTTATCACTTGATCCTAATACTGTAACCCACACCCAAACTAGCACCAGTGTTATTTTAAATTCTTAAACAGAGTTCTAGTTTTAAACTTGTCTTTAGCACTTGTTAGCAAAACTTTTACAATCAAACATATATGCATATTCATTTCGTGTAGTATCTACGTGGAGAATTTGAAGTCATCGGAGTGAAAATCAAGGATGGAGGAAAACAATTAATCAAGCCAAGTGGTCTTCACTAACTGAATTTCATATATATACAAGTCCCCTGCAAAACAAAGGCAAGCCCCGGTTTGCATCAAAACTTACAAGTTTTTATTTGTATTCACGTTATATGTCTAGCATTTTGTTTATTGTATTAAGTCTAGGTGGTATGACACTCCAAATAGATGACCCAGAAAACCCTGGAGTATACTGTAGAGTAGGTTAACACTTGATTATAACTGTTGATCTCAAGTTAACAAAAGTGGATTAAAAGAGGCATAACTCGAGTGGGCAGTTTCCTACTCGTGAACTGGGATTAAGGGGATCAATCGGGAGAGTTGGGAATTGATCATCATAGTTGAGAATGGAGACCGGGCAGTGGATGGAAGGATCAAGGACGTGGTCCTGTGAACCTAGTCTATGT
Organism: Neostapfia colusana; assembly: GCA_030760725.1. Taxonomy (NCBI): domain Eukaryota; kingdom Viridiplantae; phylum Streptophyta; class Magnoliopsida; order Poales; family Poaceae; genus Neostapfia; species Neostapfia colusana. The sequence continues at coordinate 82,288,299 of JASWHV010000014.1, read as the reverse complement.
CTGAGTCGATTAAGGCTCGTTCTCGTGTGCGGCCCGTTGGACAAGTTTGAGTTGTGTACCGGATGCATACTGGCTATATGAGACCCAGGAAAGCGATGTAACATGTTAACCCGGGTGTCAAGGCATATGTCACCGTCTGATGCCGATGCTGAAAGGATAGAGAAGTCGGCTCTACGAGAGTTTGCCGTAGAGAGACTTAATCCTAATCGGTGGGACCGGTTCGAGATTTGGGTGTTGTTTGAAAGGTTGCCACGTACGACGTCAGTGACGGTTGTTGTGTGCAACGTCGAGTACGGGCGTACGTGTCATGTCAGCCGGTTGTTTTTTATTGCAATCACCGTCGCTCGCGGAATGGACCGAGCATACTTGTTCTATGCGTCGTGACGTAGTAATAAACTAAGAAAAGTTAATAATGGTTCGTGAGTAATCCTCATAATTGAGATGAGGAATGATCAACACTTTCACTAAATTTATTTTCCACCTTGGGCTAGTAGCGTCGAGGCAAAGCGTTTCTTGTTTGATTGTGGAGTCTCGACGTTGATGGTGCAAGGTTTGTATGAGTCTAGGGTAGCTCACTAAAGTTATTTTTACATCGAGCAAGTGACATTGAGATGAAATGTTTTTTGTTTGATTGTGGAGTCTCGATGTAAATTGCGCGAGGGTTATAAAAGTGGCTCAAAACATGAAGTAAGGACCTTCCTTTAGCTCAAGAGCATCTTTTGTGCAAACTGCTATATTCAGCCCTCTATTTTTAGCATGTAGAGTTTAATGACTAGGATGGCGGTTAAGTCTTGCTAAGCTTCGTGCTCACAGATACTGCGTAAGTTGTTTTGCAGGTAATAAATGTACACTGATATGTACGGGTGTCCGGTGAGACTCGGAGCTCTCCGAGTGGTGAACTCATGGCAACCCCTGCCACTGCTATTGTGATAGTGTTGCTAGCGAGAAGGGTCCGCAGGCTGTACACCTTCTCTATTGGTTAGCATAGGTATGAGACGTGAGTTGTAATAGTCTTCGGCTGTAGAATATTTTGAGAAGTATTTGTAAAATTTACACTTTGTAAGCTCTCGCTTAATTTATTTAATATGATGCTATTAGGTGCCGGATCGCACGGCATCACCCAATGCGATTCCCGGGCGAGCGGCACTGCCCTGATCCGGCCCTCACACATTCGATGCTAGAAAGTTTGACGTAAAGTTCAGAAGACGGTGCAGAAACTCAAACACTTCAGAAAAGAACAGATGCCAAACACTACACATCAACAAAATGGCTATTTCACGTCACATATTCATCTCTGCTAATAAGCTTCTCCCTGAGAATCATCAGCCAGATAATTCGGCAGAGCTAGTGTAGCGAGAACTGCAGTCTCATTATTACACATTGATCATATTATTCACAACAACTAGAACCTGCCGAAAGCTTTCAGGCCTGCCACTAACAGTTCAGTCATACGTCTTGAGCCTTCGGACGGCAAAAGTAACCCAATTTTGCCAAAAAAAATCGACATGCAAACAAGAACATCTTTTATAGATAACCAGTCTAACAGCTATAATACGGAGGAATATACTGTCCTTTTTTCATTTGGGGATGAAGAAGAATAGCTGGCTTTTTCTTCAGAGCTTGTCGACGTTCCTGAAGCTCCCGCCAAGCAACGTCAGAAGACCGCCGCCGTGCACCCTTCCCTCGGGGACGGCGACCGCCCCTCCCTCTCGGATCCTCACCGATGGCGGCGCGGCCGACGGCGGGGACTTCATAGAGTGGGGGACCAGCACCTGCGGAGGGATCAGCTCCAGCCTCCTCGTCCAGGCCACGGGCGGGCCGTCGCAGTCCGACACCGTGCTCGCGCCCGACGACGAGCGCTCGTTGTTCACGCCGCTGGCAGCCGGCACGATGCCGTTGAAGAGGCCGGGCCCGATCATGCCCGTGCCCGCGCCCGCGGCGGCGCGGCGCTGCTGCGAGGCCACAAGCGTGCCGTGCGCGGCGCAGAGGCCGCTCCTGCCGCGCGCGAACTTCTCGCAGCCGCCGCCGAAGACGCACCGCTTGCCGCCGCCGTGCGCCTTGCAGAACTCCGTGCTGCCCTGCGCGCTCTTGCCGCACCCGTCGACCCGGCACCGCTTGCCGCCGCCGTGCCTCACGCAGCGGTCCGTGCGGCCGCGTGCGCTCTTGTCGCACCCGGGCACGGCGCACCGCTTCCCGCCGCCGTGCGCGACGCAGAACTCGGTGCCGCCGTGGACGCTCTTCGGGCACACGCCGCCGCCCTCGTACATGCACCGCTTCCCGCCGCCGTGGGCCTTGCACAGCGGCGTGCTGCCCTCGGCGCCCTTGCCGCAGCCCTCAAAGACGCACCGCTTCCCGCCGCCGTGCGCCTTACAGTACAGCGTGCTGCCCTGCGCGCCCTTGCAGCAGTCCGGGTACTGGCACCGACGGCCGCCGCCGTGGGAGATGCAAAGCCCGACCCTCCCCTCGGCGCTCCTGATGCATCCTTCCACCGAGCACCGCTTCCCGCCGCCGTGCTTGATGCACCGACCGGACTTGCCGCGCGCGGCTTTGGGACAGCCAGCGTTGCCGCACCGCCGACCGCCGCCGTGGGCGATGCAGTGATCCGTCTTCCCTTCGGCGCTTTTGGTGCAGCCGAGCTGTTGGCATCGGAGGCCTCCGCCGTGGGCCTTGCAATACGCCGTACGGCTCTCGGCGCCCTTGTGGCACCCGGGCTTCTGGCACCTCTGTCCGCCGCCATGGGCGATGCACAGCCCTGACGCGCCTCTCGCGCCCTTTGAACACCCTTTGAACCTGCACTTCTTGGGATGCCGGCGGTTGGCCTGCGGTCCAGGGTAGCTTACCGTCGTGACAACGTCCGAGCTCACGCCAAACGATGCCGAAGGTTCGGGGCTGAGCCGCAGACCATGGGAAGAAGCGTGAACGGTATTGTCATTAGCGGTCTCCGTGTGATCCTCTTCAGCAGCTGAATAGTTTGGCCGAGGCGCGAAGAACAGGGATGACATGTAGCCGCCGGAGCTCCTCCTCGCCGACGTTGAACCCTCGTCAACAGCGCCGAATGAAATGATGTTTCCGGTGAAAGCAGCTTCAGAGCAGTGAATTTCTCCAGCAGTACGGCGCTGATGAACCCCAAGGCTCAGTGTCCCAGGATCACTGAAGGAGAAGCTCTGGCCAAACAAAGTCACTGGTGCTCTCGACTTGTCCGTTTCGGAAAGCTGGTGCTCGGCAGACTGAACCTCCGGCGTCGGACCAAGTCCAAGGACTAGCCTGCACGCATCATCTTGAGCAGGCACATGACTCCAGCTCTGCAGACCTCTGCGGCCGTTGCTGCAGCCATTGTCCATTGCTGAACTCAGCCGCTCTGTGCCAAATGTTATCTGACTCTGAACATGGCTGCCTGATGTGAAGCTTGGCACTGAGAGTCCCGTTGGAACTGCAGAACTATCCATCAGAGGCTGGTTTTTGTGGTGCGGGATGCCGGTAAAACCGTTATTCATCTAGTAGACTAAGTAATTTAACAATCTGAAGGTGGTGGAAGGACAAAGAGAACGGTGTATCTGGACAGCGAGATCTTGGCTGATCTCTTATATGTGCACTGAAGAGTAGACGAAGTGAAAGAATATCAACAGAAGTGAAGTACCATTTGATCCACCACTAACAAAGCCGGATGTGTCTGCCCGGTCCATTACTATCTTGCTTCAATAAAAAAATTACGATCCAGGATGCCCGTGACCTCTGACAGACTGAGCCATCTGATGTAGAAGCAGAGGAAGGGTTTGAGTTCTGTTTGCTCTGCTAACAATATATTCAGATTACAACAATACTGCAAAGAAAAACACGTTTTAGGAAAAAAAACGTAAAGACGCAGTTTGGAATCCAAAAGTTTCACATGTAACGATACAATACTCAAGGAATCTCTTGAAGTTCTAGTGACACAAAGGGATCTTAGCAATTTCAATAACTAACGACAATTATTGTTGAACTTGCGATTGACCTTAACTATACTAGTAGTACCATGAAGCATAAATATAACTATGGGAGGGACACCTATTACGGCTCTAGAGAAACGCTAGGAGATCGGTAGACATAGAAGATAGACAATCACGATCATGAAGAACATTGACCAAGACTTTTTTATGATTAGACTTTATATGTACTTTCGAAAAAAAAAGGTTGGGCTTATATCTTGTTGGCAAACCACAAAGATAAGGTCATGCTAATTGAGGGGAAATGGAAAAAGTAAAACATGATTCGTATAAGGATACTAATCCTGAATTATATGATTTTCTCTTTGCCAACTTGTACTGTACGCTCTTGGTGCTAGTTTGGATAGAGTAAAAAAGATGTCAAGCACACATAACATGAAACTGAGCCAAAAAAACAATAAAGAGCCCGATTATTACTTCAAAACAAGAGTTAGAACATTGGTATGTCAACATCTTTTCTTCTGCAAAAGAAGATACGTTGACATGTTGGCTTGACTAGTTGAGCTTTTCTAGCTATCAATCCCCCTTGACAGGCCACGCCAACTATTTTGATGAAGTCAAATGGATTTCACCTAATTTAATGCACAGTTATTGATGACTCAGTGATGACACTGGCCCTTACATACCTTTCTACAGAACTACTTGATTTGCTTGCGAACAGCTGGGTCAGCGGTAACACGATGAACAAAATTTCTAGGACAATAGGAAGAGCTATTCAGTTGACTCGACGGTACGGCATTCCAATAGCGGTGGAAAGAATAAGGGACATGGGATCCGTTCAGTTGAGCTCAAACTCTTTTGGCGACGAGAAAAATCAGAACCCAATTGGTAGCACACGGGAATTTTTTTAGCCATCATGCAAGATTTCCGCTGATTACTGCAAAATTATTCTTACAAATTTTAATTCTGTTAAACTCGAGGTTCTAGGTGAACTTAGTACTCTACGTAGAACTTGAACCTAATCATTGGAAGTGAATCCAGGAAAAACAAAACCCGAAGCGATATATCCCATTAGGCTCGGTGCCTACTAGTTACCGACCTGATCGTACATGCCTGGCCAAAGTATATGCTGCCTGAGGCAGACATGGATCAAAGCTAAGGTTCTACCCTTTTTTTGTTTATTAAAGAACCGGAATTTTGCTAAGGGTCGGGATAGAAAACTGTTGCGCATAAACCCCAATCCACAGTCAGGAGCTCAAAGGCAGTTCCTAACTCACTTTCATAAATCTAATAGCTAGATGGAGAAGAACGAAAATCATGTGGCTACTGGCCTGAAATTGCAAACAGTGTCTGAAGCTTTGCAGGACGCATTTCAGAGCTCGGGGAATTAAGACCCAAAAGACGGCAGAACTCACCGTCCCGCATCGTAGCCCGCACCTCAACGGACCAACGAAAAGCACGCAAAATCCTAGGAGTGAAACCCAAACGAGAAGAGCGGCAGGCGACGCGACAGATCTGAACGAACCGTAAGGGGACCCCCCCTAATCACGGACATCCATGACAGGAGCCTCAAGAACCTCGAATCAGCGGTCGGAATCGAGAGCTCGCCCGGCGAAAGCTACCACGCATGCATGCCTAACCAAGGCTCCAGGATGTACGGCGAACACAAGGCAACTGAACACCCATGAGAATTACGACCGACTAGCAGAGCTCGTCGAGCAGAATCTATGCAACGAAACAGAGGCTGGGAAGAGAGAGAGAGAGAGAGAGAGAGAGAGAGAAGGAAACCAGAGAATCACCTTGCATCTCAACGAAGAGAATCGTAGGCGCAGAGGAGAGAGAGAGAGAGAAATAGAGAGGGGGAGAGAGGGAGATTATATTATGGCCTCAGGCTGACGGAGCGTTCGCTGTGGTTGCCGGGAAGTGTTCAATCGAGGGAGCGGCCGGGCGCGACGTCACACGACGGCGCCTGGCTCCAGCCGGCTAGGAGCCCTGAGCCGATGTGAACAGGCTCTTCATCTGATGGGGCTCGTCGCATGTGTGGCCGATGTTTCGCGGGGGCCTCAGCCCCGTGGATTTTTCGACCCGTTTTCGCCAGTGGCTACTTTTGAAAAATTGCGACAGCCCATTGGTAGGTTTCGAGGGGAATCTTGATGGCGACATTTCTAGAATCTTCGTGTGTTCCCGCGAAGGAATGGGCTTCCTTGTTGAGCTGTTGCCCGTAGCAACTGGCAACTGCGAGCGGCAAGTATAACCAGTTGCATCAACTGCTACCACATTTCAAGAGTTTTGTGTGGTTCAAATCACCCTAGCTTCCTGATAACTCGCATGTCTGTTTTAGGATGCTAAATATGGACAGACATGTTTCTTTTCTTTCTGCGAGGATTAGCGGCCAAATGACCGTACTGTTGGCCTTAAAGGCAAACCATGAACGAAGCTAAAAAGGGTAGAAGAAACAGGACTCCTGGAGAAACTGGTAACATCTCGGCAGTGCTCCTCTACTTATCACGAATTGTACGAGTACAACTAAATAAAACAGTCTACTCCTCACAAAAAATAGAAGTCTAAGACGCCATGAACGGTGTAATACTATATGCTACGCGAACAATCTTGTGTGTACCCGCCCCCTCATAAGATTCATCAACAATTAAATATGTGGTTGTTGCTGTTGCCCACTGGTGACACATTGTCAACCCCACGACATACAAAAAAGATAAACATCATACGCACAAAAAAAATTCAAACGGTACAAGCTATGCTATGCAACAAACCGTACAAGTGAACGGAATCACATGAGGACCGGACCAGCTCCGCCTCCGCATTTGATCCCTTTCAACAAAAAGTAGAGGCTTATGAGCCGTGTTGGAAAGGTCTCTGCAGCGACACCGTTACGTGGTTGGCTAATGCGTCGCGTGCATAAGTTGAGTTTGTTGGGGCCTCTCATTTTGGATCCTTTTCCACAAATCAACAAGGGCAAGCACTTGAACCGGTTCGGTTGGTTGCCAGATTCTTGTACGCTGGGCCCTAGGTATTGTTGTTGCTTTGTGCCCACTTGCATGTGTTGATGTTTAATTGAGCTTTTTTTTCATAGAGTTTAATATCAATGAAGCAATGTTATACTACTGTACATATAGGCTTGGTTACCGTGAAAACTATATTTTCTCCATTCTATACACGTATTGTATCGATAGAGATATTGCTTGCATTTTTCCAACGGAACATGTCATCCTTCTTTTTTTGTTCTTTTTCTTTTCACACTCGGTTTTATGCAGTACTTGGTTTTATTTCACTTAGTGTTGTTTAGTTTACAATTAAATCAAATAGTGTTAAATAAAATAAAAGGGAGAAAGTATTTTTTAAGATGCTTCTGCAAAGACTGCAGCCTCTGGAAGCATCTAATTATGATGGTGGAGCTGGAGCAAATAATTGCGTTGCCTCTCCCTCTCGCCTGAGGCTTGATTGGACGGATTCGGTTCCGCTTGGCTGAGCCGCTTACAACCCCGGCTACACCACCACCTCCCGGCTCGGCTCGGCTCCGCTCACCACGCGCCCGTTCTTGCGTGATTCGCCGTAAGAGACACGCGTCGCGAGGCTAGCGGCCGGCTGGCCCCGCTTTTCGTGCCGCTCACGCGCCCGCCGATTAAAATACCGGCTCGGTCCCCACTGACAGGGACGCCGGCAAGCGGAATCCCGCCCCGCCTGTCAGCGAAAGCAGGTGAATCTCAGAGGTGAGATTCCCTGGCAGGCCCCGGTGGGCCCCTTACCAGACGGTCGCCCGGTCGTCGGCGAGGCGGACGGAGCCCCTCCGCTGGCCGCTGCTGCGTGATGAGAACGAGAGATGTCGCCTGGTGTCTGGTGAGGCCGGCAAGGGAGCGAGGTGGCGGGGCTGGTTGGTGCATGGTGGTGACGTCAGTGGCGGGGAGACGATCGCCGGCCGTCGAGTGGGGGGGTTGGTGGCCGGCCGGCCGGGACGACGGAACGCGACGCGGCGCCGGTCGCTCTCGCCGCGAGTTTACGAGGTTCCCCGGCTCGCCGGAAAACCGCACAGAGTTAGGCGGGACAAACCCGGCACGAAACGAGCACCCGCGCCCGTAGATCGATCGACCGATCCGACGTGTGTACGCCCGGGCACGAGAGTTCTTGGTTGCTAACCTTCCGCTCCGTCGACGACGATCGCGCGTCCAATCGGAGCGCGCGAGCGAGCGAGCGGGGCTCGCTAGGGAGTCAACACGAAACTCGGAGCCCTAACCGGAGGGAGCCAATGATTGGCCGGCCCGGCATGCATTAATTCTCGGCACCCGTTGTTGGGTTGGTAGACGATGCACGGGGTTGTTAACTTCGAAATTAACGGCGTGCTAATGAGAAACCGTCCACGTGTTCTACTCGTGCTTCGCAGTACATAACAGAGTTTTCTTTTTTTTTAAAAAAAAAGAGAGAGAGAAGTTGTTCGAGGTGTGAATCCTGCAACCTGCGTTCTCTGACTCCTCGTGCGATGCCTACGCATGCAGTACAAATGATGAAAACGGTGCATATAGGTTGGAGAGTTGACTAGAGCATCGACCTGATTGGATCCAAAAAAAAGGCACTCTACGACTAGATCGGGCGAGACACCAAACCTGGTTGAGTTTTTGGGCTCCCTCCATATAATTTACGGTTAACCACCAATTAACGATCAAGAGTAAATTCCTACTCACATCTCTATCTCTTCTAAACCTGTAAACGACCTGGACTAACTCATCCCTACGTTTTACAGAATCTAAACCACCTTTAATATAGCGGAGTGCGTGCTAACATCAGACAGCTCTGTTGCGAGAGCTAGGCGAGGCCTAACCAACAATCGTGATTCAACTCGAGCTGTCGCTGAGTCATGGTATGCCAATTGCCGCTATAAAATACCTCAAGACCACACGTCACCATCGTATATATATGCTGATTGCCACTGCACCAGCTGCAGCTGCAACAATTCAAGTGCCCTATTTCAGGTACGTCCTAGTACCTGCCTGACGTACGGCAACAGCACCTGACTGGACCTCCATATATCTTCGTAGACCATTTCTTTAATTAGTTTTCAGACACCGTTTAATTTCTGGCTGACTTATCAAAATGCGTGGCTTCGGGTGCTCCCGAACTAAAGATAATAACGCTCGCCCGGTCCGACGACGTAGTTCAGTGGCCTGAGGTTTTCAACCGCTGCTGCTGTCACTGCCTGTTCGGAGAGTGAGCTCGAGTTTTGGAGCTATATTTAGCTCCAATCATACCAGATTATTAATGCTTCTGCCGGTGCAACTTGAGTTACTAATAATAGGTCAACAAGTCACGGCTCTGGCAATCGATAAATTTATAAACGTGGTGTGTAGCAAGTCGATCGCGCAGCACCAAACTATATACACCGCAATTTATCGGCCCCCTATATATATCCTCTCTCCAATTATAACATCCGGAAATTACACACAATCAGAAAGTTCGGACTCAAATTAATGTAGCTTCTTTTTTTGAGAGTTATTATAAGGTTGATAGCTGACGACGAACCGACGCTATCAAAGCTGCATTATGTATGCGCCTGAACGAATAATCAGCGTTTTCTCGTCATGCATGCCGTACTTGGTTGGACAGCGCCAGCCGATGGAGGATTAATTGGATGGATTCTTCCAGATTCAAAAGGACAAGATTACCTCTCAAGAAATGGCTTAATAAAAGGGAGTGACGCAAGGAGCAACCATTGGAGCAACAGAAAGGTTTATCTGAATATATATCAGCTCCTGCCAATTATCAACGCCTCCAACCATTGCAGAGATTTTATAATGTTGGAGCTATACGGAGTAAGGCCTGCAGATTATATTAGCAAAAGTTAGTTCTCCACGTCGTAGCTCCCTAGCCCTTCGCTGACAGGCCGGCCCCGGACTTTCTACCTGTCCTTAAGGGCCCATGTTTCAGTGACGACAGCAGCATCACTTCGCTAAATAACATTGAGACAAACACAGAAGCTGTCTGTATTATTGGTGGGCGTGTGCTTAGCTAGGGCATGTTACCCTTTGGGAGACCGTATTGGAATCCGTGGTTTTGGCAGCCTACAGGTGATTAAAAATTGTGAATGATGGAGAGTGACGTTAGCAGCTAGGCGATTATTAGACTCTATCAATCGCCGGCTCCGAATTTCATAATAATTGCAGTCCACGTAACACGGTTGAAGAGAAAACCCGGCCGGGGGGCATCGACAAAGCTCCACCCAGGTTGCACGTTACGATGAGCTAGTTTAGTTGGCGATTAAAAATGCACCACCACCAGGAGTTCGTTGCAGCAGTAACCTAGCTAACAGCGTACATCACGTCAAACAACGAAGTTGTGCGAGTCGAAGGTGCAAGCCGAAGTTGTTTGGCCTGATGTGTACGTACGTACGTACGCGCGCGTTTGGTAAAGGCGCCGCGTCTACCTCATAATCTAGCCTGCCTTTTGTGAAGTGCAAAAGGGTAGAGGCGTAGAGCTAGAGCGCTGCATAAAAGAAGTTGGTTGGATTTATTTCTTCTTCTTTTCTGGGAGAACGAACGGCTTGTCATGGCGCCTATGAGACAAGTGTTGGATTTCCTGGCACCGAATCGATTAAAACGTCATGCCATCAGATGTATAGTGACTTGAAGAAATTATATAGCACTAGGGGTATTGACGTTGTTTCTTTAATTTGTGCAAGTTGAAGGTGGCAATTTTTTTTCATACCAGTCGCTAGCTATATATGGGTAACCCTTTATGTCTCGAAAAGAGTATTGACAGTGCGATAGAGAGTATTTTACTTAGAAATAATAATGGCTGTTATTTAGCGCAGATATTGAAATGTCGCTCCACACACAACATCACCATTAGAAGAATACAAATGGTGAAGCCACTAGTATTATCTTGTTTCTAAGTTGTTTAACATTGGTTGAACGCTGCACCACACAATGGTTATTACCTACGAGATGAGTACTTATAGATCATTTTCGTATTTGCCATGATAGCTATCGTCTGCCTCATGTCGTGACTCACCATCTTCCATTGCCACAAATGTCGTTTGAGGTTTCATGTTTTCCAATAATAAGAAAATTAGAACCTGTAGATTTTTTTCCTTAGAAGAGATTTTTCTTCCCTCTCTCAATCATGGGCTTGAACCTGGGTCAGAGGATCGAGAGTAGTACCTTAACTCTGTTCTGAAGGTTATATTGATGTAAAAAATTTTATAGCATTCATGTCAAATTTCCATGTTGTGGACATAATCATTTGTAGCTGGTTATGCATGGTATGGTGCATCAAATTAACCGCCCTTGTTGAGTATATACCTTCAATTAGGGGTGGAAGCACGGGGGCAGAAAATTACTCAGGCCTAGTCTTCACACCTATCTACAAAAATGAGGTGGACTAAGGGAACGAAACCTCCGACTGCTCCGACTGAATAAATGTGAGAACCAGGATATGAAACCTGGTCGGGCCGGGTAGCTCTTTCCCAAGGGACGTTGCTAGCCAGCTCGCGCCGCTAGCTGACCTTCTAGGTCTCCACCTCCTGGTTTATTTCATGGTAAATGTAAATCAATCTAAACAGGTAGCACTAGTTCTCTTGTTCTTCTGTCCCTGTATACAGCCAAGCATCAGATGCATGCATCGGTATAGAGCTCCAGTTCGCCCTATAGCTCTACTTAGGACTTCTGCCATCGTCACCGCAGCAGATCATGCACGATAGCTACCACCTGCAACTTTTGGATGATCAGAAATTAGCTTATTAGGTGCTCCTGCCAAAACGAACAGTCTGTTAGCTCCTTTTTTTTGAATTGGGGACAGACCTAAAATAGCCCACGACGTCGACTGGCAGCGCCTGCTGCGAAACGTCCAAGATCACCACAAATTTAAGGGACCGTTCACCAATAGGAGCTAACAACGGGTCAAAATTTCAGTTTATTATGAAATACAGAATATTCCGGCTCCCGGACTCGTCGACTCGAATCCAGCTTCTATTTTATATAAAATACATCAAAGCGACTCGGCGTTTCTTTAATGTCGGGAGCGTCGACTTGTAGAGTCGGAGAAATATATATGGCGATCGAGCGAGCATTTTAAGGTTGTCGCGGCGTTATCATCAGCAGCTGGTGAGATTTGATTTGCAGCTGTTTCGGTTAACGATTGTTTCGGACGTCTAGTAGATGGATGACGGTGATGCCAGTTCTCGTCGCTCTTAATTATATAGATTCTTGGAAAGAACCTCTGCGAAACGGTGATGATATGGTCGCGCGATCGAACGAGTCAGGAAAAAGAGTGCAGAACATGAGCGAGCGAGCGAGCGAGCGAGCAGGTTCCGTACTAGCAGAGTGAATGGACCTAGCCTTTCCGATATGCTGAGCACCGGCGGTGGCTCGTGTGTAACACGAAAGCTTTTTTTTTTAGAAGAATGTGTGAACTTGCGGACTCATTGCAGACTTGCTCTCGATCGGCCTGCCGGGCCTGGCGCCAAGGCCCCCGAAACGTACACCAGCTGGGTCGAGTCGAGGCAACACCCACCGGTAGGGAGCCCGCGTTCCGACGGCCCACCGTCTTCTGTGGAGCGGGCCCGAGCTCAGGCGCGGAGCGGTTGCCGGTCCGCATGACAATCATCCAAAGCAAACGGTCAGGTCAGGTCATGCATGCATGCATGCGCTTTCCAGATTCCAGTGGCGCTGCAACACAGAACAGATCTCGACCCCACCCAAGCAATCATCTATTCCGTCACCGCCGGTCCGGCGACCGCGGTTAATAATAAAAAATTCCTCAACTGCACATCAGCAGGACGAAGCCGTCGAGCAGAAACGGGTAAAGAGATGTTCTTAAAGAGAGAGAGAGAGAGAGAGAGAGAGAGAGAGAGAGAGCGTGCGAGCATGTGGGACGAACCGAACGTGTTTACATAAACCTCATCACATCATATCTAGGCTGGAGGAGCATCTAACCTACTTGGGTTAATTTAGCCTCATGTTTGGTCAAAACCGGAACCGAACCACACGGGCGATGGCGACGGACGCCGCTTATAGTTCGCATTCGCACGTCAACGTCAGCAGCGTGCCAGCCATCATCGGGCTCGACCATTGCGAAGGTGGCTCTGACTCTGAGCGTGCTGGATTCGGCCGTCGTTTTCGGAGAAGGAAGGCAATGCACGAGCGTTGACTGACCCTTACGGTCTTCTATTCTACGGGCAGTTTTTTTTCTTTTCCGCACGCACGGAACGAAAATTCTCCGGTTATACCAGCTGCTTCTACGGACGGCGTTGACTGGCTTTTCAAAGGAACGCTGGCTGGTTCGCACCCGGTTCCGTTCCTCCCGGGCCCGCGTGCGTGGCCACCGCCACTGGCTGGGGCCCTGGAAACGACAGCGGGCCCGGCGCGCTGGCGTTTCTGCGGCCGCAGGTACAGTAGACCCGGCCCACGGGTCTGTCGTCACGGGGGTACCGGTTCTCCGGAGCGCGGTATCTCTCTCGGGTTCCGGGCGTAACGAACGAACCTGGCCTCGTCGCAAGGGATGCATGCTCTCCTGTCGTGTGAAAAGTGGAACGAGGGAGGACGCGGCGGGGTGCACCGAGGACCGTGTCCACGAGATCCCCCGGCGACCAGGTCCAGATGCTCCTCCTCCCCCATCCCACTAGCTACCAGCTCCATCAAGTCACCCACCCCGGCCAGAAAAAAGCACGCCCCCTCGCCGCCGCCGCCGCCAGGATATCATCACCCAATGGGTTTGTCTTGGCCTCTACGCGGGCGTCGCCGTCGCGCGGGACCCACGCGTCATTGACTAAGGTCTGTGCATCCCGCGGTGTCCTCCTCCGCCTTCCGCGACCATAGGCGACGGTCCCGTCCCGTCGCGGAGCACAACAGTGTAGGACGACGTACATGCGCGCGCAGAGCGCTTCGTCTCATTTCGGTTCCAGCAGCTCTCGCTGCTGAAAATTCGTCGCCCGCTTCCCCTTTCGTCTCTCTCTCTCTCTCTCTCTCTCTCTCTCTCTCTCTCTCTCTCTCTCTCCATTGCAGAGGTAAGAGAGAGAGAGAAGCAGAGGAGGTCGCGAGCTAAGGAGGGCGAGCCCGGCGGCAGATCGGGTGCAGCTCAGGGTCACCGGTGGTGGGGAGCCGCGCCCATGCGCCGGTGAGGTTGCGGGCCCGCTTGGCGCCGGACTTGATATGGCGGCGGCGAGATGGTGGGCGCTGCTCGTTGCGGTCGCCTCGCTGCTCGGGCCGGGCCGGGTCGTCGCCAACACCGAGGGTGAGTCTGTCATCATCTGGTGCTTCGGCCTTCCGTGCCGTCCACTCTTGTTCGCTTTGTGTTTTGAAATCTGTACTGCAGGGGACGGTTCGGACGGAACGTCGGTGCTTTTTTTTCTTTTTGTTCTCTTTTGGCTTAATTGATGCTTACCTAGTACTGTACCTTGTATTCCTTGGTTTGTATCACTGCTGGTACTGGTCGTGATGCCTTCTTACCGCTTATACATGCAAATTTATGATAGCATCGCTGGTTCACTGCTTGTACATGCAAGTTTATGATAGCATCGCTGGTTTCCTAGAGCTACAGATAACTTTTTTTCAATAGAGAATGAACTTTCTGTCTCACTACAGAGAATTACCTGCTCTAAAAGATTTGAATCACGTTATTGCCTATCAGACCTGCTTACTTGCAGAACTTTTGTGGTGTTGATAAACTTTCTTCTGTGCTTGTCTGAACTGCAAATACGCTTGCTGATGATAATGGTAACTTTTGTCCACAGGTGATGCCTTGTACAGCCTGCGCCAAAGCTTGAGAGATGCTAACAATGTGTTGCAGAGTTGGGATCCCACTCTTGTGAATCCATGTACATGGTTCCATGTCACATGTAACATTGATAACAGTGTGATCAGAGTGTAAGTTGATGAAAAGACCTCTCGTTTATGCATTTCGAAGTCTTGTGGATGTTAAGTCTAAATGTTTCCTTCTTCTCAGTGACCTTGGAAATGCACAGTTATCTGGCGTCCTAGTACCCCAGCTTGGTCAGCTGAAGAATCTCCAGTATTTGTAAGTTCTATAATGCGCTGGTTTTGCTGATTGTTTCAAGATGTGCACTTGCTGTTTCTTGTATGGACCCTCATTAGTTGTTTCAAGATTTGGATGATCAGTATGCAGCTTGAGGCCAATAAATAAGTCCATGTAAAAGTTGATGCATCTTAAAAGATCTTTTTCTTTAAATTTTGATTCGGAATCTATTCGTTAGTTGTAGCATAAATTTCCTCGTTTTGGAATGTGTTCATTTACATCTGGAAGCTGATTTATTGTTTTGTTGTAATAGGGAGCTTTACAGCAACAACATAAGCGGGACAATACCCCCTGAACTGGGCAACCTAACTAACCTGGTCAGTTTGGATCTGTATATGAACAAATTCTCTAGCAATATCCCTGACAGTCTGGGAAATCTATTGAAGCTGCGTTTTCTGTAAGAGTACTTTTTTCTTTACTTACATCCAGTTATGTTGTTTTACTTCTGACTGTTGTTCAGATTATTTTCCATTAATTTGTTATACTGGCTGTTGTTTGACTTTTTATCTCTTTGTTGAGATTAGCTTGTACAATAATGTTAGGACAAGTGTGCGCGTAAGTGATAGTGAGACTGATGCATTTCCTATCACGGTAGGATTACATCAAGGATCAGCTTTGAGCCCATACATCTTTTCCTTGGTCATGGATGAGGTGTCGAAGGATATACAAGAGGATATCCCTTGGTGCATGCTCTTTGCTGATGATGTAGTGCTGGTAGATGAAACTAGAGATGGTGTTGATAAGAAATTAGAGTTATGGAGACAAACCTTAGAGTCCAAGGGGTTTAGACTTAGTAGGACCAAAACCGAGTATATGAGGTGCGACTTTAGTGGTGTTGGTCGTGAAGAGGGAAATGTTAGTCTACAAGGACAAATAGTACCTAGAAGGGACTCTTTCCGATACATAGGATCAATGTTACAAAGCAATGGCGATATTGATGAGGATGTTTGCCACAGGATCAAGGTAGGGTGGATGAAATGGCGACAAGCCTCTGGAATCCTATGTGATAGGAAAGTCCCACAAAAGCTAAAAGGGAAGTTCTATAGGACGGTGATCAGACCCGCGATGCTCTATGGGGCGGAATGTTGGCCAACTAAACGGCAACATGTCCAACAAATGAGTGTCGCAGAGATGCGCATGCTACGGTGGATGTGTGGGCACACGAGAAGAGACCGAATAAGGAATGAGGCGATTCGTGATAAGGTAGGGGTGGCGCCGATTGAAGAGAAGTTAGTCCAACATCGGCTTAGGTGGTTTGGACATATCCAACGGAGACCTCCAGAAGCACCGGTTAACAGTGGGATTTTAAGAGGTAGAGAAAATATTAGGAGGGGTAGAGGACGACCAAGGTTGACCTGGGAGGAGGCGGTAAAACGAGATTTGAGAGATTGGAATGTATCCAGAGACTTAGCTCATGATAGGACCGCATGGAAAGTAGCAATTCATGTGCCAGAATCGTAGTCTTGTTTTTTTCTTTTTTTCTTTTCTCTTTTTCTTTTCCTTTTTTCTTATTTCTTTTCTCTTTTCTCTTTTTCCTTTTTTCTTTTTTTTTTTCCTTTTTTTCCCCTTGTTCTCATATCTCTTCCTCTGTTTTACTTCATTGATATTGGGTTTCATGTCTAGCCGACCCCAACAGGCTTGGGATAAAGGCTTGGTTGTTGTTGTTGTTGTTGTTGTTGAGATTAGCTTGTATACAGTCTCTCTGAGAACATAAGAGGAACAAGCGATGCCATGATGGGGCATTGTAGATTTGGGTGACATATTTGTACTTAGATAATTTTGTGTTTTTCCATTTCCTACATGAATTTAGGCGTTTGTTTTCTTGTTGCTCCTGCTTTGTTGGTGCTTTTTCCACAGCAAACGGCAGTCATTCATATCATTGAAGTTGTTACGTTTCCATGCGTACCTTCTGTTCTCTCATATTTCAATATAGTCATGAATATTTATTTGCTCCTGTGCCTTTTTGCGAGGATAGCCGTCTTAACAACAACAGCTTGTCTGGTCAGATTCCTGCTTCCTTGACCAATATCTCCACTCTCCAAGTACTGTAAGTAGCATACACACTACTGTTCTCTTGATGGTTTTGTTCTGTGATGGATGAATATGCAAATATTATGATATGCAGGGATCTCTCAAACAACAACCTCTCAGGAGCAGTTCCATCAACGGGTTCTTTTTCACTATTCACCCCTATAAGGTCTCGTCTCCAGAAAATTTTATGATTGTTAGCCTTGCTGCTTCTTCAGAGTGGATGACAAATATTGTATGGTTGATACAGTTTTGTGAACAATCCACTCCTTTGTGGTCCTGGTACTACAAAGCCCTGCCCTGGGGCTCCCCCATTCTCCCCACCTCCTTCATATAATCCTCCATCGCCTCCAGCTCAATCAGCAGGTAGTTTTTGAATCTAATTGATTTTAGTCTTTTATCAAACTTTAGAAAGCTTCAGCATTCTGAATGTATGTGCTTCCTGGATTTATATCTCTTCTACTAGGTGCCTCTAGCACCGGAGCAATTGCTGGAGGTGTTGCTGCTGGTGCAGCATTGATCTTTGCTGTTCCTGCAATTGCATTTGCAATGTGGCGCCGTCGTAAACCTGAAGAGCATTTCTTCGATGTGCCTGGTATATATCGTATGATGACTAATACTTTGTTTTGTGTTATCCATGTAGCCTGTTTGTTCACCTGCTGTCCCTTTTTCTTCAGCTGAGGAGGATCCAGAAGTCCATCTTGGTCAGCTCAAAAAGTTTTCACTGCGGGAACTTCAAGTCGCAAGTGATAATTTCAGCAACAAGAACATTTTAGGAAGAGGTGGTTTTGGAAAAGTGTACAAGGGAAGGCTTGCTGACGGCTCGTTGGTAGCAGTGAAAAGGTTAAAAGAGGAGCGTACACCTGGTGGTGAGCTGCAGTTTCAGACAGAAGTTGAGATGATTAGCATGGCAGTGCACAGGAACCTTCTTCGACTTCGTGGTTTCTGCATGACGCCTACAGAAAGATTGTTAGTCTATCCATACATGGCTAATGGGAGTGTAGCGTCACGTTTACGAGGTACTTTGCCCCTATCCTAAAATATGGCTGATACAGCCAGTTTTAAACAATCAGAATATGTTTCTGATTCATTGTACTGGTTTCATTTTAGAGCGCCAGCCATCTGAACCACCTCTTGACTGGGATACAAGAAGACGGATTGCATTGGGATCTGCAAGAGGACTCTCTTACTTGCACGACCACTGTGATCCTAAGATCATCCATCGGGACGTCAAAGCAGCCAATATTCTTTTGGATGAGGACTTCGAGGCAGTTGTGGGCGATTTTGGTCTTGCAAAACTTATGGATTACAAAGATACCCATGTAACAACAGCTGTTCGTGGAACAATTGGACACATTGCTCCCGAGTACCTTTCCACTGGGAAGTCCTCTGAAAAGACTGATGTTTTTGGCTACGGGATCATGCTTCTGGAGCTTATTACTGGACAGAGGGCATTTGATCTCGCTCGTCTTGCAAATGATGACGATGTTATGCTGCTTGACTGGGTAAATATCCTCTCTTTTTTTTTTCTTCTCATTAGTCACTAGTCAGCCTACATTGATACGGCACTACAGCTCATCCTTTTCTTTTTGTTTTACCGCCTTGCTGTCTGTGGGCTATACTTTCTCTTTTTGTTTTAGTAACTACTGGTATCAAAGCTAGCATCTGCAATCATGAAGTGCACTTAACTAGAGTTCGTGCACGATCTGGTAGTTCACCTTGTATGGAACATCAATCATGTCTAGAGCATGTTAACGCACAATCAATTGCCTCTGTCCTATGCCTTATATTATAAAAGTACTTCGAAATAATGGAAGACACGGCTGGCTAACATGAACAGTTCCAATTGGCATCTTGTAGGTGAAAGGGCTGCTGAAGGAGAAAAAGGTCGAGATGTTGGTGGACCCAGATCTGCAGAACAACTACCAAGAGGCGGAGGTGGAGAACCTGATCCAGGTGGCGCTGCTCTGCACACAGGGCTCCCCGTTGGACCGTCCCAAGATGTCGGAGGTGGTGAGGATGCTCGAAGGCGATGGGTTGGCGGAGAGGTGGGACGAGTGGCAGAAGGTGGAGGTGGTGAGGCAGGAGGCTGAGTCGGCCCCTCTCCGTAACGACTGGATCGTTGATTCCACTTACAACCTTCGCGCGGTGGAACTGTCCGGCCCAAGGTGATGGACTGAAAAGGCACCGTACTGTGGATAGACTCCGACAGAATCAGAACCTAATTGTTGCATGTGTATATGAAAGGTAGCTTTGATCTCATTAGTGACAGTTTCAAGTTCCCCATCCATGGCCTCAGAAGTTGGGGTAGGATGCAGTTGTTTGTTAAGGTGGAGTTCGTATATTTGATGAATTTGGGAAACATCGTTTTAGTGGTGGATGTTGTTAGCGCGGGTGCCAATGTAACTGCACAACCTTGGTACCTTTTTGCCGTGGCGTGGAGGGAGGGGAGAAGCGGGTCGTGGAGCCACGTGGGAGGCACGGAGGATGATGCCGTCTGACATGGGGGCTGCTGATTGGGTCGAGGAGAGGCGGCGGGACCCAGATGGAAGGGAGGCAACTGCGTGGAAAGCTTTCAGGCCTCTGTAGCTCTCCTCTCGTCCGCGGCGCTTTGTTTAATGTTTGGTTTAGTTGCTTTCTGCGAGCTTTTCTTTCACGTTGATCGAGGCCCATCGTCCTGATTTGGACTCTATGTTTGTTCACCTTAAAAGTGTTTATTTTTCATTCTCAACACCGCCGGATCCGTGGCGCAATGGTAGCGCGTCTGACTCCAGATCAGAAGGTTGCGTGTTCGATTCACGTCGGGTTCAATACCCCGGTCCAAATAGGATCCCTCTTTCTTTTTCTCTTTTTCTTTTTGTTACTCTATATTCAGAATCATTTTATGATTCAACAATTCCTTGCTCCTCCCTCCCTAGATCCAACGCTGGAGGGTTCACGCACGCAGAACCTGTTTGCCTGTCGCCGTGGCCATGTAGCATGTGACGGCGTCGTGCTGGTACGGTTGCCCTGTGACGATGACGAGGCTAAGTTCACCGGAGATCGGCGCATGACTCGCTCGCAAAACGGTTGTCTCGTGACGAGGCGAAGCCGAAGAGAAGCCGTGCTTGTTTCGATTCGGCGCGACGTTGCTGGTGTCCTGGCGTCACAATGCCGTAGACAAGCGACGAGAGGTAGCCAGCCCTGGAACGTGGCGATTAGATACGAGCAGGGCCGCCATGACTAGACGCACGCAGCGCGCAAGCATCCAGGGAATGCGAAAAGACTCAAACACACGTGCACGTTCGGACACAACGACGCTTGATCCGACCACCACTCACCGGCATCATCTTCCACCGTGCTTGGACCAGACCGGGCGGCCGCCTGGGCTGAACCGCGGAGCAGAGCACCTTCCTGCTTCGATCCACCTTCCACGAAGCCCAACGGGCAACGCCGAGCCGAGCCGAGCGAGCGGGACTCACCAGCACGGGCACAGTTGCACAGCACACCCCGAAACTCACGGACCTGCGGCTCGCGCGTCACGCGTGACATGCGCCGGGAATCGGTTAGCATCTCGCGCGCCGTACGTTTCCCGCGCGCGTGTCCACGAGGCCGGAACGGAACGGAACGGAGCTAGCTTCCGCGCGGCCCAAGCAACCCCAGAGGTTCTTCGTCTTCCCTTGTCGGTTTCCTCGCTTCAGCCTGCGTGCCAACTCTACGCTACGCCCCCTGGAGCCTATATATAAATCGTGGCACGCGCCTCGAGCCTTCTTGAGCAGAGGCGGACTTGCCTGGCACGAGGAGCGCCCAAGCCGAGCCACCTTGATCAAAGGAGAAGAGCCGCTCAGACGCGTCTGTCCAGTCCATCAGTTGGTGAGGAAAAGCAGCAACAGCAGCAGCAGCGCTAGCTATGGCGTCCATGATGGGAGGCGACTTCGTGGAGGCGTACGTGCTCAGGAACGCCTACAAGGAGAAGGTGCGCCGGATGGAGGAGGCCGAGGGCAGGAGCAGCAGCGGTGCCGGTGCCGCCGGCTCTGCTGCTCCTGGGGAGGAGGACGCGGGCAACGGCAGGGGAGGAGGAGGAGGAGGGCTGTTCCTGTTCGGGCTGATGAAGAAGAAGAAGAAGAAGAAGAAGGTGCACCCCAGAGCAGGCTCCGCCATGAAGAACACAAGTGGAGCGTAAGGTTGGATGACACGAAATAGGCAGCATGCGTATTTCTGCCGGGATTGTGTAACTTTGTTCTTTCTTTCTTGACGATCAAGCGTGTATATAGCTCGCCTCATGCAATTTTTTCTCTCCAAATGCATGGTATCAGCAAACCTATATCAACGCGATGTCGATGCCACGAGAACAGTGCCGGTTCTATTGGATTCGCTCTTGATCTGCGTAACCTTCCATTCTTACGCCGGCCAAGTTGAGCATGAGGGTGACATTTCTCCTCACGAACCGTCTCCAGTTCGTCACGCATGACCTCCCCCCCACCACGCTGAACAAGTTGTAAGGAAATAAAAAAGCACTTAAGACCGCTATCGAGACGTGCGCCGTGTTCATCCGTAACGCAGCCAAAGCGGCCGCGAATTTTTCTGCGATTCCGCTGACACTGCACTTGGACTTCTAACGCATGTACCAACAACGATGGAGTAAACAATGAAAGGCTCTACGTGTGCCTGTGCCAACCGATCGGCTTGCGCCGACGGTCGTCGCTCGCTTGTTCAGACTCGGCGTTTCGTTTTGGGGGAGAAGCTGACGCGCGGGACACGGTATGCTGGCAAGATCAGCTAGGGCTTGAACACCGTGCTGGTCTCGTGCATGCTCGCCTACCTCCTTGACTTTCGGTGGAGTTGACAGGAGCGACTTTTAGGTAGAGGCGACTGGATGCAGAAGTTAGGCTGATCGCACTCGTGGACCTCTATATCGGATCTCTAAAAGAATATTTTTATTCTTTTACAGTTACCTCTAAAAGATTTCTACTTTTACAGTTTAGTTCTTTGCACTCGTTCGCCTCTAAATCAGACCTCTATATCAACTATCACTTATTTTATATTAAATAATACAATTATCTCATATTTTATATAGCTACTTTTATGTTAATAATATTATATTTACAACTTATAAAAAATATCGAATTGTACCGTTGTACTTACGGAGCTAAGTAGCTTATGAATCCATACAATAAACTGACTGGTATATGATAGATAGGTGAAATAAACATACCAGAAGGATCAAGGATCATCTATCTTACCCTTCAAATCACTTGTGCAAACAAATTTCTAGATCATGATTTAGCGATAATGACAGATAAATAACACTAGGAATTTTGATGGGCTGAAAATAAAAAATTTCCCAACCATAACCAACATTCTTGCCTCTCCTCAGGACCTATGCCGGGCGATGGTGGAGACGCTTGGTTCAGCGGAACACTGTACCCACCGTGATTGTAGCGTCTCATATACAGATTTCCGCTGCTGTCCATATCCAAAGACTCGGCCTGTAAATGAAGCGGTGCGGCTGGTATACAGATGTCCAGTGCGGGCAGTCTTAGATAGAGAGGAGGACGTGGTTCCCGCGGGTCTGGTTGACTCGCGGATAAACCAGCTTGCGCTCCCGAATCCTACCCCGGCCCGAGTGAACACAATGACTAAACCCCCATGATGATGGAGCCAAGGCGCAGTACCACCGGGCGCAATGAGTCTCGTGCGCCTGAACTACCGGGCTGCGCCGCTGCGGGATGCCCGAGGCAGCGCACCACCGCGCCACATGATCCGACACTCGCCCCGCCTCCCGGCCCCTGCCGGTATCACACGGACGATCTCAATCTCCCTGGCGCCGAGGCCGAGCGAACTTCTCCGGTTATAGCTCATCTGAAACCAACCGTGCTGCGGCCGGCGTCCTTCTTCCCCGCCCCGTCCTTCAGCATTCGCCAGGCCTCGGCAGCGCCGTCCCACCTGCCACCCGAGGCGCGCAGGTGCGACAGCAGCACGTACGGCGAGCTCGTCGCCGGCCCGAGCGCCAACAGCCTCGCGGCGGCTCTCCCACCGACGCCGGCGTCCCCGTGGGTCCTGCACGCGGAGAGCAGGCCGCCCAGGACGACGGGGTCGTCGCGGAACGCCGACGCCCGGACGTGGCGTTCCGCCTCCTCCAACCTCCCGGCCCGGCCCAGGAGGTCGACGACGCACGAGACGTGCTCGGGTCCGGGCGCGACGCCGTACGCCCCGCTCATGGAGTTGAAGTAGCGCATGCCTTGGCTCACCAGACCGGCGTGGTCGCAGGCAGATAGGAGGCCGGTGAACGTGACGGAGTCCGGCGCGGTCCCGGCTTCCTTCATCCGCTCGAAGGCTCCGATGGCTCCCCTCGCGTCGCCCTGCCTGCCGAACCCGCAGATCAGCGTGTTCCAAGACCGCGAGTTCGGACCTTGCAGTCCGTCGAAGACGCGAGCCGCCAACACCATGCGCCCGCACTTCGCGTACATGTCGACGACTGCGTTCCCCACGGCGACGTCACAATTATCATCTCTGCTTCTGATGAGGCGGCCGTGAACTTGCTTGCCGTGCCGGACCAGAGAGAGCTCCGCGCACGCGGCTAGTGCACTGGCGAACGTGAAGTCGTCAGGGCGAACGTCTGCGTCCGCCACCATGTTCCTGAACAGCGTAAGGGCCTCCACGTGGCCACCGCGCCGCGAGTGTGCTGCCATGTAGGTGTTCCAGGTGACAGCATCCTTCTCCTCGATGGACAAGAACACCCGCTCTGCCTCCTTCACAGTGCCGCCGTGTTTCGAGTACATGCCCAAGATGACATTGCCCACGAAGGCGGTAACGTCCAGGCCGATCTTGACACTGTCAGAATGCAACGCTGCTCCGACGCGAGGATCCCCCAAACCGCTGCATATCCCAACAGCAGCAGCATACGAGAACATGTCGGGGCGCAGGCCTCGCTGCTTCATGAGCCTGAACGCCTCCAGGCCCCTTACCGGCTCGGAGCTCGCCGCCAGGCCGGAGATCACGGCGTTGTACGACACCACGGTCGGTTCGGCGAGGGCCCTGAATACGCCGTACCCTTCGTCGAAGCGGCCGCACTTCATGTACATCGACGAGATCGAGTTGGCGACGATGGACGCGCCGACGAACCCGCTCTTGAGCGCGCGCGCGTGCACCTGCGCGCCCGCGACGACCGCGCGCAGCGCGGCGCACGAGCGCGCCGCGCTGGCGTAGGCGTGCTCGTCCGGCCGCGCGTCCATCCGCGCGAACAGCTCCAGCGCGAGGCCCGACCTCCCGGCGCGGGCGCAGCCGGAGATGACCGCCGACCACGAGACCAGGTTCCGGCGCGGCATTCCGTCGAACACCCTCCGCGCGAGGTCCAGGCGGGCCGACCCGGCGTACGCGACGATGAGGTGGTTGCAGAGGAAGACGTCCGCCGCAGCGCCGGATCTGACGGCGGCCGCGTGCACGGCCGCGGCGGCACGGGCGCTGGAGCTGGTGGCGGCGCCGTCGGCGAGCAGTGGCAGCAGTATCATGCGCGATTGTCCGGAGTCCTAGTAAGTGCTGGAGTGGTTATGGCGATGCTGATTTGGCCTGTCAATCAAGACGTTCCTCTCTGGATAGACGCGGCGAGACTGTCAAACATTCGATAGATCCTGTTCTCTCTCGCGACGCTACTGCATTTGCTATCGCCGGCCGGAGGACGACGCAACGCCGCCGGCTAGCACCGGGTCCCATGGAACGGATCTCAAAATGATAAACTGATCGTGAATTTTAGTTTAGGTAGATGAAGGTTTAGCAATTCCGAGCAAGATAATGATGCGTTTGCCAGTTCACTCCATGCTGGTACATCGATCACCAGTTCACCACAAGGCATTGAAATTTAAAATCTCTATCAAGTCAAATTTTCTAGACCGCGACAAGGAAATGCGATAAGCGCGGAAGGAAAAATGCCCGCGTGTTTCACCGGCGTGCGGCACACCCCAACTGGCCGCCTCATCCTTTCCCGCCACGCGCGGGCTATCCCCAAGCGCCGCCTGGGCCGGTGCGCGACGTCTGGCGACCTTTGGGCCGGCTCGGCCGGCAGGGAAAATTTGGGCCTTTTAATGTTCGTCCGTTCCAGATTCTACTGCGCGGCCCGATAAAGAGTAAGGTAGGCCCGGCAGGCCGGTCTCGAATATAAGTCCACGCCATCTCTCACCGGCCCCCCGCTCGCGAAAACCCTAGCCGGCGCTCCCTCCGCTCTCCAACCCCCACGAGGTGGCGGCGCGCTCCTTCACCCCCTCCTCCTCCTCCCCCTTCCCGGCACCTACCTCGTTAATTGCTACTAACATTCCGTTTGATTGCTCCAGATAT
This sequence comes from Neostapfia colusana, assembly GCA_030760725.1. NCBI lineage: Eukaryota > Viridiplantae > Streptophyta > Magnoliopsida > Poales > Poaceae > Neostapfia > Neostapfia colusana. The sequence goes on along the minus strand of JASWHV010000014.1, from coordinate 82,263,001 downwards.
CGCAGCCGCGGTCGACCAACCCCTCGGAGCGCCGGAGATGGCGTAAGTACCCCGAATAAATCTTTGCCCCTGCTCGTTTCCTCACGGTTGATTTCTGTGCTAGTTCTCGATAGTAGTTGGTACATGTTTATCGTGAATTCCGGCGGATATTTGGTATTCGCCTGCTCGTTTGGACGATTCCGGCCGGATTCGTTGCCTGGTAGATTGGAGTGGCAGCGTTCTGTGCAGCTTAGGATGAAAGGAGTATTGCGTGGCTGTTACTGTCTGGTCGTTTCATGGTAGATTCAAATCATTCAATGCATGTAGTTTCATGGGTGTCTGTCTGGGAGAGGAACATATCCGGTGGAGGAGTTGGGCCGCATCTCCTTGTTCTCCTTGAGAAGTCCTTCGGATTTCATGCCCTGCTATGATTTATCATCAACATATTCAACTTTGGCAGGGATCAAGAGACCCCAGCTGCAGTTGAGGCACCTACCCCGGTTCTTGGAGAGCCGATGGACTTGATGACTGCTCTGCAGCTCGTCATGAAGAAGTCAAGTGCTCATGATGGTCTCGTCAAGGGTCTTCATGAGGTTGCCAAGGCCATTGAGAAGCATGCTGCTCAGCTTTGCGTGCTTGCCGAGGACTGCGACCAGCCTGATTATGTCAAGCTGATCAAGGCACTCTGCACCGAGCACAATGTTCACCTGGTTACGGTGCCTAGTGCTAAAACTCTTGGCGAGTGGGCTGGGGTGAGTGAAATAATACTTTGTTCTACTCAATGCTGAAGTTGATCTCTTGATGGTATTAGCAGATTGTTTCCTTTAGCATTCAGTTGATGATTTACATTGCTCTGTGCCTCTGTGTATTGGGTTGAGCTTTATATTCTTGTTGAACATTCCATTTTTCACATGGCTTTCTACCAAACATTGTTTGTTTGTCGCATTTCAGTGTATGAAAGTGTGTCATAATTTAACAAGGTGCACCTGTTTCACTTTGCAGCTTTGCAAGATCGACTCTGAGGGCAAGGCAAGGAAGGTTGTGGGCTGCTCCTGTGTCGTCATCAAGGTAACCTATTGATTTGCTACTGCACCATTTCAACCAACTGTTTTTATTATATACTCAGTGATGTTTGCCTTCTTATTTTATTTGGCTGAGCAGGACTACGGTGAAGAATCCGAGGGCCTTAACATAGTGCAGGAGTACGTCAAATCACACTAAATGTGGTGTGGTTCTGTATCTGGAACTCGTGTTCTATATTTTGGACCTGAGTTTTAAATCTATGCTTTGGTTATATTATATCGGGCTTGATAGGGTCCTGGAACAATTTTCAAGTTTGAGCCTAGGATATGTGAACAACTATTGGGGTATGAACCCTTGTTTAGAGTGCTATGTTACCTGCTGCTGTCTATGAGAACCATCAAGATCCGAGTTTCTAATTAATTCTTTTCTATATCCACGTGCTTGTTTGTTTTCATGCCGAATAGGCTTGGTCACAGTGAGTCTGCGGTATGTGTTGCATTTGCGTTAATCTGCCTGGTCCACTAAACGACTGTCAAGTATGGGCTTATCTATGCTGTTTTCTGAGTTTCATTTCGTTTGACTGTGGCACTTAAATTTTATGATCCTTATATTTGAGGTAAATAAGGATCCTTTGGTTTATGGTCTAATCACGATACTTAATCTATTTGGCTAAATGTAAACTAGCATGGGTTACTGTAGCGACACCAGGTTTATTAGATGGGTTGTTGAAAGAGACAATTGATTTAAGTTGATATTCGACGTCCAATAATACTGATTTAAGTTTATATTCTTTCGCTCTTCAAGATCTATTTAAGTTGCATTGGGCCGAGGCAGATCAAAACTTGTAATTCGTCGGTCCTCAGAACACTCGTTGCCTGATACCTTTTCGCGCCTGTGAGTGCGGGCTCGTCGACTCCGGGCCAAGTACGTGGGCTAGCCAGAAAATGATCCTCCGGTGGGTCCCTCCCTCCCTCCCGAATCGCGTGGCAGGTGGTGAGACTCCAACCAGCGATGGGCAGATCGTGAAGCCGGGGAACTGGCGCCCGGGCCCCGCCGCGCGACGCGGACCCCGAAGGCGTGGGGTGATGGGCGGGCTGGGCTGGGCTGCCACGCGACGCCAGATCGCCAGCGCCACGCCGAGAGAGAGGAGAAGCCTGGCGCCCTCGGCGCACACGCGTCGGTGCCACGCCACGGCAAGCAACGGGACAGCGGCCCGGCACCGGAGGCCCGGCCTCGCCTCCAGCACGTACGTACTACTACGCTCCATGACCTCTTTACTTGCCGCTGCTGAGTGCTGGCATCCAGCGATCGAGACCCTCCTCGTTTCCTGCCCCGCCGCCAGACGACGAGACGACGGGAGCACCCCAGGTTTTCTTCTCCCCCGCACTAGAAAACCGCGCGGGGGGGCCATCTTGGTGTGAGAAAACTAAACTACTAACGCGCGCAGGTCCGCGGTCCCTCTCCTCGTCCCTCGCTTTCAGCTTCCTCCGCTTCTTGTTCTCGCGATCGCCTCAGTTCCCCCCACCCCCTGCCTGCCTGCCTGCTCTGCTCCAGACGATTCGAGTAAGCGGTGACGCCTCGTTTCCATCTTCCGCGCGTGTGTTCCAATCTGCTCCTCTCCTTGTTCATGCCTCATGTATCCGGAGGTAACTTACTACTGTCTTTGCTTCTCTTTTTCTTTTGGCAGGCACTAGTCGTTGTTCATCCGCTGCTCTCCCGACGTCGATCGTCCGTTCAATTCGTCGCTGCTGTCCGCCTCCATTCCGAGGGGCCATCCGCACAGGCAGGGGGCCTCACCGAGCGAGTGCCGCCGCCGCCGCCGCCGCCGCGAACCTCCAGGGCCAGCAGGAGCTCGCCGCCGTCGGCGCGCGGGCCCCGCGCGCGGCGGGAATAAAGCGTGGTGCACTCGAGAGGAAGGCCGGCACGAGTGGGCGCTGTTGCCGTATTCTCTAGAACACTCTCCCCCAGGCAGGTCAGAAACTCTTCCCTCTCTCTCTCTCCGTCCCGATCCCGATCCCTTCCCTCGCGACGAACAAAAGAGCTCAGTGCCAGTGATGTCACGATGCTTCGAAAGCGAGTTGGGAAAAAATAAAGAAAAAGAAAAAGAGCCGGGTCGGGGTTGCACACGGGCAAAGGCGACGTAGCGCCGCGGTCTAGAAGGGGATGGAAACGTCTCCCGACCCGAGTCTCCATACGTGGGTTATGACGAACCACTGCCTTTTTTTTTTTCAAAGTTTCTGGTATAGGCGTTTCCATGTTCTGGCGGATTGATTCATCAGGCTTGCGCTGCTCCCTCGCCCTGCTCAACAAATTCAATCTCTGTGGACTGCATGTACACATCACGTTTAGGCACGTCGCTTTCCCCTACCATGACATCTGGACTGGCTCTTCGCGAGCGAGAACACTGATCACGGGCTAGATGACACTGGACTCGGCGTAAAACGGCGTGCCTCGAGTGTGTGTGTGTACACGCGGCTACATCGATCTGTCACTCTCGCAGGCGGCGGCAAACGCATGCCCCCAAATCCTCGGGAGCAGGCCCCATTCTCTCTGAAAAGAAAATACCACACAGAAGAGGAAAATGCCAGTACGGTGTTACGAAAGGAAATCTCGGACTTGTGGCTCTTGTTGCTCGGGCCCTGCCGCGGCTGAAAAGGGGACACTTGCGCTCCTGGGATCAGATCTGGCCTCTAGCTTTGGAGGGAGGAGTCACGTGGGTACTTGCTGGCGGTGGGTGTCCATGCCCAGCGGTTAAGGTTACAGGGAATATTCAAAGGAATCTATTGCTACTAGTATCTTGCAACGACCATCGGTCTCATGTAGTGTCCTCATGCATTCAGCTCCTTGATTCCGGTGAATCAACCTTTTCAGTTCTTCGAGATTGCTTCTTGGTTCATCCATTTGATCTTCCTTTTTTCTGAACTCAAGTCTCCATCATCCATATCGCTATAGCTATTTTCATGTTTAAATTCTTGAATGTCATCCCAACTCCAAGATGGTTCTGATGCATGAATCATCAATAAGTATCTGACGAAAGAAAAAGGGTGCTCATGCTACTGTTAACTGAACAAGTAGTGTGTGCAGGAGGATAGCTTGTAGTTTCTAATAGGGAACCAAGATCGAACATGTCATCAGATTAAGCTGAAAGCACAATTAAACCCAAGATTTGATCTTCGTTATAGTATTATTGCTTCGTTACACGCTTCATTCACGTTATGTTCATGTCAGTATGCCTAATACTTTGCTTTGCAATGCAGTAGGTGTGTCGGAAATGCAGTCATCTGTGATGGCACTCTTCCCAAACATTGCCTCAACAAAGCTGGACCTGCACTCTATGTATAGGAAATATGTCAATATGTTTGGTATGTCATCAAACAATTCCACAGATGGCTGCCAGGTCGCCAGCAAGATGTCACACCTCCCGGTCGTGTTGATAGACCGTACATTTTTCAGTACTGGTACAGCAATTCGGAGTATTGCCGTCAGCTATGGTGCTCTCATTCTCAGATGGTTACTCAGCACAACTTCTGTAGTACAGGTTAGTTTCAAAGTCTTCTCAAGTTTCTCTTATACAACTTAAAGGTACTATTGACCATTGGTTTGTTTCTGAACAGCATAGATGCCAAAAACAATCTGTATACGACGTTACTGTTCATGTTATTAACACGTATTTAACTTTGATTAAAAAAATAACACATCTCTACTTGGACAATTTTGCAGCGTACACTGGTTTCCCGTGCCATGAGAACACTATCTTGTTGCTTTGGCTCCTTGCCATTCTTCGTAAGCATTGGTTTTCTTATGTCCAGGCTCTATAACTACACTATGATCGACAATTATATTTATGGCCGGCAATTTATTCTTGGCCGTAGTGCCAACCTCCAAGAAGAATCAGCCATGGGCATGGATAACAGTGAATTGTGCCATGTGCAGCCGATTTTGTCAAGTTTGCTTGAGCACAAGCGCGAATATGTCAGCCTAGCGCTTCAGTGTATTTGTTACCCTGCCAGTTTGAAGGTTGCTGATATAGCTCAAAAGAAGCTCAGCTTCCATAGGCAACGTGCATGGTGCAGCCAGAGCATAAGTGCATTTTGGAGTATCCTGGCAAGGAATGAGCAATATGTGGCATCCATGATTGTTCTGGTTGCGTTGCAATTCTTCCTGAGGCTTATCAAGGTGAATGTTACCACATTGTTCTTCCCGATGCTGTCACGAACCACAAGTTCCAAGAGCAGCGTAGTGGTGATTGGAAATATCGTGCTAGTTTTGGTGAACTCCTGCGGCGTTCTTGGATCTGCCCTTGCAACGAAACAGTACGGCAGGGAGGTGACTTTCATCACCGGTGCTGTTCTGATGATAATTTGCCAGGTAAATGAACAATGGACTCAAAAACGCCCCGAATTTCAGGCTTCTCCTTCTTTGCATCGCAACATCTGACATCATTCAATGTTAATATTTACGCCTGCAAGGTCGCAATTCCGGTGATGCTTGAAGTGCAGATTGGTGTTGGCGGTGGAACTCGCATGCCGACGGGTTACGCGACCACGATGTTTGCGCTGACATGCGTGGTGTCCTGCGGCCTCAGCTGGTCATGGGGTTCTATCATCTGGACCGTTCCTGGCTGGAAGGTTCGCTCAGCCGGACAGGTTGTGGCCATGGCCCTGAACTTCGGCGTCTGCTTTGCCCAAATGCAGTTCTTCCTGATGATGCTGTGCAGGCTGAAGAATGCAATCTTCGCTTACTACGCGATGTGGATCTGGTCATGATTGGTATTGGGCGGAGATAACATGTTTAGATGAGCGTGTGTTAAGTCTTAATAAGTGGATAACCCAGTGAGTAAATCTCGTGGATGTAAATATGCTAATAGTTTCTCTCCATGCCTTTTCTTATGGTCATGGCCGCCTTGTACAGTTTTTATCGTCGACTCTGTATTAATACTTCTGTTGCGTAGGATTGGAAACTGCAAGTCTGCAAGGCAAGGCAGCAGCTTGTTGGTAGCTGCGGTCCTCTTCTAAATGTTGTTCTCGTGCGATGCAGTTCCTGCTAGGATAGTCGCTGTTGATTCGTTAGTTCTTTGTCAGCTACTTGACTTCGGTGCCCCAAAGTTGTGCTGCATCGCACAGTTCATTTCCATGTCAAATCAACTATAGCACTGGCTAAAACTTGCTGTTTTTTCCCGTCAGTTTTTTCTTTGAGGGCCGTCGTAGTAGAATAAGTTTTAAAGTCGAACCATTTTCAATTTGACTAATCTAATAGAAAGGAATATATAAATTCAAATCATGTAACTAGCATCTCTTGATCCATCATGAATTAAGTTCTCATAATTTACTTATGCTGATTACGTGCTGCCCAGTTAAAGATCGTCGCCATCTCTATATTTTTGTTCAGAAAGTATCATCTTATGGCATCACTCAGATAAACATGTCCTGTTGTAGAGTCTAGTCAGTAATCAACTAGAACTTATATTATATATATATTTTATAAATGCCTTTTCAGAGCATGACCATTATTAAATTGCTGGATGGAACTATATGTCTTCTTGCACGATATCCCCAAGATGCATACTGGACGTAGCCCTATCGCAAAGTCAAATTTGGATACACACGGAGAAGCAACCTGCAGAAAAGAACATTATCTTTTCTCTCTTTTTTTTCATTAAAAAAAGAAAGAATAAAACCCCCCTCCTTTAACAGACTTCCCTCGCAGCTGTTGCGGCATCTTCGCTCCCTCCGTCCGCCGACCCCGTCGTTCCCTTCTTCGTTCATCCCCTGTGCTCTGGCCATCTCCCGCCGCCGCCACTCGCGTGGCGAACGCTAACATGGCGAAGCCGGCGCGATCGCCTACGACGGAGGCCTCGCTGGCTCCAGAGAGGCTCCGCTCCGCGTCTGCGTCCGGGTCGGGGCTCCGGTCCCTCGCCAGCGCCGCCTCCGGGTGGTGGGACCGGTGGGGGGTCATGGGCTCCAGCCTCTCCAAGCTCGAGAGGGCCTTCGGCGACCAGTTTCCCGAGGGGGAGCGCTACTTCGGGCTTGAGAACTTCGGCAATACCTGCTACTGCAACAGCATCCTCCAGGTGAGTTGACCTGGATGCGATTGCGCGGCGCGAGTTCCTGTGCTGAACGTTGGCTGCGTGCCGCGTAGTGTTTGGATTATTGGAGTTCCGGTGAAAATCGTGGTTTGGCCGTTGCCTGTGGAACCGTTATTGTGGCGGTTGAGGACTTGAGTGGGTACCATGTCCCGTTGTTTTAGGCTTTGTTAAATAGGGATCACTTAGTGGATCTGAGTCTGTTTGGGCGGATGGAAGCATGGATGACTCCAGTCATATGTTATGTTTCGCGGGTGATGGAATGGCAGATGACAGGATACGTTGTCATTGGCATGCGCCGCTGTATTAGGGGTTGGACGCTTAATTCAATGGGTGGTACCTTATATGGTGCACACGAACTTGTATACATGGGAATTCGAGAAGACCTAGATGTTCAGTGTTTCATTTTGTCAATATTGTCAGTTTTGTGATCCTTGCTTCAACAGCCGTATCAGAGTCCTTGTTCACTCGTAAGTGCGGCATTCCTTTGCTAACATATCCCTGCTTCTCTAATGGTAGCTTTCGACTTGTGGGAATCTTAAACTGTAAGTGTTAGCTGGGATCTTGGATACGCCAAATGTCAACATAAATCGTTAGTACTACATACATATCTAAGATATTTTCTTACTAAATGTTTTCTCATCTTTATAGATGAATGATGGGTACTTGGGTAGGCATGTGGAGCTGCAGAAGTGCTTATATTTGATACAAATGCGTTTTCATACCAGTTGCTGCAGTAGTTTGTTATGTTTCTAGATTTTCAATTGTTCCCACCATGTATTTCTCTAAAGTTGCACATGCTGATTTCTTTTCTAGTTCGAAACAAGGAATTCTACAGTTCATTTTCGTGGATCTCCACATTGTCACCCATATTGCTTTCAGTTGATTTGACACATCCAGTAATGAAGCAGTGTGCCCTTAGTGATCTTGCAGATGTTATGAAATGCAGCACCACAACTAACTTTTTTTTTCTGTTGGATTACATGCTTTGTTGGACGTTTATATTTGTGAATTATTGTATTCTCCGCTATAGTGAAATGCATTCAGGAATAACATTAGTGCTGTTCAAATGCTGCTGCTTAATGTATGAACCTAGAGAAAATGGGTATTATTTAAAGAAGAATCATATTATTATGTTTTCCAATGTATGAACCCATGCTTAATGTATAAACCTAGGATTTTTTAATTCATGTTAATTTTAGTCTCTTTTTATTCGTTTGTAATTGTAAATAATGCAGCTAGCCCAGATCCTTGACACTGTTGATTTGCTAATACTTGCTACAAGTACTGCACATGCAGTTAAACTTTGTGGCGTGTTTTTCAGTGCATTATGACGGATTCTGAAAATTTTATTTTTTTCCAGGCACTTTATTATTGCAAACCATTTCGGGAGCAATTGTTGGAATATTGTGCCAATAAAAGGAATCCTGAAGACGCTGAAGAAACTCTGCTGACCTGTTTAGCAGATCTTTTTTTGGAGGTGATAGTCCGCTTTGTGGTATTGTGCTTATGAAATGAATTGGATACTAATGAGTATGGTACTTGATAATTTCTTTTGTTCCTTTGGACCTAGAAATTGTGTTATGCAGCATATTGCAGATGTTCATGCACAGTTTTTTTTCCTTTCCTTTTTGATTTGGGTTGGGATGTGAGTGATTTGGTGGGAGCTGGTTTTAGTTTTTGCATTTTATTTTGAATTATAATGACATTTAACTATCCCTATGGACTGGGAGTACAACAGATCTCAAATTCCATTTAATTTCATCTGCTGAAATGGAAATGCAAATTTGAGAGTTTGAGCTACGGATCTTTTTCTTGTGTCTTTCATAGGGTCCTATTTGAGATTTTGTCTTCTCAGATGTGGTGTAATATTGTACAAGACTCAAGTCATGATACTTTTATGGTTTCTTGCTATTTGCAAGAAACGACTGACACTGATTGCATATTATGTTGATTAGTGCATGGTCTTTTGTACTGTCTTGCTGTGTGCAATGCCTGTTAATAAGTTTGTATCACCTTTTCTAATTCAGTTTATAAGTTTCCCTGAAGTTGCATTGGCCTCTTATTTATAACTGATTAATTTAGAACATGTAATGTTACAAAAAGTTGTGAGTTACAATTAGAGCAAGTGCATATACCTTTTACAGGTTCTGATAGCTGTTGATTGTTAATCTTTTTTTGTTGCTTCAATGAATGTGATTGATACTGCATGTTTTTGCCTAAATAACATGAAACTTTCGGCAGACTGTTTTTCTTTTGATATAACATGGCTGATATTCTCTGCAGATAAGTGCATCTAAGAAAAAAACTGGCGTTATCGCTCCAAAGCGATTTGTTCAGACAGTTAGGAAACTGAATGAATCTTTTCGAAGTTATATGCATCAGGTAACATGCAGATGTTTTACGGTGGCACAACATCAGATCAATTGTCAGATCATTGACCTGTTTAGCATTGGAGGATCTAGCTGGGTTCAGTTATAGAATGCCCCAGTTGTTTGGGTGATCTCCACATCTTTTGTTGCATTTTGCATGGTTCTTATGCAGGATTTCCCTCTATAGGTTCAATCAATTTTTTTATGTTGGCTAGATTTTTCATTTTTGAACATCTAGATTCGTCCCATATTTCATCTCCTGAAAAAAAAAAGTGAAGCACAAGTGCATTTGTTTTGTCTCTTCCGCTTCTTATGTTTAAACATGTAAAAGAGTAAACCTTCCATTAGTAATTTACCTTTTTGTTTTGTTCTGTAGGATGCCCATGAATTTTTGAATTTCTTGTTGAATAAGATTGTTGATATTCTGGAAAAGGAGTCTAGTTCTGCAAAAGATTCCCCCGTCACGATGTCTCCTGAAAAGATGTCAAATGGTGCAGCAGTGCATGGAGTCGAGAAAGAGCCACTGGTTACATTGGTACATAAGAATTTTCAGGTAACTGCAATCTGTTGATAGTAAATGCGGGTTATTCGCCCTTTAATAATAAATTGAACCAAACTCAATGGTTAGCTTTCCACTATGTAGGGTATTTTGACCAATGAAACCAGATGCCTAATGTGTGAGACAGTAACCGCTAAGGATGAGACGTTCTTTGACTTAAACATTGACGTTGAACAGAATAGTTCAGTTACAAGCTGCCTGAAGGGTTTCTTTTCCACTGAGACTTTGAATGCTGATGACAAGTTCTTTTGTGACAAATGCTGCAGGTAACAAAGCTAGGTGCCATTTTAATGTTCCAATTATCTGTCTCCGTCTCTTTGGTGGGGTTGGGATCTTGGGGGGGGGGGGGAGTGTACTTGAAGCCTTGTTCATTACAAAGGCTTTGTTAGAAATACTGAATGGCCTTTGGATCTTAGTCCACAAAGTTGTTATATCCATTGGATTTAAATGACAGTATGGCATAGAAGTTTTTAACATAGAATTGGAATTCAAGATACACAAGTTTGCCATTTTCATTTACTGTTGATAAATCAGTATGCCTCGTTCCAATTGTGGTTGTGGTCGCTTTGTCCTAGGTAGATGGGGGAAACATGCATAGAGGATCACCATATCAGAAGGAACTGCCTTGCTTGGGTTTCTTGTAACAAGTACTGAAACCATTATTCTTTTGTGTTTATCGTGCAGCTTGCAAGAAGCAGAAAAAAGGATGAAGATAAAAAAGGTACCACAAATATTGGTGGTCCACTTAAAGCGCTTCAAGTTCATTGAGCAGCTTAATCGGCACAAGAAACTGTTGTATCGAGTGGTGTACCCCTTGGAGCTGAAGCTCAATAGCATATCTGACGATGCAGACTGCGAGTATTCTCTCTTTGCTGTGGTGGTCCACCTGGGGAGCGGCCCCAACCAGGGACACTACGTAGCCAAAATCAAGAGCCATGATCATTGGTTGTCCTTTGATGATGACAATGTCGAGATGATCCCAGAGTCCTCTCTTCAGGCATTTTACGGCTCATCTCGTGAATATTCTAGCAATACGGATCATGGCTACATCCTGTTTTACGAGCGCGTTGATGGGAACTGTCATAAGACCGACACCCCCGAGGCTGGAGCATGACCGCAGACTTGGATTTTGTAACAGCAAACTTTTAAATTGATAAGGATAGGAACAGGGGGATTCTTTCTTGTACAGATTTTAGCCATTGTACATTTCGGGTAGAGTAGATATACAGTTTGAAAGCCAAAAGTGTGATTTGGCGTTTGGATGAAAGTTTTCATACAGGATCAATCCATAGGACTGTAAACCATTTTGGTTTTGTTCTGGATATTTCTAGTTTCAAACGGTGTTTTTCGATAATCGATCCCCTGCTCCATGTCTATATCCACGCCATCTGTCTGTGGCTGTTGAACTGGGAAATCGCTCTTCATTACTTTCTCCGGTTTTTCAATTGATGATAGTGAATAACATCTTTAGTATATTTTGAACTAAAAGAGTTGTTATAATCAACAACAACAACCAAGTCTTTATCCTAAATATGTTGGAGTCGGCTAGACATGAAACCCAGTATCAATGAAGTAAAAGAGAGGAAGAGATATAAGAACAAGGAAAAAAGAAAAAAAGAAAAAAAAAAACAAGACTACGATTCTGTCACATGAATTGCTACTTTTCATGTGGTCCTATCATGAGCTAAGTCTCTGGATACATTCCAATCTCTCAAATCTCGTTTTACCGTCTCCTCCTAGTTCAATCTTGGTCGTCCTCTACCCCTCCTAATATTTTCTCTACCTCTTAAAATCCCACTGTTAACCGGTGCTTCTGGAGGTCTCCATTGGATATGTCCAAACCACCTAAGTCGATGTTGGATTAACTTCTCTTCAATCAGCGCCACCCCTACCCTTTCACGAATCGTCTCATTTCTTATTCGGTCTCTTCTCGTGTGCCCGCACATCCACTGTAGCATGCGCATCTCTGCGACACTCATTTGTTGGACATGTTGCCGTTTAGTTGGCCAACATTCCGTCCCATAGAGCATCGCGGGTCTGATCACCGTCCTATAGAACTTCCCTTTTAGCTTTTATGGGACTTTCCTATCACATAGGATTCCAGAGACTTGTCGCTATTTCATCCACCCTACCTTGATCCTGTGGCAAACATCCTCATCAATATCGCCATTGCTTTGTAACATTGATTCTAAGTATCGGAAAGAGTCCCTTCTATATACTATTTGTCCTTGTAGACCAAAATTTCCCTCTTCACGACCAACACCACTAAAGTCACACCTCATATACTCGGTTTTGATCCTACTAAGTCTAAATCCATTAGACTCTAAGGTTTGTCTCCATAACTCTAATTTCTTATCAACACCATCTCTAGTCTCATCTACCAGCACTATATTATCAGCAAAGAGCATGCACCAAGGATATCCCCTTGTATATCCTTCGACATCTCATCCATCACCAAGGAAAAGATGTATGGGCTCAAAGCCGATCCTTGATGTAGTCCTATCGTGATAGGAAATGCATCAGTCTCACTATCACTTACGCGCACACTTATCCTAACATTATTGTACATATCCTTAATAAGAGTAATGTACTTTGTTGGCACTTTATGTTTCTCTAGTGCCCACCACATGACTGACCTTGGTATCTCGTGGTACGTCTTCTCCAAGTCGATGAACACCATATGCAAGTCCTTCTTCTGCTCCCTATATCTCTCCATAAGCTGACGAAACAAGAAAATTATCTCCATTGTAGACCTCCGAGGCATAAAACCAAACTTCGGTCTCTTCTCCATTGTTCAATCACTCACTCCCAAACCTTCATAGTATCACTCATAAGCTTAATACCTCGATAATTAGTACAACTTTAAATATCTCCTTTATTTTTGAAGATAGGTACTAATATACTTTTCCTCCATTCTTTAGGCATCTTGTTTTGACTGAAAAATGTGATTGAATAGATTTGTGAGTCATACTATTGCCACGTTACCAAGACATCTCCACACTTCAATAGGGACATCGTCAGCGTCGAGGGCCTTTCCTCCTTTCATCCTTTTTAAGGCATCCTTAACCTCAAACTCTTGTATCATCCGCACGAACCGTCTATTGAAGTCATTAAAGGAGTCATCCAACTCAACTATAGTGCTCTCATTCCCATCATTGAATAGCCCATTAAAGTAATCAAGCCATCTATTATTAATTTCTTCATCCTTCACTAGAATGCGATCAGTCTCATCTTTGATGCATTTAACTAGAGTTGTTATAATGATATCAATAAAAAATAAGAGAAATTACATTATTTCTGTAAAATTTGTGTAGTCGAAGCAGATTTACAAATTATTTCAAGCTAGAAATCTGACCTCCCCTTGCGCACGTGAACTAATTCGTCTAAACTAACCCATATAATAGCCTCCCAAAGACGTGGGAACGACTTGGCTCGGGGCAGGCAAGAAGCGGAGTATAGCGGGCTCGCGCTCGGTCAAGGAAAGGAAAAGCTTGGGAGCACCGGTGCCCGGAGCATTGCTTTGCTTGGATCGGAAGCGAGCGAGCGAGTGCGGCGGAGCCGGACTGGCGGAAGCCGAATGGGCTCCTCGTCTATCCGTGCGGGGGCCGCGCCGGCGCCCAGCCGGCGCAAGGTGGCGCTCTGCCTCGCGCTCCTCACCCTGCAGTACGGCGCCCAGCCTCTCATCTCCAAGCGCTTCGTCCGGTAAGGCGCCCCCACCCACCTCTAAACCGCGCCGGCTAGGTCGTCGGGCCCGGTTGGTCCTACATTCTTCGACGGCCTTTGCTTTCCTAGAACACCGTTGTTGGTCCACCGATTCGATTTGGAAACGGACGAAGCAGGCCCCGTGGTGATGGTTTCCGTTAATCCATTCCCTCTGCGTTAGTCATGTGCAAATAGTTTGCGGAGCACCACAACCAGGAGCTAGCGGACGCAGGATTGTGTGTGCAAACTGAAATGCGTGGCTGCAGTAAACGATGCACATGGCTCAATGGTTGCCTATTCTCGTGCGGCGTGCTGCTGCAATTAATTGGGCCTCACTGCTGGCTTGATTGGATAGGGTAATACTCTCTCCGTTTCAAATTATTTGACACTGGCTAGTTTATTTTTAAACTAACCAATGTCAAATAATTCAAAATGAAGGGAGTACTCGGGTTTTTTAGGTCAAGCACTGAGGGCTTGGATGGTTGAATTATGTAACCCTGGTATAGCTGCATTAGCGTGTGCTGCAGGGGTGCTTGTAGTCAGGAATTTTGCATCCTTGAAAAGCAAATTACCTGTGCATTGAAATGTTGTTGACGTGGAGTTGACAAATGCTTCAATGTGAAATTTACTCTACCACTGCAATGACATGTTATTCCAAGCAATTGATGAACAGGATGGGTACAACACTGACTTGTTATAGTAGTATGAAACAGAAAGACACTTTTTTGTCGTTGCACATTTCCGCTGTGCCATAGGTGTTAAGATTCCTTCTATCCATGAACGTGCACTTCTTATCACAGCTATTCCTGTCATGAAACCAAACACTATTGGAGTGTTCTGAAACCATGTTTGTCTCTACTACTGCAGAGAAGGTGCTATAGTGACCTCGCTAGTTCTTGCAACTGAAGCAGCAAAGGTCTGACATTTTATTTTGATCCTTCTTTAGTTTCTGAGAATGTAACCTGTCTGTTTCTAATTGTCTTTGAATGCATATAGGTTATCTGCGCAATCATTTTATTGATTGCAGAGGGTAGTCTGAGGAAGCAATTCAGTAACTGGACTCTTACTGGATCACTTACGGCATCTGGACTCCCTGCTGCCATTTATGCACTGCAGAATAGTCTGATGCAAATATCATACAAAAATTTGGATTCATTGACCTTTTCAATACTTAACCAGACCAAGCTTTTATGGACAGCATTCTTCACATATCTAATTTTGGGGTATATCCTTGTACTGCTTCGTATTCTAGATCCATCATCTTTAAAATTCTCTAGATAGCATTTTATAAGAAAATAAAAAATGGCAACCCAGAGAATGTAGCTCTCGCTTGCGCAAGGTCTGGGGAAGGGTCCGACCCACTTGGGTCTTTTGTATGCAGCCTTTCCTTGCATTTTTGCAAGAGGCTGTTTCTAGGTCTCAAACCCGTGACCTCATGGTCACAAGGCAACAGATTTACCGCTGCGCTAGGGCTCTTCTTCGTAGCATTTTCTAAGGAAATAACTACCAAAACATGTTTCATGTTTGTGATGATCTTCTTTAATGATTGTGTACTCTATTTCAATTTTATCTATGAAATGCTGTTGATGAAATCGAGAGATCATTACGACATTACATAATGGTAAAGTAGCACTTGTACCTCTGAAATCTAGTTTATATATTGCTTTAAAGTTTAAATAGATATTGTAATTCATGATCTGGAGGTGTATATGAACATTCTATATTTTTGAATCAGCCAGAGCCAGGAAACTAGTAATCTTACCAGCATAATTGTTCCTGCCCCATTTTGCTTTGACATTCTTTATTTTTATTTCAATTGAAGTAGAATAGGAGTCATCAGTACAAAAGAACGGAGGGGGACACTTCAACTCATGTTCATTGCTTCTGAAAGTAAGTTAGCTCAAGAATTTGAAGAGCTAGTAGTGACAGATATGCCATGAAAAATCAAATCACAGCATGTAGTTTTACCATGAACCCTGGATGACATGGAATCAGTACATCGTTGAACCAGTCAATTCCCTGATCTACTTAAGCTATTTTTTTAATTATTATTTAGTTTGGACGTTCTAATGAAATCAAACTGTTCATAACATTCTTCAAAATGGTTTATCCATGGGATTTTGTTAAAATCCAACCATGAGTCATTATTGGGCCTATTGCAGCTAATTCCTGGCTAAGTTGTGTTGGGAACTAGAGCATGTTTTACAGTTTAGTTCACCACAGATAACTTATTGCATGAAATGTGGACCTTATTTTAACCTCCCTCCATGATGTCACATGTTTTTCTCTGTGACTCTTCAATTATTTCAAGTAACCTATTCATTAAAATGTGACTACTTTTTGCGATATCTTGCAGGCAAAAGCAATCACCCAAGCAAATTTTAGCTTTGACCCTCCTAATTAGTGCTGCTGTTCTTTTAAGTGTTGGGGAGAGCAGCAGCAAAGGTTCTAAGGGAGGTGGCTCTGACTATGTCTTGCTCTATGGGATCATTCCCGTCACATTCGCATCCATGCTGTCTGGGTTGGCATCTTCTTTGTGTCAGTGGGCATCTCAGGTTGGACGTACTTGCCATGTTACTTTCCAGGAAATTATTCATCTCCTCTCCTAATATATTCAGTAATATAGTGCAGGTTAAAAGGCATACCTCTTATATGATGACTATAGAGATGTCATTTATTGGAAGTATTTGCTTGTTAGCAAGTACCTACCAGTCACCAGATGGAGAAGCTATCAGGAAATATGGGTTTTTCCATGAATGGACATCCTGGACTTTGGTGGGCATATCACTTTGTTATTCCATTATACTTTATTCCCCCTCACTGTTCAATAGAGCTTGGACTTTGATTTTTCCATGAGTGGACATTGTGGACTTTGGTGCAAGCTCAAAAAACAAATCTAGCTTAGCATTTAATTGTAGCTGTCCAAATCTACTTGCAGAAAATAACCAACTGGTTTTTGTACCAGCATCATTATAGCGTACACAACAAGAAGTTGGGGTAGACTAGAGATGAAACCCACAAGATCCAATACAAAAAGACAAACAAAAATAAAAGGAAGAATATAAACATGAGAGAATAATTAGTGAGTGCGTGTAAGCAAGATAGGATGTAGTAAATTGGGCAAAGCATGCAACATATCAACAAATGTACTTGCGGGCCTAATTAGTAATTAGATACCTCATCCAACACAGGTCATTCACAAATGGAAGCAAAAAGGCTGTATTATTTGATTAAGTTCATAAGTGACTATGATTGTCGTCTACTTTGGGTCCCAAATCACCATGTGTTTTGTCAGGTACCGGTGTTGATGAATGCTGTGGGTGGAATTCTTGTTGGCCTTGTTACAACTTATGCAGGCGGTGTTAAAAAGGCAAGTGTCTAATTGGCACTACATGGGGAATTGCCATCCTTTCCGTTTGCATCTGAAAACTGGAGTAACCTGTTTTACTTTTCAGGGTTTTGTCATAGTCTCGGCTCTTCTTGTAACTGCACTGCTACAATTTGTATTTGATGGGAAGCCGCCATCACACTACTGCTTGATGTCATTGCCACTTGTCGCTACAAGCATATTCATTTACCAGAAGTATCCATATATTGATAGGAAGAAGAAGGACTGATCTGCATCCTTATTGGTGAAGGGAAATTTCGCATCAGCAGGATGCAATGCAACTTCATGTTCGTCCACAGAAGTCTGGAATTTGTGCCATTAAATTGTCAAATATGATCCTTGATGATTTGTCTGTCCATGGAACTATGTCTCAATTATGTACTGATCTATACAGAATTAAATTAGCAGGGGACTATGACAAAATATTAGCTTGCATGTAACTTGCTTGTCGAGGGTGATTTCAGGTTAATTAATTGTTCATGAGTTGTTAAATACAGCTAGAGAACTTGCACGTAATGAGGACCTACTGTGTTTCATATATTAATGATTTTGATATTTAAACATGAAGTAAAACTTGTATCTCTCATATAACTGATTTCAGCAAAGAAGTTAGAATCAAATATTCATGGATTTCATGTGCACGATCCTTCTCACTGAAAATCTGCACTCATGTTATTGTTGGTTGTATCATGTAATGCCTCCGGTTTGGACTGCTTGCTCGTGTTCCATTCTCGCAGGGCAAACTAACGTTTGTATGACTGCCCGTGGTCACGGCTAATGGTAGTATAGAGGTGCTGAAATCTGGTTGATCTTCTATTTTGTTCTGTTGTCCAGTAATTTATCTGGCAGTTATAAGCTTCTAGTCGGATGTGTAAGCTTTTGTTCTCTTTTTATGTCGCCTCTCACTTGTTATCATCCTAATTTTTTGCTTCTCTTTCAGATCGTCTGATAATGCTGCAACTGTTAAAGGTTCAAACAACTTCGTTTTTGAGGCAAAGAGGTAAATAGCAGGTAATTTCTGTCTACCAAACTAAGAACATACCACTGTGATGGCTATTCTATCACCAAAGATTGCAATAACCAAATGAGAAACAGACCTGACGCTAGAAGAATAATGTGTATCTGATTAATAGTACAGATCTTTTTGACAACTAACAATCTACGCCACAAAAGTTCTATAGCACTGGCTTCATATAACTAATTATTGCATCCATCATCCAGGGATGTGCATGATTGGTGACTTGCATGCACAACAAGACTATAGACGAATAAGATGTGATAATTTACATATTTAACTCTCTCTCTCTGTCCAACTCCTAACCAATTAAGTTCCGACCCTTTCCATCAGTTGTCTGCTTTCCACCCAGTTGTCCTGCATTCCAATATTCAGCAAGAGAAAACAGAGCTTCAGTAAAGCGTATGGACTTTTATAACCTGCCACTTCTATACTTGAGCTAAATTATAGTTAGTTAACATTTCCACATTTTACATGCAATTTATTCTCTAGTGATAGCTGCAAACTTTAAATGATGAGGTTCCAGTTTTTTGGGAACAGTGAGTTACCATGCATCTGAACTCACAATGACTGCGAGAGTTGACTCCAGTTCATCATAGTATGTGACTGTGGATGCCTGTCCAAATAACTCCTACTGGAAATGTCGGCCTCATCGGCTGCGTAAGGATTAGATTGGCCAGATGCCGCTGGGGGTGACCATACTGGTACCACCCCCCCTTCTCTGCCCGTCCAGCTGCTCGAGGCCTCCGATATGGTTGGCACAGCACCCTGCATGCGGTGTAAGGTGTGCTGAAGGTTATTCTGCTGATGAACGCCGTTCATTCTGATAGCATTACTGGTGCCATCTTCCATCTCTGCCCGAGGCTGCAAGTGCACGTTGGATGGCACCTCCGGCCTACTGTCCTCGCTGTTGTTCCCAAAATCTGCGGTGAGTTCTGTTTCAGCTCTGACCAATGAGGAAGTCATGCTAGGAACCATCTGATCTTCTCTTCTCCGACCAGGCATCATCACTGTGTGGGCAGCAGTCCGGACCGGTTCCCGGTCTACTTGCATCTGCAATTCTTGAGGGAAATCAATTGGTGGCACCTCTGAGGAGTCACCGAGGCCTTCTTCCATTCCGTTCTCTATTGCAGCGCGAGAGGCTGCCTCGAGCTCCCACATCTCTGATAGCGCGTCCTGCAACCTGGAATTGGCTGCATCTAGCTCAACAATGGGCCGAGGGTAGTTGGAGCCCAGCTCAACTCCTGCAGCCTGAAGCACGGACCCTGGTGCATCCCACGGGTGATGAATCCACTCCGTCGGCAACCTTGCCAGCTCCGGTAGCCATCGCCGGACATACTCTCCATGTGGGTCAAACTTGTACCCTTCAAGCTGAAGGAACGGATTACACAAATCATCAGTTAGTCAGTCCAGACACAAGACGGATTCAGAGGGGGGAAAATAATTTCATGTACCTGAGGATTGTCGATGCGGTCGAGTTCACGGCCATCAGGGAGCGACCCAGAAATGTACTGCCAGCCTAATGCGTCGCTCTCGAGGTCAGCATCCAGCAATGTGTCCCAGAAGTATTTCATTCCCCAGCGCCACGGCAGCTGGAGCACCTTGACGAAGAAGCTCGAGACGACGACGCGTATCCGGTCGTGCAGCCAGCCGGTAGCCCAGAGCTCCCTCATGCCGGCGTCGACAAGCGGGTAGCCGGTCCTCCCCTGTCTCCAGACCTTGAAGTACACCTCGTTGACCACCCAGGGAAAGAACCTGAGGTGCGAGAGGAGGGGCTTCTCGAGGCTGCAGGGGTGGTTGAAGGTGAGGTACCGCGAGTACTCCCGCAGACCGATGGACCGGAGGAACAGGGTGCAGCTCTCCTCGCCGGCATGGTTGCCCTCGTTGCTCCACACCAGCTGCTTCATCCTGACCTGATGGAAGACCTTGCGCACGCTGAGCTCGCCGAAGTGCAGGTACGGCGAGAGCAGGGACGTGCTGGTGCTGTCGGCCTTCTTGCGGTTCACCCAGTAGTCCATGAGCGGGCCGTTGAGGAAAGCAGTCAGCGCCTTGTCAGCGTTCTGCCACCCTGGCGACCAGGCCCGTGCAAGCAGCGCGTTGCTCCCCCTCTCCGACTCGTCTTCGAAGACCAGCTCGTCTGACGGGCACATCGACAGGTCACCTGTTCCATTCGTCATACAAGGGCAGCGAGCAGTTTTTAAATAGTCGGTCACCAGCAAGCAGCTTTTTTTTCAGTAATAGGTAGCTGATGCATTCCAGCACCTGAATTGATCCTCTTGGGCGGCAGCAACGGCGCGGCGGGGTCTGGCATGCACAGGCACCTGTTCCAGAAGGGCGCGAACATGGTGAACGGGCACCCGTCGTCGTCGAGGACCTCCCACGGCTCGTACAGCAGGTCGGCGTTGAAGGACTGCACGGTGATGCCCTCGGCCGTCAGCAGCGCCTTCACCCGGTGGTCCCGGACCAGCGACAGGGGGTCTGCACCAAGACAAGGATCGGTGAGCAACGGCAGACCACTCGTGTCAGCCAAGACGATATAATATGGTCCGGTTTTTTTAGGGTTCTCCGGGGGGAACTCGAAGCTGGTTGGAGTGCAGGGGGACTTTTGGGAATTAAAGAGGGAGACGGCGTACCAGGTGTTGGGGAGTGTTTGATGGCAAAGTCTAAGGCGGATGCTAAACTTGGAGCCGTTTGACGTGTGGAGTAAGGGCGTTAAGGTATACAAATGTCCATAATTGGCAGGCCAAGTTATACTGTTCATGGGAAGATTCTTTTTATTATTACTTTTTTTTTCAAAAAAAAAGAAGAAGGAAGGACCCTCTCCTTTACTATTTGGATCATGAACGACTGGATCGCCTTCAACCAGAACAGAACTCATGGGAAGAAGAAGAAAGCTATAGCCATTTTTGACATGGAAACCAAGCTGAAGGTTGCATCTTTTTTTTTCCTGGAAAGAAGAGCAACTAAAACTGGCCAAGAGTAGAAGACATGTAACATCCAGACCCCAGAGTGAGAGGGATCGAACCGTAGAGGTGGTTGAAGAAGAGGCGGGTAGCGCCGGTGCTGCGGACGATGTCGAGCAGCGCGACGACGGCGTCGGCCGACCGCCGGGTGATGAGCCGGCTGGCGCCGAGCCGGCGGAGCGAGGCGTCCAGGTGCCTGAGGCTCTGGCTGAGCCACCACCGGGACACCCTGCCGGGGTAGTACGGCCCGTCCTCCTCCGGCGCCCACACGTACGCCGGCACCACCTCTCCCGCCGTCCGCGCCGCCGCCGCCAGCGCCGGGTTGTCCTCCACGCGCAGGTCCCGCCTCAGCCACACCACCGTCCGCGCGCCCGCCTCCCCGGCGCCGCTCATCGACGACTGGGACGCCGACATGGCAGCCGACCCGGAACCCCTAGCTCGCGGTCAACGAGGAGCTCTCTCTCGTCCTCCCGGCAAGACCAGCCGCCGCCAGGAACAAGCTCCTGGCTCTCCCGGCTACGAGCTGCTGCTCAGGAGAATCTACACCAAGAAGGGGCAACAAAAAATGTCTCCCTGCAGATTTCCCGGAACTGTGGAACGGGCTCGATTGGGTAGTACCGGTCTCTTCAGAGCGACTGCGCGTGCAGTGGAGCAATCTGGCCAAACAACTCCTCCCTCTGATACAAAACCAGAGTACTACTTTTTTTGGCCTGGGGAATCGATGAAAGTGGGCGTTCTTGCTGGGTTCCTTGGTATTGGGGGAGGGAGGGAGGGAGAAAGAGAGAGGGAGGAGGTGTGGTCCAGTGGAGAAGAGGGTGGCTGCGGATATTGGGATTGGTTGGTTTGGATTTTCTCAACTCTCTCGTCCATTTATCTCCTCTGCTGTGCTCCCTCGCCTCGCTTCTCCCCTTGGCCCCTCTCTCTCTCTCTCTCTCTCTCTCCTGACCCCTCCAATAATATTCCTCCTCGTCTTTCGTTTCTCTTTGTGGGAAAAGAAATCGGAGTTGCCAGATTCCGCTAGAATTCTTACCTGGCCTCTGACACGTGGGTTCACGTGCTGTTGCCCACAATTGTTTCACCTGATGCGTACAGTGAAAAAAAACGATCTTTTTTACTACTCCCTCTGTTTTATTTTAAATGAGGTAAAATGAAGTCGACTGTGGTACAAGGTACCTACTTATCTATCAAGTTTTACAACTTATGGGCATGTGTTTAAACTGTGGTCTCAAGGGTACACAATCCTCGTAGCTAGAGCTGGTTACAGGGGAAAAGAGTCGAGCACGTGTGAGTTTAGATAGCGAAATTTGATGACCTTACAGCATTCGACAGTACGTACGTAGGCTTTAAAGTGTAGTAAAATCGGGAACCATCATCATGCAATAGCTCATTTCCTTACTCGACGACACATGCTATACATGCTCACGGCGTTCTTTTGGAAGGATCGGAGCTGGGGCAGTGATCAAATTTGCTGGCCATTATATATATAGCATAGCATCCGTTGTCGTGAAGCTCAATCCGTCCCCCTTTCCTTCTTCAATTCATTCCGAGAAAAAGCTTCAATCTCTCGGTGTGCTTGTGGATATGTTGTTTAGAAAGGTGGAGGTGGGCAGCGATCCATTGTCATCAAGCTAGATAGCGCCGCGCATGCATGGAGGGGAAGTCGACTGATAAGCTAGCTAGCCCGTGCTTTGCGTCATGTGAGTAGCAGACAGTGTGGGTTTACATTGGTTCGTAGCTAGCTGCTACTCTGTCTGCCAAGGTACGTGTTCACCTGACCGACAGCAAGCATGCATATTGCCCGTAGAGCTCGCACTTGCCTCGAGGGCATCTTGTCGGAAATGGCGCGGCCTTTCCGAGTCTGCCGTCATCGTGTAGTAGTTCACATCTCCTGGTCCATGCATCAATTCATCACAAGAGTCAACAAAGGGGAAGAAAATCTGACTAGCATTTAATTTTCTGATTGAATTTGCCGTGTGGTTATCGTTGTTCATCAGTAATTACTCGCCGCAGAGAATCGCAAGACGACATTATATTAATGGCGTGAGAGGGGCTCCCTCTCCTCGCTCTCGCAGTACAACTAGGAAGGAAAAGGCCGGCTGTCCTCTCTCGTTAGGAAAACCGATACGCGCGCATGACACTGTGGTGTCTTTCTCCGTCGCCGTCGAGGAGAGTCTGGTGTTATTGATTAATATATCTGCTCTGGGAATCAGACGGTTCCAGCAGTCCACTTCGTTCTCGCGACTGATCCGTCCATCTCGATAACTGGTCTTCAATTAAATCGTAGCCGTGGACTTTTAGAACTCCAGCTATGAATGAAGAACAGTTCATGCTAGCTAGCTTAGTCGATATTTTCCAAAACAATTAATAAAACAGGTTTCGGTGCATTTGTTTGTGCTATGAAAAGCTGAAAACAAGGAACAGTACTACGTGGAGGGTTCTATCATCGATCATCAGCTAGCTAGCAATGTGTCGTCCATATACACTTCCGCGCGCTTCTCTTAGTTATAAACATTCGATTACATTTCGGAGGAAATTAAAGAAAAGGAAAACAACGATCATATACTACAGTTACTTCTAGTCAGTAGCGTGGCAACGTACACGGACGTAGGTAGCTAGAGGGGAGTGTTTGAAAGCGTATTGTGCTTGTGCACCCATTTATTCAACTCCGGTAGTAGGCGCGCGTAAAGGAGCCCAAACATCATGGACATCTGGTGTTGGGTAGACTAAAGCCTGCATCATCAATCTTTTCAAAGTTTGACTATTATTTTTATTGTGAAACACATTGTAGACACAGATGCTCCTCTAGAGACTGATTTGATTGATCTGAAGAGACTCATTAAATTATCATATATATAGGTGTCTCGCTATCGACATTGACATCACCTTCGTTGAAAGAGTAACTATATGTGTTGAGTGTGACGAACACAAGTCCGAAAAAAAAGACATTTTGTACCACAAGAAACCTAACTAGCTCACATGTCTTAAAACTACTAAGGTTCTCTATAGAAAAACTATGACTAGTTTACCTTCCAATATAAACTTTTCTTGCTTACAGTTCAACAACAACAAAAAAATCCCCAAATGGAACCATCTCTTGCATTTTCTTATATTACATCCTTTGGGAAGTGGGGACACAAAATGAAGCCATATGGCCCTGCAGGTACACCAAGCAACAACCACGCCCATCATGTAGCTACTAAAAAGCCACGAGAGAATCCAAACGTACCGGCATGTGGGTTTCGCCCCCTCCGTCCGGCCAGCTCTCTGAGCTCTGGTCCACCAGCGTTTCGGATCACTCCACCGTCCCAATCAGTTTTCCCCAACCGTGGTGTGCACTGCCTGTCTTATACAAAGTGTGTGGTGAGGATCGCTCGCGTTTGGACCACATCGGTGGGTGGTGTTCGCCTCTCCACCACCCGTTTTCTCGCCCACACGTCCCATTCTCGTGCTTTGTTACCTAGCTCCTCCTCTCCTCCAAATGACTTTCTACCTGTATCTAGGATAAAGATGAAACAGCTTTGCACAACCCGCTGTTTCGGATAGCCATGCCACCATGGATACGCAGAATCTCATAGACAACTTAATCAGGTATAATATGAGCAAACTAATAAACGTTAAATATTTTAAAACGGCGGGAGAAATAAATGACTTTGGTTAGTTTAAAATTCAACTAACCAATATCATTTACTTTGAAAAGAAAAGTGGTAGTCTCATTTTTGATCTAGTAGACTGCACAAGCTTATGTGACGGAAGCAGCTTAGGCTGTACTGTAACAGGCTAGAGTCGCATCTGTCCACAGTAGCGCCCGCATCAGCGCGACAGGGGGCAACACAGAACTAAAGCCTATCGCATCATCACCGGTCGGGAGAGGAAGCCGAGCCAGTACCCTCAGCCGAGAGAGGAGAGAGCGACGCGTACGTAAAAAAAGAAAAAATAAAAATAAAAAGCCATGCATCCTCGGCAAGCCGTGAACCTTCCCTCCGTCTCGCTGCTTATCGGTCCTGTCACTGGCGCTGCCGACGGACGGCCCAGGCAACCAGCTCGTCCGTACCGTAAGAATCATGCGAACCGAACCATCAGACTGAGAGGGCCTGTCGATTCATCAGAGCATTAACGTTGCTCTCAAGCCGCGCATTAATTAAACCCCTCAATTGATTCGTCGCGGCCGGGGTCAAAAAAGACCGTGTCGTGGGGGGATCATCAAACCGAACCGACGCTTCGTGCAGCGACGACCCGCTTCTTGGCGCCTCTGGATGGGACAGGTCAGCTCAGGTCAGGGTCGTGTTACGATTAGACAGCCTAACCAGCTCGTGTTGGGTTTCATGCACCGTGGCACAACCACATGACTACTACTACTTCCAGAGTTCCAGGTCTTGGTGGGCCAAGAATGGGGGGTTTCATGCTCGTGCAAGCTAATCCGTGAAGGCAGACGAGGCCCGTATATGATGAACCTGTCTGTTGGAGGCCCGTTCATTTTTTTTTTCGCTTATAGTGGTTTTGTCACTTACGATTACGAATGGAACCGGGACCAAGGAACCAGTTCCCAGGCAAACAAAGCTCTCCTCTACATGCTGGCTTCGCTTCAGCAACGTAAGGAAACTTTTCTTTTTTGAAAAAAGGAAAACTCTGGGGCACACAGATGAAGTCAACACCAATAATTTGTTTTTTTTTTGAAGCGCCTGCCTCCTAATCACCATCCACGGACCTCGAATTCCGTAGAATAAGCAGCATTATTGTTGGGGGCGGTGGCCCAGTTCCGAACCCAACCCAACTTTTCTCCGCTTGACCATTCACGGAAACCTCCAAGCGACACACGGCTGGGGAAGTACTCTGACACGTGGGCCTTCAAAATATCTGGCACCGCTAGTCAGTGATAGAAGCTGGCGGAGTCGGAGGTGCAGCGCTCTTGCATGTTGACTTCGATTACGACGGCCGCGCTTCCGCACTGCCCGTCCGAGTCCTCTGTTACTTTCTTAAAGGTCCACACGGTGCCCAGAATTACAACCGAGCCCTCCAAATGGATTTGAAAATTTAAGTATACGCGGGTTCCAGGAATGTGAAGCGAACCGATTTTTAATTTATTTATAAAGAAAGGAACAATGAATAAATACCGCATAGCAGTCACAGGAAGCGAAAACCCATGTTGAAAATAGCAACACGTCCTTTTTGTAAATATAAAAACTCTTTTGGGGAATTTAGATATAAAAATAATAAAAGATTAGGAAACTCGTGCTGAAATAACAACACGTCCTTTTCTCTTTCTTATTTTTTCTACGGAACGACTAGATGGGCATAAGACGCATGTTTTTTTTACCGGAAATGTGTCGTTCTCATTTTTTTTACGGGAATGCGTCCTTTTCTTGTTCACACTTGTGACGCGACCTCTCTTTTGAAAAATGGATGAAACGAAACCGAAGGCGTGCTACGTGGTCTGTGCTGACACCGCAAACGCAAATTTGGGATACGAAGTGGACTCGCACGAAAAAGGTCCCAAACCTCAAACGAAACGGGATCCAACGCAGTCCAACTTGGGCACCGCCACCACCACTGGCGATGGGCTCCACCGCCAACCAGCTCGCCGGCGCCGGCGCTTCCCGGGGTGCCACGGCGTTGACTTCGATGGCCGTGCCGGGGGGCACCACCTCTGATGCCCTTGCGGGCGGCGTCGGAGCCGGAGGAGGGGACGGGGACCCCCGCTCCGCTCTCCTCCGGCTGGCTGCCCTCGGGGACCACATGGCCTCCGTCCGCCGCCGCATCGCCGCCTCCCTCTCGGGCGAGTCGCGGCCCCTCTCCGCGGCCGACATCCTCTCCGTATCCTCCGAGATCTCCTCCACCGCGCACCTCGTCGTCCTCAACGCCGCCTCCCTCCTCGTTTCCTCCGTCCCCGCTCCATCTCCGCCTCCTCCTCCCCCGTACCCTCCCGCTCCCGCTCCTAACCCCATCCAAGAGCTCCCCGCTGCGAACGCCTCCGCTCAGGAGCACCCTCAAATGTCCGCAAAGGGCGACGGCGACTACGACGTCGTGGAGCTCGACGCCGAGGAGCTGCTCGCGGAGCACATCCACTTCTGTGAGATCTGCGGCAAGGGCTTCCGCCGCGACGCCAACCTCAGGATGCACATGCGCGCGCACGGCGACCGCTTCAAGACCCTGGACGCGCTCTCCCGCCCCGGCCTGCCGAAGCCGCCCGGCCCCGGCGGCCGCGAGGTGCGCTTCTCGTGCCCATCTGAGGGTTGCAACCGGAACCGAGCGCACCGCCGCTTCCGGCCCCTCAAGTCGGCGGTGTGCGCGCGCAACCACTTCCGGCGCAGCCACTGCCCCAAGCTCTACGCCTGCGACCGCTGCGGCAAGAAGCGCTTCGCTGTTCTCGCCGATCTCCGGAGCCACCTCCGCCACTGCGGTGAGGTGGCACAGTGGCGTTGCTCTTGCGGCACCACCTTCTCCCGCAAGGATAAGCTCTTCGGCCATATCGCCCTATTTGAAGGCCACACGCCAGCCATGACGGAGCCGAATAAGGAAGTGGTGGCCGAGCCGACAGATGCACTTCCTGAACCGATGGAGGAAGGAGTTGAAGGAAATGGTGACCCGGAGGAGGAGGAGGAGGAGGAGGAGAAGGGTGGTTATGACCCAGAGTTCTTCCAGGAGTTGATGGAGGACCTTAGAGGTGGTGCTGCTAGCTCGAGCTGGCCTGGACCGTCAGCAGCAGGGCAATAGCAATATAATTTGGGCTGTCTGGGGTAAGCTTCTTTATCTTCCCGCCATTTTGCTAAAAAAAGGGCAGCCCAGTGCATGTAGCTCCCGCTTGCGCTGGGTCCAGGAAGGGTCCGACCCACTTGGGTCTTTTGTACATAGCATTTTCCTGCATTTCTGCAAAAGGCTATTTTCAGAACTCGAACCCGTGACTTCATAGTCACAAGGCAACAACTTTACCGTTGCGCCAGGGCCCACCCCTTCCTTCCCGTCATTTTGCTATTGCATAAAAATTCAATTGAGGAGATTTTGGTGCAAGAAGTTTTGAAGTGATTCCAATACGCTAAAATTAGGGTACATGTTGACAACCTAGACATTGTTCTTCTATAACTTGGTAATTTTTTTATAGAAATCATGATGTCTGCTAGAAATTCTTTCTAAACAAATGAATCATGATTTGTTGGGTCCTGAACCCATGATATTGTTTTCCATGACTATTTGATGCCATTTGGTAGAATATCCAAATTAATAGGTTATATATGGATAGGATCCATTTGTGCTGTAACTACACATGGAAATAATTGATTCTTTCTATGAGTACAACTAGGTCTTGCAGCAGGGTATTGCACAAGCCAAGTGTCCTCTTCAAAAATTGCAGTATGAACCTAAACTCTTGTATCTTAGACACCCTGGTGATCGTGTTGCAATTCCGGCGCTGAAACTGTCCCTGTTCTTGCTGAATAAACCGATCTGCCCTAGCAGATCGATCTGTCTTCCTTGAAGACAGACCAGAAAAATTCTTCAGCCAACAACAGAGGAATAACAGCAAGGAGAAGAACAGTTCTGGTGCAGAAAACTGAGCAGATTGATTTTGTTCTTGGGAGAACAGATCAGGGGAGAGATCAGGTGGTGCCCGTTCTGTTCTGGTGTTGAAGAGACGCAGAACAGAGGGGGAAACAGGGATGGCGGCTGGTTCTAGCCCCTGGTGGCGGCTAGGGCTGCAGAGGGAGGCGGCGGCTAGGGCAGCAGCTGGGCGGTGGCTAGGGCAGAGGCTAGGCCGGCGGCTAGGGCAGGAGGGAGAGAGGCGGCTAGGGCTAGAAAAGTGGAGGAAAATTTTCTGTATTGACCTCTCTCAATTTGGGGTGTTTTTGGCTTGTATATATAGCCCCCCTTACAAGAGTCCTAATCTGTTACAAAGGATCTTTTAATCTATCTCTAAGAAGATTAAACTCAAATTCCTTCTAGAAAGGGGGCCAGCCTGGGCCAGGGCTGACCAGCCCACTTGGCCCAGTTCTGGCCACCCTGGGCCAGGGAGGGGCCAGCCTGGGCCAGGGGCAGATCAGCCCACATTCTCCTCCTGATCCTGACACTGGCCCATGTCTAGGATCCTGATCCTTCTCCTCAAGTCCACGAACTTCTGTCTTCCAAGAGCCTTGGTCAAGATGTCCGCCATCTGGTCTTGAGTGGAGATTTGCTCAAGCACAATAGTACCGCTGTCCACACACTCCCGTATGTAGTGGTACTTGACATCGATGTGCTTGCTCCTGTCATGGTGTACCGGGTTCTTACTCAAGTCTATAGCTGACTTGTTATCAACCCGCAGCACCGGCGCCTTTGATTTTTCAGCTAAGTCCTCCATCAGCCATGCCATCCATACACCTTGACATGCCCCTTGAGCTGCTGCGATATACTCTGCTTCACATGAGGACAAGGCCACCACCTTCTGCTTGCAGGACTGCCATGAAACGGAGCTGTTTCCAAGACAAAACAGCACCCCGCTTGTGCTCTTGCGGTCCTCCACGTCTCCCGCATAGTCACTATCCGAGTACCCAATAAGCTCCATGTCTCCTCCTCTTGCATAAAAGACTCCATAGTTGATTGTACCCGCTATGTAGCGTACAATGCGTTTGACTGCAGCAAAGTGATCCTCCTTGGGCTCCTCCAGAAACCGACTCACGTACCCGACCAAGTAGGCAAGATCGGGACGTGTGTTCACCAAGTATCGCAGCCCTCCAACCAAGCTCCTATAGTCCGTTGCATGCACCAACGGGCTATCACTTGTCTTGCAAAGCTTGAGGCCTTGCTCCATGGGAAATGCACAGGGATTGCATCCTTCCAGGCCAGCTTTAGAGACAAGTTTGGAAGTAGGCCGCCTGCCCAACGCTTATCCCTGCATCAGTTTGCCGCACCTCCAGGCCAAGATAATATGACAAGAGACCCAAGTCGCTCATCTTGAACCTCTTCATCATCTCCCCTTTGAACTTCTTGAGATCGCCTCCTCCTGTGATCACAAGATCGTCGACGTACACGCCGACGATGAGCTTCTCATCTTCAGCCCCACGGAAATACACCCCGTGCTCGCTCGTACTCTTCTGGAAACCAAGCGATAGCAAGCTATCGTTGAGCTTGGCATTCCAGGCCCTGGGCGCCTGACGAAGTCCATATAAAGCTTTCTTGAGCCGATACACCTTGTGTTCGGCTCCGTCGATGACGTACACCTCCTCCATCAAGTCGCCGTTCAGGAAGGCGCTCTTCACGTCCATGTGGTGTACCTCCCACCCCTTGTGTGCAGCAACTGCAAGGAGCAAGCGAATAGATTCGAGACGAGCTACAGGGGCAAATACCTCATCAAAATCTATTCCTTGCCGTTGGACATAGCCTTTTGCCACCAATCGAGCCTTGTGCTTCACCACCTTCCCATGCTCGTCCTTCTTCACCTTAAACACCCATTTGAGGCCAATGGGCTTGTGTCCTGCAGGTAGATCAACAAGTTGCCAAGTCTTGTTTTCTTCTATGGACTCCATCTCCTCGAGCATAGCCCGTCTCCAGCATAGGTGTTCCTCAGCATCGGCGAAGGACGTGGGCTTCTCCGCGGTGGTGAACATAAGCTCCCCCTCCTCCAAGCTTGGTGGGCGCTCAGCTCGACCAGGAGGGGTGAGGGTTCCGAGTATGTTGCGCATCGTACGGAACCGTAGTTTCGCGCCGTCGTCGTAGTAGGCGTCGACAACATTGCTGCCGGGGTCCGACAGCGGTGAGGCGAAGCAGATGGGCCGTGGAGGATTCCGGGGCGTGACGAAGGTGCTGGAATCTTCAAGTCCGGAATCCCCCGCTGCTGCTGACCCCCGTGCAGGACTGTCCCAGCCCTGATTTGCGCTGGACAGTCCCTGCAGGGGCCCTTGGGGCGACGCTGCAGGTGCTGGACCCTCTCCAGCAGGTCTGGAGGCTGGCGTAGGAACTCCTAGGGTCTGTACAGACCCTTCTGTGCCCCTCCTGGTCACTGCAGGGGTGCTGTTCGGCCCCTCCGGACCCTGCAGCACCTCTCCGGGTGCTGAAACAGCAAGTCCAGCACCTGCTGGACCTAAGGAGTCGACGTGGAAGGCGGTGTAGTCCTCTTCTCCTGCTCCTTCTCCCCAGTCCCACTTGGCCGCCTCGTCGAATATCACGTCACGTGATATGTATGTGCGCCCATCAGCCGGATTATACATCTGATAGCCCTTCGTCCCTGCAGCATAGCCAAGAAAAATCATCGGAGTACTCCGGTCTTCCAACTTTTTCAGGTGGGGGCACGTGTTCTTGACATGCCCCACGCACCCAAAAGTTCGGAAATAATTGACGGCTGGTCGCTCTCCATGCCAAGCTTCATATGGCGTCTTCCCGTCGAGGCCGCGGGTAGGGGATCGATTCAGGATATAGACAACCGTGATAACTGCCTCACCCCAAAATATCCCGGGCATACCCTTCGCCTTCAACATGCTCCTCGCCATGCCGACCACCGTCTGGTTGCGCCGCTCCACAACCCCGTTTTGCTGCGGTGTATACGGGGCTGTGAGCTGACGTTGTACTCCGTGCTGAGCGCAGTACTCGTCGAACTCCTGTGAGGTGAACTCCCCTTCGCGATCAGTACGGAGTAGCTTCAGCCTCCTCCCGGACTCTAATTCAGTTGTCGCCTTGAATTGCTGAATTAAGTCGGGCGCCTTGTCCTTGGTTGCTAGAAGATAGAGCCACATATAGCGGCTCATGTCATCCACAAGCAACAAGAACATCTTCTTGCCACCTGGAGTCGTCGGCGTGATAGGCCCGCAGATGTCGCCGTGGACAAGGTCGAGCGCGCCCTCCGCGCGCCGCCGAGCTTGCTTGGGGAAGCTGGAGCGCCTCTGCTTCCCGACCAAGCAAGCTTCGCACAATTGATCGACATGATCAATTTGCGGAAGCCCGAGCACCATCTCCTCTCGTGCCAACTTCCGAAGCGTCTGGAAGCCGACGTGTCCGTAGCGTTCGTGCCAACGCCACGCAACATCATCATGTCTCGCGGTTAGGCAAACCGGACGTGTGATGTTGAGCCTGATGGAGTACAGCTTGCTGTCGTCGCGCTGAACTCGTGTGAGGAGACGCTGCTGCTCATCCCGTATGTGCATCACTCCTCCTTGCACCGTGATGCTGTAGCCATCCTCATCCAGCTGGCCGACGCTGATGAGGTTGGTGGTGAGGCGTGGGATGAGGTAGACGCCGGTGAGCCTCCTGTGCTCACCCGTCTTGGCGGCGAATAGGACCGTACCCTTCCCCTGGATACGCACGACGGAATTATCGCCGAACTTGATGGTTCCGACGATGTTTTCGTCAAGCTCGGAGAAGACGGCGCGCGAACCAGTCATGTGGTTGGTCGCGCCCGTGTCGAGGTACCAACGAGTGTCGTCAAAGTCATCGTCGTTGCAGCGGTGAGCGAAGACACGTCCCTCCACTATCTCCAGTGGGTGCATAGGACGTTTGCTCCTCCTGTACTGAGGCCACCCTTGTCATAAACAAGGCGCCCTCCTCCTCCGCCTTTGCCACGAAAGCCTGCTGCTGCGGCTCCTCCTTCACCTTCGACCGACACTCCCTGGCCCAGTGGCCCTTCTTCCCGCACTGGTCCCGCGGAATATCCTTTCCGGAACCTCCCTTCTTGCCTCCGTTCTTCTTGGGCGGGCCCTTTCGGCCGCCTCTCTTAGAAGAACCCGCGGACTGGGTAGACCGCTCCTCCTTCCGCTGTTCCTCCCACTCCTCCCGAGTGAGGTACAGCTGGCCGTTGTGTACTCCTCCCTTCCGCTGCGTCGAGTCGAAAGCGTTCTCAGCCGCCTTGAGACGCCCCGTCACCTCCGACAAGGTGAGGGTCGACACGTCCAGCAGTGTCGTGATCGCCACCACGATCTGTTGGAAGCGTTCTGGAACGCTTCGCAGGAGCTTCTCCACGTCCCTCTCTTCTATCTCCTCCCCTAGCGACGCAAGCCGTGATAGCAATGCCGCTCAGGCGAAGGGAGAAGTCCTCCACGCTCTCGCCATCCTTGAAGACAGCGTCTTCGAACTCCTTCCGGAGTTGCTGTGCTGTTGTCTTCCTCACGCGGTCGACCCCGACCCGCATGATGGCGATCGTGTCCCATGCCTCCTTCGCTGTTCTCTTTTCTCCGATCGTCGTGATCATCTCCGGCGGGACAGCGCTGACCAAGATGTCAAGCGCCATCATATCTTCCTGCTCGCTCACGTTCCCCTCCTCCACGGCCTTCCAAAGCAACCGTGCCTTCAGCTTGATCTTCATCATGACAGCCCACTTCGCGTAGTTGGTCTTGGTGAGCACGGGGAACCCCGTCCCGGTGTTCACCTCACGAGCTGTCGGTGAGGGTGTGCCGTGGCTGATGGCGCTGCCGCTGCTTGTAGATGTAGACGACATCTTGCAGAATTCAGCCTAGGGTCGAAACCGGCTCTGATACCACGAATGTTGCAATTCCGGCGCTGAAACTGTCCCTGTTCTTGCTGAATAAACCGATCTGCCCTAGCAGATCGATCTGTCTTCCTTGAAGACAGACCAGAAAAATTCTTCAGCCAACAACAGAGGAATAACAGCAAGGAGAAGAAAAGTTCTGGTGCAGAAAACTGAGCAGATTGATTCTGTTCTTGGGAGAACAGATCAGGGGAGAGATCAGGTGGTGCCCGTTCTGTTCTGGTGTTGAAGAGACGCAAAACAGAGGGGGAAACAGGGATGGCGGCTGGTTCTAGCCCCTGGTGGCGGCTAGGGCTGCAGAGGGAGGCGGCGGCTAGGGCAGCAGCTGGGCGGCGGCTAGGGCAGAGGCTAGGCCGGCGGCTAGGGCAGGAGGGAGAGAGGCGGCTAGGGCTAGAAAAGTGGAGGAAAATTTTCTGTATTGATCTCTCTCAATTTGGGGTGTTTTTGGCTTGTATATATAGCCCCCCCTTACAAGAGTCCTAATCTGTTACAAATGATCTTTTAATCTATCTCTAAGAAGATTAAACTCAAATTCCTTCTAGAAAGGGGGCCGGCCTGGGCCAGGGCTGACCAGCCCACTTGGCCCAGTTCTGGCCGCCCTGGGCCAGGGAGGGACCGGCCTGGGCCAGGGGCAGATCAGCCCACAGATCGGATGTCTCTTAGATTAATTTGTAATGGGGATGAGTTTTGCTGGAACAATAATTGAAGATTGAACTGAATGCTTGATTGCAAGGAACAAATCAATTTGTTGAGCTTTTACCCCTCAGGTTTTTCTAGGATCTTTATCTGGCTTTTCTTGTGTGTCCTGTTTCTCATATTAGTTAGTGTGTGTCATTTATCTTCTATATGGACTGAATTGTTGGCGTGCCATATGTCAAGAGTGTCTTGTCCCTTACTCTAGTCTTGGTGAGAAGTATTAAAATATAAGTGAATTGCCCACCCTTCCCCATCAGCTTAATCTTTTAGGGTCAATTGGTTGGCGCATAGTAGCTTAACATGGTATCAGGACAAGAGGTCTCGAGTTCGAATCCTGGCAGGCGCGATTTATTAAATAAATTACAGCCGACTCCTATTCTACGTTTGCAGCCTGAGAGAGTCTGCACGTGAGGGGGTGTTGAAATATAAGTGAATTGCCCACCCTTCTCCATCAGCTTAAGTTTTTTTTGGATCAATTGGTTGACGCATAGTAGCTTATCAAGAAGTACTTGCAATAGGTTATACATGGACCCTCATTTTGTACATTGTAATAGAGGTTGTTTCACAGTTCTATTGGTTCTGTCGGTCTTGGGCCCTCAATTGCAGTTGCCATATGTGTTTATGTGATAAGTAGATTTTGTTTCCTCTACTGTTCAAGAATATAAACAACAGCCGATGGCTTTGATTAGTGGAAGTTTGCTGACATTGTCTGACTGTTGTGCATGACACATAGTCTGAGTTCAATGGGGGTGTAGACCTAGCAATGACCTGTGTCTAGTCATAATGAATATTTTGTTGTGAAATCTTTTTGCCAACCACTAGAGAACCTTTTTTTATGTAATACCACTAGAGAACTTCCTCGAGTTAGTTCTATTTGTCATCTAGTTTCTCTAATTTTGGATAATGGTGTTCTTTTCCACCCCGCCGTACAAAGTATCAATTGATTGCTTGCTCTCGCACTATGCCTTTTACCATCAACAGTAGCACACCAACCCCCAAATAAGTATACTTTATTTTGTCCCTTCTCCCACAGTAATGTATCATTTTTGTCGTAATCATCTCAATTCCGTTTCCCTGAATATGTTCCTACCACAATTTTTGTTATTTCCATTTATTCTTTTCAATTGACTATACTCTGCACCAGTACAGACCACTTGTCCAGGAAGTTCACTTTTTTGAACCAGTTTTCATCGTGTATATCAGGGGATGGCATCTATAATTTTAGGATATTGTATATTCTTGGCTGTACTGAAGGGATAGTGATATGTATCAGATTTCTCATGCTTAGTTAACATGGGAAAATACTAAAATTTTGCTGGTAGTAACCAACATTCTCAGAAATTACTATCTTATGTCATCTGAGTATCTGACTATGAATATCGTGTAGGAGGGTAACAACAAGCGGTGTCTGACATGAATTAGCGGACTGGAAAAACAGTGAAAGGATGTGGTGAAGAACAGAGATGTGTTTACTTTACCTGTCTCTGTGTGTGCTCTAACTTGTAAGGTGTCGTGTGTGCCGTTACCTTGTTTTCTTTTCTTCGCTGTTCACTTTGTGTCTCGGTTGCTTTCTGAAGCTGGTATAGAGTAGAATCGTGAAATGGTTTTGCAAGGCTTCCCCTTTATGTTGTGTCTGGTCTATGGTTATTGTCTGATATGTGCGGCTGATATGGGTAAACCAGAGAAGGAGCACCTCACTGATTCGCATGGCCTGTGGCAGCTAGAAACAACAACCGGTGACCTGAATGAGAGCCCGGTTCGGTTGGCCATATACTTACGAGTGCATGCGAACATGTGTGTGCCCGGTAGTCTTCAGACGGCCAAGATCAATGAGGTAGTAGGTGATCATTGCCGAGATGGTCTACAAAGCATAATCACCATCGTCCCTCAATGGAGGGGCACGGACAATTCTCCATGCGTATATCTATTGAGGTAGAGCAGACTTATAGCATGCCTATCATAATTCATAACGTCGTTTGCTCCCATGCCACCAGCTGAGCAGGCACGCATTTGGACTTCCGAGTTTGTACGGGGCGCGTATGGTTTGTCTTAACGGCGTGGGCGCCGTCGAAGCCATCACTCCTTGTGGAAGATCTGTGTCACAACTGAAATTTGGAAACCAAATAAAAATCCGTACAAATTATAAAATTTGGGAAATCAATTACAAACCGTCTCAAATGGAATTTTTAAAACAACATCAACACATACATGCAACCCAAGAATCGTATGTATGTTAAGTATGTATGTAGGTATAGGAATACACACATATGCATGTATGCATTTGAGTGTGTGTATAACCAACTAATGAATTAATTAAATGAGTTCAAATAGGGCCGAGTGGCATTTGTGCGCATATATACGAATAGATGTGACAACCTTTAATTTAAATCGGTATACAAATCGTGTATGAGAAATGATGACTCAAATTACAGGTAGACTACCCAATGCAGTCCAAATCCAAATGCAAATTTGAATTCAAAAGCAAATCCTGTAAAAAAAAAGAAACAAAACTTCTCTCCTGGGCTGAGCCCATCTCTTTTCTCTCTAATTCCTGGTGCAGCCCAGCCTGGTACTCCTTCATTTTCTGGCGCGGCCCAGCCCTCCTTTCCTTCCCCCTCTTTCTTCCAGCGCAGCCTACCTCCTCCTCCCTTCACTTGCGCGCAGCCCATTTCTCCTCTCCCCCAAGCGGCCCAGCTCTTTCTCTTTTCCCCTTTTCCTGGCGCGGCCCAACCTTTTCTCTCCTCCTCTTCCTGGGCGCAGACCGCTTCCTCCCCTTGCGCGCGCGACCTAGCCCAGCCCGGCCCGGCTCTGCGCCCATCTTCTTCCCCCACCACTTTCCCTTTTCTCCCCGACAGCAGCCTGCGCCCCCGCCGGATCCTCGCCCGTGCCACCGCCTGGATCCACACTGGCACCTATCCCTGTCCCACCGTCCCCTTGGTACGCCCGCTGCTGCCACGTCACGCTTTCAATTCTTGGAGTGCTGCGCCGCAGGTGACGTACCCATCTCGCCTCTAGATTGTCTGCCACAGAAATCCCGGCCGCCCATCGCTTCGGACAGAGAAGTCGGGCCGCGCCGGAGCACCGCCTCGTCACCGCCTCTCCGCGCTATAAAAGGTCGGTGTCGCCCCTCCACAAGCGCGGTAGCATCCACCGAAGCTCCCAAGAGCATGCGCAAGCTGGATCGAGCTCCCCCCAAGCCGAATTTCGAGTTTCCCCTTGTCTTCCCCAACTTCAGCCGCCGTCGTCGTTATTCACCGGTAAGCCTCTAGTCCCCGATTACTTCTGTCCATAGCAACTTGAGCACCTAGAAAACACATTCCTCGCGTTGATTTGGGCCCGGAAGCAGCGGAGCAACCCCCCCTCGGTGTGTCACGGGTGCACCGCCGCCCTCACCGACGCCGGCCTCCACAGACCGCGCCATGGCTCGGCCGAGGTGCCCAAACACGCACACACGCACAATAGAACGTGGTCGACGCCCTAGCCGAGGGAAAAAAACACACGCACTCACGGGAACACGAGTCGTCGGCGAGGGTCGTCGCCACGACTTATCGCCGGCCGCCATAGAGGCTGTTCAGGCCTAGTCAACGGCGCCAAACACACCCTCACGCTTCTGGGCATGTGCCCAGCGTCCCATCCCGAGAAAAAATTCCATCCACGCGCATTTTCCCGTCTGCGCCGTTGGCCCGCCACTCCTAGTCGCTGCACACGGTCTTCGGCTGCCGTGGGGCGCTCCTCGGATCAGCCGCCCCCTCTGAAATGTTTCTGCTATCCCAATGTGCATATAGGGCATGGAAACCCGGTAGGAAATCGTCACACGCGCGCTACCACCAAACACCGCCGTCATGCCCAACTCCGGCGAGGCCTCACCGGAGAAACAGTGACGTTCTAGACCCGGCGTCACAACCACTAGAGTCCCCATGTCGCATAGACCAACAACAAGCAATCCGTTAGGGTATGCGAAGAAAAAGCTCGGGCACCAGCAAACCGCCGGCGACCCATTGCCATCTCCGTCAATGTCTAGCCGCCATTCCGATGACCTTCTCAGCCTAGGACTGTGACCGCTGCCCTCCCCATGTTGTGTAGATCAACGACTCACTGTCGTCTAAGTCTTGCAAAGAAAACGCCCAAACTCCGGCTAGCCGCCGGCAGCCGACCGCCGCTCCGGCGTCCACATCACTTATCATGCCCACGTGGCGCACATGTGTTGTCCACACGGCGCGCCACCTCGGACAGACTACCCACGTGCCCATCCAGTCACTCGCCACACATGTACGCCACCCCCAAGCACTGTCGCCGCCACTAACTTCAG
This sequence comes from Neostapfia colusana, assembly GCA_030760725.1. NCBI lineage: Eukaryota > Viridiplantae > Streptophyta > Magnoliopsida > Poales > Poaceae > Neostapfia > Neostapfia colusana. Next base: position 82,224,474 of record JASWHV010000014.1, on the reverse strand, counting down.
CGAACCGTCGACGGCACTCTGTTGACCCCCACCATCTGGTCCACTCCCAACACGTTTCACACGTCGTCTAAAGGCTCGACATGCCCGTGATCCCCCAGAGACTAGGGTTGGGGTTTTGGCCAACGTCTGACGACCCGCCGCCGCGCTGGCATGCTCCGGCCAAGAGTGTTGCCCAAGCGCCCATGTGGCGGACCAGCGGAGCGCCACATCAAAGAGTGTGCATGGGTGTCGGCCCCGTCAGTGCCAGCTCAGTCCGATAAACCCTTTGCACACATGGCAACTGAGGTGGCAGCCACCTCGGCAACCTGCCCCATGTGGCAGCCTAGTCAACGGCCACATCGCTACCACCTCACCCCGGTTCGCAAGAACCTGAGGAAACCAACCATGTAGACTGAGTCCACCTACATAGGCATGACACACACATTTGTCTGTGTGGTAGTAGATGTGGCAGACATATCATGAAAATGCTTATGTGGCAGTCCACTCACCTGCCACCTCGGCAGTGCTGCCCACGTGGCAGTCCGGTCAGCTGCCACATACTGCCAAATCATCATAGCCCATAGGATTCAAATCAGTTCGGTAGACATAGTCCACATACATCAAGGACACATACCCACACCGAGTCCCCTGGCCCATCTGTCAGCCACAAGAACCACACATAAATGCTAAGTACACACCCAAGTGTACAAAGGATTTGAGGGAATGCGTTTCTTAGTGTACAAAAATTCTAGAAAAATCACATAAAGCTTTAAAATAAGTAATCTCTTCACCAACAATTCTCGAAAGATTTATCAGTATTGATACTTTCGTAGTTTGTTTGAATTTCTTGGGGGTTACCTCGGGCTTAGCTCTTATTCGTGAAAGTTACGTACTGTAGCAAACGAGAAGTTCGCCGAGGAACCCGAAGACCTAGATTAAGAAGAACTTCTAGAAGTCTATGAAGGCAAGCTCTAACTTCCTTGATCATTATTGCTCCTATGAATTTGCGAAATTATCCTGATAGCCTGTTTTCAATATGCATGTTTTTCGTGACTACTTTTAAATGTTGTGGTAGCTAAGACCCATTTGGCTAGTGGTCGCGTAGTCACGTTGTTGACTTGTGACGTGCCACAAACCCTCCTTGACCTTGTCAACTCCTCCTTGACGCCCTAAGGCCCCGTCATCACAATATAACATGATGACGTGCGCAATCCCTTGAAAGTAGAATGCTTAGGGACCCTCGCGATGTTCGCATCGCGTCTGTAACGTCCCATTTTTCGTAAAGCTAATAAATCAAGGTTATAGAATTAACCACTAGACAAATTACGCACACTACTAGCCGATTTCAGATATGCCTTTCATCGAAACTTGTGCATCCACCCCTCTACCTTTGCCTAAAGGCAAACCCTTTTTTCCTCTTCCTCCCCCATCCTCATCCATTCTACGAGAAACTTCTAGAACCACACATCACCCACCTCTTCCTCCCCCATCCTTATCCATTTCACGAGGAGCTCCCGGATTCACCCCTCCCATATCCCTTCTTCCTCTATCCTTATCCATTCCACAAGAAGCTTCCGGAATCACCCCCCACATACCCCTTCCTCCCTCATCCTTATCCATTTCACGAGAAGCTTCCGGAATCACCCCCCACATACCCATTCCTTCTTCATCCTTATCTGTCGAAGTGTTCAGTCGACACTTCCCCCGGGCCTGCACTGGGCAGCCCGCGGAGGTTCTTTTTTCGGTGGGGCTAGTCCCTAGCGGAGAGCTTGCGCGGATGGACGAGTTTGTAAGAGCTTGACGCGGTGAGTTTTACGTGGTTCAGGCCGCCGGAGCGTAAAACCCTACGTCCACGGCGAGCTATGGAGCTCGCTGTATTGCTTGCTGCTCAGGGCCAGAGTCCTAAGCTTGGGGGTGAGTTACAGCTTGGGAGTGTATGGCTAGCGTATGAGTTGCAGAGTGCGAACCCTTGCTATCGTCGCCTACCCGAGCCTTTTATAGTCCAAGACTCGGGCGGCTTACAAGGGGAGCCGGGACCCGACAGGTGGTCCCGGGAAGATTGTCTATTATCTACCGTATCTGCAGTTATGCCACTAGTTGTGTCTGGTCGAAGGCTTCTGAGTCTTCATCTTGCCGCCCTGCCCATGCTGCATGACAGTCGTAGTGGTTGATGACGGCGCAGGCGGCATGGGATGTCTTGTCGTGGTGTTTATTGGCTGGCAGGTTCTGACACCGCGCGCCAGTCTGTGATGCGACTGGGCGCAACGGCACTTGACAGAAGCGTGCTCCGCGTCTCCGTGTCTTGGGAAGACGCGGGCCTTGAATACCTTGTACGGGCAAGGTATGGGGCGTCTTTACGCCCGCTGCCTATCTCTCGGGGGCAGGCAGCACCGTTCTTCTGACCACGTGCGGGCCCGGAGCCCTTCTCTGAAGAGAGGAGGGTCCGGCCTACGGGGCACGTGGAGCCTCCGGACCTCTCCCCGCGGATGGGGAGGCTCGGCTTCTGTCGGCCACGCGGCGGGCCCGGACCTCCCTCTGAGGAGAGGGAGGTCCGGCCCCGCTGGACGCATGGCACCTTCGGACCTCTCTCCCGCGGAGGGGGAGGTCCGGCTTCTGTATGCCACGTGGCGGGCCCGGAGCTCTCCTCTGAGGAGAGGGAGGTCCGGCCCCGCCGGACGCGTGGCGCCTTCGGAGCTCTCCCTGCGGAGAAGGGCGAGTTCCTTAGGCATTTCTTCCTGTGCGCGGAGGTACCCCATATCTCAGGTACCGACAGTGGCCCCCGGGCCCATCTCGGGGGAGATAGCGAGCCCGAGGTGGGACCTCCGTCTCTTTCGATCCGCGCACTTTCTCTAAGTCCCGAATTGACCGCTGCCGGAGCACGAACGGCCGCGGGATCGTGGGAGCGTGCGCTCACTTGATGATTGCTTTTACTGCGGCGGTTCCCAAGACTACCACTTCTGCACGTTGCGGCTCTTTCTTCGGGAACCGCCGAAGTGCCTTGCCGGCTTGTCTTCTGGGGCGTCTGACTCCTTGACCCACCGCTTCAGTTGGGAGGCTTGGGTCCACCTTTCATCGACGCCCGGTCTCGGAGACAACGAGGTCGCCGATGTGATGTTTCCAGAGGTTTTCAAATTACCTCGAACCATCCCTGGACAGTTTTAAAAGGGGATCTCACCCGCATCGCGGCTTCCCTTCGCATTGCGCTCGTACTTCCCTTGAACTCTTGCGCCCCGGCTTTCTTGCCCTTGCGCCCTCTTTCGCCATGGCTTCCAACTTGCTCCCGACGCGCCTCGTTCGTTCTTCCGAGCTCGGGCCAGTGCGCAGGCTGCTGGGCTGGCGCTCAGAAGAGCAGAAACATCGGCTTCGCCGAGGATCTCTCCCCCTGGTCCTGGAAAAGGGGGAGATAGTCTTCTTCACCGCTTATGCTCTGGCGGGGTTCGTACCGGCGATTTCTTCCTTCTTTGTCACCCTGCTGGAGACATATGGTCTCCAGCTCCACCATCTTTCCCCCAAGTCCTTCGCATTGGCTGCTGTTTTTGTCCACTTCTGCGGGATGTTCATGGGGGTGCACGCCTCCGTGACGCTCTTCCGCCACTTCTTTGTGCTGCGGATGACTGGGCGCGGCTCAAAGACTCAGATGGGGGGCATACTACTTCCAGCATCGCTGCAAGGACCCCAAGGTCTCCGGATACCTTCTGCCCTTCAGCGCATCAAGGTGGGAAAACCGGAGGGAGAGCTGGGTGGTAGTGCAGACCGACGAGCACGATCGCCTACAACTCCCAACCGCCAGCCCAACCACCGATCGCCGCTTCTGGGAGGAGATCCCTGAGCTGGAGCAGGAGTACTCCCCGGTCTTGGAACGGATCCGGTTCTTGGCCAACGAGGGGCTGACGTCTCTAATGGTGCTGATGGACTTTATGTCGCACCGTATTCCACCCTTGTAGCAGCGTAGCCGCCCAGCGTCGTACTACACCGACGAGCAGGACTGTACTAGGCTAGAGAGGGGCCCCGGCTCTGACCCTTCCGACGAGGAGCTGAACGAGATGGTGAGCAAGGTGAGCGGTGACTACATTCCCAGTGGCGACCCCGCCCTTCCGCCCTCTGCCACCCCCCTCTTCTTGGAGCCTCAGAGGAGGTCAGAGCTCCTGTGGAAGATGCCGAACCTTGACGACATCGGGATCGCCGTCCGGCAGGTCGGGGATGCCTTCCGGGGTATCACCATTCCAGGAACCGAGCACTCCGGGTCAGGGCATGAGGCATCCGCTGCTGTCAAATCCTCCCCCAGAGCCGACGGAACCCAAGCCACCGACAAAGGGAAAGGAAAGGAGCCGGCCCCCGGGCATCTAGAGAAGAAACGCGCCCGGTCTCCTCCGAGGGCGCCGCCTGTGCCGAGTCAGGGTGCCGGAGCTACTTTGCTCCCATCTCCCGGGGGTGCTGGTCCATCGGGTGGCGACCCGAAGAGGCCCCGAGTGTCCCTCCCCGGCGGGTCTCTCCCCAGACAGCGGCCGTCCGAATCAGCCCAAGTACCTCGCCATCCTTCCTCAAGCGGAGGGGCTCCCGGGACGGATGTTGGTGGGGCGATGCCGGCGAGTGTGCCGGGGATCCAGGCGTCCCATTCCGCGACCGTTCCAGCCGCTGGTCCCGGCGGTTCAGCTATAGCCCAGAGGCCAGTGCTGCAAGCCCGTTGGAGCGCTCATGCCGCCCAGTAAGTGTTGCTCTTTCTGGCTTGTAGGAGTAGAGCTCTTGTCTCTTCTCTTATTCTGAGGGCGTCCTCTTCTTGCAGGGACCGACTAGCTGCCGGGGGCGGCCCTCTTATCCGGCCGCCTTCAACCGACGGAAGCTCCGCGCCTCAGCACCTGGGGACCGTGGTGGCTCCCATGGCCCCCAAATCGACGGGGGCACCATCTGCGCTAGTGGGTTCATTCTCCGCGGTGGCCGCATCTGCTCCTACCCGCCCTCCTTCACCAGTCCAGAAGTCCGGTCTTGAGACCGGGAGGGCTGCTGTAGGTGCGCCTGCTGCCCCTCTGGCCTCCTTAGGACAGCGCCCCACCCTGGCTGTTGAGGCGTCGGCGCCTCCGCCGGTCTTAGACTCGTCAGGGGGGTCCAGCGGCGCAACTCCTGTCCCCCCTGCTCCGGCGCCCGTGTGGAATGCCCTGGGGCGTGTCCAGACCAGCGCCCGGCAGCTCCAATCTGCCTTTGAGCAGGAGCGAACGGCATTGGCCGGCGAGAGGGAACGCCTTCTCAGTTGGCAGCAGCGGGCCCGAGAGGCTAAGGCGGACCTTGACTCGAGGCAATCAAGGCTTGAGGCCATGAGTGCTCTGCTTGGCACTCAGAAGAAGGCCATTAGCCGCTTGGAGTCATAGGCCCAGCGGGTTCGTGCCACCTACCGCGAGGCTCTGGCCCAAGCTGAAGCCAAAGCCAAGAAGCGTTCCGCCGCCGCGGAGGAGTTGCAGCTGCAGGTAGCCCGTCGAGAGCGCGCCGTCGCTGATCGAGAACGTGCCGCTGCGGCCGAGGAGGAGAAGACCACCGCCTGGCTGAGGGCCAAGGTGGAGGAGCTAAGGGCTCGGTCCGAGGAGCTGGAGCTCCGTGAGTCGGCTGTCGCCGTGAGGGAGGAGCAGTTCTCCAAGGAGCGCCAGGCGGCGATGGATCGCGAGCTGGCGGCTCGCCAAGAGGTAGAGAAGCGGCAGTCCTTGTGGACTGCCGAGGCCCAGGCAGTCTGGTGCTTCATTGCCAAGGCGGGGTCCGCCTTGGCTCCTCTTGGTTTCAGCCCTGTGCAGGTGGAGGCTCCGGCGTGGCCGATGTCCGAAGCGATCCCGACCCTTGAGTCTATCGGCGACAAGCTAGGTCGGCTCGAATCAGTGATCGCCGACGAGCTGGAAGAGGAAGGTCAGGGCCTTGCGAAGGAGGTTGCTATGCACGTTCTGTCGTGCTTCCTTAGCCGAGACCCTTCCTTTTCTCTGGGGCCGGTTCGTCTAGGACCCGTCGCCGATCGGGAGGAAGCTGCCAGGGCTGAAGTCGAGGACTTAGCTGCCCTCGTGGCCTCTAGGTTTCATCGGGAGTCCGGGGACTCTTAGGCATCTGCCCCCGTGGCCACAGGGCCCTGTACTTCCTTTTTTATTTTTGTTGAGTCTGTTGCCCAGCTCGTGGAGCCTTCGTATGGACAAACTCCTGTTTCTTTTTGTGTCTGCATGTCCTAGTCTTCTTCTTGGCTTTTCCTAGCCGAGTCCTTAGCTCCGCAAGGACTCGGAGGCCTTGACCAATCTCGAAGCTCTGCATAGACACCTTCTCCGGGTCCTCACTGTATACTAAGGGTTCCGGAGGTCTCCAGGACCCGCCTCACGAGATCGGAGGGGGTCCGGGCCTTTTGGTCACGTGGCAGGCCCGGAGCTCCCGCCTGAGGGGAGGTCCGGGCTTGCGGGGCACGTGGAGTCCTCGGGCCTCTCCCTGCAGAGGGGGGGGGGGGAGGTCCGACTTCTGTAGACCACGCGGCGGGCCCGGAGCTCCCCTGAAGGAGGTGGAAGGTCTGGCCCTGCTGGACACGTGGGACCTTCGGGCCTCGCCCCTGTGAGGTCTAGTTCTTTGATCTTACCTTGGGGTTTCGGTCTTGCACGATCGCGTAGCGGCCCCCTGGTAGGTGCGTTCCATTGGATGGATGTGCCTACCATACTCCTGCGGGGAGCTGAGGCCGAGAGGTCCTGCACACAAGTAAGGAAAACGTAATTCTCCTTGGGGGCTCCCCCCCTCTATCTCTTAGTCTTATCTGGCTTACGGTCCCCGTCCACTTATACGGTGCTTGGGAACTACCGTGCGCGAAGTGCCGGGGGCTTGGGGCCCCCCTGGCTCTCGGCCGGTACCTCCCACGCAACCACCTTTGGCAGGGCAGCAAATGCCGACTAAAGATGAGAATGAGAAGAGGGAGTTGAACGCATGGTGAGCACGCACTAGCAGGGTAATCATAAAAATTTAATAAGTAAATTAAATGAGTACCAAAGAAGAGCAACGTAGGACAGGTTTCTTTTCATATAAATTTCCATAGGGGGAAGGCGGGCTGAATATGTAGGCCACGACCCGCCTCAAGGGAAGCAAGACTCTACACGCTTGGGGTCGGAACCAGGCGAAGCTGAACGTAGTCCTGGACCGTCCCCTGAGGCTTAGCTGCTCCAAGCACTGTTCCTGGACTTTTATGGAATTTATTATAAAAAGAAGGGTGTGTCCTATTGTTGCTCTAGGGGTAGAACTTACAGTGGTGTTCTTTGTTCCGAAGGTTCGGGAGCGGGTCCCCATCCTCGGTTCTGAGGAATGGTCCCAGGCCCAGGATGTCCAGCCCTAGTATGGCAAATGGCCATGTGGGCTGGATCATCTGTACCGTCCAAGCCGGTGTATGGATCTGCTTGGCGTGGAACAGGCACACCTAGCAGCTCTCGACCAGCTCGACGGCATCCTGGAGTGTTGCCGGCTAGTAGAAGCCATGCCGAAAGGCTTTACCGACAAGCGTGCGTGAGGAAGAGTGACTCCCACATTCGCCTCCATGGATCTCAGCGAACAAGTCGCAGCCTTCCCCCTGGGTTATGCACCGCAATAGGATGTGGTTGGCGCCACGTCGGTAGAGATCCCCCTCTACCGCCATGTGTCTCTTAGCCATACGCACAATCCGTTCAGCGGATAAACGTTCATCAGGGAGGATATTGTCTTTCAAGTAGTCCCGGACCTCCGTGATCCATGCATCGGGTCTGACTTGAGCATCTGGATCTTGAGCGCTGGGTTGCACGGAGTCCCCAGTGACGCTTATGATCCTTGGCGGCGTCCATGGCCGCCGGGACTGCCAGCTTCGAGGTGCTGGTCTAGCCCCCTTCGTCCGGCTCGGCGGGCCGGGCTGTGGGCCGCGACAACGTCCTCTCGAAGCCCCCTTCAGGCACAGTGGCTCCGGTGGGGGTCTTCGTTGAAAGGTCGTCAGCTGCGGCGTTGCTAGCGCGCGGTACGTGGTGCAGGTCCAAGGCGAGGAGGTCTGTCTCCACCATCTTGGTTGATAACCAGACTGGGAGTTGCCCTGAGCCAACGACTAGCAAGAAGGATGAGCACTTCATACTTTGCTATGTTGTTGGCAGCCTTGGAATTGAAACGCACCACATACCCAGACTGCCCCCCCCCCCGATGGCGTGAGGAACAGTACGCTAGCACCGGCCCCCTGCTTTCGCAAGGAGCCGTCGACGAGCAGAATTCAGTAAGGCCTGGTGAAGGCCAGGGCTCAGGGTCCTGGTTCACCGTCTTCGTGGCCCCCTGAGCATGCGTCTACTTCAGCCACAAGTCAGCTAGTGCTCGGCTGATGTCTGCATGACGGGAAAGGGAGCCTAGGTCAAACTTCAGTAGCTCCGCCGCCCATTTGGCGGCATTGTCCATCGCGTGGGGGCTGTGGAGGATAGCTTTCAGCCTGGGGAGACCGCCGGGTGCTTGATACTCGGAGGTCCCCAGGCTACCTTGGACCTTCCGGGAAGCTCCGCTGACGTCCCGGGAGCTCCGGGGGGTCCCGTTGGGCGTCCGGGAGGTCCTGTTGGGCCTCCGGGGGGGGGGGTCCCGTTGCACCTCCGGGAGGTCCTGCTGGTCCTCCGGGAGGTTGTGTCGGGGATCCGAGGTCCGGTTTGGGCCTCCGGGGTTTTTTGGTACTTGTTTCTTGGCAGCGAAACATGTTACGGTGGTATGGGGTCCAGCCACTCTGCGGTGAGGACCACACTCACTTCTGCAGCCATCGCCGTGATGCAGAGCGGGAGATGCTCTTCGGGCTCGGGGGCTCCTATTACGGGCGGGGCCGGATTTACGTAGGGGCTTTAGAGAAGCTTTGCTTTGCTAACCCCGGCATACACCGACTCGGCGCAGCTAGGGATCCCGCGAATTTCTGGTCTTCGCGCCAATGGTTTTGACCCTCTCTGGGTTAGCCTCAGCTCCTCGGCGTGAGGCCAGGTATTCTAAGGGTTTTCCAGAGGGTATACTAAGCTCACATTTGTCGGACGGACAAAGACTAAGGCCAGGTTATCTAGTAGGGACGAACCCTGTCTGATCTTGACAATCAATGCCTTCGACACACACCCCAACTGAGTCTCCCATTAGCTCTCCTAAGGTCTTGTGCATTGCACGTACGAAGGTAGGGAGAGCATTCCTTAGGTCATAAGGCATAGGGGCATAACAGTACAGGGCGACTACTGTGGTAAAGGGTGCCCTTCAACTTCCCCAGACACAGGGGTCTGGTGGGAACCCTAGTAAGCATTTAGGAAGCACATCATATCACAGCCTGGCATCGAGTCTACTATTTGGTCTATCATAGGGAGAGAAAATACATCTTTAGGGCATGCCTTATTGAGGCTGGTGTAGTCGATGCGCTTCCGGAGCTTCTCGCCGGACTTCGGGACGACAACATGGTTCGCCAAGCACCGGGGGTGGCGGACTTTCCGTCCTGTCGGACTGGCTGGACGTCGGGAAAGACCTTTAAATAGTGCTCAATCACCTCCCTAGGGATCTCTGGCCTCCGCGACGGCTGTCATGCAGCACATCGACATTGTGCCGGAGGGGGGCAACGAGCGCGCCTTCCTATTTGCTATCCAGGCCCCCGTCTACCCGGGTGGTCTGGGTGGCATCGGCGCTGATTCGGACGAGCCTTGTGGGGACGTCGTCCTCATCGAGGGGTTGCACGCGGGGTGCTGTGGTAGAGGCACGGTGGCGTGCACTTGGGTGGAGCTGGTTTGGTTCTGCACTGCCGAGGGTTGGCGCTCTAGTTGCTGTAAGCGCCTGAAGCTTTTCCAAGGCTAACACTGCGGCAGCACGGTCTCCACAAACTTTGAGGACGCCTGTTGGTGTAGGCATCTTCAAGACAAGGTAGCCGTAATGGGCTACTGCCATGAATCGGTACAGGGCTGGCCTGCCGATTATGGCGTTGAAGGGGCGGTCAATCTCGGCCACGTCGAACAGAATGTACTCTGTCCGGTAGTTGTCCGGTGCCCCAAAGGTCACCGGGAGGCTGATGTGGCCGTAGGGAACGACCTGTCCCGGCCCTACCCGTGAGAACGGTCTCGATGGGGCGAGCTTGGCCATCGGGATCTGTAGCTTCTGGAAGGCTGCGCGACTGATGAGGTTCAGTCCAGCCCCGCCATCCACCAAAACTTGGTACATCTTCACGTTGGCGATGGTGGGGGCCACCACGAGCGGCAGTTGGCCGGCCCCAGCCATGTTCCTGGGGCAGTCGGTGTCATTGAAGCTGATAGGGGTTCCCATCCACCTGAGGTGCGGTGATGCACCTGGGAGGGGAGCCACCGACGCTACCGCTCGGCGCAAGGCCTTAGCCATGCTTCGGGACGGGGGGTCAGCGGACCCGCCGAAGATGACATAGGGCATCTTCCGGTGCTCGTCATCACTGGAGCTGGAGCTCCCATGATTGCGCACTGCCTTTACGGCGTGCTGAAGCTCCTGGAACTCCACCTGGCGATTGACGCCGTCTCGGCCCTCGACCTTCTGCTTGCCCTCCCTTTGACTGTAGGGTGGGGCATCAGTTAGGGGCTGCCTCCCTTTCCGGAAGCGCTCCGCGAGCTTCTGGATTTCCCGGCATTCGGCAGCGGTATGATAACTGGTGCCATGCACAGGGCATAATTCATCCTGGCCCCTGTCTGGGGCCGGTGATTGTCGCGGCCTCTTGTCAGGGCGCGGCCCCCGAGCTCCACTGGGCGCCGCCGTTGTGGCAACGGGGACCGCGGCTGATGGCTTTATCTTGCTTCGCCTCCGCTCTTGATCTTCCTGCTGCTTCCGTACGAAGCGTCGCCGGATCCCGGCTGACCCCCTGGCTTGGGGGCTGGCAGAGAGTGCCAGTTCCGCCCTTCGGCTGCTCTGGCACACTTGTCCGCCAGGCTGAAGAGTTCTGAGACATCGCGGACCTCCCTGGTCGCGAGCTTCTCGAGCATCTTCCTGTCCCGAACGCCTTGCCAGAACGCCACCACCACAGAAGCGTTCTGGATGTGTGGGATGGTGTTCCGCATCTGGGAGAACCGCTGGATGAACAAGCGCAGTGACTCCCCTGGTTGTTGTTGGATGGCGTGGAGGTCGAGCTCCGTGCCGGGACGGGTGTATGAGCTGCCGAAGTTGGCGACGAACTGCCGGCAGAGCTCTCCCCAGGAAGTTATGGACCCCTGAGGTAGATTCATGAGCCAAGACCGAGCTGGGCCGGTCAAGGCGACGGGGTAGTAGTTGGCCATGACAGCCTCATCCCCTCCTGCGACAAGTACGGCGGTGGAGTAGATCTGGAGAAACTCCGCCGAGTTGACACTACCGTTGTACTTCTCAGGTAAGTGCGGGCGAAACTTGTGTGGCCACCTCGCGAAGCGAAGGCGGGGTGCAAGGGCCGCACATCCTGCACCTGCCGCTACAGGTATTGGCGTTGCGAACGCTTGGTTCGCACTTGGCACCGTGTATCCCGGCATGGGCAAGGCTGCACCATAGACCGGGGGCGCTGCTTGCGGCGCATATGGTTGTGGCATATGCTGCGCGGCATATGCTTGAGGCAGGGCTCGCGTGGCGAAGACCTGCCCTCTAGGCTGTGTTGAGGCTGACGTCATGTTGTCGCCAGCCTCATGGTTGCGGCCTCTTTCTCGGCGTCGCTCGAGGTACACTCGGGCATCCTGGCCCAAGTGGCACCGTTCCAGCTCCCTTCTCAGGTCCGTCGACGGGAGCCTGGAGGAGCTGGAATCCGCCGTTTGCCCGTCAACCGTTGGCGTGCGCGTCAGCGACACAGCCGGTTGACCGGGGCGTCGCCCTCGTCGAAACCGAGGGTTCGCGGCGGCGACGACGAGGCGGTCCACTTAGCGGACCCACTGTTGGGTCCCTGAATGGGGCGCATCCCCAGCAGGTGGGTTGCGCAGCAGTGCTCTTGCTGCAGCTAGCGCACCCCCATGGTGTACGCTCAGCGCTGCAGAAGATCTCACACTGGTATGAGCCTGCATCGCCGGAGTCGGCGTTGCCGGAGTCGGCTGCTGACTACCAGCTTGTGCCGACACACTCCGTCCTGAGTATGTCGACATGTACTCCCCGCTGGTCACGGTTCGTCGTGAACGCGGAGGAAGAGGAGAGTTTGCCGCTGAGGGAAGCTTGGTCATCTTCGTCGGCGGAAACTCGTCGCGCTAAGGGAAAAGCCTCCTACCTGGCACGCCAAATGTCAAAGTGTTCAGTCGACACTTCCCCCGAGCCTGCACTGGGCAGCCCGCGGAGGTTCTTTTTTTGGTGGGGATAGTCCCTAGCGGAGAGCTTGCGCGGATGGACGAGTTTGTAAGAGCTTGACGCGGTGAGTTTTACGTGGTTCAGGCCGCCGGAGCGTAAAACCCTACGTCCACGGCGAGCTATGGAGCTCGCTGTATTACTTGCTGCTCAGGGCCGGAGTCCTGAGCTTGGGGGTGAGTTACAACTTGGGAGTGTATGGCTAGCGTATGAGTTGCACAGTGCGAACCCTTGCTATCGTCGCCTACCCGAGCCTTTTATAGTCCAAGACTCGGGCGGCTTACAAGGGGAGCCGGGGCCCGACAGGTGGTCACGGGAAGATTGTCTATTATCTACCGTATCTGCAGTTATGCCGGTAGTTGTGTCTGGTCGAAGGCTTCTAAGTCTTCATCTTGCCGCCCTGCCCATGCCGCATGCGAGTCGTAGTGGTTGATGACGGCGCAGGCGGCATGGGATGTCTTGTCGCGGTGTTTATTGGCTGGCAGGTTCTGATACCGCGCGCCAGTCTGGGATGCGACTGGGCGCAACGGCACATGACAGAAGCGTGCTCCGCGTCTCCGCGTCTTGGGAAGACGCGGGCCTTGAATACCTTGTACGGGCAAGGTATGGGGCGTCTTTACGCCCGCTGCCTATCTCTCGGGGGCAGACAACACCGTTCTTCTGGCCACGTGGCGGGCCTGGAGCCCTTCTGTGAAGAGAGGAGGGTCCGGCCTGCGGGGCACGTGGAGCCTCCGGACCTCTCCCCGCGGAGGGGGAGGCTCGGCTTCTGTCGGCCACGCGGCGGGCCCGGACCTCCCTCTGAGGAGAGGGAGGTCCGGCCCCGCTGGACGCGTGGCGCCTTCGGACCTCTCTCCCGCGGAGGGGGAGGTCCGGCTTCTGTATGCCACGTGGTGGGCCCGGAGCTCTCCTCTGAGGAGAGGGAGGTCCGGCCCCGCCGGACGCGTGGCGCCTTCGGAGCTCTCCCTGCGGAGAAGGGCGAGTTCCTTAGGCATTTCTTTCTGTGCGCGGGGGTACCCCATATCTCAGGTACCGACATTATCCATTCCACGAGAAGCTTCCGGAACCACCCCTCACATATCTCTTCCCCCCATCCTTATCCACTCCACGAGAAGCTCCCGGAACCTACATTAATTACACCTCATATACCTCTCCTTCCTCCATCCCTATCCCTTCCCCCCTTCATCTATAAAAGGGGCTAGGGAGCTCACTTTTTCCCCCGCCCCATTGAGCACCGGCGCTCGCGTCTTCCCCCAACATCGATCTCCGACGAGGAACCCTCCCCGCCGAGCCCCGCCAAGCCACGACCAAGGTGAGCACCCCAACCTCCACTCTTCTCCCCGAGTCATCCCCCCTTCTCCCTCTCCTCGAGTTTGGCCGCGACCACCCCGTGGCATGGCCGCCCTTCCATGAAGTTGCTCTACTTCCTACCCAAAATCGGCAGCTTAATCGAGTGAGCCATAGCCTCGGCGTTCGATTTCTTACTCTCTAGCCAACCTTCCCCCGTTTACTCTCGCTGATTTGAACCCAACCCTAAGCAACCCCTTGATTGGCCTTAGACCAGATCTCACCCACACACAAATATCACTTGATCTGATTTGTCTTATAAAAATCATCTAATATCACAATATATTTAGTGCAAGCAAGTCTGAATGATGTATATTTGCTTTATTTGTATGTTTGCTTATGCGCGGTGAAGAACCAGTGCCGGAAGAGAACCCAGGGGAGCCAAGTGACCAAGAGCACGACGCTGCAAACGGTAGCGAAGGCAAGTTCCATCACCCCCTTTTTGATCATATTGCTCCTATGTGAGGTTTATCCATTGTGGCCAGTAGATTAGGCCTCTACATTGTTGAGCATGGGTTATTCGAGTGATAGAGTGTAAACATACTAGTTTCTCTTTTTGCAGCATATTGATAGGATGAGATTATGCATGATGATATTGCCTTGTTTATGTTGCACGGTTGGGGAGAGTATGAGTTGAGACGGGGGCAGAAGGGTTAGTGTTGGTGTAAGCGCTACCGTGGTGGTAGACTTACAGCGAGTACTATCAAGATGATAGTCTCGTGGTTTGAGTATGGAGGCTGCCCCGGTGAGCCTTAAGGACCGAGTTGTTTTGACATCTCACCTAACATTCTTCAGTACGACCACATGACCCTGTATGGGCGGGGCTTAGCTTAACCCCGGTGGCTAGCCCGATAGTCGTCCACGGTGAAGAGAGAGAGAGAGAGAGAGATGCATTTATGAAAATTGAGATGATATTGAGATAAGTCATGACACTGGGTTGGGGGGCGACTGGTCTGGGTGATGTTTCGACTGGGTGTCGATTATGATGGGTTGTCTTTGATAGTTCGTGCGTGTGGGTACAACGTACAACCTCTGCAGAGTGTAGAACCCGTTCGGACGGCCGTGTCCTCGGTATAGGACAGGTTATGGTGTGGTCCTAACAACTAGGAAGCCACCTGTTGTGAGAATTAGGTGAGGAATGTCTCTGGATGGGTTATTTGGTTGCATTTAGTTGCATTAGTTTGCGTTACTCTTATTGTTATGCATTGCATCTATGTTTGTTTCATTCCCCTCCAGAAGGGTGAGGTGGAGCTTGCTGAGTACTTTTGTACTCAACTGTTGTTGATATCTTCAGAGGATCCTGACTTCAACCCGGAGGACTTCGAGTAGGGTCGCATCCACACCCAAGGTGTCACCGTGAAACCATGTACGAGGAGGAGCTAGTCGTCCATGTTTTTATGTCGTTAATCATCCTTATGTTAGTCCTTATTAATGTTGTACTAAAGTGTATGCTTAATAAAGCTCTGTATGGTTGTGGTTCCACTTGTGTTGTAATATTATGTACCGAACTCTGTTTCTGGCATAATATTACATGTTTAGTCCTGATCTTATAGGTCGGGACGCTTCAAATGGTATCAGAGCCATACTTGGTTGTGGGATGCGTACCCTAGTACTTAGGTGACCATAGGAGACCGTAAAATAGTTGGCTGTAGGAAACTTGGATCGTAGAGGCTTGGTGATAGGTTTTGCTCTCATCTAATCCTTGTGCCCTGTTCTAAGCCCGATGGCGGACGACCGTATCACCACCTTCTGCATCAACGAAGATGGCTTCTCAAAGGTGCTCTATGCCGCCACGACGCGACTCGGTATTCCAGACCGTCCGGAGTACGTGGGTCATGAGTTCGAGGAGCATGGCATCGAAAGCTGCGAGGTCACTGTGCACATCGGCGCCAGTGAGAGGTTCCTAGACATGAAGCGATGGAATGTCTCCGCCACTGGATGCCGCATGAAAGATACGTGCCAATTGGTGGCCCGCAAAGCTCTGAAGTACCTCTGCCACATGTTTGACTGGCATTTGGGTTCCACACCCGTGAAATACTTCCCACCACTAGACCGTAGTCGTCCCGCATGGATGGCGAGGATTCGCAACTTGGAAGGCCTCGGGTCAACCGAAATGACCCCACCATTGTCGCCATGTCCGGTTATTTATTGAGCCTAGACAACTTGTGCGACCAGCTGAACCAACGCGTGAAGACCCTCGTCCAGCGTGCTGAGACATTGGAGACCCGCTGGCGAAAGGCTAAGCTAGCACTAGCGCAGGCTGAAGTCCAGGTTGCCAGCACCGAAAGTCAAGTCGCCTTGGCCGAGGAGAACCTTAGGGAGCAGGCCGACCGTCACAGCCAGCTGCTTAGGGGTGTCTACCTCGTAGACCGGGCCAAGCGGAAGGACCGTCAGGCAGATGCAACGACAGAGCCACTGATCCTAGAAGGAACTCCAACATATCACCTATCCAACCCCCGTAGGAGGATTTGTGAGCCTGTGCCACCTACCCCTCTGACCTCACCTCGCGGGACCAACCAAGACCCTGGAGATCAGGATATAGGACCTAGTAGCCACGCAGAGGTCCCGATTGACCCTTAAGGGATCGGACCTAGGGACGACATGCGCTATGTATCTTGAACCCGCTTGCCTGAATGAATGAATGCTTGGTGTGTTGCTTGCAAAGTTTGATGTTTGCGTGAATGGTGTGGTATAAAACTATATATGTGTATTTAGATACACATAGCAAAATATAAAAATATAATAACAATAATAAAAGACAGTAAGCATAACTAATTATGACGCACCATAGTAATAATAATAGGAAGAAAATCTAAACCCATCGATTGCCTTGTCACAGATGCCTCGCCGCTCGAGCCGAGCCACTAATGGACACGAGGCGAACCAAGGACTATGAGAGATTCCGCCTGCACCTCACGAGCATGAGACAGCGGAGAGTGCACCTGTCCGGCCACATCCCCAAGCACCTAACTATGACCTGACCGCCATTCTAGACCGCCAGACTCAACTCCTCGAGCTACTGGCGAACACCTTGGCTGCCCGGAATAACGATGGTCTCAACAACCATCGGCCAGGGCCGCAAAACAATCACCAGGTCGCAGACTTCAACAGGATGAACCCACCCAGGTTTTCTGGATCTGAGGACCCTATTGAGGCAGATGAGTGGCTAAGAGAGGTTGAGATGAACCTCGAGGTTGTGCATGCAAATGAGCAGGATAAGGTTTTGCTTGCAGTCCAACAACTGAAAGGATCTGCCTTAGCCTGGTGGCACGGCTATAGAGAGATGCATCCACATGTCAGGACCATGATATGGGATGAGTTTGTGAAGTTGTTTAGAGAACAACACATCCCAAGTAGCATTGTGAAGCTAAAGAGGGAAGCGTTTATGAACCTTAAACAGAAGGATCTAACTGTGACGGAGTATCTACACAAGTTTACGTACCGGGTTATCCCGCTATGACCCCCACGCTGTGGATACAGAAGAGAAGAAGCAAGAAGCCTTTCTGCGTGGGTTGAACACTGAAATCAGGAAATGGTTGTATGTGCCTTCACAAGGTCACTATCGGAATACGATCATGGATGAAGCTCATAACTCTGCCTACTCTATCCACCCTGGAGCCACAAAGATGTACGTGGATATTAAGCAGAAATATTGGTAGGTTGGCATGAAGGGTGACATAGCCAAATTCGTGGCTTATTGTGATGTGTGTAGAAGGGTCAAAGCTGAGCATCAAAAGCCGAGTGGCCTATTACAGTCCTTACCGATTCCCCTTTGGAAATGGGATGAGGTAGGAATGGATTTCATCACTGGCCTTCCAAGGACCAAGAATGGTAATGGCTCCGTGTGGCTAGTGGTCGACCGTCTGACTAAAGT
Source organism: Neostapfia colusana (assembly GCA_030760725.1). NCBI lineage: Eukaryota > Viridiplantae > Streptophyta > Magnoliopsida > Poales > Poaceae > Neostapfia > Neostapfia colusana. The sequence continues at coordinate 82,207,031 of JASWHV010000014.1, read as the reverse complement.
TGCACACTTTATTTCTAACCTACGGCAAGGATTGGGAAGACAGTTTACCGTATGTCGAGTTCTCATACAACAACAGTTATCAGGCTAGCATCAAGATGTCACCGTATGAAGCCCTCTATGGAAGTAAGTGTCGAACCCCGCTCATGTGGTCAGAAGTTGGGGACCGCATTGTGGAGCGACCAGACTTCATCTTAGCGGCAGATGACAAGGTAGCGGAGATTCGAGCGAATCTCAAGGCCGCCCAATCACGTCAGAAAAGTTACGCAGATAAGAGGAGGCGTGAACTCAGATTCCAAGCTGGAGATAATATGTACCTTAAAGTATCTCCTATCCGTGGGACGCGCAGATTCCAAGTACTTGGAAAGTTGGCACCACGGTACATCGGCCCTTTCTCAGTCCTAAAAAGAGTAGGATCAGTAGCGTATGAGATTCAGCTACCCAAAAAAATATCAGGTGTGCACAACGTCTTCCACGTGTCACAGCTAAGAAAATGCCTATGGGTTCCCGAGGAACAGGTGGTACAAGAAACCCTAGACCTGCAAGATGATCTGCGCTACCAGGAGGTGCTAGTAAAGATCCTGGAAACAGTCGCCCGAAGGACACGGAGAAACACCATCACACTTTGTCGGGTCCAGTGGAGCAGACACTCGAAGGCCGAAGCTACTTGGGAAAGAGAAGATGCATTGCGGACAGAGTTCCCCCATCTCTTTGCAGACCACTCGAATCTCGAGGACGAGATTGATCCTAAGTGGGGTAGGTCTGTAACGCTCATTTTTTCGTAAAGCTAATAAATCAGGGTTATAGAATTAACCACCAGCCATATTATGCACACTACTGGCCGATTTTAGATATGCCTTTCATCGAAACTTGTGCAGCCACCCCTCTACCTTTGCCTAAAGACAAACCCTTTTTTTCCTCTTCCTCCCCCATCCTCATCCATTCTACGAGAAACTTCTAGAACCACACATCACCCACCTCTTCCTCCCCCATCCTTATCCATTTCATGAGGAGCTCCCGGATTCACACCTCCCATATCCCTTCTTCCTCTATCCTTATCCATTCCACGAGAAGCTTTCGGAATCACCCCCCACATACCCCTTCCTCCCCCATCCTTATCCATTTCACGAGAAGTTTCCGGAATCACCCCTCCACATATCCATTCCTTCTTCATCCTTATCCATTCCACGAGAAGCTTCTGGAACCACCCCTCACATATCTCTTCCCCCATCCTTATCCACTCCACGAGAAGCTCCCGGAACCTGCATTAATTACACCTCACCTACCTCTCCTTCCTCCATCCCTATGCCTTCCCCCCTTCATCTATAAAAGGGGCTCGGGAGCTCACTTTCTCCCCCGCCCCATTGAGCACCGGCGCTCGCGTCTTCCCCCAACATCGATCTCCGACGAGGAACCCTCCCCGCCGAGCCCCGCCAAGCCACGACCAAGGTGAGCACCCCAACCTCCACTCTTCTCCCCGAGTCATCCCCCCTTCTCCCTCTCCTCGGGTTTGGCCGCGACCACCCCGTGGCATGGCCGCCCTTCCATGAAGTTGCTCTACTTCCTACCCAAAATCGGCAGCTTAATCGAGTGAGCCATAGCCTCGGCGTTCGATTTCTTACTCTCTAGCCAACCTTCCCCCGTTTACTCTCGCTGATTTGAACCCAACCCTAAGCAACCCCTTGATTGGCCTTAGACCAGATCTCACCCACACACAAATATCACTTGATCTGATTTGTCTTATAAAAATCATCTAATATCACAATATATTTAGTGCAAGCAAGTCTGAATGATGTATATTTGCTTTATTTGTATGTTTGCTTATGCGCGGTGAAGAACCAGTGCCGGAAGAGAACCCAGGGGAGCCAAGTGACCAAGAGCACGACACTGCAGACGGTAGCGAAGGCAAGTTCCATCACCCCCTTTTTGATCATATTGCTTCTATGTGAGGTTTATCCATTGTGGCCAGTAGATTAGGCCTCTACATTGTTGAGCATGGGTTATTCGAGTGATAGAGTGTAAACATACTAGTTTCTCTTTTTGCAGCATATTGATAGGATGAGATTATGCATGATGATATTGCCTTGTTTATGTTGCACGGTTGGGGAGAGTATGAGTTGAGACGGGGGCAGAAGGGTTAGTGTTGGTGTAAGCGCTACCGTGGTGGTAGACTTACAGCGAGTACTATCAAGATGATAGTCTCGTGGTTTGAGTATGGAGGCTGCCCCGGTGAGCCTTAAGGACCGAGTTGTTTTGACATCTCACCTAACATTCTTCAGTACGACCACATGACCCTGTATGGGCGGGGCTTAGCTTAACCCCGGTGGCTAGCCCGATAGTCGTCCACGGTGAAGAGAGAGAGAGAGATGCATTTATGAAAATTGAGATGATATTGAGATAAGTCATGACACTGGGTTGGGGGGCGACTGGTCTGGGTGATGTTTCGACTAGGTGTCGATTATGATGGGTTGTCTTTGATAGTTCGTGCGTGTGGGTACAACGTACAACCTCTGCAGAGTGTAGAACCCGTTCGGACGGCCGTGTCCTCGGTATAGGACAGGTTATGGTGTGGTCCTAACAACTAGGAAGCCACCTGTTGTGAGAATAAGGTGAGTAATGTCTCTGGATAGGTTATTTGGTTGCATTTAGTTGCATTAGGTTGTGTTACTCTTATTGTTGTGCATTGCATCTATGTTTGTTTCATTCCCCTCCCGAAGGGCGAGGTGGAGATTGCTGAGTACTTTTGTACTCAACTGTTGTTGATATATTTAGAGGATCCTAACTTCAACTCGGAGGACTTCGAGTAGGGTCGCATCCACACCCAAGGTGCTACCGTGGAACCATGTACGAGGAGGAGCTAGTCATCCATGTTTTTATGTCGTGAATCATCCTTATGTTAGTCCTTATTATTGTTGTACTAAAGTGTATGTCGTTGTAATAAAGCTCTGTATAGTTGTGGTTCCACTTGTGTTGTAATATTACCGAACTCTGTTTCTGGCATAATATTACATGTTAAGTCCCGATCTTATGGGTCGGGACGCTTCAGCGTCTCACTACAATTAATCATTGGATTTGCGAAAAGTGTGAAAGGTGTCTTGGTGGTGTGAGTTAGGAAATGGGTTGGGGATGGTGTCATACAACCTGCGTGGAGTGAAGTGGGAAAAAGGGGTGGTTGAGGCGGGATTGGTGAATGAGTAGCTTGTGCTTTGGTGTAGTCCACCTATCATGGGCATGGACGGAGTCGCCTCACCAACTCAAGGACCGGTTCATATGACCTCGTCATAGTGATTCCGTACAACCATAGAACCTGTATGGGCAGGACTCCCTTTCTTGGTGACTTCCACATGAGCCACCTGGCGGCCAGTAGGGCACGGGGGACCAGAAAAAGACACGGGGGAGTCATTACCCATGGTCCGACTAGGAGAGTAATTGCTAGTAGTAGTAGTAGTAGTAGTAGTAGTAGTAGTAGTAGTAGTAGTAGTAGTAGTAGTAGTAGTAGTAGTAGTAGTAGTAGTAGTAGTAGTAGTAGTAGTAGTAGTAGTAGTAGTAGTAGTAGTAGTAGTAGTAGTAGTAGTAGTAGTAGTAGTAGTAGTAGTAGTAGCAGCAGCAGTAGTAGTAGTAGTAGTAGTAGTAGTAGTAGTAGTAGTAGTAGTAGTAGTAGTAGTAGTAGTAGTAGTAGTAGTATAATGATTTTCCGAACTCATATTACTATTTTCTACATTTCAGAACCTATTTATGTATTTGGAACAGTTTTCATAATTTTCCTTTATTATGTAATATTTTTATCTATATTTCAGCATTTATTTAATACTGAAAAAATGCATTTTCAGCCTTTTAAATAATTATTCTGGACTACAGAAACTTCAAATACATAAAGGTATAAAAACAGAATAATCTTATGCTATTTGATGAGTTTTCATAATTTTTCTGACATCTAAACCCTAACCCTAAACCCTAAAACCCTAAACCCTAAACCCTAAAACCCTAAACCCTAAACCCAGAATTAATTTGTCATTATATAATTAATTTCAGCCTTTGGGATTAATTACTTTTAATTTCCAATTTAATAATCTTATCAGAACATTTAATCAGGGCTTTTGATAATTTTCTAACATTTTTCAGAAATTATTTAGTCTAATTTCATTAATTACAGAATTAAAACCAACTTTAAAACTGATTTGGGCCAAATTGAAATACTTTCAGTTTTTCTAGGGTTAAAAATGCATTTACAGAATGATTTTGCTAATTTTCAAAATGCACAGGGGCAATTTAGCTAGTTTACAGTGAATTCTCTAAATTCTATAAAGCCTAAGGTTTATTTTGTAAAGTACAGGGACTGTTTCATACTAATTTGAATCTCCAGGGGCCTAACCAGAAAAATCTAACGTTTATAACTGTTTTAAACGTGGGCCGTTGATCTCTGATCCCATGGTTCGCATTTAATGTAGCGAAGGGGTACGTTTTGTTTTAATCTTAGCCGCACACTCCGGATTCGAGGGCTCAGAAGCGGCCACGTCGCTCCCCCCTTTTCTTCCTCGCGCCCGGCAGCCGCGCCCGCCGGAAACCGGCGGCGACCTCGCCGGAGAAGGCCGATCTTCGCCGATTCTCATCCGTTTCTTGCGTTTTCTACTCCAAATTGAAGAGGAAGGAATGTGGAACTCACCTAGGATGTTTTGTGAACCCGAATTGGTCACACAAGGTCGGGTGACGGCGGGGAACTGTAAACGTCGGCGATCTTCGTCGGTGAAGCACTGCAGCACTGTTTTTTCGTCGTTTTTCCTCTGGAAACCCTCCTGGTGACCTTGTGACGATGTTGGAAGTCTCAACACCGAAGATCAGTGGGTGTTTTCGAGGGAATGGGGAGTGAGCAGTTTTCTATTCGGGAGAGAAATGAGAGCAGATTTTGTGACGGAAAATGGTCGGCTATGGGTCGGTTTTATAGAGGAAGGAGGGGTGACAGTTGGGGAGGCGTCGGTTGATGGAGAGACGCCGCAAATTTGGCACATGGCCGAATCCTTTCTCACATGCGATAATAGAGCGGGGAGAGAGAAGGGGGTTGTGGTGAGGGCGGGGAAAACCGTCGTGTATGGTTCTTTTGGTAGGGAGGGGAAGGAGAGGGGCGGTTTTTGTCTCACGTTCAGAATTTGGGGTCGTTACAATTCTACCCCCCTTAAGAAAAATCTCGTCCTCGAGATTTGTAGTTACAAAGGAAACAGATTAGGAAATTGTGACTTGAGTTCGTCTTCTCTTTCCCATTAGCTTCTACCTCTGAATGATGCTTCCATTGAACCTTGCACATACGAATTATTTTGTTTCTTGTAACCTTTTCCATTGTGTCAAGAATTTTTACAGGGTACTCGGTATATGAAAGATCTTCTTGTACATCCAACTCATCCATTGGTAGTTGTTCTTCTGGTGTTCTCAAACACTTCTTGAGTTGTGATACGTGGAACACATCGTGTACATCCGACAAACGGGAGGGTAACTCTAACTGATATGCTACCTCTCCTTTGCGTTCTAGTATCTTAAATGGCCCGATATACCGAGGTGCTAGCTTCCCCCTTACTTTAAATCTCTTTAGTCCACGCATGGGTGACACTTTGAGATACGCATAGTCTCCCACTTCGAGGACTAGTTCTCTTCGCCTTGTGTCCGCATAACTCTTTTGTCTTGTTTGAGCTATCTTTAGATTGTTGCGAATTTCCCTTACTTTCTTTTCTGCATCTTTTAGTACTTCAGTTCCAAACACCTTATTCTCGCCTATTTGATCCCAAAATAATGGAGTTCTACATCTTCTTCCATATAAAGCCTTAAATGGGGACATCTTCATACTTGCTTGGTAGCTATTATTGTAGGAGAATTCTGCATATGGCAAATTCTTATCCCAACTCCTACTATTTTTGAGTGCACAAGCTCTGAGTATATCTTCAAGAATTTGATTGGTCCTTTCTGTTTGCCCATCAGTTTGTGGATGATATGCAGAACTGAAATTCAATCGGGTTCCCATGGACTCTTGTAATTTCTGCCAAAATCTTGAGGTGAACTATGTACCTCTATCTGACACTAACTTTTTGGGTACACCATGTAGGCAGACTATTCTCGACATATACAGTTCCGCTAGTTTGGAACCGTTATAATTTTCCTTCACTCGAATGAAGTGAGTAACTTTGGTCAATCTATCCACTATCACCCATATTGAATCATACTCTGTTTGTGCCCTGGGCAAACCCACTATAAAGTCCATCCCAATTTCTTCCCACTTCCATTTAGGTATCTTTAATGGTTGTAACAGCCCTGCAGGCCTTTGGTGTTCTGCTTTGACTAGCTGACATGTGTCACATAATGCCACATGTTCTGCAACATCTCTTTTCATTCCATACCACGAATACCTTGTCTTAAGGTCATGATACATCTTTGTACTTCCAGGATGGATAGAATAATCAGAATCATGAGCCTCTTTTAAAATTAACTTCTTTATTTCCTTGATGTCTGGCACACATATTCTTTTACCATGTCATATGATACCATTCTCATCTTCTCTAAATCTCGGGGCCTTTTTTTCTTTGATCAACTCCTTAATTTCTTTGATCTTTTCTTCGTTCTGTTGACCATTTCGTATATCTTGTTCTAGAGTTGAGTCAACTTCCATTGCTATGGCTTCTGCATGGTTCACCAAGCATAGGTTTAGTCTTGCAAACTCTTCACAAATTTGTGGTTGTATATCTCTTATTGTTAACATGTTAACATGTGTCTTTCTGCTCAAGGCATCTGCAACCATATTAGCTTTTCCAGGATGGTAATTGATTCCCACATCAAAATCGTTAATGAACTCCAACCATCTCCTTTGCCGAAGGTTGAGATCTGGCTGAGTGAAGATATATTTCAAACTCTTATGATCGGTATAGATCTCAGTTCTTTTACGCATTAGGTAATGTCTCCATAACTTCAATGCATGTACAACTGCGGCCAACTCTAGGTCATGGGTAGGATAGTTCTTCTCATGCTTCCGAAGTTGTCGGGAAGCATAGGCAATAACATGCCCTTCTTGCATAAGCACACATCCTAACCCTTGTCCTGAAGCATCACAATATACAGAGAATGATTTCTCCATATCGGGCATAACCAAGACTGGGGCAGTTGTTAACTTCTTTTTTAATTTTTGGAAGCTTGATTCGCACTCTTGAGACCATATAAAAGCAGCTCCTTTTTCCAAAATCTTTGTGAGTGGCTTGGCTATTTTTGAAAATCCTTCGATGAACCTTCGGTAATAGCCTGCCAATCCTAAGAAACTTCGGATTTCTCCGACATTCTCTGGTGTCTTCCACTTTTGAACACCAGATATCTTTTCTGGATCAACTGATATTCCTCCTTTGGAGATAATATTTCCCAGAAAAGCAACTCTCTTAAGCCAAAATTACAACTTACTGAATTTGGCATAAAGTTGGTTTTCTCTTAGCTTTTGCAATACTATTCTCAGGTGTTCTTCATGTTCTTTCTCATTCTTTGAGTATATGAGGATATAATCAATGAACACTACTACAAACTTGTCCAAGTATTTCATGAACACCTTATTCATAAGGTACATGAAATATGCCGAAGCATTTGTTAATCCAAAAGGCATAACTGTATATTCATACAGTCCATACCTAGAAACAAATGTTGTCTTCGGCATATCCAATTCTCTTATCTTTAGTTGATGATATCCGGAACGGAGGTCAATCTTGGAGAATACACATGCACCTCTTAATTGATCAAACAAGTCCTCAATATGAGGCAAAGGATACTTGTTTTTTATCGTCACCTCATTGAGGGCACGGTAATCTACACACAACCTCTTGGTCCCATCCTTCTTTGGTACAAATATAACCGGAGCTCCCCATGGTGAGGAACTAGGACGGATATACCCTTTCTCCGATAACTCTCGGATATAATCCTTGAGTTCTGCTAGTTGTTGGGTATCCATCCGGTATGGCCTTTTATATATAGGAGCAGTACCAGGTACTAATTCTATAATGAATTCTACTTCTCGATCCGATGGCATACCTGGTAACTCCTCGGGAAACACATCTCGAAACTCATTGACAATCTTTATATCTTCAATAACTACTTCGGTCTTGTTGAGTTGAACATTTCCAGAAGGTACTTGAATAGATGTAAACTCAATCTTTGTTCCATCCGTATGCGTTAGTTCCACCGTTCTTGTTGAACAATGTATAACTCCTTTATACTTGGTTAACCAGTCCATCCCCAAGATAATATCCATCCCTTGTGATTCGATCACAATGAGATTTGCAAGGAATTCTATTCCATTAACTCCTAGCTTTACCTTGAGACATATTTGTTTTGTCTTTATTTCTCCTACAAGAGAATTCACTATTAACACTCGATTCATAGATGTAATTGGTAATTTGTGCTTGGTTATGAATTCCTTGGCTATGAATGAGTGTGTTGCACCAGAGTCAAATAGAATTGTAGCAGGATAAGTATTGGCAGAGAACATATCAATCACCACGTCTGGTGCCTCTAGTGCTTCCTCCATGGTCACATGATTCACTTTGCCACGCACAAGATTTTGTTGCTGAGGTGGCTTCTTGTTGGGGCACCGGTTGGCATAGTGTCCTATTTCTCCACAGTTGTAGCATTGTCCTGTGACCTTGTTTAGTGGGGCCTTATTGCCTTATTGTGCATTTGGAGGGTTTGGCCCTGCAGGACGAGGTTGAAAGGCAGGACGTTGTTGCTGCACTTGTTGTCGTTGTTGTTGTGGTTGAAAAGTTGGATTCTCAGCAGCAGGGTTCTAGCTCCTCTGAAACTGATTGGGAGCTATAGGTCGATTCATTGCTCCCGTTGGCGGTGATGAGAAACGGGGCTGACTGTTGCTGCTAGAAGACTGTCCTTGCCAATTCATTTTCCTCTTTCGCTTCTCAACTAACTTCTGTCTTTTTCTTTCCACTATGAAAGCCTTGTTGATGAGCTTTTGGAAACTTTCATAGTCACTTGAAGACATGGCATACTGTATTTCTGAGTTCAAGCCCTCAATGAAACAGTCTTGTTTCTTTTCATCCGTGTCTATGTCTCCCGGAGCATAGCGAGGTAACTGTGTGAACTTAGTAAGGTATTCTCGCACGGACATGCTACCTTGCTTCAGGTTGAGGAACTCCTTCCACTTGTTCTTGATTTCTCCTTCTGTGACATAGTGATTGCGGAAGGCGAGTTTGAACTCATTCCATGAGATACTTTCTGGATCCTCATGAGCTTCTTTGTATGCCGTCCACCAGTCTGCTGCAGATCCATATAGTTGGTGAGAAGCAAAGAGTACCCTCTCACCCCCTGCGCATTGTATGATCTGCAACTTGTTTTCAATATTCTTGAGCCAATCATCAGCTTCTAATGGCTCTATAGCATTGTCAAACCTTGGTGGTTAGGTGCTTAGGAACTCATTCAACTTTGGTTGACGTGGTGCATTCTGAATTTGTGGTTGAGGTTGTTACATGTTGGCCACCACTTGTGTCAAGTTTTGAATGAGTTGGTTTTGCATGTTCATCATCTGTTGTATCACCTCTCCATCAGCTCTGCGTGCAACTCGTGGCTGCCATCCAGGTAAAGGAAACTCTGCAACCTCATTGTTGTTGTTTCCTTCGTTGCGTCTCCTTCTTCCTGCCATCTATTTTGAAAGACTATGTTTAAACTTAATGTATAAATGTTCTCTTAAGTGTATTACGTTGTGTATTTACTTCATCAGTTCTACACAAGAATTACGAAAGTTTCTACTTCGTTTATTAAATGATCATGGTTGAAGCAACTAAGCATTTATATTCCTTAATAGATATGTACATACACTAACGCGGTTGTGAACATAAGCCTACGGCTTTCACAACTCACGTTCATACACTAACAACACATTACATCATCAACCTAAACAAGTACACTAATCAACCATTACACACTAGTCAGTACAATACCATACATACGTACTACACGAGCCACTACATGAGCAAGGACACCTATTCCTAGTTGTCCCCTGGGTTCTGTGCATCCTCGTGTGGGTTCCCGCCATCATCATCAGGAGTGCTAGCCTCTGACTCAGCTGTGGAGGCCTCAGGTGCTGGAGAAGCATGAGGGCATTTGGCTGCCCTACGATCTGGAGAGTCCGGAGTCCAAGTGTCTCTATCCGAAGAATAGAGATCACTCACTTCTCCATCCCTCATCCTTATCAGTCCACGCATTATGGCCTCCGTCTTCTTCAAAAGGTCACGTACGTCTTGAAGCTCCTGTTGGCAGTTCTGTAGCCTGGTGCTGACGTCAACTCCTACATTGAGGCTCATATCCATCTGCACTATGTCGCAACCTTCATGGATTGGCTCGTAGTTGAACACCGCACTTCCACTTTGTCGCCGAGGGTGTACATGTATTGAGTCCCCTCAAGGCGGCCACGGTTGGTGTAGCTCTGGCAAGTGATTGCCTCCCAAGTGGCGTCCTTCTCAGCCTCTGCCATGGTAGACCTCCATGCTGGCGAATTGTGGATCTTGAGCAGCTTGTTCTCATAGTAGATCCTCGCCTGCGACTTCCACTCATCGCGTTCTGCACGAGAAACTCGAGTGGTGTTGTACTGCACCTCTAGCTTGCCGGTGTAACCAGCACAGCGAAGGAGGTGTCTAAGGCGATCCACCATCCCTCTAGTAGACTCCCCGTGGGTCTGGTAAGTGGCGGGGTTGTCCACATCCTCGACAGTGCGTTCAGCCAGCTGGTGTCGAGGAACTCGTCCTCCGGTGGACTTACGGGCCGTAAGACGTGTGCGTGCCATCTGTTTCAAGAAAATTTTAAAATGCGTTAAAAAATAAACAATAATATAATTTTGAGTATAGATGAGGTTAGACAACATATATATAATTTAAATAATCCTCCTTCTAACAAAATATTTAGTAAAATAGTTTTTTAATAAAATGTCTAGCCGCCATTCCGACGACCTTCTCAGCCTAGGACCATGACCACTGCCCTCCCCATGTTGTGTAGATCAACGACTCACTATCGTCTAAGTCTTGCAAAGAAAACGCCCAAACTCCGGCTAACCGCCGGCAGCCGACCGCCGCTCCGGCGTCCACATCACTTAGCATGCCCACGGGCGCACATGTGTTGCCCACACGGCGCGCCACCTCGGACAAACTACCCACGTGCCCATCCAGTCACTCACCACACATATACGCCACCCCAAGCACTGTCGCCGCCACTAACTTCAGCAAACCGTCGACGGCACTCCGTTGACCCCCACCGTCTGGTCCACTCCCAACACGTTTCACACGTCGTCTAAAGGCTCGACATGCCCGTGATCCCCCAGAGACTAGGGTTGGGGTTTTGACCAACGTCTGACGACCCGCCGCCGCGCTGGCATGCTCCGGCCAAGGGTGTTGCCCAAGCGCCCATGTGGTGGACTAGCAGAGCGCCAGATCAAAGAGTGTGCACGTGTGTCGGCCCCGTCAGCGCCAGCTCAGCCCGATAAACCCTTTGCACACATGGCAACTGAGGTGGCAGCCACCTCGGCAACCTGCCCCATGTGGCAGCCTAGTCAACGGCCACATCGCTACCACCTCACCCCGGTTCGCAAGAACCTGAGGAAACCAGCCATGTAGACTGGGTCCACCTACATAGGCATGACACACATTTGTCTGCCTGGTAGTAGATGTGGCAGACATATCATGAAAATTCTTATGTGGCAGTCCACTCACCTGCCACCTCGGCAGTGCTGCCCACGTGGCAGTCCGGTCAGCTGCCACGTACTGCCAAATCATCATAGCCCTTAGGATTCAAATCAGTTCGGTAGACATAAACTACAGGAAACAAGGCAACATACGACGGTTAGCTGTTGTATATAAACTTACATACGACGGTCAGCAGAGGCTGGCGTATATAAGTTTATATACGACAGTACAGCCGTCGTTTAGTATATGGCTGCCGTATATAGCAGTTATATACAACAGTCAACCCTAGGCTGTCGTATATAGCAGTTATATACGAAAACCAACCATAGGTTGTCGTATATAGCAGTTATATACGACAGCCAAACCTAGGTTGTCGTATCTTGAAAAGGCCATCGTATATACTTCGTATAAATCCTACGGGCCCGGCCCGAGTTCTTTTCTCCTCACCCCGCGCCCCCACCTCTCGCGCCGCCCCGCTCCGCCGCCTGTCGCCCGCGCCGCCGCCGCCCACGCCGTCGCCCGCTCTGCGCCGCCCCACCGCCGCCCGCTCCTCCACGCCGGCGCCCCCACCCCGCCGGTGACCCCACCCCTGCGCGGCCGCCCCACGTAGCCGCCGCCGTCCGTCGCCCTCACCGTTCGTCACCCTCCTCGTCCGTTGTCACACCCGGTATTCCATAAGAAATACCCGAGCGTATACTCACATGTATGCCAGGATCAGTTGACTCATACATGTGCCGACAATAGTGAAATATCATTATATTACATGTCAAAGTCAACGGTAACATTATATTACATCATATGTCATAATAGAATAATAAGAGTGTTATCACACTAATATTTACAACCAGCGGAAGTATAAATAGTGGTCCTCCAATCCACAGGCGTTGCCCGGGGGTTTCACCAACCTAGAATAACTCTTCGGGGTCGAAATCCTCCTCATCGAAGTCATTGTCTTCATTTGGACCTGAACAGCATACGATATCCAACAAAAGAAAGTTTGAGGACCAAAGGTACTCAGCAAGTGTAGGAAAGAATGTTATGAAGGTTAATGGCAAGGAAGGCTAACATGGTTAAGCACTATGCATTAATCCTAAGTCTTAGCTTTGATTAGCAACCTATCTTACTAGGTGATAATCCCACCATCATCATGATTAAGTCATTAATGTTAGGTTACACCACCCAACAATCTCTTTCAACTCACATCCATGTTTCTCTAATCATGGACAAGTCCAAGCCGCTCTTGACCGTGAGCACGGCTGTCATGACAGTTTGGCTCTCTGCACAGATTGTACCACTTTACCCACAAGTAGTGATTTCATCCCCTGTTGCCAGGTGGACTAAGAAACCTCCCTGATATCTGTTGTTGCAAGCCACATTACACACTTCCTTTGGTGTGCGATCAGGAGATCACTACATGGCCTTTACAAAGGGTCTACCGGCAAGTACAAGCCCACTAAGGTTTCACCGCTGCAGTTCCTGGGAGTAAAGCCTCCCCTGCAGAAGCCCCCGCTTGAGCCTTGCAGTTCCCAGGGCGGTCAAAAATGGACTCTCATTCCCCGCACCATCCAAACACTCATACTATACCGGCACACTCCTAATTAATTGGCCAAGCTGCCCCATCTCAGTCTTGTGGTGGCACTGTAAAGCCGGTTAACTGTTCCATGAACCGGTCCTTACAATCTAATACAGGCACTAACTCATTCCCGAGTTTCGTGCATGAAGCACCAACCGAAACAACCAGCCTATCTAGATTCATAACACATGACACACACTTGTGTCTTTCATATAATCCACAAGACTAGTATCAACTATGTTTCATTCATTTCTAAAGTTCTAAGCATGACTAAGCACATAAAATGATAACTATAAAATCCTATCTAATTCCCTCCATGGTTTTGCAAGGAATGATAAGGAAATGAAACTAGGGAAACATCCTACATTGGGTTTCATATTGAAGACATCACGCAAATAATCGAACTAATCATCCTAGAATAGGAACAAAGTGGTCAAGGAACACTTGCCTTTGAAGGAAGGGTGATTCACTTCAAATTCTTGATCTTGAAGATTTGGAAGTAGTTCTTGATTTGGTTCTAGCCATTCATATGAACACACAAAATAATGCCAAACATGCCATAAGAATCTTAGCAATGCATTTCAATCATATATGTTGGGTTACACACATACACCTATTGATTTCATGTCATTTCATGTGGGTTGGAATGAAAGTAGGTTTCAATTGGGGTACCTATATCCTTCTACTTTACTTTTGCTATAGCCAAACACTCATTTTCAGTTTGTGAGGTGATTTGAAATAATTTTAGAATTTTATGTGTATATATGTTAATTTTTATAATTAATTAAATCCTGAAAGTCATTTAAATTATTACTATAATGATTTTCAGAACTCATATTACTATTTTCTACATTTCAGAACCTATTTATGTATTTGGAACAGTTTCCATAATTTTTCTTCATTATGTAATATTTTTATCTATATTTCAGCATTTATTTAATACTGAAAAAATGCATTTTCAGCCTTTTAAATAATTATTCTGTACTACAGAAACTTCAAATACATAAAGGTTGTCGGTACTTGCGATATGGGGTACCCCCGCGCACAGGGGAAAATGCCTAAGGATCTCGCCCTTCTCCGCAGGGAGAGCTCCGAAGGCGCCACGCGTGCGGCGGGGCCGGACCTCCCTCTCCACAGAGGAGAGCCCCGGGCTCGCCACATGGCCTGCAGAAGCCGGACCTCCCCCTCCTTGGGAGAGAGGTCCGAAGGCGCCGCGTGTCCAGCGGGGCTGGACCTCCCTCTCCTCAGAGGAGAGCTCCGGGCCCGCCATGTGGCCGATAGAAGCCGGACCTCCCCCTCCGCGGGGAGAGGTCTGAGGGCTCCACGTGTCCTGCGGGGCCGGACCTCCCACTTCTCTGAGGAGGGCTCCGGGCCCGCCACGTGTCCAGTAGAAGAGCGCTGCCTGTCCCCGAGCGGTAGGCGACGGGCGTAAAGACGCCCCATACCTTGCCCGTACAAGGTATTCAAGGCCCGCGTCTTCCCAAGACACGGAGACGCGGAGCACGCCTCTGTCAGGTGTCGTTGCGCCCAGTCGCATCACAGACTGGCGTGCAGTGTCAGAGCCTGCCAGCCAATAAACGCAGTGACAAGACATCTCATGCCGCCCCCGCCATCATCAACCACTATGACTAGCATGCGGCATGGGCAGGACGGCAAGACAAAGACTCAGAAGCCTTCGCCAGAGACAACTACCGGCATAACTGCAGATACGGTAGATAACAGACAATCGCCCCGGGACCACCTGTCGGATCCCGGGCCCCCCTTGTAAGCCACCCGAGTCTTGGACTATAAAAGGCTCGGGTAGGCGACGTTAGCAAGGGTTCGCACTCTCGCAACTCATACGCTAGACGCTAGCCATTCTCACCCAAGCTGTAACTCATCCTCAAGCTCAGGACTCCGGTTCTGAGCAGCAAGCAATACAGCGAGCTCCATAGCTCGCCGTGGACGTAGGGTTTTACGCTCTGGCGGCCTGAACCACGTAAAACTCGCCGTGTCAAGCTCTTACTAACTCGTCCATACGCTCAAGCTCTCCGCAAGGGTCTAGCCCCACCGAAAAAAGAACCTCCGCGGGCTGCCCAGTGCAGGCCCGGGGGAAGTGTCGACCGAACACTTCGACAAAGGTATAAAAACAAAATAATTTTATGCTATTTGATGAGTTTTCATAATTTTTTTGACATCTATATTGCTTTTATTTCAATTTTCACAAGTAATTTGTCATTATATGATTAATTTCAGCCTTTGGGATTAATTACTTTTAATTTCCAATTTAATATTCGGATCAGAACATTTAATTAGGGCTTTTAATAATTTTCTAACATTTTTAAGAAATTATTTAGTCTAATTTGATTAATTACAGAATTAAAACCAACTTTAAAACTGATTTGGGCCAAATTGAAATACTTTCAGTTTTTCTAGGGTTAAAAATGCATTTACAGAATGATTTTGCTAATTTTCAAAATGCACAGGCGCTATTTAGCTAGTTTACAGTGAATTCTCTAAATTCTATAAAGACTAAGGTTTATTTTGTAAAGTACAGCAATGTTTCATACTAATTTGAATCTCCACGGGCCTAACCAAAAAATCTAACGTTTATATCTGTTTTAAACGTGGGCCGTTGATCTCTGATCGGATGGTTCGGATTTAATTAGCGAAGGGGTACGTTTTGTTTTAATCTTAGCCGCACACTCCGGATTCGAGGGCTCAGAAGCAGCCACGTCGCTCCCCCCTTTTCTTCCTCGCGCCCGGCAGCCGCGCCCGCCGGAAACCGACGGCGACCTCGCCGGAGAAGACCGATCTTCGCCGATTCTCATCCGTTTCTTGCGTTTTCTACTCCAAATTGAAGAGGAAGGAATGGGGAACTCACCTAGGATGTTTTGTGAACCCGAATTGGTCACAGAAGGTCGGGTGATGGCGGGGAACTGTAAACTCCGACGATCTTCGTCGGTGAAGCACTGCAGCACTGTTTTTTTGTCGTTTTTCCTCTGGAAACCCTCCTGGTGACCTTGTGACGATGTTGGAAGTCTCAACACCGAAGATCAGTGGGTGTTTTCGAGGGAATGGGGAGTGAGCAGTTTTCTATTCGGGAGAGAAATGAGAGCAGTTTTTGTGAGGGAAAATGGCCGGCTATGGGTCGGTTTTATAGAGGAAGGAGGGGTGACGGTTGGGGAGGCGCCGGTTGATGGAGAGACGCCGCAAATTTGGCACATGGCCGAATCCTTTCTCACATGCGATAATAGAGTGGGGAGAGAGAAGGGGGCTGCGGTGAGGGCGGGGAAAACCGTCGTGTATGGTTCTTTTGGTAGGGAGGGGAAGGAGAGGGGCGGTTTTTGTCTCACGTTCAGAATTTGGGGTCGTTACATCCGTCTCCCTCGCCGCAAGTAATTCTAACCATTAATTCAATTACTTGATAATTATGCTAATTAGTTTGTAATTATGCTCATGTAGTTAGAATAGTAGTTTATAATTTCACTAATTAGTTGTCCGTTATAAATTACTTGTTATTATATATGTTTAGGTTTAGGTTAATAATGTTTAAGATTTGTTGTTGTGTTATTCATACTTAATAATGCTTAATATACGACGGATTTTTTGTTGTTATATGTTGTTGTTTAGGAGTTATCGTTGTTTAGGAATTATTCATGCTTTAGGATTTGTTGTTGTTATCTTGTTGTTTAGGAGTTATTGTTTTGTTATGTTATATCATTATATATGCTTAGATTTAGGTTAATAGCATCTCCTAGGTCATGAGGGCCCTCGCCCCCTACTTCCTGACGTCGCTCGCTCCCGCCTCCTCCCGCACCCGGCGCCGGACCTCATCTCCTCGCTATCGGACAGCGCCCGACCCAACCTCGTATGCGCCGTCCTCCGCCACGCTGCTGTGAGGAGGGTCGCGCTGCTGCTCATGATGGGGCACGACGGGTTCTCCTCCCCAGAGGTGTGCCTGCATTACCAGCTCGCATCAGGAAATGTGGACTCTGTGGCGGAGCTCGATGGAATATGTCTCTCTCTCTCAATCTTTCCTTCCCTTTTTCTTCTTTTCTCTCTCTCACTTAAATGACTCAAAAATGAAAGATTGACGTAAACCTTTACAATATGCGTCACCCGTTTCGAACCGGCCCGTCTCACATGTGTTACGCATGTGAGGCGTGTAGGTTCGAAATTGTCCCTTAATTGACAGCCTAGGAGTGTCGAGAGGGCGTGCTTATGATGAGACGTGGGGTCTGGATTTAGACGTAGTTTCGACAGTGTAACCCTAATGTTCTCTGCTGCACCATTTTCAGGCGTGCAGTTGGAGAACAGCGGGGTTATGCTGCCGAAATTTTGTCTGAATCTAGACCCGTGTCTTGTCATAAGCATGTTCGTCTCGGTCACTGTTGGGTGCGTTTAGGACCTATCCTTTCCAATAGATATAGAGCCGTGATATAAATAAATAATAAATTAACTATAAATTCTTTGACTTAAAACTGTAGAGTTAAACATGAGTGAAGACCGTAGTTGGATGTATACCAGTTGGAACAAGGCAACTGATCACTCACATGAGTGGTATGCTGGGACAGACGACTTTATTGATCGAGTGTTCTCGTTGTCTACGACCGATAAAGTTCGTTGTCCATGCGCGAAATGCCGGAATACTAAGTTTCTGGATAAAACGACATTGTCATTACACTTGTGCAGAAACGGTTACATGCCATATTATGAGGTTTGGAGTTTCCACGGCGAGTCTGCTCCTCGAGCCATTCATGTAGTGGAAGATGATGATGATGATGATGATGATGATGATGATGATGATGATGATGATGATGATGATGATGATGATGATGATGATGATGATGATGATGATGATGATGATGATGATGATGATGATGATGATTGTCCAGGTGTTGATAGAATTGATGAGATGTTACAAGATATACAAACGGAGGATCCGCCTATAAATGAGGCAGACGCATTGTTTAATCTCTTGAAAGCTTCCGAAGAGGCGTTGCATGATCATACTGAAATGACTCTTCTTACTTTCATTACCAGATTTATGGCAATCAAATCTAAATATTTCTTCCCTAATAATTGCTACAATGATATGATAAAACTTATCAGCGATGCTCTTCCACAACCTCATAAACTACCTAAAGATATGTATCACTCAAAGAAATTACTATCTGGTCTGGATAAGAAAATTAACGTGTGTCCAGATAACTGCATGCTATTCTGGAAAGAGCACGACAAAGAGAGGAATTGTTTAAAGTGTGAAAAATCGAGGTTTGTCGAAGTTGTCAATGACGATGGTGATAAAATAATGACAGAAGTTGCACATAAGCAATTGCGTTACTTGCCTGTGACACCTCGGTTGAAGCGGTTGTTTCTTTCAAAAAGATCTGTCAGACACATGAGATGGCACAAAGAAGGTGTGAGTGAGAACAAAGATGTGTTGACTCATCCGTCGGACGGTGATGCATGGAAGTCTTGTGACTATTTCGATCCTGCTTTTGCTAGTGATGCGAGAAATGTTCGCATCGGGTTAGCGACGGATGGATTTTCACCTTTCAGTATAAATGTCACACCATACTCCTGTTGGCCCGTCTTTATTATTCCGTACAACCTACCACCTTCTCTTTGTATGAAGTACGAGTTTATGTTTCTTAGCCTCATTATACCAGGAATCAATAGACTTGTGATTTTATTTTTGATTGTGTGGATGTCAGACTTCGTGATTGTGGATGTGTACTATTGCACCTTGTTATGATTTTGTATGTCGAACTGTTTTGTTGTTGTCATATTGTTGTGGATGTGTAGCTGGCCATCGAGCTAGGTTAGCTATTTTCTGTTTTTTTAATGGAAAAGCTTATATACGACGGCCTATATAGTTTATATACAACGGTCGCTATATAGGGCCGTCGTAAATAAGACTAAATTATATACGACGGTTGGGCCCAGGCTGTCGTATATAAGCTCTTATATACGACAGCCAGGGCCCAGCCGTCGTATATAAAGGCCACGGTCCACTAACCCAAGTCTACGAAACGGGTCGTTGTATATAAGGGGACGTCGTGTATATACTGTTATATACGACGGCGCTGTCGTATATAACTATATATATGACAAAATATATACGACGGTCATAAACCGTCGTATATAAACACATGCCGTCGTATATAGATTATATATGACGGCTTCTACTTTATATACTACGGTTTTGGCCGTCGTATGCTGACGGGAATTTTATAGTGATAGTCCACATACAACAAGGACACATACCCACACCGAGTCCCCTGGCCCATCTGTCAGCCACAAGAACCACACATAAATGCTAAGTACACACCCAAGTGTACACAGGATTTGAGGAAATGCGTTCCTTAGTGTACAAAAATTCTGGAAAAATCACATAAAGCTTTAAAATAAGTAATCCCTTCACCAACAATTCTCGAAAGATTTATCAGTATTGATACTTTCGTAGTTTGTTTGAATTTCTTGGGGTTACCTCGGGCTTAGCTCTTATTCGTGAAAGTTACGTTGTAGAAAATGAGAAGTTCGCCGAGGAACCCGAAGACCCAGATTAAGAAGAACTTCTAGAAGTTTGTGAAGGCAAGCTCTAACTTTCTTGATCATTATTGCTCCTATGAATTTGCGAAATTACCCTCATAGCCTCTTTTCAATATGCATGTTTTTCGTGACTACTTTTAAACATTGTGGTAGCTAAGACCCATTTGGCTAGTGGTCGTGTAGTCACGTGGTTGACTTGTGACGTGCCATAAACCCTCCTTGACCTTGTCAACTCCTCCTTGACACCCTAAGGCCCCGTCATCACAATATAACGTGATGACCTGCGTAATCCCTTGAAAGTAGAATGCTTAGGGACCCTCGCGATGTTCGCATCGCATCTCAC
This sequence comes from Neostapfia colusana, assembly GCA_030760725.1. Lineage (NCBI taxonomy): Eukaryota > Viridiplantae > Streptophyta > Magnoliopsida > Poales > Poaceae > Neostapfia > Neostapfia colusana. The sequence goes on along the minus strand of JASWHV010000014.1, from coordinate 82,186,888 downwards.
TACAATTAATCATTGGATTTGCGAAAAGTGTGAAAGGTGTCTTGGTGGTGTGAGTTAAGAAATGGGTTGGAGATGGTGTCATACAACCTGCGTGGAGTGAAGTGAGAAAAAGGGGTGGTTGAGGCGGGATTGATGAATGAGTAGCGTGTGCTTCGGTATAGTCCACCTGTCGTGGACATGGACGGAGCCGCCTCACTAACTCAAGGACCGGTTCATATGACCTCGTCATAGTGATTCCGTACAACCACATAACCTGTATGGGCAGGACTCTCTCTACCTTCTTGGTGACTTCCAAATGAGCCACCTGGCGGCCAGTGGGGCACGGGGGACCAGGAAAAGACACGGGAGAGTTATTACTCGTGGTCCGGCTGGGAGAGTAATTGCCCGAATAGCCTCTGGGTGCGTCCCGAGGTGTGATTATGGGGTTACTCGGGGAAGATGAGGCGAACGTTACGCTACTCCCTTGCTAGGAGAGTTTGACGTGTGGGTAAAGTGTACAACCTCTGCAGAGTGTAAATCCGGATAACCGTTGCCACGGTATTGGCGCACTATGTTCCGAGCTCTTGTTGATTAGTCTTAGCATGTTTCCTTGGTGTAGCTGACGGTAGTGTTTGTCGTGTTTTGGATATGATGGCTGTGTGCCAGAACTAGTAAAGCCATGGGGCTTGAACGTTCGAATAAAACTTAGGGAACTGGCGGGATGGAGTTCAACTCCCCCAGGTCCCACCAACTAAAATCAGGATACGGTTACCTCATTTTGCTTTGTAAAACCTTCTTTCAAAAGAAGACCCTGCATGTGCTTTTCGGCAACTCTAAACCGTATAGCCCTGTCTTGCTACGACCTCCTTGCATGAAACACATTCCCTTGAGTAGTGTTAGGGTTTGCTGAGTACCTCCCGTACTCACTCTTGCCTTCTTCACAACCCTTAGATGCAGAAGAAGAAAGCGAAGAAGAAGACGAAGTGCGATTCAATGACGAGTAGGTCTAGTCCTGCGCCCAAGGCTGCCTGAGGGTTGGGTGTCGCCCATTCCGCTGTAGTTAGATTTGTCCTTCGATTTTTAAGTGGCCTTGCGAGACCCATGGATTGTAACCTAAGATCTGCTTGTAAGACCATGAAGGCCTTTCGAGAATAAATTAAGGTATGGAACTCGATACATTCTGTTGTGTGTACCAACTACTGATTCAGAGATTGGTACGTGATGCACAAGTGGGCCCGCGAGAGGTGGGTCCTGACAATCTGCCCGCTGACTAATGGTTAAGGGCTTGTTCATTGTTCGGGTAACTCGTGCCTCCTGGTGTCCAAATGCTAGTCAGGGTTCAAGCGCATGGTACATAAGTGATGGTTTTGTCCGAAACAGAAAGATTTCAAGCAGAGATGACAAACTACCAAAAGTTGATCCAGCGGCATGATCACAATGTGCGGGGAAACCAACGCTGTCGAGGTCATATGAAATGAAACAATTCAGCTCCTTCCAACATCACTCCGCTGTTCTAAACCTTCGGTCAGACAACCATCACGTTTCCAGCAAGGAAGAACTAGAGACTGCTAGAGTGATGCAGTTTTTCCCACTTATTATGAATGCATGTGTACCAACAAGCACACTGCGAGTATCAAGCTAGATTCTAGTAGTGATGCAGCACCGGACCCAGGTTGGACTTGTAAAGACTTCTCTTCCTGAAGAGGTCGCCGAACTTCCTCAGGATGGACCGCCGCTTCTTGTGCTTCACGGCGTGATCGGGATCGCCGTACTGGCCCACGTCGTCGAAGTGATCGAACTCGTAGCTATAGTCGTCCATGGCCGCCGCGGCTGCCGCCGACTTGAGCTCGGTGAGATTGCTGAGCGACGCGAACATCCGGTCCTTCCGGCCCGCCATCACCCTGCCGGAGTCCAGGAACGCCGCGCTGAGCTTGCCCTGCACCACATCGCCGGCGGCCCACTTCTGTAGTGGCAACTCCTTCTTCGCCTTCCCGCCCGCGCCACCGTCTGTTGCTTTCCTTGCCGCTGCCGACGAGACTGCAAGTTGGCCGTCCTTGCTGGCCTTGAGGGCCTCGTTCTCCCGCCGCAGGCTCCCCAGGGCGCTCTCCTTCTCGGCGACGGCGTCCTGCAGCTTGGCGTTCTCGGCGGTCGCGAGCTGGAGGGACTCGCTGGCCGCGTTGGCCTCCTCGACGGCCCGCTCCAGCGCGCGGTGCAGGCTGCCGTTCTCGTCGCCCTCGCGCCGCGCGGCGGCGGCGGCGGCGTCCTCCTCGGCCGCGCGGGCGCGCGCGAGCAGCGCCTTCTCCCTGGCGCGCCACGACGCCGCGGCGTCCTTCCACTCGGAGGTGAGCGTGCCGACCTGCTCGGTCGCGGACCACAGCTCCGCCTCGGCCGCGCGCAGCAGCGCCTTGAGCCGGTCGACCTCGTCCTTGGCGCCCTCCAGCTCGGCCTGCGCGTCGGACAGCCACGCCTTGACCTGCCTGGCCTCCATGGTGACCGCGGACAGCGCGGCGGCGAGGTCGTCGGCCGCCTTCCTGCTGCGCTCCTCGGCCTGCGCGGCGGCCCGGAGCTTGGCCCTGAGCCCGTTGATCTCCTCGTCGACGCCGCCGAACATGAGGTCCATGACGCTCCACTGCGCGGGCTGCTGCTGGCGCAGCGTGGCGGCCTCGAGCTTGGTCTCCTCGAGCGCGATCTTGGCCTGCTCCAGCTCCTTGGTCTGGTGGATCAGCGACTCGAGCATCTTCATCTCGGTGTGCTTCGCCGCCGCCACCTCGCGCTCCAGGAGCCGCACCCGCTCGTCGGCCGGCGGCGGTACCTCCGTCCTCGCCGCGTCGCCATCGCTGGCCCGTTGCTTCTCCTCCTCTTCCTCCTCCATCAAGCTGCTCTGCAACGAGTCCATCACGACCACGTTACTGCTACGTTCTCCGCGCGCGTGACCTCCCACGCATGTCTGTAAGTGTAACACTACTGCACGTACGCACGGCTAATTAATAAAGCAGCAGCAAGCACCTCGAGAACGAGTGGCGAGTACGTGGTGGACCGGCTGCGCTCGTGCCGAGGCTTCGCTCCGGGAGACGCAGGCGTCGTCGTCGTCGTCGTCCACGGCCCAGCTCCCCAGGACCTGGACCTGCACACGGCCACGGCGAACGACGCTCGTCAGAAGCTCGGAGCCGCCGGGTCGGAGCGTGATGCAACGAACGACGAGTGCCGGAGCAAGTCACCTAGCCCTGGAAGACGTCGGCCGCATCGATCGGCTGCCTGGTGTCCGGTTTCAATTCCTACTGGCGCCGTGCGAGGAAACCTAGTAGTAAAGCGGATCGGAGCAGTTTTATAGCTGATGGGGCTCGGGCTTCGGAGCAGGTGGAAGCTAGAAAAAAGCGAGAGCTAGCGGCTCGACCTCCGGCTCCACTCCACCGTTCGGCGCGCGATCCCGTGCAGCCTTCCTTTACATTTTACGAAACGGGGTATAGCTATCTGCTCGCGATCCAACGGCGCCGATCGAGGCGTGCCGTTCCATGTCCCATCACCCCCTGTTCGCGCGGTGGAGGTCGGGGTAATCCGTTCGTTTAATAACTGGACAGTTTTTGGGCACGTCTCTACTGCTAGGTCGCCTCCAAGCACCGCGTCGTCGCGCGTCGCAGCTCACGCACGCATCGGCGTCCGCGTTGGGTTCAGTGGCGCAGCGGTCGGCGGCACGTAAAATCATTTGTCAGCGGACGACGTCCCAGGAACCGATGATGTGTCGGGCCGGCACTGGCGCGGCAGCCGCCGAGTCGGAATTTAATGGATAGTAGTAGCTTTCTATCACAGTCTGCTTCTTATCACTGATGATAGTTTCTGTCCAAAGAAGAAGAAGAAGAAGAAGAGGAGGAGGAAGAACGGGGACACTGGATGTGGCGGCGTCAGGGAAAGCCGAAGGAAGCAGCGGCAGTTGCGTTTGCGTCATCCGCCGGGCCACCTCAGTCTCCGGCGTCACTCTCTCTACCTGCCGCTAGCCACGAAAAAATTGTTTGCTGCTGCCCTGGACGCTGCCAGTGGTCGGCATCCATTTGACCGCTTCTTTCGTTCCATCTCCCCACTCGAGCGGTGCACGAAAAACCTCCTGGTTCGGAAGCACCACTCCCTTGTCTGGCCTTTCAAAAAAAAAAGAGAGAGAAGCACCACCCGCAGCCAGGTGAACCGAACCCTCAGGCTCCCAGTACGGCGACTGTACGAGCAAACACTAGTGCTCTTTTTTCCTTTCGATGGCAGTGGCACGAGCGCTGCGTAGTAAATTTCCGGCGAAAAAAGGAAGATTTTGACCACCGGGACTTGGGGAGCGGTCACGGGCCTCATCCTCCGTTCTCGTCTGCTCGGAAAGAAACGTCCGCGTGAGACGCCGACGCGTGGGACCCATCCGGGCTCCAGTTGCCGGGCTCGCCACCGGACCCGGTCAATCTGCTGCGCGTACTTTCATGGGCCGTCGGGTCTTGACCGGCCCAAGACGCTTCCATCATCCAATCCAAGCGAGAGCCTCGCCCGGTTGACCAGACCGCCGTCGTCTGTCTGTCTGCCCGAAACCCCAACTCCGGACGTGCGAGGAGAGGAGACCCGCCGCGTTGGCGAGCCGGGCCGCGCGTGATCTTATAAATCACCCGGCCCCCGTCTCGTCACCTCCGCATCCCTCTCCCTAATCGCCCCGAACCCGCCCGAAACCGGAACCAAAACCCAACCAACACTCCTCCTCCTCCCCCTTAACCGCCGCCGTCGCCGGACAAAAGCGACGCTCGACGGTAAGCCACACTCGCGCCTGCTGTTTCCGGTGGCCTGGTAACTCTTTCTTCCGGCACGAGGAGTCGCTGGCATCCGCGGGCAGATCCTTCTCTAGCTCTCGACGTCGACGAGGTCTCCCGTCCCGTGTTTGCCTGCCCGCCCGCCCGCCCGCGCCATCCTGCCTGACCTTACCCTGAGGCTCCACCCGTTTGAAGATCGGCCGTCTTGTTTGCTGAAATCCGCTGCGCTCCCACGCGATTGCAGGTTGCTTCCCTCGCGCTTGTGGACCGGGAGCGTCGGGATGGCTCCGATTGCGCCTCCGTCTTCCTCCGCCGCCGCCATCAGCCGCCAACCGTAAGTAGCACTTCGCCTGCGCCATCTCCTCCTTAAAACCCCCGCATTTTTCCTTGTGCACGCCCGTTATGCGCTGGCTTATTTTTACGTTGAATCTTTCTGATTTATTCTGCTTTGGCGCCGCCTCGCCTTTGTATGCTTGATATATGATGTAGTGAAGTTAATCGTTAGTTGAGAGTTTGATTTATCATAGTCATGCTGATTTTGGTGGCTGGGTTATGATTCCTTGGTTTCTATCTATTTGCTCCTGCTTCTCTCAATGCAGGGCGCGGTTCTTGAAAGGGTGCAGCGTCGCCAAGGAGGCAAAGGCGCCAACTTGCAGGTTTTTTACTGCAAATTCAAATAATGCAAAAGTGAAATCACTGGGTTTGAGAATGGCATCATCCTTGAAAAAGGATTGTGGTTATCCTGCCAGTAGTATATCCGGGAATGGAGAAATGCGGTTACCAAAGAGCACTTCGGTCCGGGGCCAGGACCATTTAGTTGCTGACATCGTGTCTGCGACAGATTCCATGATCAAGCCAGAGATCGTTTCTGCTAATTTGGCACATGTTGCAGACAAGTTCTCAGAGAGCGACACGGACACTGAAGTTGATTTGGATACCCCGACAAAGGGCTTTGCATCAATTGCGGATGCCATTGAGGACATACGACAAGGAAAAGTAAGTATGTTTTAACAATCTACACATGATGTTTTAGTAATGCCATTTAATGCTCTGCTTACATCAGCTTTATACTTGAAGCTGGTGATCGTTGTTGATGACGAATCAAGGGAAAACGAGGGAGACCTTATAATGGCAGCTTCCTTGGTTACTCCAGAGGCTATGGCTTTTATAGTAAGACATGGGACAGGAATTGTGTGTGTCAGCATGAAAGAAGACGATCTGGAAAGATTGAACCTTCCTTTGATGGTTGCCACAAAAGAAAATGAAGAGAAGCTATGCACTGCCTTCACTGTTACAGTGGTATGCGATTAGCATCATTACATCGGCATTAATATGAGATTATCTTTTATCTGGATAGAAGAATATAGATGAAGTATTGTCATTTTCACCTTTTGTTTGCTTATCAAATAAATGACTCATCCAGAGCGGCAAATTTATTTTTATCATTTTGTTACTCTTGATGTTAAATGAATGGATTTTTACTCTTATACATAGCCTTCCTGAACTGTTCCTGTGTTAATCAAAATTCTGTCATGCAATACACACACAAGAACACTACTTCTTCAGTATAATATAGGAATCTTGCAAGTTATAATAATCATAGGAGCTATTATTCATAAAAAAACAGTATATACTTCTGGATCAGCTTTTTGTTAGTTGTTTGAGCTCAGTATTGGTCTACAACATCGTTAAAGTGGAACCTTTTTTTTTGCAAAAGAAACGAAAAGCGTTTTCTTTACAGTTCCTGCTACCTACCTTTTCAAGGAGCTTGAAACACTTGCGCTCCATGGATTAGTAAACTTGAGCTATTTTTTTATTCTTTAGATGTTGCTAAGTTAACAGTGCATATAGATGGCTAATTTAATTAATTTAGGAAAATATTTGGTCCTTTTTTATTTCTTCTAATGTTTTTAGCCGACCCTAACATGATTGGGATAAAGGCTTGGTTGTTGTTATTGTTTTTTGTTTCCTACTAAGCTATATATACATATATATTTTTGGTTCTTAGGATGCAAAAGAGGGTACAACAACTGGCGTATCTGCTAAAGATAGGGCGAAGACAGTCATGACTCTTGCGTCTCCTAACTCTAAGCCTGAGGACTTCAATCGCCCTGGTCATATTTTCCCATTGAAATACAGAGAGGGTGGTGTTCTGAAACGAGCCGGGCACACTGAGGCATCTGTTGACCTTGCCATGCTCGCTGGATTACCTCCTGTTGCTGTCCTTTGTGAGGTTGTGAATGATGCTGATGGTTCCATGGCTCGCCTACCACAGCTACGGGTTTTTGCAGAGAGGGAGAATCTGAAGATTATATCTATTGCTGATTTGATTAGGTGAGGTTACAAGTAAGGAAACTTGACCTGCCTGACAATAGTCACCAGTTTCAGCAGTTGGCGGTGATACATAACATGTCAATTACTGGCTGATTGCTATTACAGAGTAACAATTTCCCAATCAAGCATTGGTTTGATTACTGTATATTGCCTATTTCTTGTCAGTGTTGAAATACCTTTTCCTATCTAAGAATTGGATCTCAAAATGTTTTCAGGCAAAGTCCTGTATATTTTTCTATTCTAGGCACTACTTATTGTTCTAAAAGAAGGAAATTAGCCTATCTCGGTTGGATGTGTGGATGGACCCCTAGACCACCGAAGTTCAAATTCTTGTTGACGCTAATTTGGTTTCTTTTTCCTCTTATTTGCATTACCACCTAATTCCTTCTAGGTTGATCGATTTTTTGAATTGCTCTAAAAGGAATAACTTATAGCTGGCATGTGCATGCTCCTTTGATAGTTTTTTGGGTATAGCATGTGATTGTTGACGTTTTGATTGGTTTGCTGAGTTGCTGATAGCACTTTTTCTGTTAACAGATATAGGAGGAAAAGAGACAGGCTGATTGAACTTGCTTCTGCTGCACGCTTACCTTTGAGATGGGGCAATGTCCGTGCCTACTGCTACAGATCTGTTATCGATGGAATTGAGCATATTGCAATGGTGAAAGTAAGCACTGAAATACTTGTCACTTGTCCACTTTGGTTTGTTACTCTTTTTGTATGACTCCTAGATATTCATTTGCTCAATGATGAATAGGGTGAGATTGGTGATGGCCAAGATATTTTGGTGAGAGTGCACTCCGAGTGCCTCACAGGAGACATTTTTGGATCAGCAAGATGTGATTGTGGTGACCAGCTTGCCATGGCAATGGAGACGATCGAGAAGGCTGGAAGAGGTGTATTGGTTTATCTCCGTGGGCATGAGGGAAGGGGTATTGGCCTGGGCCATAAGCTCCGTGATTATAACTTACAAGATGATGGGTGCGATACTGTGGAAGCCAACGAGGAATTGGGGCTTCCTGTGGATTCACGGGAATATGGGACTGGTGCACAGGTAAGACTGGATTATCTTTTTGTTGTGCAACCTTGCTACAAAGATATTTCTTTTTGTTGAACACTGCAAATATATGAAAGTTGATAACATATAATAAAACCGTATCGTTTTTCTCATAACGAACCAGTTTCATATTGCTTGGAGAAGACACATCCAAGAAAGTCATGCTTGTTTCTTGAACTTCTAGATATGTGAACATATTAGACCAAAAGTCTAGATCCCATTACCTACTGAGTAGGTTTCCTGACATTTTGCTGCTGCCTTGCAGATATTACAGGATTTAGGAGTCCGTTCGATGAAGGTGATGACCAATAACCCTGCAAAGTACAGTGGTCTCAAGGGTTATGGATTAAGCATTGCGGGCAGGGTACCCCTAATAACACCGATAACCAGCGAGAACCGGAGATACCTGGAGACGAAAAGAACACAGATGGGGCACGTATATGGATTGGCCAACGGACAGGTTGACCATCCAAGTGAACACAACTGAACAGAAGAGTCTCCAACGACGTTCCAGCTGGTGTTATGCTGGTACCATATTCTTCTCTGGTGAAGTCTATCAATTACTTCGCTCATGATATTTTAGTAGATTGATTTGTTCTTCGATTGTAACAATAGGTTTAAAGATGGCTAATAATAAAAGCTTCCCTTTTGCATTTTTTTCGTAGTGTAATTTTCTGCTACCACCATACTGTTCCTGTAAATACATGTAAACTGCTCCCTTACTGTATATACTCCAGCCTACATATACCTGATATTAGTGGTCAGGAGAAACGTGCCTGTCCGTTTGGGTTGACAGATTGTACATTGTCAAGGCAGCCTCTATTAAGAGAGTTCTGGAATTTCTTGATCTGTTGTCATGTGATCTTGTCCTGTGCAGTTGTCAAGAGTTGTTACCTTGTAAATGATGATTCACACAGGACCTTATCGCAACTCTGCTGTTAATCCTTGCCAATGACACTAAAATTTGTCAGTCGCAACTGGTGTGCCCTGATGACCCTTTCCCCTGCAATTGATGGTTAATCTTGCGGTCGACCTCGTGGTATGAACGTCACGCAGGACCGGCGTGAGGCTGACCCCGGTGGCCGACGTCCCAGTCCCACCAACTCCCGGCGCAGGCTGCCGTCTGCCTACGGCAGCCACCGCGCGAGGCCAACCGGAGACGCCCGCCGCGTCCCACGTCAGTCCGTACCAAGTCAAGGCACCAAAGTCACGCGTCGCTGCCACTGATGGCCGACATTTTCCGCGCTCACCGCGTTGGTTGAGTTCAGTAGTACTAGCGAGGAAATTACTCTCTCGCGCGGCTTCCTCCTCGCGCTCCGACGGCCGCGAGCCCGCCCAAGCTACCGTCCTTTGGTCTAGTACGATCCGGCCACCTTGATGGCTCCTTCTCGGATTCCGCGCACCCAACACTTGGACGATGCGTCCTGCCACGACGATCAGACGAGTGAGTGCTCGCCTTATCCGGCTCCGGTTCTTCCTGCACCTTTACCGCACCCTCCGCCTTCCTCCCCACCCGGCTCCGACGGCCGCAGCACCTTAGTCACCGCTCTCGTCATCGCCGGCTCCGCGCTCGCCTTCGTGATCCTCTGCCTCTCCGTATTCCTCTTCGTCCGCCGGCGGCGGCGGCGGCAGGCGCTTCTCGAAGCCACCGCGGCACCGGCGGTGTCCGACGGCGGCCAGAACCTCGGGGAAGCAGAACAAGGAGAGGTCGTGCACCACGCGTGGCACATCCGGACCGTCGGGCTGGACAAGGCGGCGATCGAGTCCATCGCGCTGACGCGGTACCGCGCGGGCGCCGGCGGCGCGCTCGGCGCCTCCGACTGCGCCGTCTGCCTCAGCGAGTTCGCGGACGGCGAGCTCCTGCGGCTGCTCCCCAGGTGCGCACACGCGTTCCACGTCCGCTGCGTCGACACCTGGCTCCGCGCCCACGTCAACTGCCCGCTCTGCCGCTCCCAAGTCCTGGACCCTGCCCCCGACGCAGGACAGGCTGCGAGCAGCGACGTAACAACGGGACACGAGCAGCCGGATCGGCAGGCGAGCGAGCAGCGAGAGCTGCGTTTCGATCAGGACGACGGCCGGTCGATCTCGCCGGAGCAACAACCGCATCGCGACCTCGGCCCGCGTGGCGGCGATTTCCGACGCGTGGCTTCCATGGACTCACAGCCGCCGATCGAGGAAGCAGCTCCTGAGGCCGACGAGCAGGCCGGTGGCAACAAGCAGGGGACCGGCGGGGTTCTCCACCGCGAGTTCCCACCAAGCTGCTCGGCCCGTCTGAAGAACCACCGCGGCATGAAGCGGTCCTTGTCCGTCGGCAGCCGGTGGGCGCTCGTCCCGCGGCACCACCGCAGGTCCGGCTCGTTACTGCCGTCGTGACTCCGGCGGCCTATCCGCTGCTTAAAAATAGACCTTGAGTGCGCTGTAAACGGGCCATGGTGCTTCCTCAGAAGCGACGTTGGTTGTACCCTGTCCTGCTGTACAGTTCGTCCGTTCAGAGCAGAGGGATGCGTGCTTCCAACACCCACGTAAACGCCATCAGATGCTCGAGTTTCTCTGATGCTGTTCGTGTGCAGTCGTGGTTTCGTTTAGTGTTATTTCTCAGCTTGTTCTTTACCAGGTTGAAATCGTTGCCGCATCGTTACATTTGCATTTCAGAATTTTCGCCGTAGCGTTAGCACCGGCTTGCGTGAAAAAAGGAGCAGTGGGAACAGGCTTGTGAACCTGCCAACTCTTCGTCCGAGCGGCATGTGACCCGAACTGATCCTGGCGTCCAAATCGCGCAAGCTGTCGTGTCTCGTACGCAATTAGCGTGTGATCTCCGTCTCTAAACTCTCCCGACACGCTGATTAAACCCGCCACCGCCCAAACCCTAGCCACCGGCGCGCGCCATGCCCGCGTTCGTCGCCGCCGGCGTCGTGGCTCCCGTCACCGCGGGGGAGCCGCCAGAGTCGCGCGACAACCAGGGGATCGCCGGCTTGTGGACCGTCACCATCTTCATGGCCGTCTTGATCCCGGTCTCCATCACGCTCCTCGTCATCGCCTGCCTCCGCCTGTTCCACCCTCCTGACGCCGACCCATCGGGCGCGGGCGCGTCGCCGCCGGAGCGGTCGCGGCGTGGGCCGGGAGGACTCGACGCCGCCACGATCGCCGCGCTGCCGCTGGTGTTCTACCGCGACGTGAGGCGGCACCGGATCGCGGGCCCCAGGGACGGGGACGGCGACGGCGCGCTCGAGTGCTCGGTCTGCCTCCTCGAGTTCGACGACGACGACGCGCTCCGCCTCCTCCCGACGTGCCCGCACGCGTTCCACCCGGAGTGCATCGGCCTCTGGCTCGAGAGGCACGCCACCTGCCCGCTCTGCCGCGCGAGCCTCCTCGACGCGCCGCAGCCGCAGCTCCAGCCACCGGCAACGGAAACGGCGCCGCTACCACCGGACGCGCCGCCTGTCGACCCGACGGTAGTGCTGATCGGCGACAGGGACGAAGACGAGGACTGGTCGAGGATCCAGTGCCTCGCGAGGAACCGGCGCGCCGCGGGGCGGCAGGCCCTGCCGCGGTCCAACTCGACGGGACACGACGGCGGCGGCACCAGCAGCAATACGGAGCGGTTCGCGCTGAGGCTGCCGGAGCACGTGCGCGTGGAGATCGTCATGTCGCACAGGCTGAGGCACGTGACGAGCGCGGTGGAGTCGGTCCGCGTCAGGGAGGGCAGCGCCCACGGCTCCACGGTGGGCGGGAGCGTCCGGAGCGCCGTCGCGAGGCTGCTGTCGCGCTTCGCGCCGGGCGCCGGGTCGAGGGGCGACGGCGACGACAAGTCCTTCAAGGCGGACGCCGTGGGAGCGTCGTCACTCCGCCGCCGCGAGAACTCGTCCCGCGGAGCAGTGGGAGAAGAGAAGAGAAGCGTCTGATTGGACAAGACACAGATGAAATCCACGTATGTTGTGGCTAGCCGCGCGTCAACCGGGTACGCCTATTTCCTCGGTTCCTGTCCAAATTTCTGATGATTCTGTCTACTGTTGTTTGGATTTTGAATTTAAACTGGCGTGATCTGTAGTCTATTTCAGTAGCGACGGCCGTTCCGAGATGGAACTATAGAAGCAATGCTGGTTGCTTATGCTGTACTTCCTCGGTTCTCAAATAATTGACGTTTATGACAAAGAAATTAGTTCAATTTAAACTAAATCAGCTGTCCTAACCTTCATTTATTTTAGAACGGAGGAAATATCGCAGAATTCATGTTGGTGAGATTGTGAGGGCATTGGAAGCTGTAGCAAAAAATAAAACATGTGCGCAAAGACCCAAATCCCAAAATGGAACATGCTCTGTTGTTGGAATTGATATTCATTTTCCACAGAGGTTGGACTGCGTGTTTCTTTACTTTGATTTGATTAAGACTCCAGACATAGTCGCATCCACTTTGTGATAATACACAATGGAATTCCTAACCTTAAATTTCCCTATACGTCACATCTCCGGAAACGGATAAACATCGGTTATATCAAATGTTTCCGGAAGAATGACAAGGAGACGCTATGGTTTAACGACCACATAGTCGTACTCCACCAGCTGAGAAAGAAGATCGTTGATGAAGCTCACTTGTCTAATTTCTCCATTCATCTGGGCAGCAACAAAATATACCAAGATTTGAAAAGTAAATTTTGATAGACACGGATGAAGCGGGAAATTGCAAAGTACGTATCCGAATGTAGACGAGTGAAGGCGGATCACATGAGAAGATCAGTGCTGCTGCAACCCTGAAAATTCTAAAACATGAATACTGACTCGTAATTAGTCTTTAAAAAAAAGAAAAAGAAGTGTGCGCTTTGAAGTTTCGAGGTCATGAACTTGGATGCTTGAGACAATAGCAATTCGTAAAAGCACAATGAATAATTCCTCACTTTCCATATTCTGCCAAGGTCCCAAGTGAATACTTGTGGATCTCGACAAATCGTGCTACCAACTTTCAACGGCAAGCTCTGTGCGGCCCAATACAAATTGTAGGAACCGACCCACAGAGCTCGGCCCAGTTTTGCCCGCAACGTTGATCCACATTCCCCCGGGCCGGGCCCTTCGCTCCAGGATCAGGGCGTGCGGGCGGCGGATCCGAGAGATCGACCTCGTCGGCGTACCATCGCACAACGAGGCTTTTGGCTTGGACGGCTCGCTTCCCCGAGGAAGACTGCGGCGGCGCTCTCTCCGGGCTCCACTGATGATGAGCGCTCTACTCAATCGTCACGTTCCGATCAATCGTATTTCGGCAGATACCTGAGAGGGAGAGCCAGAGAGAGAGAAGCAGGAGAGAGAGAGAGAGAGAGAGCCAAGGTCGCTGTAGTCATGTGGCCATGTCATGGGCGCTCGCGCCGGAGGAGGAATGGCGGTGCAGCGCGCTACGTTGCCCCTCGTTGACGGCGGACAGCTGTGTGGCCTCCGATCTCTAACGGCCTGTAGCACTAGCACCACTTGTACCTGCTCTCTCGCCTTCATCTGGAAACACAAACTCAGCAGTAAAAGAATGGAACTTCCTGGAACTCGTGCGCCACGGGGGGTCAGGGGTAGAAAGGGACGCGTACTTTCTTCGAGTGAGTCAAAAACTTCAGCTTTTATCAGTATTAACGTTTATAATGGTACTTGGTTTTGACGGTGATGATGAATCTAGTAGCATCATTTATTTTGAAAATTTTCTAGTAGCATCATTTATTATGTTGCAATTCTGAATAAGTTATTTACCATTGACAGATAAAATTAAAAATGTTTGGAGTAAATTTTACAAAACTATCACAAAAACTACAGGTTTAAACCACAACTTCACAGACTATAGATCTCGTATCAAATTTTATCACAAACTACGTACAGAATTCTGAGGTGTTGTTCATAAAACTGACGAGTGGGACCCACTCGAAGTATGTGAAGGGCATCTCCAAATTATGTAGTTTTGTGATGGTCAACTTCGAATCTGTAGTTTCCTGAAATTGGGGGCTTAACATAAGTCTGTAGTTTTGTGATGGTTTTAACCGAGTACTACATGTAGTCCCATGAAATTTACTAGCTCAGATGTTTTACTTTTGACTGAATCCAGAGTTGCTTGTGGATAGAGGTAGCAGCAGATGATATATATATATATATATCCAATAGTGGCAAATATAAAGTGTTCTTAAAAATTATTGAAGCGCAAAATCAAACAATATCGTTCCACTTTACATATATAGCTGGATATTTCAAAAGAAGAAGGAAAAAAAGGATATCGCTTGCCAAAGTATGAGCAGTGAGCGATGTAAAGCACGAAGTTACGATCACTAGCATTGGGGTGGGGGGTGAAATGAAACAATCGAATCGAGGCATTGGAGTTAGAGGAGGACCCGATCGAGGGCCCTGGATATACGTAACGTACGTGACCGTGAGGTGAGGACGAAAGATGCCAGCTGCGCGCGTGCTGCCCGTCGTCTACGAGTAGCTCGCTTGCTCGATGCAGACATCCCATGTGGTCTCGTTCCTTGACGACCTCCGTCGTCCCATAACCAGCCGGCCTCGTCGGTCTATCAGGACCAATAGATCATACCCCCCCCCCCTCTACTGTCCTATCTGGCCCCTACCGTGCTCCTACTGCTAGGCGAGGTACCAAGCTAGCTAGCTAGTAGAACCCGAGCCAGATTCACATCACTCTTCACTAGTAGTAGTACTGCCGTACTGGCTACCGATAGCTGGGTTGTACTCGTCGTAACTCCATCAGTGCCCCAGCCACACAGCTGCAAGAACAACAAGAGCAGGACTGCTGCATCTCCACCATATAAGGCTGTACTACACTTTCCGTATGAAGCAACCGTTTGGATTCTGAATTTGTGCAAGTTTTGGTAATATGCATCTGCTCCTCCTATTTGTGCATGATGTCCCATGACGATCTTTTTGTTGATTTGCACCACCCCATGCTAGGCCTCCGCTGCAGCTAGCTGCATCTGAAGGCCGGCGCGGCGTCGCGTAGAAGAAGAAAGAGGGGAAGCAGGCGATGTGGGAGTCAGAGAGCAAGAGCCACTTCGCCGGTGAGCGAGGGCTTGTCCCCGTCGGCGGCGGATCCTCCGGGCGGCACGACGCCGCCGTAAGGAACGACGGCTTCGTTCGCAGGGACCAGTCCTGGTACGTACTAGTGTATACTGATAATTCATATAAGCTGCTGGATGAGTGATGACGTTTCTTGCACATGCAAATTAATCAAGGTAAGTTCTTGTTGTTGAGGGTTATGTGATTTTCACGGCTAGGTGATGTCGCCTTGCTTTTTTTTTCTTCTCTTGATCCAACAAACAGGTATGTCAACAGTGACATTCCTAGCGATCTGCTTGTCAAAGTCGGAGATGTGAGCTTCCATCTTCACAAGGTATGCATTTGCTCTCTTCTTCTTTTGTACGCCGCCAGAGTTCAGAGAAGAGAGAGTTCAGATACGTTGGCATGCTATTTATGTCACCAGTATAATAGAACGTTGTTAGTTTCCTCATTTGTTCATCTGTTGCAACATGACACACTCCTATGATTCTTTATGCTGCCCCCAAGATGTAGTACACTTTTATTGTGTGTTACAGTACAGTAGTTACTAAGCTGCACTAACATGTGCCAGTACCCGATGATCTCCCGGAGCGGCCGCATGAGCCGCATCATCTACGAGACGGGCTCCTCCGCGTCGTCGGCGCACATCGACCCGGACACGGCCGCGGTGGACCTGGACGACCTCCCCGGCGGCGCGGACTCGTTCGAGCTGGCGGCCCGGTTCTGCTACGGCATGGCCGTGGACCTGACGGCGGCCAACATCTCCGGCCTGCGCTGCGCCGCCGAGTACCTGGAGATGACGGAGGACCTGGAGGAGGGCAACCTCATCTTCAAGACGGAGGCGTTCCTCAGCTACGTCGTGCTGTCGTCGTGGCGGGACTCCATCGCCGTGCTCAAGAGCTGCGAGGGGCTCTCGCCGTGGGCCGAGAACCTGCAGATCGTGCGCCGGTGCAGCGAGTCCATCGCGTGGAAGGCCTGCGCCAACCCGAGGGGGGTGCGCTGGGCGTACACCACCGGCAGCGCTACTGGAACCGGCGGTGGCGGCAGGCCGCCAAGGGCCGGGCCCGGTGGCACGGCGAGCCCCCGCCGGTGGAACCTCGACGGCAGCGGCAGCGGCGGTGGGGACTCGAAGGAGTCGAGCCCCAGCCGGCAGGCCTTGCCGCCGGCGGACTGGTGGTTCGAGGACGTGTCCGTGCTCAGGATAGACCATTTCGTGCGTGTCGTCACCGCAATCAAGGTCAAAGGTACTCACCAACGATGCTTAACTGTTCTGTTACTGTTAGCTCTAGGTTTCAACAAGCTGATCTCGGATTACATGCTACTAACTACCGCACTGTTCAGATAAGTTTCTCATACTGCTCTGCTACATGAGTGCGTCCCTAATTAATTGTTGGTCAGCTTCAAAGATTCTCCTGTACTGGAAAATCCACTTAGTTTTTTTTATACATATGCACGAGGAGAAACAAAGTCTTGTTAATTAACGCTGAGGTGTCATGAATAGTAAAGCACAGTGCAATTTGTCCAGATAACGCCATGACATTGATACTGAAACGATTAAATGTACCAGTTGTCAACAGTGAAGCTGGGGCCTAGGGTTTATTCACGAGAAATTCCCCTTTTTTCAGATCATGTTGCATGGATCCTCCACATATATTGGAATATCTTAGTAGTAGTAGCTTATATATTAGCTGAGCAGTCGTCCGCATGCAGTTGAATGTTGGGATTGTCCTAAATTGAATGGGGTCATATACGTATCAATCATTGGGCGTATCTGTTATCGGCCTCTTCTTTCATTAATTGCTTCTGCCTCGAGCATCGATCCACGATGGATACATGGTCCAAGACGAATCAGTCTTACTTATTTTGATTTTCTTCGTTTTGACTCCTAGCTTAGTTTCTATCTGATCACATTCGAATCAAAAGATGGTTTGAATTTCAGCTTTGAAAAATTAGTGCATGACTGAAGCTATAAACCGCAAAGTAATCCAAGTTATGTAGTATTTTAGCACTTGGTTCCATTCTTTTGACAACGGAAATCGTGGACAATTTATTACGAATTAAGATGTTTAGTATAAGACGTCCACCTGGTAGAACTATGAAAATCTACTGAAAACATGATTAGATGTTCAGGCCATTTGTGGTTGTATGTTGTTGATAGGCATGCGGTTCGACCTGATCGGCGCGGCGATCACCCACTACGCATCCAAATGGCTCACAGGGTTGACCAAGGACGGCCCGCACGGCGGCGCCCTGGAGGAGCCCTGGGCGCAGGCGTCCGCCGGCGGCGGGCTCCACATGATCATCGCCGGCGGCGGCGGCTGCGGTAAGGACGACATCGCCGGGAGCGCGCCGGCCAGGGAGCAGCGCATGGTGGTGGAGAGCCTGATCAGCATCATCCCGCCGCAGCGCGACAGCGTGTCGTGCGGCTTCCTCCTCCGCCTGCTCCGGCTCGCCATCATGATCAAGGCGGCGCCGGCGCTGGTGACGGAGCTGGAGAAGCGCGTGGGCATGCAGCTGGAGCAGGCGTCGCTGGCCGACCTCCTCATCCCGTCGTACGGCCGCGCCGACACCGCCTACGACGTCGACCTCGTGCAGCGGCTCGTGGAGCACTTCCTGGTGCAGGAGCAGACGGAGATGATGGCGTCATCCAGCCCGGGGACCGGGGAGCTGCAGCGGCCCGACTTCTACGGCGCCAGCAGGACGGCGGGCGCATTGTCGTCGTCGTCGTCGTCGGGGCTGAACGCCAAGGCCCGCGTCGCCCGGCTACTCGACAGCTACCTCTCCGAGGTGTCCCGCGACCGCAACCTGTCGCTGACCAAGTTCCAGGTGCTGGCCGAGTCGCTCCCGGAGTCGGCGCGCTCCTGCGACGACGGCCTCTACCGCGCCGTCGACTCCTACCTCAAGGTAACTAATCATCATCTGAGCTTAACTACTGTTCCTGCTGCTGCTTCTTGCATTGATTATGCCGAGGGTGTCCGGCGGTGCTTGCGTGGCCAGGCGCACCCCACGATGACGGAGCACGAGCGGAAGCGGCTGTGCCGGGTGATGGACTGCCAGAAGCTGTCCTTCGACGCGTGCATGCACGCGGCGCAGAACGAGCGGCTGCCGCTGCGGGTGGTGGTGCAGGTGCTCTTCTCGGAGCAGGTGAAGATCAGCAACGCGGTCGCCAGCTCCTCCTCGGCGGCGGACCTGGGCGGCGCGATGCCGACGCGCCGGCAGCTGCTGGACGCCACGCCGCAGTCGTTCCAGGAAGGGTGGGCGGCGGCGAAGAAGGACATCAACACGCTCAAGTTCGAGCTGGAGAGCATGAAGGCCAAGTACCTGGAGCTGCAGCACGAGATGGACGCGCTCCAGAAGCAGGTGGAGCGAGCGGCCCCGTCGCCCGCGCCGGGCCACAAGGCCGCCGGCGGTGGCAAGCAGCAGAACGCGCCCTCGGCGTGGAGCAGCGGGTGGAAGAAGCTGGGCAGGCTGGCCAAGATGAGCGGCGCCGACTTGGCGGGACCGGATGCACACGTGCCTGGGGAGCCCGCCGGGCAGGCGGCGAGGAAGGGGCCCCGGCGGTGGAGGAACTCCATCTCGTGAACGGAGCAGAGGAGCTTTCGTTGCGAGCAGAGTAGACCTCCCGGTAACTAACTAGTAGCGCCACCGGTTTCGTGCGTGCAATCTAGCAGTAAACCAAGATTAAGTAGTGGAGAAGACGGAATAAAACCAGAGCAGTGTTCATGGAGTTTTTTTTTGTGTGTGTGCAGACTTGTTTCAGGAATCGACCATCTGTGTTCCAGTGTGCTGCATTGCATTTGCCATGTTGCCATGGGGACATTGTGCTGGGGTTTAGGTGCAGTAATCTCATCCACTGGAACCAGATTAATTCCAACGAGTGTTCACGCCGTTTGACACGACGCGATGCATCTACTCCCAAGAAGTTATGGAAGACTGCAACCGGTGAGTACGGCGTCCCTGTCCGCGTCCGGGGATCGGAGCGCGCCATTCACACGCCGTACCCGTCCCCGGGCTCCTTCCTACCACCTGTCAACCTGCGCTTGCCCTTATCGATGGGCATGGACTGCGACGTCTGCAGCCCGCATCCTCTCTGTCCACCTCACCTTACAGGGCAAGCGTTCGTCGCTGCTGCTCCGGACCCTGGAACAAGAAGTGGCTAGCAGAAACAAATGGCTAGTCCTGAGAATTGGGCCGGGCCATTTCCAAACGGGCCAAACCACTGGTGCAAGGCATGGCCCGGTCAGGCATGAAAAGGTACTTCGGACCCTGCCGGGTCTGAGAACCGGGCACGACGGGCGGCACGACATGAAGTTTCGGGCCGACCCGGTCCGGATCGGCCCGAATTTTTTAAAACCGCTCGAAAAAGCCCATTGGGCCAAATCTGGCCCAAATTTTTATGCGTTTGCATAAACTTCTCAATAAATCTTATAAGTTATCCTTATCAGTCTTTTTGTTGCACTTTATATATTATGTTTTTTTTCTATATTTTTTCCGTCTCAGCACCATTTTCGGGCCGGGATCGGGACTGGCCCGGCGTGCCACGGGCCGTGCAAGGCCAGGATTCTTACACTTCGGGCCATCCAGCCCGGCACGAATAGACCTGCCATACTTTCAGGGCACGGGCCAGAACCGGCCCGGCCCAATTCCCAGCACCATGCACGGCTCAGTGAGAACCCAAACAGGGCAGCAGCCAAACAGTGATCTTTAACATCGAGCAACCACGCGGGCAAGCCTTTCCGCCTGTAACTTCTGTTCTGCCTCTGTTCTGTTCGGGCCACAAATCACTGGAACCACGGTTAACACAGGGAAACAGCAGAGATGTCAGTTCTACGGTTAAACAGGCTACAGAAAAAAAAGGCATGGAACGAAACACAACAGATAGGTCAGGCGTGCTTGGCGGCTGCGAAGTGCCCGGCCAAAATAGTCACAGCTCAGCAGAGGCCAAACAGGCAAGCGGGAGACCTACGCAGAGCATGTCAACATGAATGCGCACTTGGAAGAACACTGGAGCAGCTTGGTGACTCGGAACAATGGTGCGCTCAAACGACAACGCGAACCGAGCGAGTCTTTCAGCGGCAGCCTTCATCCCGTGCAAAATGATCACTCCAAGCTCACCAGTGACCACGGGCAAAAACCAGCAGGGAAAGGGACGCGATCGAAACCTACAGGACATCTGAAACCTAGCATGACCAGACATTCCGTGATTCAGAGCACGCTGCTTGCTTGGCGCTGCTACGGTGCCGCTCAGATGATATCATATTGGAATTTGGCAGGATAGCTAGTGGCAGCAACACCAGCTGCATTTGATGTTTATTTCACCCAAATCTATGCCCCCAAAAAAAAAGAGAGAGCACCATCCATGCTACCATTCAACTATGCAATTTGATTAAAACGGCCATAGCAAATGCAGAACACGGAAAAGACACACACACAACCAATAGCTTCAGTTTTATTAGCCAGTCAAAATTTCTCGAAAGAATAGGTCTTATTGTCTACACGCTCTTAGCTTCTACTAGCAGCACATATCTGCAGATCCATTCATATACCTGACTCATCTAACCCACTTTTATGGCCATCTATAACACCTCATCATATGCTACTATGCTTACTGGACCGGAACCTTGTTTTCCATCAGAGGAAACTGACAGGATCTCTCTTTCATCAGCTGACTAGCTGCTGGTTGCTGTAGTATGGGTAGGCTCCATATGCTGCGGGGTACATGTTTGGGTGCGGCACCGGTGACGCATAGCCGTATCCACCGTAGAATGGTGTTCCATAATACATGCCGTTTCTTCGGTGGCTGTTATCACCCCTAGACTGGAAAATAGAAAAAAAATCAGGATGAGCGACTGAAGATGGATAATGGTGGCTGAAAATCAATATCTCGATTCAAGATTAAAAGGGAATGGTGTGCATCAAAATGTAAAGCTAAGATGTATTGTCAGGTTGCCAAAAAATTACTTCACAACAGAATAAAAATGGCATTCACACGAGAGTGCCAACAAAGAAGTTTTGAGCTAGAACCTATGCACAAAGTAGTGTCCCCAAATCAATAGCCCTGATATGCATTCAATCGTGCTGGGAGTCAAAGCCAAGCACCAATAGCCTAACAATTTTGAATATTGGGTAATCAAGCTGCCTAAAAACGATATTGACTCTTTCCATTTCCACTAAAAGGTAATCTTGCATGATTACCACGGCTTTTGAAAAGATTTAGTCACAAAACATGGTATTAATTAGCAGCATTTTTTGGGTCTCTAAAAAAAGAGCCCCCCCCCCCAGGCTGGCTTTTGAAAAAGATGGTTCTCGATTCCGATAGGACTACTCCTTTCTTAGGCCCTATTTCATAGGACATTATCTTCAATCAGGGGCTAGTGTATTGGAGGAAGGTAAAGTTGCCCTTTACAGCGACCTCAGCTTATACAAAGCTAGTATGATTCAAGGCTCAAGATAAGCCTATGGAACCCGGTGATAAGGCACAATAAGGCACAATGGTAGCGGTAACTCAGGTCAGGATAGGCAGGGAGGAGGGAGGGGGGTTCCTTCAGTGCCACTGTAAAAACTTCAAATACATTATATTCCATTCCATTGATATGTCTCTGACATATGGGGCCCACTAGTCACAGACAGTAGCATATTAAAGGTTTAAGTTTGAGCCAGTGGCATAAAAGGAATTTTTACAGACTTTAACAAACAACAGATTGACTAAATTAAGCCTTGAAATGAAGGCAACAAATAGCAGGGTTCTACATTGGAAATACTTGAGATTATAGTGAGAAATTAAACAAAATTCAAAACTAAATTATATCCACCTGTTTGCTTGCTGGGCTGCGGCCCCAAGAAAGTCGAACAGCCTGCTTTCCAATTGTCGATCCATTCAGTCCTTGCAGTGCTTCTTCAGCGTCAGCTCTACAACACAAGACATGCACAACATGATCTCAGATCTTGCATCAACTAAGAACTCAAAGAAACATGTAAAGTACTAAAATAATACAATAGCATATTAGGGTGCATAATGTTAAGGATTCAGAAAAAAATATCTTAGGTATACCTGTTCACAAACTGAACAAAGCCACATTGCTTTCCAACAGGAATTTTGACGGAGGTAAGATCACCATACTTGGCGAATGCTTTCCTCAGTTCTTCTTCACTTACATTGGGGTCGAGCCCACCAACATATACCTACAGTCCAAGAATGGATGCAGTTCCCATAATGAAAATTCCCAACTTATTTACAGGTATAAATCAATGCATTTGGTATCATTTTGGGGGGGCTGGAAATTGTACATTTAATACACTGTCAAAACAATTTGCATACCACCGTATTTAATACCTTCTGAAAAAATCCTGCTTATTTACACGTATAAATTGCATTTAGATCTCGCTGGAAATGGTATCATTAAATACACTGACAACAATATGCATACAACTGTATTACTGTAACTTAGTAACTTTTGCATTTATGATTAAGCAACTGATGACCACAGGTGCGAACTGGAGATTATTCAGAGTCCAAAACAGAAGGTAAAATAGAACTATAGGCCTATAGCACACAACTTCTACGTAAATAATTTGCTGTAGGTGAACAAAACCACTGGCAGCGTACCGTCCTGTTAGTCGAGTCTGCATCGGATTGTCTAGGTGGAGAGCTAGAATCACCTGAAGTACAAAAGGCATTAGAGAACAAAATTTAGATTGGGTGGAGTGTAACAACTAACAAGCAAACCAATAAAATTTTCACATAAGAATTGGCAGTATTATACTATGATGCTGCTTTATCCCACGCACCCAGAAACCCACACATGTTTGTCCTCGCCTAAAAGCTGTGACTGACACTAGAAAAACTGGTCCCAAATATTACTCCTTTTGATGAAAATGGGTGCATGAAGTTCATATTATCGTGCAAATAATATCTACCAAACAGCAAATGCTGCTACATCATTATTCAAACAGCCATACAACCGTCACTAGATTAGCAGTAAAGAACATAGCTATTGGAACTTCAAGTTATTTGTGAAGAATAAACAAGTTCAAGAAGGATTTGACAACATTAGCCAATATACGATGAGTTTATGGAAGGAGACACAGAAATGCAGTGTAACATGTAATAGGAATTGATCATACAAACAGCATTCATTGGAAATACCTGATAATCTTCTAGGAGTTGCTGGTCCTATTCGAATCGGTCTTGTGGAACAGTGTACACCATTCATTTCAGTCATTGCACGAGCTTTTTCATTACCATCTCCAAACCTAACAAAGCCGTAGCCCCTAGAACGGCCTGTGTTTGCATCAATGATAACTTTAGCTCCTTTCACTGATCGATATTTGTGAGCAAAAAGTTCCATCAACATGTCGTCAGTAACATCCACAGCCAAATCGCCAACAAATATAGAGTGATCAGATGCAACTTCAGAGCGTTTTTCCCCCATGCTATATGATGCCCAGTTTAACTTAAAAGCTCGGTCAGTATTAGGCATTACATGACCAGAGAAATTCTGTAGTGCTTTCTCTGCTGAAGCATGAGAGTAGAACTCAACAAAACCGTAACCCTCGGAAACACCCGAATGTCTATTGCGAATAACTTTAATTGTCACCACCTACAAAAACAGATAGGCCAAAAACGACTGTTAGTAATTCAAGGGGTGGAAAATTTTGAGGAAGATGAATCAAATCTCCCACAGCAAAAAGTTGCAATCATACCAAATGCAACCACTATCAAATTACCATAAATTGAATGCATTCAACTAACCGCAGTAGTTAAAAGTCAAGACTGAAAAGTTAGCACCTTTACCAGCATATACAAGGATAATACTACATAATGTCACGAACTGACACACAAAAAGATTTGCATCGTGTAACAAATCACTAGGGAAAGATGCTGCTAAGAAAACATGTGCAGATCAGTATTCATAAATGTGACAAAATTAATTCGGAAAATCCTATACTACAGCCTTGATTTCAGGCGTCGGGCCAGCACGGCGGCCGGCGACGGTGAGATTATGTTAGTTGCTAATCTTGTTAATTGTAAGGATTATGTTAGTTGTAAAATAATAGATCATATAAACCTTACCAATGTATAGATTGTAGAAAAATGTTAGTTTTGTTAATGGTACAGATCAAACCTACAACAACAACAAAGCCTTTGTCTCAAACACGTTGAGGTAGGAATGGCTGGTTTTGATGTTGTCTCGCCGAGCCTACTACAACCCTCCTCCTTTAACCAGACTTGGGACCGGCATACCCACAAAGGCATAGGCAGAGTTGAGTGGATTAACTCCACAACCTTTGGATTAAAATCTAACAGTTCCAAACGTTGCCTAAGATAAAACCACGCCTGAAATTTAGACAGCCCCAAACTAATTATTTAGTTCAACCAAACTGCAAGATATGGCCAGAAAGTTGGCGTTTTTAGCAACTACCGAGCCTAGCAGACCACCTAGTTCATCGCTTTATCATCACCAAACAAAATTATCCGCAGAATTATACTTTTATGTCAATCACGAGACGTTGTAACGAATCAATGCACAGACACGGTCCAAATCTAACTGAAATGGAAAGATCCGGAACGGGTAGAGCTGGATCGGTGCAGCAGGCTCCGGGAGAAAACCGACCTCGCCACTGGGACCGAAGCAGCTGTGGAGGTAGTTCTCATCCATCCAGTACCGCAGGTCGCCGACCCAGATCGTCCGGTTCTCGTCGCTGGCATTCCCGCCGGATCCACCCGACGGCGGCGGCGGAGTCACCGAAGCCGGTGGCGCAAAGTGCTTCACGAACTGCGGTGGCGGAGGCGGAGGCGCGGCCACCATGGGGTGCGGCGGCGGGTACGGGATGACGACCCACCGCGGCTGCGGCATGTGGTGGTGCGGGTGCGGGTGCCCGTGCGGCGGGGTCACCGCGTGCGCGTGGGGATGGTTTTGCGGCACCGCAGCCGCCGGTGCATCGGTGGTGGCCGCCGTCGTCGCCATCTGCATCGCCGCCGCAGGCAGGAGGAGGAGGAAGAGACAAGCCGCCGGGTGTGCCGAGCACTCGAGAGGATGGAGGCGGAAAGAGAGGAGGATCTCGTTGTTTATATAAGCCGTTAGAGACGGATCTAGGCCGTCCGATCTAGGACTTCGGGGGGCGGTGTAGCCATTCGATGAGCGGGCGCGGAGAGGCTGACGCGTGGGCCCAGTGGGTCTGCGCCTAGGGGATTTTAGGGAAGGCAGTTGTGCTCTGCTTCTACTTTTTATGGGATGTACTTTGGTTGGAAATGTGCGGTTGCTATTTTGCTATTTCGGGCGCAGTTTAGATAGAGGCCTTGCTTCATGTCAATAAACGGTCTGATGGGATGGTAACCGGACTTAGAGGACATTACTTTTTTCATAGAAAGCCTTATAGAATATAGTAGCTGGCTAAGTATCCTACTAATAAACATATATAATTAAATATTAGCTGTATGGAATACCGTCATCCATACTAGATGAAGATCTCCTTTAGTGATGTGTACAAAAGGTAGTATGTAAAAGCCGCGTTCTTCTTCTTCGACAATAATAATAAAAATATATTAAATATTTAGTTTTGAAAACTACCTTCATAGAAAAATTATATTTCTCTATTGATACCATGTCATTTCATACATATAGGACGACACATCTTCTTTTATAATATAACTCCGATTTATTTATTTTTTTAACTAAATTTCTTGTCTAACAGTCCAAAAAAATATTTCGTGATATTGGAAACCTAAATACGATATCCATGTATTTTTATGTTTCTGATTATATAAAATCTTAGTGAAATAATCACAATTATAAGTGAGGGTTTTATTGTTTTTACCTTATGATGTGGATACGTTAAAAATGTTTTACAGTAGTTTACCATTTTCATAATAAAGTACAGGTGACAAGCATTGTACCAATGGTTCAAAAGGTATCTTTTCTTCTTATTAACACAGTTCATCAACTGTAAGATAAATAACGAGCTTCAGTACTCGATGTGCGGTGCAAATATGGAGAAGGAAAGACGTGTCTCAGTACATACTGTAAATAATTTACTAACGACTCTATGTTTTTTCCCATTAGCGAAAAAAAAAACGAGACTACGAGTTTTGTCTACAAAGTGACGGGCTAAACTTAGCCTTCTTCATTTAGCTGTGTCAAATCCAGGCCCAATCCACATGGACTGACCGAGATTTAGCTCGAAGTCCATCCATCTGGTTTGAGTCAGGATTTGGCCCATAGATTGATCGCTCTTCGCTGTTTTCATATGACGAAATTACAAATTAGCATGGCATGGCTGTTTGATCTTGGTTGGAATATCGGAACTGATCGATTGCTGGACGATGAAGAGTGGACTAGATAGATGAAGACTTGAAAGGATTGTGGAGGTTTATTAATGTTCCTCACGAGCAGATGCATGAAGGCTTCGTTTTTTTTTCTGGACATTAATCTGCTTCTCGGTCGATTCCTACATTTCGGTCGATCGATGCATATCAAACAGGAGGTAAATTTTGATGTCCGGATCCATTCATTTATTTCATCACCATGATAATCAGTCCCTTCGCGACGACAAACTACCAAAGCAGCAACGACGAGCATCTTTGTGGAGCATGAATTAGGCCGCGTTAACGAAAGCTACCATCTTTTCGAGCATCTCACTGGCCTTGTCGCAGTCAGGTTTGAAGAGGTAGAAGACGTGGCCCTCGCCCATGGTCTCGAGCAGCTCGACTCCCTCCTGGGTTCCCCTCGCGGCGGCCACCGCCTCCGCGTACGCGCGGCCGCGCCACCTGAGGAAGTCCCCCTCCGCGGCGCACACCAGCACCCGTTCGCACGCGAGGTTGTCCAGCCCCGGCGCGCCGGGCGCCATGGGGTTCACCCGCGGGTCGTCCACGCCGGTGGTCTCCTGGCAAGAGAAGAACCAGAGCCCGGCGCCCATGGCGCGCGCGGCGGGGTCGCGGGGCTCCTCGCCCACGGCCTCCGAGCCCCAGAACCAGGGGTGGATCAGCGCGGCGCCCTTGAGCGGCCGCCCCGGCGAGGGGGTCCGCGCGACGACGTCCGGGTGCGCGGCGAGGTGGTGGCAGATGTTGGCGCCGGCGCTGTCCCCGGCGAGGAAGACGCGGGCGAGGTCCCCGCGCGCGGCGACCCAGGGGTCGGCGGCGGAGAGCGTCCAGTCGAGCGCGGCGAGGCAGTCGTCGTAGGCCGCCGGGAGCGGGTGCTCCGGCGCCAGGCGGTAATCGACGGAGACGCCGAGCGCGGGGCAGGCGGCGGCGAGCCTGTTGAGGAAGCGGTGGTAGTTGGGCGACGCGGCGGACTCCGCCACGAAGCCGCCGCCGTGGATGTACACGACGACGGGCAGCTTTCCGTCGGCCGCGGGGGGCAGGTAGAGGCGGACGGAGTAGTCGCCGAGCGCGACGTCCTTGGAGTCGACGCCCGTGGCGGGGTCGAGGCCCGGCCCCACCGGCGGCGACGCCATGGGTCGCTCGACGCGGCCGCTCTTGTAGACGCGGAGCAGCGGGCCGAAGTCGTGGAGGAGCTCGTCGTCCTTGGCCGCCGCTGGTCCGGCGGCGGTGGAGAAGGGGTTGTCGTTCGACGACGCCATGGCGCGCGGCTGCCGGGGCAGGGGATCGATGCGAGGAGTGGGGAAGGGGAACTGACCTGACCAGTGGGCGGGGCGGTATATAGAACTTGTTTGTCACATATTAAACTCGTTAAAAAGCAGTTTGTTTGAAAAGCTGGTGAACAGCAGTTTAAATTTATATTTTTCTTTTAATTTATTTTGAAAAGCGGCTGAATTAATAAGTTGTTAAAGAAGCTGACTGTTTGGTACACCCGCAGCTTATTTTTATAAAAAAAAAAACTGCTTCAGAAGCTGTGACAAACAGTTGCATATTAGCCGAGCTCGAGGTTCGCGTGAAACCGGTGCACCGACAACAAGATGGGACGGTCACGACTCACGAACGAACGATAGACCTCAAGTCTTCATTGTGAGCCTGTGGATCGACGTCACTTGGACAGCACCGGCGCTGCTCCGTTGCCTGGACCTGGTTTTTTCAACGAGCACGGGCCAGGACCGAACCGACACCGCTGGGACCACCGCACAGAGCCGTCACGTCCCGCTCGCGAGATCTGATCTGACTCGCGACTCGCGCTGCGTCAGCCGTCCGTCACCTCCTCTCCTACTTGCCCAGCGGCGTCCACTCGCAGTGCACGGGACCCCGACGTGGAGCGCTCCCAGCGAGTCGACGAAGTCGCTGCAGCCAGGAGACCATGCCGACTGTTCACTCCGTGTTTAAATTGTCACGACAGTTTAAAACTTATCGTTCTAACGAAATACATAAATTCAGAACAGCGTGAGTACAGGAGAGCCGTGCGCTGCATGCAGCCGGTCGGAATCGGAAGTTGGACCGTTGTTGGTGCTGCTGCTATACACAGGTCGTACCTTATTACGGTAAGATCCTCGACGTTGTACAATACATATAGGTTCCAAGATATCGTGAGGTCCGCCTCTAGACTTCTTTCTTGGCACTTGCCTTTCCAGAACATCAAGGAAAAAAATCTAGAAGAAAGAACATTTAGATCTCAGACACTTCACATTCCAATGCTCTTGAATTTCAAAGTTTTTTTAGGGTATGTGCACTCATAAGAACGAGGACCCACGCGTATTTAAGCGCATTTGCTTCCTTGATGTATTTAGGGATGCAAACGGTAAGAAACATTCAGAAAATTAGTTAAATTGTTTTCATTTTCATATATAATTTTCAAAAATGGAGTCAGAATCAGTACCATCGGAAACAGACATGATATCGGAAATATCGGAAACGAATATATCGGACCGGAAATCTATCGATATCTGAACGGTTACGATTTGTTTTTTTGAAACAACACACTAACTTCACTCTAGTAACCATAACAAATTAATAATAAGTAATGCAAGTAAAATATAATCATTCGTGGCATACACCCTCATCCATATGTAGCCCATACATTAAAGTTAACTACAAATAAAATATTGTGTCATACATCCATACCACATGACCACAAATATAACTAAAAATAATATTATTTCAGTATTTTCCACCTAGCTCCTCACTTTCATCCATCACATCTGGATAACTTTCTACGTCCTCATCCTTCGAGAACAAAACAAATGGATAAATAAATCAATTATATTATCATTTACTCTAATATTTCTACGTCCTCATGTTAGTCATAGCCTCCATAACCTCGAGATCAACAATAATTGAAGCAACACTTTTATAATCTAAAAGGCAATAGTGGATAAGTTAAAAGAAGTAAGAAATCCATGTAAAACTATACATTAATAAAATTGCTACCTTTTTGCTACAGTAACCTAATTTTTGGTACAAATCAAAGTTTTTACCATCTCAGGATCAAGATTACTACGATATGGATCAACCACGCGCCCACCAGCACTAAAAGCAGATTCTGAAGCGACTGTTGACACTTGTATGGCCAAAACATCACGAGCCATTTGTGAAAGAATTAGATATTCCTTTTCTTGATTCTTCCACCATGATAAAGCGTCAAATTGTCCACTATGCTTAAAAAGTGGTTCAACCATGTTGTCGAAGTGTGCGATCGACACTTCCCCTGGGCCTGCACTGGGCAGCCCGCGGAGGTTTTTTTTTTGGCGGGGCTAGTCTCCTAGCGGAAAGCTTGCGCGGATGGACGAGTTAGCGAGAGCTTGACACGGCGAGTTTTACGTGGTTCTGGCCGCCGGAGCGTAAAACCCTACGTCCACGGCGAGCTATGGAGCTCGCTGTATTGCTTGCTGCTCAGGGCCGGAGGCCTGAGCTCGGGGGTGAGTTACAGCTTGAGAGTGTATGGCTAGCGTATGAGTTGCAAAGTGCGAACCCTTGCTATCGACGCCTACCCGAGCCTTTTATAGTCCAAGGCTCGGGCGGCTTACAAGGGAAGCCGGGACCCGACAGGTGGTCCTGGGAGGATTGTCTATTATCTACCGTATCTGTAGTTACGCCGGTAGTTGCCTCTGGTCGAAGGCTTCTGAGTCTTCATCTTGCCGCCCTGCCCATGCCGCATGCTAGTCGTAGTGGTTGATGACGGCGCAGGCGGCATGGGATGTCTTGTCGCGACGTTTATTTAGCTGGCAGGTTCTGACGCCGCGCACCAGTCTGTGATGCGACTGGGCGCAACGGCTCCTGACAGACGCGTGCTCCGCGTTTCCGCGTCTTGGGAAGACGCGGGCCTTGAATACCTTGTACGGGCAAGGTGCGAGGCGCCTTTACGCCCGCCGCCTACCGCTCGGGGGCAGGCAGCACCGTTCTTCTGGCCACGTGGCGGGTCCGGAGCCCTTCTCTGAGGCGAGAGGGATCCGGCCTGCGGGGCACGTGGAGCCTCCGGACCTCTCCCCGCGGAGGGGGAGGTCCAGCCTCTGTATGCCACGTGGCGGGCTCAGGGCTCTCCTCTGCGGAGAGGGAGGTCCGGCCCCGTTGGACGCGTGGCGTCTTCGGACCTTTTCCTCGCGGAGGGGGAGGTCCGGCTTCTGTATGCCACGTGGCGGGCCCGGAGCTCTCCTCGAAGGAGAGGGAGGTCTGGCCCCGCCGGACGCGTGGCGCCTTCGGAGCTCTCCCTGCGGAGAAGGGCGAGTACCTTAGGCATTTTACCCTGTGCACGGGGGCACCCCATATCTCAGGTACCGACAGTGGCCCCCGGGCCCATCTCGGGGGAGATAACGAGCCCGAGGTGGGACCTCCGTCTCTTCCGATCCGCACACTTTCTCTAAGTCCCAAATTAGTCGCTGCCGGAGCACGAACGGCCGCGGGGTCGTGAGAGCGTGCACTCACTTGATGACTGCTTTTACTGCGGAGACGGGAGCCCCGGCCATGTTGAACACGCAGGGCTTTCGGAGCTCTCCCACCGCGGGGGCAGGTCCGGTTTCCGCCTGCCACGTGGCGAGCCCGGAACCCTTCTCAAGGGAGGAGAGAGTTCCGGGCCTGCTAGACACGTGGGGCCCCCGGGTCCCGCCCCCTCTAGCCCTGGGTCGAAGTAGTTGGTAGCTCCTTTCCCCCTACTTCATGCAGTCCCCGTTGCCGCAACCTGGAAGTCCTGCACACCGGTAGAGGAAACGGAAGTCTCCTTGGGGGCTCCCCCTCCCTTATCTCATAGTCTTATTTGACTTACAGCCCCAACCATATGCTTGATGCTTGGGGACTTGTAGAGAGGGGGAGCTGAGCACATGGCAACCATGTACTGCAAGGGCGATAAAAAAGAACTCAATTCACAATTTAAATGAGTACAAGGAAAGAGCAAAGTAGGGCAAACTTCTTTTCGTACAACCTTCCATAGGAGGAAGGCAGGCTAAACATGGAGGCCACGACCCACCCCATTAAGAGGGGAAGCAAGACTCTACGCGCTTGGAGTCGGAACCAGGCAAAGCTGAACGTAGTCCTGGACCGTCCCCTGGGGTTTAGCTGCTCCGAGCGCTGCTCCTGGACTCTATGGGGTTCATTACGAAAAGAAAGTACTGTCCTATTTTTGCTCTTAGGGGTAGAACTTACGGAGGTGTTCTATGTTCCAAGGGTTCGGGAGCAGGTCCCCATCCTCGGTGGAAAGGCGCACACACCCGGGGCGGCATACTTTCTCGACTCGGAAGGGGCCTTCCCAACTAGGGGAGAGTTTGTGGGCCCCTTCGCGAGAAAGTATGCGCCGCAACACCAGGTCACCTTCCTGCAGCTCCCGGGCACGCACAGACCTCTGGTGGTAGCACCGAAGCGCCTGTCTGTACCGCGCGTTACGGAGTGCCGCATGTAATCGGACCTCGTCGACGAGGTCGATTTCTCCACGCCTGAGGTTGTCCTGCGTGGCTTCGTCGTAAGCCCGGACACGGTGAGACTTCATGGTGATTTCTGGAGGGAGTACAGCTTCAGCCCCGTACACCATGAAGAAGGGTGTCTCCCCGGTGGCCCGGCTCTGGGATGTCCGGTTAGCCCATAGTGTGCTCGGAAGTTCATCTACCCAATTGGCACCATGTTTCTTCAGGCTGGCGAAGGTACGAGTCTTGAGGCCCCGGAGAATCTCCGCATTGGCCCTCTCGACTTGCCCATTGCTCTTCGGGTGGGCGACAGAGGCATAGCATACCTGAATGCCAAGGTCCTCGCAGTAGTCTTGGAACGCTGCGCTGGTGAACTGGGTCCCTTTGTCAGTGATGATCCTGTTTGGGACCCCGAACCGGCAGACAATAGACCTGATGAATTTTACTACGGATTGTTTATTGATGGTGACAACTGGTGTAGCTTCCGGCCACTTGGTGAACTTGTCGATAGCGACATAGAGGTACCGGAACCCCCCGACGGTTCTGGGAAATGGTCCCAGGATGTCCAGCCCCCACACGGCAAACGACCACGAGGGCGGGATCATCTGTACCGCCTGAGCCGGTGTATGGATCTGCTTGGCGTGGAACTGGCACGCCTTGCAGCTCTCGACCGGCTTGACGGCATCCTGTAGTGCTGTCGGCCAGTAGAAGCCATGCCGGAAGGCTTTACCGACAAGCGTGCGTGAGGAAGAATGACTTCCACATTCGCCTCCATGGATCTCAGCGAGCAAGTCGCAGCCTTCCCCCTGGGTTATACACCGCAATAGGATGTGGTTGGCGCCACGCCGGTAGAGATCCCCCTCTACCAGCGCGTACCTCTTAGCCATACGCACAATCCGTTCAGCGGTTGCATGTTCATTAGGGAGGATATTGTCCTTCAAGTAGTCCCGGATCTCCGTGATCCATGCATCGGGTCTGACTTGAGCTTCTAGATCTTGAGTGCTGGGTTGCACGGAGTCCCCAGTGACGCTTACGATCCTTGGCGGCGCCCACGGTTGTAGGGCCGCCGGGACCGCCAGCTTCGAGGTGCTGGTCAAGCCCCCTTCGCCCGGCTCGGCGGGCCGGGCTGTGGGCCGCAGCAACGTCCTCTCGAAGACTCCTTCGGGCACAGGGACTCCGGTGGAAGCCTTCGTTGAAAGGTCGTCGGCTGCGGCATTACCGGCGCGCGGTACGTGGTGCAGGTCCAAGGCGAGGAATTCTTTCTCCAACATCTGCACGTGAAGCAGATATGCAGCTAGCTGGGGGTCATTGCAGGAGCATTCGCCCTTGACTTGCTTGATGACCAGCTGGGAGTCGCGCTGTGCCAACAACTGGCGAGCGCCTAAAGACAGGGCTGTCTGCAGGCCAAAGATGAGTGCTTCATACTCCGCCATGTTGTTGGTTGCCTTGAAATTGAGACGCACCATATACCCAAACTGTTCCCCCGATGGCATGAGGAGCAGTACGCCGGCACCGGCCCCCTGCTTTCGCGAGGAGCCGTCGAAGAAGAGTGTCCAGTGGGGTTCGGTGAAGACCGGAGCTTGGTGCTCTGGTTCTCCGCCCCCATGGCCCCCTGGGTTAGTCTCCGTTGGTGTCCACTCCGCCACAAAGTCAACCAGTGCTTGGCTCTTGACTGCATGGCGTGGGAGGAAGTCCAGCTCAAACTCCGCCAGCTCCGCCGCCCATTTAGCAACGTTGCCAGTCGCATGGGGGCTGTGAAGAATTGTCTTCAGTGGATACGAGGTGACTACCGAGACCCGGTTGGCCTGGAAGTAATGGCGGAGCTTTCTGGAGGCCACGAGCACCGCATATAGCAGCTTGTGGACTTCCAGGTACCTTGTCTTGGCATCATGAAGTACTTCGCTGATGTAGTAGACAGGCCTCTGGACGGTTCGAACCCTCTTTCTCAGGCCTGGGAGGTCCTCGTCCATTGGCCCTGGCCCACTGGAGGTGGGTGGACCCACGGGGGCCTCCGGGAGCTGGGACCCGGAGGCCCTTAAGCTATCTTGATTGTCCGGGAGCTCCGGGGGGTCTTGGGGGACCTCTCGGAGGTCCCATTTGGCCCCCGGGGGTCCCGCAGGGCCCTCGGGAGTTTATCTTGGAGGTCCGGGAGACTGCCCAGGACTTCCGGGAGGCCGACCTGGACCTCCGGAAGGTTGCCTTGGAGGCCCGGGAGACCGTCTTGGTCCTGCGGGGCCTCCTGGCGTCTGTCTTCTGCTACCGGAGCAGGCTGTGAAGATGAGGGGTCCGGCCGCTCTGCGACGAGGACCATACTTACTACTTCAGTTGTCGCCGCGATGTAGAGCAACAGGTGCTCTCCGGGCTCAGGGGCTACCATGATTGGTAGGGTCGTCAGGAGTCGCTTCAACTCCTGGAAAGCCTCTTCTGCTTCGTCAGTCCAGGCAAAAGGGCCTGACTTGTGCAGGAGCTTAAAGAAAGGAAGTGCCCGCTCTGCTAGCCTCGGTATAAACCGACTCAGCGCGGCTAGACATCCCGTGAGTTTCTTGACATCCTTGACGCGGGCAGGGGGCCGCATCAAGTCGATGGCCTTGATCTTCTCTGGGTTGGCCTCAATCCCTCGGTGCGAGACCAGGAACCCTAAGAGCTTCCCAGAGGACACGTCGAACACACATTTATCTGGGTTCAGCTTGGTGCGCGTAGAGCGCAACTTGTCAAAGACTAAAGCTAGGTTATCTAGCAGGGACGGACCCTGCTTGACCTTGACAACTTTTTCATCGACATACACCTCAACCAGGTCTCTTATTAACTTCCCAAAGGTTTTGTGCATTGCCCGCACAAAGGTGGGGAGTGCATTCTTTAGGCCGTAAGGCATAGACACATAGCAATAAAGGTCATGTACTGTGATGAAGGAGGTGTGCTCCTCGTCCTCTCTAGACATGGGGATCTGATGGAAACCCGAGTAGGCGTCTAGGAAGCACAGCATATCACAGCCTGACGTTGAGTCCACTATTTGATCTATTCTAGGGAGAGGGAATGGATCTTTAGGACATGCCTTATTGAGACTGGTGTAGTCGATGCACATCCGGAGCTTCCCGCTAGCCTTCGGGACAACGACGGGGTTCGCCAACCATCGGGGGTGGTGGACTTCCCGTATGAAGCCAGCGTCCAGCAGCTTCTTGACTTCTTCACGGATGAAGTTTTGCCGCTCGATGGACTGCTTGCGGGGCTTCTGTTGAACCGGCCGGGCGTCGGGGAAGACTTTCAAGTGGTGCTCGATCACCTTCCTGGGGATCCCCGGCATTTGTGACGGCTGCCATGCAAACACTTCGACGTTGTGCCGGAGGAAGGTGACGAGCGCGCCTTCCTATTTACTATCCAGGCCCCCGGCTACCCGGGTGGTCTGGGTAGCTTCGGCGCCGACTTGGACGACCTTTAAGGGGACGCCGCCCTCGTCGAGAGGTTGCACCCGGGGTGCTGTGGTGGAAGCAAAGTGACGTGCGTTCGGGCGGAGCTGGTCCGGCCCCGTATTGCCGGGGGTTGATGCCCCAGCTGTTGCGAGTGCTTGGAGCTTCTCCAGGGCCGACACTGCAGCAGTGCGGTCCCCTCGAATCCTGAGAACACCTATCGGTGTCGGCATCTTCAGGACAAGGTAGCCGTAATGGGCTACAGCCATGAACCGGTACAGGCTGGCCTGCCGATTATGGCGTTGAAGGGGAGGTCTATCTCCACTACGTCGAACAGAATGTACTCTGTTCGATAGCTTTCCGGAGCCCCGAAGGTCACCGGGAGACTAATGTTGCCGTAGGGGATAACCTGTCCCGACCCTACCCCTGAGAACGGGCTCGACGGGGTGAGCTTGGCCATCGGGATTTGCAGCTTCTGGACAGCTGCACGGCTGATGAGGTTCAGCCCAGCCCCTCCATCCACCAAAACGTGGTACATTCTCACGTTGGCGATGGTAGGAGCCACCAGGAGCGGTAGTTGGCCGGCCCCAGCCATGTTCCTAGGGCAGTCAGTGGCATCAAAGCTGATGGGGGTCCCCATCCACTTTAGGTGCGGTGCAGCACTTGGGAGTGGCGCCACCGACACTACCGCTCGGCGCAGATTCTTGACTGCGCTTCGGGACGAGGGGTCGGCGGACCCACCATATATGACGTAGAGCTTCTTCCGACGCTCATCGTCGCTGGAGCCGGAATCCTCGTGATTGCGTGCCGCCTTCACGACACGCGGAGGCTCCTGGATCTCCTCTGGGTGGTCGATGTTGTCTGGAACATCCACCCTCTGCTCATCTTCCTTTGGACGGAAGGGCAGGGCATCAGCCCGCTGCCGCTTCTCCTTGCGCAAGCGCTCTACGAGCCTTCGGATCTCCTGGCACTCGGCAGCAGTGTGGCAACAGCTGCCGTGCACGGGGCACATATTGTCTTTATCACCTTCTGGGATTGGTGATCTTCGTTGCTTCTTGTCGGGGCGCGGCCCCCGAGCCCCACCGAGCGTCACTGCAGTGACGACTGGGGCTGCGGTCGGTGACTCTATCTTGCTTCTGCCTCGGTTCTTGGCCTTCCTGCTGCCTCCACAGGGAGTAGGACTAGATCCGGGCAGTCCCCCTGACTCGGAGGATGGCAACGAGTGCCAGTTCCGCCCTTCGGCTGCTCTGGCGCATTTGTCTGCCAAGCTGAAGAGCTCTGAGACATCGCGGACCTCCCTGGTCGCGAGCTTCTCGAGCATCTTCCTGTCTCGGGCGCCTTGCCGGAACGCCACCACCACAGAAGCATTTTGAATGTGTGGGATGGTGTTCCGCACCTGGGAGAACCGCTGGATGAAAGAGCGCAGCGACTCCCCAGGTCGCTGCTGGACGGCGTGGAGGTCGAGCTCCGTGCCAGGCCGGGTGTAGGAGCTGCCGAAGTTGGCTACGAACTGTCGGCAAAGCTCTCCCCAGGAGGTGACGGAACCCTGGGGGAGGTTCATGAGCCAAGACCGGGCTGGACCGGTCAAGGCGACAGGGAAGTAATTGACCATGACGGCTTCATTCCCTCCTGCGGCAAGTACAGCGGTGGAGTAGATCTGGAGGAACTCCGCCGGGTTGACGCTGCCGTCGTACCTCTCGGGCAGGTGTGGCCGAAACTTGCGCGGCCACTTCGCAAATCGAAGATGGGGCGCGTGGGCTGCACACCCTGCTTTTGTCACCGCAGGTTCTGGTGTCGCGAACGCTAGGTTCGCACTAGGCACAGTGTACCCTGGTACGGGCAAAGCTGCACCGTAGGCCGGGGGCGCCATCTGCAGTACATATGACTGTGGCATATTCTGCACGGCGCAGACCTGGGGCAGAGATCGCATGGCGAAGGTCTGCTCTTCAGGCTGGGTCGAGGCCGACGTCATGGTGTCGTCAGCCTCTCGGTAGCGACGCCTTTCTCGGCGTTGCTCGAGGTATACCCGGGCATCTTGACCCGAGCGACACCGCTCCAGCTCTGTCCTCAGATCCATCGATTGAGGGCTGGCAGAGCTGGAGTCTGCCGTCTGTTCGTCAACCATCGGCGTGCGTATCAGCGACACGGCCGGCTGGTCAGGGTGTCGTCTCCGCCGGAGTCGCGGGCTTGCGGCAGCGACGACAAGACGGTCTACCTCGAGAATCAACCGCTGGGTCGCTGCCTGAGGCGCGTCCCCAGCGGGCGGATTGTGCAGTAGCGCTCTTGCTGCAGCTAGCGCACCCCCTCCGGGTACGCCCGGCGCTACTGAAGATCTGACGCTGGTTGGAGCCTGCATTGCCGGGGTCGGCGCTGCCAGAGCCGGTTGCTGGCTCCCAGCTTGTACTGACACACTTCGTCCCGAGTGTGTTGGCTTGTACTCCCCCCTGGTCGCGGTTCGCCGCGGAGGCGGGGGAGGTGAGCTTGCCGCCGAAGGGAGCTTGGTCATCTTCGTCGGCGGAAACTCGTCGCGCTAGGGGAAAAGCCCCCTTCCTGGTGCGCTAAATGTCGAAGTGTGCGATCGACACTTCCCCCGGGCCTGCACTGGGCAGCCCGCGGAGGTTCTTTTTTCGGCGGGGCTAGTCTCCTAGCGGAAAGCTTGCGCGGATGGACGAGTTAGCGAGAGCTTGACACGGCGAGTTTTACGTGGTTCAGGCCGCCGGAGCGTAAAACCCTACGTCCATGGCGAGCTATGGAGCTCGCTGTATTGCTTGCTGCTCAGGGCCGGAGGCCTGAGCTCGGGGGTGAGTTACAGCTTGAGAGTGTATGGCTAGCGTATGAGTTGCAAAGTGTGAACCCTTGCTATCAACGCCTACCCGAGCCTTTTATAGTCCAAGGCTCGGGCGGCTTACAAGGAAAGCCGGGACCCGACAGGTGGTCCCGGGAGGATTGTCTATTATCTACCGTATCTGTAGTTACGCCGGTAGTTGCCTCTGGTCGAAGGCTTCTGAGTCTTCATCTTGCCGCCCTGCCCATGCCGCATGCTAGTCGTAGTGGTTGATGACGGCGCAGGCGGCATGGGATGTCTTGTCGCGGCGTTTCTTTAGCTGGCAGGTTCTGACGCCGCGCGCCAGTCTGTGATGCGACTGGGCGCAACGGCTCCTGACAGACGCGTGCTCCGCGTTTCCGCGTCTTGGGAAGACGCGGGCCTTGAATACCTTGTACGGGCAAGGTGCGGGGCGCCTTTACGCCCGTCGCCTACCGCTCGGGGGCAGGCATCACCGTTCTTCTGGCCACGTGGCGGGTCCGGAGCCCTTCTCTGAGGCGAGAGGGGTCCGGCCTGCGGGGCACGTGGAGCCTCCGGACCTCTCCCCGCGGAGGGGGAGGTCCAGCCTCTGTATGCCACGTGGCGGGCCCAAGGCTCTCCTCTGCGGAGAGGGAGGTCTAGCCCCGCTGGACGCGTGGCGTCTTCGAACCTCTCTCCCGCGGAGGGGAGGTCCGGCTTCTGTATGCCACGTGGCGGGCCCGGAGCTCTCCTCGGAGGAGAGGGAGGTCCGGCCCCGCCGGACGCGTGGCGCCTTCGGAGCTCTCCCTGCGGAGAAGGGCGAGTACCTTAGGCATTTTACCCTGTGCGCGGGGGCACCCCATATCTCAGGTACCGACACATGTACTTTTCCAAGTCATTTGAGCTCTCTACCTAAAAAGAACATGACTATATAAAAACTGTTCCAACTCATTATCTTCATTGTCCATGTCCAAATATAAATCATATGACTTAGTTTTACTAGGTTCCTGTCGGTACCCTCAATACCGGGTACCCCCGCGCACAGGAGAAAACGCCTAAGGACCTCGCCCCCTCCGAAGGGGCGAGCTCCGAAGGCGCCACGTGTCCAGCAGGGTCGGGGCTCCCCCTCTCC
The DNA here is from genome assembly GCA_030760725.1 of Neostapfia colusana. Lineage (NCBI taxonomy): Eukaryota > Viridiplantae > Streptophyta > Magnoliopsida > Poales > Poaceae > Neostapfia > Neostapfia colusana. Next base: position 82,147,632 of record JASWHV010000014.1, on the reverse strand, counting down.
TCACAGGAGAGCTCCGGGCCTGCCACGTGGCCAGAAGACCCGGACCTCGCCCCCTGCACAGGGGCGAGCTCCGAAGGTGCCACGTGTCCAGTAGGACCGGGGCTCCCCTCTCCTCAGAGGAGAGCTTCGGGCCAGTCACGTGGCCAGAAGAGCCGGACCTCGCCCCCTCCGCAGGAGCGAGCTCCGAAGGCACCACGTGTCCAGTAGGGTCAGGGCTCCCCTCTCCTCAGAGGCGAGCCCCAGGCCTGCCACGTGGCCACGTGCAGTGCTGCCCGCCCTGGCGCGGTAGGCAGCAGGACTTATCCGTACAAGACATTCAAGACCCGCGCCTTCCCAAGACACGGAGGCACGACGCACGTCCCTGTCAGGAGGCACTGTGACCAGTCACAGTCAAGAAAGGCGCACCATGTCAGGAGCTGTAGACCAATAAATACAGCGACAAGACATTGCCCTGTCGTCCCTGCCATCATCAACCACTATGCCTAGCTTACGGCAAGGGCAGGACGACATGACGACGACCAAGAAGCCATCGCCAGAAGACAGCTACCAGCATTCACGGCAAGACTTGGTAGATGGCAGGAAATCACCCCGAGGCCACCTGTCGGGTCCCGAGGTACACTTTGTAAGCCGCCCGAGCCTTGGACTGTAAAAGGCTCGGGTAGGCAACGTTGCAAAGGGTTCGAACTCCCGTGGGTTCAGCTCCCTCTAGAAATATAGGGCAACTCAGCTCATCTCCAAGCTTAGAACTCCGGTTCTAAGCTCCAAGCATAACATTGAGCAACACTGCTCCCGTGGACGTAGGGTTTTACGCTCCGGCGGGCCGAACCACGTAAAAATCCTGGTGTCAATCCTCCTTCATTCAACGCGATCCTCTCGAGAGGACTAGCCCCTCCGTAAAAGAACCTCCGCGGGCTGCCCCTGAGCAGGCCCGAGGGAAGTGTCGACCGCAAACACTTCGACATTTGGCGCACCAGGAAGGGGGGATTTTCTCCCTCGAGGCGGTTCCGCACCAACAAAGATGTCCAAGCTTCCTCCAGAGGCAAGCTCTTCATGCCTCTGAAGATCTTGGTGCCGTGAACGCTTGGTGCGCTTTTGGCACGAAGCACCCCGGCATGGGCAATGGCACACCATATACCGGGAGCGCCGACTGTTGGGCATATGGTTTCTGCATATGCTGCATGGTGTACACCTGGGGCAGAGGTCGCATGGTGAACGTCTGAGGCCCAGCCAGAGTCGAGGCAGTCGCTGTGTTGTAGTTGGCCTCGTGGATGCGACGCCTTTGTCGCTGTCGCTCGATGGTCACGCGAGCATCTTCTCCCAAGCGGCGTCGCTCCAGCTCTATCCTCAGGTCTGCCGTTGAGAGTCTGGTAGAACGGGAGTCTGCCGTCTGCCTGTCAACCGTTGGTGTGCGCGACAGCGAAACATCTGGTTGACCGGGGCGTCGTCCCCGCCGCAGCTGAGAGTTGATGGCAGCAGCGACGAGGTAGTTGACGCCGCGGATCCACTGCTGGGCGGCCCCCTGGGGAGCGTCTTCAGCAGGCAGATTGTCCAGGAGCGCTTGTGCGGCGGCTAGTACACTTGCTTGAGTAGCACTTTGTGCCGCAGCAGATCTTGAGGTTGAAGGAGCGCGCCGGGAATGATGGCACGAAGAGCTTGCCTCTGAAGGAATCTTGGACATCTTTGTTGGTGCAGACCCGCCTCGAGGGAGAAAAGCCCCCTACCTGGCGCACCAAATGTCGAAGTGTTTGAGGTCGACACTTCCCCCAGGCCAGCTCAGGGGCAGCCCGTGGAGGTTCTTTTACGGAGGGACTAGTCCTCTTGAGAGGGTCGCGTTGGATGAAGGAGGATTGACACCAGAATTTTTATGTGGTTCGAGTCGCCGGAGCGTAAAACCCTACGTCCACGGGAGTAGTGTTGCTCGATGTAATGCTTGGAGCTTAGAGCCTTAGTTCTAAGCTTGGAGATGATCTGAGTTGCCCTAGATGTCTAGAGGGAGCTGAACCCACGGGAGTTTGAACCCTTTGCAATGTTGCCTACCCGAGCCTTTATAGTACAAGGCTCGGGCGGCTTACAAAGTGGGCCTCGGGACCCGACAGGTGGCCCCGGGGTGATTTCCTGCCATATACCAGGTCTTGCCGTGTGTCGGTACCTGAGATATGGGGTACCCCCGCGCACAGGGTAAAATGCCTAAGGTACTCACCCTTCTCCGCAGGGAGAGCTCCGAAGGCGCCACGCGTCCGGCGGGGCCGGACCTCCCTCTCCTCAGAGGGGAGCTCCGGGCCCGCCACGCGGCATACAGAAGCCGGACCTCCCCCTCCGCGGGTGAGAGGTCCGAAGACGCCACGCGTCCAGCGGGGCCTGGCCTCCCCCTCCGCGGGAAGAGGTCCGGAGGCTCCACGTGCCCCGCAGGCCGGACCCTTCTCACCTCAGAGAAGGGCTCCGGACCCGCCACGTGGCCAGAAGAACGGTGTTGCCTGCCCCCGAGCGGTAGGCGGCGGGCATAAAGGCGCCCCACACCTTGCTCGTACAAGGTATTCAAGGCCCGCGTCTTCCCAAGACGCGGAAACGCGGAGCACGCGTCTGTCAGGTGCCGTTGCGCCCAGTCACATCACAGACTGGCGCGCGGTGTCAGAACCTGCCAGCCAATAAACGCCGCGACAAGACGTCCCATGCCGCCTGCGCCGTCATCAACCACTACGACTAGCACGCGGCATGGGCAGGGCGGCAAGATGAAGACTCAGAAGCCTTCGACCCGAGGCAACCATCGGCGTAACTACAGATACGGTAGATAATAGACAATCTTCCCGGGACCACCTGTCGGGTCCCGGCTTCCCTTGTAAGCCGCCCGAGCCTTGGACTATAAAAGGCTCGGGTAGGCGTCGATAGCAAGGGTTCGCACTTTGCAACTCATACGCTAGCCATACACTCTCAAGCTGTAACTCACCCCCGAGCTCAGGCCTCCGGCCCTGAGCAGCAAGCAATACAGCGAGCTCCATAGCTCGCCGTGGACATAGGGTTTTACGCTCCGGCGGCCTGAACCACGTAAAACTCGCCGTGTCAAGCTCTCGCTAACTCGTCCATCCGCGCAAGCTTTCCGCTAGGAGACTAGCCCCGCCGAAAAAAGAACCTCCGCGGGCTGCCCAGTGCAGGCCCGGGGGAAGTGTCGATCGCACACTTCGACATTTGGCGCGCCAGGTAGGGGGCTTTTCCCCTAGCGCGACGAGTTTCCGCCGACGAAGATGACCAAGCTTCCTTCAGCGGCAAACTCTCCCCCTCCGCGGTCACGGCGAACCGTGACCACAGGGGAAAGTACATGATGACACACTCAGGACGGAGTGTGACAGGGTAAGCTGGGAGCCAGCAACCGGCTCTGGCAGCGCCGACCCCGGCAATGCAGGCTCCATCCAGCGTCAGGCCTTCAGTAGCATCGGGCGTACCCGGTGGGGGTGCGCTAGCCGCAGCAAGGGCGCTACTGCGCAATCCGCCTGCTGAGGACGCGCCTCAGGCAGCGACCCAGCAGTGGATTCGCGAGGTAGACCGTCTTGTCGTCACCGACGCAAACCATTGACTTCGGCGGGGATGACGCTCCGACCAACCGGCTGTGTCGCTGACGCGCACGCCAACGGTTGACGGCCAGACGGGGGAGTTCCAGCTCCACCAAGCTTCCGTCGACGGACCTGAGGACAGAGCTGGAACGGTGTCACTTAGGCCAAGATGCCCGAGTGTTCCTCGAGCGACGTCAAGAAGGGCGTCGCACTCAAGAGGCTGGCGACAACATGACATCGGCCTCGACCCAGCCTAAAGGGCAGATCTTCGCTACGCGAGCTCTGCCCCAGGCATACGTCGCGCAGCATATGCCACAACCATATGCCCTGCAAACGGCGTCCCCGGTCTATAGAGCGGCCTTGCCCATACCGGGGCATACTGTGCCAGCGGAGAACCAAGCGTTCGCGGCGTCGATACCTGCACTGGGAGCCAGCAACCGGCTCTGGCAGCGCCGACCCCGGCAATGCAAGCTCCGACCAGCGTCAGGTTTTCAGTAGCGCTGGGTGTACCTAGTGAGGGTGCGCTAGCCGCAGCGAAGAGCACTGCTACTCAATATGCCATAGTCGTATGTCCTACGTATGGCGGCCGAAGCATGCGGTGCTCAGCGCGAACCAAGCATTCGCGGCATCTGAACCTGTGGCGACAGAAGCAGGGTGTGCGGCCCTCGCGCCCCGCCTTCGCTTCACAAAATGGCCGCACAAGTTTCGGCCGCTCTTGCCTGAGAAGTATGACAGCAGCATCAACCCGGCGGAATTCCTCCAGAGGCCGGGAAATCCAGAAGCTCGCGGGGCGCTTCCGGAAGGGGAAGCAGCCCCTAGCTGATGCCCCATCCTATAGTAAGGGAGGGCAACCAGAAGGTCGAGGCCCGAGACGGCGACGACTTCCAGGTGGAGTTCCAGGAGCTCCAGCGCGCCGTAAAGGCAGCGCGCAATCATGGGAGCTCCAGCTCCAGTGACGACGAGCACTGGAAGATGCCCTGTGACATCTTCGGCGGGTCCGCTGACCCCCCTGTCCCGAAGCATGGCTAAGGCCTTGCGCCGAGCGGTAGCGTCGGTGGCTCCCCTCCCAGGTGCAGTACCGCACCTCAGGTGGATGGGAACCCCCATCAGCTTCGATGACACCGACTGCCCCAGGAACATGGCTGGGGCCGGCCAACTACCGCTCGTGGTGGCCCTTACCATCGCCAACGTGAAGATGTACCACGTTTTGGTGGATGGTGGGGCTGGACTGAACCTCATCAGTCACGCAGCCTTCCAGAAGCTGCAGATCCCGATGGCCAAGCTCGCCCCATCAAGCCCGTTCTCAGGGGTAAGGCCGGGACAGGTCGTTCCCTACGGCCGCATCAGCCTCCCGGTGACCTTTGGGGCACCGAACAGCTACCGGACAGAGTACATTCTGTTCGATGTGGCCGAGATTGCCATGATCGGTAGGCCAGCCCTGTACCGATTCATGGCAGTAGCCCACTACGGCTATCTTGTCTTGAAGATGCCTACACCAACAGGTGTCCTCAAGTTTTGTGGAGACCGTGCTGCCGCAGTATTAGCCTTGGAAAGGCTTCAGGCGCTTACAGCAACTAGAGCGCCAGCCCTCAGCAGTACAGAACCAAACCAGCTCCACCTAAGTGCACGCCACCGTGCCTCTACCACCGCACCCCGCGTGCAACCCCTTGATGAGGACGACGTCCCCACAAGGCTCGTTCGAATCAGCGCCGATGCCACCCAGACCACCCGGATAGCCGGGGGCCTGGGTAGCATATAGGAAGGCGCGCTCGTTGCCCCCCTCCGGCATGAGGTCGATGTGTTGCATGACAGCCATCACCGAGGCCAGAGATCCCTAGGGAGGTGATGGAGCACTACTTAAAGGTCTTTCCCGACGTCCAGCCGTCCGATGAGACGGAGAGTTCGCCGCTCCCGGTGCTTGGCAAACCGTGTTATTATCCTGAAGGCCAGCGAGAAGCTTCGGAAGCGCATCCACTACACCAGTCTCAATAAGGCATGCCCTAAAGACCTATTTTTTCTTCCTATGATAGAGCAAATAGTAGACTCGATACCAGGCTGTGATATGTTGCGCTTCCCAAATGCTTGCTAGGGCTCCCATCAGACCCCTGAGTCTGAAGTAGTTGAAGGGCGCCCTTTACCTGCTAATCCCAGCGTAAACCGACTCGGCATAGCTAGGGGTCCCGCGAATTCCCGGTCTTCGCGCAATGGCTTTAACCCCATACCACAGTAACCTGTTTCGCTACCGAGAAGCAAGCACCAGAAGACCAGACCTCGGATCACCAACACAACCTCCCGGAGGACTAGCAGGACCTCCCGGAGCTCCCGGGACGTCAGCGGAGCTTCCCGCGAGGTCCAAAGCAGCCTGAGGACCCCCGAGTGTCGGGCACCCAGCGATCCCCCTAGGCTAGAAGCTATCCCCCACAGCTCCACGCGGCGGGCGATGCCGCCAAATGGGCGGCGGAACTACTAAAGTTTGATCTAGGTTCCCTTTCCCGTCATACAGACATTAACAAAGCATTAGTTCACTTGTGGCTAAAGTAGACGCACGCTCAGGGGGCCACGAAGACGATGAAACAGTACCCTGAGCCCTGACCTTCACCAGGCGTTATCGAATGATGTTCGTCGACGGCTCCTTGCGAAAGCAGGGGGCCGATGCCAGCGTACTGTTCCTCACGCCATCGGGGGAGCAGTCTGGGTATGTGGCGCGTTTCAATTCCAAGGCAACCAACAACATAGCAAAGTATGGAGTGCCCATCCTTCTCGCTAGTCGTTGGCTCAGGGCAATCCCCAGTCTGGTTAACAACCAAGACAGCGGAGACAGACCCCCTCGCCTTGGACCTGCACCACGTACCGCGCACTAGCAAGGCCGCAGCTGACGACCTTTCAACGAGGGCCCCCACTGCCACCGGAGCCACTATGCCTAAAGGGGGCCTCGAGAGGACGTTGCCGCGACCCACAGCCCGGCCCGCGGAGCCGGGCGAAGGGGGCTAGACCAGCACCTCAAAGCTGGCGGTCCCGGCGGCCATGAGCGCCGCCAAGGATCATAAGCGTCACTGGGGACTCCGTGCAACCCAGCGCTCAAGATCCAGATGCTCAAGTCAGACCCGATGCATGGATCACGGAGGTCCGGGACTGCTTGAAAGACAATATCCTCCCTGATGAACGTGTATCCGCTGAACGGGTTGCGCGTATGGCTAAGAGACACATGGCGGTAGAGGGGGATCTCTACCGACGTGGCGCCAACCACATCCTATTGCGGTGCATAACCCAGGGGGAAGGCTGCGACTTGTTCGCTGAGATCCATGGAGGTGAATGTGGGAGTCATTCTTCCTCACGCACGCTTGTCGGTAAAGTCTTTCGGCATGGCTTCTACTAGCCGGCAACACTCCAGGATGCCGTCGAGCTGGTCGAGAGCTGCTAAGCGTGCCTGTTCCACGCCAAGCAGATCCATACACCGGCTTGGACGGTACAGATGATCCAGCCCGCATGGCCATTTGCCGTACTGGGGCTGGACATCCCGGGCCTGGGACCATTCTCCAGAACCAAAGACAGGGACCCGCTCCCGAACCTTCGGAACACGGAACACCGTTGTAAGTTCTACCCCTAGAGCAACAATAGGGCAGGCCTTTCTTTTGTAGTAATTTCCATAAAAGTCCGTGAACAGGGCTTGGAGCAACTAAGCCTCAGGGGACGGTCCAGGACTACGTTCAGCTTCGCCTGGTTCCGACCCCAAGCGCGTAGAGTCTTGCTTCCCTTGAGGTGGGTCGTGGCCTACATACGTGGCCCGCCTTCCCCCGTATAGAAATTTATATGAAAAGAAACCTACCCTACGTTGCTCTACTTTGGTACTCATTTAATTTACTTATTAAGTTTTTATGATTACCCTACTAACGCGTGCTCACTATGCGTTCAACTCTCTCTTCTCATTCTCATCTTTAGTCGGAATTTGCTGCAGATACGACTAAGGAATAGAGGGGGGGAGCCCCCAAGGAGAATTACTTTTTCCTTACTTGTGTGCAGGACTTCTCAGCCTCAGCTCCCCGCAGGAGTATGGTAGGCGCATCCACCCAATAGAACGCACCTACCAGGGGGCCGCTACGGGATCGCGGTAGGCCAAAAACCCCAAGGTAAGATCAAAGGGCTAGCCCTCACAGGGGCGAGGTCCGAAGGCCCCACGTGTCCAGCGGGGCCGGACCTCCCACCTCTTTGAGGGGAGCTCCGGAGCCGCCGCGTGGTCTACAAAAGTCGGACCTCCCCCCTCTGCGAGGAGAGGCCCGGGGCCTCCACGTGCCCTGCAAGCCCGGACCTCCTCTCAGGCGCGGGAGCTCCGGGCCCGCCATGTGGCCAACAGGCTCGGACCCCCCTCCGGTCTCGTGAGGCGGGTCCTGGAGACCTTCGAAACCCTTACTATATAGTGGGGACCCGGACAAGGTGTCTATGCAGAGCTTCGAGATTGGTCAAGGCCTCCGAGTCCTTGCGGAGCTAAGGGCTCGGTCAGGAAAGGCCAAGAAGAAGACTAGGGCATGCAGACACGGAAAGAAACAAGAGTCAAATTAAACAAGGCTCCATGGGCTGGACTACAGACTCGATAAAAAAGGGAGAAACAAGTCCTAAGGATCTCCCGGCTCTCGCCGGAACCTTGCGGCTACAAGGGCGGCCACATCCTCAACTTCAGCCCTGGCAGTTTCCTCCCGCTCCGCGGCTGGGCCCTCTCTCGCTGGCTCTAGCGAGAAAGAGGGGTCACGGCTCTTGAAGCATGCCAGCACATGCGAAGCGACCTCTAAAGCTAAGCTGCGGCCCTCGGCCTCAAGCTCGCTGGCGACCACCGAGTCGAGTCTGTCCAGCTTGGCGCCGATCGACTCCAACGCAGGGATCACCTCTGCCACCTTCAGTGTGGGAGTCGCGGCCCTCACCGGACTGAAGCCAAGAGGGATTCAGGGCGGACCCCGCTCGATCCACGAAGCTTGAGACCGCAAGAGCCTCGGAGGACCGCAAGGCGGAGAGCTCCTCCACCTCGCGGCGGGCCGCCTGCAGAACCTCCAGGTTCCCCTCGGAGAATTCCTTCTCCTTGGCCGCAAGGGAACTCTCCCGAAGGCGGAGAGTCTCGGCTAGCCGCTCCAACTCAGCGGCCTTGAAGCCGGCAGTCAACTCCCGGTCCAAGACCGCCCGACGATCATGGGAGACCTGTTCCTCCCTCAAGTCAAGGTCTGCCTTCAGAATCTCCAGCTCCTCCATCCGAGCTCGGAGGTCATCCTCGCCCGCGGCCAGCTGCGCGGTGACCCTCTCTGCCTCAGCTGCCACGGAACGCTCCCGCTCCTCAACGGCGAGTTCGCGGCGATCCAACCGCTGCCGTATTTCCACAGCAGCAGAGAGGCTCTCTTCGGCCCGCGCGTGTGCCTCGAGGGCCTCCCTGTTGATCCGCCGCGACTGGGTGTCCATGCGGTCAACAGCCCGCTTCATCCGGTCGACGAGCGCTTTCCTGAAGTCGAGCAACTCCCGCCTAGAGTCGAGCTCGCTCTTAACCTTCGCGGTCCTCTCCCGCAAAAGGTTCCCCCAGATGAGGAGGCGGTCCCGTTCAACCATATACTCCTCCCGCTCGCGCCCTAGCGCAGCCAAGACCTGCCGGACGCTCGACTCGGCAAGCGCGAAGGCGTCCGCTAGAGGCAATGGAGCAACAGAGGCTGGGGCAGTCCCTCCGACCTCCTCCATTACCTCGTCCTCAGGAAGAGCCGACGCACCAGCAGCCGAGACGAGACGCCGATCAGGAGAAGCTGGCTCCGCAGCTCTGGCAGCCAGGCCAGCCGGGCTCTTTTCAGCTTCTGGCTCCTTGACCTGAGGAGAGGGACGAGCCGGGGAAGGCGGTGCTGGAGAAGAAGCCAGACCGCCTAGTGCAGGATCAACCTGTGCTGGCTCGGGGGCCGCGGTTGCCGTCTCGGCAGGAAGAGACGACGCCGCCGCGGAGTCCGGGCACACCGGGACAGGAGAAGTCCGCGCTGGCCTGGGGGCCGCGGCAGTTGCCCCTGGCTCCGAGCGCATCGGCACAGATTCCCTGCAAGTCGGGGAAGGCCGGGAAGCGCGGACACTCCAGCGGGCTCTAAACCCCGACTTCCGAGCCGGGGTAGGATTTCCAGAGCCCGCAACCGTCGCCGGTGACCGCTCCGCAGTCGCTTGGACTGGCGGAACAGGGGACGCCCCAGAGGCTTCCCCCAGCGCATCAACCCGGGGCCTCTTCGAGTCGCCACCGGAGGGAGTGTCAGGCACCCCAGAATCCCGACTTGGTACCGACGCCGTTGCTGGAGGAGATCGAGCGCGTTTCTTCTCTGGCAGCGGGTTGGAAGCCATGGCAAGGGAAAACTCAAAAACACAAGAGTGCGAGAAGAAATGCTGAGAAGTGCGAAGGGAAGCTGCAATGGGGGTGAGACCCCCTCTAAAAAGCTTCCTGGTGCAATTCCAAGCGATTCGGAACTCTTCGAATATCCCACACCGGCAACCGCTTCGGTTCCTAGACCGAATGCCGATGACAGGTGGGCCCAAACCGCTTAACTAAAGCGGTGGGGTCAAGGAGTCAGTCTCCTGAGAAGATGAGCCGGCAAGGCACTTCGGCGGTTCCCGAAGAAAGCGCCGCAACGTGCAGAAGTGGCAGCCTTGGGAACCGCCGCAGCAAAAGCAATCATCAAGTGAGCGCACACTCTCACGACCCCGCGGCCGTTCGTGCTCCGGCAGCGGTCAATTCGGGACTTAGAGGAAGTGCGCGGATCGGAAGAGACGGAGGTCCCACCTCGGGCTCGCTATCTCCCCCGAGATGAGCCCGGGGGCCACTGTCGGTACCTGAGATATGGGGTACCCCCGCGCACAGGGTAAAATGCCTAAGGTACTCACCCTTCTCCGCAGGGAGAGCTCCGAAGGCGCCACGCGTCCGGCGGGGCCGGACCTCCCTCTCCTCAGAGGGGAGCTCCGGGCCCGCCACGCGGCATACAGAAGCCGGACCTCCCCCTCCGCGGGTGAGAGGTCCGAAGACGCCACGCGTCCAGTGGGGCCGGGCCTCCCTCTCCGCAGAGGAGAGCTCCGGGCCCGCCACGTGGCATACAGAGGCTGGACCTCCCCCTCCGCGGGAAGAGGTCCGGAGGCTCCACGTGCCCCGCAGGCCGGACCCTTCTCACCTTAGAGAAGGGCTCCGGACCCGCCACGTGGCCAGAAGAACGGTGTTGCCTGCCCCCGAGCGGTAGGCGGCGGGCATAAAGGCGCCCCACACCTTGCCCGTACAAGGTATTCAAGGCCCGCGTCTTCCCAAGACGCGGAAACGCGGAGCACGCGTCTGTCAGGTGCCGTTGCGCCCAGTCGCATCACAGACTGGCGCGCGGTGTCAGAACCTGCCAGCCAATAAACGTCGCGACAAGACGTCCCATGCCGCCTGCGCCGTCATCAACCACTACGACTAGCACGCGGCATGGGCAGGGCAGCAAGATGAAGACTCAGAAGCCTTCGACCCGAGGCAACCATCGGTGTAACTACAGATACGGTAGATAATAGACAATCTTCCCGGGACCACCTATCGGGTCCCGGCTTCCCTTGTAAGCCGCCCGAGCCTTGGACTATAAAAGGCTCGGGTAGGCATCGATAGCAAGGGTTCGCACTTTGCCACTCATACGCTAGCCATACACTCTCAAGCTGTAACTCACCCCCGAGCTCAGGCCTCCGGCCCTGAGCAGCAAGCAATACAGCGAGCTCCATAGCTCGCCGTGGACGTAGGGTTTTACGCTCCGGCGGCCTGAACCACGTAAAACTTGCCGTGTCAAGCTCTCGCTAACTCGTCCATCCGCGCAAGCTTTCCGCTAGGAGACTAGCCCCGCCGAAAAAAGAACCTCCGCGGGCTGCCCAGTGCAGGCCCGGGGGAAGGGTCGATCGCACACTTCGACACCGTGAATGTTGGTAGCTGTCCTGTGGTGATGGCTTCTTGGTCGTCGTCCTGTCGTCCTGCCCTTGCCACAAGCTAGGCGTAGTGGTTGATGATGGCAGGGACGGCAGAGCATGTCTTGTCGCTGTATTTATTAGTCTACAACTCCTGACATGGTGCGCTTGTCTTGACTGTGACCGGTCATAGTGCCTCCTTACACAGGCGTGCGCCGTGCCTCCACGTCTTGGGAAGGCGCGGGTCTTGAATGTCTTGTACGGATAAGGCATGGCGTGCCTTTACTCCTGCTGCCTACCGCGTCAGGGCGGGCAGCACTGCACGTGGCCACGTGGCAGGCCCGTTGTAAGGATCGAAACGCCCAAGAGGGGGGGGTGAATTGGGCTTTTTCAAATTTTAGAGCAATTTAAAACTTAATGGTTGAAGCCCAATTCCCTATGCGAACTAACTACGCAAGCAAGAGTATTAAGTGCGGAATAGTAAATGCGTAGTAGTAAGAGGGTGAGGAGAGAGATGCAAACTCCCGCGGAGACTCGGAGACACGGCGATTTTTCCCGTGGTTCGGTAAGATCACAAAGATCTACCTACGTCCACGTTGTGGCACCCACCAAGGGGTATAGCCACTCCCAAGTCACCAAGACAAGGGAATCCACTATCTTTCTCCGTTCGCCATCTCCGGCAAGGTGGAGCTCAAGCCTTGTACAATGGTGATCCTCCGGGCTTCCACAAACGCCTTGGTAAGCTCCGGAGCGATCTCTTCTTCCTCCAACTTTTACAAGGTGAGAGAAGTCACCAAGACACTCTCTCTCACTAGCCTAGAGATTCCAATCACCAAGAATGGACGCACACAAGCTTCTCTCTAGCTAGATCTAGCCTATAGTTGGAGTACAAGAGGTTTTGAGGTGTGGAAGTGGTAGCTCTTGGTCTTGAATGCTTGAGAATGTGTAGTGAGGCTCTGGTGATCAAGACTTGACGAAATGGCCGGTTGGAGGGGTATTTATAGCCAGCCCACACGAGATAGCCGTTGGAAAAGTAGGCAGACTTTTTCTGTGAACATCGGATCATCCGATGCACCCCTTTATTTGAGCATCGGTCGAATTCCAAATTAGCTGATGTCATGTGTCAGATGTGACCGTTGGATATAACCGTTGGATCTGACTGTTTAATCGACCGATGTTACTTCAACTTCATCATCGGATGATCCGGTGAGTTGATCTTCAGAATTGGTTAAGAAATAATGTCTCTGTTGAAATTGACCGATGTACACTTACTTCATCATCGGATGATCCGGTGTGTACTTCTTCAGAATAACTCAGAAATCATCCTTCTGTTGAAATCAACCGATGTGCCACTTCCTTCACATTGGATGATCTGGTGTGTACTGGGCTCTGAGGTCTTCTTCTTCTGCCAACTCAAACTCGACCGATGTAGTCATTTTGCAAGACATCGGATGATCCGGTGAGTGCAACTTGTTTGCTTCGAGTTGTTTTGAGTTGATCTTTTGGAATCTTCTTGAGTGACCTCTTTGACACTTGTTTGAAATGATATTTTGATGAAGTGTAAGCTTCTTGTGTTGCCAATTTTGATAGAATAGAGTCGTTGTATGAGTTCTTCATTTAGTCTTCATGAGTATCGACTAACCCCTTAGAATAGATCGTTGAGGGGTCTCCATTTGTATCCAATGAGCAGTAGATGGTGTGAATAGATAGTTCATTAACGTTTGATGTGATATACGTGAAACCTCGCATCCACAAACTCATTAGTAATAACGAACGGTTGTCATTAATCACCGAAACCATACCTCACGGGGGCCTAGATGCTTTCAATCTCCCCCTTTTTGGTGATTGATGACAACACAACGAGTAGAGCATAGAATTAATGGAATTAAAACGCAATGCTCAAAAAAGAAATATAACAAGTACAAATTGCAACACAAGTGGCTCGAAGGCTCAAATAATAAACAATAAAGCGCAAGAGCACAAAGTAGCACCCGGAGTACAATAATAGCAAATAATAATAACAGGCAATCTCAAATAGATAACAATAAGTAGCAAAAGGATAGACACTCCCCCTAAAACCAAGAACTTCCCCTAGAACTGAGCTAACCCTCCCCCTGACTCTAACTCTTCTCCCCCTTTGGCATCAAGAAACCAAAAAGGGAAGTCAAGTGCCTACGACTCAGGCGCGCTCCTGGCGATGGTGAAGCGGTCGGCGTCGACGGTGCTGTCGCCGGAGCTGCTGGAGGTGGAGGTCGCTGGCGCTGGAGCTGGAGCGGGGGGAGCTGGAGCTGGAGCTGGAGCTGCTGGGGGATCCGCTGAGACTGCTGGCGCCGGTGGAGAAGGTACTGCCGGAAGATGTGAGGACTGGAACGACGTCGGCGGCAGTGCTGGAGCTGGTGCCAGTGGGGGTGCACCTGGAGCCTGACTGAGTCCCGAGTGCTGAGGTGGAAGGGCGACTTCCGTCTGCTGGTAGAGGTTGGTGACCAACCCCAGGACGCCCAACAACATCTGCTGAGTCTGCTGCTGCTGGTCCAGAGTGCGTCTCGTCATCTGGTCGACAAGGTTGGTGTACCTGTCGATGTCCTCTCGCCTCTGACGGGCGATCTCCAGCTGCATCTCCTGCTGCTGCCTCTGAAGCTGCTCCTGTCGAGCTGCCTGCTGCTCCTGCTGCTGAGCCATCCGCTGAAGTAAGGCAGTGAGCTCTGACGGCTGAGTCACCTGAGCCTCTGACACTGGAGGAGGTGTAGGTGGTGGAGCTGCTGAGCCTCCTGCCTCTGCGTCGTGCTGCCTCGGTGAAGGAGGAGCAGGAGGGAAGTACTCCTCGACACTGTCGCTGGTGTCGCTGTCCGACCATATATGCTGTAGGTCTCCTCCCTGAGCCTCTGCCTGTGCCAGCTCTGCGTCCTCCTGAGTCAGCTCTGCCCAGTCCTCCTCTGACAGTCTAGCTCGAACCTCACGCTCGACGGGACGGCCAAGGCGGCGGTCTCCCGGAGTGGGGACTTGGTAGTGGCTGAACCGGGTCACGTGCATCTCCGTCAGCTGAGAAACTCCTCGAGTGTCCTCTGGAACCAACTGGTGGAGAAGGTGACAGATCCAGTGACCGAAGACCAACTGTCGAAGCATCCCAACTCCGTCGGTGATCACGTCCTCCATCTCGCAGATCAGAATATCCACGATGTCGAACTCCATCCCGTTCATCACATAGAACAGGATGGTCTGCTGAAGGCTCGTGAAGCCCTCCAAGTAGCCAGACCTCGGTAGTAGGGTACGCCTGAGGACGTGGTGAACTGTCCGAGCTGCTGGGGTGAGAAGCGCTGGCACCCTCGGCTGGTCAGGAGTGAACGGCTGAGTGAACAGACCTCTGATCTCCTCGAAAGGCGGTGCCACTCCTCCAGTCAGTGGCCTCCTCGGCGGGTCTGCGTCTCCGTAGACTATCTGGTGCAGGCACGTAGTAGAGAGCTCCACACCAAGCAGTCTGCCCAACAAGTCTCAAGACACGTCGTGGATCTGCCCCATAAACATGAAGTGAATCGAGCGACGGCCCTCAGAGACGTAGAGTGTCGCGTAGAACACCCTGACCCACTCCTCGACGTAGGCACTCCTCTGGTGCGAGAGCAAGTCCACAAGTCCTCTGTATCTCTCAAAGAGTGGCCTGATCCCGTGTCCTACTGCCACTGCAAGCTGATCCCAGTCGATGCTGTTATGCTGGAAGAGCTTGTGGCCCCGACGCTTGTAAGTCTCGTACAGGGACGCCTGTGTCAGGGTCCAGAAGCGGGAGTCAACTCGAGCGTCCCTAGGCCGCGGGAACCACTCCTCAGGCATCGCTGACCATCTGAGGTTCTTTAGTTGCCTTGCCTTCATCTTCCTGTAGTCGGTGAGTCTGACATCCTCGGCAACACGGACTGCCGTGTCCATCAGGTGGATGGCCCTTTGGGCCTCTCTGTCCTCGGCGCGGTCAGCCGCAGAGGGGCGCCGACTCGCCGTAGGAGTCTGTCCACCCCCACGAGTCCTCGCGGTGCGCCGGCGGATGAGAGGCGGCACCTCGGTCTCCTCCTCGTCGGAGCCCTCGGCTGGACCGGAGGCTGCTCCTGCCTCTGCCGGGACTCGTGGATCCGTAAGGAACCGCGATGGCCGCGCTCACGCTCCTCGGCGGCGCGAGCGGCCAACTCCGCACGACGAGCGTCCTTGGACATCTTGCGCTTCTTCGCGGCGGGCTCCTCAATAGCCTTGCCCTTTCCTTTGCGATCGCGACCCACCTTGATGCAATTGAGAGCTAGGGTTAGCGACGATGAAGATGAACGACGAAAAAACAACGAAGGACGTCGCGCGGCACGGAGCAAACCTTAGCGACGAACGGCGAAGCACGGCGAAACCCTAGCGGAGAGGGTGATGCGCGGTGGTGGAAGCCGGCGGCGAGTGGTGGTACGGCTGGTGGTGGAGGGGAGACGGCGAGGGAGGCGCGGCGGAGGAGGGAGCTGCGGCGGCGCGGTAGAACGGTGGCGGCGCGCGCGGGAGAGGCGGCGGCGCGGGCACGGGCGGCGCCTAGGCGGCGGCGGCCGAAGGGCGGCGGCGGCGGCGCCTGGGAGGCGGCGGCGGCGACCGGAGGTGGCCAGAGGGCGCGAGGACGGCGGCGAGGGCGACGGGCGGTGAGAGAAGAGAAACGAAAGGCGGCGGCGGCGGAGGTCGGCCGAACCGCTATTTAAACCGTACGGGCAAACCCTAGCCGCGCACAAAACACCGGATGGACCGATGATCATCGGAGGATGCATCGGTCGAGTTCAACAGAGAGTTGTTCCAAAAACTCTCTTTGAACACCGGATGAGCCGACGTTGAGGTGTCGGTCATCGGTCGATATCTGCAGGGCACCAGAAAACTGAACACCGGATGCTCCGATGTCTTCTGAAATGAACTCATCGGTTGATTTTTGACATCTGACTTGATCTGAGCACTGAACTGAAGCACCAATTGATCCGATGATCTGCTGGCCCTAGCATCGGATAATCCGATGACTACAGAAAACCTAAGACTGCCCATATGTGTCCTTGGACTTAAACACACAAAGATAAGGATGGGTCCTAGGACTTTTTTGGGCAACTCCTGACCTCTAATAGAAGGCTTCAAATATAGTGCCACATATTGGCTAAGCCCTTAAGCAAAGAGAACACACAAGGTTAGGAGGGAAACCACGAAAATGTAAGGCCCATGCTTTGTGAGCTAGAGTATGGAAAACTTCTATCTCTTTAAAAGCATGTACCTTTAGAATTTTGCTCTATCCATATCATATGAGTTGAGATATTCCATTTTGAACAAGTCTCCTCATGATGTGGGTTCCCCTTTGTGACAATCTACCGTATGCAATGCCAAACAAAATAATGCAAGATATTAAATGAGTGCAAGTCTATATGGCAGGAATCATGCAAAGCATAATGTAAATCTATCTTGCCAAGTTTAAACCTTCCAAAGGCTTCCTCAGGGAAAACTATTTCTAGCTCGCCCCTATCCTTTGGGAGTTAGACAAGACCTATTTGATATGCAACCTTACATGAACATGGCAACTTACATGACATTAGATGCATCTAGCACATTTAATTCACTTCTAAGTCTAGAAAAAGTTTTCTCATCAAGTGGTTTAGTGAAGATATCCGCCAATTGTTCTTCGGACCTAACACCTTGCAAAGAGATGTCTCCTTTAGCCTCATGGTCCCGCAGGACGTGATGGCGAATATCAATGTGCTTAGTGCGGGAGTGTTGAACGGGGTTTCTAGCTATCTTAACCGCACTTTCATTGTCACAAAGGAGAGGCACACAATCAAATTTAATTCCAAAGTCCAAAAGGGTTTGCTTCATATATAGAATTTGGTCACAACATGCACCGGCCGCTATATACTCTGCCTCCGCGGTGGACAAAGCCACGGAGTTTTGCTTTTTGCTCGACCAAGATACTAGGGAACGCCCAAGTAAGTGGCACCCACCAGAGGTACTCTTGCGATCCACACGGCATCCGGCAAAGTCCGAATCCGAGTAACCCAAGAGATGGAAACTAGCGTTCTTGGGGTACCACAAACCTACACTTGGGGTATGCTTGAGATACCTAAGTATCCTAAAGACCGCCTTACGATGCGATTCTTTAGGTGCCGCTTGAAAGCGAGCACACAAGCACACACTAAACATGATATCGGGCCTAGATGCAGTAAGATATAACAATGAACCAATCATGGAACGGTAATGAGATTGATCAATAGGTTTACCGTCCATGTCCGCGTCGAGATGACAATTTGTCGCCATTGGAGTAATTCTTGAGCTACAATCTTCCATTTCAAACTTCTTCAAGAGGTCCTTGGTGTACTTCTCTTGGTAGATGAAAGTCCCCTCTTGAAGTTGCTTGATTTGAAATCCTAGGAAGAAATTGAGTTCTCCAATCATTGACATCTCGAACTCCCTAGACATCATGGTGCCAAACTCAAGGCTAAGAGATTTGTTAGTTGAGCCAAAAATAATGTCATCAACGTAAATTTGACAAAGAAATAAATCCCCGTTGATGTCCTTGGTGAAAAGTGTGGTATCCACCCTCCCGATCTTGAATCCTTGCATGACTAGGAAATCCCTTAGACGTTCATACCATGCCCTAGGTGCTTGCTTGAGCCTGTAGAGCACCTTGTGTAACCTATACACATGGTTAGGATTCCTCGGATCTTCAAACCCGGGAGGTTGCTCAACGAAAACAAGTTCGTTAATATAACCATTGAGGAAGGCACTTTTAACATCCATTTGATAAAGCATAATATTGTGATGCGAAGCAAAAGCAAGGAGCATGCGAATAGCTTCTAACCGTGCGACCGGGGTGAATGTCTCTCCAAAATCTAGTCCTTCAACTTGTGAAAAACCCTTGGCCACAAGCCTTGCCTTGTTGCGGACCACCACGCCATTCTCGTCTTGCTTGTTGCGGTACACCCACTTCGTTTCGATGACGTTCTTGTCCTTAGGTCGCTCCTCCAATACCCAAGCTTCATTGCGGGTGAAGTTGTTGAGTTCTTCTTGCATAGCCATCACCCAATTGGGATCTTGGAGTGCTTCCTCAATATTTGTGGGTTCTACACACAAAACAAAAGAGTAGTGCTCACAAAATGAAGCAACATGGCGAGAACGAGTACTTACTCCCCGTGACGGACTGCGCCCATGCCTCATAAGAGGTTGTGAGGCACTTGGCGGTGGTGAGGCATCTCGCTCGTCTTGTGGTTGGACTTGACCTTTGACTTCTTCTTCTTGGTGTTGTGTGGCATGTGAATCTTGCATTGGCAATGGATCATCTTTCTCTTCTTCTTCATCAATTTGAGGCGCCATGGAGGTGTTGATGTTGGAACTTGAGGCTCCCCCTTGATCATGGCTCTCCTCAACTTCGGGCTTGATGTCTCCTATGGTCATGTTCTTCATAGCTTCTCGTAGAGGCTCATCATCTATATCATCATGACCAAAACTCTCCTCTTGGGAGCCATTAGTCTCATCAAACTCAACATCACAACTTTCTTCAACTAACCCGGAGGTTTGGTTGAATACTCGATATGCTTTTGAGTTTGACGCATAACCAAGAAAGATACCAACATCACACCTTCTTTCAAACTTACCGAGCCTTTTCTTGCGGTAGATGTAGCACTTGCACCCGAAGACTCAGAAGTAGGAGATGTTGGGCTTTCTCCCAATGAGGAGCTCATATGGGGTCTTTTGAAGTAGTCGATGAAGATAGACCCTATTTGCGGCATGGCACGCCGTGTTGATTGCTTCGGCCCAAAACTTCTCCGACGTGCCATAGTCATCAAGCATTGCTCTTGCAAGGGTGATGAGAGTCTTGTTCTTCCTTTCAACGACACCATTTTGTTGAGGGGTGTATGTGGCCGAAAACTCGTGCTTCACGCCTTCACGATCACACCACTCCCCAATGTTGTAGTTCTTGAACTCGGTGCCGTTGTCACTCAGGACCTTGATGATGGGAAGTTGAAATTCCCTTTGAGCTCGTTTAGCGAAGGTCTTGAAGATTTCCGGAGTTTCACCCTTGTCACCTAGAAATAATGTCCAAGCATAGCGAGAGTAGTCATCAACAATAACAAGACAATAGAGGTTACCGCCAAGGCTTTGGTATGTGGACGGTCCGAAGAGGTCCATGTGAAGTAGTTCAAGTGGCTTGGAGGTTGACACCATTATCTTCATCGGATGGTGTGAGGCAACTTGCTTCCCGGCTTGACACGCGCTACAAAGCTTGTTCTTCTCAAATGTGACATCCTTCACGCCGGTCACCATCCCAAGCTTGAACGACTTCTTGAGCTTGCTCATCCCAATGTGAGCAATGCGCCGATGCCATAGCCATCCCAAACTTGTCTTGGTGAAAAGACAAGTGGTCAAGCTAGCATCATTGTTGGAGAAGTCCACCAAGTAAAGATGTCCATGCCGAAAACCTTTGAATATTAGTTCTTTGCTTGATTCACTAGTCACCACAACACCATTCTTGTCAAATGTGCACGTTAGTCCAAGATCACATAATTGTGCAATAGAAAGTAAATTGAAACTAAGAGACTTAACGTAAAGCACATTAGAGATAGACAAATCATGAGAAATAGCAATTTTACCAAAACCAATTACCTTCCCCTTTGAGTTATCACCAAAGGTGACTTGTTCATGATTGTCGGGGTTCTCTATGGAGGTGAACATACCATCATTGCCGGTCATATGTTGAGTGCACCCACTATCGAGTACCCAATGCTTTCCTCCGGCTTTGTAGTTCACCTACACACATGAAGTTAGTTTTTGAGTTTTAGGAACCCAAGCCAACTTAGGTCCTTGTATGTGTGATACAAGTGATTTTGGGACCCAAAGTTGCTTGGGGAGCTTCCCCTTCATGCCCTTGATGTCTTTGCCGATGAACCTTGCCTTCACCTTTCCACCTACTTTGCTCAATAGATAGTGATAATCATTGAAAGTAGATTTGTAGTTAGGAGGCAATTTGGGAGAAGGACGGTTGGGAAGAGGACACTCCCTCGTGTGATGTCCGGTGACCTCACAATGTTGGAAATAGGAACCAACTTCCTTGATGAAGCTTGTCCTAAGCTCCGGTGAGGGCACCTTTCCTTTGTTGGGCACCGGGAAGGATCCAAGTCCCCTCTTGTTGAAGCCTTTAGCTTGTTGGTAGAGGATTTCCTTGTGCTTGTCCTCCCCCTTAGAGAGTCTTGCCACACTAGTGCGAAGACTCTCAATTTCGTCCATTAGCTCCTTCTCCCTAGGGCTTGCTTTCAAAGGCAAAGACTTATCCAAAATATTAGTGGCATGTGAATTAGATGATATTTTGCCATCAAGGGTTTCTTTCTTTGTGTTTTTCAATTTAAGTTCAATCGCTTCATAAGCAAGGTTAAGCACTTTATATTCTTGAACCAACTCATTTTGCTTTGCCAAGAGTGCTAAGTTAGCTAAGTCAAGCTCATGATACTCAAGCTTGATTTGAGCATTCTCCTCCTCGATTTGCTTGACATTTGATTTGAGCGTGTCATGCTCTTTAAGTATGGTTACATACTTGTCATGCAAATCGAGGTTAGCACTTTCAAGCTTAGCACGAGCTAGCTCAAGAGCCTTAACCTTAGCCTTTTCCCTTTTTATAATGGCATGATATTCATTAATCATAGATGCTAATTCATCGGGTGAAAGCTCATCATCATCATCGCTAGAATCTTCACATACCTTTGAGTTACCTTTCGCCATTAGGCACATAGGAGGTGGACGAAGAGGTGAGTCATCCTTGTTGATGATGGCGAGGCCCGCCAAGTTTTCTTCATCTTCACTATCTTCGTCGCTTGACTCTTCATCCGTGATCCACTCATTGGCTTCACACATGAAGACCTTTTGAGGCCCTCTTCTCTTCTTTGGAAAGAGCTTGGTTTTCTTGCCTTTGTCAAATTTCTTCTTTCCAAAAGAGCGCTTGGGCTTGACCTCCTCTTCATCATCACTTTCTTCTAGCTTGTGATGCTTGCCATTGTCCTTCCTTTTGTCCGGTCTTGGACAATCATATGA
Organism: Neostapfia colusana; assembly: GCA_030760725.1. Lineage (NCBI taxonomy): Eukaryota > Viridiplantae > Streptophyta > Magnoliopsida > Poales > Poaceae > Neostapfia > Neostapfia colusana. Next base: position 82,126,129 of record JASWHV010000014.1, on the reverse strand, counting down.
TATGTGGCCTAGATCACCACAATTGTAGCACGTCTTGTTTTCATCTTTTCTTGGCAAGAAGGCTTTCTTCTTGGGATCATAAGAGTATCCCTTCTTTGCAATCTTGGAGTTGAGGCGTGAGAATTTCCTCATCATCAAAGCAAGCTCATCATCATCATCTTCGCTTGTTTCTTGCTCTTCTTCACTTGAGCTAGGCTCAACCACTTTCTTCTTATTGGGAGTTGTCTTCTTGGTTGAAGCCTTGAGAGCAATGGTTTTTGATGATGACTCCTCCATCATTCCAAGTACGCTCATCTCATGAGCATGGATTTCTCCAATGAGCTCCGAAACTTCAATGTTGTCAAGTGACTCTTTTTGGAGCATTGAATTGATAATGTTGTACTTGGGCTTGGGTAGAAGCATGAGGATCTTGCGATTGATAAGTCCCTTGCCAAGAGAAGCAATGTCAAGTGCGTTAATTTCCTCAATGAGCACATTTAAACGAGAAAACATTTGGTTAACATTCTCATGAGGAAACATCTTAAATTCATCATATTTTGATTTAAGCATGTGATATTTGAGTTCTTTAACACGAGATGAGCCCTCATGTATTTCAATTAGACATGCCCAAATTTCACATGCTTTTTCCTTACTAGCAATCCTAGCAAAGACATGTTGACTAATGCATTCATATATGACATTTCTAGCCTTAGCATCCCATTTTAATTGGTCACCAACATAGTCAAGATTTCCAAACCCCGCATGGGTCGCTTCCCACACTTCGGGAGCAATTCCCTCAAGGTAAGCGCGCATGCGTGCTTTCCAATAAGCAAAATTCTTGCCCTCGAAGGTAGGAACCGAACCTCCATTCTTGGCCATTTTCGCTCTCTAGCGGTGAAGCTAGAATGATCCAATGAGCAACCTTGCTCTGATACCAATTGTAAGGATCGAAACGCCCAAGAGGGGGGTGAATTGGGCTTTTCAAATTTTAGAGCAATTTAAAACTTAATGGTTGAAGCCCAATTCCCTATGCGAACTAACTACGCAAGCAAGAGTATTAAGTGCGGAATAGTAAATGCGTAATAGTAAGAGGGTGAGGAGAGAGATGCAAACTCCCGCGGAGACTCGGAGACACGGCGATTTTTCCCGTGGTTCGGTAAGATCACAAAGATCTACCTACGTCCACGTTGTGGCACCCACCAAAGGGTATAGCCACTCCCAAGTCACCAAGACAAGGGAATCCACTATCTTTCTCCGTTCGCCATCTCCGGCAAGGTGGAGCTCAAGCCTTGTACAATGGTGATCCTCCGGGCTTCCACAAACGCCTTGGTAAGCTCCGGAGCGATCTCTTCTTCCTCCAACTTTTACAAGGTGAGAGAAGTCACCAATACACTCTCTCTCACTAGCCTAGAGATTCCAATCACCAAGAATGGACGCACACAAGCTTCTCTCTAGCTAGATCTAGCCTATAGTTGGAGTACAAGAGGTTTTGAGGTGTGGAAGTGGTAGCTCTTGGTCTTGAATGCTTGAGAATGTGTAGTGAGGCTCTGGTGATCAAGACTTGACGAAATGGCCGGTTGGAGGGGTATTTATAGCCAGCCCACACGAGATAGCCGTTGGAAAAGTAGGCAGACTTTTTCTGTGAACATCGGATCATCCGATGCACCCCTTTATTTGAGCATCGGTCGAATTCCAAATTAGCTGATGTCATGTGTCAGATGTGACCGTTGGATATAACCGTTGGATCTGACTGTTTAATCGACCGATGTTACTTCAACTTCATCATCGGATGATCCGGTGAGTTGATCTTCAGAATTGGTTAAGAAATAATGTCTCTGTTGAAATTGACCGATGTACACTTACTTCATCATCGGATGATCCGGTGTGTACTTCTTCAGAATAACTCAGAAATCATCCTTCTGTTGAAATCAACCGATGTGCCACTTCCTTCACATTGGATGATCTGGTGTGTACTGGGCTCTGAGGTCTTCTTCTTCTGCCAACTCAAACTCGACCGATGTAGTCATTTTGCAAGACATCGGATGATCCGGTGAGTGCAACTTGTTTGCTTCGAGTTGTTTTGAGTTGATCTTTTGGAATCTTCTTGAGTGACCTCTTTGACACTTGTTTGAAATGATATTTTGATGAAGTGTAAGCTTCTTGTGTTGCCAATTTTGATAGAATAGAGTCGTTGTATGAGTTCTTCATTTAGTCTTCATGAGTATCGACTAACCCCTTAGAATAGATCGTTGAGGGGTCTCCATTTGTATCCAATGAGCAGTAGATGGTGTGAATAGATAGTTCATTAACGTTTGATGTGATATACGTGAAACCTCGCATCCACAAACTCATTAGTAATAACGAACGGTTGTCATTAATCACCGAAACCATACCTCACGGGGGCCTAGATGCTTTCACCCGTGGCTTGCCTCTGAGGAGAGGGGAGCCCCGACCCTTCTGGACACGTGGCGCCTTCGGAGCTCGCCCTTGTGGAGGGGGCGAGGTCCGGCTCTTCTGGCCACGTGGCAAGCTAGGAGCTCTCCTCTGAGGAGAGGGGAGCCCTGGCCCTACTGGACATGTGGCACCTTCGGAGCTCCCCCCTGTGGAGGGGACAAGCTCCGACTCTTCTGGCCGCGTGGCAAGCCCAGAGCTCTCCTGTGAGGAGAGGGGAGCCCCGGTCCTACTGGACACGTGGCACCTTCAGAGCTCGCCCTAGCGGAGGGGGCAAGGTCCGGCTCTTCTGGCTACGTGGCAGGCCAAGAGCTCTCCTCTGAGGAGAGGGGAGCCTTGACCCTACTGGACACGTGGCACCTTCAAAGCTCGCCCCTGCGGAGGGGGCGAGGTCCGGCTCTTCTGGCCACGTGGCACGCTCGGAGCTCTCCCCTGAGGAGAGGGGAGCACCGGCCCTACTGGACACGTGGCACATTCGGAGCTCGCCCCTGCGGAGGGGGCGAGGTCCGGCTCTTCTGGCCGCGTGGCAGGCCCGGAGCTCTCCTTTGAGGAGAGGGGAGCTCCAGTCCTACTGGACACGTGGCACCTTCGGAGCTCGCCCCTGTGGAGGGGGCGAGGTCTGGCTCTTCTGGCCACATGGTAGGCCCGGATCTCTCCTGTGAGAAGAGGGGAGCCCTGGTCCTACTGGACACGTGGCACCTTCCGAGCTCGCTCGTGCGGAGGGGGCGAGGTACGGCTCTTCTAGCCACGTGGCAGGCCCGAAGCTCTCCTTTGAGGAGAGGGGAGCCCGGATCCTACTGTACATGTGACACCTTCGGAGCTCGCCCCTATGGAGGGGGCGAGGTCATTAGGCGTTTTCTCCTATGCGCGGGGGTACCCGGTATTGAGGGTACCGACACTCATGCTCCACTATGTTGAAAGGATATAAATAAATTTTTTTATGCTCACTTCTGGATCATACCTGTAAGGTTCAACATAATTTATTTCTCATTATCCTTTCGAGTTGCTAGTTGTTGTTGACCTTTGATCACACTATGGGCAGTTCTAAGGTGGGTCCAAAATCCTGTTGTTCGCTTATTATTCTCATATCTATACTTTGTTTTGCATTTCGGAAAATTGCATGATGCCCATCTCTCAATGTACTTCTTGCCATTAACCATGACAATTTTTTTCCTTAGTGTAATACTGCCACACAGCTGACGTGCTCTTCCTACATCTCTTTGCATCATCTTCTTTATCATCATCACTATCAACAACTTGTTCTTGTTTAGCAGGTTGTTCATTGGTACTTGATGCTGGATTTATGTCAGATTGTTCATTGGTACTGCCAGTGCCACTAGATATGCCTGCACATAACAAAATAGTAAATCGAATTGGTCGCTAGATATGCCAGTGTCAAGATTTCCAAACCCCGCATGGGTCAGTTCCCACACTTCGGGAGCAATTGCCTCAAGGTAAGCGCGCATGCGTGCTTTCCAATAAGCAAAATTCTTGCCCTCGAAGGTAGGAACCGAACCCCCATTCTTGGCCATTTTCGCTCTCTAGCGGTGAAGCTAGAATGATCCAATGAGCATCCTTGCTCTGATACCAATTGTAAGGATCGAAACGCCCAAGAGGGGGGGGTGAATTGGGCTTTTTCAAATTTTAGAGCAATTTAAAACTTAATGGTTGAAGCCCAATTCCCTATGCGAACTAACTACGCAAGCAAGAGTATTAAGTGCGGAATAGTAAATGCGTAATAGTAAGAGGGTGAGGAGAGAGATGCAAACTCCCGCGGAGACTCGGAGACACGGCGATTTTTCCCGTGGTTCGGTAAGATCACAAAGGTCTACCTACGTCCACGTTGTGGCACCCACCAAAGGGTATAACCACTCCCAAGTCACCAAGACAAGGGAATCCACTATCTTTCTCCGTTCGCCATCTCCAGCAAGGTGGAGCTCAAGCCTTGTACAATGGTGATCCTATGGGCTTCCACAAACGCCTTGGTAAGCTCCGGAGCGATCTCTTCTTCCTCCAACTTTTACAAGGTGAGAGAAGTCACCAAGACACTCTCTCTCACTAGCCTAGAGATTCCAATCACCAAGAATGGACGCACACAAGCTTCTCTCTAGCTAGATCTAGCCTATAGTTGGAGTACAAGAGGTTTTGAGGTGTGGAAGTGGTAGCTCTTGGTCTTGAATGCTTGAGAATGTGTAGTGAGGCTCTGGTGATCAAGACTTGACGAAATGGCCGGTTGGAGGGGTATTTATAGCCAACCCACACGAGATAGCCGTTGGAAAAGTAGGCAGACTTTTTCTGTGAACATCGGATCATCCGATGCACCCCTTTATTTGAGCATCGGTCGAATTCCAAATTAGCTGATGTCATGTGTCAGATGTGACCGTTGGATATAACCGTTGGATCTGACTGTTTAATCGACCGATGTTACTTCAACTTCATCATCGGATGATCCGGTGAGTTGATCTTCAGAATTGGTTAAGAAATAATGTCTCTGTTGAAATTGACCGATGTACACTTACTTCATCATCGGATGATCCGGTGTGTACTTCTTCAGAATAACTCAGAAATCATCCTTCTGTTGAAATCAATCGATGTGCCACTTCCTTCACATCGGATGATCTAGTGTGTACTGGGCTCTGAGGTCTTCTTCTTCTGCCAACTCAAACTCGACCGATGTAGTCATTTTGCAAGACATCGGATGATCCGGTGAGTGCAACTTGTTTGCTTCGAGTTGTTTTGAGTTGATCTTTTGGAATCTTCTTGAGTGACCTCTTTGACACTTGTTTGAAATGATATTTTGATGAAGTGTAAGCTTCTTGTGTTGCCAATTTTGATAGAATAGAGTCGTTGTATGAGTTCTTCATTTAGTCTTCATGAGTATCGACTAACCCCTTAGAATAGATCGTTGAGGGGTCTCCATTTGTATCCAATGAGCAGTAGATGGTGTGAATAGATAGTTCATTAACGTTTGATGTGATATACGTGAAACCTCGCATCCACAAACTCATTAGTAATAACGAACGGTTGTCATTAATCACCGAAACCATACCTCACGGGGGCCTAGATGCTTTCACCCGTGGCTTGCCTCTGAGGAGAGGGGAGCCCCGACCCTTCTGGACACGTGGCGCCTTCGGAGCTCGCCCTTGTGGAGGGGGCGAGGTCCGGCTCTTCTGGCCACGTGGCAAGCTAGGAGCTCTCCTCTGAGGAGAGGGGAACCCTGGCCCTACTGGACACGTGGCACCTTCGGAGCTCCCCCCTGTGGAGGGGACGAGCTCCGACTCTTCTGGCCGCGTGGCAGGCCCAGAGCTCTCCTGTGAGGAGAGGGGAACCCCGGTCCTACTGGACACGTGGCACCTTCAGAGCTCGCCCTAGCGGAGGGGGCAAGGTCCGGCTCTTCTGGCTACGTGGCAGGCCCAGATCTCTCCTCTGAGGAGAGGGGAGCCTTGACCCTACTGGACACGTGGCACCTTCAAAGCTCGCCCCTGCGGAGAGGGCGAGGTCCGGCTCTTCTGGCCACGTGGCACGCTCGGAGCTCTCCCCTGAGGAGAGGGGAGCACCGGCCCTACTGGACACGTGGCACATTCGGAGCTCGCCCCTGCGGAGGGGGCGAGGTCCGGCTCTTCTGGCCGCGTGGCAGGCCCGGAGCTCTCCTTTGAGGAGAGGGGAGCTCCAGTCCTACTGGACACGTGGCACCTTCGGAGCTCGCCCCTGTGGAGGGGGCGAGGTCCGGCTCTTCTGGCCACATGGTAGGCCCGGATCTCTCCTGTGAGAAGAGGGGAGCCCTGGTCCTACTGGACACGTGGCACCTTCGGAGCTCGTTCGTGCGGAGGGGGCGAGGTACGGCTCTTCTAGCCACGTGGCAGGCCCGAAGCTCTCCTTTGAGGAGAGGGGATCCCGGATCCTACTGTACATGTGACACCTTCGGAGCTCGCCCCTACGGAGGGGGCGAGGTCATTAGGCGTTTTCTCCTGTGCGCGGGGGTACCCGGTATTGAGGGTACCGACACTCATGCTCCACTATGTTGAAAGGATATAAATAAATTTTTTTATGTTCACTTCTGGATCATACCTGTAAGGTTCAACATAATTTATTTCTCATTATCCTTTCGAGTTGCTAGTTGTTGTTGACCTTTGATCACACTATGGGCAGTTCTAAGGTGGGTCCAAAATCCTGTTGTTCGCTTATTATTCTCATATCTATACTTTGTTTTGTATTTCGGAAAATTGCATGATGCCCATCTCTCAATGTACTTCTTGCCATTAACCATGACAATTTTTTTCCTTAGTGTAATACTGCCACACAGCTGACGTGCTCTTCCTACATCTCTTTGCATCATCTTCTTTATCATCATCACTATCAACAACTTGTTCTTGTTTAGCAGGTTGTTCATTGGTACTTGATGCTGGATTTATGTCAGATTGTTCATTGGTACTGCCAGTGCCACTAGATATGCCTGCACATAACAAAATAGTAAATCGATGGACGATAGAGCAATACTTCAATCCAAAATGTTCAAAATTAAGTTCAAATGCTCAGTTTCAGTTTGACTTGAAGGTTCAAATGCTCAGTTTCTGTTTGTTTTTAAGGTCCCGATTTCTGAACAAAATAAGTCTCAACACATGAATATGAACAAACCATGAACACTCATGTGAATTGGTGAACACATGTACACACTTGAACTATGAACAAACTATAAACAGAACATTCATGTGTACTAGTACCTGCAATTCGAGCATCCACAGCCGCAGATGGTGGAGGCGGCTCCAAGAACAACAAACGATTCGTGGGGGTGGGGATGGTCCAGTTGGAAGTAGACTTCTCTCCGGTTGGCGCCATCACCGGATCGGATAAGGACAGTGGCGACTGGATGCGTCCTGTGGGCGACCGAGTGCGGGAGACCAGTTGACGGTTGCCGGTTGCGGATTGTTGTGCACTTGTGCAGGGCAGAGGGCTCGGGCGCAGGTGGCGGCGCGGGCCTTCGGGCGTGACTAGAGGGCAGCAGTCAGCGACCAGGTCAACTGAGGGCGAGGCATCGGCTAGTTGCCGGTAGTGGGCGGCGGGCGGCAGCCGCTGGACTGTAGGGCGGCGGGCGACTGGCGAGGCGGTTGGCACTGGCGGCCAGTGGAGGGCAGCGACCAGGTCGACTGAGGGCGAGGCAGCGACCAACGGCCGGTAGCAGGCGGCGAGCGGCGGCCGCTAGACTACAGGGCGACGGGCGACTGGCGAGGCGGTTGGCGCTGGCGGCGGGTGGAGGGCGTGACTCGTGAGGGCTAACTGACTGACTGGGTGAGGGTTGTGCGACTATGTTGAGTGGAGGCGTGACCTAGGGCGCGCTAATTGGGCAGAGTCGGAAATTACTCGGAAATTGTTCGGAAATTTCCGAGCAAATTCGGAATTCCGACTATCCGGTTGGAAATCTGGATAAATCATTTTTATTCTGATTTCTGGATTTTAATTTCCGATTTCCGACCCATTTCCAAATATTACCGACTAAAACAGAAAACAGTTCAAAATTTTTTGGAAACGGTGTCGTATGAGTCAAAAGATTATCATCCGTTTTCACCCAGATGTATTTTTATTGTAAAGAGAGAAAAAAACCATTTGCCGGGAGTCAGAGTCCTTTGAAGCGAGCTGGGTGCGGCCAGACTGCGAGAGGGAGCCCGTGCCTCGTTCAAAGGATCAAAGAAACACAGGAGAGGTCTCCTTCCCCTTCCCCTGGCTGCCAACTTTTGTGTAATGCGCGTGGCGGGCTGGATTTCCGCGTTCTGTACTTCGCGTCTCCGTCCCGTCCCATGTGACCACCCTCCTCTTCCTCACACCACCACCTTCTCTTCTCTTTCCTTGTCCATCTCTCCTCACCTCCCGAAAAAAGCACCGCACCCGAAGGGAACGCACGGAGGCCGCCCGCCCGCCCGCCTGCCTGCCTGCACACCGGGTTCGGGGACGGTGGTGTCCGCCTGGTGGTGGCGGGGGAGGGCCGGAGATGTCTTCACGGTCGTCGGGGTCCGGCGGCAGCAGCTCCGGGGGAGGCGCCGGCGCGACCATGCCGCTGGCCGTGCTTCTGCGGCGGGAGGCGGTCACCGAGCGCACCGCGGCGGAGCGCCCGGAGCTGCAGACGGGGCTCTTCAGCCAGGCCAAGAAAGGCGAGGACTTCACCTTCCTAAAGCCCGAATGCGAGCGACTCCCCGGCGTCCCGTCCTCCTCCTTCTCCGCGTTTGGCGTAAGCGCACCCGGATCCCCTCCTCTAACCCTCCCTTTCCCTCGCGACCGCGTGACCCGATCCGGCGTCACGTGGATCGGTGGCTTGGCCGGGCCATTATGCGCGATCGGCTTGGATGCGCGAAATGTGATGGGGATGCGAGCGAATTTTTCCCTTGGGATATCGGATATCCGATTCTTTTCCGGTAAATGAAAGGTCTGATTTTGGAGCGTCGCTCCCCGTTGCTCACATTGGAGAGCCAACGCACGGGAATCCTCTATCATTTATGATGACGACATGTTTGATCCAAAAAAGCGCCCACGTTTCGTCTGGAACAATGCGGCGCTACTTGCATAAGAAAGTGGACGAATTATTTATCGATTAACCATTTCTAAAGAAAAACGCAATATTCATATGCACGATGTAAGCTTTAGCATGCAGCAGTGATCCTCTCGAGCTTCTTTGCTTATGGCTGTCATTTTGTTGCAGCTGTTTGATGGGCACAATGGGAACGGAGCCGCAATTTATACCAAGGAGAATCTCTTGAACAACATCTTGAGCGCAGTCCCTGCTGATCTCAACAGGGAAGACTGGCTCGCTGCGCTTCCAAGAGCGTTGGTTGCAGCATTCGTCAAAACTGATAAAGACTTCCAGTCAAAAGGTGTGTCATGTAATAACTAAATCAAACCTTGGTCACTTTCCTACCTGTTATCTTGTACGTGCAACAAAAAGAGGGTTGACATTCTGTCATCTCAACCCTAACAAAGAGATCTTTTAGTCACTCGTCCAAAAAAATCATTGAAATGGAAACCTTTCATACCAACACTCTGGATGTTGTTTGTGTCTTTTTCATTTTTACTAGTGCCATGCCATATATGTATGTACAACATATTTGGGATAGCTCACCTAGAAGTTTTACTAACATCTATGGAGGTTAGATCACTTCTATATTACACTGCTATATGTGTTAGCATGGATTCTTATGAATAAAACCTTCTACTATTCATTAGTCGACCCTTTCCAATATATCTGATGCATGCTTGCTGACTTATACTGCCGTGCCTATATATTTGTCTTTTGCAGCACGTTCTTCAGGGACAACTGTGACACTTGTCATTATAGATGGGTTGATAATTACTGTTGCATCAGTTGGTGATTCCCGTTGTGTACTTGAAGCAGAAGGTTCAATTTATCATTTATCTTCTGATCATCGATTTGATGAAAACAAAGAGGAGTAAGATCATTCTTATGATACTCATCTCTCCCCCTTTCTCAAGGAGATAATCTTGTCCTGATAACTTTATGTCGATTATAGGGTTGATCGTGTAACAGAATGTGGGGGCGATGTTGGAAGGCTCAATGTTGTTGGTGGGGCTGAGGTATGAATTTGCACATATTTTCATTTTTTTGTTATCTAAGCTAACTCTGTTTGCCCTCATGTTTTCTTTTGTCATTATTGCTTAAATTCATTTCAAGAATCATTCAATATGTAGTGCAGGATCTAGCTACTTTGTACATAGTGTTGGGCTACACTTGGTGTTGCTTTAAATTCAAATTGGCAACTGATCCACATAGCATTTTAGTTGCATATGGAAGTTTTATGCTTGTCTTTTGTGACAAATAACAATGTAATCAAATTTAGCTCTTTTGTCCATGTGTTAACCCAATTTACATAAAATAGTGTATTAGCTTCAGAATATGTTGTTTACTCCCAGAGCCGCTCAATGGATTTCAAAACCCTGTATATTATATTTTGCTCATTAGCTTATAAATCTGCAAAGACTACCGAACTGAGGTTTGATCATTATTCATTGCTGGGTTGGCGATGTGTGTGCGATGTGGGTAGAGGGGAAAGTTTATTGTGGTGCAAGGGTTAAAGCGTAGGGAGAAGGCAAGGTGGTAGATAGGTAGAGTGTCTCGTTCAGGTGATAGGGTAGGACATGCTGTTTTGGTTATACTCTTCCATAGTTTTTCCATTCCACCTGCTTGACCCATATTCTTTTTGGTTTACCTCCAGATTGGCCCCCTTAGATGTTGGCCTGGAGGTTTGTGCCTATCAAGGTCGATAGGAGATCAAGATGTTGGTGAATTTATCATTCCGGTTCCTCTTGTTAAGCAAGTAAAGGTATTACCTGTAAAATTCTTTATAGCAGTTTGGGAAGATGTAGCTTTAACTTAGTTTGCTTGGATTTTTATGGCCACATGCAAAACAAAGATCATATTTGTATTACACTGCCTATGCTTAGTTATGTGAACTCATAGTTTCCATGGTAGATGCTGTGCATTTATTATGATTTTTCTGGTTCATTGTTATTACCTTGCTTAGTTTATTAATAGAGTTTTTATCCGTCTTTGTTGAGAGAATCGTGCTAGTTACTAGTTAGTCATTTAGTATTACAATTAGTCCATCATCAGTTGAATCTTAATCTTACTCCTATTATGTGAAGCTATCTACCGCGGGAGGTCGGCTTATTATAGCAAGCGATGGTGTTTGGGATGCGCTGTCTCCTGAAGCTGCTTTTAACTGCTCGCGGGAACTTCCTCCAGAGCCTGCAGCCGAGCAAATTGTTAAAGTAACACGCCTTCCTTCCCTATCCATGTGACAGCTTAACTCTGGTGTGATACTCATTTTGAATATTTGACGCCTTTTGTAGACAGCTGTACAATCAAAAGGACTGAGGGATGATACCACTTGCATTGTCGTTGATATAATAGCAGAAAAATCCAACCCTTCCATGCCACCTCCTAAAAAGCAACCAGGAATTGGTGTGTTCAAAAATATGTTCCGCAAGAAAACATCATCAGACTCATCGTCCCATGCAGATAGAGAATATATGGACCCAGACATCGTGGAGGAAATATTTGAAGACGAGTGCGCGCTTCTTTCTAGAAGGTTGGTTCCCTATTTTCGTCTTCATAGCTAAGTATTGTACAAACTGATGACAGTTATATCAAGTACATTAATGTCTCCATTGATCAATAATTGTCTGCTTCTAAACAATATTGGTAGAGTCTATTGAGAAAATGCCATTACTAAGAAAGTTAATGGTAAATGGGACAATTATTTTCAGTATGACCTCACCAACACATTCTCAAGTGTCAGATAAACAAAGGTTGGAGAAAAATGGAACATAGACCAATTTTGGTCCCATGGATGAGCTGTATGGACACATGGTATGAGGAACGTTAGCTAGAGTATAAATTCACGCAAAATGAGCTGAAGAGCTTACAACATATTGCCACATCGATCATTTTCCATATAATGTTGTGGATGCATTTGTGGGCCGCCAATATGGTCGGCGTGGGGCCCACAAAGCCCACAACTAGGCCGGTCAGGCCCTGCAGCCGCACCAGTAAAATATTTAGAAGAATTAATTAGATAATGTTTAGGAATAAAAGGGAGTTATAGATTGAATCAGTTTAGATAGAAAGAAATAGACTAAAAAAAGGGAAGAAAAGAATCCTAGTCAGTTTGGGGGATTATCCCCAAACAGACTAGGAGTAGGCTGCGGCCAAAGGGGGGGTCCTGTCCCCCCTTTATAAGCAGCCCCCCTCCCTCATGTTTTGAGCATCCAGGAAAAAATAAGAATCCCCGTTGAGGGCTGTTCTTCTCCTTGGATCACGGTGGCTTCGAACCCTAACCCTAGCCGCCGTGACCAGCTACTTTGTCCCTCACGTTACGTACTGCGCAGCTGCCCCCACGCCTCCTCGCTGCTGGTTTCTCCCCTGCGCAGCCCTAAGCGCATCTCCCCCCTCCCTGTTTCTCAGCATTTGGTATCAAGAGACTCCGGGGCAGCGACCATGTCCGGCCCCGTGGACGATTCTGGGACTTTCACCCTCCAAGATCTCGGCAACATGATGAGCAAGATGATGGGGCAGATAGACACCATCAACAAGCGCTTGGACCGCCACGATATGCGCCTTGCGCGCTTTGAGAAGGCACCGGAGCGGGAGCTCTCCGGTGGCGAGGACTTGCAACAAAACTCACCGCAGGGCAGCAACCTTCCCCGCAGCTGCGGCAGCGGCAGGAGCGGCGGCAGTGGCAGCGGCGGCCATGGCGGCAACGACGACCACTACAGTACCAGGCGCCCACCGGGACGCCCGACCTTCGACGACAGCGGGTTGCGTCGTCACAAGGTCAATTTCCCCAAGTTCGACGGGGAAACAGATCCGCTGCCCTGGCTCACCAAGTGTGAGACATACTTCCGAGGGACACGTACGATGCCAGAAGAAAAGGTGTGGCTCGCGTCTCTCCACCTGGAGGGTGTCGCGGCCGAGTGGTACACTGCTCTAGAACGTGACTGTGGCATCGTGTCCTGGGAGCGGTTCGCGGACTTCGTCAACATGCGCTTCGGGCCTCCGCTCCGCTCCAACGACCTGGCGGAAATTAAAGATCTCCGTCGTACTGGCACGGTTGAGGAATATCAGCGTCAATTCCTGGTCCTTCTTTGTCGTTGCGAGGACCTCAGCCAGCGCCAGCAGATCAACCTCTTCACAGCTGGCCTCGGCGAGCCACTTAGAACGGATGTGGAGCTGCAGTTTCCCACTAATCTACAAACCGCCATGAGTCTAGCCAGAGCCTTTGAACGTCGACTTGCGGCAATAACAGATAGCGGAATACAGAAGGGCGCCGCCTCTCAACGCTCCACGCGCTCTTCTATTGTGTCCCGCGCCTCTACTACGGCCTCAAGTGGCAGTTCTACAGCACCCGCCCCGACATCGTCAACAACGGCATCTTCTCGCCCGCGCTTCAAACGCCTTACACCCGATGAGATGGCTGCTAAGCGGGCAAGCGGCGAGTGCTATCACTGCCCTGAGCGGTACACACCGGACCATAAGTGTGCCGGCAAAGGAATCTTCCTTCTGGAGCTTGACGACGATGATGACGTTGACGCGACCGTAGCTGATATGGGCATCTCCTTACACGCCCTGACCGGCATCGACTTCGCCAACACAATGAAGCTCCAGGTCTACGTCCACGGCAACCTACTGACAACATTGGTCGACACAGGGTCCACTCACACCTTCATCAGGGAACCACTCATCAAGGAGCTCGGCCTGATGATGTTGCCACGATCAGGCGTCGGCGTCCGAGTCGCCAACGGCGACTCTATCTCCTGTACAGGCATCTGTCCACGTGTACCCTTGATGATTGCAGGGGATCGCTTCGACGTCACATGCTACGCACTCCCACTGGACGGCTTCGACTTTGTTCTAGGAGTCCAGTGGCTGCGATCTTTGGGACCCATTCTCTGGAACCTTGAGGACCTCACGATGAAATTGTGGCGCGGGGACCGTGAGGTGATCTGGACGGGGTTGCGAAGTTCAGCTCCGGTATGTGCCTCTCTAGCACCACCTACTGATATGATGGGCGCCCTCCTGGATGGCTTCCAGGACCTCTTCGACGAGCCACGCGGGCTTCCTCCTGCACGACGCCACGACCACCAAATCAGGCTCCTGCCGGGCACAACTCCAGTAGCTGTCCGGCCGTACCGCTACCCCCAGCTTCTTAAAGACGAGATTGAGAAGCAATGCGCCGAGATGCTTCGCCAAGGCATCATCCGAGAATGCACATCTGCATTTTCCTCGCCAGTACTGTTGGTCCGAAAAGCCGACGGCACGTGGCGCTTCTGCATCGACTACCGCGAGCTCAACGCCAGAACTTCAAAAGACAAGTTCCCGATCCCGGTGGTTGACGAGCTACTGGACGAGCTTCGCGGCGCAAGGTTCTTCACCAAGCTTGACCTCCGCAGCGGCTACTTTCAAGTGCGCATGCACTCGGACGACATTGAAAAGACAACATTCTGAACTCATCGAGGCCACTATGAGTTCTTGGTGATGCCATTCGGCCTCACCAATGCGCCGTCCACGTTCCAGTCGTTGATGAACGACGTCCTCGACCCCTACATCAGAAAATTTGTGCTTGTCTTCTTTGATGACATATTGGTGTATAGCAGGTCCTGGGTCAAACACCTTCAGCACGTCAAGCAGGTGTTCCAGACACTACGAACAAACAAGTTGTTCCTGAAGAAATCTAAGTGCTTCTTCGGCCAGGAGACTGTGTCCTACTTAGGACACATCATATCCGCTCACGGCGTGGCAATGGATCCGACCAAGGTGGAGGCCGTGGAACGTTGGCCTACACCTCGGTCCTTACGAGCCTTGCGAGGTTTCCTCGGGCTCACCGGCTACTACCGCAAGTTCATTGCGGGGTATGGTGCGGTGGCCGCACCCCTCACCGCCCTACTAAAGCGGGAAGCATTCCGCTGGACTGATGATGCGCAGGACGCTTTCTCCCAACTCAAGTAGGCGTTGATGACAGCGCCTCTACTTCAAATGCCAGATTTCGACAAGCGCTTCATCGTCGACTGCGACGCGTCCGGCGCCGGCTTTGGGGCGGTTCTACACCAGGGCGACGGCGCCATAGCATTCTTCAGCCGCGCTGTAGCGACTCACCATCATAAGCTACCGGCATACGAGCGTGAGCTAATCGGTCTTGTGAAGGCCGTACGTCATTGGCGGCCTTACTTGTGGGGTCGTCCCTTCACTGTTCGGACTGATCACTTCAGCCTGAAATATATCCTGGATCAGCGACTCACGACGATTCCCCAACATGCTTGGGTGAGCAAACTTTTTGGTTATGATCTGCAGGTTGAGTACCGACCGGGGCGCTTGAATGGGGCAGCTGACGCCCTGTCCCGCCGCGACGAGGAAGACATAGCTATTCACGCCATATCCGCGCCAGTCTTTCCACTCTTCGACTCGCTCCGTGCGGAGATCGCTACAGACCAGCAGGCGCAGCAGCTATGTGCCCAACTCCGGGAGGGAGTCGCACCTGCTGACTGGGCCGAACGCGATGGCCTTCTACTTCACAAGGGGAAGCTCTTCGTTCCCGACAAGTCCTCCTTGTGGCCCTCTCTCCTAGCTGAGGCGCATGATGGGGGCCACGAAGGCATCCAGAAGACAGTGCATCGGCTACGCCTCTCCTTCTACAACCCGTCCTTGCTACGGCGGGTGCGTGAGTATGTCCGCGGGTGTGCTACGTGCCAACGCAACAAGACTGATCATCTTCATCCAGCCGGCCTGCTACAACCGCTGCCTATACCGTCGGAAGTCTGGAGTGATATCTCCATGGACTTCATTGAAGGTTTTCCGAAAGTTGGTGGGAAATCAGTGATCTTGACAGTGGTAGATCGCTTCTCCAAGTATGCCCACTTCATTCCCCTAAGCCACCCTTACAGTGCTGCATCAGTGGCGCGGGCATTCTTCGACGACATTGTACGACTACACGGCTTTCCTTGCTCCATCGTCAGTGATCGTGATACCGTCTTCACCAGGCTCTTCTGGTCAGATTTATTCCGGCTAGCCGGTGTCCAACTTCAGCTCAGCTCGGCCTTCCACCCGCAGTCTGACGGCCAATCTGAGGTCGTCAACAAGATCATCACTGTGTACCTTCGCTGCTTGGCTGGTGACCGACCAAAGACTTGGTTGCAGTGGCTTCCTTGGGCTGAGTATTGCTACAACACTTCCTACCAGACGGCCCTCAAATGCTCGCCCTTCAGAGTGGTCTATGGCAGGGACCCTCCGGCTCTTGTTGGTTACCAACCGGGCGTATCTAGAGTAGCAGCAGTGGATAAACAGCTAAAGGATAGAGATGAATTCTTAGCTGAAATCAAGAACAGGCTGGTACAAGCACAAGTCACCATGAAAAGCTATGAAGATAAGTTCCGCCGAGAGGTGGAATTTCAGATCGGTGATTGGGTTTGGCTGCGGCTTCATCAGAGGACAGCTGTGGGAGTAATGACGACGCCTTCTTCAAAGATTGGACCAAAATATTTTGGACCATATTAGATCATTCAACGCATTAGGACTGTATCATATAAACTTCAGCTGCCTCCTCAAGTAAGGATACATGATGTCTTCCATGTGTCCCTGTTAAAGAAATTTGAAGGTCCTACTCCCATACAGGTGGTGCCTTTACCACCACTTCTACATGGACGTGTTGTACCTACGCCTGAAAAAGTACAAAGTGCGCGTTTGAACAGAGGTGTCTGGAAGCTACTCGTCAAATGGGCAGGACATTTTGAAGCTGATTCATCATGGGAGCAACTAGAAGATTTCAGGATGAAGCACCCCTCCTTTAAGCTCGAGGACGAGCTCTTTGTCGGGAAGGGGGGAAATGTTGTGGATGCATTTGTGGGCCGCCAATATGGTCGGCGTGGGGCCCACAAAGCCCACAACTAGGCCGGCCAGGCCCTGCAGCCGCACCAGGAAAATATTTAGAAGAATTAATTAGATAATGTTTAGGAATAAAAGGGAGTTATAGATTGAATCAGTTTAGATAGAAAGAAATAGACTAAAAAAAGAGAAGAAAAGAATCGTAGTCAGTTTGGGGGATTATCCCCAAACAGACTAGGAGTAGGCTGCGGCCAAAGGGGGGGTCCTGTCCCCCCTTTATAAGCAGCCCCCCTCCCTCATGTTTTGAGCATCCAGGAAAAAATAAGAATCCCCGTTGAGGGCTGTTCTTCTCCTTGGATCACGGTGGCTTCGAACCCTAACCCTAGCCGCCGTGACCAGCTACTTTGTCCCCCACGTTACGTACTGCGCAGCTGCCCCCACGCCTCCTCGCTGCTGGTTTCTCCCCTGCGCAGCCCTAAGCGCAGCCAAGGGGTCTCCCCCCTCCCTGTTTCTCAGCATATAGACATCAAACAACTTGTTTCAGTTGCCCAATTTCTCATGATCTAAAAAGAAAGTGTTACTTTTTGTTCACTGAAAGGCTTGATATGATGGTTTCCTGTTTTTCTTTATCCAACGTTATCCGCTGGACTGGTAAATATAATCTTGCATCTTCATCATTATTTAATGCAGGCTGGATTCTGAATATCCTGTAAGGAATATGTTCAAGCTTTTCATTTGTGCCATTTGTCAAGTAGAGTTAAAGCCAAACCAAGGGATATCTGTGCATGAAGATTCATCACAACCTGGGAGCTTGCGTCGCTGGGATGGTCCATTCCTATGCCAAAGCTGTCAGGAAAAGAAAGAAGCAATGGAGGGAAAGCGCCGTTCACGAGGTCCTATTTGCAGATCATTTATTTAGATTATTTATGAAGCATCATGCTGCAATTTCTTATGCTTTTTACCCCATTACTATGGTGCAGATTCTTCATCAAGAAACAGTGGGTCAAGTGAATAGTTATCATGTATTGAGTTACCAGGTAACCATTGACCAGCAGCACCCAGTGCCATAGATTTTGCAGCATTTTCTTTTGTTGTGGTCTTTCCTCGATCTCATGGAATGCATGGGAGTTTTGGTAACTTGAATGAAGTATAAATTGCCATTGAGGAGTTGGCTGCCATTGAGTAGCTCTAATCTCAAGTGAGAAGCATGCCTTGCCTTGCAGCGAGGTTCTTGTCCTGGAATTTAGGCAGCTTTAGTCAGCCCATTGATCTTGATTGCATATACAGGTTGAAAGATCTTCAGTGACAGAATGGCATGGCATGTCTGTGCTAAAGTCATCCAAAATGCAAATCACTCACCATATAGACCCCTGACGAATAGTTTTGGCACTGTGATTCTAATATAGGACTAGGTCAGCGCATCAGTTTTTCGCTGCTTCAAATCGGCTGGAATTTACAGCAGAGAATTATTGGTCTCTGTTGAATACCAGCCTTTCATTACACCAGTGTAATTAGCATCTAGAGTAATTCTTTCAAACAGCTGTGATTCATCAGCAAGACATCTTGGTTGTTATGTACAATGTATAGAATCTTGCTAACAAGAAGAATTTGTTTTGGATATGGTTGTTTTCACAATATTCTTTAGAAATCTACATTGGTATATCTATTGGAAGAGAGAACCTGCACTCTTACTCTAAATGTAAATGCTATACCTTGTCAATATTTGTATGCTTTGGCCTTGTCGGCAAACTTTTTTGTAATATATATTGATCTGTATGGTTATAAGTACGATCTTGTGCTTGGTTAGCAGAAATTCGTTGTTTGCATTGGAGATTGAGATTCAACAACAAACGTATATACTGTAATACTCCTTTTTTTTCTTTTTTTTATATGTAAATAACAGTGAAACAACTCAATTAGAACAACGTTTGCTGCAGCACACAAGACACAAACAAGCAAAGAGTAACCACTAATGCAAAACAGATTGACTACTTTTTTTAATATTCAAGTTTCAGAGTTTTTCTTTAGGAAAGAATAAGTTTTCGGAATATATGAGTTACCATCGTTTGTAGTTTCATTCATCAATTTTTAATAAGGACGAATTGTAGCTGGCCTAAAAATGGCTTCTCTTGATGGGTTGGAAGCTAACCCTTCCTAATTATTTGAGGGATAAATAATACTCCCTCTTTTCTGAATTAAATGATGTTTATAATAACTAATTTAGTTCAAATTGAATTAGATTTTTTTGTCCTAAATGACATTTATTTCAGAACGGAGCGAGTATAGTATTCTCAATGGCACAGTTGTTTTATTCCAATTTCTATGTATGTGGATATGAAATAGTTAAGGGTTTATTGTGTTTATACCCTTGGTTGAAAGTCCAATTGTGATTTTACTTTCTAAAATTAAATTTTGTGATTTTACCCCTGCTTTTTAAAAACAAAGCCAAAGTATACCTCTACTCCGTTATGAACCATTAACGGTGTTAAATATGATGAAAAAAGATAAAAATGCCCTTGTGATTTTACCCTAAGTTGATCCGTGCTTGTGTTTTTACCACTATTTTACATAAACACAAATTAATCTATGACTATATTAAAATAAAGGGGTAAAATCATAAACATAAATTAAAAGCAGAGGTAAAATTATAAGGGCATTTTTATCTTTTTTTATCATGATTTAACACTGTTAATAACCCATAACGGAATAGGGGTATACTTTAGTTTCGTTTCGAAAAATCAGGGGTAAAATCATAAAGTCTAATTTTGAAGGGTAAAATCACAACTGGACTTTCAACCAAGGATAAAAACACAATAGCCCCAATAGTTAAACATCATCAGATTATTTCATATGTTTTGGACTTAATGGTGGCTCAAATTCATGCTTTATAAATGGTCAGTATAGGTGAAGAAAAAACCATGTTGTTAGAAATAGCTTATAATAACTTGTAATTTTAGAGTAACAATGATGCAATAAAAACCAGGTATTAGAGCCTCCCTCCTATATATATACTCTAGACTTTTTTGTTTGTAAGTTGTATCTAATTTGATCATGTATATATCTAATACTGGATGGGTTGAAATTCAAATATTGTAAGTCCTACTAAACCTCGAGCCTTACATTATACACCCTCCATTCTTTTTATTTGACGCTCACTAATTTAAAATAAACTAAGCAACAAGTAAAAAGGAATTGTCGAAGTGTTCGGTCGACACTTCCCCCGGGCCTGCACTAGGCAGCCCGTGGAGGTTCTTTTTTCGGTGGGGCTAGTCCCTTGCGGAGAGCTTGAGCGTATGGACGAGTTAGTAAGAGCTTGACACGACAAGTTTTACGTGGTTCAGGCCGCCAGAGCGTAAAACCCTACGTCCACAACGAGCTATGGAGCTCGCTGTATTGCTTGCTGCTCAGAACCGGAGTCCTGAGCATGAGGATGAGTTACAGCTTGGGGGTGAATGGCTAGCGTATGAGTTGCGGGAGTGCGAACCCTTGCTATCGTCGCCTACCCGAGTCTTTTATAGTCCAAGACTCGGGTGGCTTACAAGGGGGGCCCGGGACCCGACAGGTGGTCCCGGGGAGATTGTCTGTCATCTACCGTATCTGCAGTTATGCTGGTAGTTGTCTCTGGCGAAGGCTTCTGAGTCTTCGTCTTGCAGCCCTGCCCATGCCGCATGCTAGTCGTAGTGGTTGATGACGGCGCGGGCGGCATGGGATGTCTTGTCGCTGCGTTTATTGGCTGGTAGGCTCTGACACTGCGCGCCAGTCTGTGATGCGACTAGGCGCAACGGCACGTGACAGAGGCGTGCTCCGCGTCTCCGCGTCTTGGGAAGACGCGGGCCTTGAATACCTTGTACGTGCAAGGTATGGGGCGTCTTTACGCCCGCTGCCTATAGCTCGGGGGCAGGCAGCGTCATTCTGCTGGCCACGTGGCGGGCCCGGAGCCCTCCTCAGAGGAGAGGGGGGTCCGGCCCCGCGGGACACGTGGAGCCTTCGGACCTCTCCCCTCGGAGGGGGAGGTTCGGCTTCTGTCGGCCACGTGGCGGGCCCGGAGCTCCTCTCCGAGGAGAGGAAGGCCCGGCCCCACCGTATACGTGGCACCTTCGGACCTCTCTCCCGCGGAGGGGGAGGTCCGGCTTCTGTATGCCACGTGGCGGGCCCGGAGCTCTCCTCTGAGGAGAGGGAGGTCCGGCCCCGCCGGACGCGTGGCGCCTTCGGAGCTCTCCCTGCGGAGAAGGGCGAGTTCCTTAGGCATTTTCCCCTGTGCGCGGGGTAGCCCATATCGCAGGTACCGACAGGAATAAAGGAAGAGTGACCTTTTTTCACTTCAAAAGTATGTTGAGTTGTTGAGAGGCAGTTTTGAGTTCAGACAAAGCATATGCTCACACTTTTGTCATGTTCCATATGGGTAAATATTAATAAAAAATATTTAAAATATCATCACACGCCTGTAAAGATCCTGCTGCAAAAGTATTTCTTCATCTTCAATCAACCCAAATAGAAAAGTTTTTTTTGTAAAGGAGGAAGATAAAAAAATCAAAGCCGCGACATCCACAACTTGTGGATGCACCACGAGAATGCAGCCATGATCACATCCTTCCTCCTCCCCGTCTTCCCCTCCGTCTCTCTCCTCCCCATCTCCGTCTCCCGCTCCCTTCCCACCACCACCCTCCACTTGCCCAGAAACCCCGTACGCGGGCACCGGTTGGCAGCCTCCGTATCGGAGAGCAGCGGCGGCGGCGAGGAAGAAGCGGCGGCCGGGAACACGAACGGGTCCCTCCCGGGCCTGCCCCCTGTGGAAGAGGACGACGACGAGTTCTGCCCGGTGGAATGCGTAACGGAGTTCAAGACGGACGAGGAGTTCCGGCGGCACCTGGAGCGGGCCAAGGCGACGGGCGCGCTGGTGGTGGTGGACTTCTACCGAACGTCGTGCGGCAGCTGCAAGTACATGGAGAGGGGGTTCATGCGCCTCTGCAAGGCCTCCGGCGACGACGGCAGCCCCGTCGTCTTCCTCAAGCACAACGTACCTCCTCGCATATCGTTCACGAGCTCAGCTAGCTGCTGCTAGCAAGCGCGACCGGATCTCACTCGACGTTGTGCTTGCGCAGGTGATCGACGAGTACGACGAGCAGTCGGATGTGGCGGACCGGCTGCGCATCAAGATCGTGCCGCTGTTCCACTTCTACAAGGACGGGGTGCTGGTGGAGTCGTTCGCGACGAGGGACAAGGAGAGGATCATCGCCGCCATCCAGAAATACACCTCGTCCGAGCCTGAGTGACTGTTCTTCTTAATCTGTTGTTTGGAACTGACAAGATATCGTCAGATTTGTTCAGAGTAGTATGTCATCGTACGAATTAAGTACTCTCTGGATTGGCGATTTCGCCTATTTCAAATCTAGCCTTCAATCAGCTTTTTTAAGAAACCATTTCCCTTGCGTGCAGAGAAGAGCTGCAGGAGTGACCACTCCCCTGGTGAACAACAATTCCCTCCGCCGGGTTGCAGATATGGAGAACTGCGACAGGATTATCTAGCATTCCTATGCCTGTCCCGGCATATGAGATGTCAGCTATTAGCATATGATTCTGGATCCATGGATCATTAATTCATTACCTGTAGAAACAAATGTGACATTATCTTAATATCATTCATCCATGACTACCGCTACACCGTTGTGGTGATCTTCAAAACAATGGAATATCATGTATTCCAGGAGACGCGAGTTTTGTTAATTTGATTGCTATCATGTTTGTCGTCAGCTCCAGTAGCTAAATGGCTGAGAAGTACTACCTAATACTATTCGAACTAACCAACGTTAAATAATTAAAAACGGAGAGAGTAAAAAAAAACAGAACAAACTGATTACTACCAGAATGTTTCCAATTGTTTCAACAAATCAAACTGTTCTCCTTCGTCAACGGAAGTATAACTCTAGTAGAAATAGGAAAGAGCCGGCATGAGTAATGGCGTGGAGAGAGTGTTGCACATCACACTATTTCGGTTCAATTCCCATTTCGGAATAGCATTGGTCATCATCAACCAAATGTAATTGAGTTTGGACAGAGCCCGTTTCAAGCCCATATTAGATTGGGCCCAACACTTTCGGTACAGACCCAGCTTGGCCCACGTCTTCCGTCGCTCCTCGTCAGATATGCGGGGCGTCGGAGGACCGCTTCTAACCATCGGGGATCTCCTCAGGGACCTCGCCGTCGACGGCGGCGGAGATGTCCCGGTGCCTTCTTCTCCCGTTGCGCCGCAGTCAGCGGAGGAAGCCGACCCGGAACATCTCAGACGGCTCTTCGAGGTGCTCGGTGTTCCTCTCCTGCTGCTCTAGGTTTGGTTTCCACCCGTTGATTCATCTGTAGTATGCCGCGCGTATGTTTATTACTTTTAGAATCGTGACCATCGCAATTTAGAATAGCTGTCCGAGGTGAAGGATACGGAAGCAACAGTTATATTTCAACTTTATTTTGTGGGGAAAGTAAGATGTCTGCGCCTTTAGAACAGCTCTGCTCGGTTAAGATCGATCCTGAACTAGGCTAGTTAATCTACTCGGAGTTATCTTAGATTAGATTTAATTTTTCGTGCTTGGCTTCTTTGGCAATCCCCAGATTTAGTAAGGAAGATAGTTTCACAGGTGCATTTTCCGTCAGAAAGATGGTTGTGTTGCTGCAAGTTCGGTCTTGAATGCTTGTTAGTTAGAAAGATGGCTGTGTTTCTGCAAATTTGGTCCTGAATGCTTGCAACTCCATTTGCTTTTCACTCAATCCCCAGATTAAATGGAAAATGTTTAATACAAAGCAAAAAAGAATCAAAGCTAGTAAAAGGATGTTTAGTTCATCAATGTGGTATTGTGAATATTATCGTTGTTGTCTGACTCAGTAGACCTGGATCTGTCTCTCAAATTGACTCATCTGGTTCAACGTTGTGTTGATACCAGGAACACTACAACAGTTTGATGAAGGCGCTACAAGAAAATGATCCTTCATGGCCATCGCTGATGCTGAAGGTGTGGCTCAGGCTTTCTGTTTTCTTACAGCTCTACTTACCTGTACAATCTCTAGTCCCAGCAAACTAAGAATGGTGAGCTTCTGTCTGCCTCCAGCTGTGCGCGGCGTTGAAGACCGCGGATAAGCTGGTGATTTCTGCAAACACGAATGCTGAACAGTTACTGGACAAAGTGAAATTGCTGGAGAGCGTCCTTGAGAGAGAGGGGGGGGGGGGGGGGTAGCGCGGTAGCAGATGTTGTAGAGGGCCTCCAGAGGTCAGGCCTCGCTATGGATCATCAGAGTACCAATCAAAACCGGCTAGCAAGTAGTGACATTGTGTTATGCACTTGTAATCTTGTCTGGTCATGTAATTCTCAACCGTTCTCACTGATCCTGGGCATTGGAAATAGCTGTATATCTTTTTTTTTCTTATGAATTCCTACATTGTGCCTCCGGGTCTCACTGTGTATTCCTTACCACTGCTTATCCTGTCATAAGAAAAGTGGGTAGGGGCAAGATTTCTAATGTGTTCTGGTCTTGAATCAACTCAGAATTTCTTAAGCCAAAAGACCTTAAAATGGATGATCGACACGCTTTATGAAATTTGTGAACTGGATTATGTTATTCTGCCTTCAGCGATGTTATACTTGTGGAACATCACGTATTTTTGTAACCCCTGTTCGAGTGCAGAACATCTTAGAACCAATAAAAATGGTGACTTCGTTCAAATTTTGCTGGAATTTGCATGAAGCAATTTGCACGAGTCCATCATACCAAAACATCTGTACTTTCTCAATAAGCATTCAGAATTGCTGATCAATGTAGAAAATGATTCTAAAGCGCATGGATATGCAAGATTAAACCTGCACTATTTGGAGCTTACTGCTTAGCTTATAGCGATGGCCCAGGAGGATGAATCTAGAAAAAGTACCCCCGAACAACACCTGAGCTGAAGGAAAGCACAATATGACAACTTGGAAAGGACTAGACTGAAACGAAGGTCTTCCCATCTCCTCGGCTTCTCGCTCCCCTTTCCCGGCGACGGAGTCGGAGAAGCCGAGACCTGAGAGGGCCACCGCGCGCCGAGATGGACAACAACAGCAACCTATTGGCTGCGTGGCCGATCGTGGCGCCGGGTGTCTCTGGCGCTGTCTTCGGCGCCGGGTGGTGGTTCTGGGTCGACGCCGTCGTTTGTAGCGCCGCCGCCGTCCCGTTCATACACTACCTCCCAGGTACGTGCGCCGCACCCTGTGATTCCTTCAGTCTACATGCCCCCCAAAGCTAGGGTTTTGAACCGGTCCTGGGCTCTGGTTTGATTAGGGTTCTTCGCCTCGTTCGCGGCGCTCATGTTCAACTGTGTGAACCGGGAGGCCATCGGCGACAGTTACTACTCGCCCTACGACGACTCCGAGTGGAGGTGAGGGAAAGTTAAGAATCCAGCCAGTTTATGGTTACAGATTGAAATGATTTGTATGGCGGATGTGGTTAATTGACCATTTGTAGTTTAGCAGTTTGATTCGGCAAACCTGATGTCTGATTGCGACGGCTATGATGGCATTACTTGCTGCAAGCCTGTACATTATCTGCTGTGATGCTGTATGGTTAAGCTGCTTGGTTGTTGTAGTATAGAACTTGATGAGGTATAACTTTAAAATTTTGGAGGCTTAACTGATAGAGCCAATGATTTAGAATATTTAGAGTGATGTCTTAATTTATTTGGTTTGGAGTCTGAAACAATGAGCACTTAAACTGGTCATAACAGTAGGAAATAAGTCTGTTCATCTACGGTTTCTGCGGGGTTGGACTGGTTTCTGAACCCAGACTGTATCAAACGGTTCAGACTGGGGTGGTTTGATTCAACGAGTTGCACCGCACTGGTACTAGCGAGCTGGGTTGGGCTGGTGTCTTCATTTCTAAACCATGTTTAACCCAACCCGTTGCCTAACACGTGAGTTTCAAACCTGGAAGTTGATAAACCCGCCGAACCGATTCTAGCGGTCTGGTCCGGGTTGGGTTGGCGTGTTGCCTGGTTTTGGCCCAAACCGTGAACAGACATAGTGGAAATGAATCAAGCTACTATAAAAATGGGTGAGGGTTATGCTAAAAGTTTGGTTTCAGGAGTGGGGTGGTGATGGATCATTTCAGTCCTCATTTTTCTTGTTTGATTTGAGGTACGGGATGAGTTGATCCATCATCATCTCATCCCTCATAAGCACGTGCCTAGTAAAAATGAGGAACGTAGTCATCCGTGAAAAAAGGATCAACCATCTAAGATCAGTGGTTACTCAAACCAAACAAACCATAAATTAGACAAGAGTGTAACATGTAAGTGAAATGCGAACAGCAAATAGTTCCATTAGAAGGACACAAGGTTGTTTATTCAACTTTCTTTCTTACGCTTCCAACCTTTGTGCCAGATAAACCAAAAGCCACAGAATTTTAATAATTATCAGTATTCATAAACTTGTCTGCAATTTATCAAATGGTTTACATGTTAAGATTTTTAAAGGCGTCCTGTTATCTTTCAATTCCAATGGCCAGTCAGGATGTTCTGCTTGGTGACCATGGGGTGCGCTGAATTGCAGGGTGAAACTCTGGCTTTTTATTTCCTATGTGGTGTCCTTTGTCTCATTGGCCGGGGCCGTTGGTTTTCTGGTTCAAGATGCACTTACAGACTCGGGGCCATCCGCGTGGACTGGCGCTGCTGGTGTCCTGCAGTGCGTGTTTGTGTTAGTGAGGTACTTTCTCATTCCTAATTCAGTTGCTTCACCGGTTGTATCTTCCTTGCGTTACATCCTTGTTTTGCCATGTGTAATGTTGTTTCCTGTATCTTCTTGTAGTGGGTTGATCTATTGGACATGTCAACCTGAAGACTGACTCAAAGGAAGCTGAGGATTTAAAAGGTGGACATGACGTAAGCTTTGCCCGCCGCGGAAACGCAAGTGCCCCTATGTTTTGGCCCAAGCTCGGCGTCTCTGTTGTAAAAACTATAACATCGAGCCATTACCGCTGTGTAGTTTCAAGATGTCCCGGAGCAACAAACTTGGACCGATGAGATAAAAAGAGCAGTTGTAAGTATGTCGTGCGTTCTATGCACCGGCAGGTTCTCATGTAACCTTCAAATGCCGTGTCGAACGGGCCTGTAGCTCGTGAGACCCATTTTTTTCAGTTGTAAGAGCCGTCAAAACAAGTTCTGATTTGTGGAGGCGTGCGTTGTCTTAGAAAAGACTTGGGGGGGAGGTGTGGCTGCTATTTTGAGGTCTTGCATTGTATCACGTCATCTGTTTATAATTATGTCCAACCTAAATGCCAGCCCATTCAGAGTAATGCATCTTACGTCAAGTTGTACCAGGAGTCGTCAAGATTGCTGTTGATCTTGAAGAAGGAAAAAAAAAGAGAGAGAAGATTCCAGGTCGTCAAGATTGCACTGCACTGCGCTTCCAGATGAGAGGATTTTCGTTGCCTTGCCTTACACGTCCAGCACAGGCCGGGATCCCGGTCAGAATACCAACGTGGTTTGTTTGTTTGTTTGTTTGTTTTTTCTTCTCTCTCTCTCTCTCTCTGAGGGCACGCGACTCGTGTTTTACGGGTTCGGAAAAATTCGCCGTTCGACTACTGCATTAGCGTACGGTGTGAGAAAGAGATCAAGAAAATGAGGAGTACCAGCAGCTGTTTTGTTCAACAAAACCACGAGCATCTTCATTACTTTTTTTAAAAAAAAAGAATCTGTCACTCGCACCGCACTCTTCTTTGTTCTTTCCCCCTTTGATGCCGAATGTTTCGTTTCGGTCGCCACCCCAACCTTGGCGGTCAACTTAAACTGACGCAGATGACGCCGTTCCATCGTCACACCAGGACGAGGACTCGCCGTCTCGGCAGCGTGCCGTGGGCCCACGTAGAATCTCGACGAAAAGAATTAGCGACCATGAAATCATGTCCGCCGACGTCTCCGTCGATCGTGAAACTACATCAAGTTGGCGTGTGATCGTGTCACACCACCTAAAATTTTCTCGCCGTCTCGTGTTCTGTTTCACACGAGCGAATTCGAATCGAACGAACAGAGGCGCACGTCGGTGAATGGTGATGGCGCGAACGCATTAGCTGGACGGTTGTGCTCATGCCGCTTCGTGCCTAACAACTAGAGTCGCATGCACTAATCATTCTCTTGAGCCTCTCTCTCTCTTTCTCTTTTTTCCTCTCTCTCTCTCTAATCAAACAGACCGTGCCTTTCTGTAAAAAAGCAATAGAGTCTTGTACTGTACTGCTTCTGCTTGGTGGCATCTGGTTGGTAGAGTTATTTTCTCAACAGTCTTACTGCGGACTCCCATGTCTTCTTTCCCCAAACTTTTTCGTCATTTCTACTGCAGTTTTACTCTCTTTTTAAAAAAAATAGAAAATAAAGAATAAAAACAGGGTCTTGGTAACCTATTATTACATCTATGAACGATGTACGCGACCTAACATAACATATACTAGGCTCCATTGCCGAGTTTCAGACAGCCAGCTTTCTCCTCCCTCCCCAGTCCCCACCAGGCAGGCAGGCAGGCTCACCGCCCCCCGGTGACCGCCGCCGCCTTCTTCTTTGACGCCGGCCTCCGCCTCCCACCGCATCTCCGTGCGCGTTTCGGCCAGGCTCCACTCGAAGCTTGGATCTTTGCCGCGGCCGTCTGGGGCTGAGCTCCAGCTACTTAATTGAGTTCAGGCTTTGTCCCCCCCCCCCCCCCATCTGTGGCCAGGATTCGGAGCGCCGCGCCGGCGAGGAGAAGCGATGAAGGGGAAGGGCGGGGCGCTGGACCGAAGGTCCTCCGCCCGGTGGAGGGTGCTGCTGCTCTGCGCATTCAGCTTCGGCCTCGGCATGCTCTTCACCGACCGGTGCGTCTCCTCCTCTTCTCACTGGTTGGACCCTCTGGATCTCGTCCTGCTCTTCGCTTTTGGGAAGGTTGGCCTAGTGGTGGCTCGGTGCGGGCAACACATGGATTTTGCCGAGTCTCTTATCCCGTTTGAGATTTGGAGTTTGAAAAACTTCTCGCTTTTGGCCAATAGCGTTCCGGGTGGTTTCAAAATCTTGGCGTTCTGAGATTAGCTTTGGCTACAGATTTGATGTTCAACCTCCCTATTTCCCCCCCTTATTCCATTCATTCCTGGTGTTTTCTTCTACGAGCCTATGACGATCTGGGTTGGTGGAAATGTTCTTTTTTTAAGAACGGGAGATCGCGATTTGATGGGGACTGGAGGAGGTGTCTACCTGAATCTGTTCGTTCGTGCGTCCGTGGGTAGGCGTTGCTTAATAAGTTCATTACCGAGTTCCTCTCCTTTTCTGTTTTTGCTAAAACAAAATTTACTGCCACCACTAGTTGGCATGTAGAAGAAAAAATGTACTGCGAAAGGTCTTAACTCGTGCCGGAAATCCAGGAGCCGAGTACTTTGTGCTCTGTCGTCCTAGATAACGAGCTTGGTCTACAGCAATCATCTTCATTTCTAGAACGGAGTTGGTTTCGTTCTATGCGCATGATCTATAGTAGTCCGCTATTTGTCAAAAGTTGCATTTTGAGGTGGAATATTGATTTCAAAGATTTATGTGAAACAATAGTTTTTTTTTGTCTTTGAAGTCCTACTTGCTGTTGGCTGCGGGGATTTATGTTCATTTGTTAATGCTTTGGTTTGAAACAGTACCAAGTGTCCTTAGCCACCGCGAGTAGATCTAATGTTACTCCTCAACCTTCTAAAGAAGAAACTAAATCTGTAGAATGAAATTATATACTAGTTAGGAAATGAGGTAGTGTTGGACGCATTATATTTGAATAAAAACATGAGCTAAGGGACTGATTTAGGTTCGATATGAATATCCATAAATAAGCTTTTATGGCCATACATTAGGAAAAATCTATATCTGGGTAGGACCTTGAGATCAGACTTAAAACTTTAAAATTTAATTGGTCCATTCTCTGTTTTGAGAAGTATGTGGGCTGCCATTAGCTGGACGTTACTGCAAAGATTATTATGTTTCTTCCTTGTTTCTTCCAAAAGATCTATTTCAGTCGCACATTTTGATAGAATTGATTACTCCTTTGCTTATTTTCTTTGAACTTTCACCTTTTCCAACATTTCATGACAAGTTATTGCGAGGGTGGTTTTACAGGTTCTGGACAGCACCAGACGCTGGTAGTTATATCATGTCTCGACGCCGGAGACAGGATCAAGAGCTGCAACTCGTATCAGAGGATTGCAGCACAAAGAGGGTAGGTTCCAGATACTTTTCATGATTCCACTATATATTTTTTACCCTTTTGGCTGAAAATAATATAAATTTGGATCGCAGAAGCATGGGGAAGATAAGGATATAATGGGAGAGGTAACCAGGACCCATGAAGCCATACAGTGAGCTCCTTAAATTCCATAAGAAATTTACCTAAAGAATGCACCCGTGTTTAAGTTGTTTTTATCTGAAGTATTCCCCCTTGAATTTGTTTGTGGTGTTAGATTGTTGGATAAGTCCATCTCAACACTGCAGATGGAACTTGCGGCGAAGCGGAGCACACTGGAACAGCTCCGCTCTAGTGGCACACCAGTAACGTCAGAAACTAACCAACCAAGGAAAAAGGCATTTGTTGTCATCGGTGTCAACACCGCTTTCAGCAGCCGTAAGCGTCGTGATTCAGTCCGGGAGACGTGGATGCCTCAAGGTGTGTGGGTATTCTCTCAATACGTTCAACGAATGATAGCAGGACATGTTAGTTTGCCAATGATTTAAGTCATCAGTTTTTCTCAGTATCAAGCAATTCACTCTGCAGTAATTTACATGAGTCATTTTACTGATTTCACTCTGCAGTAATATGCATTACTCATTTTACTGAAGTCACAACAACTACTCTATCTCTGTATATGGCTATATGCAATCCGAATCACACCAGTTTTGATTAGTAAGCCTAACGTAAGATTATGTTTTTGCCACCAGATTAAACTTAATTCTTTACGTAAAAAACTTAATTGAACTAGAATGGCCTTCTTATTCTTAGATCTCTATGTTATTGTTCTTTGCTAGAGGAAGCAAAAGTTATTGGCTGGCAGGGTTTACGGGACTTGATAACTTGTGGCATCTTGGAGATTTTCTAGAATAGCTATCAGGTTTTAGAAATCATAACAGTGATCTTATAAACTGTGTTCCTCTTTAGCTTCTCAGTTTAAGTACATATATGCTGTACATTGTATCACCCTTGTGTAAATTTGTTAAACTCTTAAGGGTGAAAATCTAAATTTGTCAATAATCTTTTCTTCTTAATGTTAGGTGAAAAGCTGCAACAACTAGAAGAACAGAAGGGAATAGTTATCCGCTTCACCATCGGGCACAGGTAATCAGATGGTTCGATTCTTGTGCTCCTACCTCCTAGTGCATTTCTGGTTTCATCACCTGGCACTGTATTTTTCTCATCGCATGCGGTTGTAAGTTCTAATCATATCAATTGGGTATACGTATGTCGTCTTTCGTGGCAGAATGGGGCAACTCAGTATTTTTTTTCTTTCTGAACAGTTTATTACAAATTCAATAGTTCAGATATTCGGACACACAATTCGTCCGCGCCGATATAGTGGACACTGTAATAGTAACACTACAGCCATTCAAATATTTGTAGCTCTAAACTATAAATGTTATCAGTTTGTGTTCTTAGAACGTGCAATGCATCATAGCCGTATCATAGCTTTGTGCTCTAAGAAGCACCTAAGTCTTGCTAAAATCTGATCTCAGTGTGAGTCTGCAGAGCGCCTCAGATCACTGAGTTTTGTTATTGCCACCATAATCTGGATGATAGTTTGTTTCCAAGTCAGTTTATTAAGCTAACCCATGTCTCTAGACCCTAGAAGATTTGTTGTGCCCTAGCAGGTTGAAACAATGCATCCTTATTCAACTCGCTGCATTTTCTTGATAGCAAAATTTGACTCAAATAATGAATTAGCCATATTGATTTTTGACTATTTTGTCGGTGCTCATGGTAATCCTTGTCTTGTTCCTAACTTCATGGTACGTTCTAAAACCTGGATATATTAAAAAAAAAAGGGCATACCCAGTGCTGAAAGCTCCCACACGCTGTGGGGTCTGGGGAAGGGAATTTCTCGGCAGCCTTCCCCTTGCTTATTGTGCAAGGAGGCTGATTCGAACCCAGGACCTCTAGGACACAAGTGGAGAGACTCTACCACTGCGCCAGGCCTGCCCTTCTAAAACCTGGATATATTAAGTAATGCTTTTTATTTTTGCACAGTGCTACATCCAATAGCATCCTTGACAAAGCTATAGATTCAGAGGAGGCCCAGCATCATGACTTTCTTAGACTGGTGAGGATAGATTTTTCCATAAACTCGTGACATTCGACTTTTTCTTTATTTGAGGCCACATTCAGTTATATTTTCCCATTGCTAGCCTGATCATTTTACTACATTTGTTTATTTAATTATGCAGGATCATGTTGAGGGATATCATGAGCTCTCAGCCAAGACAAAAATTTTCTTCTCAACAGCTGTCAATATCTGGGATGCTGACTTCTACGTCAAGGTTGATGATGATGTGCATGTGAACTTAGGTGCTTATCCTTTTCTATAGATATTATAGCTATTTATTGAAGTTTTATGTTTGAAACGGGTTATTGTTGTATGTTTGAACAAAAACAGGAATGCTTGCCACGACCCTTGCTCGACATAAATCAAAACCAAGAACTTATATTGGCTGCATGAAGTCAGGTCCAGTTCTAGCTGACAAGTAATGCTAACTACACTCTCTTATAATCTGAATTTAAATGCTACTTTTAAGTACTAATAGATGCCTCTTTTAACCTGCTTCATTTTTACAGGAATGTGAAGTACCATGAGCCTGAATATTGGAAATTTGGGGAGGAAGGCAACAAATACTTTCGTCATGCTACTGGGCAGATATACGCCATTTCGAAAGATCTTGCAACTTATGTTTCAATCAATCAGTAAGTTTTGTTGATGTTCATGCCATACGTAAGGGCATATGATCACCTAAAAGAAAGGTAATGATGTGAACGATTTTTTTATCAGGCATATCTTGCACAAATATGCAAATGAAGATGTATCGCTTGGATCATGGTTTATTGGTTTGGAAGTTAATCATATTGATGAGAGGAATATGTGCTGTGGAACTCCACCAGGTATGTTTCCTCGTATTGCACAACATCTTTTTTTACACACTTGTCTTCTACTTTCTATTGATCGTGAATACAAACTTCATAGATTGTGAGTGGAAAGGGCAGGCTGGCAATGTTTGTGTTGCCTCTTTTGATTGGAGCTGCAGTGGCATATGCAAGTCTGTGGAGAGGATCAAGGACGTACATGTTCGTTGTGGTGAAGGAGACTCAGCCGTTTGGAGTGCTCTTACCTAGCAAATGTCTCAGCCATAAATATCTAGTATACATGGTAAGCTCTTATGGTGGACATCTACATAGGCAACTGCTCAAGCGAACTTTGACAAGATGGATGATCATGTCCCTTTGAAGAATATAATATCGAATGACAGAAGATGGGATGTTGCTGATGGTATTTACTTGGCTTGGCGAACTGGCAACACTTGTAGCTTAGCAGATACTTGTTCAGATATTTTGGTAGATGGTCCTGCTCCGTGTCACGCTTGGTTTGTTGTGCTAGAGAAATGGACAACGTGGGCGTTACTAATGATACTGATCTTATATGTAGTGGGAGTTTCTCAGCTGGCGCGGGTGGAAGTAGAGATCATGTAATGTAGAATACATTGTTTCATGCAAATTTTGACTGGTTCTGTGAGTTCTGTTTGTTCTTTCATTCATGAAGAACATATCCTGCATGAACATAATGATTATTACGGGGATGGAGTGGTCCAGCAGATGCTTTTTTTGGTGTTTTCATCAAATACCACTGCTTTGAAACCAGACCTAGAGCATTTCAGGCGTTAATTAACACAGGAGTTTCACAAAAGTTTAATATGCATTTCAGAAGACAAGAGGAGAATCTCAATTTCCATGAAAAAATGGGAAATGGAAATGGTTTCCAAATTTTTCTAACCATCTCAAAGCATCCCACTAGCCTGGCTTTGGCATAGACGTGGTGGTGCTAGACCATTAGGTCGGATATTATGGCTGTACTGTACGCAGTAACTCCGGTCGAAATTTATCTGTTTCGTCACCCCACTGTTCAGTTTTCTGAAATACCACTGAGCCATTGTCGAAGCCAATTTGCGGCACAGTGGTGTTAAATTTTATGCCAGTTTCAGTATTCTATTGCTGAAGCGATCTCACGTGCCACAACAAACAGTTAGAAACCAGCAAGAAGCGTATTGTTGAAACAAATTCGGTATTTGTAACCAAAGCGGCTTCTGACATCAACATCTTGTTCATGTCAACACCAACCTGTCTTTCCATTAAAAGAAAGAAACCTGTGAGATGCCTATTCCTTCAAAGGGCGGCACATCCATCTCTAAGATCTACATGTTGTGCTTCTGGGCAAGAGAGGAAACCCTAAACTCCTTTCAGTATGCAAAATTTGTCAGAACTATCTGTAAACCAACCCCTAAATACCTAATTGCTGTTGCTGGACATGCGACAATAGGAAGAAAGAAAGTTGCTGTCTTTTGCACTACGGTAACAGACACTTGATCCGATTAGGCATTGCATGTTGCAAGCTTCGGCAGTTTCTCATAATATAGATGCCTGTTTTCTAAAGAATCTGCTAGGCTTCCATCGTCTTTTAACCCCTGTGTGTTTGTGCTACTGCAGCTTCTCATTTAGCCCTACCCAAAATATTGAGAATGATCCTGACATTAGCGTTGGATTCCATAGACCAGAGCTTCTTCTCAAGCTCCTCACATGCTTTTACCTACAGAGAATTGGAACTGATGTCATGAAAATATACCGGGGCAGATACATCTATATGAAATAAAAAATTGCTGTCAGACCAGTTTTGGAGAAATGGACAAATTGAATCAGTAATCACTGGAAAAGCAAACATTTAACAGAAATTAAGGATGCAAAAGGGCTTACAGAGTCCGCAATCTCTTCCAAACCCAAAGGTTGCACTACTTCATCTTCCCGCCAACCAAGAGATATCAGGAAAGGCTTATCTTCTGGGGGAGGTTCTTCGGGATATTCATCATCTTCTGGTTCCGTAACCTCTGATGATGAGCTAGGTTCCTCACTGCCAAACTGGGATCTATTGGATCCATCATCCGAATCAGCAGGTGCTGAGAACAAACTGCCTTCTGCACCGCTATCCGAGAGGCACAGCTGAAATTCTTTATCACCTGTGTCTGCAGGTTCAGATGACGAGTCAGCTTCCCCCTTTTTTGGCTGCTGAGGCACTCCATCTGCAACATCTGTTTTCATGGATGAACTGTTTTCCTCATTGTCAGATAAGTGTCTCTGGGACCCCTCAGAAGAATTTACCTCTTCACAGAAACATTTCCCATTTCCCATACATTTCGTTCCAGTGGGGAACAAAGATTGATCATTCCTCCCAATGTTAAGAGAAGAATCATGTTTCATATCAACTAAGCTGGATGGGAACTGCTGACATCCCGTCTCTAAGGAGGTGCTTGAACCATTTGAAGACTTGGTCCGCAGTGACTCAAAGAATTTATACTTATCTCTTGCATTTGATTTTTTGTCACCACAGGGACCTTGCAGAGGCAGAGAAAGCTCATGGCTGGCGATTTTAATCTTTTGGCTGACAACTGGCTTTTTATGTAGTTCCATTGAAACTGATGGAGCTGGAGGACTGACGGGATTGCTACAGTCTTTGGAAGTGTGCACAGTACCATTTTGCTCTCGATTGAGGACCTGAAAACTTCCTGACTGAGAAAACTTTGACATATCGATTTTAATTGGAGCACGAACAGACCCGTGAGCAGAATGCATTTTCAATTGTTGTGCAATCTTGCTAGGGCCAGTAGGATCTCCCATCCTTGCAGATCTTGTTTTCGAAGAACTTAAAACCTGGATAATGATTGAAATCAATAAGTTAGCATTAAGAACCATCATTTAAAGATGAAACAAAAGAAAAACAAGGAAAATGGATCCTATTTATAACCGAAAAGGAAATGGAGCTGTTAAGATGTTCTAGTTCATATAGCACCTGAGTATACCAGGGAGAATTTTTTCTGACTGTTTTACCATAAAAAAGTGTACACAATGAACACATGACACCCATTTTAGAAACCAGTTGATATTGAGCAAATAAACAAATAAAGAGACACTAAAAGTGAAGATTCAGTATACCCATGTAAGTTAATAGTCTATACACTTGGTAAAAAGGGCAGCCTGGTGCATGTAGATCCCGCTTGCGTAGGGTCTAGGGAAGAATCCGACCCACTTTGGGTCTTTTGTATGCGGTCTTTCACTACATTTCTGCAAGAAGCTGTTTTCAGGACTCAAAAACCATGACCTCATGGTCACAACAACAGCCTTACCGCTGCGCCAGGGCTCCCCTTCTGTACAGTTGGTATACAGATGCAATACCGCTAAGACATAAATATGCATGGAAAGGCACTTATTTTGGCACTATATCATGTGAACATGAACTCAAGTGTCACACTATTCACACAACACATGGTTGGAGCTGTGTTAGCATCAAACATGCAATAATTGCGTCTTTTTTTAGGTTCAATCAAAAGTGCTAAACACAATAGTGAGGTTGCCTGTGATTATTAAGGTCCTTTCTCATGTTTAGCATGTTTTAAATCCTGGACAGATTTGAAAATACTGTTTTTGGAGGACTCCATTTTGCAAGCTGCAAGACATGGGTCTCCATTCTCCAACTCTCCATTTTCTAAATAAAACAGGATAGTCAAAATGGCATTTCTGTTGCTGAAACAAATCATCCATCAGATTAGGAACAAAGGTTCAAGAGTTATGGTGAAATCAACTAAAATGACAGGAAAAGATTTTTTCATGAATTCATAAGCTGCTAGAATGTCCATTGACACAGGTAATGCAAAAGATGAGTAAAAGCCTAAGATGATGGAAAGCATATACGACAAATAAAACTGATCCAAGGCTGAAGACTTACAGTAGATTTGCTAGCTGGAGGTGTCAGTGGTCTTAAAGTATACTGCCTTAAGGTTCTTTCTTCAATCTTCTGAGCTTCGATCGATAACTGTAGTAGAAGTACATGCACAAATTCAGATACAAAAATTTAAATAGAGCAAATCAAATAAAAATAATATATTGTGGCTCCTACCTGGGGACCAATGGAAATTCTCAGAGGAGCTTGCATCACTGTCTCCGCCATGCTTAATGCAGTCCCACTGTTTGATGCTGCTTCAGTCTGTTTACTAGGAGCAGACTGTAGTAAAGAAGACGCAGCTTGGCTTTTCTTTGCATATTTTAATAAAGAGAGATCTGCTAGCACAGAGTTCCAACCATCTGATGTGTTTATCAGAGGTACATTCTGAATTGGAGTGTCAATACCAGGAGATGGGGCTCTGCTTATGCCTTGCCTTCCATTCTTGTCCTCCAAACTAAGCTGTGGAAATTCTCGTTCAAAGTCCATGCCAGCAGCATTGCTTCTAGGGGTACTAACAGCAACATTGCTTCTAGAGGCACTGAGAGCAGCACTGCTTCTAGAGGCACTGAGAGCAACATTGCTTCTAGAGGCACTGAGGGCAGCATGGCTTCTAGAGGTACTGAGGGCAGCACTGCCTCTGGAGGTACTGAGGACAGCACTGCCTCTGGAGGTACTGAGGACAGCACTGCTTCTGGAGGTACTGAGGACAGCACTGCTTCTGGAGGTACTGAGGACAGCATTGCTTCTGGAGGTACTGACAGTGGAAACACTTACAGAGGTCCTGGCACTGGCAACGCTTACAGAGGTCTTGGCAGAGGCGTTGCTTGGAAAGGTACTGACAGGGGCATTGCTTGGAGAGTTACTGACAGTCACAGTGCTTACAGGGGTACTGCCTTGAGAGGTACAAATAACACCACTGCTTCCAGAAGAACTAACATCAGCATTGCTTCTAGAGGTATTATCATTACTCATACTAATAGCTACCCCCTTGTTCCTTGTGTCTGCCTTCAAATGGGCTCGATTTAACCTATCCCTTTCAGGTCTGCATGTGCTAAATGACTGAAAACCATCACGATCTGCAGCAGTCGGCCTACTCTCCCTACCACGGGAATTAAGGTCTTTCTCCCGATCCCTTTCCCTGTTCCTTCCAAAGTTTGTGTAGCCCCTTGATTTCCCCATTCCATCCCGGTCAGGCCGCCGGGATCCATTAGAGCCCGAATTCTTCCGTGATGAAGACTGCTGGGAATTATCGCGCCCGGATGAATTATTTCTTAATGAACCACCCTTAACTTGATTATCTAAAGCATGCAATAAATACTTACCATTAGAACAATGGACAGGTTAGGTTTTCAAAACGCAACAAAACAACACTAATATTTCATTCAGATGCATGACACTAAAACAGCTTACTCAAGTTTGAAACCATTCCTCATAATGGTAATTTGACGATCATTTGAAAATTGATATTAGGTGCTGATTGGTGGAATCACTCCCAATAGAGAGATGTAGTTGATTGCCGCAAATATGTCACGTACCAGCCATTAGCTCCTGCCCTATGTGTTAGCTAAAAGCCAAAAACGCTTCCTTTTTGTTTACTAAAGGCATATTAAGCACCAAGGCAAATCATGTTCATCTTTTTTTTAAGCCAAATCATGTTCATCTCAAGCACAAAAGCATTGATATTAAATTCATTTCGTCTTTGGAGCAAACAATTTATACTATGCTGCCATTTAAATCAAATCTTTGTTTAGCGTTTCCTTGGAACAAACTCAAAAAATACATAAATTTCTGAATGATTACCATATTTGCCCCACTTACATCTCAACCATCTGGTACGTCTAAGAAACCATACCCCAGTACAACGATATCTACACTCCCACCGAACAGGGTATTAATTCCGGAGACCACCTCCAAATTACGCAATAACAGCACATGCACTGTTGGCGTGATCCTCGCGTTACATTAACAATGCTACCGTTATCTCATATGTGGCAGTTTCCCGCTAGAAGTACTGACTAATCAGGATTGATACATGCACACATGCACGAACCAAAAACGCGCCTTTGCAGCCGTTAGCCCGTTGCACCTGTCAACCTACACAAATTCAAACCTGGCAACCCCGACGAGGCACTGCATTGCACATTACAGTTACCGCACAGCGCCACAATGCATCGGTTTAAAACAGAAACAGAACTGGTAACGCTAGTGTAGTTCACCTGGGCGGGAAGAGGGCGCGGCAAAGATGCTCGCGGCACCAGCAGCCTTGGCGGCTCCCTGCAACAGCCATTGCGGCTTGAACGCGAGCTCGTCCTGCTCCATGTCCAGGGGCACCACTCAGCGTCCACCCAGCGGCCGCAGTTGAGAGGCCAGGCCAGCCACGGACTTGACAGAGGGCATGTATGACGCCCCGAAATCTCCGCGGGTGAAGCAAGGAAGGCGCTGCAACCCAAACACGCCTCGGGTAGATTGCTCCTGCGGAGCCGGAGAAGACTGGACCTGATGGAACCACGGCGGGACGAGAAGGATTGGATTAGATTACTAGAATGCGTTAGTATGTAAGGCACTACGCAGCAAACGAATCCAGTCACAATACCGGGACAGTGGACGAGGACGGCGCCTCCCGTCGCGGGACGAACGAGGGGCCCGGACCGCGGCGCCGCGTGGGTCACCGGCCAGCCGGCGGCGAGACCGCCGACGGCGAGGCGCGGCGAATTGCTGGCGGCGGCGGCGGCGCTGAAAGAATAAACACCCCTGCCGGGATTAAACCCCTCGACTTCCAGATAGGCCTAGGTCTAGATTGGGACCACGCGGCACTCTTGCCGCACGACCGCCGGCCGCCTCCGACCGGGTAACCCCGAGCAACCCAGGGCGGGGGCGGCCGAAATGGAAATCAGAACCCGAAGGACGCAGGCGGCGGGGCGGCAAGGTTGGTGGCGGCCGGATTGGCGGTTCCTCTGGGTCGAGGTCGGTTGCGCTGCGTGGCGTCGCCTGTCCTCGGCGAATCCGGTGCGGTGCAGGGCTGGAGGGGAACAAAAAGAGGCGATGGATTTCGCGAACGAAAAGGAATTTGGGATTATAGTATATATAATCCGGGGGTTTATAGGATTTGGCAAAGATGATGGGGGTCACGCACGCACGCACGCACGCACGCACGCCTCGCTCCGTTTGGTTGGTCTCCTCTCCCACCGGACCGGAGAAACGGACGCGGCCTCTCTTCTCTCGACCTCTCTCTCTCTCTCTCTATCTGTTTCTTTTTTTTTCTTTCCTTTTTTCTTGCAAAAAAATATCAGTCGAACCAAACAAACCACAGCATGTGTCTAGTCTCTCGATGTGCTTTTGCTAAAAAACGGAAGTGCTAGTGTATCAATAGGTACTGCAGATGAAAAGGCAAGATTCATGGTCCCTACTCCCAGACATAGAAGATCTTTGGCAACTACTCCCTCCGTTTCATATTAATTGACGCTGGTTAGTTCAAATTAATATGAAACGGAGGGAGTACAAACATACGTATATGGAGATGTTTACGTGAAAATTCCTTCCTTTGGTTAGTACATAGAACTGATAACGGTTAGTAATCATTTTATTTATTTATTTTGAAATATGTTCACCTTCAGACGAACCATCAACACCATCCACAAAAAACTACAAAATCAATTGTAGCTTTTAGTTCTATTTGCAAAAATCACAACTTCGGTCTTCCTTTTAGTTCTTTTGAAGTCGTTTCTGCTTGAAAAGTTGGTTGAAACTATGCCAAAACAAGTTAAAAACCATGAATTGACTTGAATATTTTACAAATTATGGTAAAGTTTTTTCCTAGAAAAAGGATATTTTTTTGAAAAAGATTAAGCCCCTATTTGTTTTAGCTTTGACCGGCTTTTCGATTGGAAAAGCCAGAAAAGTTGAAACAAACATTTTTTAAAGAAAGAAAAAAACGAAAAAAAAAGATGACAGCTATGTGAGACAAAATCACCAAACCATTGGAAAAGGAAAAAAATTATCAATTGGAAGATACTCCCTGCGTTCTGAAACAAGTGACCTTTAGGACAAGAAATCTAATTTAATCTGTTCTGAAATAAATGATATTTAGAACAAAAAATCTAGTTCAAACTAGATTTCTTATACTAAATGTCATTTTACAACAGAGGGAGAAAAACGACCGTCATATTTTTTGACATCGAAAAACAGCCGCCATTTTTCTTAGCAAACCGACCCCCATTATCCGGGCCGATCCAGCAAAGCCCAGCCCAGCCCAGCCCAAAAGAAAAAAACTAGCATCTCCCTCGACCCTCGGGAAGAAATAAGAATGGCACGCACGCACGCCCTCTCCCCTTCTTCTTCCGCACACCACTTCCCCGTGGTCGCGAGTCGCGAAAGATTCCACACCACCACCACTTCGATCTCGATCTCCTCCCTCTCCGTCGCCTCCGCCTCCGCCGCGAGGTCAGTCTCTACTCTCCACCACCCCTCCCCACCTCCCGCCCGCTGCACCAGGCCTCGTTTCACCCCGCGCGCCTCCGGTCCGTTTCCCTCTCCTGACCACTCTCCTCTAGGGTTCCGCCTGTGTGGGCGTTCGCTCCTTCCGCCTGAGCTGGCCGCCTCCCACCTGCTCTAGCCCCGCCGTTAGGGTTCGGGTCGTGCTCCGCTCCCGCCGCGTGGCCGGATCTCCCGTCGCGCGACCCTCCTGATTTCCCGTGCAAGCAGATGCCTCTTTTTGGATGCCGCTAATACTCTGACGCTCGTGACGAACGTAGCTTGAGCTGCGGTGGAGTATTCACTCCGATGGGATCTGGCACATGTTGTTTGTCTAGTTGTTTTCCTCTTGTTGTTTGCACACCATGTTACTGTGTTGCAGCTTATGTAGGATTCCATTTTGGTTTCTTAGAGGATTGACTCTGTGGTAGAAATTTATTGCAATCCAGTAGCCTGAAGCATGGGACCTATGGAACAGCGAGTGTAGCTAATTAACCCAACAAATGGACTTCTTCTCAGTTCTCACTCTGCCTGAACTGAACATACCCATCCGCCTCCATGAGAAATTTGTGACGTGGTTGACAGTGTTCTTTCTAAATGTGAAGTTTTTTTTTCCATATATCTCTGTTTCTAAGAGTAGTAGTGTCAAACTCTTGAATGTCTTGATAGTGTTGCAAATTGGATTGAGTGTTGTGCTAAGACGAGCCAAAGATTCGGTGGCACCAAGAATGAAACATATCGTTCTGAGGGACCTGTTACCCTGTTAATTTTCTAACTGTGAACAAGATGTTTATTTTTCTATGTATGCCGTTAGCATTTTATTCGACTTTTTGTTAAATACGTTAACAGATCTGGAATCACATGTTCGTAAAACCCAGATATTTTAGTGGATCTAATTTAACTTCAAAACCTGAATGTATGTATGTCTACTTCCACTAGTGGACTGGGTTCAACGTATTGTTTTATCTGCACTTGCGAAGTATGCTTAGCTAGTTTGTCCTAAAGAATGTAGAATGGTAAACTGTGAAAATTGCAAAATTGCTTTTCATTTTAGTAACATGTGCCCCTTTTTTTCTTAGGGTAGCTGGAAATCAAATTCGTCTCGTGTTTCTTTTTAACTTATTGCAATGTTTTAAGTTTTAACCATTTGTGTGATTCTTCATATGGTATCAATATTGACTGATATGTACATCAGAAGACAGACAGTAATTGCATTGCTGAAAGGTAGCTGGGCGCAGCTGCGAGTCATGCTTAACACTTCTTGTCTTGCCATATTAGTCAGATACTCAGATAGAAGGGGATGCTTGTCAGAACAATCACCAGGTTTCCAATAAATAGCAGCCTATAAGTTACCAACTTTTCCAAAAAATCTGTAGATATAGTATGATATCCTTAACTGAATCTGTTTGTAGCAAATGTTTGAACA
Source organism: Neostapfia colusana (assembly GCA_030760725.1). Classification (NCBI taxonomy): domain Eukaryota; kingdom Viridiplantae; phylum Streptophyta; class Magnoliopsida; order Poales; family Poaceae; genus Neostapfia; species Neostapfia colusana. Next base: position 82,083,404 of record JASWHV010000014.1, on the reverse strand, counting down.
TTCTAGCGGCTATTGTGTTGCTAACTGGTAGTGTTTACTTCCTAACTATATTTCACTTGTGATTCTTGCAGTTGCCTGACGCAGCCAGATTTTTTGAAGAGATGGCGAGATCACCAAGAGCCAGAAACCTCCAAGCTCGTGATCGTAGGTCGGCTTCTTGTGATGCATCCTCATGCTGCTGGAAGAAAAAAGGAACAGGCAAAGAAAATGATATTTTGTTGACCTCTGAGAAAAAAGAATGGAAAGGTGCCACTTGCCCAGTTTGCTTGGAGCATCCACATGATGCTGTTCTCCTCCTATGTACTTCTCACCACAAAGGCTGCCGACCATATATGTGTGGTACTGACTACCGTCACTCTAACTGCCTTGAGCACTTTAAAGAAGCTTACGCAAAGGAAAAATTGGTTCTTGGTTCTTCAGCTGAGCCTGCACCTGGCCTTCCTTTAACCTCGAACACTGAGCTGGCAAGCAATCAGCCATGTACGATGGAACTTGCATGCCCTCTCTGCCGTGGAGAGGTTAAAGGGTGGACTGTGGTTGAACCTGCTCGTCATTATCTCAATCGAAAGAGGAGAACCTGTATTCATGATGGCTGCTCCTTCATTGGCTCATATAGGGAACTTTGCAAGCATGTGAAGTCCAAGCACCCTTCAGGGAAACCTCGCGAAGTTGATCCTGCAGTTGCAGATGAGTGGAAAAAGTTTGAATGTGAGAGAGAGCGTGAGGATGCAATCAGCACTATCAGGGCCATGAACCCAGGAGCTGTGATCATGGGAGATTATGTCCTTGAGCTGAATGGTGGCAATAATCGTTTCCACTCTGAGGGTGATGACATTGACTTGGAGGAAAGACTCAACTTCTTTGCATCCTTGGATCGCACTCTGAACGAGAGAATTGACTTATATGATTCTTCAGATGACAGTTTGGGTGAGGGCTTTGACTTCTTGGCGTCCTTTTTTGCCCGTGGCAGGAGAATCTCTACTGGAGATTCATTCAGGGCCCATAGAAGACATAGGGAGAGGCCTAGGCGTCACTACTCAGCTAACTCTATTGATACATCCGATATTCAGCATGATTCAGTTACCACTCAGAGGGGACAGCGGACTGGTTCTGTTCGGGCATTAGGCAGAACTTCAAGGCGACACCATCCTATGGTGGCTCATATAAGGCCAGCACGTGGAGGCTGAGAAATGAGATCATTTTTTTTGGGAGGGGGGGAGGAGGGGGGGTGTTCATGTTATCCATCTGCAAGCAATGCAAAATAATACAACGTGGTACCTGCTGCATGTCAGTCAGAAGCCCATCGGATTCTTCATTTGGTATCATTGCTGAGACGGCAACAGCGAATATAGGTTGGATGGAGATCTCTGTTAGACGATGTCGATGCCAGTATGATGTGCTCCGTAATCTTCTTACAGTTTTGGGCTAAATCAGTACTGCATTTCTGGTGCTGCCTTGCATGGATTTTGTGAATGACATTACCTGAGCTTCCTTTCCCTTTCTGTCGATCAAAGTGAACTACAAACAGTTATTGTTTTGGCAGCAATTGCTGTTTCAAAGCTAGACATCGTCATCATGAACAAGTTATGAATTACTGCTTATGTTTGGTGTTTTATAGTTCTGTATAAATATGTTGTGCTGGATGGTTTGGTTTAGCCGGTTTGTGAGGTTTTAATTTGCATGCCGTGGGGTACATCCTCTCGTGTTGTGCGTTTGGTCAGTTGGTTCGTTTGTGTCGAGCGTGTGTGCTCGAGGATTGTAAGGCGTCTCGTGATTGATCAATAAACCCCTCTTTTCATCGGAGGAAAAAAACATCGAATAAAAAACAGTGCAGCCTTTGGCTATTTAATTGTTACTTAATCGACTCTTTTAGTGACAAAAGAAATATCCATTAACTCTGCAGAGTCTGATCATCGCAATGTAAGTGGTCCGCACAGTTCCTTCAACAGGGCTGGTCGCCACAAGATTTCTGTTCAGTAAAAATGCTTAATTCAATACAACTACTCCAGGAAAATGTCCATAAAAATGAATCTACACAATACAAGCCGTAATGCGTCCGAATCTCTGAAGAGGGGGGGTGTAAATGTAAAAGAGGCGAAAAAAGGAAGCAATTTGTACATCTGTAAGCGAAGCCCTGCATACGAAACCTGACTGAGCATGAGCAGAACAGCCAGTTCATGAGATCCCGACGGTCTTCCCGAGCAACCACATGACGAGCGAGAACTCGATCATGAAGAGCGCGTGGAGCCACGTCCGGTCCACCACGAAGCCGTACACCGTGATGCCGGCCTGGTTGTTCTCCAGGTACGTCACTACAAAAAGGCATCTGGCCGTCAGAAGCAGCAGCACATGGCGAAGCAGAGCAACGCAGCAGTTACAGAGGTAGTGCTTATTACCCAGCGCCTGCCGCCTCTGGAAGCAGATGTTGTTGGCCTGGAACGGGACGTACTTGGTGTCGTCGAGGGAGCCCTCGCTCCGGCTGTCGTCGTCGCCGTCGCTGCCGGACTCGTCGCCGGCGGCCAGGCGGTAGTAGGCGTTCGCGGGCGCCAGGTAGCCGGCGGTGGCCTGCAGGTCCGGGTCCGGGTTCTCCTGGTCGTCGTCGAAGGCGTGGACGGTGGCGTCGGCGTGCCACGCCGCGGCCACGCTCGTGATGGCCTGTGTCTTGTGCGTGATCTTCGCCGCGCTGTGGAGGCACACCAGCAGCCCCGCCACCAGGCTCAGCGACGTCAGCTGCGCACACGACACAAAGGCGAAGGATGTCAGTCAGACTGTCAGTTGACTTGAGGCAACTACTTCTACAGGAACTGTAATCCCTCGTCCATCTATTAATCTATTATTAGCAGAAGATCTGGGCTTTTGCGGAGCAGATCTACATGCTCCTGCGACGCCGCCGACTAGGCAGCAGCTACTAATAATGCAGATGGGAATCCACATGTTGTCTGCTGAGAGGACCATGTGGTATGCAGGCCAATGGCTGATCTGTGGTGGTGGTTGATGCACTTGTTCTTCTGTAGTACTATAGTTATCTGAAACATTCGTGTGATCCCCTTTCCGACCGGTATGGAAATCCTTTTCTGGATCTTAACATTTACAGCTGTCCTAGCTCAACCTGATTTGGCATTTTCCCACTAGTTCCAGAGTCCAGGACTCCAAGCCACTGCGATAACAGAGTACATCTTGCAGTTCAAAGCTGGACACAACAATTTTCTTAGCACTGGTATCAAGTTTTGAATCTTTAATTGGCAAAGCATCATTACTATGATTATTGATCTATGATTTTGATTAAACGTTCTAAAAATGGCCTGAAGAAACAGAGGGGAGGGCGTGTTGAATTTACTCACCGCGAGCTCGCCGGCGGTTGCGAGATTGACGCTGGCGTGCGGCCTGGTGGTGGCGAGCAGCGCGGCGAACTGGCTGGCGGAGACGAGGACGAGGCTGCAGACTATGAACTTGCGGTAACGGTGGCTGATCTTCCCGAGCTGTTCCCTTATCCGGCGGTGGTGCACGAGCACGGTGGCGACGTCGGCGAACCTGCCGAACTCCCTCGCGAAGCCCACCATTCGCAGAATCTGGAGGTAGCAGATGATCCGGAAGAGGACGCAGACCATGAAGAAGAGCGCGGTGCGGTACACCCACGACGCGACGTCGACGGCGCACGCGGCGGCGGCCCACCACGGCGAGGGGAAGGCGGGCGCGGCGGCGGCGTACCAGTAGGCCTCGTAGGCGGCGTCGGCGACGGAGCAGGGGAGCACGAAGCAGGCCAGGACGCGGAAGGAGCCGTCGAGCTGCGCGGCGTAGCCGGCGCGCACCTCCTCGGAGTCGCGGCGGAGGCTGTCGAGGTAGAGCAGGCGGCGCACGCCCCCGGCGCGGCCGAGGAGCCTGCCGAGGCAGAGGAACGCGAGCGCGGCGGCCAGGGTGAGCGAGGCCTGGACCTGCCCGTCGAACGGCCGCGGCGGCGCGGCGGCGGCGGCGAGGCGGAGCGCCGAGGGCGCGGCGACGGCAAGGAGGAGGAACGCGGCCCACGACGCGGCGGAGCGCGCCGGGGTGGAGTGGTCGACGCAGAGCCAGCGGAGGCAGGCCCGGATGCTGCGGAGCTCGTCCCGCGGGTTCGACGCGCACCGCGCGTACTGCGCCGCCGCGGGCTTCCGCGACGGCAGCAGCGGGGACGCGTCCGCCATCGCCTCGCTTCTCTGTCGCTCGCTTCCTCTCTTTCTGTCTGGCCTGGCTGCGCGTCGGCCGAATGCCGGGGGACAGGGCGAGGTGCGCTGCGATCCCGGCGGGCGGCCGTCTCTCGGAGATGGCCGGGTTTTTTATATAAGAGGAAGTGACGCGTGACTTGTGACAGCCTAGCTATCTTGCTGTGACAGATATGTGATTACCAAACAATCAGGGCTCCCTCCTTTTTTATTTCCCTCGGTCCTTCGAATTTCAAACAGATCGGAGGACGTCCTTATCAAGAACAGGGACAAACTAATCAGGGCTACTCCAGATATTAACTCTTTCATCAATCATCAATGCAAACCAATGGATGGATCGTGTACGCGTGCGTGATGCATGGATGGATGGATGGTGACGCCGCGGTGGTCTGGACACGTCCGGAATCCGAGCCTAGCTGGCCCCGACTTCACAGTCCGAGGGAACAACGGAGTGTGCCTGTTTCCGAGTTCGTTGCGCCGTCATCGCGTGCGGTGTGATAAGCTCCCGCGGCGTCCACCACTCCAATCCTGTGTCGGAGTAGGACACAAGACTCTATACGTCTGGGTCATCATCGGGCTCTATAAATATGTGCACCGCCGCCGTCGCGCTCCACCACACACACACACACACGATCCACCACTCGTCCTTCCTTCCCTCCTGCCAGCTTCTTCCATCTCTCGATCGCGGGTTTCCCCGGCGGCGCGCGAACAAGAACAATGATGCGCAACGTCGCACCGTTCGCTCTTCCGGCGGGCTGCTTCGTATCCGTCCCGCTGCACAGGACGACGATGGCGACGTACGCCGTCGAGGCTCCTCCTCCTCCTCATCTTCCTGCGCCGCGGCTCGTGTACGGCGGCTACTATGATGACGCCGCCGAGTCACTGCTTCGCGGTATCAAGACGATGCGGATCGCCGCCACCGGCGGCGGCTTCGCTGCTCCTCTCGCCGCCCACGACGACGACACCCCGACGACTCCCGTCGCGACGCTTCACGCACCGTTCAGTTACGGCGACGACGGTGCCTGCACCGACAGCGTCATCAACACCAAGCGGGAGGAGGAGGAGGCGCCCAAGAAGAAGGAGCCGAGTTGTTGGACGTACGACGCCAGCATCGACGCCACGCTCCGCAAGATGGAGAAGGACCCGGCCGAGCGCCCGTCGGAGGACTACCTCGGTACGACGCAGAAGGGGACCAAGATGACCATGGCCTACCGCGCCGAGCTCGTCGAGTGGATGTACGCCTCCTCCAGGCTCCACGGCCTCCCGCCCGGCACGCTCCACCGCGCCGTCTCCTACGTGGACCGCTTCCTGTCAGTCAAGAAGATCGGCGACGTTCATCGTCGTCAAGACCACTACCTCCTCTGCGGAGCAGCCGTGTTCGCCGCCGCCAAGTACGAGGACAGAAGGACCAAGTGGGTCCTCAACGCCGACGACGTGGCCTGTGACGTCGGCTTCGGATGCACCCGGCGCCACGTCCTAGACGCGGAGCGCTACCTGGTGGCCGTGCTCGGCTACCGCCTCAGCGGGCCCACGGCCTACACCTTCGTCGACCACCTCACCAGGCACGACGACGACGACGACCAGCTGAAAGAGACCGCCGCGTTGGTGAGGCGCCTGGCGCACCACCTCGCCGACGTGACGCTGCTGGACTACCAGTGCACGCAGTTCCTGCCGTCCGCCGTCGCGACGTCGGCCATCCTGCTGGCGAGGCGCGTCGTCTTCGGCTCGTGCTTCTTCGTGCCGCCACCGCCGCAGACGTTGAGCAAGGAGGAGGAGGAGCTGCTCGAGATGACGGGGTACACGCTCCAAGACCTCACCGGCGTCATGGACACGATCTACAACATGCACGAGTTCAAGAATGTGTGGCCAGGATGTGCTCTGATGATGGCCAACTGCGCGTACATCTACTCGTTGCCCCCTCGCTGATCGACGTGCCAGCTGGGCCTGGACACGTAGTAGGAGTATTGTGACTGTAACAACAGGACTACGTGTAGGATTTTCGACATGACTGCAGTGAACGTATGTATGTACCGTGTGACCATAGTCAGTAATTGGTATCGTGCGCCTTAACCGCATGTGCCGCACTACTCTTTCGATCAAGTAATCTTTGATGGCCTAACCTGACAACAACGTCTGGCGTTGGAGATGTTTCACGCGAATGTTTGAAATAGTAGTTCAGGAACGAATCAGTGACCAGCCTGGTTTACAAAGAGTTTTTTTTTTCTCGAATAGTGGCTAAGCCAATCTTCTAGGTACCATTTGCACTGTAAATATTGAAATATGCCACGCACTTGTTGTATTCCTCCTTGACCTGCCAGTTCTATGTTTTGTGTCGTTGGGTTTCACTGCCTCACTGGCGCTCCAGCAGCAGTGTAGTCGTGGACACATGGTGATGCAAAGCGCTGTCCTCAACAAAAGCACCGGGCTGTCCGCTCTGCGCTGCATCTATTCGACGATACTTCAGAGTTCAGGCACACATGGGATCTTCTGTCAGGTCAGAAATCATACCATGTTCTGAAAGAAACACCTGCCAAATTCTATCTCCTACACGGTACTCTGAAGAGGGGAGAAACACATGACGGCCTCTGTAAACATGTCAGCCTTCATCAGACGACGGCATTAAAGTACTCGATGCAGTTCAGACTTCAGAGCCCAAAATTGGGGCCAGTTCTGCATTTCAAATTACTCAATCAGGGAAAGGCGAACGATGAAGACATGACACCGGCCCTATTCCAAGACTGACTAAACATAGATACAACAAACGTTTCCACATAAATAAACATGTTATTTTGTCGAAACATAAGCAGCTACAAGTTACAAACACTACAGACCACATGGTATTTTACCATCGCTCTGCTCCTCTTTGTTGCTAGCACCACCACTACCATGCACAGTTACTCAATAGTCATTTCTTGGCTCCAAAAGACAAATCTAACGGGGAGCAATTCTAACCAGAAAAATAAAAATTAATTGATATATGCTCTTGAATCGTTGCTAAAAGAGGACTGTTATTGGCTCTCCCCGTCCTCATCTTCCATCTCCTCGTCTTCCTTATTGTCGGAGTCGCTGCCACTCACGGAGGCAGGAGCATCCGTGCTAGCATCGTTCTGACTGTACTGGTAACGCGGCTGCTGCGCTGAGTGGCGGTGCCTGCTGTCCTTGATGCGGTACCGAACTTTGTGATTGCTGTTGGTCGCGATATCGGTGGCCATGGCTGCTCTCCTTGAGCCGTCGCCGTCAACAGCAGTGGCAGCAGCCAAGGGCGTGACCGAGGGAGCACCACCGGTGGCGTTTGAGAGCTCCATCTGCATCTTGAGGAAGAACTGCACGCGCTGCTCCTCAAGGTCCCGCGCGGCCTCAAGACGCTCTCGCTCCATCCGCAGCTCCTGCTCCCTCTTGGCGCTCTCGACACGCTCATACACGTCGCCAAGCCGCCGGATCGCCTGCGCCAGCTCGCGCAGGCCCTGCGCGCGGTCGCTGCTCTCGGCGCCGTTTGTAGGGTTCGGCTCCTCCACGCGCGGCCTCTTCCCGTTCCCCACCGTTGCCAAGGGTGGCCCCGGCGGGAGCCCGTCAGAGGAATCGAACGACGCGGATGGCTGGGGCGGCGGCAACGGCATCCTGCGCTTGCCCCCCGCCGATGGCTGGAGCGGCGTGCGGGTGCGCTGCGGGAAGCTGAAGCGCGGCGGCACCATGGGCGGGGCGCGGGCGCTCCTGGCGGCAGAAGAGGAACCTGGCCCGGGCTTGTAGTTGTAGACGGGGGCGAGGAGGTCGTCGAGCCGGTCGAAGAAGGGCCACGACGAGTCGTGCTTGGCCTTCTCGATCTTGTACTTCTTCTTGAGTGTGTCGATGCGGTTCTTGCACTGGGCGTCGGACCTGGGCGCCTTGGAGTAGCCATCGCGGGAGGATACAACCTCGGCGACCTCCTGCCACTGCGGGTGGCGGAGGCTGCCGCGACCGAGCGCGACGAAGCGTTCCCCCCAGGCGTCGATCAGCGTGGAGGTGGCGCCGTCGCTCCACGCGTCCTCCCGGCCCCCGCCCCCGCCGCCGCTGGAGGGCGAGGACTTGCGGAGAGGGATGGCGACGGCGACGTGGCCAGGGGGCGCGGCGGCGACGGTCACGGGGTCGGCTACGGGGAGCGGGGACCGGGAGCGCGACGGGGAGGGCGAGGGTGAGGGGGAGGCCCCGGCTTCGTCGTCCATGGCCGGAGATCTGGCGGCCGACGGCGGCGGCGGGGGAGGGCGAGGGTTGGGGATTTTTCCGGGATGCGGGAGAGGGGAATGCGCCCGATTTTGTTGTGGCCGTCGCGTCCGGCGGCGACGGGAAGTCGTCGTCACCTGCCTGCTCTGCCTGTGACGGAGCGGAAGGGCAGTTGCCTTCTTGGGCCGCGCTTGACCGGGCCGAGCCGAGCCGAGTTTTTTTTCCTGCCGCGCTCGAGCTCGATTGAACCATCAGACCCGGTTCTCCTTCGGCTTTTCGGTCAGACCGGGACAGCGCACTCCCGGCACGGCGGCACCCTGTCTGCTCCTCCGCGCCGCCGCAGATGGCCGGATCAACCACGCCGGCAGCGCCCGCCCTCGTCGTCCGCTGGTTGCCTCCACTCCTCCTTCTCTTCCTCCACGGGTAAGCCACGCTTCTTTTTCCAGCACGCCTCCTCTGCTGAACTTCTCGGTGCCTTGCTGTTGCTCCCAGTGTCCGGCTGCTGAAAGTAGCTCCTTGTCCTTTCTTTGCCCTAGTGATGTTAGATTTACTAGACCAGCATGGTTGCCTCGAAAGATCTGTGCAAGATTTAGGACTAATCCTGTTGGCCAACCTTAAGTCATATCATGTCAAACATTTCCACATGTTCATGGACCCAACTGTGTGATCCTCGAATCGAGGATGGATCTAGTTCTATTGATGTAGTTGTATACTTGTATCTCTCGTTTCAGGGTGCTCATAGTGTTGTGCATTATGGCTATAAAAAGGGACTGGCTGATAAGTTGTTAGATGCGGTGTAAGCTGAGGTTGTGCTTCATATGTGACAGATAGATAGGCTTGCAACTTGCAAGTGATGTATGCATTTCGATGTGCTTAATTAGGTACTGGAGCTGTGGGGCTGTGGAGAGAGAGAGGACTCTGGCAATGATCAAACCGGATGGTTTATCAGGTAACTACACAGAGAAAATCAAGGAGGCCATCTTGGAGTCTGGATTTGATATCGTCAAAGAGACCGTGGTCTTGCTTGATGCAGAGAGGGCATCTGTTTTCTATGCAGAACATTCCGGAAGAAGCTTCTTTAACAGCTTGATTAAGTATATGACGAGGTATGGTGTTCAAATGAGAAATGACTTGTTTAATGCTTCAGAAATCCTTTACTCGCTGAATGCTCTAGTCTTCTTGATTCTGTAATATCCACTATATTTTCTTGTATCTATTTACACTTTATTTAATGTGATGATACCTCTTGGGGCTAGATACTGTTGCGTCCCTTCCAGACACTAGACCTTGAGATAAGGTGGGAAAAAAAGACTAGAAACGGAAAATAGGAACAATACTTGTTTTGCTTGGAGTATGATATACTCTCTTTTGGTTGACATTATTTTGTTGGATCAGATCCCAAAAGCTTTTAGCTTTACTGAGCAATATCCTTGTAGTTTTACTGAATAATTTGATCTGATGAAGGTGCACTCTTTAGGTTCTGACTGCTGAGACTTCAAAAAGGAGAAGTTAAGCATCAAAGTGAGATGTTACGTCATTTTGTCCTCTGAACATCTAGTTAGCTTGATCACATTGCCATGGTCCTTTCAGTCACGAATAGCAGACTTTGTTCCATTTAAGTTAGAATGTTTGACCTAGGCATGCCTAGGTGATTTTTTTCACATTATTTTAATAGCGATGTATTGTGTAATATGATTGGTTCTGTTTGTTTTGATCTTCAGTGGTCCAGTTCATGCTATGGTTCTGGAAAGGCCTGATGCGATCTCAAAGTGGCGAGCTTTGATAGGACCAACCGATGCACGAAAAGCTATAACTTCTCATTCAAATAGGTTATTAGAAATACTGTTGTGTTTCTCTATGATAAACATGAGTCAATGTTTCCCAGGAAGTGCAATTATGCAACACCTGTCAAATCTGTCAATTTTCGTAATCTCTTAGAGTACCTAATAACCTGTTAATGGGCTTGAATACGTTTTCCTTCACTTTAGTTACTGTGTTTTTCATGTTACATCCGTTTTACTCAACACGTTATGTTTCTCTATTTCAGCATTAGAGCAATGTGTGGGTTGGACTCAGAGAAAAACTGTGTGCATGGTTCAGATTCACGGGAATCTGCAGCAAGGGAGATTTCATTTTTCTTTGGAGATGCTGATTCTGGTCGGTTTATTTTGCTTTTTTTTTTTCTCTTTGTTTTGTAAATCCTGAAGTTCTGACCGTAGTTTTTGACAATGCAGAAACTGTGGAACATGATGAGTTGTAGGCACACCGCACACGAAAGGTCTGTCATTACAGACAACTTGAAACTTGAAGGACCCTTCCGACTCTTAGTTGATGAACTCCTTTGTGCATCAGATGATACTAGTCGGAACCCTGAATTACATTTACTGACTTGATAGCTTTCAAATCCACCATTTTCTTCCTCTACTGCGGTATACAAAGCCAAATTAAGCAGTTTCATGTATGCAAGGTGTACAACAATTATGGCAAAGTAAAATTAGCCATTGATGGCTACTCAATGAAGCTACGAAACGACGAGGTGCTACTATAGGCGGCACTTTCTCCGGGAGTAGAATACAAGACGAACTACATCATAACATGGGAACTAGATTTTGCGCATTACAGAGGTTAAAATTTTGTTGAATTATATTATATGTGCTTAAAAGGTGTTGAGTCAAGTCTCTTAAATCGATCAACCCAATCGTTATGTTTGAGGCATTTTTTTTTCAAAAAATAAAATAAATGTGTTTATCTGTTTCCAGAATTCTGAGACTATTTGTTAACAGTAGAAAGCATTTGTCATTTGTTACCCGAGTGATGACGAGGGCGTGCGTTTTCGTACAAATTAACAGGCATGTTGTACAGACCGCAACTCAGAAGATGCATCAATCGTATAGAGTTCTAGCGTTGCGTGCTTGTTCTTTACTGCACTATAGATTTCCAGGCTTGGAGCATGCTTCATACTGATCTGTTTTTTTTTTCTTTTTTCAAACAAGGAAGGAAAAGAAGAAATTCCAATAGAAATGAGGCGAAATAGCTACTTATTTTCTAAGACGAAGAGAAGAGATAAACTGATAAGTGGGCTTTTGAAGGCTCATTTGTTTATAGCCGGCCTTCTCAGCCGAATGAAAGTCTCAGGCCCATCAACCAAAGCAGTGAGAGTGAAGTCCAGCGGTTTTCTGGGAGCACTCTCGATTCTCACTATCGTTCCGCCTGCCTGCCTGCCTGCCTCTGCCTTATCGTCGGTCGCCGCTGCGTCGCCCGGTTCCGATGGCCGCCGCGGCACCGCCCGCCACGCCGCCATCCCGCATGTCTGGCTCGCTGCTCACCTTCCCCGCCTCCCACCCCTACCCTTCCCTTCCCGCGCCTACCAAACCTCCCAACCCGAAGCCGCCCCGCCTCCCCCTCGTTCCTCGCGTCGCTGCCGCCGCCGCCACCGCAGTCCCCCGCAGCGCCGCCGCCGCCACCGACCGCCTCCGCGCCCTCGTCCGCGCCGGCAAACTCGACGAGGCGCTTCGCGTCGTCGACTCCCTTGCGGGGCTCGACCCGCCCGCGCCCGCCAAGGCGGGGCCCTGCGCCGCGCTCATCAAGAAGCTCTGCGCCTCGGGCCGCACCGCGGACGCCCGCCGCGTCCTGGGCGCGTGCGAGCCCGACGTCATGGCCTACAACGCCATGGTCGCGGGCTACTGCGGCGCGGGGCAGCTCGACGCCGCGCGCAGGCTCGTGGCGGCCATGCCCGTCGAGCCCGACGCGTACACCTACAACACGCTCATCCGGGGCCTCTGCGGCCGCGGACGGACCAGCAACGCGCTCGCGGTGCTCGACGATATGCTCCGCCGCGGCTGCGTGCCCGACGTCGTCACGTACACCATCCTGCTCGAGGCCACGTGCAAGCGGAGCGGGTACAAGCAGGCCATGTACCTCCTCGACGAGATGCGAGCCAAGGGGTGCGCCCCTGACATTGTCACCTACAACGTCGTGGTCAACGGCATTTGCCAGGAAGGTCGGGTCGACGACGCCATCCAGTTCCTGAAGACCTTACCGTCATACGGATGCAATCCAAACACTGTGAGCTACAACATTGTGCTCAAGGGCCTGTTCACTGCAGAACGGTGGGAAGACGCCGAAGAGCTCATGGCTGAGATGGCCCAGAAGGGTTGCCCTCCTAATGTGGTAACGTTTAATATGCTCATTAGTTTCCTGTGTCGTAGAGGGTTGGTTGAACCCGCAATGGAGGTTCTTGAGCAAATCCCAAAGTACGGATGCACCCCTAATGCGTTGAGTTACAACCCGCTTCTTCATGCTTTCTGCAAGCAAAAGAAGATGGATAAAGCAATGGAATTTGTGGGACTAATGGTGTCCAGGGGCTGTTACCCAGACATCGTTTCGTACAACACTCTGCTTACCGCGCTCTGCCGCAATGGTGAAGTTGATGTTGCTATGGACTTGTTTCATCAACTCAAAGACAAAGGCTGTGTGCCAGTTTTGATTAGTTACAACACAGTTATTGATGGACTTACTAAGGCCGGCAAGACAAAGGAAGCACTGGAGCTGCTTAATGAGATGATTGGCAAAGGGCTCCAACCAGATATAATTACTTACTCAACGATAGCTTCTGGTCTCTGTAGAGAAGATAGAATTGAAGAGGCGATTAAAACATTCTCTAAAGTGCAAGATATGGGTATAAGGCCCAATGTGGTGCTGTACAATGCTATACTTCTTGGGCTCTGCAAAAGGCGTGAAACACGCAACGCTATCGACCTGTTTATTTACATGGTATCGAATGGATGCATGCCGAATGAGTCGACTTACACTATACTGATTGAAGGCTTGGCTTATGAGGGCTTGGTAAAGGAGGCACGGGAATTGCTGGCTGAACTGTGTTCTAGAGGAGTCGTGAATAAGAAATTGATGAAGAAGGGAGCTGTTAAGATTCTAGATTAAGATGCACACACTTAGTGATGATCAGTTGTAGTTGTAGTACATCGATCTGAAAACATGTGTGCATGCATCTCTGACAGGGGGGACTTTCTTGATAGTACACGTACGATATCTTCACTGATGCCACTTTCTTGTTAGCATGTGAGTACCCTTTCACAAATTTAAGCGTGAAGACTACTCTAGTTTGGAAATAACTGGAAATTTTCTGGCATGATTTTTGTTTCTTAAGTGCTTACATGATATACTGTTATTTGGCATAGCTTTTTGCTGTACCTATTCGCAATATTTAAATGGTGTCTTATTCAATATGCATATTAGGTACATCTAGATGAGCAGATCTACCCTGAAAGCCATTGACAATGAATCTGATCTGAGGTAGTTATGTTTCCTTTTCTGCTGACACTCTTTAGAGATATCTGAGACAAGTCCATTTCTTGTTCTATTTATCAAATTTCCATATTTTGACCCTTCCCCGGACCCTGCGCAAGCAGGAGCTACATGTACCGGGCTGCCCTTTTTTTCTCAACATGATATTCAGTTGTGAATTATATTCGATAAAATTTACACAATGATATGAGTCTAAATATGTGAGAAGCATCAAGTGTCTGAAGCATCTAGGTAATGGTTAGAACCAGGGATCCAAATCATCGTTGCATTACCATCTGAAAAGGTCAGTCTGATAAAAGGAGTCACTTTTCTGTTCAGATATCCGTGGAATTGCAGGAGCTATGGAAAATCAGCCAATAGCCTGTCGTGTGATTCAAAATTTCACTCTCAAGTGTGAACAGCAGTTGTTCCTGCTTGGGATGGGTGGCATATTGAAATAGTCAGATTCAGCTTCCTTCCATTGAAACATAACGCCTGTTGTTGTTTCCCTTCGTGCAGTTGCATTATCTGGGAGTGATTTATCATTGGGGTACATTATACTTAGTGTTCGCAATTTTGTTGATTTCTTAGGCAAAGCTCATGCTTTTTCATTCTTCAACCATTTTGCGGACATGTCTTTAACTTCCTCTTATTCCAATGCAGTGCTCAAATGCTGAAGAAAATGTTCAAACATCGATTCAGCTTTTATGAAGCAAAAGACATGAAGCTTAGTTACCATTTAACAGCCGTAGTGTGTTGACATCTGCAAAGGCACTAGGGGCAATAATGTGCCTGATTAGCTTGGAAGTTTTGAAACCATGCACATCCACTGTACGTAGCAGTCTATATATCCAATTGAAACTGGAAGTTTTGGTTGAAGCATGAACACGTTTGAATTTGCTAGGGTTTATTATGCCTTGTTGGCTCTGTTATGACCTTGTTCTAAGCAGATACATGGTGTAACTCTGCACGTAGCCAGCCTCTAATTGGAAGCTTGCGCAGTTGGACTCATTTCCTTATTATCTTACGTAGGATTATCCGGGCATGTGAAGTGCACAAGTTTTCTAGCATGAAGAGGAGTTGGAACCTATTGCTGTTGAATTATAAACATGACAAACAAAGCACATATAATTCGCAACACCAGTTAGGTTTTTACTCAGTATTCAGCGTAAATGGAAATGAGAGGAAATTTTATAGGGATTTGTTTCCATTTTCTCACTGGAAACGGCAGAGAGTTACAGACGTGATGTCACGATACAAAAACACACGAGTTCATCGTACTAGATCGTACCAGTATCCGACGAGTAGACGACGATGCGCGGGTTGCTTTGGGGCGGTCAGCGGATCATGCCGCACGACATGTGGAATTTTTTTATGCATGTTATCATTATCATCATACGATCGACTACGTTTCCAGATGAAAATTCTTAACCTGTCGATCATATCCCGGAAGCCGCAGCAAAGTGAGAATACAGACTTGAAGGAGATGGTGAAGCCTACCTCCCCAAAAAAACTGTTAAAAATGAGTGTCAACACCTGGAAAGTAATCAGTGGTCGTGCCGGAGTGGTTATCGGGCATGACTAGAAATCATGTGGGCTCTGCCCGCGCAGGTTCGAATCCTGCCGACCACGCATCTTTTTTCTCTCTCTTTATTTTTTTTTTGCCAAGCCACTCCATCAATCTGGCTGTGTCTATCGGATTAATCATAGATTTTTTTTCCAGTTTACCGTGCTCGATTAGGCTGTTGCATTGCATGAGGATTATTCTTGTGCGATGACCGCGTCAGATTTTGCCTTGTTTACCACTCTCACTTAATAGTAGCATCAATAATTTAGTTGCATAGCGTGTTGTGTTCGCCGGCAACCTCGTCATCTGCGTGGGCGCTGTCCGTGCTCGCCTACGCCACGGCCCGGGCGAGCGACGGCTGACCGCCACACACGGTCGAGAGGCGCCCAAAGGTCTGGTCCATTCTGTTACTAGAGCAAACTAGATCAGCCCGAGTCTAATTAGTTCCTCGTCCGTTGGAGAATCGCGTGCACAATCGCTATCGCCCCCTCAAATATATATACTTCCTTCGTTTTCAAATTATTTACGTCAAATAATTCAAAACGGAGGGAGTATATAGTTATCCACTGTTGTTTTCAGATTAGGCCATCAGAGATTACACTGATCGAAAGAGTAGTACTGCACATACGGTTGAGGTGCACGATTTCAATGACTGAGTATGGTCACACGGTCAGCGTGATACTTCTGCATACATACGTTCAGTGCACTCACGTCGAATAATCCTACACGTACTCCTGTTGTTACAGTCAGAATACAGACGATGGATCAATCGAACAACACACCGTCTTCAAACCGTAACTTTGATGTATGCTAAAAATCAGATGAATATCAAGGAAAAAGAGTAAATTTTAAAACCTACAACTACTTCGACAAGGCACGTCGATCAGCGAGGGGGCAACGAGTAGATGTACGCGCAGTTGGCCATCATCAGAGCACATCCTGGCCACACATTCTTGAACTCGTGCATGTTGTAGATCGTGTCCATGACGCCGGTGAGGTCTTGGAGCGTGTACCCCGTCATCTCGAGCAGCTCCTCCTCCTCCTTGCTCAACGTCTGCGGCGGTGGCGGCACGAAGAAGCACGAGCCGAAGACGACGCGCCTCGCCAGCAGGATGGCCGACGTCGCGATGGCGGACGGCAGGAACTGCGTGCACTGGTAGTCCAGCAGCGTCACGTCGGCGAGGTGGTGCGCCAGGGACCTCACCAACGCGGCGGTCTCTTTCAGCTGGTCGTCGTCGTGCCTGGTGAAGTGGTCGACGAAGGTGTAGGCCGTGGGCCCGCTGAGGCGGTAGCCGAGCACGGCGACCAGGTAGCGCTCCGCGTCTAGGACGTGGCGCCGGGTGCATCCGAAGCCGACGTCACAGGCCACGTCGTCGGCGTTGAGGACCCACTTGGTCCTTCTGTCCTCGTACTTGGCGGCGGCGAACACGGCTGCTCCGCAGAGGAGGTAGTGGTCTTGACGACGACGAACGTCGCCGATCTTCTTGACTGACAGGAAGCGGTCCACGTAGGAGACGGCGCGGTGGAGCGTGCCGGGCGGGAGGCCGTGGAGCCTGGAGGAGGCGTACATCCACTCGACGAGCTCGGCGCGGTAGGCCATGGTCATCTTCGTCCCCTTCTGCGTCGTACCGAGGTAGTCCTCCGACGGGCGCTCGGCCGGGTCCTTCTCCATCTTCCGGAGCGTGGCGTCGATGCTGGCGTCGTACGTCCAACAACTCGGCTCCTTCTTCTTGGGCGCCTCCTCCCTCTTGGTGTTGATGACGCTGTCGGTGCAGGCACCGTCGTCGCCGTAACTGAACGGTGCGTGAAGCGTCGCGACGGGAGTCGTCGGGGTGTCGTCGTCGTGGGCGGCGAGAGGAGCAGCGAAGCCGCCGCCGGTGGAGGCGATCCGCAT
The DNA here is from genome assembly GCA_030760725.1 of Neostapfia colusana. Taxonomy (NCBI): domain Eukaryota; kingdom Viridiplantae; phylum Streptophyta; class Magnoliopsida; order Poales; family Poaceae; genus Neostapfia; species Neostapfia colusana. Next base: position 82,066,246 of record JASWHV010000014.1, on the reverse strand, counting down.
CGTCTTGATACCGCGAAGCAGTGAGTCGGCGGCGTCATCATAGTAGCCGCCGTACAAGAGCCGCGGCGCAGGAAGATGAGGAGGAGGAGGAGCCTCGACGGCGTACGTCGCCATCGTCGTCCTGTGCAGCGGGACGGAGACGAAGCAGCCCGCCGGAAGGGCGAACGGTGCGACGTCGCGCATCATTGTTCTTGTTCGCGCGCCGCCGGGGAAACCCGCGATCGAGAGATGGAAGAAGGCAGGAGGGAAGGAAGGACGAGTGGTGGATCGTGTGTGTGTGTGGTGGAGCGCGACGGCGGCGGTGCACATATTTATAGAGCCCGATGATGACCCAGACGTATAGAGTCTTGTGTCCTACTCCGACACAGGATTGGAGTGGTGGACGCCGCGGGAGCTTATCACACCGCACGCGATGACGGCGCAACAAACTCGGAAACAGGGCACACTCCGTTGTTCTCTCGGATTGTGAGGTCGGGGCAAGCTAGGCTCGGATTCCGGACGTGTCCAGACCACGGCGACTTCACTATCCATCCGTCCATGCATCACGCACGCGTACACGATCCATCCATTGATTTGCATTGATGATTGATGAACGAGTGAATATCTGGAGTAGCCCTGATTAGTTCGTCCCTGTTCTTGTAGGAAAAGAAACTCTATTTCCCAATTCAGTTAACTTCAGTGTATAGCTGTTTCTGAACCTGCATTTCTGCTATGCAGACTAACAAAGCTAGCGTCCACGCTGGACGAGATCATCGATTACGTTATGCTGACCGCCCTGGCGTCGGCGATATCGGACCAGAAGGGTTTGCAGTCAGCGGCGGTACGGCTCGACAATGGCGGCAAGAGCTTGGTGAGCGGCTGCAGGATTTGAAAATAAATGGCAAAAAAATATACTGTATATGGTTTAGCCACCTCGAGTTTAGATTAGACGTCCAACGTTGTGTACCGCGTTTCAGAAGTTCGTTTTTTCCAACTTTGAAGCCTCGAGTCTGGATGGACCTAGCTTACCTGTTCATCACAAGAGCGTGTGATTGATTCCTACCTAATGAATGTGTACCGCGACGCCTGACGATTATTCTGCATCTCACTGAGAAACTAGACTCAATCACCGTTCCCTGAGTTTGAACTAGAAGAAGAGGTGGTGGGAGTCAGCCCGTGCCGACCCGTTCGTGCTTCAGGCCGATTTGACCCACGGCCCGAAAGCACGTCGGGCCTTTTCGGGCCGGACCGACAGGCACGAAATTAAAAAAGGCGGCCCGAGCACGGCACACGGCCCGACGTGCCAATTTCAGGTTGTGCCAGGCCCAAGCACAACCCATTTATTGTGTTAAAAAATTCAGTAAAATCCAAAAAAGTCTAAAAAATACTGGGTTTCAGTAGGCTAAATTACATGTGTCCATTGAATTTCACATTCAAAACCATCATACATTGATGGGAATAAAAAACAAATAGAAGAGTATTTTTGCATATAATAATATGAAGGATTTGTAGTTTTTCAAGCATATGAATCACAAGTACACAACATATATTTTCTCTCACGACATATTTTTCAAGCATATAAAAGCACAAATAGCGTGAGCAGGCAGCTGGCGGGCATGGGTGAGCGGGCGGCCGGGCGGTGTGGAGGTCTAAACCTAACCCTAATGGTACAGGCGCGTGGGCTGTTTTGAATCATAAGATTTTCGGGCTAATACAGGCTGATGGGTCAATGGCATGAGGCATTTCGTGCCGACGGGACTGAGCATGGTCCGAAATTCTATTTTGTGCCTGACCCGATGCCTTTTTCGTGCCTAAGCCGTGGCGGCCCGTCGTGCTTCAGCCCGCCCAAATTTGGCCCGGCCCAAAGTCCCAAGCAAGTGGGACTGAACCGACGACAAGTCTTGTCGGTTTTCAACCTTCAATTCTCGATCATCAGGTGGAAGGACCGGTTCATTCATCATCAATCGCTAGCGCGACCGCACACAGGCGCAAATCGTTGTTTCACACTAGTTCTTCCGTCCCAGCAGACGCGCGCTGAGCTCGGCGGCGTCGACGTCGGCGAAGCAGTCCTGCGGGACCCCGCACCCCGTCGCGGTGTGCCTCATCCATCAGATCTCCTCGGACGACGGCGCCCCGGCGCTACCGCCCTCAGAGACGGAGATCCTCGCCGCAGGCGTGCGCTGCTGCACCTCCGCCCCGGGCTCCTCCGTCCCTGTCTCGTCCGTCTCAGGTGCTACATGGGCCAGGCCCAGGTGCCGTGGCAGGCCAAGCCCCGCGTTAGAGGTCGCGCGCTAAGAGTTTCCGAATCGTAGACGACCTCGTACAAAAAGCCCATTAGGCAGTACTCCCCTAAGCCCAGCCCAGCAAGGCCTTACAAAAAATGTAAGCCCACAGATTTCGCGCGGCCCGGCGCAACTACTACCAGTAAATCTTCGAGCGAGGCGCAAACGAAGCCGGCTACTGATCCGCCACCACTGAGCCGGCCGAGATGGGAAATTCGCGACCACTTAGCGCCGCCGACCACTGCCCCTCTCGCCGGCGACGAGCTCCTATACCGCGGCAGGCGGAGGGTTAAAAGTAGGAGGAGGCCATGGAAACGATGCGGGGCGCTCTGGAGCGGGCCAAGATGCTGGTGGGCATGGAGGTGGACGACGAGTCTGGGCCGCCCGAGGAGCAGTCCTTCTTCGACGACTTCAACCGCAACTGCACCCTCACCGCCACCCAGGTTCGATTTAGCGTTCATTTCCTCCCTCCTTTCCTTCCCCTCCCATGCCCGGTCCTCGGATCCGAGGCGGCGAGCCTCGTACGTACCCGGATCTGGCCGCCGATCTCGCGAGGCAGCTCTTGCGACATCACGGGAGTCGGCGAGGAATCGCGGGTCGGGTTGTGGTAGGAACCGCTCGAGCAATGCGGTTCCGCGGTCTAACCATGTCGGTCTTGGCCTCTTGCGTGCAGAGGCTGTACGGTTTCGTGATTTGCTTGGCTGCCGGTTTGACGTGCACCTTCTTGGTGAGATCGCATGCCTCGCTCCCTTATCACGGCCCCAGTGCCTGCCCTTCCCCTTCTTCATGTAATTGCATTTATTTACAATTTATATATTGCTTCTGATGTCCGACGGTTTCAACTATATATAAAACTGTGATTGTTTGTATTTGCGCGTCACCAACTTGTTGCCTTTTGGTCTCAGTTGCGACAAAGCCTTCTATGATCTGTTCTAGTTGTCATCTTTACAAAAGGACGAGAACGAAGTACCATATGAATGTTACTTGAATTTGTAATCCATTCCTACTATTATTGATCTTTTATTAGAAAAAAGGAGTTTCCTACTCTTCTATTTTATTGATCTCCTTAGAAAATGTGTAGATGCAAGCTCGATTGTTGTAGTCATGTAGTGTAATATCCCTGGCAGCATGCAGCGGTCCAGTCCTCACCCTTGTAACACATAATAGAATCCATCATGGCAGTAACATCTGGAGAGCATAATGAATGGAACATTCCTTTACTTTCATAATTTTGTCCTTTATTGTACTTGCCACTATGCATTTGTATCTACCTACTAGTTTGTTGCAATTACCTTTCTTTTTTCTTTCCCGCTAAGGACCTTATCAACTTTTCATGTCTGTCACTGCAGTCGATATTTGTTTTCTTCCATCCAGTGATGTTTGGGGTGACATTCACCCTTGGTAATCTGATGGCCCTTGGAAGGTCTGTCTCATTACTTGTCAAATTCCTGTTTATACATATCTGTGTCGTTTTCTGGTATCTATTAGTTTCTTCCACAGATATTGGTGATGCAGTAAAACTGAGTTTATAGGCAAGCTATGTTTTCATAAAGTTTAAGATAATGCATCCCTATGTGGCTATATGTCTGATAGTATCAACGGCCTAATTATGGACCATAGGGACCTCTAAATATCATCAGCTTTCCCTCCACCAAAATACCCTTCCATTTCAAATTATTTGTTGTTCTAGTTCTGTCCCAAGTCAAACGTTTATATCTCTGATCATCTACTTCTAGAAATTCATATAGATTTTTTATTTACCATGAAAAATACTAATTTATAATTCGCATGTTATTAAACTATACGAGTTTCTAGAGATTTCGTTTGCGAAATAAATCAAATAATGTTGAATTGTCCACTCCTCGCAAAATCATTACAGCACTTTGACACGGTTGCATTTCTGATTATTTATTTATTTTTTATTCCTCTCAAAAGTTCTTATCGTGTCAACTAATGCTGGGTCATTTGTTTGGCAGCACAGCATTTCTTATAGGCCCCAAAAGGCAGCTTGATATGATGCTTGATTCTGTGAGAATATATGCCACTGCTTTATACATTGCAAGCATAATAATAGCCCTTTTCTGCGCTCTCTATGTAAGTAATGATAATCCTAACTCAAGTAACGGGCATATGTTATAACTTTTTGTCGATGTAAATTGTATAACAAAGTAATCACTCTTTTTCTGTACAAAATAGGTTCACAGCAAGCTGTTGACTCTAATGGCCATCATTCTGGAATTTGGGGCTCTTGTATGGTAAGTTTATTACTTCAGCGATGAGAATTTAACCACGTGTTTACCGTGCATAATGCCAGCCCAGCCACATGTGCCACATTATACTATTAACGAACATTTCCAGCTAGAATCACCCTGCATCAGTGTGTGTATAAGCTAGTGACATTGTATCTCGCTGAAGAATTGCTGCTTCACATGACATGTCATCACGTAGTCACAAACATGTTTAGATCTCTAAAGGGATTATTTAAGCTTCAATTGCTGGGGATTGGGATTTACTGAATTTTATTTCCTGGTACCCTCAGGTACAGTCTTAGCTACATACCGTTTGCAAGGTCGGTTGTTTCAAGAGTGATGGCCTCTTGCTTTGACACTGAGTTCTAGATCAACTATCCCTGTCCACGAGTCATTGTTGGGCGAGTAGAGATTGTGTTCTAGTGTGTACCTTTGACAGATGAGGGAGTCACCTCGCCTCCCTCAACAAAGTTCCACGTCCTCCCCTTCCATCATATACTCCGTACATGTATGTAATCCACTGACTTCCATTTGGTTTGGGCTTTCCATCTGAGAAATGCGAATTCACTCTGGATTTTGAGAAACAGCATTGCGACATCTGTTCAACACGGCATTTTACTTGTGCGTGCAGAACCAAAATCAGTGACACTGTTGTAAAACATTTCATGATGCATCACTAGTACTTGCAGCGTTTGCTCCCCCACAAACCTGACATGATCTTTGATACGTACTTGTCACGGTGGAAGTATTAGCGCTTGTATTCAATCCAACCTTTTACACGCGTGGTAAGCCGGTGAACGTTTCTTCCTTCTTGTGCTTAACATAATTGTCCCCAAAATATGTAATTAGAGTAATGCCCAGAAATGGTTATCATTCTACTGAATGATATAGACAACACCATCGTGCACTTCGATTCCCCCTTTCACCACTTGCATTATATTGTTTGAATTTTAACATCCAGCAGCTATTACAATTCTTGAGCATTACATCTTTTACGACAGACACTGTAGGACATAGATACTGAACCTGCTTGACTTTACTCTTCCAGATCCTGCTGCCAATCGCGCAGGCCGTGAGAGCGGCCGAGCAGTGGTATTGGGGCTTGAAATAGCAAACGGATGATGCCATTCTGTTACATTTACAAGGCTAATACTTACATTGATGCAACTGAGATTAGATTTTACAGGTTCCACTAGAGCTGTCAGAACCAAGAATCACATGCCTATGGCTCTCTCTCTCTCTCTCTCTCTCTCTCCACTTGGCTTCCTGCTCCATCTCCCAGAGCCTGTCACGATTTCCAGATAACGATAAAGCTGATAATGATCCGCAAACATCAGATAACAAATGAATCAAATTCACAGGCTGCACTCATCCATTGGATCGAGCAATCGGACGGTCGCGGTCCAACGTATAGCGAATAGTATCCGCACCCACAGTTACTTGGATAGACTGACAGCATCACTCCCGGAGACCACACGCCTCACGGCAATTCCTCGACCGGCCGCCGCCATGCTGATCCCCGCGCCGCCTGCGGCGGCGCCGCTCTTCTCGCTCCACTCCCTATCGTCCCAGCACTTCCTCCTCCCCCCCGCCCGCTTCCTCCCCCCAGGCGGCGGCGGCGGCCGGGCCCTCCGCCGCGGCGACCTCGCCATCCGCATGGGCGGCGGGCCGCGCACGTTCCCAGGCGGCGTGTCCAAGTGGCAGTGGAAGCGCATGCAGGCCAAGAAGGCCCAGCAGCTCCTCAAGGCGCGCCTCGCCCGCGAGCGCCAGCTCTACGAGATGCGCAAGCGCGTCGAGCTCCGCGACGCCGTCGCGCACCTCGAGCGCCCATGGGACCCCGACTCCGCCGCCGACGTCGCGCCCAACCTGCTCTCGGTCGCGGCAGACGACCAGCTCAAGGCGCTCGCTGACCGCTTCCACCGCCCGGGGGGCGTCGACCTCTGGAACGACCGCGACGGGCCCCGGGTCTTCGAGTCCGCGGCCACCGGCGCGGCCTCGGCGCGGTTCTTCCCCAAGAACGCCGTCCACAGCGTCCAGCCGTACGCGCTCCGCGACGCTGCGGGCGAGGCCGGCGTGCCGGTTACTCGATCCACCGCTGCTGCCAACGTTCTGCTCGCGCTCGGAGGTCAAGGTGTTCGTGAGAATGCCCCTCAGGAGGAAGCCTACGGTAATGGTGAATTCGTAGAAAAGGATGGAACATGGGAGCCATTGCATGCCTTGGACGATGACAATGACGGCAATCTGGCTGACTGGAGTTCGGATGATGGTGATGGTGCTGTCGCTGCTGAACCGGAGGAAGGTACAGGAGCAATGATCAGGAGAAATGGAAGGAATGCTGTAGTTAGACGGGAAGCTGTCGGCAGAGACAACGGCACAGGTCGGAGTGGCGATGCTTTTTCCTCACACACAGAAGGAGAACGACAAGGTCATCTTGAGCAAAGGTGGCATCAAAGAAGCAGAGGCGCAAGGGAGCGCGCCGGTGGGAGATGGAATGCCTCGGACGCTGAGTCAGGCAGTGGCACCAGCAAGAGGGACCGGGCCGTTGCTAGTTCCATCTCTGACTCTGAGACGATCCAAAGTGGTTCCCAGCCGAAATGGAGATCAAGGAGCAAAGATGGCACAAGGAGTGGTGCCAGGAGGTTTAGTATCCCTAGAGAAGATTCGAATAGTGATGGGTTTAATTCAGATCCTGACCGTGCAAGGGTCGGTAAACTGGAACCAAGTCGGCGAGCCCAGAATAAGCTGACTGGAAGAGGGGATTCTAGAGGAAGATTCAAGCCAAGATTCAACGGTAATACCAGTAACGGGGAGGCGTCCGGGAGACACATGAGGTCCAACAGTGTCGATGAGCACGCAAGCAGTAACAGTGGGGACGAAAGGCATGGTAGGTTGGGCGGTGGCTTTGCTCAAGACTTGGAGGAGCCAACAACATGGAAGCCCAGGAGAAACAACCGAGCTAGGAACAGCAACCAACATGGCGGCAGAGAAGATAAGTCGGGCGCGACATTCAGAAGAGGCGACAACGGCACCGCACGACGGTTTCAGGAGAATGCTAGGAACGTCGACAACCGAGGCGGGCGTAGGACGGGCAGCAACGGAGGAGGACGGTTTAGGGGAGACGACTACTCTCTGCGTCCAACGTCGGGCTTGCGCAGTTCTTGAAAAGAGACGACATATTTTGAATGAGAATTATTTGACGCTGATTAGTTCAAAATTAAATTAATCAGTGTTAAATAATTCATAACGGAGGGAGTAGTTAACATTGATGGACTAAAAAAACGTGTGTGCTAACTTCTGTATCACTAGACTCTGTCAACCGGAACATGTTGATATTTAGCATATGTGTTTGTGCAGCTAAGAGCATCTCAGCTCCTACTTTCTGTTTAGGGGGTGACATGAAAATTTTGCTGCTAACTCCCGCAGCACCACTGAAAATAGGACACATATTCATTTATCCTCTCATTTTCCATCCATTTCGCTTGTATTCTCCATATATGATTTGCGGCCTGGCATGACATCGTCGGCGAGAGAGGAAGCAAGACATTTTTTCCACGAGCATCATTTAGGAGCCTGAAATAATAGAGCGCTTAGAGTTTTTTTCATGCCCATGAAAAAATTAGGAAAGGAGAGAAACTGTTCCCTTTTCTTGACAAAAAAATAGAGTAGACCCCCCCCCTCTGGTGGAGATGCTCTAATGCAAGAAGTGACAGCGCCACATCGCTGAGAAAGGTTGTCAGCAACCATCAACGAACAGCTGACCCGAGAAAATGAAATTATCAAATCTCCTAGTGACACAGGTCTATAGGAGTTGAGATGAACATTCCCGAAATCAAACATGCCACACAAAAGGTTCACATGATTTGGATATTACAAGAACAATGTCAATTCCAAAGAAAAGTATGAGCGCAGGGTCTCAAGAGTAGTAGTCGGACCAGCGGACATGTATCACAAATCACAAGATGGCCATGGCTGACCTTATGGGATCAAACCGTAAATAAAAAACAACAACGCCAATGCTTGGTAAAGTTTGCTCCGCCTACTTCACCTGCATAACGCAATACCACCACATCAATCACAAAATATTACAGAAACCGCTTTGGAAATTCAGAAACGTGAAATAAATCATGCAGACATATGCGGTCATGAATCAAGAACGGGTCCACATTATCGAATCTCTAGAAACCAAATGTTGGCAATATTTTGGCAAACATCATACTGAGAGTACTGTTCTGCACCTTCTATTTGAGGCTGCTATCAATTTTAGTCCGCTCTTATGGGATTATCAATTTCCACAAGGGCTTCAGGCAGTTACAGGAATGCCGCTTGTTCCAATGGATTCTTTTCCTTTTGGGAAACCTGAAATAGGGGCTAAGCAAATCTAGATCCTGAACCTAACAGAAGTTTCTTGAAGAGGTTCTGTTAATTTACTGATTCCATTTGCACACCCAATCATCAAAACTTTAGTTTCAATAAAACAAGAAACAATGCATTGCTTATTACACTCAGTTGTAATGTAACAATAAGTTCCCATGTGTATGACTTTCAATCTCTAGCATGAACGGCACCACGAACTTGTGTAAGCAGACAAACGTCGTTTCCAGTAATGAAGAAGTAAGGTAACAGAAGAAATGACTGCATCACTGGTTTGGGATTTTAATCCGCTTTTAGTAAAATCATAACTGTAGTCCCCCTAAACCGTTCTAAATGCGGAACTTTTTTATAGAGAGGAACGAACTGAGAAACTTTTCCTCCCGAAATAGCATCCATTCGTGGACTATTGGTAAACAGAATAACTTAGCACATGAAGAACATTGCACAAGTTACACGATCCTAATCTTTCTGCACAAGGAGGTTTATTCGGTCCAATCCAAACGGTTATGCATTTCCAGGCAACAGCACGGAAGCGATCGAAATACACAGATCTATACGAACAATCCTATCAAACCCTAGGTGCCTCCAAAATCTATCAAATCCAAACCTAACTAAACAAACTCATGTGGCTCGAGAAATCAGCGGGCCCGGCAGGGGTTACCTTGGATGCACGGATCTCGTCCGGCAATCTAGTGGTGGTGGTCGCCGGAGGGGCGGTAGAGGCGGTTGTAGGCGGCCTCGCCAACAAGGTAGATCCCGAAGGCGACGATCGCGATGCCGAGCCCCGGGGTGGCGTGGCGCAGCTGATTCCCCATCATCGGGTGCCTCCTCCACTCGTCCCGCCGCCGGAAGAACTCCCCCGTCGCGTTCAGCCCCTTCCCTCCGCTCGCCATCGCCTCCGCCTCTCTCTCTCTCTCTCCTTTCGCTGTTCTCAGTTCTCACCGCAGCTCGACGGACGGACAGCCACGCGCACAACAACCAGCCCAGGTGATATAGACGGCCCAATTCGCTACGACCTGGGCTTATACGGCCCAAATCCAATTGCTCGCTGTGCTGTACTGCTGCTATGCGGCTGCGAATGCGCAGCTCTATCTCATGGCGATGGCGACCTCGTCGGCGCCGCTGCTCCCGAAGCCTGCGCTTCCAGCTCCACCCTCTCGTTGCCTCTCAACTCCCAAACTCAGGTACACCCGACGGCGAGCCACTCCCCCCGTCCATCAGGCTGAGGATGGCAAGTGGAGGAGGCAGACGAGCGGTGGCCTACCGCGGAGCGGCGGGGGAGCGAGCAGGCGCCTTCGTAGCCTCGTCCAGCGACGGGAGATCGACGAAGCGCTCATCCTCGTCGATTCCATCTCCAGCGGTGGGAAGTGCCCCGCCGTCGTCCCCTGCAACATCCTCATCAAGCGGCTCTGCTCGGGTGGCCGCATCGCCGATGCGGAGCGCGTGCTCGCGGCGCTCGGTCCCTCCGCCACCATCGTCACCTACAACACCATGGTCAATGGGTACTGTCGCGCCGGAAGGATCGACGACGCGCGCCAGCTAATCGACGCCATGCCGTTCGCGCCGGACACGTTCACGTTCAACCCGCTCATCCGCGCGCTCTGCATCCGCGGGCGCGTCCCCGACGCCCTCGCGGTATTCGATGACATGCTCCACCGTGGGTGCTCGCCGAGCGTCGTCACCTACAGCATCCTCCTTGACGCCACCTGCAAGGCGAGCGGCTACAGGCAGGGCATGGCGCTTCTCAACGAGATGCGCGCCAAGGGCTGCGAGCCAGACATCGTCACTTACAATGTCCTCATAAATGCCATGTGCAATGAGGGCGATGTTGATGAAGCTTTCAAGATCTTGAGCAGCTTGCCGTCCCATGGATGCAAACCTGACACTGTGACTTACACACCTGTGTTGAAAAGTTACTGTAGCTCTGAACGGTGGAAGGAGGCTGAGGAGCTCTTGGTCACCATGGCCAGAAACCAATGCGCCCCAGATGAAGTGATGTTCAACACAATAATCACTTCTCTGTGTCAGAAAGGGCTGTTCGATCTTGCAGTCAGAGTTGTTGATCAAATGTCAGAGCACGGATGCATTCCAGATATTGTCACTTACACCAGTGTTATTGATGGTTTGTGCAATCAAAAACGTGTTGATGAAGCTGTTGAATTGTTAAGCAGACTGGAATCATATGGCTGCAAGCCTGATAGCATAAGCTATACTACTGTCCTGAAGGGTTTGTGCAGCGCTGAACGATGGGAGGATGCCGAATCCCTCTTGGCTCAGATGTTCCGCAACAGTTGCCCTCCTAATAAAGTGACATTTAACACAATAATTGCTTTTCTCTGCCAGAAAGGATTGGTTGATCGTGCAATCAAGGTTGCCGAACAGATGTCAGAGAATGGATGCATCCCAGATATCATCACTTATAATTGTATTATTGATGGTCTGTGCAACATTCATTGTGTTGATGATGCCATGAAATTGTTGAGGAATATGCAGTCTTATGGATGCAAACCTGATGTAGTTACCTATAACACTGTATTGAAGGGCTTATGTAGCATTAACCGGTGGAAGGATGCTGAGCAACTCATGGCCGAAATGATCCACACGAGTTGCCCCCCAGATGAAGTGACATTCAATACAATAATAACTTTTTTATGCCAGAAAAGATTGCTTTTGCAAGCAATTGAAGTTTTACGGATAATGGCTGAGAAAGGCTGCATGCCTAACTCAACTACATACAGTATAGTAGTTGATGCACTTTTGAAGAGTGGAAATACTCAGGCAGCCCTTGATCTGTTGACTGGAATGACAAACGGTTGTACTCTGGACCTGATTACTTATAATACAGTAATTTTCAATATTGCCGAGGCTGGCAGGATAGAGGAAGCTCTTGATTTGTTGCATGTGATGGTCTCTAAGGGTCTTTGCCCAGACACAACTACGTTCCAATCTTTAGCTTATTGGCTTTCTATAGAAGATTCGACTGACAGGGCTATTGGAACCCTCAACAGAGTTCAGGATCTGGGCTTCTCACCCGATACTACAAGTTATAATGCTATTCTGCTTGGTATTTGTAAAAATTGGAGAACCGACGTTGCTATTGATTGCTTTGCATGTATGGTTTCCAATGGTTGTATGCCTGATAAATCAACCTACATTATTCTTCTTGAGGGCCTTGCTTATGAGGGTTTGTTGGATGAGGCAAAAGAACTGCTATGCAACTTGTGTTCTCGAGGAGTTTTAGACAAGAGTCTGATTGAGGAAGAAAGCCATTATTTTGACTGATTATGCATGTCTATTGTGCTGTAGTCAAATTGAACCTTTTCTTACAATAGAGCAAGCGCTGAGATGCTTGTTTTGCATCCGTCCTGTGATGATTAGGTTGCATGTTCCCCTTACCTTCCTCAATATACTATTTAGCTTAGGTTCACAATTTTCCTGGGCAAAGTTGTATTCCATCTTTCACCTTTGAGAGTGCCGTCCAAAGGGCAGCTGGTAAGCTCTGTTTGAAGTTGTCCTAACTTGGTCAAAATACTTGTAACAGTATGCTAATATAACTATTTGTTGCTGGGTTCTGCTCGTGCTCTTTGCCATCTGCAGTATTCCCATCAGTAATTTAGCCGTATTTCTCCTTGAAAGCCCTTTAATCTGCAGTATTCCCATCAGCCATATAAACACTCATACTTCGCAATGGAAGTCCTGGTTCAAAACCTGGTGAAGGTGCTAGACTCAGGCCAGAGGCCTATCGACAATATCAGCTCAGTAGCTTAGCTAGAATTAACCGTCTCAGGTGACAGAAAAGATACAATTATCACACATATGAACCCAGCACTTAATTACTTAACACAAGTACTTCCAACACTCTAGCAGTTCATCCCACACTACAATGACAGCAGTTAGCCTGCTAATACAATATCACCACTAGCTACAATGTCCACTACAGAACACATGATGAGACTACTACTACAACAACCGGCGCACCAGTCTACTAAACAGGTGAAGCGGTTATATACCGCTTCACCATTCCTAACAATTCTAGATATGCCAACTGGGAGCATTCCACGGTGTCATTCACGGCTCCGCTTGCTGCTGCAGCCAGGGCACTTGTACTGCTTGATGTGCTCCGCCTTTGCAGGGGTAATGCGGACACACTTGCCATGGAACCACTTCTCACAGATGTCGCAGCAGATCCAAAATTCACCATTTGCATAACTCTCTCCACAAGAGCCACACAAGTAAGCTTGGTCCTCGTCTCCTGCATCCTCCTGACCACTGTCTTCCTCGTCTTTTGGATGAGCTGGCTTAGCAGGCTTACTGTTAGAATTGTGCTGTTTTGATGGCTGCAATATAAGGCCAGAGAACTGAGTCAGGTGTTGTATCAACAACACAAGCAGGATGTAGTGCATCTGTGCATGTGACACTCACAAATAGTACATATACACTTGCTATAGAGACACTAAAAAAACTTACTTTAGAGCTGGATTTATTGCTTTTGCTACTGCCGTTGGGGGCTTTTGTTTGCTTCTTAGCAATCCCCGTCACAACTTCATAAACAGTGGGCAGATTATTAATCATGGTAAAGAGTCTTCTCCTGAAATTCAAATGTCACCAGTGGATTAGATCATTAGAATAACATATTCCCCAATAGCTGCCTAACATCATTCAGAAAAGGAGTAGATGACAATCACAATACCGAAAGAATTATATATAAAGCATAAAATGAACATCAAACCTTAACACATAAATGCCACACTACTAATCATTTTACTTAGTAATAAGGAAGAAGTAGATAACTTAGTCTATGGATTTCAAATAGTGATCCTCTCCAATCAACGTGCACTAACGGTTACAAATAGCAAGTTTCCCAAACAGCAAAAGTTTCAGACAAGTAGATAGGGGCATAGGGCTGTCATCATTTCTATCTGTGGACAAAAGAGTAGCGAATAACTGGAGAGACAAATGAAAAGATGGAATCACCTAAATCGGTGAGAATATAGAGGCGGCGAGCCTTCCACTGACCACAGCCTCAGAGACTACTAACCAGCTCTCAACTCTGCCATTCCCTACATGATTCCCAAGAAACACCACCACCCCACTCCCTCTCCAGTCCGCACTACAGCAACTGGTGCTCCACATCCAGCGAAACCCTCATTTACCCAGCCAGTGACTAGGTCCTCTGGCTAATGGCTCCTCACACCTGCTTCCCCACCAAACCATCACCACATAGGAAAATAAACTATGAAAGTAAATATGTGATCTAAATGTTCTGTAGTATGAATATTTTCATAGCACAGTCAAAAAGCATGAAAGAGAAACACAGGTCCAGTGTAGGGGCATAATACTGGAAAAGGAAAGAAATATTTGAAAAGATTGCTAAATGCATACCTGGCATCCTTATCGAATCCAAAGCGAGCTCCAAAGTAGAATGCAACAGACAATAACCATGCATCACTATGAACCGCAACCAGAGATAGCCAATCTTTTTCAACCATTCCATCGCGAGCAAAGTTTATCCCCAGTGCTGGTTCTGGAAGTTCAGGAGGTACTTCTTCAGCGGGCAGAGTGACCTCCCAGGTCTCATTCGGTAACCCATAAAGGCACAGGTTCTCTTTCTCTGGTGCAAGAGAGACATCATTACACCAACACAAGAAGATGAGGAACACAGAATCTGATGTTTCCAAGTAAAAACTTCTGTTGTACCGCTGAACCATCAGCAGACAAGAACAGATGCAATTTAAAATATTAGTTTACTGTGGATGCTGAAAAGGTAATTTCAAGACGATTTACTCATAATGGTTTCTCTTTTCAGCAATAATTATGGCTAATGATAATACTAGTCCTATCACCAATTATTCCTGCATATGAATTTTATCTTGTCTGCACTTCTTCCTACAATTTCAAATCCCTTCTGCGTAGATATGTTCTTTTCCATTCCTTTTTCACTTAAAATGGAACCAGCAAGGAAAACCGGGCTATACAACTCCTACAATATGTATAAAATAAAAGGCATTACTCTAATTCAGTTAGTTTTTATAGTTGGACCAGACTACAAAGCTCGTGTTCGAAGTAATTTGAAAATTATCTTTAACCAACATCAAGTTGACTGCACAAGCATGTTCATAGTGAATTAGCGATTAATGAGTAACCCAACATGATCAAAATTACCATCAATACCCTGGTATACTCTTCACTGAGCCAAACGAACGCGATTCAACCAAATGACACTTCCCTTTGATATTCCCTCTCTTACAAAGTACAAGATTCGTAACGGTTCCACCCAAGCGTTACACATGCAAGCATGACGAAAATTGACACTTTGTAAGGTCCAAATGTCCATCAGTGAATCTTAGAGTAACATCTATCGCACATGATATTGCTCAAACTTGACCTTCTCATACCTCACACGGCCATTTAGCTGACTGACTTTGATTGACCCAATTTTCCTTCACAGCTGTGTTTGGTTCGGAGGATCAGTCCATGCAGGTAAACATCACAGCGGAAGGAAACATGGGCCGCTTTTTGGACGGACGGGTCAGCAAGGAACTATGACTTGCTGTCCTGGATACAGTGGACCAGGCGGCGTTGGAAGAAACGGTCCGATGACTCGACCCAAACAAAACACCAGGCTCGGTTTTGGATGGGATAACCCCAGGGCCGTCCACCCACTCGGGGGGCTCAGGGCAGACATTATGTAACTGGTGGACCAAAATCGATCTAAGGTACTGAACGCACTGAAACCGACACACCTGACAGAGGTTATAGGTAAACCGATCGATCGTTCGAGGTTAGGCATCCCACGAAGCACGAGACGACAACCGGATCGAGCTCCATAAGCAAACGCAGGATCGAAGCGGAGCGGAAGCCACAGCTTCGCTTAACGGAACAAGCTGGGAAAAGAAAAAAAAAAGGAGGGGGAAGGTATAGAAGGGGGGGATGCACGCCGGGAGCCTCACCGGGGTCGCACTGCTGGTAGAACCTCTCCACATCTGCGCGCGTTCACCACAGAAGAAACGAGTGTCCGTGAGGGTCGGTGTTACCACACAGAAACCAGGAAGAGTGCAAAGAGCGAGGCTGGCTCTGGTGGCTGACCCGTGGTGAGCGCCTTGACGATGCCGGCGCGGCGCGCGCGGAGGTCGCGGAAGACGTCCTCGGGGGAGCGCGCGCGGTGGTGCGCGGCTCCGACTCCGTCGCCGTCCATCGCCGGCGGTAGGGTTCGGGGCGAGGGGAAGCGCGGCGGGCCGGGTAGCGGAAGGGGGAGCAGGAGAGGGAGGATTAGAGAAAGCGAGGATCGGAAGGGCTCGGCTTTTGTGAGGGCTCCCGGTGCGCGGGGAGGAGGGCCCCAGACGTCAGAAGGCTGACGCGGCTTTTTCGTTAAAATTTGGCAAGCCGTTGCGAGTGGGGGAACTGACTGAAAAAACGAGACGATCACAGACCTCGGGGACTCCTTCCTAGATGGCCCCGTCCGTCCCGGAGCCGCGCCGGCGTGATCCACCGAGACGCGTACCAGTCGTTGTGAGCGCCCGAGTTGTCTCCGTGTGTTGTACTCCCTGGAGCTGCTGCTGGGTTGGTTGGTCCGGGCCGGTGCATCTCGGACACACACGGTGGTTGTCTTGTCTCGAGTTGAGTGAACCTCTACCGTCCTAGTAAAAGCTAGTGACTGTTTGCTGCCTCGAGCATCCTAAATGGTTGGTTAATTAATTGAAGGCAGACAGATTGTCGTCTCTAGCTAGGTAGTGGCGCAACATGTCTGATAGCTAGTGCCTCGGTGATCTCGGTGCCAACTTCGTTCCAGGTTCATCCGGCCATGGGCTATAGGAGCCTATGACTGTGATGCATGACAAGAGGCACTAGCCCAACAAAACTGATGGACAGAGAGGAAAAGCCTTCGAGAAGCCATCCATCGTGCATGCCGACAGCGCTGCATCCCGTATCTGACGTGGGATTCCTTTGACGTGCTATGTCACAGCCTAGACCTTGACTCCTGCCCTATCATATCGGTCCTCGGTCCTCGCAAGCTTGAAAAGAGTTGCTTCGCAGAGAAACGTGGCATTTCTCTAACTGTTGCTCTTTTCATCAGACTGCTTGATGATGCACGTCCAACGAAAATCATTCATGAGCACACAGCCAGATCCAATTTTTCTTGCTACTTCCAAAACTCTAGCATCAAACCATCATTTATTTCTTTTGAAAGGTCTGGTTCCAAACCTTCTGCATATACATATCAAGACAAGCTAAGTGCATTTGACACAGTACAAGGCACTGTTGCAAATTTGCAAAGAAATGTGGCGACATTTGATATTTGACTCTAGCATCCGAACGAGGCCACCGCTCATCACGCCTGGCCTGAACCACCCGCGCCCTTCACTACCTCATGGACTGCCGAGAAATCCATGTCCCCCAGGCCCAGACTTCTGGCCTTCTTGAATGCCTGCAATTAATATGGCCAAGTCATGTGAAATACTTGACCCAATGTTTCACAACACCACAGCAAATTGAAAGGTCCGGAGAAAGGCACACACCTCATTAGCAGCTGCTGAGACCGGCATGGCGACAGCATTTTCATCCCCCAGAGCCAGAGCTAGCCTCATGTCTTTCTGCTGGTGTTTCAGAGGAAACGCAGGGTTGTAGCTGCTCTGGAGCATCGTAGGCCCCTTCAACTTGAACATTGGGTTTGCAATTGCACCAAGATCCTGTGTTATGCCAGAAGTATATTTCAGATCAAGTTATTTGGCGGTGAAAGAGTGGCTCGCGCGATCTCAAAGTTACCAGGTGTCATACCAGGACATCAAGAAGGGTATGGGGGTCCAAGCCACTTTTGTCTGCCAAACAGAGCCCCTCTGAGAAACAATTCATCATACTGCAGCAAGGAGCAAGTGTCACCCATGGGTAAAATACTTGCAGTCAATGAACTTACAAGCCAAAGGTAGAGGTGCCAAAATGTGCAAGCAATAGAAAGAGTCTTGAGCCTCAGAATGTGCAACAACATTGTTAAAACAATAACTGCTATATTTAAGAGAAGCACAACAAATCCCATTACAAGAAAGCAAGTATTTTGAATGCCTGGTAAATTTGCTAAATGTATGTACAACGAAGATGGTTACATATTTGCACTTTGCAGCAGTCAGAAAATTATGTTTAGATGGGATTTGCAGTAGGAAACCTTATATATCCCTGCTACATCAGAATTTACTTAAATTAAGGCCATGTTTGGATACAATGCATTTTTAGAGTTTGGAAGAATCCGACGGTTTAGCAAAATACTTTGGTTTTGGAAAACAAGGAGGTGTTTGGATGCAACAGATCTTAGAGTTTTAGAAACCACGGTATTGCTAAAAGTGCAACCATTTTGGAGTTTTAGAAACTCCACCAAGACCTCTTTTTCTAAACCATGGTTTTGCTTGAAGCTGGCTTATAAAACCAGGTTTTTGTGATACTTTGATTTTGAAAAACTACAACATCCAAACAGGCCCTAAGTATAAGAAAGGAAACCTGGTTCCAAATCACAAAGACAGCAGTAATGTGTAATCAATTTAAATCCAGTTAACATAATACCAAATTGTACAGAATTACAGGTCACACACACCATCATATTTGGAATTATTAGATTTAGGTTGTCTCCATTGTATTTTGATGGATAGTTACCTTCCCATAATCATATTAACCACCAGCTTCATCTTTGCTCCATTTCCAATCTCCCCCAAAAAGAACGACTTTTTCCCTAGCACATCAAATGCAGGCACCATATCATCGTACAATGCCTGAAATGTTAGAACCAAGGATGAGGCCATGAGGGTCCGATGAAAAAAACAAGAACTGCATGAATTTGATTATGACATGTGTGATTTTACCCTATGCACTATGCAGAGAAATGCCAATTCGTAATCATAAATAGAGTTTCCCATTTTAAACATCATATTATATTTTGATCCATAATCTATATCTGACTCTGACCACATCTCTTTTTCAGTTCTTGTGATTGATACCTCTGCCCTATGCCATGTCCCTACATAAGCAGCACGATGCTATAGAAGCAAGAAGGTGCTAAGGTTGGCAGCCCAATAACATGTGTGACGAAATAGAATAAAATAATTTAAGAATATACTTTCCCACAGAAAAAACGAATATTAGAACCATAATCAATAAATTAACAATATTTGTCCTAATAAGAATTACAAGTGAAACAAAATGTGCCTAGAAATTATTTAGTAGAGAAATGTGGATATGATCATATAAGAGAGCATTTATGAACAACTAATTTACATTCACAAACTGTGAATTACCTTGTCCCCTGCAGCAAGAATGACCAATTGACCATCTTCAGCTGGCTTCTTGCTACCTGAAACTGGAGCTTCAAGAAATGCTCCCCCCTTTTGTTTAACTGCCTGGTAAAAATTTGATGGGGGAAAACACCATGTAAGAGAACTTGGTAGAAACTATCAGTAAACCTAATCGACATGATAATTCTGATGAAAAACAGAGATACACAGGTAGTAAGAGGGGGGAATCTGCTACTGATGTTGTGCTCATAATGTTCAAAAATAAGATTTAGCGAACAATTAATCACAGATGAACACAAATTCTGCACTACTCCATACATCCTCCATATAATGCTGTACTCGTGCCTATGCTATCAAATGGGATTCGAGTGAGATACCTCGCTGATCTTGGAAGAAGTTGCGGCATCCACGGTGGACATGTCCACGTAGCCTTTCCCGTTCCCAATCTGCTCGAGCACGCCATTCTTATCGAAGACAACCTATCGAATGACACAAACACACAACCGTTCAACAAAAGCTGCATCTATCGACTGATAATGATAAGAAGAGAAAAAAAAGGAAAATCAGATGCATCGCGTCTTAACCGATAGTGCGGCGGCGGGGTCGGAGAGCATGGCGATGGTGTGGTTGCACTTGGCGACGACGGACGCGGGCGTGTCCCCGACGGTGGCGCCCAGCGCGACGAGCTCCTGGCACTGCCGAAAATAACGGGAGGGCGCTGAGACTCGATGAGCGAAATGGGAGCCGGCTTCATCCACGGGTTTAATCGGAGGGGGGTGGATTCGGATCGAACAGGAGAGGCGGGAGAAGGGGGGGTTACCTTGGCGATGGTCCGGTTCCAGACGGTGACGCGGATGCCGTGACGGAGGAGGTTGGCCGCCATTGCGTTCCCCATGATGCCCAGCCCCAGGAACCCCACCTCCATCTCGCCTTCGTCCTCGCTCCTTCCTCTTCCTGCGGCTGCGAGGGAGACGAGTCGGCGCAAGCGATACACTTGTGTTGTGCTCGACCCCTCTGGCGCTCTGTCTCCTCCGCCAATCCTCGAATTCCTTGTATATTATTATTATTGATATTTTATCGTCGCACCCTTTTTTATCCCGCACGGCTCGGATTTTCTGTGTCGCGCTAGGTTTACCGCGAAGCCGAAGGCACGGATCGCCTCCGTCCACTGATCTTCGGACGGCCAGGATGGTGGTGTTCGCCGGGCGCCTGAGCCACATGTCAGCGGCCGGGACGCGTATGTGGTGCGGTGCGGTGCGCGCGTGCGTGCCGCATCGGCTCGGCGGGTGGGAGCGCTCCGCGTCCAGTCCTTCGCGTGGGCTCGTACGTCGCTGGGCCCTCAAGCAGGCTGCGGTAATCGAGCCGGCCCGTAGTTACGGGGCAGCCCATGAACCGGACCAGAAATGAAACGGCACCGTTCCGCTCGCGTGGAACCATGAAACGGCATCGTCTCCACTCGATCTCTTCCTGTCCCTGGTTTGGGAAGTGTCCAGGCTCACCCTGCTGCCTGCATCTCCCTCCTGGTCTGGGAAGAACTCACGAGTCCTTAAAAATAGCCAGTTGACAGCAACCACGGCCTGCAACTGGGGCGTCGATCGACAACCGTTTCCTGCAGGTGTTCCCGGACCAGCCTTCACTTCTACCTCTCTCTCTCTCTCTCTCTCTCTCTCTCTCTCTCTCACCACCATCCCGGATTCCCGGTGGCTGGCTGATGACCAGTCTTAGTTCTTCCTCTCTGTCCCACCAGCACACCACCATCCGGCCCGGTGGCTGGCTGGTGACCAGTGTTTTGTCCAAACAAAAGAATTCCAAGTTAGCAAGCCGCACTCACCATCCCCCACGAGCCCACTTGTCTGCCTGTGCCGTCGAGAGATGATCACGCATTCATACAAGCAGTTTGGTTCAGTTAGTACCGGCCAAACGTTTTCCTTTTCCTTTTTCTTTTTGAAAAAAAAAATAAAGTGGCAGGTGCACTGCCTATGCATTACAGCATAAAAAATAGTTTGGCACAAGAAAGAAAGAAAAAAAAAACCAGGAGGAAGAGAGGGATTCCAGTTGCAGCTTGTGCTGCCAACAAGTCATCATGTATAAAAGTTTATAACCTGCGCGCGGGGCCGGGATTCAGCCGGACCAAACGTTTTCGGATCGAGTTCACATCTTTCTGCTAACCTGTAGTGATCAAGTCAGCGGACTGCAATGCAATTGGAAAATACATATATATATATATATATATATATATATATATATATATATACGTTAGTTGCACGGTCGAGCTTTGAACGATTCTCATGCCACGTCAGAGAGGGACGAGAGCGCGAGTCCTTCGTACCACCCCCGGCTGTGCTCTTCACTAGAAGCACCTGGACAGCGACCAGCATGCAGCTGCTATACTCGACGGCTGCGATTACTTAACGCGTGCAATTTGATTATGTCATCTGAACGAACCCGGCGCGCGAGGACGACGACTTGTTTTCTTTTTTTTCCGGAATCAACTAATACTAGCTGCAGATAAGTGATATCTAGTTCCTTCTTCGTTCCGATAACTAGTACTCCCTCTATTCTGAAATAAATGACAGCTAATCTAGTTTAAATTAAACTAGATTAGTTATCCTAAACGTCATTTATTTCAGAACGGACACGTAAAAGAGGAATAAAACAAAGAAAATCTCTAGCTAGCTTAGGGAGTTCAGATCCAATAGGTAACACGGATCAGAATAGCATAAGCAGAGAAGATATGGTAGACCAGTTCTCAAAGCGAGGCTGAAGAACAGTGAGTCCGTGACACGACCCAGCTACGGCTACGCACACACACGGACAGGTGCATGCAGTGTAAGCGTGGACCCATCAGAGAAGCTTCGTCGGTCCTTGTCGCATGGAAACACGAACGCATGCATACATAGTCAGAGTCAGACTCGGACCAATCATGCATGTGCTATAAATCCCCAGTATAATTAAACTATATATAGGAAGGTCTCGAGATATTTCTCTGCTTCTTTGTCTTCTGCTGGACTGCTGCGTGTTTTTTATTACTCTGATTCTCCAAACCTATAGCTAATATATGTAGTCAATGTGTAAGACCATTGTAAAGTTATTTAGGGCCGGCGACCAATTCTCAGCTGGTGCGGTCCTACGTGCTTTTAATTGCCTTGCCGTATATATGATCTATATAAATATATGAATAATGCAGCAACCATCTTTGACATTCCAGGCGGATCGGCGGAGAGCAGGAACGAGGGGAATTGATCTGGCCATGGCTGGAGGAGGAGGCAAGGGCGGCGACGAAGAGCAGATAACGCTCGAGCACACGCCGACATGGATCGTGGCGGCCGTCTGCTCCGTCATCGTCGTCATCTCCCTGCTGTTCGAGCGCATGCTCCATCGCCTTGGCAAGGTTAATTGAGAAAGCACTGCTACATACATACTTGCGTCTATGACAGTTCTTGTTGAGGTTTATGCAGCACTAACAAGCCATTATTTCAACTCTCGTGCGTTGAGCAGAAGCTATCGAAAGGCCGTCGGAAGCCGCTATACGAGGCCCTCCTCAAGGTCAAGGAAGGTCAGCTGTTGGCCACCACATCCATGATCCATCTCCCTCTCTGCTCCCCGGCCCGAAAATCCACCCATATCCCGGCCGCTATACGAGTTCTGAACGTCCCCTCCATCTCTTGTGTCGTCGATCGTTGGTGCAGAGCTGATGCTGCTGGGCTTCATATCCCTGCTGCTCAACGTGTTCCAGGGCGCCACGCAGAAGATATGCGTCCGGGAGAGCGTCATGCACCACCTCCTGCCCTGCACGCCGCCGCCGCGCACCGAGACGGCGGCGCACTACGGCGCCACCGTCTTCACCGGCGGCGTGCTGGGCAGCACGAGGAGGCTCCTGGCGGGAGGAGGCGCTTCCAGTGACTACTGCCTCAAGAAGGTACGTACGTACGCGTCGCATGCACACGTACGTACGTTTGCTTTGGTTTGCCGGACACGGAGAGTTTCTGATTCTGACGACCGGCCGCACAGCATGCAGCGGCACTTACAGCAACGACAACCAGTAACTGAATTCGAGTCATATGAATCTTCTTCGCACACCAATTTATGATTAATTTCGTTCTCTGCAGGGCAAAGTCCCAATCCTTTCCACCGAAGCTATTCATCAGCTGCACATATTCATCTTCGTCTTAGCAGTCACACATGTGGTTCTGAGCGCTACTACAATTATTCTCGGACTCACACAGGTATACATAGTTGCACATCGTGAATATTTTACATATTAAAAATGATTTATTATCAAAGTCGTGCTAAGTAGTTTGCTCGTTATCATCATTATATTTAGACAAGAAACTGGAAGTTTTGGGAAGAGAAGATCCAACAGACTGATGATACTGGTACGTGTTACACATGCTTCCCAGCTTCGCGAGTCACAGCTCTAATTAATACTGTTTCACAGAGGCTGTACGTTGATTGTACGATTATTTACATATGTGTGCGTCGGGGCAAAAAATTGTAGGTCCACAAATGATCAAACATGTGCAAGAATTCAAATTTATCCAGGATCACTTTAAAGGTCATGGAAAAAGATGGAAGATATTTGGTTGGCTGGTACCAAACTTCTCTTGTATATTATATATTAAAACATAGTTGATGTCATATTGTAGTCAAAAGTCTAATGGAATGAAAGCTGATTCATCTTTATTACTTCAGCGTTCCTTCTTCAAGCAATTCTATGGATCGGTCACTGAGGAGGATTACACGACCATGAGACTTGGTTTTATCATGGTAGTCAGATATACACTCTAGCTAGCACATGTTTCATATACTGTTGTTGTGTAGCTAGAAGAAACTTATATTTGCCTGTCGTCTACATTTTGTAGAAACATTGTAGGGGACATCCAAAATTCAACTTTTATGATTATATGAATCAAGCATTTGAGGGCGATTTTAAGAAAGTCGTTGGTATAAGGTAAGTGCATGAAGCTACTATATGTTAATTTCTGGACTTATGAGTACAAATAAAGTAAATTGTGAATTTCTGAACTAAGGCACCTATTCTCCGCTGCAGTTGGTACCTTTGGGCCTTGCTCATTATATTCTTGCTACTGAATGTTCACGGTACGATTTCTCTATACTGAATAAATATATTATCGATTCGAATATCACTAGCAAATAGCCAGCTAGCTGCGACAAAAGAATAGTACACCGACTACTTTCATACTTATATTTGATTATATTGTCTCATGATTTTTCCTTAATTACATTTTAATTGAACTTATATCTTATTCGAAAGACTAACATTAATCTTTGGTTCTTTTTGTCGTAGGATGGTATGTCTACATTTGGCTATCGGTTGTCCCTTTCATTGTAAGTAAAAAAAATGTGTTGTAGAGATAGAATTTTTTTTCCTAATTCAAAGTTATATATTTAAGTATAAAGATCATGTGATCTGATAATATTCCACAAAAATAAATGATGCACAAATTAATGCTATTTTTTTTTCATTCTGAAACAATTGCTCTATATATAATAGACTTGTCTACTAGTATATAACTCCCCATTAATTATTCACCACTGAAACCATAGCCTATTTGATACGTTTTTGTTCCTTACACAGGTGCTACTGGTGGTTGGAACTAAAATGGAGCATATCATTACCGAGCTGGCTCTCGAGGTTGCCGAGAAGCACTCGGCGATAGAAGGGGATCTAGTTGTTGCGCCTTCAGATGATTTCTTTTGGTTCCATCGGCCTAAATTAGTCCTGCTGTTGATCCACATCATCTTGTTCCAAAATGCGTTCGAGATCGCATTTTTCTTTTGGTTGCTGGTAAGTGAGATTAAGAACGACGAGCATTGTACGTGGCGTGCAGTGCAGGAAAAACAGTTTAGTTTCCTACAGAAAGAAAAAAAAATCTAAACTGACTTAATTAGCGCCCTCTCAACCCTTGCAGGTGACATATGGATATGAATCATGCATTATGGGAAAACCAGCATATGTTATTGCTCGACTTGTAGTAAGGTATTATATATATATAATTTTCTATATTAGCAAAAATATCTTAAACATATAGAGGATATATATATATAGGAGATTAATTCACGCCATTTATGTTCTTTTAATTTCAGTGTTATTAGCCAGCTCCTCTGCGGTTACAGCACCCTACCTCTCTATGCTATCATCTCCCAAGTAAGTAGTGGACTAAATAAGTAAAAAAAAAACCTTCGCTCTCAACTGTGACGCTAATAATTCGTATGTGTTCCTTAACGCATCGATGAAGATGGGAAGTTCGTTCAAGAGCGCTATGTTGGACGAGAGCACTTTGCAAGGCCTCACGAACTGGGCGGAAACTGCGAGGCGGCGCAAGAGGATGCAGGTGACAGGTGCAGGTGACAACGGTTCACCTATCGAAGAGGGCGGCGGCGGCGGCGGCGGAGTCCAGATGACGGATGCACGGAGAGACTCCGCGATGGAGCGAGGGTCTGCAAGACTAGTGTATAATAGGTGAAGGGCGTCACACAGTAATACTTACAATGTATTTTAGGTTGCTAATATAACAGCGTACGTTGGTCGTCGTCGCGTGGGGGGATTCTGCTTAATTTTGTGACATTTAGATGTGGTATATACGCGACTGGAAAATACCAGTGACGTGCTGAACTGCTTTGGTTCTTCGATCTGAATACTATATATACTGTCTTCTGAAGACAATCTGAGGGATGACCTTTTGTTACAGTATTAGCTAAGCTTTGAGCCGTCGTCAGAGCGACTTGGGCAGGACGACGAAAACCCGTTCAACCTTATGCCCTTCAGAAGAAGCAAGCACCTGGACAGCGCGACAAACAGCTCGATCGGCAAAATCGGAAGAGGGATGGCTAGCTTAGCTGACTGGACTACCGCTTGGCATTTCGTGATTTCCTTCCCTGCACTGCTGTCATATATAGTATCTTGCTAGCTAATCGCGTCGAGCGATAGGAGAGAGAGAGAGAGAGAGAATCTGATGAACTTGAAAGTTCAGTTTCAGGTGATAACGCATTGGAGAAAAAGAAAAGATCATGGGGGCAGCCGTGGTTGACCGTTGGCCTATAAACTTATCGCAAATGCGCCTTCTAATCGATCATGTGGCATCATGCCCAGCAAAATGTAGAAAATTCTCGGGATATTTCAGTTTTTGCTTGTAGTTGATTTCGTCTCTTATTCCGGCCGGTTTTCCAGTCCATGTGTAAGCTAGGTCAATTGTTCAAAAACAGAGAGGGAATGTGTAAGGCCACTATAAATATATATATATATATATATATATCACCATTCATTGCCAGTACGTGCGAATTTGTGCCTTCATGCTTGCCACTCCCAAACTTCGAATAATACTGTACTCCCTTTTCTGACATCGTTGAGGTGGGAGAATGAATATACAGGACCTGAAGAGGTGATCATCGTTGGCCCTAGCTTGGCCATGGCCGGAGCCGGAGGAGAAGCGAAAGCCGGCGACGCGCCGGAGATAACGCTCGAGCACACGCCCACATGGATCGTCGCGGCCGTTTGCTCTGTCATCGTTGTCATCTCCCTGCTCTTCGAGCGCCTGCTCCACCGCCTCGGCAAGGTCCGTTTCTTCTCTCCTCCTCACTGAGCGCAAGAACCTGCAGGAAGTGTATACTATCTATAGCATCGTCTTTGAGTTTTATGCACCGCCACCGACCACCATTCGCAGAGGCTATCGAAAGGCCGCAGGAAGCCGCTGTACGATGCTCTCCTCAAGGTCAAAGAAGGTTGGCAACGCCGTGCATCTGGATCGCCCCTCTTTGCTCTCAGAAATAATCTGTGAGAACGACTCTACCTAACAGTTACGTGTCCTGCGTCTATGCAGAGCTGATGCTGCTGGGGTTCATATCCCTGCTGCTCAACGTGCTTCAGGGCGCCATCACGCAGAGAATATGCGTCCCGGGGAGCGTGATGCACCACCTTCTTCCCTGCCCGCTGCCGCCGCCGCCGCCACGCACCGGCGGGGCCAAGACCGTGTTCGCCGGAGCTCTAGGCAGCACCAGGCGGCTCCTTGCAGGAGGCGGCGGCGCTTCCAGTGACTACTGCCTGAACAGGGTACGTGTTCGCTTCTGAAATTTATAGCTGTCGACGATACTCTCAACATCGAGCTTGTTGTCGAAGATTCAAAACTGACGTCGACGTCTCTGCACAGGGGAAAGTCCCTATTCTTTCAGTTGAAGCTATCCATCAGTTACACATATTTATCTTCGTCCTAGCAGTCACACATGTGGTTCTCAGTGCTATCACAATCATTCTTGGAATCACACAGGTATTGGGACCTGTCAAGCTTCCTGTGTTCAAAATGTCTTGCCAAATGTTACTACACACTTTCCTCGTTTTTCTCTAGATAAGAAACTGGAAACATTGGGAAGAGAAGATCCAGCTAAATGATGATAGCGGTATGTACAGATACCCCATAATTTTCACCAGTTACAATTCTCTACTATTGTTTTGTTTAGGCTGTTAACTGTATGCTTATTTATATGGCTGATATGTTGGGGGTAAAATTTGTAGGTCCACAGATGATCAAACATGTGGAAGAGTTCAAATTTATCCAAGACCACTTTAAAGGTCATGGAAAAGGATGGGCGATATTTGGTTGGCTGGTAAAACTTACTTCTTTGGCAAGCAATTCATATTGGTTTTGCTGTTAACACTAATGGAAGAAAAATAAACTAACCTATCTTCAGCGTTCTTTCTTCAAACAATTCTATGGATCGGTCACCGAGGAGGACTACACAACCTTGAGACTTGGTTTCATCATGGTAATCAGACATAAACTCTAATACATATTTCTTCCTCTATCATCTTCTAGAAGAAATTTATATTTGTCTGTGTGACTCTACCTTTTTGTAGAAACATTGCAGGGGACACCCCAAATTCAACTTTTACGATTATATGAATAGAGCATTGGAGGGTGACTTTAAGAAAGTAGTCGGTATCAGGTATGTGGGTGAAGCTACTATGCTTATTTCCAAATTGATTATCATATAGTAATATCTGTACTAGGCAAATGCAAATGAGATTTTTCAACTAAGGCATCTTTTACTACCGCAGCTCGTACCTTTGGGGTTTGCTGATGATATTCTTGCTACTGAATGTTCATGGTACAATCTCTAATACCAAATGATTATTATTGAATCAAATAATACTAACCGATAACTGAGACAACAATTGTAAAATGGCTATGTTGATACTTATTTTCCATTCTCCTGAATTAGTTGTTGAATGAAGTGATGTATTGCTTGAAAGACTAACAAGGATCTTTGGTTGAATTTGTCATAGGATGGTACGTCTACATTTGGCTATCAACAGTCCCTTTCATTGTAAGTAAACAGATGTGTTGCAGAGATTATTTGTTAGCTTCAAATTATATACGTAGGTATAAAAGGGTATTTAAGTTTTTAATATTCTATACAAGTGAATAATATAAAATTTAAGTTTTAATGTCAAACAAATTTTAAGATAAAACCATTCACCACAATAAAATTGAGACTTATTTGTTGTCTTTTTGTTACTTACAGGTGCTAGTTATTGTTGGAAGTAAAATGGAGCATATCATTACAGAGTTGGCTCTCGAGGTTGCTCAAAAGCATACAGCAATTGAAGGGGATCTAGTGGTAGCTCCTTCGGATGAATTCTTTTGGTTCCACCGCCCTAAATTAGTCCTTTTATTGATCCACGTCGTATTGTTCCAAAATGCATTTGAGATTGCATTTTTCTTCTGGTTACTGGTAAGTAATTAAGAGGAATCGGCATCACCATGCCAAACATTAGATTTTTTTGTTGATTTTGCATAAAAAATAAATTTGATAGTGATATTTTCATACAGCTAGGTACGTAAACTCTAATGCACGTTTTTATGATAGATTATGCATGTGCAAAATAAATTTTCATACGACTAATTTGTAGTAGAAAAATAAATTTCAATGCTCGATTCTGCGCAAAACATTTCTCTGTATATAATCAACATACTAGGTATCTAAACTCTAATGCATGTTTCACGTACCCCT
The DNA here is from genome assembly GCA_030760725.1 of Neostapfia colusana. NCBI lineage: Eukaryota > Viridiplantae > Streptophyta > Magnoliopsida > Poales > Poaceae > Neostapfia > Neostapfia colusana. Next base: position 82,037,062 of record JASWHV010000014.1, on the reverse strand, counting down.
AGCACAATCAAATATCCAAACAGTCAGAAAATCCCTATAAAATAACCTCCCCATGTTTGACCAAATATTAAGACCTTCGGTAGAAGGAAAGAGAAACCTTAGCTCTCACTAATCCTTGCAGGTAACATACGGATTTAAATCATGCATTATGGGAAAACCGGCATATGTTATTTCTCGGCTTGCAATAAGGTACACACTCTAAAGTATTTTTTATTAGCAGGACACCTTTTTTTTTTGCTTTTGGCATGACACCTTGAAAACATTTAAAGTATACATAGGAGACTCGTGTTGTTTACTTTGGTTACAGTGTTATTAGCCAACTCCTCTGCGGGTACAGCACCCTACCTCTGTACGCTATCATCTCTCAAGTAAGCTGGCAGTTTATTTGGCCCTAAATACTACTACCGCTCTCCGTGTTAATGCTAACCTTTTGTGTTCAATAAAGATGGGAAGCTCATTCAAGAAAGCCATGTTCGATGAGAATGTATCAGCAGGCCTCACCAATTGGGCTCAAAACGCTAGAAGGCGCAACAGAGCACCATCAGCAAATGCAAATGGCAATTCAGAGAGCGACGGGGTCCAATTGACAAATGCACGGAGGGAGACAGCAATGGAAAAAGGGACTGCTAGGCTGATCTAAGTAAACATACGATCGTGTGTGTATATATATAGGAACATCTAGAATGCAAACAGTCATTTGGTGTAATCGTGCAAAAATCCCTTCTAAACCACACGATCTACATTCTGCGGTGAGTGTAAAAAATAGATCGTGTGGTTTAGAAGAGATTTTTGCACGATTGCACCAAATGCCTATTTGCATTCTAGTGTAAAGATAATCAACGAACTAGCTTGCACTGCTGTTCGTGATGTGGATTAGCTGGACCATTTTGCTTTTTAGTATTGAATATGTGGCTGAAAATGCCGACCACTTCAATTCGTTCAGTAATAAAAAAAGTGTCTCCATGCTCGCTTTTTTAGGATCTTTTTGGCTCATTCACTTTTTCCCGAAATAAACAAGAGGGAAATTCACTAGGCACTCGTGGTCTTTCAATGCTCCAAAACTAAATTCTTTAATAGATCCTTCAACTCTTCGCTGTTTAACATTCTTACAAAAATACAATTGAACTTCTTAATTTATCGTACCAACTAAATTACATATGAATCTATCTCCGTAAAAAGGTCACTAAGATTGTTGTCATGTGCTACAAAATGTCAATAGTATAGGACAGGTGATCAACTTGATGATTATCTCAACTCATTCTTTGAACCATTGATTCATCGTGACCGCACTGTGCGAATATATCCATTTTAGTCAACCAAAAATGGAAAATTTATCCGTGTTTTTTATCATGTAAATTATGCAATATAAGTTGATGAAGCTACCCGGACACATAATTAGCCGTTCAATTCAACTTTTATGAGAATGTTTTGACTATTTCACAAAAATATAAATACACAAATGATGACGGGCAAGAGCAAATCCTGGTTTTCAGAACAAATCGTTTACCATTTTGGTTTCGCAACTAGTTTATCTTGTCTGTTTCCTTCCCATCCCAGGTCGACCATGGACTATAAATTTATATTGTGCCCTCTGGAATAAAGCGGTCATGTAAAAGTAGAAACCCACGCTAATGGAGGGGGGGGGGGGAGAAACAAAGAAAAATGCCGAAATAAAAAGAGGTGGAGAAAAGAAAAAAAGGGCCTTCGCCGCGCCTCTTGCTCGCCCGCACCGTCGCCGCCCCAGCCTCCGTCCAACGAGGTCCGGCGGACGCCAGCCTCCCTCCAAGGAAGAGCGGCAGCCAGCCGCCGCCGACTTTCCCCAGCACCCCCTCCCCTCCCTCTACCAACGCGTCGATTTGCCAAGTGGTGACCCCCCCCTCCTCACCTAAGCTTTGTTTTATTGGTAAGGAACCCTAACTTGCTTCGATGCATTTTTTCCCTCGCTACGATTTACGTGTTCTGGGAGATCCTTTATCTTCTGTGTGCAGTCGAATCAAATTTTCCAGTAAAAAAAATCGGAGGTTCACCTGAACGCCCATGGCCAACGCTGCACCCGACCCTGCGTCCAAGAATGACCAGGGATGCAGCGTCAGCCATGGCCGTGGGAACGATGAAACTCAAGAATCTGATGGGTGCGTCCATAGCCGGGGGCTAGAAGAGAACAGATGGGTTGACTTCGGCCATTCGCTGCAGCTGGTGCTGTTCTCGCGGCAATGGGGCCTTGCCGAGAGCCTGGTTGCTCTAGCAGACCAGCAGTCCATGCTAGATTATGGGCTGACGATAGCTCTTGATGCCATATGGTTCTTGCGGACGAAGCAGGATCTGGAGGGGATCAACTGTCTGATATCGAATATTGTGGCATCTGGGGCAAAGGATTTTGCTAGGGCGATCCTCAGGACGTCACTGCTTGCATCCTGTATAGCGGCCTGCCAAAGCAAGGCTCTCACTGTGGGTGATAGCAAGGAAATTGTTGCTGAGAGGTGGCTTTTGGCTTACTAACAAACGTTTCTTTCACAATAGTTTTCTTAATACAGTATCAGTGATAATATTTACTTTGGTTTCAAATTTAGATTACATGACCGTCTACGAGATTGTCCCGGTGCTGAACATCTAAAAGTTGAGACAGGTGTCAAAATGCAGAAGTTCATGGACTGGGCTTTGCATTGTATCAATATGCATCATTGTTCTGAAGAGGGACATAGTTACAGGTGGAACTGCAACACTCTCCAAGAGGTACAGCTCCACTTGTCAGCATTTAGCGCCTTCTTAGACATAGCTGGCAACAATCTCTGTGGCAAGATCTTCACTGAAGCATTTGATGCGGCGTGCTTTCCACTTACACTCTTCTCAAGTTTTTTTGAACCTGGATGGTCTTCTGGGAGTTCAGCATTCGCTATCAAGGGTCTTCTATCATTGCTGGTGGAAGGAGGTGCTGACAACGTAAATTTGTGCTTCCTTGAAGCTGCACGCTTTGGAAGTACTGAACTTCTACGCATTCTGCTGGAGGTAATTTCAGTTGCTCTCAAAAAAGAAAGGGCAGCTCGGTGCATGTAGCTCCCGCTTGCGCAGGGTCCGGGGAAGGGTCCGACCCACTTGGGTCTTTTGTACGCAGCCTTTCCCTGCATTTCTGCAAGAGGCTGTTTCCAGGACTCGAACCCGTGGCCTCATGTCACAAGGCAACAGCTTTACCGCTGCGCCAAGGCCCCCCCTTCAGTTGAGAGCAACTAATTTCAGTTGCTCTCAATGATCTTAAAATAAGCTCATGGAGGAACCTGGCTGTTTCATGTTATGCTGAATGAGTGTGGCAATATGATTCAGTTTTTTTGCTTTTGTAGAAGAGGCATGAGCACGACCAAAATACCTAGGTGTCTAGTGTATTTTTATAGTTTATGTAGAGGAAATTTGGCATGATATCAAATTAGATGCAATTTATAAATGGAGACACTATCACAGTACATCCGTTCCAGCAGTAGTTCAAATGAAATTCCAATTCATCTGAAGGTCGGTTTTAGTTGCACTTCAAGATGGTATTCTAACTCTTCTAAAATTTCATTTCAGTTGCATGTTGCTAAATATACCTCTTCTTTCTGTGCAAACACTACCACCAAAGTGATGATCTGTTTAGAAAACATAGTTTACGAATTATGATGACATTGATTTGGACTGCTGAATAGAAAACACACCATCATATTAAAATTGAGATCACTCGATCGTAACTGCACATATTCGGATATTTGGAGCTGCCAAAGTTTGGACTTACTGATGAAATTTGTCATATGTTTGGACTTACTGATATTTGGAGCTGCCAGAGTAAGACAGAGTGTGAGAGAGCGAGAAAAAACTGGGGAGGCGGGGAGAATTACCTGGAGATTGTAGTATTGATCCAATCATCCAACCAATTACCTGTCAATTGTAGTCTCTGGTCCAACAAAACTGTGCATGCCGTTTGTTAGCTTTTGTGGGCCTTTTAGGATCATATACTGAACAGGCAAGAATTTTAGACTTTTGTCCTGTTCCAGTATGGTATTGTAGTCTATTTCCTATCCTTAGAAAACTCAGCATTTGGCCTTTGCTGTTCTTTGCTCTTAGGAGGTAGTTGTGTTATATATCATCATAATGTAGTTATATTTTTCCCATTGCTTTGTTATCGTCCTAAAAGGGATTCACTGAAGAAGTGTAGTTTGAGCTTTCAATCTTGTACCTTTGTTGAGTAATGAGTTATTCTCAAATTGATCTGAAGGAATTAATGCTTATAAATGATAAAATCACTATATAATTACATTAAATATTATGTAGACGATATGTTAGAGTGGTCATCAAGATATAACTAACTTTTTATGTTTTAACGTCGGGAATGTTGACAGCAAAGAAAAATAGAACGGGGTTAAAATTGGCTCTAAGAGGACTGCAAAAAACTTTACTGGGGCACACTCAAATCCAATAATTCGTCAGTGGCCATTACAATTAATGCTCATTTGCCAGAAGCCTAGAGCATTAGATATTGTAAAACTCCCATAGCAAATAGCATTGCACCTCCATGTAAGTAGGTTTGCTAAAAGATGTGGAAATTGCTCGAAGATATTGCTCTTCTGGGCAGGGCTGATAAGCATTAGCTGTAATATGCATGTAACTTGTCCTGAATTTTATTTATTTGTTCAACGGAATAGGATGGAAACCACTACTTTGTGGGTTGTAGTGTCCTGAAAAATTTCCATGCCATTATATTGGCTTCTATATATATATCTGAAAACAATGTAACTATTGCCCCGTTATGCAGATTGCTTCTCAGAACAGCTTGGCTGTGGATACTGAACTTGCTCTGGTGTATGCTGCTCATTACTGCAAGTTTGAAACAATGGAATGTTTGGTTGATGTAGGGAATGCTACCTCCTTCATTGGTCCTCTGATAAAAGCTGCTGAGCGTGGGTGCTTGCCAGTTGTACACTGGTTTGTCAGTCGAGGTGTTAATGACATTGAGATGTGCCTTGCCCTGACAACTGCTGCTTCGAATGGCCATTTTCTGGTTGCCTCGTACTTGCTTGCGCATATACCCCTGAACATTCTTGAAGCTCTTAGCCAACATATTCTCAAAGCTGCAAGGGGCCAGGGCAGCAAGTCGCTCGACGGCGTTGCCTTCCTTCTGAAATCCAATTTTCTAAGAGATGCTGCTGTAACGTACGAAGCAGCAGACAGAATTGCTACTGGGGGCAGCACTGGTATGTCTCAGGACTTAGTTGCCTTTCTAAAAGAGCATTGGTCTAAGAGTGCATTTGCCGATGGGGTGAGTGCTGGCCAAGAGCATTTTGTGAACATCATGAGGATTCTTAGGGCAGGGGCATCCCCAATCTGCCTGCAAGACCTCCCATCGCCGATGATGCTTGGCATCGTGTACTTGCCACTCTATCGGGCTTGCCTTAGAGCAGGTGGACAGTTACTGCCACAAAGACTGAGAGGAGAGCTGATTGAGGCAGTTAGCCGTCTTGGTGAGCCTGCCAGTATGGAGAGCCAGGGAAAAGATCTTGTGTTGGCTTTGGAACGCCACCTGCCGTCATTCTTAATTGGATCTTGAGATGTTTCCAAATGTAAATAAGCATCATGTGGTCCTGCTTGGAAGGCACTGCCACAGCAAAAATACGTAGAAGTGTACGAAGCAGTGTGTAGTTGCCAACTTACAATGAAGTGGGAGTAGCGATACTTTTGTTCCAGCTCATGGCTCTTGCTACTCGCCAATGGGTCACAGCCAGCGTCGTCATGTACAGAGGAAGTCCTGTTTCTCCCTTTCTCAAAAAATAGAAGTGTTTTCTCGCATGCATATTGGAAGAGCTGTTGTGTTTATCCACCCGTCGATGATGTCTCAACTTTCATCCCAAACACCATCTCAGCACGTTGTTTGAATTTAGATGTCCTGCATTTCGGTGTAATTTTTGTGAATCTGAAGAGGGCCACATCTCTTGGTACTGCATAAGATTTCTCCAGATCTGCAACTTTGCACTGCTATTATGCACGGTGTAAGTGCATAAGGCAGCCTACCGTGCAGCAAAGCATACGGTAACACTGTACAACTTTGCACTCCTATTATGCACGGTGTGCGTGCTTATGTGATAAGTTTCTGTCGCTTTTCCGTAACACTGTACCACGGATGATTTCCAAGAGTAAATCACAGATAATGTTGAATAGAATTATACGTGAACTTCATGATTTGCAAATTAATCAACATTTGTGACGAAGTTTTCTTTATTACTCTCTCCATTCCTTTTATTTGACATAAAAGCATCCGCCACATTCATTGTCTTTTCACTTCAATTATTCACGGTGTTCAAGATGCAACTGGGTCCATTACTTCACGAGAAATATAGATACACGTATGAAAGCATTTTCAAATAGCATTGTCCAGCCAATACAGATACGTAATTGATATGTGAAGTGTGGGAGCACCAGCAGAAGCACGGTAACGACGGCGAGCAGGAGGCACGACCGTCGAGGTGAGCCGCCGTCCTCCCGCATGGACCATTCTCTTGCTGTCGCTTCAAGCCTCGGACTAGTCGGTTGCTGGATGTCTTTAGGAGCCGCTGCTTTGGAGCCCTGGGGCTCTTGATGCTTGTCTTTGATTTGTTGCTTTGTTGTCGTTAATTAATTGATGGAGTAGTCAACTATTGCATTTTTGACGCCGCGGTAACTGGCCGCAGATACTCCTCTGATTGTAAATTGTTTTCCAGTTGCACAACAAATGAACAAGAAAAAAAACTACATTGGCAGCAGTACAAATAGATAATCAGTTCAGCGTATTGCATAGCTTGAAGTGATGACTGGTGACGAGATGGCATTGCTTTAACCTCAGAACAAAGGAATGGCCAAACGCCATGTTTGATGCCTGTTTGAGTTATGTAGAAAATAAATGTACACAATTCAGGTTAAGGTTCATTCATACCATGAGTATCTAGGAATCACACTAAACAAACAAAGCATGACAATGCTGAAAGAGCTGTACAGAAAACGAAAAATAAACAAAAGTTCAATCTGTAACTAGGTTCAGAAACTAAACTGCCCTCCCAAGGGGCAGAGCTGAGCCATGTACCCAGACCATAAACAACATCAATGAAGCCTTGATACAAGAAATGACGATGAGACGGTGCTTCTCGTTGCTCACAAACTGTCTAGTCATCCAGCTCAACAAGCTGAGCTCTTCTTTCGGCTGCTTTCTTCCTGACAAAAATGCCCCACCGCATAGCAGCCTTTATTTTGAGCCACCCAACAACGGCTTTCCCGGGTGCGCGGGTACGGTCATCCTCAAAGGGCATGCTCGGGGCAGGCGACGGCATATATGAAGGAAAAGTGAAACTGTCTTCCGTCAGGTTGGTCGATGTGCCACCCATGCTCAATATCCGTAACATCTGCTGCATCTCTTCATTCTCTAGAATCTCATGGCTCCTCATCCTGATCTCCTCCATCAAGTAGTCATCAACCCCGCTGCGGTTCTCCTGTGGCTGTGACCATTCATCGAAAGGGTTCGTGCCTGTTGGCTGCACTGACTGACCAGGCGCTGGGAACTCAAAACTTCGATGTGTAGGTCCCAGTGCTAGCATATTGGAAGCTCTTGGCCCTTGAGTCTGAAGGGATGGACCACTACACTGACTGTCATATTGCATGGTGACGTTTGTTGGAATTGTCTGAGAGTTTGGTGTATATCTTGCTACCTGGTTTCCGTTGTATTCATTTCTAGTTCCATCTGCTCAATGCAAATAGAAAGAGTTCAGTTCAGTGTTACCTCAGTATAGCACACGCTAATAAATGGATTAAATCCAGGACCGTGCATCCATAGTAATAAGCAATATCATGTTTCTTTAAGCAATCCTGTAGATCAAACCAATAATGGTTTTTTGACATATGCTTCAGCGTATTATTGTTATACTATCAAGGTAGATTGGTGACCAAAAAAATTAAAAGACATGTAAAATCATTTGGGATAACTGATAAGTAATGAGCGAAAACAAATTGCTAGAAAACTGTACCATCATTCAAATTAAAATCAGAGGGCATATGCCATGAGAAATGATAATGAAGTAACATATTTAAAATTAGGCAATATTGCGTAGTGCCATCAGGAAGACCAAGTTGATAAATACCATCTCATTAATGTGTCAACAATGTGTGGCTACTAGCGTAAGATGTCATCCTTCACTAAATAATACTGAGTAATTCACTTTATGCTTTTGTGGTGATACCGAGTTAATCTTCTTATTAGAATCTTGTTACCTCCATTCATAGTACCCGAAGTGGAAGGTTGTCCACCTTTTGCTGGCAGTGACAATTGTTTCTGTGAACTGGCTGAACCGTATGAAGTAAGATCACTTGTTGAAGCTGCTGCAGTGTCACTTCTGGTTGTGATAGATTTCTTTTTCTGCTTAAAGCTCAACAGTGCCTTGCCATCATATTCTAAAACATGCATCCAGTTCTCGTACGCTTTCTTTACTAACGCATCAGCATAGACCTGCAGTTTAAGTTGAGCAAGGTCATAACATATACCAGACCATCACCATCATCATGACCTGCTTGGATAAAGCATTTGAGTTGAAATCAATTGCATTTAGTTATTGATCCTAAAAGCTCGCAAGGTAATCCCTCTCCCACGAATACAAAATGTTCACTGTTCCAAGACCACAACTTTGCAATGAATCAGGTAATAAGTACAGCGTTAAGTGCCAACAAGCTGATTAACTGAGAAACACATAATAAAGGCAATAAAGACCATTGGTAATTTTCTTAAATCAATGCTGGCACTGACGACACCACGTATTAAGTTAAAAAGGATTTGTAAGTAACTTCAAACAAGAATATTGACAGTTTGTGCACCGAAAACATATGATGATCAAGTGAGCAGAGGGTTCAACTGACAAAACTATACAAGATTATTAACTTAACGAATTTCATTTGAGCGTCTAGATAAAAAAAAAAAGAACTCAACCTTCTGGTTGTCTGTGAGATTTTCAGCTGAAATGAACTGGTCATCAGCAATCAAACCAGTAAACTCATAGATGTTGTTGAATATTGCACCCACATTTCTTGTGTCACTAGCATAATATACATAATGCTTTCCACTTAAGACACAAGTCTTTGCATGCTCAACGAGGCTCTCCCACATCTTATTTGACATGCCGCTGCCTAGAATCTGCACAGAGCACAAAGATGTTGGATCACATAAACGCCACAAAAATAAAATCTAGCAAGTAGCAACAGGCATCACAGAAAACCTACACTTCGTAACCTCTGTTGATCCCTAACAAGAAGTTGGAGGAAATCTTCAACTGTATGGATCCCACTTGTATTTAACTTCTTGTGGAATGCACCATCCTTGCCAATCTTCTCTAACCTCCAAACATCATCCTTTAGAGCAGGTGGGTAATGCTTTTTATACACTAGTAAAAAAAATTAGCATGTTTGATAACTGATACTTATTATGGAAAATAACTGATAATTAGGTCAGATATGAGTAAATCAACAATGCACGGCAAACGTACATTCTCCCCTGTGATCCTTAACAGGGAAAGCTTCTGTCTTAGCTTCTCTAACACGAATACCTTCACAAAAGCCAGGGGCAACTCTCAGCCCAAGTCTAAATTTCCTGCTTCTTATCCAGCTGGAGTTGTCGGTGAAGGAAAGCTCCCCTATGGTCCCAACACCTTCTTTAAGAGTCACTTGAAGGTCACCTGTCAAAAGAGGTCTCTTCCCTTCGCGTTCCTTTACAATGTTACTTTCAAAGTCTTCTTCTGTCCAATCCTCATCTTCCTCTTTAGTAAAGTCACCCTCGAGCACAAGGACATCCAGTTTTGCAAATGATTCGGGTCCTGAAGTAACAACACATCCAGTGTTTGCATCCAACAACACAACGTGTATTGCTGCTCCCTGCTCACCTTCTACTTTACCACCAGTAAAGATTGGAAGGGCCAACCGACTTCTAAATTGAAGCTGAAGATTTCTCCCGTCAGGTCCTTCAATTCTTTTGGGAGAGGACCTGTTTTTCATTGGAATTAATATATCCACATCATATCTCAAATTTTTAAAGTGAACAAATCACATATTCCAAGATGGATCATCCCAAGCATCACCGCGAACAGTAAGTTGATGAACTTTTACCTCCCCTGAATTCTGGCAGGACCCAACTTGGCTAAAGCACGCTCTACCTCTTCGCTTACCTATTACCAGAATATATCGATCAGATATATCTCCTATAGTATGACCTATACACGCTCAACATAAAACCAAAACAGACTTCAAAGAAAAAACATAAAACCAAAACAAAAGGTCCACTAGTATTTTGACTCACGACTCTTCGAAGAATGGGCTCAAGTGACGAACAAAGCTTCTGTAAACTGTCCATCTTGAGAGCTTCCACAATGACACTGAAACAGGTGTCATTTGTTAGGTGACAAACATATTTGTAATATGAAGGTAGCACAGAACACAGAACAGTAACTTATGTACTAAACTGTTCAAATGTTAGTTTTATCAATTATTAGCACCTCATTTGACTGTAAGATTACTGCATTCAATATGTGCATTCCTAACTGTGTAACCATCATCAACAAGATAACACACATTTACAGAATGAATCAATGATCAGCAAACCAGGAGAAATGATCTCTATAACAGCATTGCAGAAGTGCATTTTGATATTGAATATCAGTATTGTTTCTATATATCACGTTCATCTGCTTTTTAGAGCATAAGGCTATCCGCACTTATATACTCTAAATATCTACTCTAAACGAATATTCTTCACCTCATTCCGCACACTCTAAAATATTCTCTGTATCAACTATCACTCATCGTGCTCTAAAAACTACTCTATATCAACTATCTCTCGTTCTTTAATTTTTCTTTCCATCATTTTCCTTCTTTTTTTCTTATGTTCTTTTCCTTTTATTTTGTTTTCCTCTTTTCTTTCCTTTTTTTCCTCTCTTCTTTTCCTTCTATTTTCTTTCCTTTTCCTTTTATCTGCTTTCCTCTTTTTCTTCTTCTTTTTCCTTCTATTTTCTTTCCCCTTTCCCTCTCTTTTATTTCCTTTTCTTTCCTCTCTTTTCCCTTTCCATTTTTTCTTCTCCTTATCTTCTATTTCTTTCCTCCTTCTCTCCAGAGACTTCCCAACTCTTCGCTCGTCGCCTACAAATCTTCCCATCGCCAGGACCTTCCTTCACACCATGGCCGCTCAGGAGCTCCTCCCAGACGTCTTCGTCCTGCCGCCCTCCTGACCTCCGCCCCCGCCCCCGCCGGTCTCGACCTCGCCTCTGCCACCCCCTGCCTCCTCTCTGTCGGTCCTACCCCTGTCGATCTCGCCGCCCCCTATGTCCTCGGCTCAAGACAGGGCCGTTCGGGATCCTTGGTGGCCACTTCCAGAGCACTGAATCAAGGTTGGTGGATTAGTTTCATTTTTCAAATGGATTTGGTTCAAGAGCGAGTTGGATTTGATTTGTTTCTGTTTTTAAATCGATTTAGTTTAAGAGCTCGAGTTGGACTGAAGAATCAGTCGGGTCTTTGGGCTGCGACGGCAAGCTCAGCATCCTCCTCGCGGCGATGGCACACTGGTCCGGAACTTGTTCGGCGTGCGAAGCAACGACCACGACTCCATCCCGCACGATGAAAGGAACTGGGAATATGGTGAGTGCCTGTAGCATACGGGTGAAGCGTAGACTATCCATAACACCGGTGTGGAAAAAAAATTGTGCTTACCGCTATCTACCCAAGCCCGTATGGTTCCCAGTACATTGGTGCTAACGGTCTAAGAGTACCATTGATAAACAAGCAGGGAGTGCAACCTATTTTCTGTCTGTCAGCTAGTGCTCTGACAGAACAGGGGCTCCTAACCGACAATCAAAGGGGTACACAGTCCAAACTCCTAGCCAAAACCATTGATTCTGTATGGACCACGGTACATTTTCGGTTCATAATTATCTTCTCAACCCATTTCCTCACCGGGTCATTCTTATGTCCCAGTTCCCATCCACACTATGATTAGGCCAATTTTCTGCAACCTGACTGCTAACAACCTAGCCCACCAAACCGAAACCATGACTAATCCCAAACCCTGCTAACCTTTTGATGCCCGTATGGCAGTATCAGTGACTACAGAGCACAATTAAAAAAACATTTACACGCACGCACCTGGCGAGGGCTGGGACGCGCGGCCGCTTGGCCGCATGGTCATCATCGTCGTCGCCGCCGCCGGAGGGGTCGAACCCACGCTTGGAGGCCGACCGCTGTAGGCCTCGCCCCGGCTGCTGCATAGTGCCGGAACCCTAACACTAGCCTCCTCGGCCGCCCCGTCAGATCTGCAGCCGCACACGACACACCCGGGTTAAAAAAGACAAATGGAAATAAAAAATACCAAAACCAGCGACGGATGCCGACCCGGACCTGCGCGGTACCGAATTCGTCGCCTGCGGCGACCGAGAGGGACCAAGCCCCGGTCAGATCGAGCAGGGGAGGCGCGGCGGGAGATCTGCGCGTGCGCTGTGAGGAGTGTGGCGGAGCGGGAGGTGAGCGCCGGGGTGCTGTGCTTGTGCTCCCCCTCGCTCGCTAGCTTGGCCTTTTGTTTTGTTTAATTGCCGTGCTTCGCCTACCTGGGCGCGAGCCGCTCCAGCACGGCTCTCGCCCACTGGCTACCGGGACCCACAAGGGAGGAGGCCGTACCATAGAATGCCATGTGGGACCAAGGCAGGATGGGCCCCGGAACTCAGTGAGTCGGGTTGACTAGTGGGCGGCGACGAGGTGGAGCCTGTGCGGACGGCGGCGGCTATGGGAAAAGATGGCCGGACCAGATGATAAGGATATTTCTTGCCAATTAGGGGATGTGCACTGCCGCTCATTATCGGAACCTCACTGACGGGTGGGCCAGAGATTCCTCGGTCCACGTGTCGGTGCGGAAGTTGCGGGGCGGGCCGACAAGAATGACAGGTGGGCCTCGAAAGCTACGCCCCACCAATCAGTGAGTGTTCCTGGCTCGACAGAGGGGTTGGTGAATAACCCGGCCAGACACAGGTGGCGGCCAGCTGACAGTCGACACTGTACTGTAGCTAGTCAAGGTTGCGCGGATCTTCTGTGGCTATTGGAACCGATCGATTCGCTCCGTGGAGGAATCAGGGCCTTGGGATCTTGAAGTTCCAGGTGGCCACGCCGGTGCGGTATATCTTTTCTTTTTTGAAAGCCCCTGACACGTTCCGGCATTTTTTGAAAGCGGTTTAGAGAATCACAGGCGCAAGGAGTGCTAGGCGACTAAAAGCGAGATTAGGAGCATGAGCTAAAACGGGTTAAGAAAAGCTAATCATATCTGGTGCTAATTTATAATGCCAACTTCAAATCTCTCATATGGAATATTCATCAGTCTTGCATGATGTTATACCATACACACTACAGGTGATTCTTACCATATTCCTCTCACCCAGAAGAACTTCATGTGCTATCTCATATTTAACATTTACATTCTGAGCATGTAAATTGTGTTGGACCCTTTTATTCCCTCATACACGTTGCTCGCTCCACGAGTACAATGGTCTGCTAAATGCAAAACACAGATACTTTAAAAGAAGAAGCCACAAATTCTGACGGCACATGACTGTTAGTAACGTAATAAGCACCAAATTTCCCACTGCTGACATATGAAGCTGGTGATTGGGTTGATCCTGCAGTACACTGTAAAGCAACAATCGAACAATATACACACCCCAAACAAATTGGTCATTGCATTAAAAAAATAACTAAAAGCATTGTATTACAGTTGAAGGGCAGGGCTGGCGCAGTGGTAGAGTCTCTCCACTTGTGTCCTGGAGGTCCTGGGTTCGAATCAGCCTCCTTGCAAAATAAGTAAGGAGAAGGCTGCCTAGAAATTCCCTTCCCCAGACCCCACAACGTGTGGGAGCTTTCAGCACTGGGTATGCCCTTTTTTTTCCATTGTATTACAGTTGTAATCTACATCGCTCCAGTGTAGGAGCATTCAAGAAGACAGCAACCTAGTTTCTGATTTCAGCCTCGAATTTAGCCACAATATTAATCAAACAGGTTTACTTAATCCCAAGAAAAGTTACACACTTGGTTTTTGTGTAATTCTGTTGCAACAAATATAATTTACATGGCTTACCATCCCTTGCATGTTGCAACTGATTATATCAAAGGGCTAGTGCCAAATCCAACCACCCATGGGCACATTTCATCGAACAGGTCATGGTCAGACATTCTCTGTGATGACAGGAGACTAAGAACAGGAGGTCCTACCTGTCCGCCGGCTCGACACCGTAAACGCCGTCCCTCCGAATCACAAACTCGCACGCGCGTTCAGGCAGGTGCGGCGCGAACGCCACCTTCATCTGCCTCCTTGCGCTTCCGCCGGCGGCGTCCAGCTCCCGCGTCAGGAACAGCCGCGTGTTGACGCAGTTGGCCCACGCGATCCCGAGCGCGGGGCTCACACGGCGCCCCGACGACCACGCGACGGTGTTCCCAGCGTCGCCCTCCACCACGTCCACCACCTGGTTGGTCACCACCACCACGCACTGGTGCCTGTACGCCAGCTCCTTGAGCTTAGCGGATATCTGGAAGAAGAGCGCGGAGCGGCGCTTGAGGTCGGCGGGGGAGGCATCGAAGTCGGCGCGGAAGAGCGATGCGATGGAGTCGAGGAGGATGAGGCGGATGGGGAGGCGGTGCGGGGAGCGGTCCGGGTGGGAGAGCACGCGCTGGGCGCGGGAGAGGAGGGAGAGGAGCTCGGCGGGGGAGTGGGCGGCGGCGACGAGTACGTGGTCGAGGATGTCGGGGCGGAACTTGGGGGCGAGGCGGCGGAGGCTGCGGAGTGGGAAGGGGAGGTCGGAGTGGAGGAAGAGGGAGGACGCGGAGAGCGGAGACTGGGGCGCGAGGAGGGCGAGCTGGAGGCAGATCTGGGTCTTCCCGGAGGCGGATTCTCCTGCTATTTCCGTTATAGAGGCGGCGGGGAGGCCGCCTGAGAGGAGGCGGTCGAGGAGCGGACAGCCGAGGGAGAGCTTGACGGCGCGGGAGGAGGGGAGGAGGAGGAGCGGGTTCTCGGGGCGGATCTCGTAGTTGCTGTTAGAGGAGGAGGTGGCGGCGTCGGCATAGGGCTTGAGCGCCGGCGGCCGCATCGCCGGAGCTCGCCGCCCGAGGGGATCCGGTTCTCACAATCTGGTTTCGAATTGGTCGCGGGTTGTTTTCCCGCTAGGACGGAGATTTCCGGGATTTCCTGGGCCAACATTTGTGCAGCAAGAGATACAGCCTAAGGCTGGGCCTAGCCCAATTGTCTTGGTTTCATTAAATTTTTTTTAACCTTTCCTACTCCGATGCCACTCCCTCCGTGTCGCACTACGTCCGCGGTTTATGCAGCGAGTTTCCCGTCCGTACCCTACCTGCATTAGAGAGAAAAATGGTTCTTTGTAAAAGACAACATCATTGGGAATTAACAGTAAATCAACCAACATATACGGCACCGGCTTCAACTAAAAGTAATGTTTTAGTCTTATTTGAAACTCCATTTAGTTATATACCAAACACACTAATAAAGACACTCGTATACACGAAAACTCATACTCTCCGGTTTCAAAATATTTGATGTTGGTTAGTTTATTTTTGGACTAACCAGTGTCAAATATTTTAAAACAAAAAGGGTATCTAGAAACACACGAACATACATCGTGACTTCAAAAGATTGGTCCCGTACCTCAATATCCACAATAATGTTGTCTACCATTAAGATATCAGATACTCCCTCCATTGTGAAATAAATGACGTTTAGGACAAAAAGTAGTTTAAATTAAACTAAATTAGCTGTTCTAAACGTCATTTATTTCAGAACGGAGGGAGTATTCATAAATTAATCACACGTGTTGAGTCTACATCTCAAACCCAGATGAGTAGGTTCCAGTACGAGAAATTTAACTATATGAGCTTCAATGGATTTGCTACCATTACACATAGAAAAAAATTATTGCAAAAAGATAACAATGAAAAAAATTATTGCAAAAAGATAACAATGAAGTCGCAAAAGATAGCAAAGGCGCACTCTTATCCATGCCTCATGTTTGTACGATCCACTCGTGTTGCTCACTCTTCGGTGCCCATGTCTCGTCGTCGTTGGAGTCTTGACAATTCAGAGCTGGGTACTTGCTTCCTTTGATGTTGCCAGGGGATCTGACCGCGCCCCTCATCACTTCGTTAGTTATTTGATGTTTGACGAAGCCCGTGAAAAGTTTAGGTTGCCATTTCCGCTCCCGATGACCAGTCATATGAAAATGATCGTTTACTTTTGGAGGGAGATAAGAAAGATGTCAATAGAGCGTTGTATTGTTACGCTGGGCAGAGCGGGGAACACATTATCTGAAGGCGAGTGATGCAGAAATCCGATATGGTAATTAATAACAGCAAATTAAGAGCAATTGAGATGTAATCGCAATTTTAATGTACTACAAACAACTTTTAAAATCCACACGATCTGCATACTACGAACACCATACTTTCTCACTTAAACTACTGCACCTAGTAATAATGTTCACACTTTAATTTATGTTATCAGATGTAGTGGCTTAAATAAAAAATGCAATAACTGATGGAGATCCTATGTACTTGTGTAGTTGCTTGCACAATTGCAATCCCCCTTATTAGACCGTTTGCACTGGAGTAATATAAACGATACTAGTAAGATGTATCGTGTGTTTGGTACGGAGACAAGGTGAGATGAGTTGGATCCATCTCAGTTTTTAAGGATGGGATGATTCTATTTTTTGTTTGTTTTGTGGGATAAGACGGTACCTGTTTTTTCTGTTTAGTTCGGGAGATGGGAGGTGGGATGCATCCGTTCGCTCCTTTTTTGTGGGATCAACTCGTCCCAGATCTCAAAGGAATATTTTCCTCTGTGGACGACTCCATCCCCACCTGTCTTCAAACCAAACATTGTAAAAAATAGGCTCGCCCTGTCCCGTCCCACCATATCCCTCAAACTAAACACACTCGAATTCAGTGAGTGCATAAAGTTGTGATATTAAGAAGTAGAGAATCTTTTAAGATATGCTGTAAATAAATAGGAATATTCTTTTATAGTACGAATTTAAACTGTGCGGACGGTTTGATCTGGCGTGTGGAAATTAAGCTGACAATCAATCGAAATTAAGGGTGCAGTGCGACGCCAGCAGCTGACACTGACGGACTGACGGCCGCGCCCGGCCGCACGAAGGGATATTCGTGGAATCGAACTCGCCTCACCATGACTGGCGCGGCAAAAAAAAAATGGCCTCCAAGCCTAGCCACGGATGCAGTTGCATGCAAGCGCGCGCCGCCTTCGCCGTCTCCCTTAGCCCTTCCCCATCACGTCAACGCCGGTGTCTCCGTGCGCATCTCGCTGTCGATCGTCACGGCATCACGTGGCCCTCCTCCATGGAGGACGGATATACATATACGCGTGCGTGCTCTGCTCGGGCTCGCCAGCGCTTCGTCTCCACCTACACACTTTCATCGCTTGACGCGGAAACCCCGTGTTCGTCGATCGAGCATGTCACAACACTCCGATCAAGGCGCCGCCAGCCCTCCCGCGGCCGATAGGGGCACCATAACCGCCGGCGTCGTCCTCGTGCTCTTCGTGGTCCTCGCCTTGGGTATCTCCTCCCTCCAGTACTGTCTCGATTATTACATCGACCGGCGGCGAGGCGCCCAGGCGTCGCCGAGCCGCCGCCGTGGCGGGGCGGCGGTTGGTAACGACGACGGTGCCGCCCGGGGCGTCGACCCGGAGCTGTACCGCTCGCTGCCGGTCACGCTGTACCTCGCGGCGGCGGCTGGTAACGACGGCGGTACCACCCGGGGCGTCGACCCGGAGCTGCTCCGCTCGCTGCCGGTCACGGTGTACCGCGCGGCGGCGAAGGACTCGACGCCGGTGAAGTGCGCGGTGTGCCTGGCCGAGCTCGAGGACGGCGAGGAGGCCCGGTTCCTGCCCCGCTGCGGCCACGGCTTCCACGCCGAGTGCGTCGACACGTGGCTGGCGTCCCACACCACATGTCCGCTCTGCCGCCTCACCGTCGCCAAGCCCGACATGCCGCCGCCTCCAGCGTTGGCTCTTCGTCCCGTCCCGCGTGAGCTGGCGAACTACAGCTACGCCTCCGACCTGCCGGCGAGCGTGCTTCTCGGGGTGTCTGATCACCAGGGCGCTGTCGACGCGACGGCACCGTCCACGGACAGTCTCTCTGAGGCCGCACTGGTGATCGAGATCCCGGAGTCGGCCGCGCCGACGACCACGTGCGATGCGGCGAAGTCAGCGGGCTCGGCATCGGCAACGCTGAGGACCATCCGGAGGCTGTGGGGCTTCGGAAGGCAAGGGGCGCGGACGAGCTGCTTCTGCTCCTGCGCCGGCGGCGGCAGCGAACGAGCTGACGTAGAGCAGGGTACCGGCGTTACCATCAGTGTCGCCGTCGTGGAGGCGCAGCTACCGTCCGACACTGCGGCCGCATAACGCCGGAACGGGAAGTGCGGCCGGAGAGCTGTTCCAGTTTTCCAAGCTCTCTGTACACTCTGTAGCACTGGATTCTAGCTACAATTCCCCTTCCTTCTTATTTTTTGACACGTGTAGATTCTTCCGTTACATTTAAACACTTATTTGTAGATATGCTTCATTGTTCTTTTGTCCCAGCTTTTAAATCAAGTGTGTGTATATATATATATATATATATATATATATATATATATATATATCAAACAGTCCCGCTGTTTTCGTTCTGTGGTAGTGTAAATCCCTGGGAATTTGTAGGTGCTGGTCAAACTAGAACGAAGCTTAATTAAGCCTGACCTGTAATCACTTCGCTCTCATCATTCACCGTTGCAATCAACAATAGCGCCCTAGAAGGAAGCTGGGCGACGAGTAGAAGCAAGAAAGGAAGAGACGGTAAAACAATCCCACCATGCTTCTCGAAAACCTCCACTGTCTGAACGAAGCTTTACATCGCAAGAGTGCGGTCGTCTCGTTCGTTACCCTTAGCTTCTCCACCAAAGTAGAGCGGAGGGCACCAGGGAGACACGGACGACAGGCAGCACAGCAGCACCACAGGACAGAGGGAATCAGCGAAGGGGTAACTGCAAGCATCTATGGAGGCAAAGGCAATCCAGCTCCTGACCCCCTACACCATGGGCAGGTTCCACCTCTCCCACAGGTCTGTCCATCCACCGTCATCGGCCCATCACCTTGGTCCTTTTTTTGTTGTTGTTGTATCATCGCTTCCTTCTTTGACTGGCTGTTGTCCTTGTTCATGCCATGACTGCAAGAATATCAGTCCATCGCCTTGGTCCTTTTTGTTGTTGTTGTATCAACTACTGCTTCGCTTCATTCTTTGACTAGTTGTTGTCCTTGTTCATGCCATGACTGCAAGAATTCATGAGCAGTGCCCTCCATAAGAATTACCGTACTTGCGATTAGACCATGCCTCAGCAGTGTTGGGGTGGTCGCCTGGAAGGTGTTTGATGAATTGCCTCACAGCCTGCGAAACGGCTGCTTAGGTTGGGAAACCCTGACGTTTATTTTTCTATATGTATGTAACCGACTAACTGGCTTGATCATCGTATTTTGTTCCCCTTCATCTCAGGGTTGTCCATGCGCCACTCACCAGATCAAGGTGTTACAACAACCTTCCTCAAGAACACGTCGCGCTGTACTACTCCCAGAGGGCATCAGAAGGTGGCCTTCTGATTGCTGAGGCCACCGGCGTCTCCGAGACTGCTCAGGGGTACCCCAACACGCCAGGTATATGGACCAGAGAGCAGGTGGAAGCCTGGAAGCCGGTCGTGGAAGCCGTGCACCGCAAGGGTGGAGTTTTCTTCTGCCAAATCTGGCATGTGGGGAGGGCCTCAACTTATGGTACTTCATTAGAGCTTCCATTTGGACCTTGATATCATCATTACAAGTTAAATCATGTTCAAGAATGGATTATCCATTCGCCCCTTCTGCAAGAGCTAATTCTTCAAAGTTAAAATTTTCTTATTTAGGTGTTCTTGTCAAGCATTTCTTGATAGCTTTTTTTGATTCGCATATGCCTTTACTTGCTTGAATGCTGCATCTCATGTAGATGTCAGGTTCCTGTGACCTAGTTCCGATGCACATGGCAGATTATCAGCCCAAGGGACAAGCACCGGTTTCTTGTACAGACAAGCAAATCGCACCTATGGTTCTCAAAGATGGAACTGTGGAGGAATTCTCTACCCCGAGGAGACTTAAAGAAGATGAAATTCCTCAAATTGTCAATGATTTTCGGCTTGCTTCCAGGAATTGCATCGAGGCAGGTACTTCCGCATTTATTTGTTCCCTTTGATTGCAAGGCTAAATCATAGGGCGCATTCAGTTACCTGATATTGACTTTTTATTCTAAGTTATAAACTATTCAGTTTGGTGGAAGTGTAAAATTTTTTACTCGGTCGCCTTGATGATCTTCAGGATTCGACGGAGTCGAAATCCACTGTGCATTTGGCTACCTTACTGAACAGTTCATGAAAGACGGTGTCAATGACAGAACTGATAAGTACGGTGGAAGCACGGAAAACCGTTGCCACTTTGCTCTAGAGGTAATCCAGGCAGCCACCAATGAGATCGGCTCAGACAGGGTCGGTGTTCGTCTGTCGCCATACTCAAACTGCCTGGACTGTCGGGACTCAGACCCAGATGCACTTTGCCTGTACATGATCCAAGCCATGAACAAGCTGGGCGTCCTCTACTGCAGCATGGTTGAGCCAGACGTGATCAAAGTGGAAGGTAAGGTACAAATCCCTTACAAGCTGTTGCATTTCAGGAAAGCCTTTGCTGGTACTTTCATTGTCGCTGGAGGATACAATAGAGAAGAAGGCAACAGAGCAATATCTGAGGGCTACACAGATCTTGTGGCATATGGCAAATGGTTTCTTGCAAACCCAGACTTGCCAAAGCGGTTTGAGCTGAATGCCCCTTTGAACAAGTATGACAGATCAACATTCTACACTCCTGGTCCAGTCGTCGGCTACACTGATTACGCTTTTCTCGGCCTCTCTTCTGCCTAATCCTTGCATCAGCTCTCTGAGCGAAAATATGGTGTGTTATATATTGTTGAAGTGACAGGGAGAGCATAAACTCAGTTTCTCCTAGCTTCGTATGTTCAATACTATAAATGTGTAAATCTGGTGGTGGTCTAGCACCACGTGAGTTAATTGTTGCGTTATGCAGTGGAATTCAGAAAACTACTGCTTCTAGCTCGTTTGCAGATTACGTTGTTGGAACAGGTACATACATTCAGAGAACCACGGGCCGATCCCGCGGAAACCTTGCCCATGGAGGCCGCATTCGGGTGCGTGTGTTCTTATTAGGCTGACGTGGCACAGACGCCGGATCTGCGTGACCGCCGGAGGCGCCATGGCCGACCGGCGAGGTCCGGCGGCATCTGCGAAAGCGATCTAAATCCGGCGACGCGGTGGTCGAAACTCTTTTGCAAATAACTCCCTAAACTGGATCGCGCTTACTAACCGCGATCCCAATTACTAGGCGATTAGGGGGGTTATCGGCAAATACTCGCATCGCGATAATTTTCCTGATTTATGCAAATACGTCCCTCAACCGTGCGGCAAGCATACTTGAATTCGTCCTCCGGCTCTTCACTTCTTATTCCCCTTCCTCATCGGATCTCACCTGCCGCTCTTCTTCCTGCCTCCGTCGCCGCTCCCCCCCCCCCCCCCGCTGCTATTCCCGTCGACGGCTGCGCCGTCTTTTCAACCTCCGGCCATCAGGAGCTACGCCCAGCACCACGAGTAGAGATGCTGCTTCGTCTTGTGCCTACATGCTTCAGATTTTCATGCCATTTGTTGTTCAGATTTCCAGGTAGTTTTCAGAATGTGCACTACATGCTTCAGATTCAAGGTTGCACCACGTGTCCACGTGAGCTAATCGTTGCAATTTGCTGTGAAATTCAGAAGAAAAAAACTAATGCTTCTAGCTCGTTGGAGCATCTAAACTGCAGCAAGCTGGTCAGATACACGCATTTTCTTGCTTCTGGGGTCCTTACACTCTGCCTCGTATAACAGGCAGAAGCAGAACAGCTCACTCTTTCTCGTTTCCCTGTCAGTCTTTTCAAGCCCCTCTGCCGCTGCGATCATAGTCATACCGCATGGATCAAGAAAAGCCCAACTCGTAGCAACAAACCCCGAGCGCTGCGAGGCGCCTTCTTGGTGTGTTCTTCCATCAACATCCTCGCCCTCCTCTGTACCATGGAGCCTCGCCCTGTGCATTGCGCGGCAGAGGCGGGCCGTTCTCCGGTCATGAGACCATGGCTCTTCTCGTGGCAGTCGAAAACTTAGATGCCCGTTTTTCTTGTCAGTAATGGTGCCTGTTGATCTTCTCCTTCTCCACCCGCGCCTTTCGCACTGCCTCCTGGATCTGCCTCTCGTGCTCCCTGAGCATGTCCTCCATGTTCCCTCCGGGCGGCATCAGCGGCCCGGAGTAGTGGATCCTCTTGTTTTTCGCTCCTCCGAACCCCTGGAACGAGATTCAGTCAGTTGGATCCCAAACTCTGCATAGCAACACTCTAAGACCTGATGAAACTCACAGCGGAGGCGTCCGTCATGCCGGTGTCCTTCTTGTGGGAGGAGCCCGGCCGGTCCATGGCGTTGGCCGGCTCGGCAACGTCGAGCCGGTTGTACCTGGAGTTGGCGTTCCTCGCGGCCGACGAGCTCGGGTGCAGGTCGGTGCCCCGGGACCGCTGCGAGGTCAGGTGCGACACCCTGACGGAGCTGGAGGTGCGCGACACCGCCTTGTTCTGGTCGTTCCTGCCGTACCACGTCGACGACACAAAGCCGGCGGTCTGCATCGTCGCCGGCCCCCCGCGCCCCACGGCCGGCGGCTCCATGCGGAAGCCCGGGACGCTGTCTTCCTGCGAGCTGTAGTGGTGGCTGGTGCTCTTCTGGTTCACACGCGCCTGTCTCCTCTGCAACGAGGGCCAGAACGAAGGATCAGGTCTCTTGAACAAACTGATCGCTGCAACATTGTAAGCTGACAAGGTCGCACCTGGTGGCCAGCAATGGCGTCCTGAGCTGGCGCGGCCTTGCCTTCGTCTGTTGTGCCCGGTCTTACGGACAGCAAGCTCTTGCCACCGACCGCCGTCGTGTTTTGCCTATCAAACGCAGATGCAACAGGGGTGGTGAGTATAAATGAGGCCAAGAAGAGATTCAGGTGTCTCGCCGTTGCGGCCAGGTTGCATCTCCGCTGGGCGGTACGCACCTGGTGGCCTCCTGGCCGCGGAGCTTGGCATCGTACTCCTTGCTCGGCGGGTACTTGGGCAGGCTCGCCGGGTCACACGCCAGCGGCTTGGTCCTGAAGAACTGATGACAGAAATGCAGCGACGTGTCCGTCAGTACTGGCTGCAACAGAAGTAACAGCAACGTGTGTGTGTCCAGGACCAGGAGGCAGTAATTAACGGCCTGCTTACCTTGCTGTCGAGGGCGGATGCCGCTGTGCCCCGGGCCGACGGCTCGATGGCGAGCAGCGTGTCGAGGAGCTCCAGGGCCGTGGGAGAGAAGTCCTTGAACGTCTCTGCGATCTTGCGCCGGTACGGCCGCTGCGGCTTGAACAGCGTCACGTCCGGCAGCTTTGACTTGGCCCAGTAGTCCTCCGACGGCGAGCCGCAGAGCTTGAAGATCTTGTGTAGCTGCTCGATCTGTATGAACAGTTATATTTTCGGTTAGCGTGATTAATAAGGCAGAGGATTAATTCAGATGGTTGCGATGACACAAATAAATGGAATGGGCAACAGACGAACGAACCTCGGTCTGGCCGGGCATGATGGGCTTGCCGGCGAGCAGCTCGGCGAGGATGCACCCGGTGCTCCACAGGTCGACGGCGACGCCGTACTCGGTGGCGCCGAGCAGGAGCTCCGGCGGGCGGTACCACAGCGTGACGACGCGGCTGGTCATGGGCTGCCTGCGGTCGGGGTCGAAGAAGGTGGCGAGCCCGAAGTCGGCGATGCGTAGCACGCCGTTGTCGTCGATGAGCAGGTTGGAGCCCTTGATGTCCCGGTGCAGGACGCCGCGGGCGTGGCAGTGGCGCAGGCCCTCCAGGATCTGGGACATGAAGCACTTGACCTGCGGCTCCGTGAAGCGCTGCCCCGGCAGCGCGGCGAGGCCGGCGAGGTCGTGCTCCATGTACTCGAAGACGAGGTAGAGGCTGTGCGAGAGGCGGGAGGTGACGATGCCCTCGAGCTTGATCACGTTCGGGTGGTCGAGGCGACGGAGGACGTGGATTTCCCGCGCCATGAACCGCAC
Source organism: Neostapfia colusana (assembly GCA_030760725.1). NCBI lineage: Eukaryota > Viridiplantae > Streptophyta > Magnoliopsida > Poales > Poaceae > Neostapfia > Neostapfia colusana. The sequence goes on along the minus strand of JASWHV010000014.1, from coordinate 82,012,771 downwards.
GCTCTCCGGGTCCATGTTCACGAACCGCACACGCTTCAGCGCCACGATCTTGCCGGTCTCCAGGTCGCGCGCCTTGTACACGTTGCTGTACGTGCCCTGCCCGATCTGCGACGCCATGATGCTTGATCGCATAAATCGATGAACCATGCGCGATGGGGAAAGTTCGATCGTGTCTGCAGGGGGATCAATCAACCAATCAGCAAATTAATTATTACCTTGTCCAATCGCTCGAACGTGTCGGCGCGGCGGGGCAACCAGCCTTCCACGATCTCTCCGGCGACGGACGTGAGCCAGGAGGGCCAGCCGGCGATGACGTGCTCCCCCGAGAACCCCTGCGGCATGCTGGAGATGATCTCCGTGCCGCCGTTGCTGGCGACGTCCACGGTGTCCCGGCGGTGGTGCGTGGGCGCCCCGGCCGTGCTGTACGACTTGCCGAGGGTCGAGATGACGACGACGGGGGGCGCCGTCTTCTCCAACGCCGGCGCGGCCCCGACATTGGAGGCGCCCTTGGCGTTCGACTCCGTCCGGGAGATGACGGCGTGCACGACGGGCGCGTCCTCCTCCTTGGACGCGAGCGCGATGAGCTGCTTGAGCGACTGGCTCGGCGCCTTCTGCAGCGTCCCCACGGGGACGAGGGCGTGGGCAGGGACCGGCGCGGGCGGCGCGTCCATGACGCCCTCCCTGGAGCAGAGGTTGCCCATCACCGACGGCCGGCCGTCCTCCCGGAAAACCAAGCCGGATGGAAGCGCTTGCAACGAACGCGCGAAGGGACAACCGCGCGCACAGGAGGACGGGGAAGGAAGGACGGAGGAAGCTGAGCTAGGATGACGCAGGGTCCGACAAGAAGCGGGAGAACCGTTGGTCTTCGAGCGAGGAGAGAGGCGGACGAGGCATGGCGACGACGCGGAGGCTGCAACCGGCCGGAACGGAGCGGCGAGGTATCCGGCGGTGGCCGGACCAGCTGCGCGCGCGCAGGGGAGAGGTGCGAAAACAGAAGGGCGACGACGACGAGCCGTTGCGAAGAAACGACTGGACGGGGAAGCGGCGGTTAGCTTACCTCTCCCGCGCGGTTCGCGGTGGGCCGGTGGTGGAGTCAGTGAGCCGGGTGGCGGAGTGTGGCGCGGGAGTGGCGCGCACGACAGTACCCGGACGTGCGCCGCAGTTCGCCCGCCTCTGCGTTCGAGACAGACGCCTCGCGCGAGCCACGCGGAGCCTCCCGTCACTTTGCTGATGTGGACCGCCGTTGGCGATAGTTGAGGTGGTAAATAATACTACCAGCAGTAACTCTATCACCGCTCATTTCGTTTTCAGAGACCATATCCATCCAGATGTCGGCAACATAGACGAACGGGCAATCGTCGCCTATCACCATGCATGAACGTCGTAACTCGGTAACAGCAAATATATGCAGCTACTACTACCTTTCATCGACACACATGATCATGATGGTCGTTTGCAGCAGTTGAAATATCAGAGCCAGTACGTAGAAGCTACCCCAGATCGTCAGAGGTGCCGACTAGAGACCTTCCCTTTCGATCTGCACGCACTTTCACATCGCATCGTCCTACCATAACTCGATGATTGGAACGGGATCTAGCTATCGGCAGCACAAGGATGCGGTACGGACGGCGGCTGTGCGGCTTGCAGTGGAGATGATGGCCGAATCTGTAGAGGGCTCTGCTGTTCCGGTTACTGCTCGTTTCCAGTTGTCTCCGCTGGCCGGAGCGCCGCCGCATATGTAGACACGGCAGCTAGCTGAATCGTTCTATCACGTACGGCTTGGGTCGAAAATAAAATGCCCGGGCCAATCCCATCCTTGCCGATCCGTCCACTTCAGCCTGACAGTGCCAGACACAGTTAGAATCACTAGCTAGAGCGCGGCTGTGTATATGTATATGCTCCCACGCCGACACCAGAGTCTTTACTCAAATTAGTAAACCTCTCAAGCTAGGGCACACTGCTACCAGCTACTTACTACCAAAAAGAGTTTTTCAAATCACTTCCAAATCCACATTGAAATCGGTCTTGAAACTCATTGCAAGTGGGCATGTTGCAAGCTTACAGCTTGCTGCTAGTGATTTTGTGAGGTCACGTAATCCCAGGCAGGTAATCTTACTCTGATCGATCGATAAAGGACCAACAGTTCACGTATCACATCTTAATTTGCTACGTCGGCAAATGCAATATCAAAGAACCAATGGAAGGCTTGAATGCTTGATGCTATACTTATACAGCTTTCGATCGTTTCGTCCTTCCCTGTGCAGTCTGCAGTGGCTCGGTTTCCGTTTCAGTTTCTATTTGACTCAAATTACGTTGGGTGTTTACATCAACACGTGTGGACTGGTCATCATCACCCACCTGCTAGCGATATAATGTAATGTGACGTCCTCTCAACTGATCACTGACTAGGACTGCATGCACTGTGCTACGAACAATTCATCAGCAATGATCACGTAACAGTTAACACTGAACCCAGCAAACGAACTTGATCTGTGAAGTGTGATAGATTTCCATGCAGGCTACCCCCGCGCTGCCTATATATAGCCTGCTGTCTGCATCGATCACACTCGCACCATCTGAGCACTATCGCATTGTGCGAGAAGCTCGACCTCGGTCATGGAGAACCAGCAACCGCAACCGGCCGCCGCCAAGGAACCGGAGACGTCGGCGGCCGGCGGGAGCGCGTCGCAGTACCGGGGCGTGAGGCGGCGGAAGTGGGGCAAGTGGGTGTCCGAGATCCGGCAGCCCGGCACCAAGGTCCGCGTCTGGCTCGGCAGCTTCGACTCCGCCGAGGCCGCCGCCGTGGCGCACGACGTGGCGGCGCTGTGCCTGCGCGGCCGGGACGCGCAGCTCAACTTCCCCGGGTCCGCGGGCTGGCTGCCCCGCCCGGCCAGCACGGACCCGGCCGACGTCCGCGCCGCGGCAGCGGAGGCGGCCGAGCGCGTGCGGCGCGAGCCGGCGCTGGTCGACGCCAGCCGTCGTAGTCAGCTCGAGCTCGCCGTGGGCGACGGCGGCGAGTTCGACGACGACATGGAGTCGCCCAGGCTGTGGGCCGAGATGGCGGAGGCCATGCTGTTGGACCCGCCCAGGTGGGGCCAGGATGGCAGCGACGCCTCCGACGGCTCCTCCCAGCATTGGCCGCAGGGTTCGCTCTGGGATGGATGCTAAGCTGTGCCTGCCGCTGCCAAGCAATCTGCATTTGATGTGCCACCGTGTCAACGTGTTGGTTAACTTTGCCGTGTTACTTGTCTTTGTTTCATGGTTTTGTGAATGATGGTTGTCTGAGATCAAGGAAAGAAGAAGTCGTATCAGTGTCAACCAAGACGTGAATGTGTGCGTGTGGTGGTGTGTGTTTTTAAGAATTAATATCAAGTGTTTCATGTCAACTGATGCAATAGCTATAGTTAGTGTTCTACAGTGTGATGTGCTTCCTCCTTTCTATTTCGTTTTTCATTTCCATTTTCTTCACCCTTGCTTGGTGTAGTCCTCAGTCATTGTTTGAGTCCTTAATTCGTGAGTGGTACAGACGTATGTGTTTCTTTTTTTAGTGTTGCCTCGCCGGAACGCCGCCATGACCGCGCGCTGCTCGGTCGACTGGAGGTCCGCGCTTTTGTAGCACGTGGTGGTGTGGTGGTGGTCGATCCGGTAGGACTCGTCCACAGGCGAGCACCCGATCCGGCAGCGGTACTCCGCGGCGGTCACGAGAAACGGAGCTTTCTCAGTTCTCATCGACGACGCCTTCCTGCGACGCCATCACGCTCCTCTCTCTCCCTTCGGCTCTACCGGGATCCTAATCGATCGCCAACTAACGGCTTGGTGCTGCATCCAGGAAACCGAGTCGTTTAACACGTTAACCATCGAATCGAATACATATATATCGCCAGTCCGTGTCCGTATCGTCGATAGACAACAAGCTGTTTCGACCGTCTATAAATATGTTAGGACTCGGCGGCCAGGGAAAAAGGGCACGACAACAAGAGAGGAGATTGATCAACTGCTCTTGCCATATGGATACGAACAAGGCACGGATGATGATCCCGTACTCCGGCGGCCCAAAGCGGCTCGCATTCCAGATCCGCAGGTTCCCCACCCACGGCAGCACGAGCCTGCTCATCAGTAACCGCTTCGGCGTCTGGTCCACCGTACGCCGTCGGCACGTCAAGAAGACGCGGTACTCGAGATTCCACAAGCTCAAGCGCGTAGCCGGCCTGTTCGAGAGGTGCTACGTCTCGCTGCGCAATCTCGGCGTCAAGGACGATCGAGCAGGTCACGTTATGTAGGCGAAGGCTGGCGGATTTCTACTGGGACGCCGCGCCGGCGAGCTACAGGGCGGACGCTATAGACTATCTCCGCGTGGCGAAATGGAAGAGGCGGCTCTTGCTCTTTGTCCCCCATTTTATTGCCTTTCTGCAGGGCATGGTATTGTTTCATCAAGCAAGGTTCTTAATAACTGGTAGATTCCTGGATTTCTGCATTGTGCTCTTGCCCTCAATTGTACTCTTCAAAACCGGAGCTAAAATGTGTCGAGTCCTGTCCAATTATACTGATACTGTAGTTATTAAGTTGTTGAATCAGCTGGCATGTAAGAGCGACTAGTACAAGTAATGATTTATGTGAAACCACTAGAAATAATAGTTATCTGACTAACAGTTACTCCCAGCGTTAAATAAAACAGAACAGAGGGAGTAATAATTAATCATTTTTAGTGTATTTTTCATGCGCCTAAAATCAAGAGTTATTTCAGGCAATGTTTAGAGCCGATCAGACGCCTCAGATTATCTTTAGCTATTAATTGGCTCACGTTTGTACCCGTCATTGTACTCGATAAAACAGAACAGAATATTATTACGGTACTTACTTTTTTAACGAACATAGTACTCTCCGTGGCTGTGTAGTTTAAAAGTAAACTAACAAGGGTTAAATAAAAAGGAAGAGAGAATATATTCCATAACTGAGAATCTATTGTATTATCGGCATTGCCTTGTCATATCTGCTGATGTCTTCTAGAGAGGAGTACCATGGTGCCCCGAGCAACGGGTGTGCTGCCGACGAGCATGTCGCCGCTCACATGCCTCTACACCGCCGTCACCAGCGGTTGCCGCTCCATCATATCACCACCACCCGCACGCATACGTCTCTCCATATTGGCCTCCAGTGCGGCGCAGCTCCTGGCGCGCTCGGGTCAATGCGATGTACATCTCTTCTTGCCGCCGCCGGCAGTGGACCACATGATGATTCAATGGTCAGTCCCCTTACAGTAGCTTCAGTGCCTGTATTAAGAAAATAAATATTACTATGGGATGTTAGAAACAACCACGCGCTCGTATCGAAGATACAATGTACGTGAGTGAGCTGGATGAACCTTTTTAAAGGTGGCCAAGACGCGGAAGCCAGGCATCACGCCGATGAACTGCTGCTGCGCCACCGCGGACGGGCACCACGCCGCCGCCGACGTAGCGCGCGGCGATGTCGATCGGTGAGGCTCTTATGATCGCAATGACGGTGGGCTGCTAGCCTCCACCAGGACGCTGCAGTCATGGCTCCACAAGCGGAACGGCGTTCAACCAAATGAACGAATCAAATGAAATGACCTGAACTACAACCGTAAATAAACCCACTGACAAACGGACCCCACCTCAATGGGCCCATATGTTAGTGACCACACCACCATGTCGCTCCAGCGTCGCGGATGCTTAAAACCCTGCAAAAACGCAGGGACCAACTGTTGCGGATGATTTCCCCCTCCGCACTTGCGCCGCGACGCTCACACGCTCTCCGACTCTCGCCTCTCTCTTCCTCTTCCCCGCATCGTCTCCGGCGACGGCGAGCCCTCCCGGCCCCCGTCCGCCGCCGCTCCTCTCGCGCGCCGTCACTCTCCTCGCCAGGTGAGGTCCCGTTCCCGTTCCACAGCCTAACGACTCGAGTCACTGTGTTGGGGTTCTTCTACGCGCGCAGGAGGAGAGGAGGATGTGGTCGTCGAGCCAGGCGACCGCCAAGGGCGTGGTGGAGGCCGGGCCTTCCCCTTTCCCCAAGTGGCCCACGCCGCGTAATTCCGCCAGGTATATTCCGTCCTCCCTCTGAACCGTTTACGGCTGTGTGTACGTACCTTGCGAGGTCGGTGCTGTTAATTTTCTATGTCTATGCGATGATAGTGGATCGATCACAGATACATATACACGTGTATGTTGTATACGTGCGTGGTGATTTTTCGTTTGGTGTTGAAGTTCACTCCACTAGCAAGTACGCAACCACGTGCCCGACATTCACTTCTTGTAGCGACACGCATGCTAGCTATGCTTGCTCCTACTGGAAAATCAAGTGCCGTTAATTCTACCAGCGTGACATGCCTTCCCATTCACTACCTGAAATTAAACACCGTGGTTGGATAAAACTGCGATACTTTTTCCTCCATCGCCCAAACTTTCTCTTTCTAAATATTGCAGTTGTCAGCTCCGAATTTCCGATGGTGGAATTTATTTGTTAGTGCTGCAACTTTATAGGCGTTATGGATCATTGTCTCTAGTTTAAGTGTTCGTTCCTTTGTTCTCTGCATGCTTATCCATAAGCGAAATGTCTGATGGGACTTGGAGTCAAGAAAAGTCTACAGTTCAACACTGAGTCACATGCTTGCTAAGAACTAGCTAGAAGCTAGTATTGATCGTAATTTTTGCCAATATTTGTTGTTTTTAATATTTAAATTGCATGTTCTGGAACATGATTTGAAGCAGGCAGAACTGTTTACAGGATGCGCAGTGCCAGTGCTATTTGCTGCTTGTGTAATATAACCGATTGGAGTTTGATGCATCACAAGGGCTGCATATACCTGCATCTGTTGGATTGAGTTTTTGTTAGCCCACAACATCTATAACTGACGCTTCAACTCTCTGTTTCATATATCTCTCGTGTTTGGAAATGTTGCATAACTGATATGCATAGTCAATGCCTTTATCGACTATAATACCAATTCTATTACTATAACTCGTATGGCTACTTTGCTGAACAGGGTCAACGTACCAATCACATATGCAATTATATCTTATGCAATTGGTAATCGAACAGGACTTTCCCTTTGGCAGTGTTACCATAAGAAATCTTCAGCCTGCAAACGTTATCTGGGATGGTCTTCACTTCAATCGCGTGATGTGAAGCATCACTTTCGGAGATATTCGTCAGCATCAGAAGCAGTTCTTACTTCACAATCTGAATTCAGAAAACTTCTGATTTGCAATGACAAAATTGGTGTTCTATTGCTGAATCTTGGAGGCCCGGGACTCTTGATGATGTGCAGCCCTTCTTGTTTAATCTTTTTTCTGATCCGCTAATTACTATGCTGCAAGCCTGCAAGCATATTTTTCTTTACTTGCTATTTTTTTAGCTTTGCAGATTTAATCACTTGTGTTTCCACATAAATTAATGGTGAGAATATTCTTTTGAAATCTACAGCAAGTTTATTGATCTGCTAACTTTATCATGTCATCAAGATCTTGGTTGTGAGGGTCAATGAACCTTGAAGCCTAACTTGTAAACATCAATGTTTGCACATTTTAGCTAAGAAGGGAGTGGTTGCATGTTACTACAGTGTTTCAGTATATCATAATGCTCATTGGATATCCCATAACGCATGAGGACAGGACATAATTTGTTTTCCTAGGTTATTTCGCTTTCTATAGAAGCAACTGGCCAAATTCATATCTGTCATAAGAACTCCAAAGAGCAAGGAGGGTTATGCATCCATAGGTGGTGGTTCTCCTCTCTGGCAAATTACTGATGCACAGGTGAATGTTTGCTTTCTACAATTTCATCTGCTCTTTGCCAGGGCTGCCATGTGCTTAATTCATGAGCAATGTTGTTCATTCTATTTAACTAGAATCGGAGGAAGGATGCAATGGGCCTAACTCCATGTAGTCTGTCGATTGACGAATCAACCTTTGCATTATTTCTAAGGTGAATCATCACAAACATTTCACATAATTAGGATCAATTGTGTAACATCAACTTCAGCATATTTGATATATATATATATATATATATATATAATGTGCTAATTTCATCAAGAATTAGCATGTGTACACCATGCTGTTTTATACTTGGTTAATCTACAGAAGAATCTGAAATAGTTGGGCTTGTGTTTTTGTGACTCATGTGTAAGGCCCGTAAAACCTCCCATGATCCTGTACTACATGAATAAAGCAACTTTTTGTTTGCTGCTTCACCTCTGCTTCTTGTCCACAGTGGGATTTCTCTAACTAGCTGTCAAACAGCATTTTGGTCTTGGTTGGTTATCTTTACCCTAGTGAGCAATAGGATCAACGTGTGAACATTTGGATCTGGTTTATTTTATCTGTTTTCGTGGTTTAGGACTAGGGGCTGTAATTTCTAAATTATGTCAGAAACTGCACTTTCAGATCTTCGCCTGATGATTTTATGGACTGTACAGGTTGAAGCAATAAGGAAGGCATTATGTGAAAAGGATGTCCCTGGCAAGGTGTACGTTGGGATGCGATGTTGGCATCCCTTCACCGAGGAAGATATAAAACAAGAAGGGGGGCTTGGCACACATCCTAATCACTTGTGTTTTCTTTTGTCTTTCCTGTTTTTTCGCTTGTTTCAGCAATGAAATTACCAATAATTTGCTATTTTTTTGCAGTAATGTAAGACGGAAACTCTAAAGTGGCATGACTTGTGGGTTCTCTTTAACTTGATCATCTTTATGGACAACATATTTCTCTTTTAGGATTTGTGAGGGAACAAGGAACATGAACCTGCAATTTTATTAGTTTACATCATACAAATGCACACTTTATTTTGGAACTTGTAAGCACCATAGTCATGACGGCATATTCATGAGAAAGACATAATCTCGCACTTTTTAAAACCTCCTCCATTCTTGAGGAAGAATAAGCGAGACATCATGGCTGGACACAGGGCACATTGCCGGAAGCAGCATAAATCTATCGTGTTCTTAGCTAGGTCACCTCGAGGTAGAATGCGAGACACATTGGGTTACTAGATGGAAATCCGAATGCCGACAAGTAGAGCCTGAATTGTGAGACCCGTGGGACTTCTAAATCCTTTTTGAGTTTTCTTTGTTTTCCATAGCTGCTACTTCTCTAATTTAAAATAAATAGATGGGAGGCCCTAAAATCGTAAAAAATTTTAGGGGGTCTCTGTAGATATGAACTACATATCTGTGAAGTTAAATTTGGGTTTACCTTTGAAAAAAATTGAAATATATGTTGTGTTCTTATTTAATTGATTTAAATAGGAAAATACAAAAATAACACAGGAATTCATGTAAACATTTGTGAGATTTATAATTTGACACCAGTTTATGTGGAAAACTTATTTTATATGACCTGAATAAAAAAGTTTTAACTTTCGAGTTTCCTTCTTTAAATTTGATTTAAAGTCACGTTCAAATTTCAGATTTGATTCTTCTTGAGATCTCAGAGTTTGCAACTTTTCTGATTTTTTTCTTTTCTATTTACAGTTTTTAAATTCGAGTTCAAACAACTTCTCTACCGTGTTTTAGAAATCTAAATTTCCCACTCCAATGCATAATTCATGATACAACTTGTCCTAGGTGATTTTTAGGAAAAAAATCACTCTCACATAATTTTATTCCTTTTTCTTTTGAATGATTCAGGTGTTACAAGAAGGAACAGAGGTACAAGACAAATTCTTAACCGTTGGATCGTGGATGAGCGACTCCTGCGGCTCGACTGAAATCAGATGTTGATTTTAGCCGGCTGAAAAATAGCAGCTCCCTGATGGACAAGATTAGAAAAAAAGGAACAATCAGGAAAATGAAGAAAAATACGCATGGGCTGGCTTCCTGTGGGCCGTGGCTGGGGACCTGTTAACGGCCAGGCCACGCCCAGTATAATACTCTACGGGAATCAAATTTCCATGCGCGCTCCCTCTCCGTCTTCCTCCTCCGCTGCATACCACCCCCCGCATCATCAAATTTCCCTGCGCGCTCCCACTCTGTCTTCCTCCTCCGCAGCCATCCCCCGCTACCTAATGGCGGATCGCAGGCTCGTCATGAGCGAGACAGGGACCCTGCCGGCGTTTAGCTATGGGCGGCATGGGAAGCCGAAGGCCTTGGGCAACCCGCGGCCGACTCGGACCGGCGAATCTAACAGGTTCAAAGGCCTGGCGGATGACGTCTCCGGAGACGAAGATCTCGTAGGGTTGACGGAGAGAGCGGCGGCCAGGAGACCTCGTCGTCGGCAGCCTGACATCTCCAGGGACCAGGATCAGGCTGGGACGCGGAAGAAGGTCGTGGAGACAGGTGCCAACAACGACGCGCCTGGTGTGCAGAATGACGTATCCGGAGACCATGATCAGGCGGGGAGACAAGAGAAGGTCGTGGAGCAGAATGACGTATCCGGGGACCAGGATCAGGCGGGGGCGCAGAAGAAGGTCGTGGAGACAGGGGCCCGCGTCGGCACACCTGCTGGGGCCGCGGCCGTCCAGGCCGGCGTCGCCGCTGGCGGACGGGGTGCTTGCTGGAAGATTGCTGCCGTGCTGGGGATCGCCATTGCTACCTATCTCATCTGCGGCTATTCGTCTTCGTGATATCAGGTACGTTCTTCTTTTCTTCCTCCCCCACTTCAACATCTTGGGGATTCTTGATTCTTGGGTTCTCGATTCTTGCTGCGGTCTGGGCTCGGTGTGTGCCTTCCCGCTGGCTCTTGCTTCAATTCCGGCTGGTTCTTGGGGTTCTTTAATCTTGAGGTGCTCTGGGCTCGAGGCGGAAGTAGGCATGGTTGCCGCGCCGCCACCGTGGCCGGACCGGGTGCTCGCGGGTGGAGCACTCGATCGGATTTTGGGTTCTTATACAGTTCTTGGGTTCTTGGTCACTGGAAGGTTCTTGAGTTCTTGCGGTTGTGTGGGTTCAGGCCATCCCGCGCAAGCGCTGCGAGCCCTACGGCGCGGCAACGTGCAACAGGAGTCTCCGGGGGAGGAGGCGGACGGGGGGCATCGGTGCTGGAGAGACGTGCACGGGCTGGGCGCGCCGGTCGCGGGCTGGAGAGAGAGAGAGAGAGAGAGAGAGAGAGAGAGAGGAGGAGGAGGAGGAGGAGGAGGAGGAGGAGGAGGAGGAGGAGGGTCGTTGCCGGCGTTGTGATGGGTCGTCGTTGTTCAAGAGCTAGGACGGTATCATTCGATCACGGCGGGGAGGAGGTGTATCAGACTTGAATGGGGCCGGTATCAAATCAGTGGAACGTGTGTTCATCCAACTTTTACATTGTCATTCAGGGAGGTGACCGCAGCCCCGGACTGTGAATTTTCCCTCGTCGTCAGGGAGTTTTCGGATTCAAGCGAATGGGTTTTGGATTGTGGATCCATCTCCAGTCGGACAGCATCCATTACATCTACTACTTTGACTTGTTGATAGGAACAACTTGTTCGACTTTGCTGACCCCACGTCTAAAACTGTAACACATACTGATGTGTTTGTCCATTGACCGGTGATTTTACTGGCTATAGCTAAAGTTGAACTTGTCCAAACGTGCACGTGTGCTGCTGTAAAACCGGTTGACTACTACCTAGTAATATTTTTGCACTTTGCTCTGTTGATTTCTTCACATTTTCAAGCCTCAGCTCGAATGGTTTTTCAGCTCCAAAAAATGGAAGATTACATCAGCAAAATAAATAAAATATGCAATGGCATCATGAGAAATTAGTTATTAGCCGTTAGTTGGAGGCTCCAAACAACCCTAAATAATATTTGTGTAGCTAGTGACTAATTATTAGCTACTAGCCAGATAACTATTATTCTAGTAGTTTTATATGATCATGTGCAACTGTACATTGAATGGGATTAACTTTGTGAATATATCATCTATAGAAAAATATAATCTGTCATGTTTAACTGTATTTGTATTGTCTATAGAAAAAATGTTACTCGCTTGTTTTTCCTAGAGTAACACCAGAGATATTCACATATTTTATGTGCGTAAGTGCAGTAGTATCCAAGCCCTATTTTTTTTTAAAAAAACATTTAGTTAACATTGCTTGGATAGATTTGTTACTACCTGTTGTGGTTCTACCAGATTATTCAGTTGTAAGCTCATAGCATATAATTGTCAATTTTATTCTCCATATTATTTGGCAATACTGACATTTCGTATTGTAGGAACGTTGTTTAATGCTATGCAATAATTAATATTGGATGCTTATACCAGTTATCAAATGTGAACCATTTAATGACCCTAGAAAAAAAAATATGCATGTTATCTCTTTTAGATGCATGTAGTCTTGTTAGGCTATTCGCACTCGTGGACCTCTATATCAGACCTCTAAATGAATATTCTTATGCTTCTACAGTTAACTCTAAAAGATTCCTACCTTTACTGTTCAATTCACTGCACTCGTTCACCTCTAAATTAGATCTCTATATTAACTATCACATATTTTATATTAGATAATACAACTATCACATATTTTAAAATATTTTATATAATTATTTGTATGTTAATAATATTATAATTACAACTTATAAAAGATCACCAAATTTAATTTTCGCTTCTTTTTCCTTTCTTTTCTCTTTATTTTTCCTTTTCCCTCTCTTCTTTTTTCCTTTCCTTTCTCCCTTTTCTCTTCCTTCTTTTTCTTTCTCCCTTTTCTCTCCCTTCTTTTTTTTTTCTTTTATTTTTCCCTTTCTTATTCCTCCTCTCTTTCTTTCTCGTTCTTCTTCCTCAGCTTGGCCGGCACTATAGAACATCTGTTCATTTGGCAGATTACTGTTGGTACCTGGAATTTGCATGCCACTATTCGGCTCCTGCCGCAGGTGCCACCTACCACGCGCCCGCTGCGTTTGCAGGCGTGGCGCGGATAAGTGGCCCGCATAGAGCAGCCTTAAAAACAAGCACCTTTGCATCTTACGGTGTTTGCGTCTTACCAGGTCTGCTTCAACCGTTACGCGCCTGTTGCATATTACTTGGTCCGCTTCAACATTGTGCTCTCGTGTCCTCTTACCGGGTCCGCTTCCGGCAATGCGTATCGGCTGTCTAACTTGGTTTGCTTTCAGCACCGCGTTTTCGTTTTCTATATAATTTGATGACTAGATCTTTTTAGTAGTCCGATAGCAAGTACAAGTATAATTTTACAACTAAAGATAATATGAGGCGTATGATCTGAATAAAATAGCTACAAAGTATAATTTTACAACTAAAGATAATATGAGATAACTATTATTTTTAGAGTTTTCAAATATACTCTTATCCTAGTCACCCTTACATGCCAGCTGATTCAACAACCGAATAACTACAATATCAGTATGATTGGAGATGGCGCGATATATTTTAGCTCCAGTTTTCTCGAGTACAATGACGAGCAAGAGTGCAATGCAGAAATACAGGAATCTACCAGTTATCAAGAATATTACTTGATGAGATAACACCACGCCCAGCAGCATGGCAATGAGATAGTGGACGAAGTGCAAGAGCCGCGTCTTCCATTTCGCCAAGCGGAGATAGTCTATAGCCTCCGCCCTGTAGCTCGCTGGCGCGGCGTCCCAGTAGAAATCCGCCAACCTTCGCCTACAGGACATGACCCGCTCATCTTTCGCGCCGAGATTGCGCAGCGAGACGTAGCAAGTCTCGAGTTGGCCGGCCACGCGCTCGAGCTTGTGGAATCGCAAGTACCGCGTCTTCTTGACGTGCCGGCGGCGTACGGTGGACCAGACGCCGAAGCGGTTAGTGATGAGCAGGCTTGTGCTGCCGTAGGTGCGGAACCTGCGGATCTGGAACGCGAGCCGCTTTGGGCCGCCGGAGTACGGGATCATAATCCGTGCCTTGTTCGTGTCCATGGCAACAGCACGGTTGATCGAACTCCTCTCTTGTCTTGTGTCTAGCCCTTTTTCCCTGGCCGAGTCGTGGCTTATTTATAGATGGTCGAGGTCGAGACAGCTTGTTGTTTATCGATACGGACAAGGACTGGCGTGCGATATGAATCCGATTCGATGGTTAATAACGTGTGTTAAACGACTCGGTTTCCTCGATGCAACAAGCCCTTAGTTGGCGATCGATTAGGATCTTGGTAGAGCCGAAGGAAGAGAGAGGAGCGATGGCGTCCAGATCATCATCGTCCTGCAGGGCTGCGCCGTCCAGTCGACCACCGCAAAAGCTCCGTCGCAGGAAGGCGTGGTCGATGAGAACTGAGAACATCAACCAAGGTCCGCGTCTGGCTCGGCAGCTTCGACTCCGCGGTGGCGCATGACGTGGCGGCGCTGTGTGCCTGCGCGGCCGGGACGCGCAGCCCAACTTCCCCGGGTCCGCGGGCTGGCGCCTGCCCCGCCTACCCCGCCATCGTCCGCGCCGCGGCAGCGGAGGCGGCCGAGCGCGTGCGGCGCGAGCCGGCGCTGGTCGACGCAAGCCGTCGTAGTCAGCTCGAGCTGGCTGCGGGCGATGGGGACGAGTTCGACGACGACATGGAGTCGCCCAGGCTGTGGGTCGAGATGGCGGAGGCCATGGCCATGCTGTCAATTTTGTTCTCCTGTCACTGATATTACATTTCATGTTGTAGGACCATGTTGAATGCTATGTAATAATTAATGCTGAATGCTTGTACCAGATTTGAATTAGTGCTATACTCTTTGTTTTGAGGCAGCAAAATAATATATATATATATATATATATATATATATGATCAATAACTTAACGAGCTACATATTGGTTGTCAAAAGTATATTAACTATGTATTATGGAAATATCAAAGTTATTATACCAGATTATTTATCCGCTCTATTATTGAAAAAATTATCCCAGTGCTTCAACGTGACATTGATATTTTTGTTATGTTATCCTAATCACAAGATGGTTTACCACATATTTAACATGGCAATAAAACTTTAAAGAAAACCAAAGTCAAACACACGTCTATTTAACAGCATACCGTAGTGTAAAAGTCCCAAAAATGTGTATGAATAAAAACTAAAGTTTGAGTTCATATGTGTTGCAAAGACATGAAAAATGGGACTTGCAAAAACTTTTCTTCATGCAAGGTAATACATGGATGAACATCCAATATGAGGTTCACCTTTTTATTTAAAAGTGTTGGGCCAATAAGGAGTTAAATACCTCTTTGCATGAAAGTTTAAAATTCATATTTGAAATTCAAAGTTCACACATAGGGTGACCAAAAACTTTGAATAAACATGCAGCCCTATAGTTGGAATTGTAGGGAGGAGTTTGATCCCCAACTTTCCATTTGTAGGGTGGGCTCAAAAGAGAGCTAAAATAGAAGAAATTGCAAATTCTAAACCAAATTCAGATTTAGTCTTGCAAATTCAAACTGAATTTGAGGAATTCAAATTCCAGCCCACCTTTTTAAACTTAGAATTCTGGGGATTAAAGAGATCAGCTTGAACAGATATTTGGGAGGTACATGTGGAGTGGGACCCACATGTCATAGAGCTAGGAGGAGACTTACTCACTAAGTTTTGCTCTCAGTGGGAGATTTTGCCGAGCAGCTCGCGGGCGCCACAGAGGAGCTTGCCGCGCCAGCTCCTGCTGCCGACCTCCACGCGCTGGCGCCCCGAGGTCGGTCCTGGCCGCGCCCCCAACGTGATTACGTGCCCCCCCTGGCCGAAGCAAGGCACAATTGCTTTCTTCTCCTCGCAAACAAACCGAGAGCCGAGCACCTCACCGGCGCTGCTCCATTGCTCCCTGTCTCCCGGCCAGCCCAGCGCCTCTCCGGTAGGCTCAAGAGGCCATAGAGGTGCGCCAGGAGGTACTGATCCTCATCCCGTCGTCCTCCTGCTCTCCCCCGACGCCGGCTCGCCGGAATTCGATTTTTGGCACCGACGCACGTATAGAACAGACCGTGTTTAATTCGTGAAATTCTCCCAAACCAATTGATCATACCTCCTACAATTCAAACCACAGCAACTAGATGCTCTAGCACCCTCCCACGCCAAAAACCAAAGAAAACCGACCCTCCTATTCCCCGGGCGACGAGAAATCGTCGCCGGCGGCCAAAACTGCCACGGTCCACGGTGACGACTAGGTTGCAGCCACTTTCTGCACGATTTGATCTCCGTTCCATGTTCCTAGAACCATAGGGATGCTGTAGGACATCGTAGCTCGCCGGGAGATGCCTTGGACACGCTGGAACGCGTCCATGTCGAGCTCCCGAGCCGCCCCGTCGGTGCCGACCCACCTACAGCTGTTTTCACGCGGGGAAACCTTGCCCGGCAGCTGCGCCACGTTCCCAGGAGCATGTAGGGCGAAACCGGAGCTCATTTGGTGGAGAAATGAGAGAGAACGAGCCATGCCAAGTTTTCTGCCGGTGTGCACCCGCGGGCTCTGTGCTGTTTAAAATCAAACAGAGAGTTGTGTAAACTTGTAAATGCATAACTTGGTGTAGGAAGCTCCAAAAATAGTGAGATAAATTTTGTTGGATTCCTCTAAGAGAGTAGTATCCAGAGGTACAACCCAATAATTATGAAAACCCCTGGTTTAGCCTCATTAATTCATAAAAGGAAAAGCTTGTGGGAATTTTTCCAGGAGGTCTATGTATTGGAAAATCCCCAAATTTGGGAAGGAGAGTCTTCCAAAAATACTTGAACTCCAGTAAAATTTTCAGAAATATTGGGCCTCATTTGCTTGGCCAAATGTGGTGTTAATTCCTTATGTCTCTGAAAATGGGAAAATAAACAGAGGTCAATTTCAGAATTTTTTTTCCCAAACTTTAGAACCTCATAACTCTTGCTAGGAATCCCCAAATTTAGTGATTCAAATTGGGTTGGATTCATATTGAATAGCTCTGTCCAAATCTACAACCCAATTTGTATTAAACGCATTTTTTAATTCTGGAAAATTCTTGGAAAATTTTCTGAAAAGAATTATTGAGGGAGTTCGGGTTATCCAAAAATACCTAAATTTTGCCAGAATATTCTTTAGCATATTGTTGACCTTATAGCAAATTGTCAGCTCATTTGGAGATTATTTGAGAAGGAATTTGCTAAATGAAAACTACTGTGCTCAAAGGAGTCCAGAAACATTTTCAGAAAATGTTTCTCACCTCAAAAATCTATTATGAGCAATCCATAGCTCCAAAAATCATAGGAAAATTTAGGCAAGCTCTCTGGGACATACTTGAAATTGTAGTTTACTTAATTGAGCATGAAAATGCACATTACCTCAGAAGTAATTCTTTTGAGTAGTAATGCTTAAAGAATTGTTCTGCGAGAACTACTCAAGTAAAAGGGCTGAATTTTGGACCATATTACTCTCATGTGATCAAGAACTCACATGTAAATGACCAGCCCAAGATGAGTCCTTGAACTCTATGTTCTTATTCTCCATACTTATGTATAAGGGAAAAATACATGAGAGATGTTGTGAGAATCATGGGGGACACAATATGACTCCAAGCTGCAATTTGGCAAGCTAAATCCTTAGGTAGTATAGAACCTGCTGTAAAAATTTTGAGGCCATTGGAGTTCTTGTTCTTCAGTTGCACTCAAATCTTTTCAGCTTGTCCATTATGATCATTAGGGAAAATGATTAGTGTATAGCTAAGGCCTTAAGGTCAATTTAGTTATTTCTGTTCTTTGTACAACAGAGGCAAACCAAGCCATGCTTGGCTTTTCTACACAACCGCTGTTCCTAAGAAATTAATTCCATAACTTCTTTCCATTGCAGTCTATAAAACATATGCATATGCATTTCATTAGGAACCACAACGAAGGGGACTCAAAGGAGTGATTCATCGAAGTGGATCAAGCTCCGGAGAGTCAAGGGTTGATCTGCAAGGACACTAGCTGTTTATATACGACTACCCTGCAAAACAGGCAAGCTCCGGTTTGCATTTAACAGCTATTAAGTTTTTATTTTGTACTCACTTTCGGTCAAGATATGAACTGTGCATTAGGTCTAGTGATTGATACTCCTCTTGCATAACCAAATGACCCATGGAGTATTGGGTAGGTGTCTTTCACCGTGTAGAACTGCCATGCTTATGTACGGTTCGGTAGAAGTCGAGTGGTGAGATGCTACTCGCAGTTTCAGGAATAACAGGGGCATACGGGATTGGTTCGTAAATGAATTAGCAAGCTAAAGTTGAGACCGGAAGGTTGTAGGAGCAGCAGGACATAGGGGCCTGGGTGCTGTAGACCTGTCCGTGTCGGTCAAGGACCGATCCGTATGCGGCCCTGTTGAACAAGTTTGAGTTGTGTACCGGACTCATGCTGGCTATATGGGACCCAGTAAACCGATGTACCTCGGGAAGCTGTCGTTGGGACTTTTTGGGTCGCCTCAGGCAAACGGCCGGTGTGCAGTATGTGGGGAATATTCTCATGACATCTCACGTCGGAAGGTGCACCATGAGAGTAGCTATTGTACGGGGCGACTTGATCGATTCAGCGGGGGGGTGAAACGGGGGAAATGCTGCCACGTACGACGTCAGTGATGGTTGTTGTAGGCAACGTCGAGTACGGGCATACGTGTCGTGTAGTCCGGGTGTTATTGATTCGAATCACCGTCGCTCGCGGAATGGACCGAGCATGCTTGTTCTCACAGTCGTGACGTAGTAAGAACTTGCATGAGAAAGTAACTAATCATCTTGATGTGAAGTATTATCCTACCTTGTATTGAAGCTTGATGAATAGGCTAGTGCAAACTCGATTCTTTTATGCCATGAGCAATTTACATCAGGGGAAAGCGTTTCTTGTCTGATTGTGGACTCACGATATGGCGTGCTGAGGGTTACTTAAAATGCTGCAATTAATACTTGAAAGTAAGGATGCACTTTTAGGCGAGTTTAATTATGCTTATGCCATCCTATGTTAGGTCCATAACATCACTTAGAGTTTCATGTTTAGGGTGACGGTTAAGCCTTGCTGAGCGTTATGCTCACGGATGCTATCCGAGTTGTTTTGCAGGTAATTGACTCGATGCTTATGAGAAGGGGTGCCGATGAGACTCGGGAACCTCCAAGTGCTTACTCAAAGAGCATCCTCGCCGCTGCAGATTGTCTTCGTGTTGCTAGTAAGGAACGTCCGCGGGCTGGACCGTTTCTTTGTTGCTAGTTTAGATATAAGTCGTGAGAGTGATAATCTTCCGCTGTTGTTACTCTGATATAACTATTTGTAAAACATTCTTGTACGCTTCCGCTAAACTATTTATGTAATATGATGTGTTACTGCAACCCGTGTGTTGTTAGGTGCCGCATAACACGACACCACCCGACGAGGTCCCGTGGGGCCGTCTCAGCGTGGTATCAGAGTTGCGTTGGGAACAGAGCACGGATTGAGCATCATATTATGTCAAAAACGTAGGATATGGTGAGATAACGGTACTAGGTACACATAAGGACTACTATTAGCATATAATGAAGGTGACAAGCTAATTTATTTGTTATGTCGGATAATAGTGCATCTCGAGATGGTCTATGTCTTGGGGGGTGCACGTATGTGCTGTCCACCAGTGCGCACAAGGTGAAGGGTGGAGCCTCACGGGTGGCAGGTAACGCGACCCGCTTTAGTGTCCTCTACGACTCTTCATTTCGTTTGGGGTATTCGAGCAACGTCTTCCCTGGCGTGCGTGGTGCAATTTGGGAGACCCCGTCACGTGGTCAGTAACGTGAACACGTAGCTCAAGGCGTGTTTGGCTTGAGAACACCTGGGCGAGTGATGACGGCCGGGTGTACGAACTGTATGGATACCGGGTTCGGTGTGCAGCCGAACCTGATGATTGAGTGTGGCTTATGTAGGTACTAACCACGAGAACCTTAGTGCGTGTAGAACACGTTTACGAGTGATCGTTTTAGTGCCACCTAATGATACGTATATGCCGGTGTAATCCGGTTAGGTTTTTCTTTGGTGAGGCAACGTAGTACCGTCATATGTCTTACGACGCATCGTCACCGTACTACACTGGATAGTATTCTTATCTATGAAGAAATCATTCATGACTAACTTCCAAACTAAAAATGGATGTGATAAAGCACATATTAGTTACTGAGCTCTTCATTTGAACTAAGTTTCAAAGAAGAGACTTGTTAGGCTTCTTTTGATCTCAAAGACAGAGTGCTCTGTTCAGACAGAAATTTTTCTGGTCTTTAACAGAGAGTAACTCTGATTAGCTTGAACCAATGGAGGTGTTTGATACCGTTCTGGAAAGGTTACTAAGTGCTCTACAACTTTTCTGTAGAACTCCAGAGCCAAATCCGAAACCAACTTAGTCGAATGTCCAGATAAATGCAAACTGTTCGGAAAACAGAGCAGCTGCAAACTTCTCGGGATGTTGCTGTAAATTAGCCATCACAATATGTAGAGAAATTTCTAATTGTCATATGATACACCGTTGGAAAGCTTATGAAACTTGCAACGATTTTGTAGTTCATAGTTTGTTCTGAATTGTACCCCATTTGTATGTAAAACTGTGATGAAAACAGCCACATACAAAGGAGGTGCTGGCAAAATTTAGCCAGAAAATTCTGTCAACTTTGAACAACCCTAACTTTTGTTCCAGAGATGATCCAGAGGCATGTGGATACTTGATGGAAATATATTGAAGTTAAATTTAACTTTGGTGTTCGACTTGAGTTCTGAAAATGCTGGTAACTAGATCAAAATCTGGGTAAAGTACAGAAAGGTCGAGTCTGTACAGAATAGAGGGATTGTTCTATTTTTGGCTTTAGAAAGATGTGTAAACATGAAGTATTATTATGCTTTCATAAAGTTTTAGCATGTTCATGTTTTGCATGCTTTCACATACTGCTGAGATCAAGTTTTGACTCTCCTCAAAATTATGCTTTTGCAGTATGGTGCATACTCATTCTCCGAGTAGGGCTGAAAGTTCTCGCCAAGACGGTGATGACTCGGCTCCACCACGGGCAGCGCCATCAACGGTATGGGCGGATGTCATGGCTCAGATGGTCGAGTCAAGTCAAGAGAACACCAGACTACTCCAAGCCTTGGTACAACAAGGTTTACTCCAACGTGCACAACAGAACGTTCCACCTCGGAACGCCTATTTGGACTTCTTGGCGACACAACCGCCAATTTTCACGGAAGCCAATGAACCAGTGGAAGCTGATCAGTGGCTTCGAGTTATGGAGTCCAAGTTTGGAGTGTTTGAGTGGGATGAGTATCAGAAGGCATTAATTGCAGCTCAACAGCTCCATGGAGCCGCCAGAAATTGGTGGTTCGCTTATCTCGCCACCATTCCGGAAGGCCATCAAGTGGAATGGACAGAATTTCGTGAAGCATTCCGTGCTCGTCACATTCCTATGGGTTTTATCAAGGCCCAACAGCAAGAATTTAGGAACTTGAAGCAGGGGACATGAGTGTCCTTGATTATGTCAGACGATTCAACCTTCTGGCACAATATGCTCCTACTTATGCGACGAGCGAAGCTGCAATGTGTGACTACTTTTTCTATGGCTTGAGTGCCATACTAAAATAGAAGTTAGCTTTGTTCAATCAAGGCAGTTACACCGAGTTGATCAGTGCTGCTCTGCTGCAAGAACAAGCGACACTTGAGTGTCAAGCAGAGAAGAGGGACCGGGATGATGTGGAAGAAGACACACCAGTTGTTCCTCGCAAATACCGTGTGGTGTATTACACACCATCCGATGAAATATGGCAATCACCAGTGAGATCAACTCCGTACAGATTTCATGCTCAAGAATCTTGTCTTGAAGCAACACCATTGCCGCAGCAACGAATGACACCTGTGGCATCATTGCTGCAGCCAAGTACATCAACTTCTCAACCACAAGTCAACGAAGAACCGGGGAAACCTCCGTGTTCTTATTGCCACCGTTCTGGGCATTTTAGGCAGGAATGCTGGGAGAAATTGGTGAACACTAGACGGCCATCATCATCAGGTGGTATGCCGCCACCTGCTCAAGTCAACATAACAGCATTGCAATCCAGAAGTGTGCAACATCTTGCTATTGAGGATGTCCCGGAGGGAGCACCGGTGTTAGCGGGCATGTTCACTCTCAAAAACGTGCCCATGCTCATACTTTTTGATTCCGGTGCAACCCACAATTTTATCAGCAAAACATGCGTGGATCAGCACCAATTATCCACCAATACTCCCACAACGAGTTTTCTTATACGATCACCGGGAGGAAATATCGCCAATCAGATTGTGTCCCGAGCAGCTTTGTGTTTGGGCGGAAAAATATACCCAACATCGCTGATTATGTTGGATAGGCAGAAGATAGACATTATATTGGGGATGTCTTGGTTAAATCGTCACGGTGTCGTTCTCAATATCGGTAACCGGACTGTCCAGATTGACTCGCCGATTCACGGACAGCACACACTATTTTTAGACAGCAAAGACCCAGACATGGTAGAGGCCTACCACACGGAAGCGCTGAAGCTTGAAGATATTCCGGTGGTACGTGATTATCCCGACGTATTTCCCGATGTTTTACCGGGCATGCCGCCCGAACGGGACGTCGAGTTCAAAATTGAACTGGCGTCGGGAACGACGCCTATTTTACGAAGGCCTTACAA
Source organism: Neostapfia colusana (assembly GCA_030760725.1). Classification (NCBI taxonomy): domain Eukaryota; kingdom Viridiplantae; phylum Streptophyta; class Magnoliopsida; order Poales; family Poaceae; genus Neostapfia; species Neostapfia colusana. The sequence goes on along the minus strand of JASWHV010000014.1, from coordinate 81,990,285 downwards.
GATGGCACCTAATGGGCTAGCGGAGTTGAAAGAGCAACTGAATGAACTTATGAGCAAGGGTTTCATACGACCAAGTTCTTCACCTTGGGGTTGCTCAGCGTTGTTCGTTAAGAAGAAGGACGAAACACTACGGCTATGTGTTGATTACCGTCCTCTCAATGCTGTCACAATAAAGAACAAGTATCCTTTGCCCCGCATTGACATCCTGTTTGATCAAATTGTGGGTGCAAAGGTATTTTCGAAGATGGATCTTCGGTTGGGATATCATTAAATCAAAATCCGACCGGAGGACATACCGAAGACAACTTTCTCGACGAGATACGGACTCTACGAGTACCTCGTCATGTCATTTGGGTTAACCAACGCTCCGGCACACTTCATGTACTTGATGAATTCTGTATTCATGACGGAGTTAGACAAGTTCGTCTTGGTATTCATCGACGACATATTGGTTTATTTCAAATCTAAAGAAGAACACGCTGAACATTTGCGTATTGTGCTACAACGGTTGAGGGAGCATCAATTATATGCCAAGTTCAGCAAGTGCGAATTTTGGATTGATCAAGTGCCTTTCCTAGGCCATATTATTTCAGCAGAAGGTATCGCCGTGGACCCTAGCAAGATTGAACAAGTGCTGAAGTGGGAATCTCCCAAATCAGTCCACGAGGTCCGGAGTTTCCTAGGTTTAGTGGGGTATTATCGGAGGTTTATTCCGAGCTTCTCAAAGATTGCTAAACCAATGATGGAGCTGCTGAAGAAGGGCACTAAATACATGTGGAATGCAGCATGTGAAGCCGCATTCAAAACTTTGGTGAAACATCTCACAACGGCTCCAGTTCTTGCTCAGCCGGACACGACGAAGCCATTTGATGTATACTGCGATGCATCTGGCATCGGTCTCGGCTGCGTTCTGATGCAAGAAGGGCGTGTAGTCGCCTATGAGTCTCGTCAACTGCGAAACCACGAGCAGCATTATCCAACTCACGATCTTGAGCTTGCTGTTGTGGTGTTGGCGTTGAAGATGTGGAGGCATTATCTACTGGGTAATCTTGTTCACCTCTACACCGACCACAAAAGCCTGAAGTATATCTTCATGCAGAAGGAGCTAAATATGAGACAACGGAGATGGTTGGAGCTCATCAAAGATTATGAAATTGAGATCCACTATCATCCAGGAAAAGCAAACATGGTTGCCGACGCGCTGAGTCCGAAGGCCCACGTTCACAACTTAGCGGCTGCTGAGTTAGAAGACGAAGAACCAAGCCTCCGTGTCACTCCGTATGGCGCGCTTTATAATCTCGCGCTCATTCCAACAATCCGTGAAGAGATTGTTGTGGCTCAAAGAAAAGACAGAGGTATGTCTCACATACGGAAAAGACTAGACAACGGAGAGATGAAATGTTTCCGGAAGGATGAGAACGGTATAATATGGTTCAACGACCGTATAGTGGTACCGCGTAATATGAAACTCCGGAAGAAAATATTGGATGAAGCCCACCTGTCTAAGTTTTCCATTCATCCCGGAAGTAACAAGATGTACCAAGATTTGAAACAGAAATTTTGGTGGACGAGGATGAAGAGGGAGATCGCTAAATACGTATCCGAGTGTGATACGTGTAGACGGGTCAAGCCTGATCATATGCGGAAAGCCGGACCGCTACAACCTTTGAAGATACCGGCATGGAAGTGGGAGGATGTGAGTATGGATTTCATTGTCGGATTACCGCTCACATCTCGGAAGCATGACTCGATATGGGTGATCGTCGACCGGTTTACGAAATCAGCTCATTTCATACCGGTGAACACTCATTATCGAGCAAGGCAATATGCGGAGTTATTCATCTCCAGAATTATTTGCTCACATGGTGTCCCGAAGACCATCATCTCAGATCGAGGTGCGCTGTTCGTTGCTCGGTTTTGGGAGCAGCTGCATGCCTCGTTGGGCACCAAGCTAATTAGAAGCTCCGCATATCACCCTCAAACCGATGGACAAACTGAGAGGGTGAACCAAGTACTTGAGGACATGTTGAGAGCGTGTGCCATCCACCACGGTAGGAATTGGGATGATCACCTACCGCTGGCGGAGTTTTCATATAACAACGGTTATCAAGCGAGTATAAATGGCACCATATGAAGCTCTCTACGGCCGGAAGTGTCGCACACCACTGAATTGGTGTGAGTCCGGCGAAAGAGTTCTGTCTGGGATTGATCTTGTCAACGAAGTCGAAGACCGAGTTCGGTTGATACAAGAGAACTTAAAGGCTGCCCAATCCCGACAGAAGAGCTACGCCGATCAAAGGCATAGGCCGTTACATTTTGACGTTGGAGAGCACATATATCTTCGTGTATCTCCGATGAAGGGAATTCACCGGTTCGGTGTAAAGGGGAAACTCGCTCCCCGTTTTATTGGTCCTTTCGCTATCACGGAGAAGTGCGGACCCGTAGCCTACCGGCTGGATTTACCGGCAAGTATAGCGGGTGTTCATGATGTATTTCATGTATCACAGCTGTGGAAGTGGCTCAAATTCACCGCTGCTGTTCGCACTGAGGACATCGACGAATTGAAACCGGACCTGACCTACATCGAGCGACCGGTTCAGATTTTGGATGAAAAGGCCCGGGTAACCCGGAACCGGACGATCAAATTTTACAAGGTGCTGTGGAGTAATCACACCGCGGAAGAGGCGACGTGGGAGAGTGAAGATTATCTCCGCACCAACTACCCGGAACTTTTATCTTTGTACAGTTTGTAATTACCTCTCCCGTCTTGTTCCTCTTTTGTAATCTCGGGACGAGATTCTTTTAAGGGGGGAGGAATGTAAAAGTCCCAAAAATGTGTATGAATAAAAACTAAAGTTTGAGTTCATATGTGTGGCAAAGACATGAAAAATGGGACTTGCAAAAACTTTTCTTCATGCAAGATAATACATGGATGAACATCCAACATGAGGTTCACCTTTTTATTTAAAAGTGTTGGGCTAATAAGGAAATAAATACCTCTTTGCATGAAAGTTTAAAATTCAGATTTGAATTCAAAGTTCACACATAGGGTGACCAAAAACTTTGAATAAACATGCAGCCCTATAGTTGGAATTATAGGGAGGAGTTTGAGCCCCAACTTTCCATTTGTAGGGTGGGCTCAAAAGAGAGCTAAAATAGAAGAAATTGCAAATTCTAAACCAAATTCAGATTTAGTCTTGCAAATTCAAACTGAATTTGAGGAATTCAAATTCCAGCCCACCTTTTTAAACTTAGAATTCCGGGGGATTAAAGAGATCAGCTTGAACAGATATTTGGGAGGTACATGTGGAGTGGGACCCACATGTCATAGAGCTAAAGGAGGAGACTTACTAAGTTTTGCTCTCAGTGGGAGATTTTCCCGAGCAGGTCGCGGGCGCCACAGAGGAGCTTGCCGCGCCAGCTCCTGCTGCCGACCTCCACGCGCTGGCGCCCCGAGGTCGGTCCTGGCCTCGCCCCCAACGTGATTACGTGCCCCCCCGGCCGAAGCAAGGCACAATTGCTTTCTTCTCCTCGCAAACAAACCGAGAGCCGAGCACCTCACCGGCGCTGCTCCATTGCTCCCTGTCTCCCGGCCAGCCCAGCGCCTCTCCGGTAGGCTCAAGAGGCCACAGAGGTGCGCCAGGAGGTACTGATCCTCATCCCGTCGTCCTCCTGCTCTCCCCCGACGCCGGCTCACCGGAATTCGATTTTTGGCACCGGCGCACGTATAGAACAGACCGTGTTTAATTCGTGAAATTCTCCCAAACCAATTGATCATACCTCCTACAATTCAAACCACAGCAACTAGATGCCCTAGCACCATCCCACGCCGAAAACCAAAGAAAACCGACCCTCTTATTCCTCGGGTGATGAGAAATCGTCGCCGGCGGCCAAAACTGCCACGGTCCACGGTGACGACTAGGTTGCAGCCACTTTCTGCACGATTTGATCTCCGTTCCATGTTCCTAGAACCATAGGGATGCTGTAGGACATCGTAGCTCGCCGGGAGATGCCTTGGACACGCTAGAACGCGTCCATGTCGAGCTCCCGAGCCGCCCCGCCGGTGCCGACCCACCTACAACCGTTTTCACGCGGGGAAACCTTGCCCGGCAGCTGCGCCACGTTCCCAGGAGCATGTAGGGCGAAACCGGAGCTCATTTGGTGGAGAAATGAGAGAGAATGAGCTATGCCAAGTTTTCTGCCGGTGTGCACCCGTGGGCTCTGGCGGGAGGTTGAAGAAGCACCTGACCCGTGGGCCCCACGTGTGACTGTGCTGTTTAAAATCAAACAACGAGTTGTGTAAACTTGTAAAATGCATAACTTGGTGTAGGAAGCTCCAAAAATAGTGAGATTATTTTTTTTGGATTCCTCTAAGAGAGTACTATCCAGAGGTACAACCCAATAATCATGAAAACCCCTGGTTTTGGCTCATTAATTCATAAAAGGAAAAGCTTGTGGAAAATTTTCCAGGAGTTCTATGTATTGGAAAATCCCCAAATTTGGGAAGGAGAGTCTTTCAAAAATACTTGAACTCCAGTAAAATTTTCAGAAGCATTGGGCTTCATTTGCTTGGCCAGATATGGTGTTAATTCCTTATGTCTCTGAAAATGGGAAAATAAACAGAGGTCAATTTCAGAATTTTTCCCCAAACTTTAGAACCTCATAACTCTTGCTAGGTATCCCCAAATTTAGTGATTAAAATTGGGTTGGATTCATATTGAATAGCTCTGTCCAAATCTACAACCCAATTTGTATGAAACGCATTATTTAATTCTGGAAAATTCTTGGAAAATTTTCTGAAAAAGAATTATTGAGGGAGTTTGGGTTATCTAAAAATACCCAAATTTTGCCAGAATATTCTTTAGCATATTGTTGACCTTCTAGCAAATTTTCAGCTCATTTGGAGATATTTGAGAAGGAATTTGCTAAATGAAAACTACTGTGCTCAAAGGAGTCCAGAAACATTTTCAGAAAATGTTTCTCACCTCAAAAATCTATTCTGAGTAATCCATAGCTCCAAAAATCATAGGAAAATAGGCAAGCTCTCTGGGACATACTTTAAATTGTAGTTCACTTAATTGAACATGAAAATGCACATTACCTCAGAAGTAATTCTTTTGAGTAGTAATGCTTAAAGAATTGTTCTGCGAGAACTACTCAAGTAAAATGGGCTGAATTTTGGACCAGATTACTCTCATGTGATCAAGAACTCACATGTAAATGACTAGCCCAAGATGAGTCCTTGAACTCCATGTTCTTATTCTCCATACTTATGTATAAGGGAAAAATACATGAGAGATGTTGTGAGAATCATGGGGGACACAATATGACTCCACATTAGCTGCAATTTGGCAAGCTAAATCCTTAGGTAGTATAGAACCTGTTGTAAAAGTTTTGAGGCCATTGGAGTTCTTGTTCTTAAGTTGCACTCAAATCTTTTCAGCTTGTCCATTATGATCATTAGGGAAAATGATTAGTGTATAGCTAAGGCCTTAAGGTCAATTTAGTTATTTCTGTTCTTTGCACAACAGAGGCAAACCAAGCCATGCTTGGCTTTTCCACACAACCGCTGTTCCTAAGAAATTAATTCCATAACTTCTTTCCATTGCAGTCTATAAACATATGCATATGCATTTCATTAGGAACCACAACGAAGGGGACTCAAAGTAGTGATTCATCGAAGTGGATCAAGCTCTAGAGAGTCAAGGGTGGATCTGCAAGGACACTAACTGTTTATATACGACTACCCTGCAAAACAGGCAAGCTCCGGTTTGCATTTAACAGCTATTAAGTTTTTATTTTGTACTCACTTTCGGTCAAGATATGAACTGTGCATTAGGTCTAGTGATTGATACTCCTCTTGCATAACCAAATGACCCATGAAGTATTGGGTAGGTGTCTTTCACCGTGTAGAACTGCCATGCTTAAGCACGGTTCGGTAGAAGTCGAGTGGTAAGATGCTACTCGCAGTTTCAGGAATAACAGGGGCATACAGGATTGGTTCGTAAATGAATTAGCAAGCTAAAGTTGAGACCGGAAATTTGTAGGAGCAGCAGGACATAGGGGTCTGGGTGCTGTAGACCTGTCCGTGTCGGTCAAGGACCGATCCGTATGCGACCCTGTTGAACAAGTTTGAGTTGTGTACTGGACTCATGCTGGCTATATGGGACCCAGTAAACCGATGTACCTCGGGAAGCTGTCGTTGGGACTTTTCGGGTCGCCTCAGGCAGACGGTCGGTGTGCAGTATGTGGGGAATATTCTCATGACATCTCACGTCGGAAGGTGCACCATGAGAGTAGCTACTGTACGGGGCGACTTGATCGATTCATCGGGGGGTGAAACGGGGGAAAGGCTGCCACGTACGACGTCAGTGATGGTTGTTGTAGGCAACGTCGAGTACGGGCGTACGTGTCGTGTAGTCCGGGTGTTATTGATTCGAATCACCGTCGCTCGCGGAATGAACCGAGCATGCTTGTTCTCACAGTCATGACGTAGTAAGAACTTGCATGAGAAAGGAACTAATCATCTTGATGTGAAGTATTATCCTACCTTGTATTGAAGCTTGATGAATAGGCTAGTGCAAACTCGATTCTTTTATGCCATGGGCAATTTACATCGGGGGAAAGCGTTTCTTGTCTGATTGTGGACTCCCGATGTGGCGTGCCCAGGGTTACTTAAAATGCTGTAATTAATACCTGAAAATAAGGATGCACTTTTAGGCGAGTTTAATTATGCTTATGCCATCCTATGTTAGGTCCATAACCTCACTTAGAGTTTCATGTTTAGGTGACGGTTAAGCCTTGCTGAGCGTTATGCTTACGAATGCTATCCGAGTTGTTTTACAGGTAATTGACTCGATGCTTATGAGAAGGGGTGCTGATGAGACTCGGGAACCTCCGAGTGCTTACTCAAAGAGCATCCTCGCCGCTGCAGATTGTCTTCGTGTTGCTAGTAAGGAACGTCCGCGGGCTGGACCGTTTCTTTGTTGCTAGTTTAGATATAAGTCGTGAGAGTGATAATCTTCCGCTGTAGTTACTCTGATATAACTATTTGTAAAACATTCTTGTACGCTTCCGCTAAACTATTTATGTAATATGATGTGTTACTGCAACCCGTGTGCTGTTGGGTGCCGCATAACACGGCACCACCCGACGAGGTCCCGTGGGGCCGTCTCACCTAGTGATACGTTGTTATGTGTTATCGGGTACTATCAGGTGCAAACGTGGGCCATTTAATGGCCGTGGAAAAAACACATGCATGCTAGCTTTACCGGTTTACATGCATGCATGTAGTCTTGTTAAAAACAAGCACAGTTACAATACCGGTTTTGCATCTTGCTTCTTACCGGGTCTGCTTCTAGAATTGCGGGCCTGTTGCATATTACCAGGTACGCTATCAACATTGTAGCTGTGCGCCGTTTCATCTAGAGCTGGGAGATGGGCCGGGCCACCATGCCGGGCCGGTTCGGAGGCTTCAGACGACCCGACACGAAATAGATTTTCGGGCCGTGCTCGGGCTGGTCCAGCCCGAAATTAGCCCATCGGCCCGAAATGGCCCAAAATGCCCAAAAACAGCTCGAAATTAGAGTTTGCCCCCGACCCGAAATTGCCCGCACAGCCGCTCCGGCACTGATGGGCCCATCTGGCAGCGGCAAGACCACCTTGCTGAAGATACTGGTAAGCAGGCTTAGCGGTGGCATCAAGGGTCAGATAACCTATAATGACACTCCCTACAGCCCCTACCTCAAAAGAAGGTAACAGTGAAAACAAGCATTTTTTGTGTGCAAAATCATGGTGCTCTGTTTCTTCTGTGGGATTCTTACCTCAAAGTGTTTGATGGACAATTGGTCTGAATTGATGGTTACTACATGGCAAATCTTGTGGACAATTATATGCTGCGCAAAAGAATGGCACATGATTCAGTCATTTCATTGGCACCATCATATTTTTACTGTGAATTTCAGTTGGTAGAAATAAGATATGTGCTGTATGCCAAAGAATGTCGTGGTCGCACTGTTCTGCAGGTAAAAATCAAGGAAAATGTTAATCCTTTGCTTTTCTTTGCCGGATTTTTTTGGATTTTTTGGATTTTTTTCAATTTTATAGATTTATTTGGAATTTTTATGGGTTTTTTGGATATTTTTCGATTTTACAGATTTTTCTGGATTTTTTCGATTTTACATATTTTTTTGATTTTTTTTTATATCGAGGCTGTACTTGGGCCGGGCCTGGCCCGAAATAGGCCCACCGGGCCGCGTGCCGTGCTCGGGCCAGAGATTTCCTAATTCATGCTGACTGGCTCGGCCTGAAATGGACCGTCGTGCTTTCGGGCCGCGGGCCGAATCGGCCCGAAGCACGAAATTTTCGAGCCGTGTCGGCCCGACCTGACTCCCACCACTAGTTGCATCTTACCAGATCCGCTTGCATCATTGTGTATCTGTTATGTCTTAGCCATCCGCACTCATCTACTTAAAAAACTACTTTAAAAGAATATCGTTAACTCTTTATAGCACAAGCTAAAAGAATGTACTCTATATCAGCTATCGTAAACTATTTAATATATCTTTACATTATTTTGTTTTTACCTGTAAACATTTATGGTAATTCTAAATAATTATAACAACTAATTGCACGAGTTATTAAGTTTATAATTTTTTCCATATGTAGCCCATTGCCACACCTTGTGAAGTCACAATTGCCAATTAATAGCCATGTAGGTCATAAGTAAAATAGGAAGCAAACACGATACAAGGTGTATAAACATCATTGCAATAATGACACGACCATTTTGGTACAGTCAAAGCGAAGTAGTGATCCCTCACATTAGATTCTGTAATGGATACTGTCAAAGTGTTTGCTATGACACTTTCCCCGGTCTGCTCGGAAGCAGACACGAGAATTTACGTGGTTCAGTCCGCCATAGCGTAAAACCCTACGTCCACGGGAGTGCTTGGTGTATTGCTTACTCGCGTATGAGAATGAGTAGGCTGGTTTGTGAACCTTTTGCCCGTAGGCTGCCTCGGTCCTTTTATAGCTCAAGGTCGGGGCAGTTACAATGCAGCCCGGGGCCCGACATGTGGCTCCGCAGCTATCATAAACTATGGGTAACTACATATACATGTATTATCACTGTCGACGGAGTTACGGTGCGTCGTCTGCCCCGTGTGGCGCCTCTCCCCGGGTGGCAGGCGATGATGAGGTCCCCATCTTGTCGCCGTGTCTCCTCACCCTATTAGGCGGCTCTGTACCGTTGGGCGACACTATTGCGCCGTCACGCCTTGCCTCCCTATCTTTCACCGTAATGGTGTGCGGTTGGGGGATGGAGGCGTGCGTTGTACGCCATGTTTTTGGGGAAGACGCGATCTTTGAATGCTTGGTCTAACAATGCACCCTCCTCATTACTCCCGGTCTATCTGCCCATTGCCCGCTGAGGTGAAGTTTGGGTGGATGGCCCCCGAGACACATGTCTCTACCGGTGTCGTCTCGTGGAGTAGTGGGTAGTCTGTAGTTGTTATGGACGCGGTAGCACCGGAGCCCTCCCATGCTGGAGGTCGGATCCGGGGCTGCGGGACACGTGGCACCTCCGAAGACCTCCCTTAGGGGGAAGGTACGCCCAGAGTCGCTGCCCACGTGGGAGCATCGGAGGCCTCCATGATGGAGGTCGGATCCGGAGCTGCAGGACGCGTGGCCCCTCGAGAGACTTCTCAGGCCGAGAGGTGTGACTTGGAGGATCACGCACGTGGTAGTTCTGGAGTCCTCCTTAGTGGGGGATGGGGTCCGGCTCCACTAGACGCGTGTTGGCCCTCGAGCCACCCTCGGCCGTAGTCAATCTCAGAGCCTGAAGACATGTTGCAACCCTAGGACAACCCATGGGGTATAGGGCGCAAGGCCTACGCTATGGCCTGCCTAAGCTGGGAAGGCGGGGTCCAGGTTCTTTTTACCCACTGCGCGGGGATATCCGGTTCTGAGGGTACCGACAGTGGCCCCCGGGCCAATCTCGGGGGAGGCTTTGAGCCCGCAGGTGGGGCCCCTATGTCCTCCACATCATGGGTTTGGTCTTGTAATTCCTAAAAATCAAGCGGCGGAAAATTTTTTCCGCAGTGAGCGAGCGACCGTACCTGGGAGATGAAAAAGTTGTTCGTCCTCGGCGTAGTGGGGTGCGCTCAGTCAAAGTAGCAGCGCATCATCGTGTTCACTCTGTCTTGACTGGTCACGATGTGGCAGCCGAGGGATTGTCTCGGAGCTGTTACTGCAACTACCCCTGACCGTAGGAGCACTTCATCGCTTCCCTCAGGAATCGCTGGTCGTTCCTGAGTTCATACTCGCCTGTCTCTCTAGTGCCTGACTGGTGGGCCTAGGCCCTACCCTGTCATTGGCGCGAACTAGGGCGACATGCTCGAGGGGTCACATTGGGCTATTTTCTTGCGGCAGCCGATAAGCCGGTTGCACCGCTTCTGTCGGGAACTGTCGGTCGTTCCCGAAGGGCTATCATTCCGACCCCCAGTAGCTGGCGGGTGGTCTCGGGTTCAGCTCATTATTGGAGGAGGTGAATAGCCACGGTGTGCATCGATGGTAACTCAACCGCTGCGCCTGTTGTGCTACCTGAGGCTGCGGACGGTTATAAAAGAAGGCTTTGTGGTTGTAAGACGTCACTCTTCTTCACCATGCGACCTTCGTCCTCCTCTTGTGCGCTGGAAGTCTATGCTTTCAGACACTCTCGCCCACCAGATGTCTCCTCACTGATGGTCGTCTTCGTCTACCTCTACGAGGTGTTTGTATGCGTGCGGCCTTCAGTAAGGTTATTTGGTACATCCCTCTCTCTGACGGGCCCGGACAGAAGCACAAGCCATCCCGATAGCACGCCGATGGCCGGGGAGGCCGTCGGGGACAGGGTCTTTGACCCGCAGTGAGCCCCGACGTCAGTGCCGAGTGGAGCACATCCTCTAGGTGCTTTGTCACCAGAGGGCTGTCTACTAGTGCTGGAGGAAGGCCAAGTCGAGAGTGATCGAGCTTTCCTCCTGGTACTATTGTAGATAACAAAATCTATCATAGACGACGATTTTCTCCACCCTTTACTGGATGTTACTACCACGTGGTACAACATGCAACGCCTGATACAACACAAGGATGTCATTGTTGTCATCGTCCAACGTGCATTGCTGCCAGCCTCGGTCTAACAGCTAGTGGCTGTCCTATTGTTCAAAGATCAATTCAGGGGGCAACCAAGCAGTCCATGGAGTAGAAGACTACTCAACTTGATTTCCTTAGTTGCCTTGTATCCTCCCCTGTATGTCAGGACCCCAGTGTTAATGAAAATGTTTCTGCACTAAATCTTTCATAGTCTTGTCTTGTATTTCTGTATTGATGAATGAAAAAGTGATTCTATTGATCTCCCTTCTATCAGTCGCTTGGTGCTTGGGCCGATAGGTAGAGCCATCTCCAATTTCTGTGAGGCCCCGTGATATTTAATGCCGCCAAGATCGGACTGTCCCTTAACTTGCCCAAGCAGTCGCCGTTTCTTTGTTACTTGCCGTAGATATGCACCCCCTTCTTTCTACAGGTCGTCGGGTCTGAACGTCCAGCTTATTTTGACCAGCCTTGATGACCTGCTGGCAACAGGTGCCATCGTAGGACAAAACTATAGGGCCTTCGGAGAGCATTAGTTTAGAGTGATTTATTTGGGAAAGTTGGAGCTACGACCCTATGGATCAGAGCTTCCCTCTGCTCGAGGGTTCTATTATGGGTTATGGTCATCTGCTAAGCTATAGGACTTGGGATATTCAGTGTATCGACATCCGGACCCCCGTTACCGTGTGTCGTTTGGGCCCCCCGCACTTTAGGTCCTGTGCCTTCTGGAGCAGGGCACATCTGCTCAGGACGCAGACCCGATCTAAGCAGGTTGTGGACCCTAGTCCTCGTGCTGACCAGACACTCTGAAGAGGGGAGGCGTCCTTCCGGCACTACCGGACCCTGACCAAAAGGTATCCAGTGGTCCGGAGGTAATACAGGTACCTCAGGCGTTTCCCTCTTGTCACAGAAATTTAGCCAAGGGTGAGGCAGATAAACGAAATTATATGCACGTCGAGGGGCATGCAATAATATATGCAAAAGCATGGAGGGGAAGCTGTATTGACAACGGAGCACAAGGGTCCAGAATTACTTAGCTGGTGCGAGCAATACTTTGCTAATTTCCAAGCTTGCTCCTCCTATCACTTAGCGATGTTGCTAATTTCCAAGCTTGCTCCTCGTATCACTTAATGACGTAAATACCCGGGGAGCCCGGGCAGCGTGGGTGTCTCTCCTCCTAGGCCCCATGACAACGTGGGGACCCTAGGGGAGTTTTTCCCTTGTCCACATCCTTGTTGTAGGCATCATTCTGAACTTCGTTCTTGTTGTTGGAGCGGTCCGATGCTTAGCCCCGGTGATTTACCTGGATGGCCCCGTGGTATGTGTGGTCACCCGGTGAGAGGGGGGGGGGGGGGCGCACCTACCAAGTGACTGGGTGAAGCAAGATGTATGGCGCATTAGCTTCCTTTCAAAGGTGCCTTTGGGACCGGAGTCCATGTAGAGGCTTTTATTGAAAGGTTGTCTGCTACCGCGTTGTTGTCCCAGGGGGCATGGCGCTATTCCAAAGGATGAAATCCCTTTTCTAACGCAAGCAGCTGGCTTTGGGTCGGTATAAGAATACTCTCGCTCGCCCTATTTGATGGTGAGTTGGGAGTCTACTTTTAGCTAGCTTCTACCGTACTTCTAGAGAAAGGTCAATACTTAAGCCAAATATGAGAGCTTCATACTTTGCTATTCTATTGGTAGCCTTGGAGTCAAGATGCACCATGTACTTGGACTGCTATCCTAACTGCGAGGTGAGCAGGACCCCCACTTCGGCACCTCACTTGCGCGAGGGCAGTTGCGACGGAGTGTCTAGAGGGATCCGGTGAAAACCAGGGCTCTGGTTTTGGGTCACCGTCGTTCTGACCCCCTAGACGGTTTGGAGACGGAACCAATTCCATCGCAAATATGTAGGCCTAGCGTATAGAACTAGCGCGTAGGAAGGCTCCGAACATGCCATTTTATAACCGCTACACATGAGCCAATATAGGTTGTAATGGGGCACACAGGCTAGGACTCATTTTTTATTACTCCTGACTTCCTTCAGGCAATAGGGGGTTACAGGAAGCGTAAGAAGGCAGTGGTTCGTCCTGGATACCGAGAGCGCCTGGACCCCCTCGGGACTTTAGCTGTTCTAAGCTCTGTCCCCGGCCCCTATCCTATTTACCCTTACAAGAAAGAAAGAAAAAGAAAAAAAATAGTCTACCTTTACATGGAATTATATTTACACAGGTGTCCTATGGCCCGTGGCTAGGTAGAAGCCCCTACCCCTTATAGCAAGTCGGACGCACCAGGGGGACATGCACCTGCTCGTGGGTTAGGCTTGACACTCCTCCTTGAGGAAACTCCGTCGAGGCTCCAGGCGGCCCTTCCCCAACTGCTTGCTCTTCTCAACGAAAGAAAAGACTGCCTGGTCAGGCGTGGAGTGTCTTGCGTCGCTCGCTGTGGTCGGAGCCGGAGTCCTCTTGTTGATTGTAGAGGATCTTTAATGGCCGCTTGGCGTCTTGGAACTCCATATCCTAGTCGACGTCGTCTCCTGGACTAGCCTTTTGCTTGCCCTCCCGCTGGCGAGAGGGCGCACTGTCTTGGCGCTGCTGCCAAAGCTCTCGAAAGCACTCTGCCATCCTCTAGATATCCCGGCATTCGCTGGCACTGTGTCGGTTGGTGTCGTGGACCAGGCACCGCTGGCCACCATCATCGCTGCCACACGGCTGGCGTGGACACTTGTCGGTGCGTGGCCCCCGACCCCCTGTAGCTGCTACTGCTGCAGTGTGAGCCCGTGCCGGCGGCTTGTCCTTGCCGCCGGCCTTCTTTTTCTTACCGACAGAACCTTCCCTGATGGACTCAACCCCCTTGCTGGGCGGCCTATGCCAGTTGTAGCCCTCGGCGGCCCTAGCGCACTTGTCCGCCAAGCTGAAGAGCTCGGAGACATCCTGCACGTCATGCGTAACCAACTTCTCGAGCATCTTCCTATCACGGACGCCCTGTCGAAAAGGCGGGGACGACGGATGCATTGGAGATGCGGAGGGTGGTGTTCCTGACCTGGGAGAAACGCTGGATGAATGAGGGCAGCGACTCTCTCGGTTGCTGTTGTATGGTGTGGAGGTCGGCCTCTGATCCCGGCTGGACGTAGGAACTCCCAAAGCTGGCCATGAACTAACGGCACAACTCTTCTCAGGAGGTCACAGACCCCTAGGGCAGGTTCATGAGCCATGACCGGGCTGACCCGATCAAGGCTACTGGGAAATAGTTGGCAATGATGGCCTCATCCCCTCCTGCAGCTAGGATGGTGGTGAAATAGATCTGCAGGAACCTCACGGGGTTGACCGTCCCGTCGAACTTCTCCGGCAAGTGTGGCCGGAACTTGCGCGGCCATACTGCCATTCGAAGGTTACGGGGCGGCAGCTATCCTGTCCCTGGCCGTCTCCGGTGACACGGTGAGTTGAGCGTGGCTACGACTAGGTGGTCAACGTTGTTGCGCCATTGCTCAGCAGTGGACGGCGAAGCACCCGCGTTTAGGGGATTGTGCAAGAGCGCGCGGGCTGCCAACAGCGTGCTTTTCTGACTGGCCTCGGTCGGTGTTTGCGACACCGTCGCCGTTGCCGCTTTGGGCTGCCAGGTGGCAGCTGGTACCGTCGCCGTAGGAATTGGCACCGGTGTAGAAGGTCCAGCTCTGGGACCAGAGGACACTTCATGCTCACTCTACCGCTGGTAGCGCGAGGGGCGGGAAGAGCCACCAAAAAACTGGATGTTCACCACTGTAGGCTTCAGACAGCTTCAAGAACCAAAAGCCCCCCTACCTAGCGCGTCAAACATTGAAGTGTTTGCTACGACACTTCCCCCGGTTTGCTCGGAAGCAACCCGCGGAGGTTCTTTTTTGGTGGGGGCTAGAGGAACTTGAGGGATCCAGCACAATGTTGAGAGAGACACGAGGATTTACGTGGTTCAGGACGCCGGGGTGTAAAACCCTACGTCCACGGGAGTGCTTGGTGTATTGCTTGCTCGCGTATAAGAATGCGTAGGCTGGATTGCGAACCTTTTGCCTGGAGGCTGCCCCAATCCTTTTATAGCTCAAGGCCGGGGCACTTACATTGCATCCCGAGGCCTGACATGTGGCCCCGCAGCTATCATAATCTATGGGTAACTACAGATACATGTACTGTCACTGTCGACAGAGTTACGGTGCGCCGCCTGCCCTGCCAGGCGCCTCTGCCCGGGTGGCAGGCGATGATGAGGTCCCCATCTTGTCGCCACATCTCCTCGCCCTGTTAGGCGGCTCTGTACCATTGGGCGACACTGATGCGCTGTCACGCCTTGCCTCCCTGTCTTTCACCGTAATGATGCGTAGTTGGGGGATGGAGGCGCGTGTCGTGCGCCATGCTTCTAGGGAAGGCGCGATCCTTAAATGCTTGGTCTGACAATGCACCTTCCTCATTACTCTTGGTCTATCTGCCCGTTGCCTGCTGAGGTGAAGTTTGGGCGGATGGCCCCCCGAGACACGTGTCTCTACTGGATCCGAGTAGTGGGCGGGAGTTGCTGTGCACCCGGCAGCACTGGAGCCCTCCCATGCTGGAGGTCGGATCCGTGGCTGCGGGACACGTGGCACCTCCGGAGCCTTCCCTCAGGGGGAAGGTACGCCCGGAGTCGCTGCCCACGTGGCAGCATCGGAGGCCTCCATGATCGAGGTCGGATCCGGGGCTGTAGGACGTGTGGCCCCTCCAAAGCCTTCTCCTGCCGAGGGGTGCGACTTGGAGGATCAGACACGTGGTAGTGCCGGAGCCCTCCTTAGTGGGGGATGGGGTCCGGCTCCACTAGACGCATGTCGGCCCCCTGAGCCATCCTCGGCCGGTAGTCAGTCTCAGAGCCTGAAGACATGTTGCGACCCTGGGACAACCCATGGGGTATAGGGTGCAAGGCCTGCGCTGGGGCCTGCCTAAGCTGGGAAGGCGGCGCCCAGGTGCTTTTTACCCACTACGCGGGATACCCGGTTGTTAAGGTACCGACAGATACAAATTTAGTTTCACAAGAATGTCAAGTATGAAACATGTATGTTCAAGTTAATGGCATGCCTGAGGAGGAAGAACAAACAATTAGTTTGCAAGACATGTCCTAGCACTGCAAAGTGCAAACGTAACAACATGTTTGACCTTCAGCCACGCTTATTTCGCGAAAAGAATGTCATACTTTGCACCAAATCTTTCAGATTTACTTGAACGGCTGGAAATTTTGATACAGATTGAATGGGTTTATGAGTTTCAAGCTCTACTGCTCCTTACGGATCAATTAGAGCGGGGAGATAGTGCAGAGACATTCTCCTCAACATAGACCACCACCTTCTTCTTCGCTTCCTCCTCCTCTATATTTTTCTGCAGTCAAATACTACAAAGGAAAGAGATCAGAAGACAGCGTAAACAACAACAGATAGCAACAGCGGGACTCGGGAGATGGGTCGAGGGCTGGAAAGGAGAGGCCCTTTCCGTGATGATGTTACTTTGGAAACATATGTGATGAGCTTGTTAAAGCAACTCATGGCACCTGTTCTTGAAACTAGCTGGCTCCGGTCTGATAGGAGATCCTTATAAAGCTCAAGTACAACTTGAGGCCAAGGCATTCCATCCCGAACTAAGGTTAGAAAACTAAAACATCAGTATGTTTCATAGCAACAAAATGATAAACATTCACCCTTTGCCTGCTTCACAGGCATCATCAAGTTTGCAACAAAAATGATAAACAGTCACCCTCGTCTTGTTCTTCCCCTTCCCCAGCTTCTTCCCCGCTCAGTCCCTAATCCTGCAGCCCACTCGCTCCTCTCCATCCCGCCGTCAGGCGCGTGGAAGAAACGGATAGTGGCGTAGCCCACCAACCCACACGCCGAGCGAACGCCCGACGGGCCGGGCATAGCTTTTGGCGTCCGCTGTCCCGTACACCGATGCGGATCAATTCCTACTACACCTCTCCAGTTCCGCTCCTCTCCCAGTAGATGAGTGCAACCTGTGTTATTGGGTTTGCTTTCAGCACCGCATGCTCCTTTTTTATGTAATGTGATCACTGGATCTTTTTAGTAGTTCGATGCATAATTTTACAGCTAAAGATAATCTGAGACGTCTGATCTGTATCAAATAGCCCTAATATTGTCTGAAATAACCCTTGATTTTAGATACATGAAAAAATACACTCTCAATAATTAATTATTACTCCCCCTTTTTCAAATTATTTGACGTCGGCTAGTTAAAAATTAAACTAGCCAGCGTCAAATAATTTAAAATAGAGAGAATAACTATTAGTGAGATAACTAGAGGTTTCAAATATACTCTTATCCTAGTCACCCTTACATGCCAACTGATTCAACAACCGAATAACTACAGTACCGGTATGGTTGGACACGACACGCCATGTTTTAACTCCAGTTCTGTCGAGTATAATGGCGGGCAAGAGCACAATGCAGAAATCCAAAAATCTACCAGTCATCAAGAACCTTGCTTGATGAAAGAATAGCATGCCCTGCAGTAAGGCAATGAGATGGTAGACTAAAAGCAAGAGCCACTTCTTCCATTTCGCCACGCGGAGATAGTCTATAGCGTCCGCTCTGTAGCTCGCCGGCGCGGCATCCCAATAGAAATCGGCCAGCCTTCGCCTACAGGACGTGACCCGCTCATCTTTCGCGCCGAGATTGCGCAGCGAGACGTAGCAACTCTCGAGTTGGCCGGCCACGCGCTCGAGCTTGTGGAATCGCAAGTACCGCGTCTTCTTGACGTGCCGGCGGCGTACGGTGGACCAGACGCCGAAGCGGTTAGTGATGAGCAGGCTCGTGCTGCCGTGGATGCGGAACCTGCGGATCTGGAACGCGAGCCGCTTTGGGCCGCCGGAGTACGGGATCATCATCCGTGCCTTGTTCGTGTCCATGGCAAGAGCACGGTTGATCGAACACCTCTCTTGTCTTGTGTCTAGAGCCCTATTTTCCTGGCCGAGTCATGGCTTATTTATAGATGGTCGAGACAGCTCGTTGTTGTTTATCGACACGGACAAGGACTGACGATATGAATCCGATTCGAGTTCTACAAGGTTGCGCTCGCCCTCGTCCTACAGGGCTGCGCCGTCGAGGCTACCACCACCACGTGCTACACGAGCGCGGACCTCCAGTCGACCGAGCAGCGCCGGGTCATGGCGGCGTCCCGGCGAGGCAACATGATTTGCTGCTCGTCGACCGGACCGGATGATATGCGGCGCCCCTGCCCCTGCCCCTGCCCTAGGGCTTCACTGCCGCCGTGCGCTACTGCTGTGGGCTGATAAGGAATCGGGGCCCTGCCCAAAGACCCACTTGAATGATCACCTCCCGGGCCTTTTCGGCGGGATCCGTCAGAGGAAGGAGGGTTCTGACGTTACTAAACAGCCCACCAGCCAGGAATGAGAATACTTCGCAGCTTTTCTTGTCCGAAGCAAACGGCAAGTTGGAGATTTTTTTTGTGCGTACTGTTGGGATTTGGGGAGATTGCCATCTGGTCTTGCCGTTTTTTTTATCCTGTTGACGATACACGAGGATCTCACGTAACAAAGAAAGAGATTTTTTTTTCATGATATGGAGAATACAACTCCGTATGCGTCACCCGTACAATCATCAGGCAAAGGCCGTTCGATTTGAACCCCATGCGCTAAGCTACTGGAAAACGCTTATACATAACTTGTGAAATTTGAAAAATAAATTACCTGGGGGCTTTGTCCATTCTTTGCTTTTCATGCATTTGAGGACTACATATATTTATGTGCTCGCCCTGTGCGTCATGCCTAGTTCCTTGACCGTCCGTTACATCTATCGACCGATTCCTCCCTGTTATTGAGCCTTCCTGGTTGTGTGTGCGCGTTCCTCTTCATGCACCGATCGAGTTGGTTGCTCATGCCGACATGCACCCGTGTGATTCTCCCGTGTTTTGCCATCTTGGTCAGAGCTTGCTGCTTTGTATTGCTTCGATGATGTGGGGAACAGCAACCCTGTCATCAGAACCATACCAGGCTATCTCTGACCTTATTTTACTGTGATGATTGGATCATGGCCCCCTCGTGCTTCATCCACTCATCTCTGTCAATTTTTTCCTGACCATTCATTGGTCAGTTACCTGTTGAGCCCACCCATCGTGGTGCCTACATACAGCCAAGTAGCGAACAGAGAACTTGCTCTTGCGGCTGATGTCACCAGAACAAAGTTCCTCAATTGTGTTTTTTTTTCGTGCCTGCAAGTTGCAGTCTAACTGAAGGGCTCGATTTCGTTCCTGTTCCTTCAGTTACCGCCGTTGACAGCGGCAAGAAGGCGATGGAGCTTCTCGGGCTGAATGGGCAAGGGAAGCTGGACTCCTCTGCTCCTGCTGATGCTAATGTGAGTACTGAAACAACCAACCTCGCTCATGTATTCTGAACTCCTCTGCTCCATATAATTTTTTCAGATACAAAGCCGCCTTAAGCCACTGGATTTTTTTTTCAGTTTTCCTAGTGAATGAATAAATGAATGCTAGGACTAGCGAAAAAGATTTGTTTATCTGATTGGCAAGATACATATGCACAAGGATAAAAACATGTGCTTCCCGTGTTCAAGAAAAAATCATTTACTTGTCTGTTATTCGACCGAAATCGAAACAGAAGTAATTGCCGCCAAGAAGAACGGGGAAATCGGTCCGTCTCTCCCGTTGGGGCAAGATTTGCGGAACAGTCGAGCAGCAAGGCAAAATTGGCTGAGGAATTACGCGGATCCGGCTGTCCGTGCATATGCTGCGCGCAGTGGAGCTTCATGGCCGCAAGCGGCAGAGCAGGGAAAGCAGCCGCCTGTCCTGCGAATCCCCATTGCACGGGACGGGACACGATCCGGTCCAGTCCAGCAGCAGCAGCATGATGCGAGAGCAGTATCCACCCCGGCGAGTGACTGCGACGCCATTGGAGTGGAGATCCGCCGCATGACCCTGACGAATGATCACAGCACCTGGCATCGGGTGGATGGGTCTGTCCGGGATGATCAGGAGATCATACGCTGCTGTAGCCTGTAGGTTTGGTCACAACACAACCTCGTCAGAGGAAGCAGGTGCCCATTGAACGAAGAACACCGACACGAGCATCTGGCAGAGCGGCGTCGAGCACAGAGGTGTGGACCAGAGAATACTACCACTACACGCGGCAGTGTAATCTTCGCAGCAAGGATCTTGGACCAGAATGAACAGGGAGACCGACCGATACGACTGTCCGGCTGGGCTGGCTGATCGTATCGACACAGATGCGTACGGAGGCGGCAAACTGTGGGGATCACGGCGAGATCTTCATTTCGTTTTTAGAATAATAGATGACGAGATCCTCGTTTCAAGGCTGCCCGTACAACGTACATGCCCATGCGCATCGGGTTCAAGACCAGATCGGACCGAATCGCGCGGAGCTGACATTTGCTGGCGACGGAGCCAGCACCCACGCGGCGACCTTATTCGTCATTCACAATAATAATACGTAAACCCACTGGAGTGCCTGTACTGAAGCTACCGTTCAGACGGCACTGGGGGCAGAAGAACGTCACCGACAGCATTGAGGAAGAAACACGCTATCAACTATACTTTTTCACGACACCATGACCTTACAGAATCTACAAGTCAGGCTACATGAGGATCCGATTGCATGCAATTAGTACAGTACAGGTTTGGTACAGCGTCATACAGTTAGTGAGGCACCGTTGTCATCTAAGGATAGGGTCAAGATCATCGTAGCTGCCTTGGGTGCCCTGGAAAACAACAAAGCTCCAATGGTTAATCTGGCATGTAGTGTTGATCACAAACTGCAACTGAAAAACAGTGAAAGCTATAGCATATCCCAGTGTTACACCTCAACAACCTAAAGCTAGCATTTAGCACACAAAGCTAGTGATTCACATGTCACGCCAGCTTCATTGAAATTGAAAGAAAGGCCTCTAATCTTGCAAATAGACTCGAGCGTCCCTATCAATATAAGCCCTCATGGAGTAACTTCAAGTTTCAGAGAGAATACAAGTGGGGCCAGCTATCCCAACAGATCTTTTAGAGATAGTAGTTGAATTGTAGCAACACGGTCCTGGAGGGACTCGTTTGGACTAAGGCATGTTCCAAGGAGAAGAATAGATGCATCTTAAAATTGCTGGTACGACAAATTGGAAAGGAACACACACTTTTGAAGTCATCTGCTAGACGAATAATCTTGGTAGGTTGATCCACTAAGATGCTTTATGCAGCACTGGGCCATGCTAATGTGTTACTTTGCATATCCAGTTAACCACGTCTCGGGCTTACAGCCTGAACTACCTAAGCAACCATCTCCCATTGTGACCATTTGTCTCCTGCAACCCTCTCTTGTATGTTCAGAATTTATTGGTACCTAAGGTAGTGAACAGTAACCCTCCCTCCCGCCTCACAGGGGTAGACAAAGATAAGGAAATTGGTTTACCATGTATCAGTTGTTTGGTACATCGCAGCTGAGGTCCCAAAGCATGAATGAAGCATGTCAGTATTCACAACACCAGGACTAAGAGCAATGGCTGCCAATCCAGGAGGCAGCTCCTTAGCTAAGGATCGAGTTAAGCCCTCAATCGCCCACTTCGAAGCACAGTACGGAGCAACCTGAAGCAGAAGTATGCAACTCAGAAGAATGCATCAAAGACTTCACATCAACAGAAACAGGGAACCAGTAAGCACACAATAGTCGCCTTTCATACCTCTGCGGCAGCAGACCTTCCCCAACCGGAGGACAAATTGACTATAATCCCATGCTTCTTCTCTATCATAAGTGGCACAAAATGGCGCAGTATGTTGGCTGTTCCCTTAATATTTGTATCAACAACCATATCAAATTCTTCTGCTGGAACATTCCACGTCTTGTTATTCTTGTTTATTGTACCAGCATTGTTTACTGCCACAAAGAGTCAACAGTAAGACTACAGGACACATATTTGAAAAGAGCCAACAAATATATGATGTTGTGATGTCATGAAGAACTTCAAGCAAGATAACTTTTCTGTTGATTAACCAACAGATGGGTTAGATTGGATGTCTACATTTGAGCAGGAAGTATAACAAACCTATGATATCAGGAACTTGCTTCTTTTCCACAACAGCCTTTGCCAACTCTGCCACATTGCTATCAGACCTCTGCAGAAGAAGCACAGAAACAATATTTTTTAGAACAAAAATTGTACCATTGTTACAAGCAAGTACAAAAAAAATGTACATTTACTTATTTCTCTGTAACAAAAAAAGAAAGACCGGAATGTTTCGTTCATAAAATGTAGATCTACTGAATTGCATTTCACTGCCATGCTGCATTATTTAGCTCGTATTACTATTGATATTCCAAATACTAAATGAAGTGGGCATATCTCTTGGGCGAAAAGCCGAAAACGCAATAGAATCTGACTAAGCTTGCACAAATACTAAATGAAGTGGGCATATGTCTTGGGCGAAAACGCAACAGAAACTCACAACACTGACTCCGTGAAAACTAGAAACCAAGACAACACTAGCTTGTCAATTCGTGAACTCAATCATGCATCCAGAAACCTCCGTAGAACCTTTCTCAGATGGTAACAACAAAACTAATCAAGTGGACCATCATTAAGTAAAATAGCCTAGTCCGCTAGCAGGTCCAGCCAGGACCAGGCCATCAACGTCTAGCTCAAAACCGGAGACACCAACAGCAATCACACTGCAGACATGTCACATGTTGATCTTAAAGGACACCTAAAGCACCAAGCATGATCGAGGAGTTCAATACTCAGACATCAAGCCTCCAAGCTTGTCAAAAGCCCCTCGTCGCATTCCCCCCACTGGCTGGTTCAGGTATATAGACTGAGATTCGTCTCAATCAGCAGTTCAGTCTACAGTCATTTGTGTTTGAAAGCTGAAAACTTGGAACAATGGACTTCGGCAAGCAAAACCCGAACAAAATTCAGCTCTAGGTCTCCACCACACGCCCTAGAAGCCTGAAGGCAGCAGCACGACACCTCAAATTCTTCGAATAGTTTCACAAGCATCGGCGACTTACGACGTCAGCAACGGTGAGGAAGTGGCGCGACGGCGACGCGATCTCGGCCTCGAGGGAGCGGACGTGCTCCGCGGAGCGGCCGCAGCCGACGACGGAGTGGCCGCGGCGCGCGAGCTCGAGCGCCAGCGCGCGGCCAAGCCCCCTGCTGACCCCCGTGATGAGCACCGTCCTCGGCCCCGCCGCCGCCCGAGCCGCCGCCCCCGCGCCGCCAGTGCCCTTGGGCGCCGTCATCTCCCCGCCTCCTCGGCTCCACCCGCTCGCTTGGCAGGCCGCACGATGCTTCCAGTGGTGGAGGACAGCTCGTTGATATTTTTTTGGGGGGGAACCTGCTCGGCCCACGGGCCGAAGCCTGTTTTCCTTTACTTGGACTCAGGCTAACTAAGGTACGGGACGATGGGCCGATGCGAGGACGGCCCACCCGCGACGCCGTTTCCGCGCACGGCTGCGGCTGGGCCGACATGGCCGCCGGCAATGGAAGCTCGCGTCTCTCGCTCGGTCGCTCTCCTTGACGCGTCTCGCCCTCCCCACCCCCGATTTCGGCCCCGTCCGTGGCCTCGGCCGACCCGCGATCTCTTCCTCGCAATGTAGAGTCGCTTCAGCCCTGAATGCTGCGAGCCCTCGCGGTGTTAGCGGATAGGGAGGAGGACATGTTCTTCCTCCGCAGTGTGCCACCGGAAGGTTTCGCTAGGGATTTGGTATCTTTGATTCGCTCGCTGAGATATTGCTTGTTTATGTTACTCTACTGGGAAAGGCTAGCTGGTTCCCCGGCCGTAGTCAGAGTCCACCCCTAGTGACGGCATCAATGTTGTACCCATTGTGTCAGTAAGATAAAAGGATAGCATATTTAACAGGCTTGAGAAGAATGTCCAAAGTCCTAGTCATTTCTACACCAAAACCCTTCTTTCACATATTAGGTGCGTGAGGCGCGCTACAAACGCGATGGTGCAGTTCCGGAGGCTCACGTCGTTAACACGGAGACATATCCGTTTCTCAAGGGTGCACACCAAAAAAACACACTGGACACGTTATTAGACGGTAGCCTGGGCATGGCAGCAACAGGCCAGAATCAAGCAAGTAAGCAACCAACCACACAACCATGACACTGACACCAACACCTAATAACCACCGCACGCAGAGACGCGCCGTCGCCATCGATCCCGACGGATTCTGCGTTTTCTACCTGCGTGTACAGGCAAATGATTACATGATTGCACGCACAACACCTGCATCATCACCAGCACTCACTAAGGGCGGCATCCTAATTATCGCTCACTAAAGGCCAGAGCGTGTGGTTCAGGCCTCTACGCACCTCAACTCGTCGTTCTCAGCCCCTGCTTTTGGAGCACGGTGCAGATGGCCGT
Source organism: Neostapfia colusana (assembly GCA_030760725.1). Taxonomy (NCBI): domain Eukaryota; kingdom Viridiplantae; phylum Streptophyta; class Magnoliopsida; order Poales; family Poaceae; genus Neostapfia; species Neostapfia colusana. Next base: position 81,965,782 of record JASWHV010000014.1, on the reverse strand, counting down.
AATCCCCTCGTCGTGCTCCAAGCCCTTTTCTTTTTTTTTTTCCAAAAGCGAAAGCCACGGTGGGGAGCGATCATATTCCGACGACGAACCTTGCTTCCCTCGGAACGAACGGAGCACCATCCATCACAAAAGCCCCGGAATGGCACAACGCCCCCTTCCGCGCAGGCAAAGCACGCGAAACAAAGGGCGTCACAGGCATCAGCGTCACGTCAAACCAGACACTCCACGCACTACCACGAAAGGGAGGCATCTCGATCAATGATGAAAGAGACGCGGGTCACTAGTTCAGGCAGACATGAAATGAAAGCAGGCGCCCGACGAAGAAGAGATGTGCCAGCCGACCGAAACAACAAGACAGTTCGTCCCAGAACATCCAATACCAAGCCACGAATACAGTACAACGCAGGGAAGAACAGCTGTAGGCGATACAGATGTGTAGCAAGGAGCATGGTGCAGACATATTATATACTATACTACTAGCAGAACAAGAGGTGTACGTAAGTCCTATTTACTGGTGGTGAGATCGCCGGCGAGAGAGACGGCAGTCAGCGGCACATCCATGTCCATCTTGTGTGGTAGGTTCACCAGTCCTCTGCTCCCAGACACGGATGCCTCCCGACAAACAAAAACACAGGTTGCCACAGGGAAACGGCATGCGGTGTGCTTGCCTTCTTCCACCATCCCAGACATCCTTGCTCGTGCATGACGCGTGAACCAAGGTAGATGCAGGGGCGAACGTCCCTTTGGGTCCACGAAGCAACAAAACAGATATAACTCTTAGCAGTCTCGAGGAGCATGGGCATCGGCTCCCATGACCGACATCCAAAAAAGAGTGGAAAAGGTAGAGACGGGTTAGCATTCATCATTCCTTATCGGCAACCGGGGCATTGTTGTCCAAATCACTTCGAGGCGTGTCAGAGTCGGGGGACGGTTTGTTTGGGTTCGGCTTCGTGGTGTCACCAACATCTGGCAGCTTGGCCGCCTTGGGTGTCAGCCGTTTAGCCTCTTCGTAAGAGTAAATGTATATCCTTTTCACCATGCTGCAGAATTCACTGTGGTAATAGGGGGGAAAACGTTCAAATTAGGAAATTTAGGGATTCATTATGTTCTGTCACTGAAGAAACTAGGCCAAGGGGAAAAGGGTACATACTGCCATGGATCGTCCCCAACCAGCATCATATCATCCTCATCATCTGTGTAAACAACCTTCCATTTCCTGAGGCTGGCAGAGAGCTCTCCCTGGATATCAAACATCTCTTCCAACTTCTGGTGAAGATCATTGTACCCCTCTAGCCTTGTCAAGTCCACTGCCCGGCCAACTGCCATTCCTTGCATAATTACCTGCAAAGGGCAAATGTTGTTAATCACCCTCCAATTTTGGCGCGGTTCAGCATAAAATTGAAGTGTTGAAAGTTCATGACTCGTTATCACCTTGGTGCAACTGCGCACTTGACGGCTCTCAGTCTCATAAGGAGAGCGCTCACTGGTCGCCGCGGGGGCATCGGATATGTTGGCAAGGGATGGTTGCGAGAGCTGATCAGAATCAACATCTACTGACGCAGCAGGTTGTTCTTGGCCAACACTAGCAACGGTAACAGCTCTTGATGCTGCAGAGCTTATCTCGATACCAAATAATCTACAGCCAGAAGTAGCAGGTTCTTGCTTCTTTTCAATTGGAACTTTATTGATGCTAGCAGAGTAGGAGTCAGCTCTCGTGTCTCGCATAGGCCAGTAAAAGTGATTGTTGATAGGAGTAGAATGCTCATTCTTTGCATTGAATCCAACATTCAGTGATGTTGAGAAGATTGAATTGGGGGCTGAAGGGTATAGCTCCTGAGATTGCTGCAGTCCCGAAAATGAGAAAACTTGGGTAGGCTCTGCCGGGGATTTCCATAAACCTAAGATAGATGGAATTTAAGTATGAGACATTAGCAAAGGCAGTCTATATACCTAGACTAAGAATCACCGATTCACAGTCATAAAGCAGAGTAATAATTTGGCGTAAACAGCTTAGCAACTACATACCAAAAACTGGTGCAAGTTCTGGAGCAACAGAATGCGAAGCAGGAGGCCGAGCACGTTTATTTCGTAAAGGAGGCTGTGGTGGCTGCGGATCATTTCCATCAAGTGGTTCTAGTTCCCATGGCGAAACTCTATCTGGGCGCAGAACAGCTGAAGGTTCATCCCACTGGACCTGTCGGTGGCAAAAGCATGGATTGAGATCTCTGAAGATACACAAGAAACAATGAATGTGACTAATATACAGAGAATTTGAATTCTGGAAAGGATGTCACAAATATTGATTACCTTCAAAGATCTCCAGTCAGAATCTGCCCATGGAGATGTTGAGTTAGTTGATATGCTTCCTAGACCAATAATTGTCCCACTAAATCTGTAGACAATGAAGAGAAGTTACTTAAAGCACCTATGTGATTTATCATGAAATATCAATTTATGGAAAATGGAACCACAAAATACCTTCTTTCAGAAGATTCATCACCCTCGAATCTCATCTTTAACCTCATTCCAACAGACATCTTGCGATTTTTAGCTTCAAGGTACTTGTTAACACTAACAACAAACTCTGATTGGCTTGTTCTGGGAGGGGGTGGTGAGATGGACAATGTAAGTTTTCCAGTGCAATTCCACAAAGAATGATTTCAACATGTCAATATCTGATATGTCACGCTAGAGCAAGAAACAAGGCATAAAAGCAGCACATTGCATACATTCATAACACGGAAATCAAGGATCGCATGTAATGATATAAACTCATACCACATGTAAAGTTGAATAGGCATCAACATGGACATGCTCAGGAAATTTATAGCAGCATATTTAGTTCATTTACAAAGTATAGAAGTTCAGTACACTCTAATAAAATATAATGCCTTGAGTAAAGAAAGCACCACACAATGGAGGTATGAAACGCAAGTCAAACCTGGGCTTGTAGAAAACAGAAAAGAGAGTTCCAGTGGATATAGCATGAGATGCGGTTGCCAGAACTCCAAGATGCATGCTGTGGCTTGATATAACTGATGAAGGCATGTTATTTAGTTGCCTCATGAGCCTCCTTACCCCAACTCGTAGCTCTCCATTCCCACCTCTGTTAGAAGGACAGTTAGCAGGGTATCATAACAGAACATTCATCCAAACTCAGCAGTGCCAGGAGCCCAGGAGACGAATGCATGTCAAATGGCTTCAACATGAAATGCTATAGCCTACCTCAAAAAAATAAATGCATCACCGGCAACCAATCTTTTCGAGCTAACAAAAACACTCCAACCTGTTGTAAGTAGATGTCTCCTTGGTTGTCCTGAAAGAATTAGTCAGTATTTCATGAGAGATTGCAACCTAAATCATTGTGGAAAGAATCAATGCTTGCCATCGAAAAGTGGTTTTGAAGCAGAGGAACTTAGTAGAATTGGAACGAATGCCACATCAAAGCTATAAGAACCACATTGTAACATTAAGATACAACAATAACAAAGCCTTTGTCACATGCATGTTGGGGTAGGCTAGATATGAAACCAAACATAAAGGTATGTAAGTAAAAGAAAAAGAGAGATTATAACACTTAGATACCAAAAAAAATATTTACCCATTAAAAAAAATACTAGAAACTAACCACGAAAGATGTGACGGAAATGCCATTCATTTCCATGGAGATCTTTAGCAGCGAGTTCTTGCCATGGTGGATTTTGAGTCATATCCTACAGATAAAACAACACAGGTTGACTACCTGTACAGGCAACAGTATAACAAGTGGGTGGAGTTGTGAATATGCTCATGACGCTAACCAGTTGGGCTAAACATTCTTCAGCATGCCTCCTAAGGACAGAGAATCCACCATGGGTGCTTGTGTCTGAAGCAGTCAAAGTCTTGCAGAAGGAATGGACATTGCATTTTTCAGGCTCCTGTGGCTCAGGATCTGGGATGGTGGGTTCACTTTGCTAATTAAGTGAATTCAAGGAAAAGAAATCAGATCACATACATGTAATAGTGACCATCAAATAAAATAATCAGATGCAAGAACAGAAAGGATTATGATGTGACCTAGAGTACATATATTGCAACAACAAAGAAATATGGCAATGGTAGAATGAGGGGCTTATGATCCAGAAGGAAGTTGCAATTAAAGCCTACTCACATCCGCTTCTGGTTGCAGCATAATTTGAGCATAAACTTCATCAGTATCAGTTTCAGCCTGCGTTCAAGAGCTAAAGTGGTGAGAAGATACAGGATACCAGTTTTGTAGGTACTATTTTCAAAGTGTTCAATTGATAATAGGAATAAGCACTTACCCTAAGTTCTACATTGACCACCTTGCACAGGATCTTGGATGGTAGATTAAACAAAGGTAAGTGCTGATCAAGCTGTTGATCTGTTGATGCTTCAAGCTATAGAAAGATGTTTGATCATCAGTTGAATGACAAGACAGAAAAGAAAGAGCTGCATTGCAGCAGAACAATTATATTAATAGAATACTAATATTATTGCTTGCAAATAAGCAATTGACTCCTTCAGTATGGTACATCAAGATCAGAAATACCTGTTCCATATGACCCTGGGGGAAGTAGTAAACCAGCTCGCCTTGACGAGGAACCGTGACCAATGGACCAGCGCAAGCATGCCAGAGTTCCCGAAACAATGCATCACAAGGAACCCCTACGAAAAGGCATTTAATTTTGATTAGAAAGTGGAAACCTAGTGAGAACAAAACGTTAGGCATTGATCAATCAACTTTTTATCCTTTATAATTTCCTAATATGATAGAAAAAAAGTGTAATGATTGCGATAAACTAATTAAATAATAACAGCAGGCGGAGGAGTATTATATACACAGATCCTTCAATTTCTCCCATTTCATTTCATCTGTTTGGCAGAACCAATTGTTAATCTAGCCGTAAAAATTTACAACGGTACCCTACCAACCGTAATTACGAGTAAGCCTAAGCTCCGTTTCCAGATCCATCATTGTACGTCTTCCCCCAAATTTCACAGATCCAGTTTTACATGCTTAGAAACAGGAGACGACCAAGCCAGATAATTTACCACGTAGAGTAGCAAAAGTGCAAATTCTCCGACGAACCAGTCGAAAGCAACAATTCACCAACCAGAGCAGAAAAAAAAATCATTACGAAAACACCTTCCGTCTCACGAAAATTCGCCGAGTCGCCTCCAATTCTACGCAGTTTCAATAATCCCCCCCCCCCCCACACACACACAAACGAGTCAACTTCCCAAGTCCACGCTAGTCTACTACTCTCCCAGCAACCCAGCATTCGGATGAGCCAGCTAGCCAACCAGCTCGGCACACACAAAAATCCCAGTCCATGCAACACAAGCCGGAGAGACGAGGAGCAGAAAGGAAGCGAACCTGAGCCGCCGACGCCGCCGGCAGCGCCGGAGCTCGCCATCCCTACCGCCTCTCCGACAGACGGAGACGAGCGCCGCGTTGGGATTCAGGGAGGGAACGCCGAAGCCGCGCCCCGATCTGGTCACCCCATGCGCGGCTCCGCAGATCTGCACGCCCCAAGCACCGGGCAGGTAGCCGTTAGAGCCCCGGAACCCGCGCAGTTGAGAGAGAGGCGGCGCCACGAACGCGGGAGGTTCCGCTCACTCACCGGCGGACGAGGTCGGGAGGAGGAGGAGCGCGGCGGCGGAGGAGGAGGCGTGAGGCTGAGGGAGGCCCGGAGCTCTGTGCTTTGCGTCGCGGGTTGGTTGGTTGGTTGGTTTAATTTTTTGTTTGTTTATTTTTAACTAGCAGTGTAGCGCGAAGAAAGAAGCGTTGGACAGCGCGGCAGCGGCAGAGGAGGAGGAGGAGGAGGAGGCGAGGCAGCGCGGTGCGTGCAAGTGGCTGCCGCCGTGCTGCGCCTTTATTTCGCTTCCGTTTTTTTTTGTCTCTTTTAACTTGGCGATCGGTTTGCGCGGGTTTTCGGGAGGAAAAAAAAATGAAAAACTGGGAGAGAGAGAGAGGACGGTAATCGTAACGGACATGGCTACGCGTACACGGAGAACGCACACCGTCAGACACATTTGGATGGACGGGTGCATCTCTTCTCATCATCTTGCAGCTTAACCCCCGGGTGCATCTCAAATCTCATGGGTGCGGAAAGCAACGTGAGTTAGCTGCACGACCCAGAAGTCAGGGCTTGGGACGTACTAGCAAGGCTCGCTCGGAGACGGAGAAAAAAAGGAGCAGCAGCCAGCAGGCTGGTGTGGGGACAAAGGACATGCTGCATGCGCGAGCGGTGCGGTAGCAGCAGCAGCCTGGTACGGAGCGGGGCGGAGCGGGCGTTAGTTTAAGCGCGGAGATTAGTTTAAGTGATCGGAAGTGAGTGGATTAGGGCATTTGTTTATCCCTTTTCCCCCGTCGTGCCGTAACGATTTCGACGAGGTTTCATTGGCTGGGAGGGGAGGAGCACGGCCTAGCGAAGGGGGACAGGAATTCCACCAACCAACCAACCAACAAAACGTTGTGGCTGCGGTGGTGGTGGTGGTGGGCTGTGGTTAGAGAATCCCGATCTCTCCGTCCCCACCTGCTGGAGATCTTCCTAAAATATTTCGGAGAGTCTCTTTGCCAGCCTCGTCTCACCCACAGTCTGGAGTAAAATAAAAAGTGAACCGCAACCAGTTCTGTTTTAGTTGTTAATGGTTTGCCCCCAACCAAATTAAAACACGCCCATTATTTCTTATTTCAAGTAATTACGACGCCCGCCCTGATCCCCTCCCCCCCCCCTGGTGAAATTAGCTCCGGCGGTCAAACTGAGCAGCGCATTCGTGAAATTAGCTCCGCCGGCCGGCCGCAGGTACGACGCGATAAGGATCGGTGGTGACGCGGCCGCGCCAGATTCCCTGCACGGGCGGGCGCCAGCCGCTGCACGTGGGGCTGTTTCCGCGCCGGCCTCCAGCGCGAGACAAATAGATAGAGATGGCGGCTAACGCGAGATTAACCTGATTCGTTTTCTTTTCTACCAAACGCACGCTAAAGAGTGGAGTGCATCTGGATCCTGGTTTCAGAGGAAACGGCGCTATTCTTCCTCCCTCGCCCAATTTGTTAATTGGAAGGGACGTCTCTCCCTTTCCACCGCATGTTTTAAGAAACACCACCGGTCACCGGACGTGCAGACTGTACGAGAGGAAGAAAGAAAAAGCAGTTCGGCGTCGCTGTCCAAGTTGCGATCGCCATGTCGCCAGTCATTAGCTGGAGTTCGCAGCGCAGGGCCACGACATGGCCACAGCCTACGTCTACGTGATGAGCCCAGCGCAACAAACTCCGGCCACCCCCGAGATCATGCTCATGCATCAAGCGTCATCAAAGTTTGTCACAAAGTAGCTCCCCAGACCACAGCAGAGAAACATAACGAGAAAAGTTGCGATGTAATGATAACAGCTATATCGGTCGACTGGCTCTTCGCATATTAGTAATACTGCTAGCTAACTAAGAATTTACAGATATGAGACAGCGGTACCAAAAGTTTATAATGCCCTCGACCCTTTCTTCCCGTAAATTACAGAATAGGGCACTTCTTGCTCTGAGCCATCCTCCGGAACTCATCGTTCTCCCGCTGAGCTTTCTTGAGGCTCTCCTTGAGTTTGCGGATCTCCACTTCCGATTTCCTCATGGCTGCACGAGCAACCTCCTCTGCTTCCAGCCTTGCACTCTGCTCTTCCATGAGTTGCTGTTGCAGCTTCTCCACCGTGGAGTTCAGCTTTTCCTCCACCTACAAATATGTCCAACTCAACGCAGCCTCAGGCAACTACTTTAAATTGCAAAATGAATGTTGAGAAGATACAATCTAACTGTCAGACCAAGCAATTCTCCTAGGCCATACAACTGGAGAACGGACCAGTAACCCAGCTCCATTAATAAGCAGCAAAAAATTGATGGTCACGAATTTAAACAATGTCCGTAGACACATTGTAACAGAGGCTTATTCTATCAACAGATCCTGAGGTTTCAGATGGGCCATAACATTGTTCTGAAGGCTATGTAGCATCCCTAGACCTTAAGCAACACGGCATTGTAGATAAGTCTGTTTCTAAATATTTTCTTTTGAAACAGGCACATTTAACGAACATGAGAACCCTTACCATGCTGGTAATGTTTGCAAGTTGTTCATCACGAGATCTGTGGATCTCCTCCTTCAGCTCGGATATCTGCTCTTCTGAGTATCCCATGGCATGCACCTCCTTTTCTCTATCATGCACCTCCTACGCAAGATAATATATACAAATAAGAACCAGAAATCCATATGAAGAAACAGAAAAAATATAATTTACCTTTATGCGAGTGAACATTTGATCTGAAAATGGTTTTCCTCCGTTATTTGCACAAACATAGTCCACAACATCAAGCAATTTTCCAAGTTGCTTTGCTTGAACCCTAGGGTCCTTGGTCATGTTATCAAAGAGCACAACTCTATTTTTGCATAGCTCAACCATTTTCTGTAAATGGAACACATTAATATAAGTACTTGCACATAGCCTTGTATTAATAAGGGGATGATAGAGCTTGATTTATTGTTGCCCGACATTAGTAGAAGGGTGACAAAGGTAACCTGCAAATACTCCGGGGCATTGCTTAGCATGTACTTCAGTTTAGATTCACCAACAAGATCTCCATAAGTAAAAACTAAAATCATGTGGTCAATGATCTTTTCCCCAAAAAAGACCTTGATAGTCTCAACAGTACTGGAATCCTCTCGAGAAAACCGAGAAGTGGCAGAAAAAACCATCAGAACTGCATGTATCCCATCTTTAGCCATGTTCATACACTTAACAATCTCTTTACCAGCCTCCTCAGATGTAATGGTCATGTCAAATAGCCCTATGACATTCAAATGGGTAATCAGCCAAGAAATTTAACAAGACACAAATCCATGATTAGAAACATGTGAGGTACTCTATATGCACGGACCATCAACGGCAATATTTTCTATATTCCCTTTTCATAATTCTAACGATCCTGCTTCATTTCTTTCATGAACAGAGCAAAAATATGTAATCTCTGGTTGTTCAAACAAAAATGGTAATTCTGAATGACAGCTAATATGCTCTACTATGCGATTGGGAAATGAAAAAAATGAAATGACGATCAATAGAATTATGAAAAATTTCGGAAGGGTAACTAATATGCTCTGGCATGGGAAACCCATGTGAATCGTTGTGGTTTATAAGCACTATTAAGTATGAGACTATTTATATCAAATAATAAACTTATTTACATCAAGCTAAAAGCAGAATAATAAGAATTCTTCATGTAAGATCTTCCATATCAAGCGAAAGGGGGCTTAATCAAGTGGTTTAAGTACCACACTCCTCAAGGTCCTGTGTTTGACTCCCCGTGGGAGCGAATTTTAGGCGGAGGTTAAAAAAGTTCCTTCATTTGTCCCATAACTAAAGCACAGGTCTAAGGACCGATCCAGGTCGTTGTTCATTCTCACATGGGATACGGGCCGCTGTGTAAGGGTGGGACAGGGATACGTTGTTTTTTTTGGCCTGCGTGAGGTCTTCTTAAAAAATGACTGGTGGTTGTCTTACCCCCCCCCCCCGCAGGTCCAGTTTTTTTAAAGATCTTTCATATCAAATATCAAACTCTAGTTTTATTAAGATGAAAAGGATTTTCAGTGACTTCCATGCAAATAGTGAGCCATACAACGTCCCGCTGCACAATGTTTTACTTAGCGTATGAGGGTGGCAGATGGCTTCTTGGTCTTCCCCACTAAGTGTCGATGTTCGAAGTCCAAAAATTATAGGTCCTATACGGAACATATTTATTCACATCTTCAATAACAATGATAGATACAAAATTGTATTCCTATGACAAAGGATAGCCAGAACAACATAACTTGAGCGAAAAGGGTAACACATGTGGCACAAGATCATAGGCATCAGAAATTTACAACATCCAAAAGCCAACACAGATTGGATATATAGCAAATAACGTTGAACATAGATTTCACCTGGTGTATCAATAACATTAATGGTACGCCCATCCTTCAGGGTGGTGCTACCCATCTGACAAGTATTAGTAACACTAGCATGGGAGTATTCCGACACAAATGCTTCCCGTCCAAGGATACTATTACCAGTTGCACTCTTGCCATAACCAAGTTTCCCAACAAGAACAAGAGTGAGGTCAGCACTGGGCAACACCCATTCATCATCGTAGTCACTTCCACCCATTGCAAGAGTAGCCTTCTGTTCATGAGTGAAATCAGGACATCAGGACTTGACCCATCAGTCATCTTAATTGAGTAAGGTGAAGCAACCTATACAACAAAGTGAACTGGGGCCACAAAAGTACATTCAGAACTTAGAGTATTGCTTGCATAACAGACACATTTCTAATAATTAAACTAGATGACAAGTTAAATGTTTTGACGTGGACTGAATTTGAATACTTTATGTTTCAGTGGAAGAATAACTCTGGCTATGCCTTTCTAGGTAAAGCCGGTCCCAAGCCCGGGTAAAGGAGGAGGGTTGTGATAGGTCTGGCGAGCCAGCATCAAAACCAGCCATTCCTATGGGTTTTATATCTAGCCTACCTCAACGTGATTGAGAAAAAGGCTTTGTTGTTGTTTGTATGTTTCAGTAGAAGAATAAAAAGGCTCATCCAATAGAAAAAAATCAAGGCAAGACTAGAATCATCTAAGTGATGATTTACTCCTGTTTTTCTACCTTAAAGGGAAAGAAAAACCGTGAATGGCAGAAACTACAGATGCAAAGTACTCATTACAAGTTGCAAGTACAAGAAATTGACGATATAATGCCTATCAGAATCCAACCATATATATTCACGATGGGATATAGCCTGGAATGGGGCACCTTTAGAAGCCGACAATATCTCCTAGAGGACTATGGCAACTGAACAAGCAATTGAAGCCCTGCAATAAGATATTTGAGGGAATCTATTTCACGTTAAGAGAAGTGAAGGATGAAAAATGACCTCTCATAAAGAAAAAGGATGAAGCACATGTTCCTTAATCAGCAGAATCAACATTAGTAAATCTGGGTTTGCAAAGTTAGATAAAAAAAGCAAGCCATAATGAACCTACTGAATAACTCTGCGACAAAGAAGGGTGTCATATGATTTTCATACCTACAGAGTGAAGCACGATGGCGCAAATTTTACTGGCTAATCCAATCCATATGATGGAGAGGAAAAGCATGGCAGACCAGAGGCCTACTTAGCTTGCGAATAAATAGGGTTCAGAACATTGAGCCACTAAGAATTCAAGTGGCTCGAGTCCTCATAAATGCAGTGCATTGTTCATAAAAAGGAAATTCAGTGGTTGAACTGAGTTGATTACAGTGACAAAAATTGACGCTCTGTGTGCAACAACAACGTGAATATTAGACTTACTATATGTAACTTTTAAACTTACTGTGCGCATCCTTTAATATGGCTGGCTAGTGAACTGGAAACACATCAACATGACAGAAAGATTATCGCAGAGACTTAAAAGCAAAAGACGCCTGTAACGTGGTACGGTGCAAAAACAGCGTGCGAAACCCATCAATAGAACCTCTCCATCCTAAGTAGTACATAGTAGATAAGTCCTGATCGCGCCTGAGTGAATCTCTAGAGCACAAGACCGAATACTGTTGTGCAGATGCCAATAACCCAATCTAGCACTCCGAAGCACGGTCCCAGACCGCGCAGCCTTGACAGTGAAGAAAGGAACAGTCGCCGCACCCATCGATCTAGTCAATCTACAGCCCCCGGCTACTGAATCGAACAAAGACTAGCCCCGCAGAAAGCCGCGGAAGAAATCTATCGTCCTCACCCGATCGATCGACCGATCTATTCAACAAGCAGGAAGAAAATACGCTACGGCGGAAATTCGAGACGGGACCGCGGCGAACCCCGCGGATTGCACCAACCAAAACAAGCACTAGGGTGCGGAGCGAGGAGGGGAAGGGGAGGAAGCGAGGGACATGAGGAGTACTCTACTTGCTCACGAAGAATCGGAGGTGCGGCGGGCGAGGGACGATGGAGGCAGAAGCAGCTGCGCGAGTCGCAGTCCGTTTACCTCCCGGCGTACGGCGAGTCGGCGCCTAGACGTAGTTTATTTATTTACGTAATAATACTAAAGAAAAATAAGGGTGGGGGCCGGCTCTGTATATCTGTTCGACTGTTCCGTTTCCGTTAGTATCGCGCAAGAACTGCGTGCCGTGAGCCCGTGACATTACCTCGTCGGTGTGTAAGGCTAATCTCCAACAAGGTAAAAAAAAAAGGTCTCGATGTAGTTTCACGACTAGAAGTACACTAACGCAAATTTGAAATAAGGTAAAGTTCACGCATCAGGATACAAATTCCAGTTCGAATGTTATGGTAGAATCCCGACAAGAAGCGTGATTCTTGCCTTCTTGATCGTCAAAACAGTGTCCTTGTAAATAAATGTACTGAATTCAGCAACCTCTTGGCACGATGTACTCCCTCCGTATGCTTTTTTAATGATGATGCTTAGTACAAATTTCTACAAAAGCGGCGCCAACAAAAAACATGGGGGGGGGGGGGGTACTACACTAAACCCGCTGCAATTAATTTGTAAAAAAACATCACCAGTACAATAACCAATCCAGAACAGTAAAACTTAATGATAGCTGACAGCAAAGCCTCAATTAGCTCAGATGCCGTCCCCTGTGCACAAACCTACAAGATATTGAACGGACTGCAACTCTTCTTTCTCTGGAACCAAAAACCAATTCTTTGACTGCACTGCTCTCAGCCAGTTTGAAGTCATCAACCGGGCCCAGTTACCAATCATGCACATTCACTGGGATTCATTCCTGCAATAGCAGCATCTCTCTTGCATTACAAAAAGATGATATGGTTTCCATTTTTGCGGTGTATAGTTATGCAGAATTGCAGATCAACAACAGAAACATCGGCAGTTCATCAATGAACACTGGCCACATCTGAAATGTCTGCATCTGCAATTTAGACCACTTAGACCACCAAATAGCAACAGCAGCCGACTCAAATTTCATACCCCCTTTGTTTTGAATTATTTGACGCTGTTTAGTTCAGTTTTAAACTAACCAGCATAAACGGAGGGAGTACATCGTAAGGAATGTTATTCTGCATGCTATAGGCGCATTGAACATAAAGTATTAGGAGAAAGCAAAGGTTCTCAGTGTAATTCAAAAATGAAAAGTAGTCATGCAATGAGGCGAAATTCCAACATGAAGCTTGCTTCATATCCGTCAAACTGTGTGGTGTTATTACTTATTGGATACACATGCCGCAGATATAAATGGCACATTGTTTAAACTCGGTAAAGTGTTTATGCTTCACATTCTGAATTCAGCAAGCTCATGGTACATTAAAATTTGTAAGTAACAAACCAAAACCTAGCTCCCACAAGAACCACATAGAAATTCAATAACCAATCCGGAACTATAAACCAAAGGTAAAGTTGGCATCAGAACCTCCCAACCAGCTAGCTATCAACCTCCTAACCATGAACCTGCGAAATGTCGATAATCTGCATCCGTTCTTCCTCCGGAATCAAACACCAATTCGGTGACTGCACCGCCCTGAGCCACTTGAAGTCGTCCACATTGGCCCAATTCCCAGTCTCCTCATTAAGCCCAGAATCCTTCAAGTCCTCTTCAATCCCTTCATACTTTAATGCGTGTGGTGCAAATCTCACACCACTGCAGTCCTCAATGATCGGCCTGCTCCTCACCCGCAAGTAGAAATCCGTGGCCCTCGCCTCGTGAATCCTGATCTGGTGTGCTGCCATCACAAATGTGCAACCTTCGACATCCTCAATGAGCACCGAGCCAAGAACAGCTCCAACGAACACACGGCAGTTTCTGAGCTTGTGGACGTAAAGTGCCCGGCATTTGCCCTTGAGATAGACCTCGCAGGAAACCAAATCCGCGAGTGTGAAATCCCCATCCTTGTCGTTGGAGACCCTCAGATCCTTTACTAAGGTGGCGCCTTCGCTGCCCCGGAACCCGAACCCTGGAAGGATCGTGTTAAGGCCAGGATTTGGAAGCCCCGGAGCTGGCAGCTGCGGCGGCGACGGCAAGGTGACGGGATCTTGAGGCGGGTTCTTGGGCGCCCTGCTCTTGTTCCTGAAGGAGAAAGACTTCTTCGGGCGGATCTCGGTTGCGGCGACCCTGTGAGCGGCGCGGAGGTCGGCGGCGGCGGTGAGGGCGGAGCGGAGCTCGTAGGGCGGCAGCGCGTGGGACGCCTCGGCGACGAGGCGGTCGAGGTCGTCGATGGCGGCCGCCGCGGCCGCGAGGGAGTCTGGCGCGTATTCGCCCGGGGCCGCGCGGCAGGCGGAGAGCGCGGACTCCGCGGCGAGCTTGGTGGCGGCGAAGCGGGAGAGGAAGGCCTCGACGGTGGAGGCGCCGGTGGCGTCCGAGGAGGGCGCGGCGGCCGCGGCGGCAGAGGAGCGTCTGGAGAGCCGCTCGAGCATGGCAAGGTGCTTGCGGTTTCCCGCGGTGGTGGCCTTCGGCTGATCGGGCTCCGGCTCCGGCTCCATTCCGGCGGTAGCAGCGGCGGCGCCGGATGGCATCGGGGGCGAAGAGAAAACACGTTGTGTAGACACGGGTCCTCGGAATATTTCAGCTAGTATGGGCCGATCCAAAAGCAGGCCCTGCCCATACTTGGACTTGGGCCTCTGAACTTTTCCGGAACGGATGGAAGCCGAGCCCAAAGAAGCCTAGCTGGAATAACCTGTGTCTTCTGGTATATTCCCATGCGCAACGGAGGAGCGGCGAAGTCACAGCGAACGTGGCTCGACTCGTCTCGCACATAAAGACACGCGCACGCGCCCGTATTCCCGCGGCCACGTGGCGCACGTTTGCGTGCCACGTAGCCACGTTGGGATGTGAAACAGTGAAAGCCAACTCGTAAGCAAGCCATACTAAACACTTGGGAACCCAGATAAGTTCGGTGAGTACCATCAAACATCAACAAAGTCTTAGAGAATGGGGTAGGCTGACGAATGAGCTGCTCCATGAAGTTAACAAGGATATAAGTTGAGTAGTTGATTGCACCAGAGATCATAGCTTAGCTCAAACAGGATATAAGTTGAGTAGTTGACAGTGTTTAAACTTGTTAAAAACAGCTTATTTAAAAATGCTGGTAAAATATAACTTATGTTTATATCTTATTTTTAGTTTATTTTAAAAAACAGCTGAACTAATAAGTTCTTATATAAGTCTGATTTTAATATAAGTTCTGTTCACTTTTATGTAAAAACTGTGCCGAAGCAGTGCCAAAATAAAAATTGTATCGCAGGCAAACAGAGCGCGGCCCTTAGAAATTTCGCACTGTTTAACGCCCGCGCGCTCGAGCTAAGCGGGAAAGCGGCGTAGAAAATAAATTACTTTTCATGTTGACGCAATCCCCATTCGTCTCCTCTTCCTCCTACAGCCCCGACGCCCAACTCGAAAACGAAGGCGCCAAACCAATCGCACCCAAACGCCCCCGCGCCCGCGCGACCAGCTTCGAATCCTCGCCGCCGCCGCCGCCACCGCGTCCGTCCACTTCCCTCCGCGAGGCTCCCTCCCCCCACCCGCACGGCGCTCTCGGCGGCGTCCCCCGCATCGCCGCCCGCCCGCCGACGTGCCGTGTTCGGCGGACATCTGCTCGGAGGTGAGATCCCGGAACCCTAGACTCGATTTTCTCCCCTTTTATCGTCCTGCTTGTTTGCTTGGGCTGGGACAAATCGCGTGGCTGCTCCCCGGCGCGGGCGGCCGTGGGTTCGGTGGCGGATGAGGCGCGAGCGGTGTCGCCGACCTGTGCCGAGATGGATGCGGATAGGGAGGGGTTGCCCGACGGGGGATTGGAACCATGGAGGCCGGTTGGTGTCGAGACAGAGAACGGCCCATGATTTGAGGATCCAGGATGGTAAAGCGAGGATCTCCATAGGTTGCTGGTCCTCGGCTATTACATTTTTCTCTGCTCTTGGCCATTTCGCAAGGCTAGGGACCACGGATGTTTCTCTCATTGTTTCACGGTGTTAGATGACTCCCCTAGTAATGTTGATGTTTAACAGAAGTAATGGTGATTACGTGCCTAACAGAAGTACCAGCTTTCATGTGCTCCCGAATTTCTGGAACGCTTTTGGTCCGTCTGTGTCGTGGATGGATTAGCTGGTACATTAAATTGCTCTTCTAGTGGGTGGAAGAGCGTGGTGTTTAAATGATGTCAGCAGCTGTACTCTTGCATACCTGTTTATACGTGCACACTGTCTGCAGACTTGTATTATTAATCAGTTTGTTTGTTGTATTCTACTCCCTCCGCTTTTCAAAAGGAAGTTGTTTTACACAAGTTTTTAGATACCAACGAGTGATTCATTAGGGTTTATTTACCACAGTTTACCTTCTTTGTCCATATTAAAATGTGTGCATACAATCCAGATAAGCATCACAATCTGACTGTTTGAGGTGCAACACCTTAAGTGTTTGTGGCTTGGGCAACTTTTGAAAATACTCCCCAGTGACTTTTTTTTTATGAATCTGGAGGGAGTATGGTTTTCCGATTTTTCACGACCACTCAGATGAGACAGTTGTTTCCCAAATGAAGAACAAGTTTTATGGAAGTAATGAAAGTTTTGCCTTTTATTTTGCAGGTTCAAATGCCTCTGTTGAAGCGGAAACCTTTCTCCTTGCTGGAGCCCCCCAAGGATTTGGATCCTAAAGAGAAGATTTACCAAATTCGGTTCACAAAGGAGATATTCCGAGATTATCAGTATCCTTTTTTTTTGCACGACAATTTTGCTGGCCTGTAGCCTAGTTTATTATTGTCGCGTCGAACATATATTATTATTGTTCAAAAGCTTTATTGGAACTCAAGATTTTGTGTTTTTTGTGTCTGCAGTGGAGTACGATTTTGTTAGTGCAACTTCTGATGCTTGTTTTTTTCTTTTTCCTTTTTTTCTTCCTTTTCTTTTTCTTCTTTTTTCTTTTTTTTTTCTTTTTTTCTTTTTTCCATGTTCTTATATCTCTTCCTCTCTTTTACTTCATTGATATTGGGTTTCATGTCTAGCCGACCCCAACATGCTTGGGATAAAGGCTTGGTTGATGTTGTTGTAACTTCTGATGCTTGTATTCTTAACAATCAATCAGAGAATACCTAAAAAGGCTAAATCTTTATCGCCAAAGGGTTTGGACATGTAAGGTGTCTGGCAAGTCTAATTTAACTTTTGAAGAAGCTTTGGTATCTGAGCATAATGCGATGGAGAAAGCTCAGAAATTGCCAGCTGAGCTAATGGCTCATATTCTTCGGATGACTCAATACAGTAAGATTCAGAACATAGTCATTTTCTATGTTTTATCATGTCTATGGAGTCTGTATTTTCTATTTTGCACTTCCATTTGTAAGTTTGTGTCTCCTTAATGAAGAATAAGGTATACTATTGATGTTAGCAACAACATATTCAAATACACAAACTATTGATGCTAGCAGTCCTGCCAAAATACCAGCGTTTCACATACTTGGTTTCACCTGTCTTTCCTTGGTAAAGCTGCAACATGATACTTGGGCTTATTTCTTTAATTGGATTGTTTGCTTGCCATGAAAATGATGTTGCTGTAAGTGTTTCAATTTCTTTTAGGTTTTAGTACCCACTACTGGCATCTATGCAATGTGGTCTGTTTTGCATGATTGATTTAGTTACAACGTCAAGAGTAGCTATTTTCACTTGATTGTAGGCTATAGATTCAAGTTATATGCTTCAACAGTTCATAATTGCATGACAAAACTTTCATTTTTTATTTGACCCAATTTCATACTGTGTAGCGCATGGTGGCTACCCTTTGTTATTCCATGAGCATCATGGACTGTTTGTCATTTATACATCTTTGCTTTTTCATGGAAATAGTAATATTTTACCTGTTGTTTCAGGCACCCTTGGCTTAAATGAGCTTGTCAATAAGATATATGCAAGTTTGAATGAAGAGGTTTTTGAAGGAATAGAGTTGCATGCTAAAAGAGATGGTTCTGAGGCACCTTGCAAGATTTTGAAGATTTTAGATTCTGGTGACTCAAAGACGTATGAAGTGGGTTGGTTTGGTCGGGGCAAGACTGTAACCAGCACCTCAGTTGTCAAAGCTGCAGATTTGATTCAGCGGAGGGCACCTGTCAGCAGGAATATTCTACGGATTTTCATTAGAGACGCAACATCACAAAGTACCCCATGGGTTATACATGAGCATCTTTCCAAAAAATATGGCATACCCAATGAGCTCCCGATGGACAAATTGGTAATCACACTGCATCCGTTTTTCTTATTTCTGAGGACTATGGTGTAGTACTTAAACTAGCATTTTGTTTTTAGTATAATGAAGGTTTACGAAAGAGAGGCAGAAAACAACATGAGGATGGAACTACTGAAGATGGGGGGAAAAAGTTGAAGAGAGGTGATTTAACTGAACTTAAACCAGTTGCAGCAATGATTTTGTTAGCAGCCTTTTCGACTTGTGTGATTCTTCTAAGCTAATTATTGATCTGTGTATGGTTGCCAGATGTAGGAAATACAGATCTGCCACTTAAGTATCCAATAGATGATCTCTTAATAAGGCCTGCTGGAGATGATCCTGCCTGGTTGAAGAGACCTCCTTTGGCAACAGATTTTAGAGTGCCAAGATATTCAGTGGGAGATCTTCTTATGGTATGGGACTTCTGCATGTCTTTTGCGAGGCTTCTGAAGCTGTCCCCATTTCCACTAACGGATCTGGAGAATGCAATTTGCCACAAAGAAACCAATGTTCTTCTTGTAGAATTGCATGCATCTATTTTCCGCTTGCTTATTAAGGAACAAGGTGACTATTTTACCATTCTGAAGAACAAGAAACGGAAGTTAAAGGTTTTTCTTCGCCTTCCTGTTTAAGACCAAGACTCTGTCCTCCACTGTGATGCCTTCTTCATCCTTGTGTTCCTGTATGCATTGCAGGTAAGATTAGTAACATGGGGTGAATATCTATGTGATTTCTTGGAGATGACAAAAAATGAAGACCTCGTCAGTAACGTCTCGACGGTGAGACGAGGGTATTATGGTCTTATTGACACTGATATGAAGCTTAGGATTCTCAGGGAACTAGTGGAGGAAGCTGTTACAACTTCTGCCATTAGAGAGTTACTGATTGAGCAGGTGAATCAGAAACAAGCCCTTGCTGCGACAAGAAGAGGGAGTGTCAGAGCAGAAAAGGAAGAGCAAAAGTTAAATCCTGAAACTGGCGCAGAAAATGGAAAAAATCAGATAGATGGTGTGCAAGATGTTGGTGGGAGCGCTGATGATCAGGTTAGGGGAACAGGAGTGGACAAGAACAATACTTCTCGAGGCAAGACAGATGGGAAACAGCATCTGGTCAGAACCTGATTCCTGTCTTAGTATTTGAACCATGTTCCATCATTAGTGACAACTATTGATATCTAGCCTTGCTGTTATGCTTAATGTATTTAATGTGTTTGCAGGCGTCGAAGCTTGACACAGAGTATGAGAAGCTATCCATCCGCTCAAGCCCTCTTGGCAAAGACAGGCACTATAATAGGTATTGGTTTTTTAGGCGCGAAGGAAGGTTATTTGTTGAAAATGCAGATTCCGGAGAATGGGGTTACTACAGCACTAAGCAAGAGGTGATTGTGATGCTCTATTTACTGAAATCCATGTGTTGAACATTTATGGTTGATATGATAATAAGACTACCTTGAAATAACAGCTTGATGCACTCATGGGCTCACTAAATGTGAAAGGTATAAGGGAGAGAGCTCTGAAAAGACAGCTAGAGAAGTCGTATAGTAAGATAAGGTATGCCATCATGTCTACACTGTCCTCTTGCTTGGCTCAATCCGACCTTCCAGACTCCTAGTTTCAGAACTGCAATTGTTGTTATTTCTTTAATTGCTAATTCTTCCTGGTCCATATGTCAGTAATGCCCTGGAGAAACTTTCAAAGGATACCGCACGCAGGATGTTACTTGAAGAGGCTGTGCTGCGCCGTTCAACGCGAGTTCGTGCTCAACCAAAGGATAACCCTTCCATGGCATTCCTCAAGTATGTTAACAAGTGGAAGGATAACTGAGCCCAAAAATGACCACTAGACCGTAGATGGAGGAGCTGAGCTACAATGGTGTGCGACAGGGTTTGTAGGAAGCATTGTGCTCTGCGGAATATATTTGCCATGGTTTGTCTTTCCTTGTGGCTGGTCTAGTGTCGTTAGATAGGGAACTTGTGTTTTTTCCCTTCTGTTGGAAGAAGTCAACTTATGTTTCACCCCAGTTTGTTATGGATATTGATGAAAAATGAAAAGTGCCCTCTTGAGCCAGACTTTATGGCTTTTGAAACATGCATTTAGTGATAATTTATCTACATGCAAACGAGATGCGTTGCAGCCTGGAGCATGATGGGAAGCTGGTTCCAAATATCTGCAGTGTGTTGCAAACTGAAGTATTGATTTGCCTCTGGATGTCACATCCTTTCCCCTCCTCTAAGAAGAAATGGCTAGCGTTCATTTTCCTTCATTTTCAGTGGAGGAATGACAAAACTAGTGCCTTTGGCGGCGTTCCTTTTGTCACGATGACCCTTTTCAGGCGAACACGGGTGCGTTTATACGGTGCCCGTGTTTGTGACGGTGGAAGGCCAAGGCCCAAGGGAGGCCGCCCGGTTGCTTTCATTGGAGGAAGAAGGCCTCGCACCTTGCAGCAGCCGATAGATACGCCAACGTGGACGGACTGGCGTCCACAGACAACTAGCCAGGACAGGACGGGTGCAAACCAAAGGCCCGGCCGAGAGCCCGAGGGAGAAGAGCCTCTCCTCTGGTGATCCACAATCCCATTCTCTGGTCCGGTGTGCAGCTTACAGGCAGCCTGCCACTCGCCGCGTGCGTGCGGGTGCGCTTGTGCATCTCTGCGAGCTTCGAGGGAAGGAGAGATGGCGCAGTCCATGCTCTCCGCGAGCGGCTGCATCTTCCTGAGGAGCAAGCCGCAGGCGACCCTCGTGCGAGGGAGCCTCGCCGTCGCCGGCGGCATTAGCAGCAGCAGCAGCAGCAGGCAGTTCCTGCTCACTTGCAACGCTTCTCCTTCCTCGCCGCCGCCGCCTCAGGAGGACTCCGACTGCAACGAGGAGGGGTGCGCTCCCGAGAAGGAGGTGCCGCCAGTCTTCCAGTCTCCTGTGCTTATTATATTAGCAAACAAGACCGGTGGAATTGGAAGCCGTCTTCTATTCTAAGTCCCGGGTTTGTTGGTGCAGGTCGGGAGCCTGAGCGCGGAGTGGCTGGCTGAGGAGAGGACCCAGGTGGTGGGCACCTTCCCGCCCAAGAAGAAGGGATGGACCGGCTTAGTCGAGAAGGACACCGCCGGGCAGACCAACATCTACTCCGTCGAGGTGTACTGCTTCTTACTGCTAATCCTATACTAGTTGACCTGGCCCTTCTTCTCCTTCGACGAAAGAGATAAGGTAGCCGCCATGCGTGGCAGCTGATGACTGATTCTGTTGGACTGATGAAACGCGCAGCCGACGGTGTACGTGGCGGAGGGCGCCATCAGCTCCGGCGCGGCGGGGACGTCGTCGGAGGGGGCCGAGAACACGGCGGCCATCGCGGGCGGGCTGGTCCTCATCACCGTCGCCGCGGCCTCGTCCATCCTCATCCAGGTGAGCAAGAACCAGCCTCAGGTGCCGGCCGCCGACTACACCGGCCCGCCGCTCAGCTACTACGTCGCCAAGTTCCAGCCGCAGCCGGTGGCGGCGCCGCCACCCGTCGAGGAGGCCCCTGCCCCGGCCCCTGCTGAGGCGGCGCCCACCGTCGAGGAGGAGGCCTCTGCCCCGGAGACGGTGCCGAGCGTGGAGGCCTCTGCCGCGACTGCCTCGCCGGACGCGGAGCAGCTGTCCTCGTGAGCTCAGCTGCTGCGCATCGCTTTTGTGTCAGCTTACAGTTACAGATGAGCTTGTACAACATGCTGATGGAAGCATTTCTGAAGTGTATCAGTTTCGTTATCTCCATGATGTCACACAGATATTATCAATGAAATTGCTCCGAGAAGATATCTCCGGAACACATGTAGACCGCTGTAACTGTTTGTACGACGGGCCATGGACCTGCTCGGAGATCTCATGGCCGCCTTACTCGGAACTTCAGCTGACTTCACCACCCGACCAGTGTGAGTTTTACCGCCCCGACGCGCCTCAGGGCTGTATCAGCTGGATATCAGCAGTGTCGTCATAACATGAAGGCGAGCTTACAGTCCTGTCAAAGTGCCTATACACCTACAGCCAAGCGCCAAGCTGCGCCCGAATGTGATCAGCGTAACTAACCAACTAATAATAAGCTATCACGGGGTTCAGAAATGGTATTACTAGGCTTCGGGTCCATTTGGCTCAACTGCACCAACCAGATTTTCTACCCAAAAATCAGAAATATCAACCAAGAGGAGGTTCACATGAGAATTAGATTCTCCAGAATCTTCAGATCTTGTTAGTGCAAATGAAAATCTGCCAGAACGTCGGATTTTCCAGATTCCTGTTTTAACTTTTCACATAAATTACTCACCATGTCACTGATTACACAATCAAACGTTATTTTCTATTACAGAATCCACGGTTGATAGTTGTTTTCGACCAAACAAATTTCAGTTTCACTGCAGCTCTTAGCTCACAACAGCTTTATCACATCTCATAGGTAGAATGAATCCACAGCTAAACCAAACACACCCTTAGGGTGACGTATGACGGGCACAACATGTTGAATCATGCTCCGCAGTCCTAATTTAGCCGCAACTACCGACCAGCGAAACAAGAGTTCAAATTGCGAGTTTGGTTTAAGCTACATTAACAACAGCTCGTGATCACGATCAATGTGTAGACAACATCAACATAGATGCAAATGAGCGGTGTTGATAAGTACTCCCTCCGTTCTGCAATATTTGACGTTGGGAGAACTAAAGTAGCGTCAAATAAAGCAGCACAGAGGGAGTAGTTTACAAGTCATGTCAGCAAGAAGGGGATAAGTGGTAATCCGAGTGACCTAAATGCCTAATGGCCCTGTGCTGTCACAGGCTCGCGTCACCGACTCTCGCACTGCCATTCTGCCACTACTACTGAAGACGAAGAAGTTCTCAAAAGAAAAAGAGCACCATTTTACCAAATCACTCCCTAACAAATCTGAAATAACAATCCACGCCCTTACGTTACCCGGTAGTTTGCGGCCTCTCCTCTCTCGGCATACGGTAGTTCAGCCCTGCCCCACCTGCAATCGCAAGCAATCTCCGATCCAGTTCGGTGCGCCTCGCGGTGAGCTCTGCGCCGGTCGAATCCCCGTCCCCACGGTTATCCTCGCTCTAGGATTAGGTCGGGATCGGCACCCTCTCGCCAAGGCGTCGTCTCCCCGCCAGTCGGTGGATTTCTCCGCCTACCATTTGATATGCCTGTTTCTGGTTGGGTTTTGGACAGGCGGATGGTGGCGAACCAGGAGCAGGAGGCGGAGACGGCATCGCCGGCGACCGTGGCGGTGGACCCGATGCGGTTGGCGTCGCGGTGGCGGTCCCCGGCGGAGTGGAACGTGGCCGCGGAGGAGTTGGAGGCCGAGCCGGCGCCGTCCGAGCTCAACACCGTCAACAGCTCGGGCCTCTTCGCCGTCGTCTCCACCGACAAGATGTCCGTCAGGTACCTCGGCACCAACCACCACGGCCACGACGTCGGGGTCGTGCAGGCTGACCGCCCTGCGCCCACGCGCCGGGCCGTCTACTATTTCGAGATGCGCGTCAGGAACGCAGGCCAAAAGGGGCAAACCTCCATCGGGTTCACCAACGAGGGATTCAAGATGCGACGACAACCGGGGTGAGTCAGCTCAGCCCCTGCCTCGCTGCTCTACACTCTACAGACTCCAGCCTTAAGTGGTCTTCTAAATTTACATGTTACGGCGTCTGCCGGTGCTAAACTTGAGATGTAGTTGTTTGATAGCTGTATTTCTCAACTAAATATTTGTAAGGGTCACAAATTGCAGGATCTATACCAGTAAGCTTAACAAAAGCAATTCAGTGCTCGTTTGCAACTAGTCTGAATAAATAACTAAATAAATAGGATGCAGTTTTCATAAATGGACCATGATTTCTATTTTTTGACCTTTTGAAAATTATTTCCTGGAGCTTGCGTTCTTATTTATTTACCTACAGCTTTGTACTTTTGTTTAGGCAAATTACAAGGCCTCTTGTTTTTATCTTTACCATTTTAGCTGGCTTCAAATTGGGAATGCTAAAGCAAGAGCTTTGTTATGATTTTTTTCATCAATTTATCATGTCTATTCTTTGTTCTTTCCAGGTGGGAGTCTAACAGTTGTGGATACCATGGAGATGATGGCTATCTTTACCGAGGACATGGGAAAGGCGAATCATTTGGTCCCAAATTCACCTCTGGTGACATAATTGGTGCTGGCATCAACTATTTGTCACAGGAATTTTTCTTCACGTAAGTTTGGTAAACCTCGTAAATTAATTGTGCTTGCTTGTTTCAATTGGCTATTATTGACCTTCTAGGATTATTTTTCTCCCCTTTTTGCTGAACATAGTAGGACCAAAATATATGCCTGGCACTTGCTGTAAATCTTGCTAGCTGCCTAGCTTTGCAAATAGTTTGATCACTTCATTGTATCATCTTGCAGGAAAAATGGATCTCCTGTTGGAGGCTTTCCAAAAGATATAAAAGGCCCCTTATATCCGACCATTGCAGTTCATAGTCAGGATGAAGAGTGAGCTGCCTCTTTCTATAGTTATCGTTTTAGGTGAAAATAGAATGGCTATTTAGAGTAAATTGCATTGGACACCTGTTATTTCAACCTGAATTGCAAAACTTCCTAGTAAACATAGGGTTTTCTACAACTTGTGTTGAAAATACCCATGTACAAATGAAAATTTTTCATTCATCTTTGGCATATTTCATCAGAATGACTACATTACAACAACAACAACAACAACAACCAAGCCTTTATCCCAAGCCTGTTGGGGTCGGCTAGACATGAAACCCAATATCAATGAAGTAAAAGAGAGGAAGAGTTATAAGAACAAGGAAAAAAAAGAAAAAAAAAAGGAAAAAAAAAGAAAAAAGAAAGAAAAAAGAAAAAAGAAAAAGAGAAAAAAAAAGAAAAAAGAAAAAAAAGAAAAGAGAAAAGAGAAAAGAAAAACAAGAAAAAAGAAAAAAACAAGACTACGATTCTGGCACATGGATTGCTACTTTCCATGCGGTCCTATCATGAGCTAAGTCTCTGGATACATTCCAATCTCTCAAATCTCGTTTTACCGCCTCCTCCCAGGTCAACCTTGGTCGTCCTCTACCCCTCCTAATATTTTCTCTACCTCTTAAAATCCCACTGTTAACTGGTGCTTCTGGAGGTCTCCGTTGGATATGTCCAAACCACCTAAGTCGATGTTGGACTAACTTCTCTTCAATCGGCGCCACCCCTACCTTATCTCGAATCACCTCATTCCTTATTCGGTCTCTTCTCGTGTGCCCGCACATCCACCGTAGCATGCGCATCTCTGCGACACTCATTTGTTGGACATGTTGCCGTTTAGTTGGCCAACATTCCGCCCCATAGA
The DNA here is from genome assembly GCA_030760725.1 of Neostapfia colusana. Taxonomy (NCBI): domain Eukaryota; kingdom Viridiplantae; phylum Streptophyta; class Magnoliopsida; order Poales; family Poaceae; genus Neostapfia; species Neostapfia colusana. The sequence goes on along the minus strand of JASWHV010000014.1, from coordinate 81,940,222 downwards.
GCATCGCGGGTCTAATCACCGTCCTATAGAACTTCCCTTTCAGCTTTTGTGGGGCTTTCCTATCACATAGGATTCCAGAGGCTTGTCACCATTTCATCCACCCTACCTTGATCCTGTGGCAAACATCCTCATCAATATCGCCATTGCTTTGTAACATTGATCCTAAGTATCGGAAAGAGTCCCTTCTAGGTACTATTTGTCCTTGTAGACTAACATTTCCCTCTTCAAGACCAACACCACTAAAGTCACACCTCATATACTCGGTTTTGGTCCTACTAAGTCTAAACCCCTTGGACTCTAAGGTTTGTCTCCATAACTCTAATTTCTTATTAACACCTTCTCTAGTTCCATCTACCAGCACTACATCATCAGCAAAGAGCATGCACCAAGGGATATCCCCTTGTATATCCTTCGACACCTCATCCATCACCAAGGAAAAGATGTATGGGCTCAAAGCTGATCCTTGATGTAGTCCTACCGTGATAGGAAATGCATCAGTCTCACTATCACTTACGCGCACACTTGTCCTAACATTATTGTACATATCCTTGATAAGGGTAATGTACTTTGTTGGCACTTTATGTTTCTCTAGTGCCCACCACATGACTGACCTTGGTATCTTGTCGTACGCCTTCTCCAAGTCGATGAACACTATATGCAAGTCTTTCTTCTGCTCCCTATATCTCTCCATAAGCTGACGAAGCAAGAAAATCGCCTCCATTGTAGACCTCCCAGGCATAAAACCAAACTGGTTTTAGTGACATTGGTCACTTTCCTCAGGCGGTGTTCAATCACTCTCTCCCAAAGCTTTATAGTATGACTCATAAGCTTAATGCCTCGATAATTAGTACAACTTTGAATATCTCCTTTATTTTTGAAGATAGGTACTAATATACTTTTCCTCCATTCTTTAGGCATCTTGTTTGACCGAAAAATATGGTTGAATAGCTTTGTGAGCCATACTATTGCCACGTCCCCAAGACATCTCCACACCTCAATAGGTACATCGTCAGGGCCGAGGGCCTTTCCTCCTTTCATCCTTTTTAAGGCCTCCTTAACCTCAAACTCTTGTATCCTCCGCACGAACCGCCTGTTGGAGTCATCAAAGGAGTCATCCAACTCAACCATAGTGCTCCCATTCCCATCATTGAATAGCCCATTAAAGTAATCACGCCATCTATTCTTAATCTCTTCATCCTTCACTAGAATGCGGTCAGTCTCATCTTTGATGCATTTAACTTGATTGAGATCCCTCATCTTTCTCTCGCGGATTTTTGCTATCTTGTATATGTCTTTTTCACCTTCTTTTGTCTCTAGTCTCTCATATAACTTATCATAGGCATGTCCTCTTGCCTTACTCACAGCCCGCTTTGCATTCTTCTTAGCCTCTTTATACTTAAGCATGTTGCTTGCGCTTCTATCATTATGCCAACTCTTGTAACACTCTTTCTTCTCCTTAATGGACTTTTGTACAATCAGAATGACTACATTGTGAAGATTATTTTTCCTCAAGTGCAACACATGAATCCACAACAGAATGAGCTAGCAACACTAGATTATAAGACCCTGCTTTCTGCCTAGGCATAACTTCACTGGCGATTGATCCCTAGATTTGTAACCTCATCAACACATAAAGATGTAGGAAGTTATTTAACTGCTGGTTTAGATTTATGTCGGAACGGGTGCTACAGGTTTTATGTTAATGGCACCATGGCTCCACATAAAATTCTACTTCAAGAACACATGCAGGGTTCAGAATTAGTGAACTCTCTGCAATAGCTTTAATTCTGCTGGCTTTAATTATTCTGTTGAATCTAGTAGCTTTTTACTTTCTATATACCCTTTTGTTGGTGGGTCTTTGGGTTTTACCTCTAGTGTAACCCAATTGCCCAGCTTGCTTACAATTAAAAGGTTTTGTTGCTGTTGCAGGGTGACTGTAAATTTTGGAAAAGAACCATTCTGTTTTGACATCGAGGTGAGACATTGACCTATGTACTTCACTTGGTTACTCTAGACGTTATAATTATCTGATTTCAATTGGAATCCTTAATCATGGCATTAGCTGTATATGAGCAGTACATTGCTGCATTTTGAGGCAGATTTCATCCTTTCATTGCGAATTATCAACCTCATTACACTGTATTATGGGCCACATGGCCCAGCCCAACCCTGTAGCGGCCGTCCTTAGGGTCTCTGCCCTTGCTGCGCCGCTGCAGTCCTTGTGGGATTGCCCACAGCCTTCCAAAGTGTCTAGATAGAATTAGTTGGAGTGCAACAACAACAAAGCCTTTGTCTCAAGCACGTTGAGGTAGGCTAGATATGAAACCCAATCTGGGTTTCATATCCACAGGAATGGCTGGTTTTGATGCTGGCTCGCCAAGCCTATCACAACCCTCCTCCTTTACCTGGGCTTGGGACCGGCTATACCTAGAAAGGCATAGGTGGAGTTATAGAATTAGTTGGGAGTCTTAGGAATAAAAGATTAAACCAGATTTGGAGTCAGTTTGTAATATGAAAGTATTGTCGAATTCGGTTAGGAGTCAATCTATAGTTTGAGTAGAAGTCAAGTAAAGCCCCCCCCCCCTATATAATGAAGGGAGGTGCAATCCGGTCTAATCAAGTAATAGAAGGTTTTTCTTTTTGTCTCTCTCTCTCTCTCTCTCTCTCGCTCCCTGCACCTCTCTCTCTCTCCCTCCCTCCCTCTCTCTCTCTCTCTCTCTCTCTCTCTCTCTCTCTCTCTCTCTCTCTCTCTGCGCCCTAGCTGTTGCCACCGCCACTGCCCTAGCCACTGCTGCTGCCCAAGCCGCTCTCCCTCCTGCCCTAGCTGCCCAAGGAGGAGTTCCACAACACACTGCAATTTAAGCGTGCCTCCTTTATACTGTCGGTGAAAGAAATATTGATTGTGTGCACCTTTCAGTGCATTTTGTGCCTTTAACCAAACTATCGATTGATTTTCCTCTATGGTTCCGTTTGTAACTCCAATATTCTTTTTACGTAACCACATGCTATATAGTTTATGTAAATGATATGGATATAGTGTTATATGAATATGAGTGTATGTTAACCCATGCAATAGTCGCATGAATTTCAGTGTCATTAGCTGTGCACTGTGCAGAGGTTTTGTGATGTAATTTGGTTCTATTTGGCAGGGTTATATTCTTGAAGAGAAAATGAGGCAGCAATCAGCGTCTGACAAATTATACTTGCAACCAGATATCAGCCATTGGTATGCCTCGATATGCTTAATGATAGTCCTATCATTCTGTTCCATTATAAACCCATCATGTCAACCGCCCAAATTATTATAAAAAATATAAACATTTTCATTAATAATTTTGTAATATGCTATGTTAAATGTTATGTATTTATTTTGTATTTTTTTTTATTTTCAGTTTATTTCATTGCATACTATATTCACATCTTTGTTCCCATTAATTTATTTTAGGCCTTCTCCACAGAATTGTTAATTATTTTGTGGCGTGGATCCTCCCTTTTTTATATGAAATGTATTTCTAGGTCGGTTTGCCTTACTGATACATACAATTAACTTGCAACAGGATTGTTCGTTCATATCTCCTACATTATGGCTACCAAGATACGTTAAATTCTTTTGATATGGCAAGTGAGACTGATCCTCCTGCTAATCATCAAAATGGTTTTGGGGAATCTCCAGAAATGTATGGTCTTAGCCACAGAAAACTTTTGCGTCAGGTAAGCAGATGAACTTACATGCGTCCCATATATTTTCGATCTCTTTGGTTGTATATCTGAGGATTAAATTGAATTTTTAAAATTTATGCAGTACACGTGCTTATTTTCCATCCAGCTTATATATAGTGTCCAATAGTCTGACCAATTCCTAGTTGTCTTTTTTTTTCTTGGTGACATGACCCCTGTTTTCTCTGTCAATCATTTATGTTTGCAAAAGTTCAAAATAACACGATTTAAGTGTTCGTTTAAATTTGCATGCCTGCAAGCTCCATTTGCTAGCCCCCTCCCCCCTCGAGGACAATTAATGTGCGATCATTGCTATCAGTTGCTTTACGAGGTTGATCTCTTTTGCATCTTTGGTTATGCAATGGCAATATGCTGCAATTATCACATCTGTCCGCATTTTTCTACTGTATTGTCAGATCTTGTGCAATTGATTTACTTTCCTGATTTTTTTGCTTCCTCTGATTTGGCATCTGCAATCTGAAACAATTTTATGTGGTTTCATGAAGCTTATCATGACTGGAGATATTGATTCTACATTCAAAAGACTTGGGGAGTGGTATCCGCAGGTTATAAAGGTATATTCTGTGTCCTGTAGTTGATTACTTGATTTATTTTATTTTATCTCTATTGTTTTCAAAATTTCTTATATGGCGATATTATATCTGTGCACCAGCTCAACTGATATTACGAACCTGTGTTACAATTAATGTCTTCATCTTATAGGGCAATTAATCCTGGTTTCCCAAAGACATGGCTGTATTTCTTGTGTGATCTAAGAAAAAATTGTTTGCTTTGCAGGATGAAAAATCAGTCATCTGCTTTTTACTCCACTCTCAAAGATTCATAGAATATATCAGGGTAATTATCTGAATATTCTAGATTCAGTTATTGTGCTTAACAGTTCATGCCACTTTCATACTTAATGTTGGATGTATTGTTTCCTGATTTTCACTTATACTGTACATTAACCGTCACTTTGTATTGCAATTTTTCAAGATATAGATAACAACAATATTATGAAATGCACATGAACCTTTTTTTTTGTATTGGGCTGAGGAATATTTTGTGAAAGTATAACTGAAATCAAAGGAGTAATGCATGTTATATCCAATTTAAAACAGAGCCTCCCATATGAAACAGAGGCCTATGCGCACATTTGTCTGCCGGTATACTTGTTCAGACTTTAATTACTGAAAAGTGGACTAAAATCATAACTATATCATAAGGACAATGATGCTTGTGTTAGGATATCCTTGATAGTTTCTTGCTTATTAAATGTCCAACCTTTGGTCAAGCCCCTCTTGCTGCAGCATTGACATGCTGGCATGCCTTTCTATACAGAGAATGTTACATTTCTCCCTCCATTCTGGAAATGATGTCGTTCTGATACAAAATTCTAACCTATTGCCAGTACAAAACTGATGTTGGGAACGACATGAATTCCCTAACAGAGGGAGTACATCTTGTTTCATACTTGTAAACTATTTCTTATGCATTAGGCTGAACAACTGGAGGCTGCCGTGAAATACGCTCGTGTGAACCTGGCAAACTTTTTGATGCACAAAGCTTACGAGGGTTTGCTCAAGGTATTTCCATGGCCTTTTAGATTTTCTGTCTTCTGTATGCATTTCATTTCAGGATAGCAGTGTGTCTGAAGGTCTGCCTTTTGAAATCTTCAGAACTTGGTAGGTTTCCATTTCAGTGAGCTAAAATGGTGAGTGTTCCACTTACTGCAGGAGAGTGTGGCACTGCTTGCATACGAGAAGCCTGCAGAATCATGCATTGGATATCTGCTAGACTCTCCTCAGCGTGAATTCGTGGCGGATGCAGTCAACGCAGCTGTACTCTCAACAAATCCTAGCATCAAGGACCAGGAGAGCTGCCTTTACTCATGCCTCGAGAAGTTACTGAGGCAGCTCACAGTATGCAGCTTCGAGCGACGTGCACTCAGCAACAACGACCAAGGAGACACATTCTTACTTCACAAAGAAATGCAGAAGTGTGAAAGGTCCAGGCGCTCGTAGGCATCAAGCTCTGATGCGCATCTGAGAAGTGAACTTAGATGTTTGGGCCAACTGGGCAACTGCTATTTTTAAAAGGATCGCCTCGGAGTGGTTGACCGTGGCACTCGCAAGCGCAGATTCTTCCCGCTGAAAGATTTGTTGCAGTCCCTCAGCTCTCCTGAAGTGTTACTGAATCCCAATCTGCACATCCAGCTGTACTAAGACATTTTGAAGGAGTTCTTTCTCACCTGCAATCAGAAAAACTTACATTCAGCCCTGCAATCCTGCATTAAGAAAAAAACACTTGCATGGCTAACGTGTCTGTCTCCGTAAATTTGCTGGTTGGCTACCCTGCCGTTTGACATTGTGAGTACTAAAAACATCATTCGATACACGACCTTTGTCACTGTAGCCTTTGCCATCGTGGTTTGAAATATAATGTTCAGCACTGGTCGCTGCCAAAGTTGATAACCCAAGGCCGGGACTGATATGGAGTTCTGCCTGTGTTTCGTACGCGATCTTGGCTGTTAGCGGGTAGCTTGCCCAATCTGTTCCGGGTCTTCTCACTTTTAACAATCAACTCGGTAGGTTTCACGACTTGATGTGGCATAAATTTGGGCACAAAAAAACCTATAAATAAGTAAACTAAGTAAGTGATGTCATCGAAGGGGATGTAGCTCAAATGGTAGAGCGCTCGCTTTGCATGCGAGAGGCACGGGGTTCGATCCCCCGCATCTCCACGGAATTTATTTTGCCAAACAGCTTTTTGAACATTCACGGAGGATCTGAGGCCCTGTTTGGTACAGCTTCTGAACCAGCTTTTTTATAAAAATAAGCTGCGGGTGTACCAAACAGTCAGCTTCTCCAGCAGCTTATTAGTTCAGCTGCTTCTCAGAATGAACTAAAAGCAGGATATAAGTTTAAGCTGTTGTTCACCAGCTTTTCAGACAAGCTGCTTTTTTAACAAGTTTAAGTCGTGCCAAACAGGACCTGAACTTTTTTGTTCTCACCACTCATCAGGAAGTACAAGAACTTCGTGTTACACAAAGTTGTCTAACAATGCAGAGCATCCTCATGGAAAACAAGCTGAGCCCATTTGAAATCGCTTCAGTTTTCCTTTTTTTCTAGGCAAGTGAAATCGCTTTAGCCGATACCTAAGATCATAACGAAACATGGTCATTTTCGTGCTGCCGAAAACACAATTTAACGAGTATTCTACAAAGAAATCGTATTTAAACAAGTGCAATGCACCAGGACCCCACATCGAACTCGAACGGAACTTTCACGAGTTGGCACTGTGAAGGCCCAGCCCATTTGCATGCGGGCCACACAAGTCAGCCGCAACAGTCCGAGGTTTAGGTAGGTTTTTTTCCCCTTCTCGCAATCCGTTTCTTTCGTTTTGATTCCCTCCACCGACGCCGCCGCCGCCGAAGAAGAAGAAGAAGAAGCAGCAGCCACCGCTACCGCGTTCCTTGCCTCGCCGGAGCGGTAAGGGGCGTAGAAAAATCGCACAGGAGAGATGTGGTACCTGTGCGCGTTCTACCACAGGCTCCTGGACTACCGGCGGCCGGAGGTGGAGTCCCTCGCCGAGCTCTTCGGGGGGCCCGGAGCCGGGGACGCCGTCGAGTGGCGCATGCCGGAGAACCACCACGCAGACTCTCCGTTCCACCTCGTCCGCCTCCCCGGAGACGAGCGCCTCGCCGCCCAGGTCGCCAACCGCAGTAAGCGTCACCTCTCTCTCTCCCTTGCCGGTTCGCGCCCATCAACTCTCCTCGTCGCCGGTCCTTGATTCTTTGTCGTCGTATGCCTAGGCTTGCTCGTGAAGGGGATCTACGAGCTCTGGGGCCAGGGCACCACCTACGAAGAGCTGGAGATGTCGGTCATGGAGTACCCTGACGAGAGGAAGATGCCGTACTTGACGCCGGAGAGCACCTTCAAGATCGTCATCGACACCTTCGGCAAGGTGATCAGCTCCCAAGAGCAGAATGAGATCATTAAGAGCCTCACGTACATACCATTCAAGGTTGATGTCATCTTTTTTGCATTTCTAATGATGTTGATCTTATGGATGCTGAATATGATAAGTTGTGTAACAAGGCTTTCGTTTTCTTTTCAGGGCCGTGTTAATTTGAAGAAGCCCGAACACAAGTTCTTTATCATTGAGACTGATGACTATGGCTCAAACAATGGTCTCCCGCCGGTGATGAAGAGGACCATATTCTTTGGCCGGGAGGTTGGGGCGGCAGATAGGCATCTCCTGCCGACATATCAACTCAAGAGTAGGAAGTACATCGGTCCGACTGCAATGGATGCTGAAATGGCTTTTCTCATGGCCAATCAAGGTCTGGCGCGGTCTGGGAAGCTTGTGTATGACCCTTTTGTCGGGACTGGTAGCATTTTGGTTGCAGCTGCACATTTTGGAGCCATGACAATGGTTTGTATTTTTATATTTGCAAATATACCTTAGACTTTTGTTGGTAGTTATGCCTTGCTGATAAAAGTTTTCCAGGGTGCAGATATTGACATAAGGGTTGTGCGGGATGGTCGTGGTCCAGATTGCAATGTATGGAGCAACTTTGAGCAGGTAGTTAAGTTGACACGGCTGCAGTCTTTTGTTTGGATCAGCATGCTACCTGGCATCTTAGAAGTTAGAACCAACATCAGTGACTTCCTTATATTAGCTTCTTGATGTCATAAGAAGATTTGTCTTTTCTAGCACATGCAAGATTGTGCAGGTGTTAGCCATTCACTGGTTAGTCGGGGTTGGGTTCCTGGATTTACTGTTAGTACTAACCACATTGTTTTGTTCTTCAGTACAAGTTGCCAGAGCCGTTATGTCTGCTAAGAGCGGATAATAATCTCCCACCTTGGCGTCAAGGATTGAAGGAGGTGATTATCTTACATTCTTGATTAAATGCCATGTTTTAATGAACCAAAGTTAAATTCGAGCAATTATGCCCCTTTTTATAAGATGTGTATTGCAGAGTTTGTTTTGGTTCTGTAGAAGTCTTGCACATGATATTTGCATTCACACATAGTTTTCTTGCTTATACATGTCATGGAACCAAAGCAGTTTGAAATGTGCAGATGTGCTTGTATATAGCATTATAGTAATAAAGAAATGTTTGTTGGTATAGGTGTTTTTGTTTTGCTATCCACTGGCACAGATATTATTTGGCATAATAAGCAACACAACAATGCATTTGCCTAATAATACTCATCTATGTCTATCTATCTGTTAGGGTCTACAAAGTTCGAAGCATGCAACATGAATTCTATACAGTCTTCTGATTAATGCTAACATCTGAAATGCTTTATCTGGAATTCCACATGATGTAGACCTGTTGCAGAACAAAACAACTGAATCACTGCATGAAATTTGACCGAAGCCCAATTATTGTGTTTTTAAACCTGCATTGTTGTTAGGGAATTGTTACTTTCTGCTTATACGCTGTAAGCTACTCCATAGAGTTACTATTGAATTTGCTTCACTCCACCATTTATTCATAATATTGGATAAACTTTGGTTGCTTGTTCTCAATCAGATGTTCGATGCAATTATTTGTGACCCACCATATGGAGTCCGTGCTGGTGGCCGGAAGTCTGGTGGTCGGAAGCTTCTGAACGGCGTTAAAGGTCCTTACACAGTTCCAGAAGCGAAACGGGATAACCACATCCCATCAACTGCGCCATACAGCCTTGCTGAATGCGTGCACGACCTTCTTCACCTCGCAGCAAGGATGCTTGTTATGGGTGGCAGGCTTGTCTTCTTCTACCCAGTCTTGCGCGGTGAAGACGGCTCTTCCAAGACGCAGTTCCCTGAACATCCCTGCTTCAAGCTTATCTGCTCCTGTGAGCAGATCCTCAGTCTCCGGTACAGTCGGGTCCTCCTCACCATGGTGAAGGTTGCTCCCTACAGTGAGGAGATCAAGAAGATGGCCGAGGAGCAGCACAGGGACTTCAGGGAAAACCACCAGAAATGGCTAGATGAGGGCAACTTACACTCCGCAGTGTTCAGCCCTGCGGAGCCAGCGCCTGACGGGAAGTCCAAGTTTGATAGGGACTCGAAACCCAAATACAGAGGCAAATATGTGTAGTGGTGAAGTTGCTAACTCATCTGTAGTTCCATGGAAAAGAAGGCAATTTTGCTGGTACCCTGTATCCTTTCACCTTAAGTTGAGCTCATGTGCCAATTTTATTATAGCTTATAGAAGCTGCTAGATATACATCTGCTCTAGAGAGGGGATGAATCCATTCGACGGAGGTCATGAGTTGTATTTCCATCCTGTTGCATTTCGTGGTTAACAACTGGATCTTGCAACCTGTTGTATTTTTTGGTTAACTTGTAGTAGAGTGCATTCTTGATTCCCAGAATATCTGGAAGTTCAATAGATTTCCCTGCGTTCAAATGGGGCCTAATAGATTTCTGATGCGTGTTATGCTTTTGAAACCGAAGTAAAATTTGTAGTAGAGTGCATTCTTGATTCCCAGAATATCTGGAAGTTCAATAGATTTCCCTGCGTTCAAATGGGGCCTAATAGATTTCTGATGCGTATTATGCTTTTGAAATCGAAGTAAAATGCAGTGGTGATAGTAAATCAAACAGACGTGAAGAATGCAAATGTTTGTCATGGGTTCGCCTATTTAATCTAACTAACATTTACTGTACAACAACAACAACCAAGTCTTTATCCCAATCATGTTGGGGTCGGCTAGATATGAAACCTAATAATTATAAATATATATATATATATATATATCAATAAAGTAAAAGAGAAGAAGAGATATAAGAACAAGGAAAAAAACAAGACTAAGATTCTGGCATATAAATTGCTACTTTATATGCGGTCCTATCATGAGCTAAGTCTCTGGATACATTTCAATCTCTCAAATTTCGTTTTTCTGCCTCCTCCCAGGTTAACCTTGGTCATCCTCCACCCCTCCTAATATTTTCTCTACCTCTTAAAATCTCACTGTTAACCGGTGATTCTGGAGGTCTCCGTTGGATATGTCCAAACCACCTAAGTCGATGTTGGACTAACTTCTCTTCAATCGGCGTCACCCCTACCCTATCACGAATCGCCTCATTTCTTATTCAGTCTCCTCTCGTGTGCCCGCACATCCACCGTAGCATGCGCATCTCTACGACACTCATTTGTTGGACATGTTGTCGTTTAGTTGGCCAACATTCCGCCCAATAAATCATCGCAGGTCTCATCACCGTCCTATAGAACTTCCCTTTTAGCTTTTGTGTAACCTTCCTATCACAAAGGATTCCAGAGGATTGTCGCCATTTCATCCACCCTAACTTAATCCTGTGGCAAACATCCTCATCAATATCGTCATTGTTTTGTAACATTGATCAAAGGTATCGGAAAGAGTCCCTTATAGGTACTATTTGTTCTTGTAGATTAATATTTACCTCTTCACGACCAACACCACTAAAGTCACACCTCATATACTCGGTTTTGGTCCTACTAACTCTAAACCCTTGGACTCTAATGTTTGTCTCCATAACTCTAATTTTTTATTAACACCATCCCTAGTTTCATCTACCAGCACTACATCATCGGCAAAGAGCATGCACCAAGCACTACAGGAAAATTGACATTTTACGACGGCCGGTATTATTTACGAGGGTCGACCGTCGTAAATTAGATTACTTACGACGGCCAACGGACGCCGTCGTAAGTTAGATGACTTACGACGGCCATGGGCTCGCGGCTATCGTAAATTACGTGACCGCCGGTATTTAATGTGTAACTTACGATGGCCGTCGTAAGTAGAGCAACCGACAGAATTTAACGATAATTTACGACAACCGAATACTAGGCTGTCGTAAGTTAGATGGTCGTCGTAAATTAGGGTTATAACCCTAAATCTCGCGGGCCGCTCGTGCGGCCCACTCACGCACTCCTCTCTCTCCTGCGCCGCAGCCGCTCGCCCGACCCGCGCCACTGCCGCCTCGCCCGGTCGCCTCCCGCCTCGTCCACCGCTCCGCCGGCTCGACCGCCGCCGCACCCCGCCACCTCCGGCCCCACCACGCCGCCTGCCTCGGCGCCAGAGCGCCCACACAGCCGCGCCGCCCGCCTCGGCGCCCGAGCGCCAGCCCAGCCGCGCCGCCCAACTAGGCCGCTGCTGCGCCGGCTCGCCCGCCGCCGCGCCGGCCCGCCTGCCTTTGTGCCGGCCGCGCCTCCGTCCGCCTCCGCCCGGTTCTGCGCCGTGCCCCACCACTTCCATCGGCCGCCGCAGCTCGCCCATAGGTATGCCTCCCTCCTCCATGGCCGGCCGCAACACCCCCCACGTCGGCCTCCATTGCTTTATTTTTTATTTAGCAATTGTTTAGTGCGTAATTGTGTAGATGATTAATTGTTTAGTAGATGAATTATTTAGATCAACAATTGTTTAGATGAATTTATAATTGATTAGATATGTTTTAGATTTAATTATGCTTAATTGTTTATGTTATGTTTAGATGTTTGTTTATATGTTTATTTAATTGTTTAGGTTATGACTAATTGTTTAGATGAATTGATAATTGTTTAGATGTTTGTTTAGGTTTAATTGATGAGTGTTTAAGTACTATATGTACATAAATGGGCTTCAGACCGGTTTACCCCGACACAACCCATTTAGGGCCCAACATGACCCATTTAGTGATAACGTATGCGTCTACACAAGCACATGGTGAACGACGACGGTGAGGACGACGATAGTGAGGACGCCAAGCTAATACTAAAGCCATCGTAAGTAAGCCTCTCCAACTTACGACGGCTCTTTGCAGGCCATCGTAAGTAATGTGGCGACATTTTACGATGGCTGTTTTTATTTACGACATTTTACGACGCCTCCCTGCCGCCATGCCCCGCCCTGCCGCCACCGCCGCCCCGCCGCGCCGCCTCTTGGGGCATAACTTAGGACGGCTGACCCACTTCTTTGTCTCTCTCTCTCGTTCTTTCCTTCTCTATCTTGTTCTTTCCTTGTCTCTCTCGTTCTTTCCTCTCTCTCTTTTAAATGACTCAAAAATGAAAGATTGACGTAAACCTATACAATATGCGTCACCCGTTTCGAATCGGCCCGTGTCACATGTGTTACGCATGTGAGACGTGTAGGTTCGAAATTGTCCCTTTTTGGACAGCCTGGGAGTGACCGAAGGGGTGTGGCTTGTGACGAGACGGGGGTTTAGATCTGGACGAGATTTCGACGGCATAACCCTGTTGTTCTCTGGTGCACCATTTTTGAGCGTGCAGTGGAGAACAACGGGGTTATGCTGCCGAAATTTCGTTCGGATCCAGACCACGCGTCTCGTCATGAGCACGCTCCGCTCGGTCACTCTTGGGTACGTTTAGGACCTATCCTTTCCAATAGATGCAGGGCCGTGACATAAATAAATTATAAAGTAACTATAATTTCCTTGACATTAAACTGTAGATTCAAACATGGGTGAGGACCGTAGTTGGATGTATACCGGTTGGAAGAACAGTTCTGGTGGTCACTCCGATGAGTGGTTCGCCAAGACAGATGCTTTTGTAGATCGAGCTTTTTCATTGTCAATGATCGATAAGTTGCGTTGCCCATGTACGAAATGTCGGAATACCAAGTTTTGGAACAAAATGACGGTGTCGATACAATTGTGTCGAAACGGTTACATGCCACATTATGAGGTGTGGACCTTCCACGGCGAGACAACTTTTGAAACTGTACAAGAAGTGGAAGAGGAAAATGATGATAACACGGGGGTTGATAGGATGGATGAGATGCTTGAAGCTATACAACCAGAGTTTACGCAGGATCCTCCTACAACGGAGGTTGAAGCGTTCTTCAAGCTTCTCAAAGCTTCAGAAGAGCCACTGCATAAACACACTGAAGTGACCCTCCTCACTTTCATGACTAGACTTATGGCAATTAAGTCTAAGTACTTCTTTTCTAATAACTGCTACAATGACCTCATCAAATTGATCAGCGACATCCTTCCACAGTCTCATAAAGTACCTAAATATATGTATAAGGTGAAGAAATTGCTTTTCGGTCTTGGTATGAAATATGAGAAGATTGATGTGCGTCCATACAATTGCATGTTTTTCTGGAAAGAGCATGCAAAAGAGAAGAAATGCTTAAAATGTGGTGAATCAAGGTTTGTCGAAGTTGTTAACAACGATGGTGATAATGTGATGACAGAAGTCGCACGTAAGCAACTTCGTTACTTACCCGTCACACCTCAGTTGAAGTGGTTGTTTTTATCAAAAAGAACGGCCAGACATATGAGATGGCATAAGGAAGGTGTACGTGAGAACAATGTAGTCATGATACACCCGGCCGACGGTGAGGCATGGAAGACGCTTGACCGGTTCGATCCAGACTTTCGTAGTGATGCGAGAAATGTTCGCATCAGGTTGGCGAAACGATGGTTACGCAACTAGTCTGAAACGAGATGTGGATATCAAAATGAGAAAGCTGACAGGGTTGAAAAGTCATGATTATCACATAATTATGGTAAGTGTATTATAAGTGTATTTATCCTACTAACACACATCTACAGGAGCGAGAGACCGGCCAGGAGCCTAGCGCGACCCAGGTTTGAAAGAGAGGTCACAGGGGAAGTGATCCGTCGCAGCAATGGCAGTGCAGTCAAGTCGCGACCGATCGATTGTTAAGTTTTCAGAATTATTCAATTTAATTATAACTAATAATATTATTGACATACTAACACCATTTCTATGTTATTTAGGAAAAGTACGGGCAGGAAGTCGTCAAAATACACGGTGAAGGGTACGATTGGAAAAACGCGCCAATCGACCCTCAAGCCGTGTGTGCAAGCGGCGGCGGGAAGTCCCATGGCCGGTGAGTTGGTTTCTTTGATTTAGTTTTTTCACTCTTCCTTCTTTTACTTATTATTTTTCTTTCTTTTGTAGGTTTGTCATTTTTGATGGAGTTGTCGACTCGAGGTCGACGCGACCTGCGAGAGGCACTTCATCGACGCAGACTTCGTCGGTTGGTCCGTCGAGTGGTCGTCCCTCGCAGAGGGACATGGAGTTCCGTGTCATGCAGGAGAGGCTGACGCGGACCCAGGAGGAGCTCGACAGGACGAGGGCCATCCAGGAGTACCAAGCTAACTACATGGCCCAGATGCAGGCAGCGATGGAGGTAAGTAATTTCAATTACTGTAGTTTACTTTCATAACATTTCAGTAATACATATGTTCTAATATTTTCCAATTATAGGCCTTAGCTCGACAGAACGGCCAACAAATCGCGATTCCTGCGTGGCAGCCGCCACAGGTGACCCCGTCACAGGAGCCCGCAGCCCAGGTGCCTCCGGTACAGGTAATAAACTCTTTAATATTGTATTTTTCATCTAACATAAGGAGAGAGGGAGATGTAGAGTGGTACAGAAGGGAGAGAGGGAGTGAGAGAGAGAGAGTGAGAGTGAGATGGAGAGATGGAGTGTTGCAATAGAGGGAGAGAGAGTGCGAGAGAGGGTGTGAGTGAGACTGACATAAAGAGGGGATGAATAGTATAGAGATAGAGGAACAGAGTGAGAGAGATGATGAAAAGTATAGAGAGAGAAAGAGAGAGAAAAAAAGAAAGACATTGATATCTGAATCCAAACCGTCGTAACTACTCATGTTTTTTGTAGGGTTCAGCGACGGAGGCCTCTACTCCATCGCCACAGCTACCGGTTCCAAGAGAGATGCGTGGAGATGATTTCTTTGGCTCCGAAGGTAGTCGAGGGGGTAGTGTATAGCCTTTTTGTAGTTTGTGTTGTGTGTGATGCATATGAATTGTTGTATGAACTGTTTTATGACTGTTTACTCCTGTTTTATAACTGTTTGTTCTGTGAGCTCACCATAGAGCCAGGTTAGTGCGTTTCTGTTTTTTTTTTAATTACAAACATAACTTACGACGGCTACTTCCCAGAAGTTGTCGTAAGTTAGCTTTTGCTACTTATGACGATCAGTAAAATCGTCGTAAGTTAGCTTCTGTTACTTACGACGGTCAATAAAACCGTAGTAAGTAACGTGTCTTGGGCCACCACGTGGCCTGGGCCGTTACTTACGACGGATGCGCGACACTGTCGTAAGTTACTTTATTTACGACGGTAGACGTCGTAAGTTAGCTTATTTATGACAAAATAATTACCTCGGCTCTATACTGTCGTAAGTAAGGAAATACCGTCGTAAGTAGCTTACTTACGACAGTTTATGACTTAATTACGACGGCCTTGACCGTCGTAAGTCCGTCGTATCCCTGTAGTGAAGGGATATCCCCTTGTATATCTTTCGACACCTCATCTATTACCAAGGAAAAGATGTATGGGCTCAAAGCTGATCCTTGATGTAGTCATACCGTGATAGGAAATGCATCAGTCTCACTATCACTTACACGCATGTCGAAGCGTCTGAGGTCGACACTTCCCCCAGGCCTGCTCGGAGCATCCCGAGGAGGTTCTTTTTCGGAGGGGCTAGTCCTCTCGCGAGGGTCTCGCGTTGGATGAAGGAGATGAAGGTGGATTGATACACGGGTTTTTACGTGGTTCGGGCCGCTGGAGCGTAAAACCCTACGTCCACGGGAGTGCTTGGAGCACTTGTTTCCTTGAGTATGAGGATGGGTGGTGAACTGTCGAACCCTAAGCGCTAGAGGGAGTTGAACTCACGGGAGTTCGAACCCCTTGTAACGTTGCCTACCCGGGCCTTTTATAATCCAAGGCTCGGGCGGCTTACAAGGTGGGCTCCGGGGTCCGACATGTGGCCCCGGGGTGATTTTCTACCAGCTACTATGTCTTGGCGCTGGCTTCGAGGTCGTCGTCCTGCCGCCCTGCCCATACCGCAGGCTAGGCGTAGTGGCTAATGATGGCAGGGGCGGCAGGGCATGTCTTGTCGCAGCAGTCATCGGTCTACTGCTCCTGACACCGTGCGCCTGTCTTGACTGTGACTGGTCACAGTGGCGCCTGGCAAACGTGTGTCGTGCCTCCGCGTCTTGGGAAGGTGCGGGTCTTGAGTGCCTTGTACGGTAAAGGCATGGCGCACCTTTACTACTGCTGCCTACCACGCCAGGGCGGTCAGCGCTGCACGTGGCCACGTGGCAGGCCCGGAGCTATCCTTTGAGGTGAAGGGAGCTCCGACCCTACTGGACACGTGACGCCTTCTGAGCTCGCCCTGCGGAGGGGGCGAGGTCTGGCCTTCTAGGCCACGTGGCAGACTCGGAGCTATCCTGTGAGGAGAGGGGAGCTCCGGCCCTATCGGACACGTGGCGTCTTCGGAGCTCACCCTGCGGAGGGGGCGAGGTACTTAGGCGGTTTCACCCTATGCGTGGGGGTACTCAGTATTGAGGGTACCAACAGTGTCCCCCGGGCCCATCTCTGGAGAGGTAACGATCTTGGGGTGGGTCCTTCCCCTTGTCTTCCCCGCGCACTTCCTTGAGTGCTCTCTGTTTTTGTAGGGTCTTGCCCTCTTCGCAGCTCAGCCCCACGGAGGGGTGAGGTACGGCATCGGAGCCTGCCTCTAGGGAGAGAGAGAGGTCCGGCTTCGGAGCTTGCCTCTATGGAGAGGTAAAGGTCCGTCTTCGGGGGTGAAGACCGACGTCAGAGGTCAGCCCTGCTGAGGGGGTGAGCTCTGGCATCGGCGCTCAGCCCTGTGGAAGGCATGAGGTCCGGCATCAAGGCTCGCCTCTGAGAAGAGGGCGAGGGCTCGCATGAGAGCTCAGGCCAGCAGAGGGCATGAGGTCCGGAAGACATCGAAGCTCAGGCTAGCGGAGGGCGTGAGGTCCGGAGGGCATCGGAGCTCAGGCCAGCGGAGGGCGTGAGGTCCGTCATCAGGGCTCGACACTGAGAAGAGGGCGAGGGCTGGCATCGGAGCTCAGGCCAGCGGAGGGCGTGAGGTCCGGCATCACGGCTCGCCACTGAGAAGAGGGCGAGGGCTGGCATCGGAGCTCGGCCCTGCTATGGGGGCGGAGGTCCGGAAGGCATAGGAGCTCAGGCCAGCGGAGGGCGTGAGGACCGAAGGTCATCGGAGCTCAGACCAGCAGAGGGCGTGAGGTCCGGAGGTCATCGGAGCTCAGACCCGCGGAGGCCTTGAGGTCCAGAAGGCATCGGAGAGGAGGGCGTGAGGTTCGGAGGTCATTGGAGCTCAGGCCAGCGGAGGGCGTGAGGTCCGGAGGTCATCGGAGCTCAGGCCAGCGGAGGGCGTGAGGTCCGGAGGTCATCGGAGCTCAGGCCAGCGGAGGGCGTGAGGTCCGGAAGGCATGGGAGCTCAGGCCAGCGGAGGGCGTGAGGTCCGGAGGTCATCGGAGCTTAGGCCAGTGGAGGGCGTGAGGTCCGGAGGTCATCGGAGCTCAGGCCAGCGGAGGGCGTGAGGTCCGGAAGGCATCGGAGCTCAGGCCAGCGGAGGGTGTGAGCTCTGGAGGTCATCGGAGCTCAAACCAGCGGAGGGCGTGAGGTCCGGAGGTCATCGGAGCTCGGGCCAGCGGAGGGCGTGAGGTCCGGAGGTCATCGGAGCTCAGGCCAGCGGAGGGTGTGAGGTCCGGAGGTCATCGGAGCTCACCCTCGCGAAGGGGGTGAGGTCCGGCACTGCTTAGAGGTCCTCCTTTCCTTGTCTCTTAGTCTTATTTGGCTTACAGTCTTGGGCCGGTGTACGGGGCTTGGGAAATCCAGTGCCCTTGGTCCCGGAGGTCCGGCTCCCGCCGTAGTCACGATGTAACCGTCCGACCCCTAGTACTCAGAACGTAGCGCTGGGGAGGCAGAGTGTGCATGCTTTGGGTGCAGGACCGGGCAAAGCAAGGCTCCTTGACCTCCCGCTCTGCCGTAGGTCTTTTTCTGAAGGAGACCAACTGGCGTCATAGTACCCTAACTGGGGGAGGTCCGAGAGGCCCCCGGGCCTTTGGCAGGTACCTCAAGCACGACCGCCCTCGGCAAGATAGCAAATATTGACTAGGCATGGGAGCAGGAAAGGAGGGTCGAGTGTACGATGAGCGTACACTGTCTAGAGCCCAGGAAGGTGATCATATAAATTAACGTGTAATTTAAATGAACATCTAAGTAAGTGTGGTAGGACTTACAGAGGTAGGGCCGGAGCGCCTGCCTTGAGCTCCCATGCATGGACCCGTGGTGGTAGTGCTGGAGCTCCCGCCGGGACCGTGCGATTCGGAGCGTCGCTTGCCATGTTGCCTCGTCGACGAGGTAGATGACCTCACGCAGGAGCTGGTCTTGTGTGGCTTCGTCGTACGCTCGGACACGGGGGGACCCCCATGGTGATCTGCGAGGGAAGCATGGCTTCAGCCCCGCATACCATGTAGAAGGGTGATTCCCGTGACCCGGCCCTGGGATGTCCGGCTGGCCCCCGACGTAGAGGAGCCGGTATCCCCCGACGGTACTGGGTGCAGCGTCTGCACCGGTTGTGTGGGTCTGCTCGGCATGGACCTGTCACGCCTTGCATCTCCTAACCGGCTTGACGGCGTCCAGGAGGCTGTCAGTCTGTAGAAGCCATGCCGGATGGTTCTACCGACCAGCGTGTGGGATGGTGAGCGTTCCCAGCACTCGCCTCCGTGGATTACTGCGAGCTGGTCGCAGCCTTCCTCCTGGGTTATGCACCGCAATAGGATGCTGTGGCGCCATGCCAGTAAAGATACCAGCGCGTAGCACTTAGCCATCCGCACAATCCGTTCTGCGAGTGCACGTTCATCAGGAAGATTGTCTTTCAAGAAGTCTCGGACCTCCATGGTCCATGCATCGGGGCTACTTGAGCTTCTACATCTTGGGCACTGGGTACCACGGAGTCCCCAATGGCGCATACGATCCTTTGGCGGACACCATGGTTGCAGGGCCGCCGGGACCGCCAGCTTCAAGGTGCTGGTCTCGCCCCCTTCGCCCGGTTCGGCACTCCGGGCTGTGAGTCGCGGCAACGTCCCTTCGAAGGCTCCTTGGGGCTCCGGTGGAGTCCTTGTGTCGACAGGTTGTTGACGACGGTGTCGTCGGCACGTGGTACATCGCACAGGTCCAAGGTACCCAAACCGCTCCCCCGTTGGCATGAGGAGCAGCACGCCGTCTGAGTAGAATGTCCAGTGAGGCTCGGTGGAGGCCGGTGCTCGGAGCTCCGGTTCTCCACCTTTAGGGCCCCCTTGGTTGCTTGGTGGTGGCGTCCACGAAGTCAGCCAGTGCTTGGCTCTTGGCTGCTTGACGTGGAAGGAGGTTCATTCTTGAACTCCACCATCTTCGGGATGCCCCCCTGCTTCGGGGGCTCGCTGTGAGTGCCAGTGACGCCTTTCTGCTGCTCTAGCGCACTTGTCCGCCAGGCTGAAGAGCTCCGAGACGTCTCGCACCTCCGTGGTGGCCAACTTCTCGAGCATCTTCTTGTCCCTCACACCGTGTCGGAATGCAACTACCACTGATGCATCCGGGATGTGGGGGATGATGTTCCGTATTTGGGAGAACCGGTGGATGAAGGAGCGCAGTGATTCTCCCGATTGTTGTCGTATAGCGTGGAGGTCCACCTACGTGCTGGGACGCGTGTAGAAACTGCTGAAGTTCGTCGTGAACTGTCTGCATAGCTCCCCCCAGGAGGTTATGGAACCCTGGGTAGGTTCATGAACCATGACCTCGCCGGGTCGGTCAAGGCGACGCGGAAGTAGTTGGCCATGACTACTTCATCCTCTCCTACCGCTAGGATTGCAGTAGAGTAGACCTGTAGGAACTCCGCTGGGTTGATGATTCTGTCGTACTTCTCCGGCAGGTGTGGCCGGACTTTGCGTGACCACACTGCCAAGCGGAGGTGTGGCACCAGGGCCACACACCCCGTCCCCGCTGCTGCAGATCTTGGTGTTGCGAACCCTTGGACGAATGCTGGCACGGTGTACCCTGGCATGGGCAATAGTGGACAATATACCGGGGGCGCTGACTGCAGGACATATGGTTGCTACATATGTTGCATGGCGTACGCCTCGGGCAGAGGCCGTATGGCGAACTTTTGCGGCCCAGACTGAGTTGAGGCAGTCGGCGTGCTGTAGCCGGCCTCTTGGATGCGACGCCTTTGTTGTTGTCGCTTGATGGTGACGTGAGCGTCTTCTCCCGAGCGGCGTCGCTCCAACACTATCCTCAGGTCCGCCGTTGGGAGCCTCGTAGAGCGGGAGTCTGTCGTCTGCTTGTCAACCGTTAGTGTGTGCGACAGCGACACAACTAGTTGACCGGGACGTCGTCCCCGCCGCAGCGAAGGGTTGATGGCAGTAGCGACGAGGTAATTGACGTCGCGGATCCACTGCTAGGTGGCCCCCTGGGGAGCGTCGTCAGCAGGTGGATTGTCCAGGAGCGCTTCCGCGGTGGCTAGTGCACTTGCTTGAGCGGCACTCTGCGTCGCGGCAGATCTTGAGATTGTCGCTCGTCGGGAACGTTGGTGCGAAGAGTCAGCCGTTGATGGAAGCTTGGACATCTTCGTTGGTGCAGACCCGTCGCGAGAGCAAAAAGCCCCCTTCCTGGTGCGCCAAATGTCGAAGCGTCTGCGGTTGACACTTCCCCCGAGTCTCCTCGGAGCAGCCCGCGGAGGTTTTTTTTTCGGAGGGGCTAGTCCTCTCGCGAGGGTCTCGTGTTGGACGAAGGAGATGAAGATGGATTGACACACGGGTTTTACGTGGTTCAGGCCACCAGAGCGTAAAACCCTACGTCCACGGGAGTGCTTGGAGCACTTGTTTCGTGGAGTATGAGGATGGGTGGCGAACTGCCGAACCCTAAGCGCTAGAGGGAGCTGAACTCACGGGAGTTCGAACCACTTGTAACGTTGCCTATCCGGGTCTTTTATAATCCAAGATTCGAGCGGCTTACAAGGTGGGCCTCGGGGCCCGATAGGTGTCCCCGGGGTGATTTCCTACCACCTACTATGTCTTGGCGCTGGTTTCGAGATCGTCGTGTCGCCCTGCCCATAACACAGGCTAGGCGTAGTGCCTGATGATAGCAGGGACGGCAGAGCATGTCTTGTCGCAGCAGTCATCGGTCTACTGCTCCTGACATCGTGCGTCTGTCTTGACTGTGACCGGTCACAGTGGTGCCTGGCAGGCGTGCGCCGCGCCTCTGCGTCTTGGGAAGGTGCGGGTATTGAATTTCTTGTACGGTAAAGGTATGGCGCGTCTTTACTCCAGCTGCCTACCTTGCGAGGGCGGGCGGGCAACGCTACACGTGGCCACGTGGCGGGCCCGGAGCTATCCTCTGAGGTGAGGGAAGCTCCGTCCCTACTGGACACGTGGGGCCTTCGAAGCTTGCCGTGCAGAGGGGGCGAGGTCCGACCTTGTGGGCCATGTGGCAGGTCCGAAGCTATCCTCTGAGAAGAGGGGAGCTCCGGCCCTACCGGACACGTGGCGTCTTCGGAGCTCGCCCCTGCAGAGAGCGCGAGGTCCGGCCTTTTGGCCACGTGGTAGACCCGAATCTATCCTTTGAGAAGAGGGGAGCTCCGACCCTACTGGACACGTAGCAGACGAATGGGACAAGGTCCTTAGGCGGTTTATTCTGTGCATAGAGTACCCGGTATTGTGGGTAACGACAGCGCACACTTATCCTAACATTATTGTACATATCCTTAATAAATGTAATGTACTTTGTTGACATATTTCTCTAGTGTCTATAATATGACTAAACTTGGTATCTTGTGACACCTTTTCTAAGACAATGAACATTATATGCAAGTACTTTTACCTACCTTTATCTCTTCATAAAGTGACAAAGCAAGAAAATCAGCTCTATTCAAACACAAAATCAAACTGGATTTCGGTGACATTTACTGTGGACGACAATTTGTTATAGCATCTCTTTACCGAACCGTGCATCAGCTGATTTCCAATCTCAAAGATCTCGAAGACGAAGAGCCCAGAGTTCGATAAACGCAGCGGTAGCTAAGGTGTGCAGGAGTCTAGAGCACTCCAAGATCCAGACATTTTGGGATGTTCAACATGGTCCATGGAGCTTTGCCTGAGGTCTGCAACTGCAACTTCCGTCCCCCAATTTCTAAACAAAGGGTTTAAGCAATCGCACACTTGGTAACCGTTCTCCTTCCATTGGCATCAATCGCGTCCATCACAGCGTTAGAACCTTTCGTTTAGTAATTTATAATCGTTCATTTGAGCGTCATTAATTATTTATCATTGCTTGCTTCATTTGTAACACCAATTTAGTTGTGGATTAGTTGAGACACCAAAACTGCTATTTCATTTTAAAACAAGAAAACCGTAAGTTATAATTAGAAAACAGATTTGCAGAAAATATTTCTTTTAAACTCGAAGAAACTGTCCTAAAACACCTCTCTTCGCTGGCTTGATCCATGCGAGTATTCAAATCGAAGGAGAACCATCAGCGGCAAATATGTTTGACCTCAAATAAATTCAGTCCGCATCATGGTTGGATCGCCCGAAGGCAAACCCACATCATCTGGTTCTCCCGAGCTCGTTCTTCCGTCCGAAATCTAACGCCAAACTCAACGAATCAAAATCAACAAGCAGAAGTGAATCCCCCGAAAAGAGCCCAGAAACAGAGCAAATGGGACGACGAGGCTCAGACGAAACATGGGTAGTAGTTTGGTTGTCATCACAGAGAGGTGAAAACCCCATCAGCGTGGTGCATGACAAATTGCTTTTTCTCATCATCGCCGGCAAGGCCCAACCCTTCATCAGAGATCGAAACGAGAAGAAACAGCAGCAGCACGAGGAAGAGCAAACACATCGGCAAACAAATTGTAACGCGCAATCGAAGATCAGGATCCCGGAACCATAGGGGCAAGCAAAGCAAAACGACGGAGCACTAGCGAGGGCTCGCGAGCACGAGCACGGCCGGACCCGACCTATGGCGGCGGCGAGAAGCTGGATGACGGATGGAGGAGGTCGGGGGGGGGGTCCTATTTATGAGCCAAGCCACGCGTGACTGGCGCCTCCTCGGCTAGGGTTTCTGCTCTAGGTGGGCTAGGCCCATCATGTGCTCTCGACCCAGCTTCTTTCTTTCCGGACGGGCTCGATCGAAGCTTCCACCGAATCGCAGGCCCACAGCCCGGCCCAAGCTTCCACTGAACCGTCAAGAGAGAAATCGTTGGGGTGACACGCACCGTCCGTGACGTATCAACTGATCAAACTTTGAATCGCGAGAGAGAGAGCTAGAGAAACAGAGCCAGCAGCAGCAGGTCAACGAAGCAGTTGGAGTTAGATCGATGGACGACGCATGGGTGGAACAGAAACAGACGTCGTCGCTGCCTGCACTGCGCAGCGAGGACTTGGTCGCCGGCGCGCGCGCGGCAGCTTAACTTCCTCTCCCTCCATCTGGAAGCAGACCAAGACCTGCTCCGTTCTTCTGCTCGTCAGTGACGGCACATGATTACCAAGACTGGACGATTACTCCATTTCTTTCTTGTTTTCCCCTGCAATCACGTAGGCGTTAGTCGTCTAAGTACTGGTCTCCCCCCGCACGGCGCGCAGCGTCTGATAGAGATGGAGTGACTCGTACTAGTTGTTTGACTGTCCCAGAGATTTACTTACTTCTTGCTCAGCTTCCACATTCTCCACGGAGGTAGCTATCTGCATCAATAATCTTCCACAAAAACCACCTAAAAAACAAGGAAAGATTATTTTGGTGCCAGGTAACATTCAATCTCGCACCTAATAATAATAGGTTGAATCACTGTCAGTTCAGGAATAATCAATCCTTTCCTTTTTCTAATGACAAATAATCACTACATTTTTTTCTTCGAGTAGATACATCAAAGAGGTACATGAACTTGTCCACCTCTTTTTTATCTAGCCCTACAAACTTTTATTTGTATTTAATAGGTTCATGAACTTGTTCATCCGTGTCAATTGGATACATGAACTTTTTATTACTGTTATAGGTGCATGCATTTTTAATTAGTGCGCTACATGTTCATACTCTTTCATCAAACATTTAAATCTAAAGTTAAGGTTCATGGGTTCTTGCTAGAGAGGAGCACGATTCGTGCCACGTTAGTAGAGAGGTATAAATCTGTAGTGCACCAATTAAAAAGTTCATGCATCTATAACTACAAAAAAAATTTATAAATAAACAAGTCCATGTACCTATAAATGTAAAATAAAATTTTATGAATCTGGATGACACAGCTGCATAAGTTCATGTACCTATGACGCGTTTTGCTCTTCTTTATTTCAAAACAACACATATTAGTGTTTTTTTGTCAGGTCTCAAGTTGCCCCTTTTTGGTGTCTACTAATACATCTCTTTTCACCCCTTTTCTAATGTAACCTTGTTTGCAAGATTTAGTTCTTCTTTCTTTACCTGAATCCCTTGACCACAAAGGCAGCAGCATTTGCTTCAGGTCCAACCAAACACGCACGCCGGTTGGGTTTGGTGAACGTCAAACCTAGTCATGTTGTATATGGTAGCCAATCCGCGTTCCAACCACAGCAAAAGGCATCTCCGTTCGCTTCAGATCTTTCACCTGCACCAAGAAATGTTATTTCCTAGTACTTAATTTTATTCCCACAGTCATCGTGTGCATCTCTGTCAGAGCCTTTCGTGATGAGTTGCATCAACTCTGGTCAGATAGGTGTCTTTGCACATAACATAAGTAAGGTCGCGGCTGAAGCAAAGATGCACCCATGGTGGAGTGATAAGTGAGATGAAAACGTACTTGCAACCAAACAGGACAGGGGAACAACTGAACAACCACTGGAGGGGATAGTTATCAAGGTTTTGGAAGGGTCTGCTGCACTTGACCCTTTTCCTGTAGTATGTGTACCTGTTGCCATATATTCTTGTGCATTAATGATGTGCTCCAAAAAACACTTGTGAAAGGGACCAGGTCTTCTTGCTTGAACTTGTCAAAACCAAGTGTCTCTTTGGTCTCATCGCACCTGCCAATGCTATAAGTAGCTTCCATGCCTTGGCCTGCATCTCCCATTTCTTCCCTGTTGCTGCCACTTGAGTCTCAGAGACTATATCAGTCCATGTATATATGTGCATACATGCCTTCTTCTTCTTCTTGATACCGTTGAGCTGCTCCATCTGGTAAACAGATCAAGTTTCTGCTAGAGCTGTTCATGCTGATATAGAAGGAGGTTCGACCAGTGCCAACATAAAGCGGAGTTTTAGTGACAAAGCTCGTCGTCGAGCAAGCCGCCCTTCGCTGCGACACAGGCATTTCATCTGTGCTGCGTGGTGGTGTCGTGGTGGTGCACCGAGATGAGAGGTTTCGCTTGCGCTCATGCAGAGAAAAGGCATCGCTTGGACCGAACTTTGTGAGTTGTTCTTGCCCCTCCTCCATTAGCAAAGATATGTTTCATAAGCTTTTGCCCCTACTTCATCTTCTCCTTCGTGAGCTCTGTTTTTTATCTGATGTACACCCTCCGTTTCGAATTATTTGACCTTAGATTGAACTAGCCAGCGTCAAATAATTCGAACGGACGAAGTAGTTTGCATGTCATGAGCAATGAACGCCCATGGATGCCAACACATCTTGACACAGCTACTGATGTTCTCAACTTCTAACAAGGTTTTCCCGAACATTACACCCTGGTTACACAAATTGCGCAGAAAGGTTCATAAATTGGATCCTTTTTTTGCAATGCATCTTTATTGAGATCATCATTTAAATTTTTTAATGAAGGCAGTTGCTTATGTACTAAGGAAATCAATTTCACCGCGTCTAAATCTGGTCTGACTTTTCGAGGGCACAAGTAACTTTCAGAGGTGGTTGTGTGGCCCGTCGAAATTCATATACAGTTAATAAGAGAAACATTTTTTTCAAAGTTGCCTAAGGTAACCATCTTTTAAAAGTATTCTAGGTGACAACCTGGATTAATTAATCACACACGAAGTTACCTCGTTGTTTGGCCACCAGCCCTGACCTAGCAATTAATCTGGTGCAACAACAACCTGAGAGTCAATCGTTGGTGAAGAAAAAGTCACACGCCATAGTTTCAGCCGTGAACAAGTCTCTGTTTCCCTCTCCTCAAGCCAAGTGAAAGGACACATGCAGTCTACGAATCGGACCAAAGACAAGCAGAGGGTGACACATGAGAACACGCAGGGTACGAGATGAAGTCAGGGCTAACACAGGGTCCATCTAGATACACAGGGGACCATGGAGGAGGCTGAAAGGGATTTACAACGCAGTCAACGATAACGATGACAAATTGGCTGATGTCTGATGTTATATGTGATCCTGTACCGTTACAGGTCTTTGGAGCTAACTGTTCTTGATGACTTATTGGAGTAGGTGAACAAAGAAATCGCGCTCGGCTAACTACTCTGGGAGATCTTGAGCTCAAGAAACTAACTGCAGAGATAGGCTTTGGTGGAGTAACAATAGACCTCGTGGTTTCAAGTCACACTGTAAAAAAGTTAAAAATGAACCTTAACAACGCAGTAAAATTAGTTTGTTTGTTTTTTGTGTTAGTTTTGTTTGATACTGTCCAATTTATCTCGTGGGAAATTGTTCAGGTTTTCTCGTATCTGAATTACTGACACTGAACATTGATATCGTGTTGATTTCAGTACCAGTTTGAGCAAGAGGGATTACATCAGAAGCTACTACGCCAAGGATGCCAAGTACAAGCCGTTCAGCGCGCTGCTGCCCGAAGGCTCGAGCGGCAAGCTGCTGTACGTGAAGCTCGTCCTCGTGCTCCTCATGTGCGGCTCCTTCATGGGCCTCCTCCACTCGCCGTCGATCCGCCTTGCCGATGAACAGCACCACACACAGTGAGAAAATTCTTCATCAGATAATTTATTTTTATTTCGTGCTCTGATCTGACGGTCAGCACGATGGGCAAGATGCCCAAGTAATAACTCATCAAGTAATTCTCGCGTGCGTGAAAACTCAGATCAGAGGCGTCCAAAGCGAGCTGGATGTCGCACCCGGACGCGCCGAATTCTGGGTACGCGTCGAGCCTGCAGATCGACTGGTCGCAGATCGAATCGGCAGTGAAAGGTGTCGGCCGAGCAGAGGATGGCAGCACGCGGGTGGCGCTGCTGAACTTCGACGACGAGGAGGTCAAGGAATGGAGGGCGCGGCTGCCGCACACGGACGCCTCGACGGTTCACCTGGACCACGTCGGGAGCGACGTCACCTGGGAGCGGCTGTACCCGGAGTGGATCGACGAGGAGGAGCTCTACGGCAAGCCGTCGTGCCCGGACCTGCCGGACCCGAAGGCGGCGGAGGAGGAGCCGCCGTACGACGTCGTCGCGGTGAAGCTGCCGTGCGGCCGCGCGGCGAGCTGGTCCAAGGACGTGGCGCGGCTGCACCTGCAGCTTGCCGCGGCGCGCCTGGCCGCTCGCCGCCACGGCCGGCGCGCGGCGGCCGCGCACGTGCTCGTGGTGAGCCGGTGCTTCCCGACGCCGAACCTGTTCAAGTGCAGGGACGAGGTCGCGCGCCACGGAGACGTGTGGCTGTACCGGCCGGACGCCGACGAGCTGAGGCGGAAGCTCGAGCTCCCTGTGGGTTCCTGCGAGCTCGCCATGCCATTCAAAGCTCTGGGTACGTAATAAAGCTCAAACAGGTGCCTGTCCATATACATCTCGCTCAGGGACGGCTCAGCTCAGTTTTGAAACGCATGTCGTCGTGTGAACGAACAGGGGAGCCGCACGTATCGGCGGCGCCGGAGCGCGAGGCGTACGCGACGATCCTTCACTCGGAGCAGCTGTACGCGTGCGGCGCCATCACGGCGGCGCAGAGCATCCGGAGGGCGGGGTCGGGCCGTGACATGGTGGCGCTGGTCGACGAGACGATCAGCGCGCGGCACCGCGGCGCGCTGGAGTCCGCGGGGTGGAAGGTGCGGGCGGTCCGGCGCATCCGCAACCCGCGGGCGTCGCGCGACGCGTACAACGAGTGGAACTACAGCAAGTTCTGGCTGTGGACGCTGACGGAGTACGAGCGGGTGATCTTCCTGGACGCCGACCTGCTGGTGCAGCGGCCCATGGAGCCGCTGTTCGCGATGCCGGAGGTGAGCGCGACGGGGAACAACGGCAGCTACTTCAACTCCGGCGTGATGGTGGTGGAGCCCTGCAACTGCACGTTCCGGCTGCTGGCGGACCACGTGGGGGACATCGAGTCGTACAACGGAGGGGACCAGGGGTACCTCAACGAGGTGTTCTCGTGGTGGCACCGCCTGCCGTCGCACGCCAACTACATGAAGCACTTCTGGGAGGGGGACACCGAGGAGCGCGCCGCCGCCAAGCGACGCGTGCTCGCCGCCGACCCGCCCGTCGCGCTCGCCGTGCACTTCGTGGGGCTCAAGCCCTGGTTCTGCTTCCGGGACTACGACTGCAACTGGAACGTGCCGGCGCTGCGCCAGTTCGCCAGCGACGAGGCGCACGCGCGGTGGTGGAAGGTGCACGACGCCATGCCGCGGCGCCTGCAGGAGTTGTGCCTGCTCGATGAGCGGCAGAAGGCGCTGCTGCGGTGGGACGTCGCTCGCGCGAGGGAGGGCAACTTCTCGGACAGGCACTGGGCGGTAAGGATCACGGACCCTCGCCGCAGCATCTGCGCCGGCGACAGCGAGGCCTGCCGCGAGAGGGAGATCGCCGGCAGGCGAGTGGAAGGGAACCGGATCACCACGTCGTACGCCAAGCTCATCGGCAGTTTCTGATAGCAGTAGCGTCATCCTGGCCTATGCCGGTCGATGGATTTCGGATTTTGGACTAGGTAACGAAGTGAGGACTATTTCGGTTGTCGAACTCGTAGGGTGATGCACGATGTGCAGATGCAGGTCAATCCATGGTGTGCTCACCATATCTCGGCTCGTCACGCATGTGGCTTGGAACATTGCGTGGACCAGTATAGATGACGAGATAGAGAGAAGGACGAGACATCGTGTAGCAAATCACATAAGTCCGTTTCCAGCTTATTCTACCTTGTAGCGTCATCTCTCGGGGTACAGCTGTAATGTCTAGTGAAAACGCGAGGTGACAACGGTGGAAGTAGTTCTGGTAAATGGAAATACTTTGTTCAACTGAACGTGCCCGTCCCCCAAGAGGCTGTCTTGCTCCGCCGGCACGACCCACCTTGATCTTTTCCTTCCGATTTTGGGAGATAGATTCAGTTCAGCTGTGTGGTGCTTTTGTAGTTGTTGTTTGGTATTGATGCTATCAAAAGAAGAAAAGACAGATCCTTCTGAAATTCTAGCGTGGACATGTACTTTCAGGCATTTTGTAACTTGATTTTGGCATTGCCAAAGAGAGTGCCTTGCTGTCTGCACTGAAGATTTTGAGAAATTTTTATCCCACTTAAAATATCGATGAAGACGGAAGTGGAACCAAACACGGAAATACTCAGCTAGCTATTTCTGCAGGTTACATTCACCTTGGATGTAGAATGTTGCAGATCAGATGAGCATGCAGATAACCAAATGCACTGAGGCTATCCGTACTCGTCGTATTCTAAAAGGTTACTCTAAAAGTATATTTTAACCTCTTTCCAGCACACTCTAAAAGATTTTTTAACTTTCAACATCTTTCGCCGCACTCGTCATACTCTAAAATTCTACTCTATCAATTATCACTCATTCTTTTAATATTTCTTCATCATTTATTCTTTCGTTTTCTTCTCTTCTTTTCCTTCTCTTTTCTTTTCCTTTTTTACTCTCCTTTCCCCTTCTATTTTCCTGTTTCCCTTTTTTTCCTCTGCTTTTCTTTTCTTTTATTCCTTATTACCTTCTTTATTTTCTTCACTCTTCTTTGTTTTTCTTTTCTTCCGTTTTTTATTCCTCCCGGCGCTATCTTCCTAGCCGCCGCTGCAGCAGCTCCTCTCTCAGATGCTATCCCGCAGCTGCTAGCGTGCGGAGGATTTGGCGCATCAGTGTGTAGAACGGGCACATCCAGCACAGCTCCCCCCTCGAACTGACTTACCTGACGCCACAGCTGCCGTACCCTTCCTATCTCGGTGCGAGCAGCCTGATAACCCTCAACAAGCAGTCTGCAGCCTGCATTGTACTGAACTACCAGTCCGGTACCTTGTACCCTGCTGGAGCTCCTTATTTATGAACTATACAACCAGAGCTGCCACATTCAGTTACTCTCCCCCTCCTTCTCTCCTACTACTCTAGTTCTATTCATCTTTACACGATCGGGACCGGAATCATCAGGCCGATCAATTGATCAGGCCCGGAGCTTGGCGAGGAGGTTGCCCAAGGAGAAGAAGCTGGTCTTGGCCGCGCCGGCGGCGGGCTCCGGCGTCTTGGCGGTGACGGCAGGCACCCTCTTGACGTTGAGCATGACGGTCTGGCCGACCTCCCCGCGGAGCCCCTCGACGGTCTTCATGTCCACCGGCTTGCCCGAGGGGTCCCGCACGTAGAAGACGTTCATGGCCTGCTGCCCCACTGTGGACACGTCGGCGCGGGCCACCGTCAGCCCGTGCTCCCGGAGCACCCTCGTCACGTCCGACAGCAGGCCCACCCGGTCCCGCCCGCACAGCTCCAGAGTGAAGCCCTGCACGACGATGGCGTCGCGGGTGTCAGGAGCTTAGTCAGGTCATGGTCAGGTGCAGGATATGATTTTCCCGCGCTGTTTGAACTTTTCTTTTTATGTGTGTACCTCGCATACTCGTCTGGAGATGGCTGCTTCCAGGCACCTGATCACCTTCTCTGCTTCGTCTTTCAGAAGCGTATTGCCGTCCTTGCGACGAATGTACAGCTCCTGAAGAAGAAACGACGGGTGTTACGTGCACGAATCTTCACGCCTGAGATGCCGACTTGAACGGCACCAGGCTGCTGAGTCAGGAAAGAAAAATACCTGGACGCCGTAGGAGGCTTCGGACGAGACGGCGGCATGGAACACGACGTACTCCATGTGTGTTAGCGTGCACACGATGTCGTACAGCAGCTTGGACCGGTCCCTGCACCTGACGTTCACCACCGAGTAGGACTTCTCCACGCAGTGCTCCACCGTCACCACCGGCCTGTCGCCCTCGCCGCCGTCGGCCGCCGCCGGCGCGCCGTCCACGTCCACGTCGGCGTGCATCAGCTGGTGGAGCCGCCGGTCCACGTGCGTCGACGTCTGGCCGACGGCGAAGTTGGCGAGCGCGCCCAGGGCGTCGCCGTCGCCGTACCCGCGGAGCACGTACCGGAGCCGGTCCTCGATCCGGGACAGGCGGGGCGCATCGTCGATGGCCCGGCCAGTGGCCACGTCGTTGACGTACACGACGCAGGCGACCCGCGTCTGGTGGGTCCACATCTCGGCGGCCAGGACGTTGCACTGGAGCTCCGCGAGCACGGCGAAGATCTCCGAGAGGAGGCCCGTCCTGTCGGACCCCTTGAGCTCGATGGCGGTGTGGTCGCCGATGGAGTGCATCCCCACCGATCTCCCCGGCGAGATGCTGCCTTTGGTGCCCAACAAATTGCTCTCCGGGCCCAATGCCTGGCAAAGATGACAATAACACATGGAACAAGAGCTCAGTGACGATGGAAAATATACAGTTTGTTGCAGAGAACGACCGACAAAACAGAAGGTGAAAGTGGCCAACCTTCTCGATGTACTCGATGGTCTTCTCATCAGTGACCTTCTGTCCTTCTTTATCCACACAATGAAATACTGCATCAATGTCGCAGCATGCAACATAACTTGTAAGTCTTTGATCTTTACATATATATATACATATGGGTTCAAGTTTAGGTGCTACTAGGCACTCTCTACTCTTACCGTCCATGAACCATCCACCATCTGAGGTGATGTACGCCTTGGAGATGTGGAGGTCGCGATCACTCAGAACCTGCAACACCTCCAGCAGAATGCCATTCTTGTTCACGCTGTCAACCTGAGCAGGCCAAAGGCAAACAGAGACGAAATGATGCGATTTCTCTCCGTCCCTGAAACCTACCAATATTAGGGTTGAAGCCTTGAAGGGATGCGTCTTACCTTCACTAAGGTGCAGTCGCTGCACGTGTTGTTGTCAATGGATACCCTGCAAAACCGTCACTGTTTATTGAGTGCACGCACAAGGTGGCAGAGGTTTCGATAAAACAGCGCGCACTGAAATATGTTGGAGAATGGACTGAGTTCTCAAGTTTATTAGTGTGGAAATTAGAACCTGGGAGGGTTGATGCGCTGGTTGAAGTTCTCGTACTCGGGATCAAAGTAAGGCACCATCTTCAAAAAATGGCGGATTCTTCCACTGAAAAGAAACTTGAGCCGGAAATCATTAGTAGCGTTGCAATATCACGCTGAAATCATTACTAGCGTTGCAATATTACGCTGAAATCATTACTAGCGTTGCAATATTACGCTGATATTTTCCAATCATGAGAGTCATAAGACACCTCGATCGGTCCATAAACTTGGATCATCGTAGCAACACGTTAGAGATAGATAGATAGCTAAGCTAACAATGGTGGTTGGACCATCTCCGCTGGAGACCATATCTAGACCACCATGCACACCACTATTCTCACACACACACACATACACAAAAAAAAGGAAGCCGACGCCATCCTCACTGATCGATCGGGCGAACACGACGGCAATTTTGAAATGCTTTGATCCTGCGCGCCGTCAGATTCCGGGCACGAGGCGAAATCCGGTGCCTTGTTGTCAGTGGTTACAAAGCCAGCCCGAGTTTTCTTTGTAGGGCCCTTTATAACCTTTTGTCCGTTCGTGACAATGGACAAGCGGCTAGGCCAAACAAAGAAGCTCTACGTATTGCTGATCATCGGGCGCAGCGCAGCGCAAACCGAGCTACGCGCAGGCCGGGGACCGATGATGACAGCACAGCCGCCGCTGTCATGAAACCGCAACAGGAAGAAAGGGGGGAGGGAGCAGCGCGTACGTGGAACGGAATGAATGGCAGTAGCTGCTGCCTTATTCTAGGAGCACAGCCTGTTACCGACCTGGCAATCCAGCTAACGGTATGGCACGAGACCGGAATGCATGCTGAGCAAGCTGGTCTGTCGCTGCTGCCTCCTCACGTTCAGGAAAGACGTGCGGCTGCCAAACTCCAGGCGCAGCAGAAGGTGGTGTGGTGTGGTGTGGTTAACTCAACGCGTTGCCAGGCAGCAGCAGCTCGTCGTACGTCGTCGCTACCCGAGGTCTCATCACGTCGCGAAACTTGATGATACCCTTGTGAAAACCATACCGTTTTTTGCATGAGAACGACGTGACGACGAGCCCATGCACGCGCTCCGAACGATACCCAACCACGAGGAGTGTTTGTAATAAGCCACTAAAAAATATCAGGCATTGATGCATTGGCGCGTGCCGGTACTGGTACGGTAGGAGCGGCCCGCGTCCACGCGCACGGGCGCATCGCCGACGTGGCGTCGGCCTCGCTGTCACCGACCGGTGGGCCTCGGGGTATCTCAGCGAGTGGGGTGGATGTGCGCGGTGGCTGCCGGCTGGCTGGACGCCGCTGCGTGAATCACGAGGAACGAAGCAGAGGGGACGCGCCGGCAGACGTGGACGTGGGATCGGCCACGGACGCACGGCCCACCGTGCGCCTATGATGGGTTGTACTTGTTCCAAAATCTTTTGTCCTAGAAAGTCTACAAAATCTTTGTCCTAGTCCGTAGATAACACGATCCACTCTAGCCTCTCAAAATCCTCCAAATTAGTTAAAAAATTCTACTCAAATCTTACCCAGAGCAAGAGCATGAATTACGTTCTAGCAAAAAAAAAATAAAGGACCATGAGGACCCAAGGTGACGGAACATCGATCCGGCTACGTGCGTGGACCCACAAGTCAGCGGTACGAGGCAGGACAACGGAGGGAGGGAGCGGCGCAAACACGAGGAGGTTTGGAAGCTTCGGTCACGCAGGCAGGCAGGCAGGCAGGCTCCTCGTCATCCACCACCTCGCAACGACGCGCCCCCGCTTTCCCAATCCAGCTAGCGTAACAGCAATAATTCAGCGGCACGACACAACACCACCAGCAAAGAGGAAACAAAAGTCGGCCGCAGCCGACCCATCGGCGGAATCGGCTCGCGCCACCTGACTGGACTCCGGACACCGACCTTAAACCAGCAGAGAAGATCAAAGCTAGCACAGAGGCGAGTGATTTTGCCGGCGCCGCCGGCGGCGGCGGTTCTTACCTCTGTTCTCGCGTCGCTTCCCACGCTGGTCGCTGCCTGCCTGCTTGCTCGGCCGCCGCCTCCCGCCGATCCTAAGCTGCTGCTGCTGCTGCTGCGCTTGGCTCGCGAGTGTTCCTACATCTCATCACGGAGGAAGAGGAGGACAAACACAAGGTCAGCCAGGATATGATAGGACCCAACAGAGAGGGAGAATCAAATCGGTAAAAGGAATGGCAAGGGGAGGGAGATATGGATGAAACTGGATGGCGAGAGAGGCAAATGGCCTCCCTCCTCGGCAAGTACTGTAGCAACAACACTCACCGGCTGTGCTAAGCGCCCCGCCACTTGACACTCTACACCCCATCTTGTAGGAGCTTTATATACTCCCATGGAGGACGGTGCCATCCACGCTCCTTGCAAGTCAAGCTGTAGATAAGTGTGTGACAGGTGGAGCCAGGTAATCTCTATCCTTCCATGAAGGAAAGGAACAACTATGAGGAGGATGGTATTTGTGTCGAACAGAGCGGTAGGTAATGTCCGACAAGCGAAACCAGGTAATCTCTAATTGGCACTCCTTCCACGTATAATAGGAACAACCGTGAGGAGAGTGTTATACGTGTGGTGGAGTGGTAGGTAATGTCGGACAAATGAAGCCAGGTAATCTCTCACTGGCACTAACCGCAGAAAAGGGTGTTATACGTGTGGGATGGAGCGATAGGTAATGTCGGACGAATGAAGCCAGGTAATCTCTCAGTGGCACTCACGTGGAGGATAGGAACAATCGCGAAAAGAGTGTTATGCGTGTGGGATGCAACGGTAGGTAATGCCTGACAAATTAAGCTAGGTAATCTCTGGATGGTAATCCTTCCGCGGAGGAAAACAAGAACCGCGGGATGGAGTTATGCGTATGAGATGGAGTTAGTAGGTAACGCCTGCTAAATTAGACTAGCTAATCGCTGATTAGTAATCCTTCCACGGAGTAAAGGAGCAACCGCGGGGAGGGTGTTATGCATGTGGGATGGAGAGGTAGGTAATGCCTGGTAAATAAAGTCAGATAATATTCTACCTACACTTCTTCCACAAAGGATAGAAACAATCGCGGGGAGGATGTTATGTGTGTGTGATGGAGCGATACGTAATGGCTCACAAATTAAGCCAGATCATCTTTGAACACAATCCTTCCACAAAGGAAAGTAACAACCACATGGAGGATGTTATGTGTGTAAGATGGAGCGATAGGTAATGCCTAACAAATTGAACCAGGTAATCAATAAGCACCACCCCTTCCGTGAAGTATAGGAACAAGCGTGGGAGTGTGTCATGCGTGTGGGATAGAGCGGTAGGTAATGACTGACAAATTAAGCCATATAATCTCATAATATGACAATCCTTTCATAGAGGAAAGGAACAATTGTGGGGAGGGTGTTATGTGTGTGGGACGGAGTCATAGGTAACATCTTACAAATTAAGTCAGTTAACACTGAGTGACACTCCTTCTGCGGAGGATAGGAACAACTGTAAGAAGGGTGTTATGCATGTGGGATGAAGCGGTAGATAATGTCTAACAAACGAAGCCAAGAATCTCTAAGTGACACTATTTCCATGGAGGATAGAAACAGCCACGAGAAGGGTGTTACGCGCGTGGGATAGAGTCATAGGTAATGACTGACAAATGAAACCATATAATCAAAATGTCACTAGCATGATTTTTGTAAATAGTACAACTAAGTGTGACATGTTTGTCATATGACATTATAGTGCTGCAAGGTTGGTCACAAGATTTTTCATTATTAATAAATGGCAACAAGATATGACATAGACAACTGGCATGCTCGTGTGAACTCTAGATGTTTTGTGCATGCATAATGTATCATGAAAAATACTATACAAAAAATAATGTGTGTACTGTAAAGTTATAAATAAGGCGAGATGCGGGTAAATTTGGCTTGTAAACTTTTAGTTAAATTATAAGTTAAAATGGACCTTGTAGAGAAAAATTGAGCTGGAATGAAAAAAAATCATGAATGGGTAAAAACATACTAAATAGTTTACCCTTTCCAAAAAAACTCGCGTGCGTTAGTGCACAGAAAAAAGGCTATGGACACAAACAGGAAAGAATTATTCCATGGCTGACATAAGGCAAGATTCATGAGAGAAAGACATGGGATATCTTGAAAATGATTGCAAGTCAACTTGTGCAACAGTTAGCTCTCAAAAAGATGTATTATGCGGTTATGCCTCGATGGTCTAGCGAGAGAACAGACAAGACAAGAGTGAACTATCTGGCAACTAGCAAGATTAGCTCAGCTTATGTCGCGACCATAATCGAAACAGAACAGAGAAAAGCTTTTAGAATTCCGCATAGTAAGGCCCAGATCTAGATGTGACGGATTCGGATTCCAACTCCTTCCTCGGTAGGTTAGGTATCACGCGCTTCGGCGCCCTGAATGGCCAACCACTTGTACGCTATTTAGATATTGAGATGAGCCTTACCATGAGAATACTTTTTTTTTTCTCTCCCCAGCCGGAACATGTAAGATTATCCGCACAAACAGGACGATCTATTTATGTTCTTCTACAAACATCTACACGGAAACGGAAGCTCGTCCTCGTTCAGAACGAAGACTGTCCTCACGAACCACACACGCACACGAGTCCGTACATGAGCCGAAGTTGCCACACGTTTGCCACACGTGCACGTGACCAGGAAATACGCAGGCTGATTCGGATCCTAGCTAGCGCCATTTCAACATCCACCATACGGACGCTCTGAACTCGTCGCGTGTTCAGAGTGCAAGAACAAATGGCTCGAAGCCGGCAGCACTGCCGCAGATTGACACGACCGAGTGCTGGACGCAGGCCCTTAATTTGCACCAGGTTCATCTTGCGGATCCAGCAATTTGAATTTCGACCAAGTGCCGAACAGAGCAGAAACAGGGGCGGGGCGTCCACGCAGCATCAAACTAGGATCACACGTAGCCCGCCAGTGATTTTCCTTTTCGCCTCTCCTAGCTATAGTACGTCACCCCCCATTTGCCATCACCTGTCTGCTTCTGTTTCGAGTCTGTGACGAAGGCTTGGAATTTCTCGGAAAGGCAGAACCATTACTATACGCTTCTTCCCTTTTTTGAGAAGATAGGCTTGTAGCAAGCTAGGCAGGCCCAACTCTGCATTCATCTGCACCATTCATGTGCGGCAATAGCAACATTTACGACAGTAGCAGCAGAGCCCAAACAACCGTGGTCCGTGGCCAGAGGAAGGAGACCTATATTAGCTTCGTCGCAACCAAAAAAAAATGACCTATCAGACGGTCGGCCTCGCCGATGCGTCTTGCCGCTAGCAGCTGTGTGCCAGTCCCAGGGTGCACACAGTTCAGTCAGGCAGTAGGCTCCATATATAGTCCACCCGCCGCCAAGAACACGGTGCGCGGCGCAGGGGGTGGTCATCGCTTCCTCCTCGCGCGCTGAAGATCACCAGCCGTCGCTGTGCGCCTCGTCCGTCACTTAGCAACGTCGCGTCGAGGAAGTCTGCTTCGTTGCTTCCCTGCCAATGGCGAGAGCTGTTGCGAGACACACATATATCTAGATGACATGACACGGACTGTAGGATGCCATTGAAAGTGTGGCCGTCGTCGTCTCCTTTACATGCTCCCAGAGGCCGAAGCCGTCTGAGATAGATATGACTTGTTGGCTGCAGGCCGGTGGCCGTGGCAGCTACCAAGCCAACATTGGTCCGAAATGAATGGTCATCGTTCAAGTGTTCTCTTTTTCTTTTATTATGTGACTCAATATGTGCCCCTTGTGTTGCTTGATTGCCCATGTCACCATGTGGATGATATAAGAGAGAGAGTAGAGGACTGGAGCTGAAGGAGGAGAATCATTTCACAAGTTCCATCCACACCCTAGGTCCGTACGATTGTTTTCTTGAATACTCCATCCGCTCTGAATTATATGTTGTTTTAGCTTTCATCAAAGTCGAATATTCTCATTTCCCCCCATCAGTTTCAAAAAAAAGTTTTCCAAATTTAGCAACATGTAAATTATACTCCCACTGTTCTGAATTAAATAACGTTTAGGACAGCTAATTTAGTTTAAATTAAACTAAATTTTTTATCCTAAACATCATTTATTTCAGAACGGAATGAGTATATGATAAAAATGTTTCCATAATGTATCTAAAAATATGAATATCATGATGTTAAGCTATAGAAAATCTTGAAATTGATGGTCAAAGATAAGAATGTTTGGCTTTGAACATAATTAAAATGATAAGTAGTAATTTGGAAAGGAGGAAGTGCTTCACATCTCACAACAGAATCAAGTCCAATATTGTGTATCCTAGTAATGATCAGCCACTCGATAATTTATACCCATGTGGATTATTTTAATGCCACCCTCATTTGTTAACGTACTATGAATCATTAGGTTTTAACAAATTATCTACAAATTAAAATACATGCATATTGATATGGTGTTGTTGTTGTTGTAGATTTCATCTCTATGCTAAACAGGGCCTAAGAGGTTTTTGTTGTTGTTTATGATGATGATGATTGATATATATCATTCATTTAATTGCAAATAGTGTCATGGTTTTATTTTGGAAACCAAACACTCAGTTCGAAAGATAGGGTGCATTTAAATAATACCAACAAAGAACCAAAATCTAACTTACCGCATCTCAAAATCCACAGGCAGTACAAAAGGATCGCTAACAGCAGAGATTTACTAATCGCCCCTGAACTTTCAAACTACCCAGAAATCAAAATCATCCCTCAAGCTCCCCCTCCAAAACCCCTACTCATTGGTCGCGGGCCCAAGCGCCGTCAGCGGTCGGCGGAGGCGCGGAGCCACCGACCCAGGAGATTCTCCGCGGGAGCCGCACTCCAAAGCCCGTTGCCAGGTGATCTATCCTACCTCAGGCGCTCCTCCACTCACCCGCATATTGCACGTATCTCGTTTAACTTGTTCCACGCGGGCACGCGGCCCGACTTTTTTTTATGACGATTTGAGCTCCCAGCTTGAGGAATCGTGATCCTAGTGGCCATTTTTCTTTCAGAGTAATCGGATTTTTTTCGCTGGGTGTGGGCTTTTCCCGGGTTTAGGGTTTAGCTAGGCAAGGTAGCCAATTCAAGGAGTGATGAAATTGCTTTGTGCCAGCAAGTATCCCAGTTCCTCACATATTCATGGGGAGACTTCGGTTTTCAGAATGCATAAGAGTCTTTAACTATGGTAAAATTACAAAAAAAATCCTACTGAACTGGTGCAGTTATATCTGTGATTATGTGACAATTTAATGAGGCCAGATGCTAGCACGGTTAGATCGGGCATGAAGAGTGCAGAAATCTCTTCGCTTGTTGGTTTGGTTGTATCTGTAGTAATGTGAAGATTTAGTAATGCTAGTTTTGGCACAGTTAGACTGAGCCTGAAGATTGCAAAATTCTCTCGACTGTGCGAAATAGGAGTTAGTGATCAGTCGAACAGGCTCAATACACTCCTCTTAACCCCACCCCCAACACACGCACACACACACAAATAACTATGAGTGTTGCATGCAAATTTTTGAAAACAACGCATAGTTATGGTAAAAATCTAGTGGAAGAAAGCTTCATCAGGGAAGCATGTGAAGCCATGGCCCATGGGTGTGTTGGGCTTAATTGAGCCTTATGTAAGAAGTAGCCCAAAATTGCATCATACTAAACGGTTGCAATGTCTGAAATGAACGTATATGTTTCTCAAATCTGGACGATTTCCAATGACAAAAAGGACGGAGGCAGAAAGCACATATCATAAAGGGTTGAATGGAGCCTTGCTTCGAACAATGGTCAGTGGTTATAATTATACCAACATGCTAAATGAACTAACAATCATGTGCACACAACAATGTGGTGTTCATTGTGGATTTTTTCTTAATTATTAAAGTTTGTTAAATCCAGTCATTTGCTAAAGGTAGATAATTGTTGGAACAGTAATATCAAGTTTATACATTGTCAATTCTTCATGGTTTGATAATAATTGATTCATTGATTGATGACCATGTACCGTAGTTTTCTCTGTGATTATATAGTGGCAGGTGAAATGAACTCGACTTATCCCTGCTTTTACATGTTTGAAGGGTACCCATGCATCCTTTACATGTTTTTGCACTCCCACCTCTAATGAACGCCTGTTTAATCCTATGTTTAATAGGTCTGACAACCTTAAATTGAACTTTACCACACTTACATATCATAAGAACAATCAGTGCCTGTAGAAGAAGTATTAAATTCATGGATGCAACCCTGCTGGAAACTGCATCCACAGAGGAATTAGATAATGTTATATTGTTATTTCAGCATCATAGGCACATCATCAGTACTTGTTGACAATTACATGCATTTTATCCATTTCTAGAGTTCCCAGTTGTTATGTGTTAACTGTAAAGAAAGGAGCCAAATGGCTTTCTGAAATTTGCTAGAGAACAGCGTTATGAGTTTGGTATGCCCCCACCACCAGTGCTCACTTCAATACAATTTGTTGACCCTTTCATGGATTTTTTTATCAACTTATTTGGTGAAACATCTGCAGTTAAGGAAGATCCATCAGAGTCTGATTATCTCAACAATTCGCTTGTCAAATATTAAAAAAAAGGCATACCCAGTGCTGAAAGCTCCCACACGATATGGGGTCTTGGGAAGGGGACTTTTAGGCAGCCTTCCCCTTGCTTATTTTGCAAGAAGGCTGATTCGAACTCCGGACTTTCATGACACAAGTGGAGAGACTCTACCACTGCGCCAGGTCTGCCCTTCAATTCCGTTGTCAAATGTTGACTGTGCTAAATCCAATCCATGGAATGTGTTAGATCAGAGTCTGATTATCTCAACAATTCCCTTGTCAAATGTTGACTGTGCTAAATCCAATCCATGGAATGTGTTAGAAGAGTACCTAGGATTTTATACCTGTTGTTGCACAACTGACCACCGCATGCCCTAAAAAATCTATTTATCGTCCCATGAATGAGTGCCTGGGCTCTCTGGGATACTTGACAACAAAGTAGTTTATGTTTTTATCCCAAAATGCTAACCAACCAACAAAGTGATACTTGACCTACGCCCCAAAAGCTAAGCTAATGCCTCTTATAAGTTGTACTCATCATTGACGTAGTATTTTATCGCAACAACAATGAGAGGTTCAATGGTTTTTTTTACAGAAACAGCAGGAGGGTACCCTACTGATTTTCTATTTTTTTACATAAAAGAATTTGTACATAGAGTTACGACAACTTTAGGCTGAAAAAGAGACCCTGATGTTCAAGACAAGTGGAAACTACTCAGCCGATCATCTAACATAATTTTAACAGCTGATTTTACTTTAAGCATCACCATCGGCAGATCGTGTTTCAAATTTTGTTAACAATTTCTCAATGATCTAACCCCAGTATAAAAACTGATAGAAATATGATGACACCATATGCACCAGCACACCAGTAGAGAAATTCTCCAAATATTTGCAGACTAAATTTTCTTCTTGCATCTTCAATCACTTCGAATGGTAATAGTGCTAGGTCCCATTGTATGCTTACCTTTCTCCTGCACTATTGGCTAAACGAGCATTGAAAAAAAATATATAGAGTAGGATTTCTTCAACCTGCGCATCACAAAGCACACAATCATCTCCGCGTGTTTGTTTCCTTCTAAGCAATTTCCTAGTGTTGAGTTTATCTTTCTGAAAAAGCCAGAAGAAAAATTTATGCTTGCTTTTGCAGCATGACTTCCACATCCATTTGAACAGAGGAGAGGTCTGAACAGTTAATAATAATAAGCGATACTAGCTGGAAAACATATAAAAATGTTTGATTCCAACGTTGTTAACTTTTGAAAGACATGTGGAACACTATCTTGAGAGTTAGGCATGCGTCCTCGTCGAAGTGTGCCAGGATTCATAAACATTGATTCTGAAATAGTATGCTGATATAGTTCAGGAAAGGACATTGGTAAACCTTTGAA
Source organism: Neostapfia colusana (assembly GCA_030760725.1). Classification (NCBI taxonomy): domain Eukaryota; kingdom Viridiplantae; phylum Streptophyta; class Magnoliopsida; order Poales; family Poaceae; genus Neostapfia; species Neostapfia colusana. Next base: position 81,897,542 of record JASWHV010000014.1, on the reverse strand, counting down.
CTGGAAAATATTGAACTGAGATAATTCTGTTCTACAGCAGGGATTTTTGGAGCACTGCATACTGTATGACATAATCTCCACCCATTATCATGATTCGTTACAGGTTCAATCTCTAGAAAATTCAGGTGTATGCAGCATGCCTTTGCCGATTGGACCTGTGTATGGGCTTATTACTGCCATGTCACTTTTCTGTTTAGTTTTGCATGATAGAAAAACGTCTAGCTAGGATAATGTCATATATGCATTATGATGATCACGTTTCAATGGATTATGCTTGGTTGAAAAACCAAAGTTACTATCATTGTTTAGATCAGAGTATCAGAGTTAAGATTCAAGCAAGATGGCATCACTTCTCAATAATGATATATGACGATAAGTACATGTATATACTGCTATATGTCAGAATAGGAGCTATGGAAGTTCAATGCTTGGTTGAAAACAGAAGACTACCATCTGGACTCCCCCTCCAGCCAAAAATCTGTTATGTTGTCAAAAGAATCATGACAGAACAATCAAAACGATATATATATACACACACACAAAGAGAGAGAGAGAGACCACTACATAGCTATAAATAATCCTTTGTTATCTCTCCATTCAAGTGTCCCGATTCACTTATATACGTTGGACCTTAATTATGTTTATTTAAGTCAAAAGAGCTCCATTCACTTAAATATTTTGGATCTTCATCATGTCTGTTAAGTCAGAAAAGTGAGGCATGAATATCAAATCATGAATATGTGAATTATTAAATTGATCCCGTACATGCATATTGCATATTATTTATAGAGGAAAGTCTTCAGGTCCCGCTGAATTAGTGGAAAATTCGTTGTGGCTTGTCAGCCAAACATTAGGAGCTCAAACCCATGTCAGCAAGATACTCAATGGTATTATAAGACCATATGAAATTATTCATTTGCACAAAACCTTAAATCTTTTTTTTTGTAATGAGCATAATAGATGATGATTTAATATTACTGATCTATGTAGTGACTCTCAACAATTAGTTAGCTAAAGTTATCCACTAGGCAATGAGCAATCAATTAGGGCTTTGCACTTTTAGTAGGATCTATCTGCTCACTGGTTTGGCGAGTTTGGCAAGTTCATGGGGGCACTAGTTCCCGCACGCAGTCATGCATTCATTGCGTTGTGAACTTGTACATGTACATATACTACTCATATAATCTTGAAAGCTTATCTTATTGACGGGCTGACGGCAACGTCATAGATGGTGATATGCTTGCGTACGCTCCACCCACATCCTCTTTTTTTTTCTCCCTGTTAAATAGAAGCAACTCGTTGACATCTTTTTCTTAAGAGGTGAACATTCTTCACACAGTTGCCCAAAATAAGTTTGGGAGAAAGCAAGCAACTGCACAAACTTCTGGCCATGTTTCTACATCAGTCTCCTAACACACAAGTGTCAAGTGATAGGCACAGAAAATTTAGAGCATAGCTAGGACCTATGTTCACACGTACCAGATATGTCACAGTTATCAGACACAAGCTCAACGTTTTTACTCATTGCATGATACTTTAATTACATGGTAATGATATATGATAGACTGGATTAGGTACGATGCTTATCAGGCCATCTGATCATACATAATGCAACTTGCAACCACTTACGTAGATATCACCATCATATATAGTTAATTAACTGGCTTGATAAGCATAGGATCTACCGTCGGCTCTACTGACTAGGGCTCTAATTATTTGGCAAACTCACTTCATCATAGTCATCTAGCGACAAAAACACCTCATCTAAGCAAGAAAGTTCTGTGGCCTCATCATGGAAGCTCACTTGTGCACCACAGCTTGATTCGAACACTCGGCATATCACCCAGCTGTTGCTGGACACCTGCATTGATCATTAGTTTTGTACCCTAGTCAGTCGTCATATATGTTGGCGGCTGCAGCCAAACAAGAGCTAGGATACATGTTGTTACTCACCGTGCCTGAGTGAATTCTCTTCCTCTGGGATTTTCTAGTGGAACTTGAGCTGCTGCTACCGCTGATAATGTATCCTCCATCTAGCAGGTGGTATTCATGCATGACCCAGTTGGTTTTGAAAAGTTCCCCAGTGCAGAAGATGAATCTCTTCTTCAGGCCAACACAAGAACCACTGCTTGTAACTGTCTCATCAACGCCAATGGGGTTCCAGTATCCACTCGGTGAGGCCCTACTTTGTGCTGCATGGCTGAATAGATACCACTGGTTTCCAGCTTGCAGTGCTTTGCCTTGGAAGATTAGATGATGCTATTATAAGTAACGATATTGACCAGACTATCGAGCAGAGAAATGGATGAGAATAATGCAAACCGTTGAGTTCCCATGGATCATAGTGGTGCAGCTGTATTGTGGGTATGATGTCAGGACGGCATGGGAGGTTGGTGGCTTTGCGACGGAGAAAATGAACAACAAGATCTTCATCGGAAGGGAAGAAGTGGAAACCAGGAGGTAGGTTATTAGTATCCCCTCCCATCCTAGGAGCGTGCGCGCGTGACTCTCTGTTGCAGTATACGTGAGCCGGCCGGAAGAGGAGAAGAGGGCGGTGAACTAGAACGAGATCAATATGAAGGAGTTCATGCTGATTCTTCCTAGTGATTGAGTGGTATTTATAGGGAGAGTGGGAGAGACGTGCAAGTCAAGGAGTGTTGTTGAGAGGTTTTTGAGGCGGCTGCAGCTAACATAAGGAAGTTATGAAATGTGCTATGCATGCCTTTCTTCCCCTTTACCTCTGGTGGATGGAACCAATGATACTATGAGGAGACATTCATTGGATCATGATGTATCCTATTTAGGCTGTGAATCAACTGCATTGGTGGAGAGACGAACCATGTCAACAACACAGGTTGGCTCAAGTGGTAAGACCCCTGTCTTCGTTGGTAGCAGTAAGGCTATGTATCCATGTGGAATGATTATCCCAAGAGTGGAAGCTGGTGTTATGATTTCCCCGAGAAATTAAAAAGGAAAAAAAAGGTAGACATGCTAATAAGTCATTCAGTAACGCACGATATTGCCTAATTAGTGGCTCCTCTAACAGCCTGCATGCGAGACACTTACCTTCATGAGACTTGGGAGCATAATCATGGGCTCCGAAACCCTAACCACTCGGGTTGTGCCCTCAGAAAAAAAAAAGACAAACGATATGGCGCCATCATTCCATGGTGCACGATCATCCCTCCTCTCTGTCCCGTTCTGTCCCCGGGACACCACCACCCTTTCGTCTTCCTTTCGCTTTGCCTTTTCCATCGGGGGCCTCATGCATGCTCTGCTTCTTTATGGCAGGCCATGAAAGATGAGGCCGCTGAGTCCACGTGAGGCGAAGGCAAACCTAATCCCCCGGACAGAGGCGGGGCCCGCATGTCACGTGGTGGAGTTCTTTTTTTTTTCCTTCTGGGGGGGGGGGCGCCATCCGCACGGTGACGTCCTGGTGATGCAGTTCCTGCGTTCAATGGGCCAAGTGTCCACGTTGCAGGATCGGACCCTTTAAACATGGCCGTGCTCAGACTCAGATGCCCACGCGCAGGTGTACTGTCTGCCTTTGCGGTCCTCGAGTTTGTCAGGGTGAGTGCGGCAGATCATGCATCCTCGAGGTGACAACATACAGGTTCAACATAGAATCCTTCTCTTCTCTTTTTTCTTCCCCTTCCGCCTGGAAATTCTGAGAATGGTGTTCATGCTCTCTTTGTTTACTGACTACGTTTCCGTGTTTCACAGAACTTGGATGCTGTTTCGAGAGAAGAACGTCAGGATAGGGCGGTGGCTACGAGTCGGCAGATTCTATGGCTGCAGGCTCAGTGCTGGCCTGTCGGAGGAGAGAAAATGCTGCAGCTGCAGCACTTGAGAAATGCATAGAGGAGAAGGGTCACGCTGACTGACCTTCGGGTAATGCATGCCCCCCCGTCTGGTCAGCTTCGTTGTGTGAGCGTTTACTCCGTCGAACGCGCCTGGTGATGGACCACTAGGAACTGCCCTTTACATTCTCCTCTGCTGTTCCAGGATAACACGTCCTGGCGAGTGGTGAGTGACATGCTGACATGGTGGGAATGGAGAGGAGCGGCACCCCCTGCGTGGCGCGAGGCGGCCATTGAGTCCCCCGCGGCGGCAGGCGCTGCACCAGCAGAGAATGAAGCTGCCAGAGGTGAAGGATGTGGTGCGGTGCGGAGCTAGCGGATGCAACGCAGCCGTATGGTTCGGTTCGTCCGTCTCTTGCTGGTGGATCCACGGGTGGGTGTGGGTGGGTCGCCCACTTCCGCGCGCGCTCGGAGGCTGTGTGTGTCAGTCGAGCAGCGTGAGCGGCTCACGTCGGCAGCGCCGCTCGCCTGTAGGGGTGGGTGGTGTGGGATGGGATGTGAATGGGAGCAAGCTCAGCTGCGGATCGGCCACGCTCCGGCTTCGCGTTCGTGGCTTGTTACTGCTTGTCGACATCACCTGTGACGACTTCTCTTTCTTTCTAGTTTCCTTTCTAGCCTTTTTCACCTGAGTAATTTTTTTTCTTTCTTGAGGAAGTCGGGAGGGGACACTTCTATTCTACCTAATATTTTTGTTTAAACCCGGGAAGATACACATGCGAGTGCATATATATGCAAATGCAAAGCTCCATGCACAACTTCTAGCGCCAGCAACTGTGTTAGCACAGTACCAGTCAACGGTAAGACAGTAAGACAGGGCCTAACACATTCCGCTTCGCTTGAGCAGGCGAAGCGGCGTACCTGCCGAGGAGGGAGAGGAGCTGCGACATGCCGTTGCAGCAGGTGGCCTTGCCGGAGCCTGGCTTCCGATCGCCGGGATGGCCGCGGCGGCGGCGGTTGGGCCAGGCGAAGCAGAGACCAGAGAGTACTTGGCCCGTCAAAGTGGGTCCCGTCTTAGTGGGCCTCACGTGAGGCCCGATACCACCCACGGCCCAGTGAGTAGCTTCTGGCTCTTCGCTGATGCTTCGCTCCCGTTCGTCCGGGGAACGCATGCATGCGCCGCCGCCTCCTCCTCCCGCGAGCGCTTGCCGTCCACCCGGCGCCATGCCCATGCCCATGCCCCGCGCCTCCGGCCGCCGCCGCGGCTGCCGGCGTCGCCGTCTCGGAGGTGATCCCCGTCCTCGAGCGCGCGATATCCTCCGGCGACGCGCTCCGCCTCGGCCGCGCCGTGCACGCGCTCCTCGTCAAGACGGCGCTCACTAGCCACACCCTCCTCTCCAACCGCCTCGTCGAGCTCTACTCCCTGCTCCCGTCCCCGGACGCCTCCGTCGCCGCCTTCCGCGACCTCCCCCACAAGAACGCCCACTCCTACAACACCCTCCTCGCCGCGCTCTCCCGGGCCCCCGGCACCCTCCCCGACGCCCTCGACCTGTTCGACGCGATGCCGGCCGACTCGCGCAACGTCGTGTCCTACAACACCCTCATCTCGTCCCTATCGCACCACGGCCGGCACATGGAAGCGCTCCGCGTGTGCGCCCGGATGGCCAGGGACAGGTTCTTGGGGTCACGGATGGCCGTCGACCGCTTCACAGTTGTCAGTGTCGCCACTGCATGTGCAGGCCTCGGAGCTGCCAGGCCGCTAAGGGAAATGCACGGCCTGATGGTTGTATCGGGTATGGAGATGACTATCATCATGGCCAATGCCATGGTGAACGCATACAGCAAGTCCAGGAGAGTCGAGGATGCGAGGCTGGTGTTCGATCAGGCCACCCTCCGGGACACCATATCTTGGACGTCGATGATCTCTGGATACTGCCAAGCGAAGAAGCTCGATGAGGCCGTACGGGTGTTTGAAATGATGCCAGAGAAAGATAAGATTGCATGGACAGCACTAATATCTGGGCATGAGCAGAATGGCGAGGAGGAGGCTGCTCTTGGGTTTTTTGAAAAGATGTTGGCTGAGGGGGTGGCGCCGACGCCATTTGTCTTGGTGTCAGCTTTGAGTGCATGTGCCAAACTTGGGCTTGTTGCACGAGGGAAGGAATTGCACTGCTTCACCTTGCGGAGGAGCATTGGTTCACACCCTTTCAATATTTTCATCCACAACGCACTCATTGACATGTACTGCAAGTGTAGTGACATGAAGGCGGCCATGGCAGTGTTTGACCGGATGCCTGAGAGGGACTTCATCTCTTGGAACTCCATGGTCACCGGGTTCTCGCATAATGGCCTGGGAAAACAGTCGCTCAGCATATTTGAAGAAATGCTGGTAGCCGGAGTTCGGCCAACCCATGTCACTTTTCTTGCTGTTCTCACAGCTTGCAGCCATTCTGGTCTAGTATCTGATGGGCGCCTCATTCTAGAATCAATGGAGGACCATGGTGTTGAGCCAAGGGCTGAACATTATGCCGCCTTCATAGATGCTCTCGGTCGGAATCGCCAGCTGGAAGAAGCAAGTGAGTTCATCAATTGTTTGTCATCCAGGGTTGGTCCTGGTACAGCTGGGTCATGGGGAGCTCTACTTGGTGCATGTCGTGTCCATGGAAATATCGAGCTTGCGGAGGAAGTGGCAGAGCTCCTCTTCCAGTTAGAGCCTGGGAATAGTGGTCGGTATGTTATGTTGTCGAATATCTATGCAGCAGCAGGACAGTGGGATGACGCACGTCGAATCAGGGGACTCATGAAAGAGAAAGGTCTGAGGAAGGATCAAGCTTACAGTTGGATTGAAGTGCGCAGTGCAAAGCACACATTCGTTGCTGATGACATGTCTCATCAAGAGGCAGATGAGATATATGAGATGTTGGGCAAGCTTTTTGATCATATGCGCATAGCAGTGGATCCTAACGAACACCAGCTCGATTTGTGTTGAGGGGAACTGCACACGTATAAACGCATTGTTCTAGTAGTGCTGGGACAATCACTCTGGTATAATTCATGCCAGGTGGGATCTGCTGCCTTGCCTTCAGCATCCTTGCTCCATACAATGAAAGTGTTGATTCTCGTGAAGCAGGATGGCTGCAAGGAGCGCTAGTGCTTAGGACTCTGTTCTTGCACTGATTTTGAACTTGAGAGCTCAAGTTCTACTTAGACATCTTCACTGGACAAAGTTCTAACCTTTTGGATCATTCAGGATCTGTCTGGCCTCAGGCAGTACGCATCAGAAAACTTCAGAATCAGATAGTCGTGTGCAGTAGCTGCCGTCAGCTGATAATTTTAAATTGGAACACATGCCATTGACTGATTCTTCAGCATTCTAATTCTATGTTACGAGGGTAGAGAGATACCCTGAATCAGTTTAGTTTGTAGTTACTTTTGGACAACTAACCACCATATTAGGAGAAAGGGTGTGGCCCATTGAGTTCACATATTAGGTTCACTAAATTATTTGTGAGATGGATAATTCTGTCTAGAGTCCCTGTCATGTGAATTGTAAGACTCGAGGGCAAGCGCTGGGGCTGTTTGGAATCATAGCATGCTTTATGTGACAGATTTGCTGGGCTGAAATTTTGTGGCTGCGACCGAATTGACGTCTAAATTGATTGAGGTGGTGATTTTGGGCCCGTTTCCATGTTGAGAGCCTCTTTTGTTGAAGGGATGGAAGAGGCTTTCCATGTTCAGTCCACAGAATAACTTGTTATATTTTATATCCACAAAACTTTCAACTTCCAGATGGTGACCTTGAAAGGTTGAAGCTATGGCCATCAATGAGCAATATTGCTTGTCCGAAGACCCAAGCTAGGAGGACAAAATGACGGGAAAAAAAGAAAAGAGGACATGGTAAACAGATTTTTTGTGAGCGGCTGTACGTGATGGTGAGCATGTTCTCAACTCAAGAAATACGCTACAAACTGGATCTCTACTCCAAGTCGATGATTACTTAAGAGAAATGAACCTTGTTAAAAGTGTGCGGCAATGAAAGGGGCACATCATTTTCTAAGAATTCAACTGGTGTGGCATCTGCGATCTGCCCAAGATCGGTGCTCTTTTCTCCTAAGAAATTTTGGGCGGTTCATATCTCTATGGAGGCGTCGTCTATGGAGGTTTCATGCAGATGAGCTTATCGTTAGAGGAGGATCTCTCTCTCTCGCCTTGGTGCTGCTATTCGGATCGTCTCTTCGTTTAGAGGCCTCTGCCGTAGCTGTCTCCTTGGATCTTGACAAAGCAAGCGAAGCCTCCTCCCCCCGAGGTAGATGAAGGTACTGTAGACAAATTCAAATTTTTTGAAAGTTGATCATGGACCCACCTCTGGCTCGAGCGGCAGAAGGCGTCTGTGTCAAGTAGCGAAGTAATACCAGTCTTGAGCATGCTATTATTATTGACATGCGCTGTGGGACCACCAAGAGCGGTAGTTAAAGACTGTGCAACATTCAAGTGATTACAGTATTCTTTTTATTTTTTTCAGTGATCTTCATGCTCTGATCCTTTTCACAATCAAATCCTGGTGACATGGTCGCAAACAAATGCAAATGCACGAGCAGTCGCTTTAGCGTACGTGCACCACTTTGAACGGTTGCATCAATTTCAAATCCCGACTAATTTAAAAACTGGTCTCTTGCCCACTAGCTACCAGTTGATTACAGTTCCGGTCGTAGAATTAAACGTACAGCTCTGCCGTTGCGATCAGGCTGGTCGTTGGCTGTCCGTCCCTGCCCTCGCCCCTCTCTTTGACGGTTAGTGCATGGGCATCGTACATACATGATGCGGATTTTTTTGTCCCTTGGTTTTTGGCTTTTCGAGTGTGCGTTTCTCACCCCTGATTAGTTCAGCTACCACTGGGGACAAAAGGTGCCACTTATTATGGCAGAATAATACTGGTGGAAGAAGCTTTATTACCATGACTGAATAATTAGCAATGCTGTCTTTTCCTTTAATCACCACGCCATCACACACTGCTCATCTACAGTCAGTCCCACACACGCATGCGCGCACTAGCTTAGCTTTGCACTTGCACCTCCAAAATTTGGACAACCAAAAAAAAAGAAGTGGTTCTTTTATTTCTGTTACTGGTAATATTTACTACACAGATTCGGTGTACTGTACTGAGCTACGTCACGTGTTCCTCAGTAACAGGAAAAAAAATAATAATCTGAAGGTGCCGTCAAAATCTGCGGAAGCAAATTCCAAGTACGTACAGCAGCAGGCACGAGCAGCAGCATCTCCACCATCATGGTACGTGACGGATACCGTGGCGGCGGGGCGCCGCCCTGTCGACGGCGAAGAGCCTCCGGAAGAGCCTGAGCAGCAGCGCCCACCCCCCCGCGGCGCCGCGGCGCGGGCTGCCGCAGAAGCGCCCCGCCGCCGCGGCCCGCGACGACGCGCGGAGCATGGTGGGCGCGCACCCGTACCGCGGCGCCTCCTCGGACTCGGCGTCCGACGTCGACGAGGTGCAGGGGTGGTACCAGCGGTCGGGCGGCTCCGCGGGTAGCGCTCCCGGGGCCACCGCCACGCCGTGCTGCTTGGGGCGGGCGCGGCGCAGGAGGAGGAGGGGCTCCTCGTTGAAGCTCTCCCACAGCTGGTCCATGCTGTCCAGCTCCGCGGCGCGCTCGTCTGCCCTAGTCCTGGCCGCCGCAGCAGGGCTCTTCTTAGCTGCGGCGGCTGTGTCGTCCCACAGCATGTCCATCCTGTCCTCGTCGCCAACATCCTCCTCCTCCTTTTTCTTTCTCGTCGACGCCGTCGGAGCTTCACCATCTTCTTCTTCTTCCTTCACCGTCGCTGCGGCGATGGGCGGGGCCGCGAACGGCCAGAGGCGGGGAGCAGCAGAGCCGGGGATGCCGGCGGCGGGCGGCGCCGCCGTCACGTCGCCCCGCCCTTTTGGCACCGCCGTCGGCGTGGCCACCACGGACGTGGGGAAGGTGAAGTCGCCGTCGTCCTCCATCGCTGGCTCCTCCTCGCCGTGCTTCGCTGTCTTTGTGATAAGGCTCCAGGCTGCTGCGTCTAGGTCTAGCTAGTTACTGAACGTGACAGGCGAGTGGTGTGGCACAATAGCGACACATTTAATCCGGCATTGCATTGTACCGTACTGTCGAGGGGTTCGGTTAGTGACGCAGACCGACGCGCCTACGCGCGGAGGGAGGCAGGCCTGGCATGCGGGCCCGACCGCGCGTCGCCGCCTACTACCACTATACTACTACTCCACAAAGCAGGGGGCGCGGCAGCTGATGGAAGCTTCTCCGCCGCTCAGATCTGACATCGCATCCCCCACGGTGCACCAGCCGGGGTGCACGTGAACTACGCGCAGCAGCTGCAGCTGCATCCGGATGGGTACAGTAGCGCGGTACGGGCAGGCACCCCTGAGGGACAGGTGGCGGATGCTGGTCCAGTGCATGTCGCCGCGCCCCGACACCGAGCCCGTGTGCGGATCACGTGTCCTGTGTTTAAAACTCATACTACCGAGTTACTGTGCTCGTCACCGCCGGCCAGCCAGCCAGCCAGCCAGCCAACCCAGATCGCCGCTGCACTGTGTGTTTGATCACCGGGACCCACCGATGATGATTAGCTAATAACCATCCGTCTGATCTCTGATGCCAAATTGCCAAGCGGGAACTGACGACACGGCCGCCCAGATCGGATCGTCTCGGCCCAGAAGCCTCGATCCCGTGGGCCGCTGGCGCCTCACGGCTGTTGGGCCTCGAGGAGTTCATCTTATCTTGTACAGAGACATATACTATTAGCATAAACCAACTTCCCAAAAAAAGAAAAGAGAAAAGTCCAACGAATCGTCAGTTCACCGCCCTCCCTCCGCGCGGGCCCCACAACCAACCAACCAGATCGTGTGCCGCCTGCTCCGTTCCTCGCGTTCGGTGAGCCTCCGGCGAGCCGGCGACCACACCGGCCGGCGGTCGCGCGTCCATCCACCCGTCTCCGAGGTACGCCCGCCCGCCGGGTTTCCTCGCGCGCCCGGAACCCCCCGCCCTTCTCAATCGATCGCGAGGCGGGGGACGGGGGCTCGAAGACGCCATCAAGCCGCGCGCGGGATTCGACGGCGCTGCTGTTTTTTTTTCTTCTCTTTCTTTCCCTGCTTGATTTCTCACCGGTAGCTCATCTCGTCTGCATGTGTGTGTTGGGGTCGTACCCGTCGTGGTCGGTCCGAGGGCCACCACATTCTCTCGCGTTCCTGCGCTTCCGGGTTCCTCTACTACGGCGCGCGGGGTAGATAACCGACCTTTTGGCTCGCATTTTGTTTCAAGCCCCGGGTTTCCTGGATCAGTGTTGATGCTCTGACTACCATATATCGATCCGTTCTCAAACTCGGGCTGATCCTGATCTGTCTCCTCCGACAACCTCTAGGATCATATCTGACGGACGCTCGGATTCCGCATGAACTGAGGTACCGAATGCTAAGCTGCCAATGGCTAGGTGCGCTGCTCGAGTGTTAGGATCCCTTCCTCTGGCCAGCACGCATTGCGCTGATCGTGTTAAAAACAGGACTCGGGGCTGTAGATCTCTTCCTTTTCATCAGAGCCGTATCCGCCCAGTTGTCCCCAAGCGTCGTGTACCCCGCTCTGTTACACACCACCTGTTTGGTCGTGAATGCGCTTGTGGCCAACTTACGGTCGCTCATGCTGAAGGTTGGACTCTTATCTTACTGCTCGTGCCTATGTTGCAAGGTTCCTGTCGGCTTGCTCTGATGATTGCTCCTACAGCTCTGGTGTTTACATTTTAGTTTGTTAATTTAGACGAATTTTGTTTTCTTAAACCCTGTAGTAGATCTTCTCCTATGCCAGAAGCAGATCACTTAGCTCTTGACATACGACTGACATCCCGTTTTTATTCAAATATAATCTAAACATGTTACACAATATGGAAAATGTGGAGGAACGGGAAGGGGATAGGAAATATAATAGATACTGCAAAGAAATGTAGATAGAGTCAGAGTCATAGATATATAATAGCAGACTAGCAGATTTAGAAATAAAAGAAATATGTGGAGAAAGGGGGAGAAAGTAAAAAAATAACAGGGAAACTGGGAGCAAGCATCATTGGCATGCAGTTCAATGTGTTGATGAATTCCTTTCAACTTCTCCTTTTTTTGTTCCTCAAGTTGAGAAGTGTCAGAAGTATATTCGCTGTATCATTTTAATAAATTAGCATGCTTATATCTTTTGGAGATCAAATTGACTTGTACTATAAACTACAACTCAGTTGTGTGATTGTTCATCATTATGCTTACTATAACCAGCATCATCTATCTATGACAGGGCATCTCACCATGGGCGGGACTAATGATGCAATCCCATCATCTAAACTTCATACAAGACTGAGACTTTGGGACTTCCCTGACCGGTATATATTTGAGCCGATTGATGGACTAGCTGATGTGTATTTGTCAGTCAGCCGAGCCAGTGGAACAATGAACCTAGTTGAAGAGTTGCCACCATGTGGATCCATTACAAATCCTAAGGTCCAAACAATTTATGGTGTGATAGGAGTGCTCAAACTTGCAGTTGGATCATATTTACTGGTGATCACAGACCGTGATTGTGTCGGATCCCACTTGGGACACGCAGTTTTTAAAGTGACAGGACTCAAAGTCCTTCCATGCAATAATGCACTGAGCACCTCTTCTGCCGAGCAGGTCTTATATTTCGTATTCGTCACCAGTTATATTGTTTCCATCAATATTCCATTTCAATATATGTGAACTTTCAAGTATACTTTTATCAGAAAAAGACAGAGAAAGAATTTTCAGAACTCTTGGATGCTGCAGAGAGAACTATAGGCCTTCACTTCTCATATGATATCAACTTAACGCTTACGTGAGTAACTTTTTTATTAAACGCACAGTTAATATCTTTATGTTTTATAATTTAAGCATCTAGCTGTAAAATGCATGGAGAATCTGGAATATAATACATTTAGATTCGATTTATTTAGTACTTGGGATTTGTTTCCTACATTGGTTTTAATAATACACATGCTTATCTTGATCTTATTCTATTCCAGTGCACAGAGGCTACATGATCTAGGTGATGAGTTCAGATCACTTCCTCTTTGGAGACAGGTTTGCTTCCTTCTCCATTTCTTATTCCAGAGTTTCATTACTGATTAGAGGCCTTATATTTTTCCACACTTTCGTATAATATGTGAGCTTCAGCTGCTTATGCTTTATTGGTACATGTAGTACCAGGTTATTGTTACAAATTTCTAACCTTGGTTTGCAAAGAATGTCAAATAGCTGAACCTTTTTTTCTTCGGTCCAAAATGTAAACATGGTTAAGATCATTTTTTTCCTTTTGTTGTTAAGCATGGAAATTCTAAAGCTGTATATTAGCACTGCTTTAGTACAATTTATTAAATAGCAGAAGATGAACTTGGTGATAAGATGCAACATTTAAAATGTTATTTTGACTTTTTTTGTGACAACAAAAGTTCGAGCTTCCCTTTCACATCTATTTGCAAAGTATGACATACTGTCATTGGTAACATGCTGCAAGTTCACAAGATGATCCTTACATGATTAATAATTGCATATTTGGTGGGATTGTTGTGGTTTGAGGTGGAGGAGTCTTATCTTTAAAAAATAAAAATATTGAACTACAACTTAATAAAGTAGAAACAGTACATCCATATGAAGTTCAGATTCGTTTAGTTGAGCATTAGTACATGAGAATTGATTGTATTGTGGAATACTTTGGGCTTGTAAAAATGAAACCCTCTGCTTTTCTTACTACTATTACTGATTAATTAACATTATCCTTTGCAGGCAGAACAAAGATTTCTGTGGAACAGCTACTTGTTAGAACCTTTGATCGAGAACAAAGTAAGACTATACTGTCTTTAGTGGCTGTTTGGATAGGATGGATTGGTATCCAAATCCTAGGATTATTTAGCTTTGACCCAACAACAACAACAACAACCAAGCCTTTATCCCAAGCCTGTTGGGGTCGGCTAGACATGAAACCCAATATCAATGAAGTAAAACAGAGGAAGAGATATGAGAACAAGGGAAAAAAAAGAAAAAAAAGAAAAAAAAGGAAAAAAGAAAAAGGAAAGAGAGAAAATAGAAAAGAAATAAGAAAAAAAGGAAAAGAAAAAGAGAAAAGAAAAAAAGAAAAAAAACAAGACTACGATTCTGGCACATGAATTGCTACTTTCCATGCGGTCCTATCATGAGCTAAGTCTCTGGATACATTCCAATCTCTCAAATCTCGTTTTACCGCCTCCTCCCAGGTCAACCTTGGTCGTCCTCTACCCCTCCTAATATTTTCTCTACCTCTTAAAATCCCACTGTTAACCGGTGCTTCTGGAGGTCTCCGTTGGATATGTCCAAACCACCTAAGCCGATGTTGGACTAACTTCTCTTCAATCGGCGCCACCCCTACCTTATCACGAATCGTCTCATTCCTTATTCGGTCTCTTCTCGTGTGCCCACACATCCACCGTAGCATGCGCATCTCTGCGACACTCATTTGTTGGACATGTTGCCGTTTAGTTGGCCAACATTCCGCCCCATAGAGCATCGCAGGTCTGATCACCGTCCTATAGAACTTCCCTTTTAGCTTTTGTGGGACTTTCCTATCACATAGGATTCCAGAGGCTTGTCGCCATTTCATCCACCCTACCTTGATCCTGTGGCAAACATCCTCATCAATATCGCCATTGCTTTGTAACATTGATCCTAAGTATCGGAAAGAGTCCCTTCTAGGTACTATTTGTCCTTGTAGACTAACATTTCCCTCTTCACGACCAACACCACTAAAGTCGCACCTCATATACTCGGTTTTGGTCCTACTAAGTCTAAACCCCTTGGACTCTAAGGTTTGTCTCCATAACTCTAATTTCTTATCAACACCATCTCTAGTTTCATCTACCAGCACTACATCATCCGCAAAGAGCATGCACCAAGGGATATCCCCTTGTATATCCTTCGACACCTCATCCATGACCAAGGAAAAGATGTATGGGCTCAAAGCTGATCCTTGATGTAATCCTACCGTGATAGGAAATGCATCAGTCTCACTATCACTTACGCGCACACTTGTCCTAACATTATTGTACATATCCTTGATAAGGGTAATGTACTTTGTTGGCACTTTATGTTTCTCTAGTGCCCACCACATGACTGACCTTGGTATCTTGTCGTACGCCTTCTCCAAGTCGATGAACACCATATGCAAGTCCTTCTTCTGCTCCCTATATCTCTCCATAAGCTGACGAAGCAAGAAAATCGCCTCCATTGTAGACCTCCCAGGCATAAAACCAAACTGGTTTTTAGTGACATTGGTCACTTTCCTCAGGCGGTGTTCAATCACTCTCTCCCAAAGCTTCATAGTATGACTCATAAGATTAATACCTCGATAATTAGTACAACTTTGAATATCTCCTTTATTTTTGAAGATAGGTACTAATATACTTTTCCTCCATTCTTCAGGCATCTTGTTTGACCGAAAAATGTGGTTGAATAGCTTTGTGAGCCATACTATTGCGACGTCCCCAAGACATCTCCACACCTCAATAGGGACATCGTCAGGGCCGAGGGCCTTTCCTCCTTTCATCCTTTTTAAGGCCTCCTTAACCTCAAACTCTTGTATCCTCCGCACGAACCGCCTGTTGGAGTCATCAAAGGAGTCATCCAACTCAACCATAGTGCTCTCATTCCCATCATTGAATAGCCCATTAAAGTAATCACGCCATCTATTCTTAATCTCTTCATCCTTCACTAGAATGCGGTCAGTCTCATCTTTGATGCATTTAACTTGATTGAGATCTCTCATCTTTCTCTCGCGGATTTTTGCTACCTTGTATATGTCTTTTTCACCTTCTTTTGTCCCTAGTCTCTCATATAACTTATCATAGGTTTGTCCTCTTGCCTTACTCACAACCCGCCTTGCATTCTTCTTAGCCTCTTTGTACTTAATCATGTTGCTTGCGCTTCTATCATTATGCCAACTCTTGTAACACTCCTTCTTCTCCTTAATGGCCTTTTGTACATCCTCATTCCACCACCAAGTGTCTTTATCTATAAGTTTCTTTCCCTTTGTCACACCGAACACCTCACTAGCTACCTTCCTAATGCAAGTTGCCATCTTCATCCACATACTATCTGCATCACCATTTTCTGCCCAGGGTCCTTCTGTGATCACTCTATTTTTAAAGGATTCTTGTGATTCTCCCTTCAACTTCCACCACTTTGTTCTTGTGATTTTGACACCTTTGTCCCGCAAAGAACATGTATGGAAGCGAAAGTCAGCTACCACAAGCTTATGCTGTGTCACAACACACTCCCCCGGGATCACCTTACAATCTAGACACTCCCGTCTATCCTTTCTCCTAGTGAGGACAAAGTCAATCTGGCTAGAGTGTTGGGCACTACTAAAGGTCACTAGGTGAGATTGCCTCTTCCTAAAGAGGGTGTTAGCTATCAACAGATCATAGGCTACGGCAAAGTCTAGGATGTCCTTACCCTCTTGATTTCTATCGCCGCATCCAAAACCTCCATGTACTCCTTCAAATCCTAGGTTAGTTGCACCCACATGACCATTGAGATCTCCCCCTATGAGGAGTTTCTCGGTTATCGGTACACTACTAACCATATCCTCCAAGTCCTCCCAAAATTGCCTCTTAGCACTCATGTTGAGCCCAACTTGTGGGGCATAAGCACTAATGACGTTCAAGACAATGTCCCCAATTACTATCTTGATTAAGATGATCCTATCCCCTCGTCTTCGAACATCCACTACTCCATCCTTAAGACTCCTATTAGAACACCTACGCCATTCCTAGTCCCAGCCGAACCAGAATACCAAAGCTTGAAACCGGTATTCTCGACTTCTCTCGCCTTTTGACCCGCCCATCTAGTCTCTTGTACACAAAGGATATTTACTCGTCTCCTAATGGCAACATCTACTAACTCACGTAGCTTCCCCGTCAAGGATCCTACATTCCAACTACCCACCCGAAATCTATGTTCCTCGGCTAGCTTCCTTACGCTTTGCACCCGTCGAGTAAGATGCAAAGACCCTTGCTCACTTATCACTACATCCGGGCGATGATGTAGCGCGCCACTAAGGTGATGGCGATCCGGCCCTTGCTCATTTAACACCATATCCGGGTTCCGATATGGCGCGCCACTAAGGCGGTGGCGACCCGGCCCTTGCCTACTTAACACCATACCCGGGTTCCGATATGGCGCGTCGCTAAGAGGGTTACGCCCCAACGAATTTCTATTGGGTTTCATTTCCATGAGAGTGGCTAAGTGTAGTTGTTGGCTCGCCAAGCCTATCACAACCCCCTCCTCCTTTACCCGGGCTTGGGACCGGCTATGTCATTACAACATAGGCGGAGTTAAATCCTCCCTTTTCAGACAGACCCTTGGTTCACTTTTGGTTTAAGAGATGATACCTCCAGAGTATTCTGATTGCCTTTTTTTCCTTGACAGCTGGACCAGTACTTATTGCCAGTAATTCAAGGCAGTATCCTTGACGTATTGTGACATTTGTGTTGTATTCAATTTTTAGTTTAAAGAAGTCCATTTTACTCCTCCAAGAAATCCACTTTGTTTGTTTGACCCCCTGAACAAAATCTTCACTTGATTTACTCCCTCAAAACTATTCAGATTGATGCAATGTACCCCCTACTGGAATTTATCTTTTTTGTTTCTCGTTGTAAAGTCAAAGTTTCACTTTCAATTTTGCAGGATGATAGATAACATCATTCCCTATGCTATAGAAACAATTGATATTTATTTGCATACATTTTTATATTTTTATTGTTAAAACAATATTAGATACTATTAAACCATAAAACTAGTCATGAAAAAATACATAATACTTTTTAACATAAATTACAATATCAGCTACCATCTTGCAAAATCGGAGCTTTAAACTCAAATGGTACATGAAGAAAGAAAAATGACAAATTACATGATGGTAGATTTCACTTACTTGAATAGTTTGAAGGAGTAAATCGAGCAATGATTTTGTTCAGGAGGTCGAACAGACGAAGTGAATTATTGGAGGGAGTAAAATAGACTTCTTCCTTAGATAAATGATTTTAGCATTGTTTATTTTGGGAGTTCATAACTTAACTAAATATCAGGTTTTCAGAATATCCATGCAGAAATTGGGTCAGAGAAGGTAAATGTGACCCTGATTGCACGTAGATGCACACGAAGAATAGGTGAGGATTAGGGTTATCACTTATCAGGCATCGAAACTTGTTTTCTTCACATCTTTCATTTCCACCAGCATTTTAGAGAAATCTGTTTTAATGATGTGTAGTCAGTAGTTTATAACTGCATCCTAGCTTATGATTGAGCTTTGAGCAATAGTTCACAAGGCTATTCTTTTTAAAAATATGTAGGTACCCGAATGTGGAGGCGAGGAGCTGATCCAGAGGGTTATGCTGCAAATTTTGTTGAATCGGAGCAGATAATGCAATCAAAAGGTTTTACAACATCCTATGTACAAGTAGGTTATTAACACAATTTTAAATCAGTCTCTTAATTTAGTTTTTTTGGTACCCTCGTTTTTAAATTGTTCTTCAGTGTTAATTAGTTGGTTTTTGTGGATACACTTCTGATACTTTGACAAATTTTGTTTTCTAGGTTCGAGGCTCTATGCCATTCCTATGGGAGCAGATTGTTGATTTGACATATAAACCTACCTTTGACATTGTTAGACAAGAGGAGGCGGTGAGCTCGCTTAAATTGTGCCTTGTTTTCTTTTCTTTGCCTTTGTTGCTATAAAGGCACTATACCTTTCTGTGAACTTGTAATAATGATAGAAGCGCAAGCAACATGCTTAAGTACAAAGAGGCTAAGAAGAATGCAAAGCGGGCTGTGAGTAAGGCAAGAGGACAGGCCTATGATAAGTTATATGAGAGACTAGAGACAAAAGAAGGTGAAAAAGACATATACAAGGTAGCAAAAATCCGCGAGAGAAAGATGAGGGATCTCAATCAAGTTAAATGCATCAAAGATGAGACTGACCGCATTCTAGTGAAGGATGAAGAGATTAAGAATAGATGGCGTGATTACTTTAATGGGCTATTCAATAATGGGAATGGGAGCACTATGGTTGAGTTGGATGACTCATTTGATGACTCCAACAGGCGGTTCGTGCGGAGGATACAAGAGTTTGAGGTTAAGGAGGCCTTAAAAAGGATGAAAGGAGGAAAGGCCCTCGACCCTGACGATGTCCCTATTGAGGTGTGGAGATGTCTTGGGGACGTGGCAATAGTATGGCTCACAAAGCTATTCAACCATATTTTTCGGTCAAACAAGATGTCTGAAGAATGGAGGAAAAGTATATTAGTACCTATCTTCAAAAATAAAGGAGATATTCAAAGTTGTACTAATTATCGAGGCATTAAGCTTATGAGTCATACTATGAAGCTTTGGGAGAGAGTGATTGAACACCGCCTGGGGAAAGTGACCAATGTCACTAAAAACCAGTTTGGTTTTATGCCTGGGAGGTCTACAATGGAGGCGATTTTCTTGCTTCGTCAGCTTATGGAGAGATATAGGGAGCAGAAGAAGGACTTGCATATAGTGTTCATCGACTTGGAGAAGACGTACGACAAGATACCAAGGTCAGTCATGTGGTGGGCACTAGAGAAACATAAAGTGCCAACGAAGTACATTACCCTTATCAAGGATATGTACAATAATGTTAGGACAAGTGTGCGCGTAAGTGATAGTGAGACTGATGCATTTCCTATCACGGTAGGACTACATCAAGGATCAACTTTGAGCCCATACATCTTTTCCTTGGTGATGGATGAGGTGTCGAAGGATATACAAGGGGATATCCCTTGGTGCATGCTCTTTGCTGATGATGTAGTGCTGGTAGATGGAACTAGAGATGGTGTTGATAAGAAATTAGAGTTATAGAGACAAACCTTAGAGTCCAAGGGGTTTAGACTTAGTAGGACCAAAACCGAGTATATGAGGTGTGACTTTAGTGGTGTTGGTCGTGAAGAGGGAAATGTTAGTCTACAAGGACAAATAGTACCTAGAAGGGACTCTTTCCGATACTTAGGATCAATGTTACAAAGCAATGGCGATATTGATGAGGATGTTTGCCACAGGATCAAGGTAGGGTGGATGAAATGGCGACAAACCTCTGGAATCCTATGTGATAGGAAAGTCCCACAAAAGCTAAAAGGGAAGTTCTATAGGACGGTGATCAGACCCGCGATGCTCTATGGGGCGGAATGTTGGCCAACTAAACGGCAACATGTCCAACAAATGAGTGTCGCAGAGATGCGCATGCTACGGTGAATGTGCGGGCACACGAGAAGAGACCGAATAAGGAATGAGGCGATTCGAGATAAGGTAGGGGTGGCGCCGATTAAAGAGAAGTTAGTCCAACATCGACTTAGGTGGTTTGGACATATCCAACGGAGACCTCCAGAAACACCGGTTAACAGTGGGATTTTAAGAGGTAGAGAAAATATTAGGAGGGGTAGAGGACGACCAAGGTTGACCTGGGAGGAGGCGGTAAAACGAGATTTGAGAGATTGGAATGTATCCAGAGACTTAGCTCATGATAGGACCGCATGGAAAGTAGCAATCCATGTGCCAGAATCGTAGTCTTGTTTTTTTCTTTTTTCTTTTCTCTTTTTTCTTTTTTCTTTTCTTTTTTTTTTCTTTTTTCTTTTTTCTTTTCTCTTTCTCTTTTTCTTTTTTTTTCTTTGTTTCTTTTTTTCTTCTTTTTTTCCTTTTTTACCTTTTTTCTTTTTTTCCTTGTTCTTATAACTCTTCCTCTCTTTTACTTCATTGATATTGGGTTTCATGTCTAGCCGACCCCAACAGGCTTGGGATAAAGGCTTGGTTGTTATTGTTGTTGTAGCTTGTTGATACTCCACTGTGAAACTTAAGTTCATTATTTTGTTTTGTTTTGTTCAGCCTCGTGTACTTGAGCGCCACTTCCACGATTTACAAAAGAAATACGGAGCCGTCTTGGCTGTCGATCTTGTCAATACTGTAAGTAAATTGCTCTTTAACTTACTATAGTGTTTTGATCTCCAAACTATAACAAAAAACAACAACAAAAAAGCCTTTGTCCCAAGCACGTTGGGGTAGGTTTTGATTTCCAAACTATGAAAGTCTAGAATATTTGTTCTATAAAACACCATTGTTTCTAGACTCAACTTCTCCTTAGTATGTCTGGTTTACAAAGTCGGATTCATATTCTTTGTTTAAGAAAATTAACCTTTTATATTGATTCTGCATCATTTCTCACCCCCAGGGCCAAAAAAAAGCGTATCCGGTGTTGAAAGCTCACACACATTGTGGGGTCTGAGGAATGGCAGCCTTCCCCTTGCTTATTTGCAAGAAGGCTGATCACCCCCCCCCCCCCAAGTTGCATATTTATTTTTTTAAAAAGTTACTCTTTCTGGCCTGTGTGCATAAAGTATCGTGATTTTGTGTAAGCAGTGGTGAACTGGGCGGAAGGGGGGCCTTGGCGCAGCGGTAAAGCTGTCGCCTTGTGACCATGAGGTCACGGGTTCAAGTCCTGGAAACAGCCTCTTGCAGAAATGTAGGGAAAGGCTGCGTACAAAAGACCCAAGTGGGTCGGACCCTTCCCCGGACCCTGCGCAAGCGGGAGCTACATGCACCGGGCTGCCCTTTTAGTGGTGAACTGGGCGCTTACTGATTAATAATTTAGCTAGAATGTATCTTCACTTCTTTCATAATATTGACTTCATTCATTTCTACATGCAGGGTGGCGGTGAAGGCCGCCTTCGTGAAAGATATGCAAAATCTATCGAGCCTATTCTCAGTGAAGATTTAAGGTAATGATGTTTTCTTTGTTTAACTCCACCTGGGATTGCTAAGTTTCCCTACGGTCCGGCCACATTAGATTAGGGAGCTGGGTGATAATAACTCCTCCAGTCATTTCCCCTGTTGTGTTGTATTATAGTTAAGCATGTAATACATGTCTGCCTTGCAGATATGTGCACTTCGACTTCCACCGAATTTGCGGCCATGTTCACTTTGAACGCCTTTCTCAGCTGTATGAGAATATTGAGGACTATCTTAAGAAACATAGGTATGTTGAGGATCTAGTACAGTATCCAACACGTCATGCTCATTACCGTTTTGTAATTTCTTGCTTTTTGTCAAAGGCAACTTGTTTTATGAGGCCAAATCCACCATCAAACATGTTGTATGCATCAGATTGGCATGCAAAAATCAACTGCATAGGACCTAGGTTTCACTGGCGCGTTAGTTTTCTAGTCTGGTCTATGGGACTATGGCTGAGATCGTGAACTCAGACCGATAGAGATTGAACTTTTTCACTGCCAAATCTATTAAATCTTGCATTGTGTTACTTCAACTGGTCGGGACCTTGTGGCCTGGTACAGATGCATCGAGGTTCTACATTGTAATCTATATAGTTGATATTAAATATATATCTATTATCGACTATTATCTTGCGTAATTATTCTATAGGTTTTATAAGAATGGGAAACATATGATTTCTACGGAAAAAGCAAACAACAACCAAGCCTTTATCCCAAGCCTGTTGGGGTCGGCTAGACATGAAACCCAATATCAATGAAGTAAAAGAGAGGAAGAGATATAAGACGACAACAAACAACAACAACAACAACAACAACAACCAAGCCTTTATCCCAAGCCTGTTGGGGTCGGCTAGACATGAAACCCAATATCAATGAAGTAAAACAGAGGAAGAGATATGAGAACAAGGGGAAAAAAGGAAAAAAAATGAAAAAAAAAAGGAAAAAAGAAAAGGAAAAAGAGAAAAGAGAAAAGAAATAAGAAAAAAGGAAAAGAAAAAGAGAAAAGAAAAAAAGAAAAAAACAAGACTACGATTCTGGCACATGAATTGCTACTTTCCATGCGGTCCTATCATGAGCTAAGTCTCTGGATACATTCCAATCTCTCAAATCTCGTTTTACCGCCTCCTCCCAGGTCAACCTTGGTCGTCCTCTACCCCTCCTAATATTTTCTCTACCTCTTAAAATCCCACTGTTAACCGGTGCTTCTGGAGGTCTCCGTTGGATATGTCCAAACCACCTAAGCCGATGTTGGACTAACTTCTCTTCAATCGGCGCCACCCCTACCTTATCACGAATCGTCTCATTCCTTATTCGGTCTCTTCTCGTGTGCCCACACATCCACCGTAGCATGCGCATCTCTGCGACACTCATTTGTTGGACATGTTGCCGTTTAGTTGGCCAACATTCCGCCCCATAGAGCATCGCGGGTCTGATCACCGTCCTATAGAACTTCCCTTTTAGCTTTTGTGGGACTTTCCTATCACATAGGATTCCAGAGGCTTGTCGCCATTTCATCCACCCTACCTTGATCCTGTGGCAAACATCCTCATCAATATTGCCATTGCTTTGTAACATTGATCCTAAGTATCGGAAAGAGTCCCTTCTAGGTACTATTTGTCCTTGTAGACTAACATTTCCCTCTTCACGACCAACACCACTAAAGTCACACCTCATATACTCGGTTTTGGTCCTACTAAGTCTAAACCCCTTGGACTCTAAGGTTTGTCTCCATAACTCTAATTTCTTATCAACATCATCTCTAGTTTCATCTACCAGCACTACATCATCAGCAAAGAGCATGCACCAAGGGATATCCCCTTGTATATCCTTCGACACCTCATCCATCACCAAGGAAAAGATGTATGGGCTCAAAGCTGATCCTTGATGTAGTCCTACCGTGATAGAAAATGCATCAGTCTCACTATCACTTACGCGCACACTTGTCCTAACATTATTATACATATCCTTGATAAGGGTAATGAAGGGGGCCTTGGCGCAGCGGTAAAGCTGTTGCCTTGTGACCATGAGGTCACGGGTTCGAGTCCTGGAAACAGCCTCTTGCAGAAATGCAGGGAAAGGCTGCGTACAAAAGACCCAAGTGGGTCGGACCCTTCCCTGGACCCTGCGCAAGCGGGAGCTACATGCACCGGGCTGCCTTGATAAGGGTAATGTACTTTGTTGTCACTTTATGTTTCTCTAGTGCCCACCACATGACTGACCTTGGTATCTTGTCGTACGCCTTCTCCAAGTCGATGAACACCATATGCAAGTCCTTCTTCTGCTCCCTATATCTCTCCATAAGCTGACGGAGCAGGAAAATCGCCTCCATTGTAGATCTCCCAGGCATAAAACCAAACTGGTTTTTAGTGACGTTGGTCACTTTCCTCAGGCGGTGTTCAATCACTCTCTCCCAAAGCTTCATAGTATGACTCATAAGCTTCATAGTATGACTCATAAGCTTAATACCTCGATAATTAGTACAACTTTGAATATCTCCTTTATTTTTGAAGATAGGTACTAATATACTTTTCCTCCATTCTTCAGGCATCTTGTTTGACCGAAAAATGTGGTTGAATAGCTTTGTGAGCCATACTATTGCCACGTCCCCAAGACATCTCCACACCTCAATAGGGACATCGTCAGGGCCGAGTGCCTTTCCTCCTTTCATCCTTTTTAAGGCCTCCTTAACCCAATGTTTTTAAGTCGCCTAGTCGACCCTAGTCGCCTTAGGGGCGACTAGGTCGACTAGGGCGACTAGTCGCCCCTAGTCGACCTCTAGTCGAGGTCCTAGTCGTCCAGCATTTTTTTATAACAGTTTCTAGTCGATGCTTATATATATCGACATATATATACACACATATATATAACAGTTCAGTAGCACAGATTGAGCATTGCAATTAGCAAACAAACGTTTAGAAGATCATATCAGCAGCAGTTTAAGTGCAGAATAAGCTTAGAGGTCATCTGAGGAGGAAGGACTGCCACAGCTATACCTTCATCTGAGGAGGAGGTCATCTTGCCGGCGTCATCTCAGTCACAGAGCACAGTCAGAGGCTCAGAACACAGGGTGGGCGGCAGCTCACAACTCACAAGCGGCGGGCGGCAGCTCAGCAGAGCGGCGGCAGCTCAGTCAGAGAGCTGGGTGGCGGCGCAAGGAGGGCGGCGTCAGGAGAGAAGGGCGCAGAAGGGCAGCATCAGGAGAGAAGGGCGCAACCCGGCGACCGGCGCAAGGAGGTGCTCAGGCGCCACAGGGAGGGACTCAAGCGGCGCAGGGGAGGGGCAAGGGCGGTGGCACCGGCAGGAGCAGGAGAGGGGCTCGTCCGGGCAGGGGAATGGCGCGGGCGGCGTGCCGGTGCCAGAAGGGAGCGAGCGACGCGCTGTGGAGGTCGGCGGCGGCTGAGGAAACAGAGGTGCTAGGGGTTAAGTGTGCAAAAGTGAATAAGAGAAGGAACCCTAATGGGCTGACCAGTTGGCCCAAAAAAAAATTGCAAATCGTCCTGATCGTCCAAAAAGACTAGTCGCCCGATTAGTCGCCCTGATCGGACGACTAGTCGGACGACTAGTTTTCTAGTCGAGCAAATCGAGTCGAATGACCTGATCGGACGCCACCGAGCGATAAGGACGACTAATCGCGACTAATCGCGATTAGTCGTCCGATTTGAAAACACTGCCTTAACCTCAAACTCTTGTATCCTCCGCACGAACTGCCTGTTGGAGTCATCAAAGGAGTCATCCAACTCAACCATAGTGCTCCCATTCCCATCATTGAATAGCCCATTAAAGTAATCACGCCATCTATTCTTAATCTCTTCATCCTTCACTAGAATGCGGTCAGTCTCATCTTTGATGCATTTAACTTGATTGAGATCCCTCATCTTTCTCTCGCGGATTTTTGCTACCTTGTATATGTCCTTTTCACCTTCTTTTGTCTCTAGTCTCTCATATAACTTATCATAGGCCTGTCCTCTTGCCTTACTCACAACCCGCCTTGTATTCTTCTTAGCCTCTTTGTACTTAAGCATGTTGCTTGCGCTTCTATCATTATGCCAACTCTTATAACACTCCTTCTTCTCCTTAATGGTCTTTTGTACATCCTCATTCCACCACCAAGTGTCTTTATCTACAAGTTTCTTTCCCTTTGTCACACCGAACACCTCACTAGCTACCTTCCTAATGCAAGTTGCCATCTTCATCCACATACTATCTGCATCTCCATTTTCTGCCCAGGGTCCTTCTGTGATCACCCTATTTTAAAGGATTCTTGTGATTCTCCCTTCAACTTCCACCACTTTGTTCTTGTGATTTTGGCACTTTTGTCCCGCAAAGAACATGTATGGAAGCGAAAGTCAGCTACCACAAGCTTATGTTGTGTCACAACACACTCCCCCGGGATCACCTTACAATCTAGACACTCCCGTCTATCCTTTCTCCTAGTGAGGACAAAGTCAATCTGGCTAGAGTGTTGGGCACTACTAAAGGTCACTAGGTGAGATTGCCTCTTCCTAAAGAGTGTGTTAGCTATCAACAGATCATAGGCTACGGCAAAGTCTAGGATGTCCTTGCCCTCTTGATTTCTATCGCCGCGTCCAAAACCTCCATGTACTCCCTCAAATCCTAGGTTAGTTGCACCCACATGACCTTTGAGATCTCCCCCTATGAGGAGTTTCTCGGTTATCGGTACACTACTAACTATATCCTCCAAGTCCTCTCAAAATTGCCTCTTAGCACTCATGTTGAGCCCAACTTGTGGGGCATAAGCACTAATGACGTTCAAGACAATGTCCCCAATTACTATCTTGATTAAGATGATCCTATCCCCTCGTCTTCGAACATCCACTACTCCATCCTTAAGACTCTTATCTATTAGAACACCTACGCCATTCCTAGTCCCAACCGAACCAGAATACCAAAGCTTGAAACCGGTATTCTCGACTTCTCTCGCCTTTTGACCCGCCCATCTAGT
Source organism: Neostapfia colusana (assembly GCA_030760725.1). Lineage (NCBI taxonomy): Eukaryota > Viridiplantae > Streptophyta > Magnoliopsida > Poales > Poaceae > Neostapfia > Neostapfia colusana. The sequence goes on along the minus strand of JASWHV010000014.1, from coordinate 81,870,911 downwards.
CTCTTGTACACAAAGGATATTTACTCGTCTCCTAATGACAACATCTACTAACTCACGTAGCTTCCTCGTCAAGGATCCTACATTCCAACTACCCACCCGAAATCTATGTTCCTCGGCTAGCTTCCTTACGCTTTGCACCCGTCGAGTAAGATGCAAAGATCCTTGCTCACTTATCACTACATCCGGACAATGATGTAGCGCGCCACTAAGGTGGTGACGATCCGGCCCTTGCTCATTTAACACCATATCCGGATTCCAGTATGGCGCGCCACTAAGGCGGTGGCGACGCGGCCCTTGCCCACTTAACACCATACCCGGGTTCTGATATGGCGCGTCGCTAAGAGGGTTACGCCCCAACGAATTTCTATTGGGTTTCATTTCCATGAGAATGGCTAAGTGTAGTTGTTGGCTCGCCAAGCCTATCACAACCCCCTCCTCCTTTACCTGGGCTTGGGACCGGCTATGATTTCTACGGAAAAAGAAGAAACATTTTTTTGACCTAAGTTTTTTTTTACTTAGTTCATTAGTATTTTCTCTTTCATACTTTGTTTCAGATAACAAATTCTGAAAGAGAAAATATTTTTTCAGATACTTTTTACCTTTATGGGTGTTTTATGCATGTATTGCTAATACGGTTGTGTTATAGGTACTTCCTTGTAAATAATAAAGGTGAGAAAATTGAGGAGCAGACTGGTACTGTGAGAACAAACTGCATTGATTGTCTGGATCGCACCAACGTAACTCAGGTAAGTTCTTATTAGTAAATCTTTATCATGTATTCACATGTAATCCAGCAGTATCTGTTTATACAATGCCTTTTTACTTTTTTAGTCATCCAGTTTCCTATATATGGCTTCCCTTTTTCTTTTGCAAACCTGTGTAAGACATGATATATTGATATGTTGTTTGGCTAAAGGCATTCTTCATCCTTTTATTGAAGTTCAGTTAAGACATACTGTCACTTCCAGTTCTGGTATCCCTGAAGAGCATTTCCTAGTATGTATTTACTAACCTTAAACGATAGGAGCCGTATTTAGATAGATATCCTATAAATCTATTTATTTTCATTAGCTATAGATGCAGGGCTTGCAAAAGAATATGCCCTTTCGGAGTGTCCATGTCCAAACTGGCATCCTTGATGTACCCTAGGACTGTATGTTTGATATTGATTATATGGTTTAAGTTGGGCACCTGTCTAGTTTCAGATTGTCTGTTCTTAACAGGACATACTAGTGACACTGATGTAGTAAGAATCTCATGCTTTCACTCACAAAGTATCTTCACTTTCTCTAACTGTATATTACTTGATTAACTGCAGATTATTTCACACATGTTGATACACCCTTCTATCATGGACCCTTTCTGTTGGTCCTTTTTATATTTTTTTAGTTGTTGAACATTCACTGATCTGTCTGAACTGACACTCTAAACAGAGTATGATTGGGGGCAAAATTCTGGAAAGCCAACTTCAACGAATAGGAGTTCTTGGTGTTAATGATGCAATAAGCAATCATCCATCCTTTGATATGAACTACAAAATTTGTTAGTATTATTTCGACCATTGTGCTAATCTGGGTTATTGGTTGTACTTCTTCATGCCTGTCTATAGACTGTTGCTGGACTGAAATGATTCCCTTTTTTCAGTGTGGGCCAACCATGGAGATGCAATAAGCAATCAGTACTCTGGAACTCCTGCTCTGAAGGGAGATTTTGTCCGGTAATTTCTGGAGAATAATTTGTTTGCACGTTTCTTATTTTGAGTGCATTTGTTCTGTGTAGCTCCCCCTTTTATGTTAGTAAGAATGGAGACTACTTGCAATTCTGCAATAAAAAGAATAGTAGATATCTTTGTCGCCTCGAGTCTGGTCGCAGCTTAGCACTTATGTTTATGTGACTTCTTTAGGCTACAAAGAATTGAAGACACTTGACCACTATTGCAGTGAATTCTGTACCAGTATCACCCAGATAATTGGCTGCTGTAAAACTGATATGCTTTCTAATAGCCATCTGGTACAAAGTCTCCATCCCACTCGTAAATATCAGTGCAACTGTACATAAGATAATACCATATTAATAATTAAACTGATTGGGCGCTTATTAAGTAGTATGCTTTTGTTTCCATAACATTCACAAATTATTTCTTTCTTATTTACATTTATTTTGCTTCGTAGCTTGACATTTTAAAATGAAAGAGTGGTGGTCTTATGTATTCTACTTAGTGTAGGCTGGTTTGTCCATAAATTACCATTGTTTTTGTCTGTTAGGTATGGGAAGCGAACAACTCAGGGAATTCTGAATGATTTGCAGAACGCACTTGCTAGGTACTATCTGAACAACTTTGTTGATGGGACTAAACAGGTAAACTGTTGACTCAGTTGATTCGTCATTATGATGGTGTCTCAAATATCAACTATCCATAGCTTAGCTTAGTAGTTTTGGTATCTTAATGATATATTGGTGCCAATGCTGAAACTTCTGATGAGGAACGGCATCTAGCATGATATTGTACACAATTGATTTAAGTGGTAAGGATTTTCCTTAGTTTAAGAGGAACACATGTACATGTTTCTAATATATCCACTCCACAATCTAACAAACATGATGTGGGCTACATGTTTTTAGCTCTTTCTACCATTGAGATGTATATGCCCTTGCCTTATATGCATCCTCCACATTAATTTGTAATTATCATTTTAGGACGCCATGGATCTTCTTCAAGGGCATTACATTACATCTGTTAGTCGAGACATGGCAGTGCCAGGCAAATCAGGACTTCTAGAGACTTATGCGGTGGGTAAATTTGTTAGTTCTTGGAGGTTCTTTTTACATATGGAGGTGCCACATTTCATAATCCTAAATGGAATTTTTATTTCACATCATTTGCAATTTATCTGATGTGCATGTGAGTGTTTGACTATGCACATGTGGATTTAGAATCGCTTGACACTCAACTGCTTATTTAAGGGAAAATCCTGGATTGCATACAGGAATGCTTGACACTCAACTCATGCATTTTTTCTTTTACAGTCCTTCCACCTTGCTTTTGCATTGATTATGGGAGCCCTAATTTTCATGGTGATGTCGCTAAGACAAGGTAAGACTTCTGGCTGCAACTGTGACGAAACACACATATCTCCATGTTTTGTACTAAACTTATGCTGATCACTGTTCTCCTGCAATGTGTCAACAGAAGCTCATTTCTATATTTATAATTAGATTTTGTTTTAAATGACAGAATAATTTCATAAAAGGCTTCCCTTTTGTTTCATCCCTTTGAAAAAGGGTTCTGTTGCTCAATACACTGCCTTGATATATTGCTTCATCTATTTATGTGTTTGAACACTTAAAACTTGTAAAGTCAAATTTGATTAATGTGGCAAATATTTGACATCAGCTTGAATTTGGTAGTATATGCCTGATAATAAGTTATAATTATCAGATCATAGTTCGCTTGGATTTGTTGACGTGGCAAATATTCTAATCTGTATTAACTTGTTAGCTATTAAGTCAATTATATAGGTTGCCTGAAATTGTAATTTTGGATTGGATGTACATATCATTGCAGCCCGGAATGACGTACGCCATCTGTTGCTGTCACTTCTGTGGGCTGTTCTTTGTATTGGCATCACGCATTTTGTCAGAGCGAATGGTCGGACATTCACTAACCGACCTCGGTTTTTCCGGTCACGACATTGATGGACGCAAAACCTTGCTTTTTCAAGTGAGTTGGCACATAGATTGTCATGATTCATCAAACCTGTTGACACATTGGTCTATATGAAGATCAAGTATTGCATTCTTTGCAAATTATTTGTCATTTTGTAATAAGTTTTTGTTCATTTTGTAAAAGTTTTTTTTGCTTCCTTTTCACTTTTTTAATACATTGCCTTCTGGCATTTCTACCTTCTCGATTAAACCCATTTGTATGGCCTCAGTGGGCAATGTATTATGACTTGGTGCACTTGAGTTCTTGACAGTTTCACCAGCAGTGAAAAATATAATTGCATCATCTATTATTATTTTCCTTTCTGTTCATAATGTGTTGTTGGTTGGAAAATAGCTGTTTCCACACTCACTGTCAGTATTGAAACCCAAATTGCTGTTTCTGCAGAGCTAATGAGTTACGCTGTCAGTTCATCACCGTTTCTGCTGAGGTCAGGGTTGGTTGCTGTGAAAGAATAGCGGAGGCTCCACATCTTCCTTGATTTCTGTGCGTTTGCACTGCACTTTCACTGTGCCTTCCCAACTGTCTGCTGCAGCAGTAACCATCCAGCCTTGATGTGCCTTTGGTGGCAGGTCCCCTTCCTCCCCTCTACCGGTTTTTACTTGAGCTCGACACAAGGCCTGTATTCTGCTGCTACTCCGGTTGGGGTTTGAAGTAGAAGCCAAGGCAGAAACCAGGAACAATGTCTACTTCACCACCCATTGCCATCACAATCTTCCACCACCTCGGCCTCCCCTGCATCATCGCCAGCAGCCTGCCAAAGTCATGGTCATGGAGCCGACCGCCCCCTCCGCGGTCAGCCGCGCCGAGGTCGACACCTCCCGACCGTTCCAGTCCGTCCGGGAGGCCGTCGAGGTCTTCGCCGAGCGGTATGCCGGCGGTGGCGGTGGCAGCAGCTCCAACGCCAGCAGCGAGTCCAGCGTCGAGCTCGGCGCCATGCCTCCGGCGGCCTCCTCGTCCGTGACGCTGGACTGCCTCAAGAACCTGGAGGCGGACCTGGCGGAGGCCAAGGATGAGCTGGTGCAGCTGAAACAAAGACAGTCTCAGATGGAGATGGCCGTGTCCAGCCTCAGCGCTCAGTTCCGCAAGGGCCTGGCCGCATTCTCTGGCCTCGATAAGGGGAAGGAGCTCGCCGTCGTCGACGCACCGGCCATCGGAGCCCAAGACGATGACGGCAAATGCCGGGTTCGCAGCGACCGGTGGGACGAGAGCCGGGCCGAGGAGTGGATGGCGAACCTGGAGTATCTGCCGAGCCTCTCGGAGGCACTGAGCATCAAGATGGTTGAGGATGACCTGGGTCAGAGGAAGGGGAGGAAGGGGAAGAGCAACAAGTCATCCAGGAAGAAGAGCGGGATCTCTTTGGTTGGAGGCATATTTTGCAAGAAAACCAAGTCCAGGTGATCGAGCTGGGTCACACGTATTATATGTATCCCTGTTTAATGTTGGCAGCTTGGTTTTATCTTCTTGTTGTGGGATTTACATCACAAGTTGCAATCTGCAGCAGTAGTCTGTCCGTCCGGGACACAGGAATTTCGTGGGAATTTTTACGGGGCCATTGCAAGGAACTGTTCACGGCCTGTAAAAATCCTGCGAAACTCCTGTCTGTTCCAGAGAGAGCCTAAGAGAAATTTGACAGCCTGGTGCTTGATTTGCGTTACCGCTTTGCGTGTGCTCAATTAGGAGGCATGTTTCCTACAAAGATGAACTCGACCAGATGAAAGTTTTTGTGTTATAACCATTGGCTGAATATTACTGAACCATCACCGCTATCTATTCTTGGTTTGGAACTTGCTCAAGATTGGCTAAATATGATAACATTATATATAGATTGTTTCCAACACTAAGCTCAAATTGAGCTCCAACATTTTTTTTGACAAAATAGTCGAGCCAATCATTGCCAGAAACTCACTAACTCGTTGCACCAACTGCATAGTTTAGTGAATCTGTCACCTGAACAAGTATCAAGTATATCTCAGCGCCACAGAGATGCTAGTACCGTGAACAAGTATCAGATGTAAAAGCAGGATTCGCTCATATGCAGATCCCCAAACTATATGGATAACCCTCCAATTAAAAATGCGGCAATACGCCTTTGATAAATTTTTCCCTCTGAAAATTTGTGCTTTAAGTTCAGAATCTTCCATGGTGACAAATAACATCATCTTTATGTTACATCACCGTTAAGGAGAATCTGTAAAAAGAATATGACGTCACATATCATCGCACAAATTTTGAAATTAAAACGGTTTAGGGGATTATCCTGACCCTAACAACTGCTGCAGCTCATGAGAGTAGATGTCAGGTCAGTAGTGAAACAGGCACAGTTCTTATCAAGCACCACACCCATTCAGGTCATTAATCGGGTAAGCATAGACATCTGACGAAAGGGAATTCAGTGAAACCATAACAAACCTGCTTCCCGAACGATATGCTATTCTGAGATCTTGTCCAACACCAGTCTTCATGTAAGAAAGACATCAGATACACACGTACTTTCAGAAACATGCCATCTTAGCATCTACGATGCAACACCATGCTCAGTCAGGAACAAGAGAAAATCAAAACAGTAAAAACAAGGGCGCATCACTTTTCTCACTGGCAGTGAGTGGAAGGGCATCATACCACGCAAATGTGACATCCAAATCCACCATGCGATGTCAACCATTAGCAAGTGTAGGACGATTGGTGAACATCTGCTAGCCACTATATGCTATTTAGTTTAGCTGTATACATTATTCTTCCTCATAGCTACGTTGCAAACCCCCTCACAAAAATTGAGAACAGGAAATATTAATATATATATTTGAGCAGAACACTGTCGACATGTGCTGCCAAGAAAATCTTGCTGGTATCGTTCATAGCATAACTGAAACTTGGTGCAAACAGACAAGTATTTAGATAACATGGAGTGAGTTAAATCTGGGACATTTTACCTGACATGCGCTGCAAGAGTTTTGTGCTTTGTGCCTGCCCGTTTACATGCCCGACTCCTCTTAAAGGACATGAGGATCAGGATTAGGAATTAGCTTCAGCTACATCACAAAAGCCCAATATAGCCATAATACAGAAGCAAATGGCCCTAAAATTAGGTGTCCTCCAAAAAGTTTGGGCACTAAAAAAATGACAATAATCGATCTTTGAATGTACAAGATCCAATAAATAATCTGATTCATACTAAATAAGTAGCAACAGCAACAAAAACTAAAGAACATAAAATTTACCAATAAGAAACCACGTAAGAACCCCATCAGCATGACAAATGGCATATGCACGACAGAAGAGAAAATGACATGCATAACACTGTCAAAAATTAAGTTAACCTTTGCCTGTAAAAAGATATAAATCGAATCAATTATTCCTATTGAGGATACACATTGGGTGGAGAAAAACAATGAGAAATTAGTTAGTAACACGACTGCAACAGCAATGACCTATTTGCAGCACCGCCTACTAAACTGATAGTATCAGTTTCTGTCAAACAAAGTTAAAGCCTGACACAACTTTTTTTTACACTTCTGAAGGGTTGGAACAGCCATGTATACCACCATTACATGAGGGACTTGGTAACCTGCGACTTCTGAATTCTAAATGGCCATTCATTGAGGTCTTGAAGGCTGGAATCTTTCAAATCTGTGACGATTACTTGGAAATCTCCTTCCATGATTACTGTATGGCCATCTTGTTCTTGATCCATTCCGCCAAATCCTATGCACACTTCCATCTCTGTCCGTTGTCCTCCCATAATTTCCTGAACGGTTATGCTTCATATTGGGTGATCCATCATGCTGGGATATATTAGATGAAGAGGGACAAGGATTCCCTCGTGGATAGGGCGGCAATGGCGGAAAAGGGTTAAAAGGCACACCAGGTGCAACTTTCCATTTCTGGTGGCACTGACCTTCAGCTCCAGGGGTTCCGATGTGTTGAACAAGGGCAACCGGAATCCCATACGAGATAGTCAAGCTAGGTTGGTACCTCCCCATGACAAGTCCTGGGGCTACCTCGCACTCTAAAGCCTGTACAGGCTGAGGTTCCAGTTGAGACTCAAACCCAGGAGGCACTTCATCATCTGCGCTCTCTGTTGAATTAACTATGCCATGAACACAATTTTGATATCTGTTTGCTCCCGGGGTTACCTTGCACTCTAAAGCCTGTACAGGCTGACCTTCCAGTTGAGGCTCAAACCCAGGAGGCACATCATCATCTGCGCTCTCTGTTGAATTTACTATGCCATGAACACAATTTTGATATTTGTTTGCTCCCTGGTATCCCTGTATCTTATTTCTCATCAAGCCAGCCAAATCAAATGAACCATGTTCACAACAAGCCTTTTGGAATTTTAGTCCAACCATCTTATAATGCTCATCTGGTTGGTAATCCCAACGGCTCTTACGTTTCCTTCTAGTGGAATTCCAAATCATATTTCCTCTGAAATCCTGTGCAGATGTGGATGCACGCGGATATTCTGTTGGCTGGCTCCTTGCTATATTACGAGGGAACCATCTATCACGAAAGTTTCGAGCAATCTGATGAACCTGTTATATGAGAAAAGAGGTTAATTAGAGGCTTCAGAGTGAGACATTCATTCACGAACCTCTGTTTGACATATGAAATTCTTAATGGAAATGGATGTCTAAGAGAAATCGAAGAATATGAGAAGTCAGCAGTTCCCAAATTGTTCCTAAGAGGAACTAAGACTGCCAGAAACATAGATACAAGCTATTTCACTAAGAGGAATTAGTTAACAATATTATTTTTAGACCTGGAATTGGTTGACAAAAACTAATGTCGAAATATGACTGCCTCTGCTGCAGTTTTGGTTATGTCCATGTAAATTTTTCATTTTCATCAAAATAACTACTGTATTAATTTGTTTTAAAATATACACACACACATTTTGTATGTTTTTCCATGCATTAGTCTAAAATAAACCACATTTAAAACTTAGCAAAGCAATATATATCTCCATGTAACCAAAATGACAGAAAAACAGAAGATGCACTATTTACAACTTAACCAAGAAGCACACAACAACAACAACAACAACAACAAAGCCTTTGTCCCAAGCACGTTAGGGTAGGCTAGATATGAAACCAACAATTTTATTTTTTTAAATACAAAAAAGTAAAAGAAAGAAAGAGAGATAACAGTAGCAAAATACGAGTAAACCAAGAAGCGATATGGACTCAAAATTTTCATTAGCTATACAAGTGTGGCAGACATTTTGGTAAGCAAAAAATGTGCAAGCTACACTACCTGTCTTCATTTGTGAGTTTAAATCAAAATAGTACCAGTGTTACACGCAATAGTTATCTAACAAATAAGTAATCAGTCCCCACAAGAGATCAACAAATGCATTAGTGTTGGCATGTCCAATACCTGAATGTCATTATGCCTTGTTAAGCTCATCATCGAGTCTCTGAAGCTGCAATACAAATTCCCACATGCGGTTAAAGAGGCTTCAGAAGGACACATAGTACATGCAATTTTGTAGAGCAATGTGAATTTCTCTAAGTAAGCTTACTGCACTGGTCAAGGCATAACTTAGTGAACAGTAAAATAGTTGCAAGCTAACATGTTATAGTTGTAAACTCAAGTTAGCCCCTCAAAAGGGCTTCACTTTGCATAAATTTTCTCAGGATTGTCTTATAAAATAGGTGTTAAAACAGAACCTAGATACAAGCAATCAGAAGGCCATAAACTAACAACCTAAATCGCCTCAGTACTTCATAAGAATAGACCATTCAATAAAAAATAACAAAAATAAGAAAAGAAATGTTAATCCTCCCAGAGGACTTGACTTCACTTCTATCGCAAACTCTATGTTGGCTTGGGTTAAAAATACATTATACAAACCAAACACAGAAAGGTATAATAGGGTCTCCAGAACAAACTGAATATGAAATTTCTTCAACCACTTTTATAATACAAAGGCAGAGTACCTACCAATACCAATTCACTTCAAAAAAAATCTTCAACCAGAGTGAGTAAAAGTGAAATTAATAACAAGTACCTTTCGACTCCAGCGCATCGAGGACCTCCGTTTATATGTTCAGATGTCAAAATCTCTTTCATAGCTAGAAACTCCAGTACCTAAAGTACAAGATCAGTAAAATATTATAATAGAAACCCAATTCTCATTGGTGCTGGTGACATAATACTGAATGTAACAATATGAGAACTGGGAATCTATAACTGATAACATGAATCAAATAATTGGGTGCCATACAACAGGCATTGTGTAGTAAACAAACACCAACCTTCAGAAGCTTCCGTAGAATAGGTATCCTATGGAAGTTGCTTCTGTTCTGCTTCAATATATTATGAAGCATTTGCAACCCTGTCACAAAATTTAACAGATAGTTGCTTAATCAGTAACTTTAACTTTACAAGGGAAGCTGTAGGAAGGCAACAAAATGTACCATTCTTGTTGATGATATCCAACAGGACAGCACGTGATTTAGTTTTCAAAAGTGCGTCAAGAATCAAAGAAAGATCCCGCACACTGGAAGAGATAAAACAATAGCGCATTTAGAACAGATAGATGATAAGCTTGGGCACAGTATCTGGTAATCGTACCTTTTAGATATGCCTTCAGAACTGTCACCTTCAGCTGCAGTCAAGAATAGAAGCTTCAAGTATCCATTAGTTGCATCCTGTTCAGAAAAATTTTGACTAGTTAGAGCATATAAGCAAGTATAGAATGGTAACAAATATGTGCACCATTGGATGCCAGCATGCAACAAGTACAATTCATGTTAGTACAACTGTGAATGGCAGACTCTCAAGTCCAAGGCATGATGTCTAGGCTACTTTCATATCATTGCAGCAATCATGAAGCATTAGAATAAGAAGACATATTTTTTCCAGATCAAACCACGAGTTGTTCCATGAACTATGTTATTGAGCATTTGACTGTAGAAATGTGAGCAGCATGATAAGAGTTAATTCATGCATTATGTTTTTATGCCGTTGCACATCAGATATTGAGTGCCACTGTCACTAATCAAAGTACTAGCCTTACTATGGCCAGATGCTTCTACCTTTCATAACATAGTGACATACGTAATTGAGTTATTCTGCATCTAGCGTAAGACACTTGTATCTTAAATACAATCACCCCATAAAAATTCATAGAAATAAAGGGATAGTAATGGCTTCGTACTTTTCGCTTGCTAATACCTCCATCTCTATCCAGCAGGTTGTTTAGCCTTCCTTCAACTACACACAAAGGAGAGATTATTTGTCTTACCAGCCTTAGCCTAGGAGGCAATAGAAAACAAATAGGCAGAGCAGCCTTACCTCCCAAAATGTGTTCATTGTCAATTGGGGATGATTGTTTCATACTTCTATGGTGTTTTAAGTTATTTCTCCTATTAGCATTGGCACCAGTCCCCAGGTTGCCCCCAGAACCAGAACCAGGTGTCAATCCATTTACTACATTTGGAGCTTTTAAAATTTCTGTAGTACATGGAGTCTGTCGCAAACCATCTGATGACTGAATGTCATGCACTGGAAAATGCTGCCAAGAACTTTCAATTGTCCGTGACACATGTACAGGCGTGCGTACGATATCTTCATCTTCCTGTGAGCACCATGCGTCCAAGGAATTCCCGGGCTCACTAGTGTCCAACAAGGTTCCTCCAGTTTGCTTAAATGGTTCTAACTCTCCATTTGCAGCTTGGAAATCATGTAAATCTTCCCCTTGAGTAGAAAATTCAGGTTCTACAATATCTGGATGACTGCCATGAGAACCAGACCCATTTGCACCCGTCGATTCCTCAGAATCTTTGTGAGCAACTGTATGTTCAAAATATTCTGCTTCTGTGTCATTTTGGTTGATGGTATCAACAATTGATATGTCTCCACCTATGTAACCTCGGCATTTAGCAGTACCACAGAAACACTTCTGGGGAGCAGCACCCGATACGCGGACATAGTTGTAATCAAATGTCAATTCTTCACCCTATTAGAAAAGTATATAGCCGTTACATGATGAGAATGATCAAGCATTGCATTGCATGAATGATATAACATTAAAACCATTCACTGATACAACTTAAATCATAAAATAAGAAGAATCCTAAATCTGTATCTTCTGCTAGATGCACTATAGTCCTGGTAGTGAGAATGTGATGATTTTCAGCCTTACCTTCTTTATGTTCCTCATAGCAAATATTCCAATGCAGACTTCTCCATTGACCATCCACTGTTTCAGGAAAAAAGAACACAATTCCCAAAATTCAGGGTGGAAGTACAATACTTGAACAAATGAGAATATGTGAGATAAGCAAAAATACACATGAAAAATGATGAGACAAAAAGCCCACCTTCTCTGTACGACAGTTAGGGCTGCAGCTATGGTTGATGAACCGGCCCAAGTTTCCCTTAGTGTAAGCATCAATCACCTGAAAGAAATTTAAGCAAAGAATATGAAGAAATATCATGGAGTTCATGCAATGTGTTATAATTATGATGGAGGACTTCAGAAAAGTGGGGTGCAACAGAACATCAGTCTCATCCATTAGAGATAGATGTGAGGTCCGTCAGAAAATAAGTTGAGGTAATATCATAGTTCCTCGTCAAAGATATATTTCAGATCACAGAACAGAAAGGTTTACAATACAAAGTGGGGGGAGAAATATTTAATGCGATATGAAATAAAATGGGTAAACCTGATAAAGAAGAATAAATAGTTTATGCTAGAAAGATGACAGAAGTAAAAAATGCATACCTCGCCACCATTCAGTGCCATGAAGTAGAAATGTTTCTGGCCTTTGGAAGCGTAATATTGTTGGCGGGATTCATAAGATGTTATGTCAAGGACCTGAGAACATTGAAGCACCCAAGTCAGCAAACTCACTAGACATAGATGGATGAGCATCATACGAACATATACAAAATTTAGAAAAGTAAATTATATGCACATTGACACGAGGGACAAGAACAAAGAAAGCCAATGATACATGGAATCAACTCAAGAATGGAAAGTAAAGTAGGAGTGAGCTAATCCAAATTGGTACCTCTCCAACATATTCAATGAGGAACGAGCCTTCAGAGATGTCTTCTTGCAACTGCAGTCCATAGCCTTTCTTGCCAGAATGAAACCATCTCAACTTTGCATAGTTGCGTCGCTGAAACTGTTTCACAGATTTTGGACACTCAAAACCAGTATGCCATGGAAAATATATACTAAAAAACAAAAGGATAACTAAATGAAAGAACCTGCTGGTTGGAACATTGCTCCCCACATGGACATGTACGCTTGACACATTCGATGTTGAGCATCCTGTTCAAGCAGCCATCTCCACAACCCATTCGACCATCTTGAGGAGGTTTACAGTTGCAAACCATGCTCTGAATGTATTCAACAGAAGACACAAAGAAATTAGGATATTCTTTGAAACTTTAGCTAGTGTTCAAGTCATGAGAAACAAAGAATCACTATTATTGGTACAGTGGTTCAAGATAGTTCAGTTTAACATGATCAACAAGAATAAGAATAGAAGATAACACTATCGCTTTAGCATGAGAATGAAGCAGAAGTTAAAATCCATGAGACCATGACCCAGATGCATAACCGAAACAAGAGTAGGAGTTGGTGGTGTTGCGATGACACAGAAAAGAATGTACTTTTATGCACTTCAAGGGTTTCTACCTTACTAAGTTACTATTCACCTTGCAAGTGGACTCAGTGAAATAGAAATATGTGGTCGCAGAGGATGATTGAAGAGTGTATGAACCTCATATTTCCCTAACAGGGTACAAATGGTTGTGTTTTTTGTACTTTTGCAAACAACTTATTTTCCCACCAATACTGCAGATAGAAATAGAGCCGGCCCCAACATGCTTGCGATAAAGGCTTGGTTATTGTTGTTGTTGTACTGCAGATAGAAATAGACAAGAATCTACAGGGAATCTATTAACTATCCTCACACATGAACAAGTTTAAGGTTTAAAAACTACATGTACCAATTAAAAGTGGCAGAAAAAAGATATCATTTCAGATATACAAAATCCAAACAGCACCCACCTCATCAATGGATTGTGTCCTGCGGTTCCGATGAAGAAACAAGTTCAGCCTCACATGCGTCCATGATGGTGCTCTACAAGCTACACAGTGACAAGATTTAAAAATGTACAATAGAATCAGATCTGATCAGGCAAAGAATAAGTTCAATTTTTTGCATTGTAGTGATCAAAAAGAGTACTGCATAAAAGGAAGGCAGAGATCCAAAACCTTTTGAGTTAAATCCATCACGATCTGCTTCATCATCTGAAACATCTGAAAGGTCAAGTTCTGCATTTATCTCGGCATTTGACTTCACTTGTGGGATAGAACAGTCAGCAAATGCCTTGTCTCTGTTGTCCTTACATGTCCTTCACAGCAAAAACAAGAAAGGAAATCAGTAATATAAAGCATTTAAAGGATGAACAACAATGTTAATGGTGTAAATGAAGTGAATATAAATCAAAACTCAAAATAGTAGAATGTTACGAAGTGTCAAAAAATTGTGTGCTTGGGCCACATGGAGCAAGGGTAAGAAGAGGAAGTGCTCCATACACTACTGACCCCCATCTACATAGTGCACTTACACAAGCCTACTGTGGAAGTGACTAGATGTGCCAGACCTTGGGTCTTTTGTCTTATGCGATAATAGGCGAGTAGGAACCCTCCATTCAGGAGTTTAAGTGCAAGAATGTTTCGGCAAGAGTGAAGAAAGGAACCAAAAGGATCCATGACTTCTTTGAAGAAGGCATTATTGCGAACGAATTCCTTTTATGAAAAGGGTAATAATCATGGATCAAGGAGATCAACGTGAACACAATAAAAAAGGAACTTGAAAGCAGCATCGACATGTGCATGCAGTGTGTGTGTGCACGCGTGTGTTGCGTGTGTGTGTGGGGGGGGGGGCGTGTGCTAGGCAGATACCACATGACCAAGTTAAGCAGCATCGCCATATGCATGAAGTTAAGCTAACCTAATTTGATTGCACCTTTTCTTGGTGAGTTGGTTATGGAACTGGTGTAGTCAAGCAACTTTTCTGTGGTGCATGATAATAAGGAGGATTTGGCGGGAAGGATAGGAAACTCCCTAAGCAGCATGGGACTTGCTCACATGCGAGCAGTGTTTTAAAAGGACGCCTGAACGCCTAGGCGATCAGCCAGGGCGTCCAGGCGGGAGCGCCTGGACGCCTAGCGGGGTGACGCCTTTTAAACAATGCATGCGAGCCTTACCAAGCTTTTGAACTTGGCTTGATGGACCTTGCAAGCTTTGGACAAGGCCCAAGCTTGTTCCTATTCTAACTGAGCCGAGCTCACATAGCTCGTGTTCCTTGAGCTTTTTTGACAGTCCAAGATACTGTCAAGATAATGGGAGATTACACATCATGAAAATATGCATCCCTATATAAGTTATATTAAGATGGTATCAGTGTGTTCATTACAAACAGACAAGACAAATAATGTGGCCTTGTGGCAATCTACATGCTCAGAAACTTCCCTAATTTCATTCTTTGTAATTTGAGTGGTTAATTTGGTTTTTCATCCCAAAACAAAAAACTGCAAACCAGAGAAAATACTTCCATAATTGATAGCATAGGCACAGACATACTACAGAGTTGTGCAGTGCAACTCAATTAGACTAGCAGGCTAGTGCAACAATGAAAAGTAATAAGTGAGATAAAGGAACGCATACCATCTGCAATTTGTTTCTCCAATGACATCCGCCAGTTCAGCTGGTATGCTGCGCCATTTTTGGCAATCATCACAACACACCCATGCAGCACGTGGTGGTGGTGCTGGTGCTGGTATAGAAGCGTCATCAATTTTGCATACAATATTTTGAGGTAAATCAGTAGATGTGGTGCCAGAGTTCTTAAACACAAGGTCAGTGGCAGGACTGAGATCACCTATGGAAACAAGAGTGTTAATACCTACTGAGGCAGCTTGATATATGATAACAAAAGGCATATGAGTATGACCTTAAAAAAACAGACATACCCTGTTCCTTTGTATGAGACGTTGCCAGTGCAGTAGAATGCAAATTAAACAAACCATGATCAAGGGAAGTGTCATCTGCTATATTTTTCTTCTTACCTTTTCCCTTCATATGTGAATCTCGCACCTTACCCTTCTTTTCCGCATTAGCATCCTTTCTCTTGTGCTTTGGTGATTTCATAGTGTGAAAGGCAATCCCTTTGCTATTGTCAGTTACAGAATGGCTCAGTGTATTACCATGATCCTGTGGGGCACAAGTTTGGACCTCAGAACAAGAATCAGGCTCTGGATAGCCTGTATGAACTAGTAACTCAGATGGATCAGGTAAAATTGCATCATTAGAAAATGCCCTGGATTTTGGAGCTTCAAGTGATGAAATTTGGGTAGAACTTCTACTCTTCAAGTTTTTTCCGGTAGTTCCATCTTTCTTTTTACTACCCTGCTTTCTGACAACACTATTTTTCCTGGCTGTCTTGAACTTCTGTAAAGTTTGCACATCTCCTTTATCAGCATCATTGTTCGTCATGGCGTGAGATGGACCAGTCTGTTCCATTTTCATGTTCTTACTTACCCCAGCAGTTTTAGCCCGCTTCTCTAATTGCATCAATGATGGACCTTGATTGCTCCCAAGGTACGAAGTTGGTAAAACAATAGAATAGTGACTGCCTCCGTTTGACACATCAGCATCAGGTGTATTTTCATGCAGTATAACATCATGTCTTGCAGAAGAATTACTTTCACATGTAACAGAAGCTACCTCCAAAACAGAATCTGGCGAAAATCCAACAGGAAGCATGACAGTGCCATTGTCATTCTTCAAAGGAGCTCCAGAGGTTGAAATCTTAGTACACTCACCATGGATTTCTGCAGCGCATATTTCTTGAGCAGAACTCACCAAGTCACATTTCAAATGTTGTGTGTTAGTACTGTCAGTAAACTCTGATGTATAAGAAGCCACTTTTGGAATGACTTCTCTGCAACTTTCCAAGGAAGCCTCACCACCAGCAATAGCTGAGAAGACAGGTCGCTCATTCAGTTCATCAGTTAAATGCCCTATATCAGACAATGTAGAGCATCTACTTTCTGAAGATCTTGAACTCCGACACTTCCGAGTATTTGGCAGATTTATCTGATCAGATTTTTTACTTGATCCTCCATTTTTTAGGTAAGTTGGATGAGAATTGGGAGTCAAAGGCCCATAACTCTGAGGGAAACCATCCATTAGCTTTTCCAGGCTGCCCCAAGCAGATGATTTATGTGACCTGTTCAAGCCACTTCTTCCCCTCGAGATTTTGTTAGGGAGCGTACTAGTGGTGCTTTGATATAATGTCTTTGCAATTTCAACTTTTTTAGATCTGCGTGAGCCACCACTTGCTTTGTTTATCTGGTCTGGCTTCTCAGAACGAAAATTTCTTGACGAAGCAGCTCTTTTTGGATTCCTTCGTCTGAATACAAGCATCGTTGACAGTTGCTGGCTTTGTGATTCTGTATCATTAGTATTGCTGATAAAATCAATAGAACCAGCTTTGTCATCAGCAGAATTAAAGGCATTGAGGTCCAAAGAGCCAGATCCACCAACACCAGAATTTTGACGACCCAGACATAGAGCTGATGATTCCCTTCCAATTAAACAAGGTTTGTCATCGCTTTGTTGTTGCAGTTTACATGAACTATGTAGGTCTCTCTCTGGAGGTGATTCAGTCATACCATATTTTTGAGAGATCTGTTGAATCCCATTCATTAAACAAGGTCCGCAGGATTGTAACTCCTCCATGCTTGATTTACATACAGAGAAGTTCAACCTATTAAATGCCTCCATGCTGGATTCTTGATTCTTCTCATATCCAGAAGCCTCGAACTGAAGGCCACTTTCACACAAAAGCATATCTCCTCCCAGTGAATGGCAAGCCGGTTTCTCAACATTTAAACTTCTTTCAGATACATAACCCATCAGACCACCCTTCCCATCTAAATGAGCATCAACTGAGCTCCCGTAAATAGATAGAACTGAAGCTTCATCTACAGGACAGGAACCTACTGGATCAATATTTGGCAAGACTTTTTCCAGCTCATGATTAGCACCAGTTATCAATGTCAGGACATCAGTGCCACATGGCAATTCCTCTCTGTGATGCTCTCCTAGATCTGACAAGTCCCCTGCAACATGAGCTGCATCCGTCCAACCAGTTCCCCTGTTTTCACTTGTATTCACCTCCCTTATGGAAAACCGATTCTCCAATGGAAACATATGTCCTCCTTGTGAGCCGGAAGCCACGTTTCCCACCCTTGCAATATGTTCATATAATTCACCAGTATGAACAGGCTTGCCATCTAAAGAAACAGCAACGCTACTACCAGAAACTGAAGGAACTGAATTTTTGTGCACCATCAAAGAGTCCTCTGCTACAACTTTTGGTAACAAACCATGCTTTTCTACATTATTAGGGTTAGGACCTTTCTTCATACAGGTGACAGCCATGCCATATGGCAACTGCTTGATGCCAAGTTTTACCAAATCTGGCAAGCCCTTGTTACCATCATGTGGTTCCTTGCAATGCATTCCCAAATCGTCTAGTCTTGTCTCTATGTCCACCCCACCATTCAAAACGCCTTCACCTTCCAAACTGTTCTGCTCACGTGGATATCCCTCTGTCACCATGCCCACCGTGTCATACATGCATCCAGCAGGATCACAGAAACAATTATTATTTCGTGAACTGCCATCAGCCACGTGAGACGTCACTGGATTATTGGATTTTTTATGAAACTGAACCGCCTTTCCATCTACGGAAACATCAATGCTCCCAGAAACAGAAGGAACTGAATATGCATGCGCCAAATCATGATGCTGGAGCTCATTATTAGCATCCGTGAATGTTCCCAAGCCATCAACTCCATGTTGCAATTGCTCGCTGCTGGGCTTCATCGAATCCGACGAGCCCTCATAATAACGGTTAGCTTCCTCAGAAACCGGCATATCTAAATCTTCCATACATGTCTTTAACTCAGCCACACCACCCTGATCACCACCGTCATTACCAACCAAATCCTCCCGCACACATGGGCTTTGATATGTTGCCTTGTCCAGAGTGCCATAGACACATCTGACATCCTTGGAACAGACGGCTTTGCTGGAAGGAATATGTAACGCGTTATCCGACAAGCCGCAATTGGCCTCATGACACGTCCACATACTGCCAGGTTCAGTGGATTCCTTTGGCGGGAACGGCAAGCTACCACCCTTTTCTTCCTCCGCGCCCATGAGCCTGTCCTCCGAACTAGAACCCTTTGCTTCACCAGCCTCACACATCCTCCCTTCAAGGGAGGCAGAAACAGCCTCTACAGGATCCACTAATCCAACAGCAAAGTTGACTCCCTTCTCTCCCTCCTCCGATGTAAACAATCTAGCCTCAGGAGTACCGCAAACCTCCTCGTTATCTGCCAACAAGCCGCCGCCAGGTTCAGGCGTCGCAGCCACAGCCGCAGCGCCTCTGCCAGAAAGCTGCGGGAAGGCACCATGATGGTCCTCCTGGCCGCGCGCGCCAGAGCCAGGATCCTCCATTGCGTCAGGAGGTCAGCAGGGCCCCGTACGGATCGAGACCGACCAATGCAAGGGCCCCCCGCGACCACCGCGGCCGCCGCCGATCACGCCGCAGCCCTCCAAAACCCTAAATTTCCAGCCGCCAGGGAGCGAAGACACCAACACAAAAGTCAATCGGAATTCCTCGAATGAACGGCACCGCCCTACCCGATACAAAAACACGAAACGTGGAGACACAAACCTCGTGGTCGCGTGGGGCGGCGGACGAATGCCTGCGGACCGGCTGCCAGCGGCGCCGACGCCGAAGGCTCCCGGTAGCCTCCGGCGACGGGCGGCGACACGGAGGACGGGCCGCGGTCGGAGTCGAGCGGCGGTCGTCGCCGCGTTGGAAGGGGGGCGGCGGAGGCGGATAGGGGGTGGAAGACGAAGGAGGGAGGAGAGAGTAAAAATATTGAGGAGAGAGAGAAGTGGAAAAAAAATAGGACGAGAATAGAAAAGGTCTCGCCTGTATTTTGTTTCGTTCTCGAGTTGGTGGCGATTGAGGAAGCCCGTTTGCGAGGGTTGGAAATTATAAGATGGGACGGGGATTTATTGATTCTGGCGCAACACAAAGGGCAAGGGTCTTCCTTTAGTTCGATGGATGTTGGCTGTTGGATGCCTATCCAACGGATGGATCAGCATCTTCAACCTCTAATCTGATACTTCTTCAACTGTCATTCTCGACGATGTCTTTACCATTAGGTTCACATCTTTTTCCTTCACTGCTCTGACTCGTAGATTACATGCTCTCCTATTCTAACATTGGTGCAACCACCATCTTCCGCCACCCACGAGACGGTGCTCTTATTGTCTTTGCCTCCACCATCTTTCCCGCCATCACGATCGGACCAGCATCTTTCTAAGGTTGGATGCTATGGAGTTCATCGGAGAAGCCTCCATCCTTAAACGCTGATAAAATTTGATTGTCGATCAAAATCATCTCTAATTTTAATTTACTAAAAATTATTTTTTACGCGCATATATATATATATATATAGGTTAGGATTTTAAATTACATTTTTGCACGGAGAAAGAAAGAGGTACATAAGTTTTGTTATTTGATTGGTTGAAGATACTTGCTTGTAAGAATCGGGGAAAAAGAAATAACTTGTTAATATATCAATGTTGTCGTGGATTATATGTCATAACTAAAAAATCGGTGTTCTTGCATTTGCAAAAACCAAACCTTTCTAAAACAACCATGAAAGTTCACGCACTGTATAATTAACAAATTCTATAATGTGTGAACCGGAGCTCGTATGAAATGAGGCGTGAATGTAAACACGAAGAGGAGAAAAAGAACCGTATGCGGTCGCGCGGTAGTTGCGGGTGTCGAAGACCATCGGGGGGGGGGGGGGCGAGCGGTTGTTGGTTATCCTGGCTCGTCCTTGACTCGAGATCGGTTCGTCTGTCTCAGTGTCTGAAAGCATCTCGCTCCTCGTCACTGATGAATGCTACTACGACTACGAGCCCAGAAGACGTCACGTCGTCAGCAGCCTTATCATCACAACAGCAACGTGAGAAAACGGAAAAGGGAGAAGGGAAAAAAAAGGCGTCCCCCAACTGAAACTGCCGCGTCATCAACATCGGGTCGCTCGTCGCATCAAATTTCGTGCACGGATCGTCGGGAACGATATGGAATTCCGGGCTCCACAGCGCACGGTACGCGTACTACCGTTGGTCTTGTCTCGGCTGTTTTGGTGGGGTTGGGGGGGGGGGGTGTTGATGCAAAACACGCAGGCATGTGAGCATCAGGCCATCAAGATATTTCTACGGCGCTACGTTACGTGCGCGGAGTCGGGCATCGGGGGGTGGGGGTGGCGCCATGTGCGGCTGACGCGTGGGGACAGAAGCGCGGGATACGGGAGCCAGCGAGCGGACGCGTGGGCCGCCTGACCGGATTCTGCGTGGCGGGGGAGCTGGGCCCTGCCCAGGCGGGCCCGCTGATCTGGTGCGAGGGCGATGAAGACCGGGACGGGAGAGAAGACTGCGGTGGCGGTGGCGGCGTCGCGTGGACTTTACTCTCCGCCACGTGACGTGCGTTCACTGCTCTCAGTCACCTGCTCTTTTGATGATCACTGTGCATACACAGATCGACGGTTTAGATCGTCAAGTACTCCATCCGTTAAATTATATTCACGCATCTTAAATACGTCCCCTATTTCATATTATTTATTGATTTTATTATATACACGGAAATCCGCTGAATGTTGGGCAAGTCATACTCTGACGCCTAACACAAGGCTGTTCGGCAAGCTTCAGTTTCTGCGCATTGAGCATCATCATCCGGGTAGCTCCAGCCATCAGCGGATTTCCACCGCCGGCTCTAACAACAAGGCCCCCAAGCTGCTCCTTTTGCTTGCTCTAGAAAGGACCCCCATCGGTACTACTGTAATCTTTGAAGTGTTAACAGGAGGCGGTATCCATCTTTTTCTTTCTTGTGTCAGGTCCTCGTCATGCGACTTCTTTATTTGGTTTATATTCCCAATCTCCGTTTTCCTCACTTTACGGACGATCTGGGCAGTTGATAAAAGTTCTACTCCAGGACCAACACCACATAAAAGCTTGCCGATGAATGATAGACCCCACAAGGAGGCATAGCAACAAAGCAAGTAACCGACTAGACCACTTTGAACCATTTCCAGGTCTCCATCACCAGCAAACTGATAAGTGAATAAACCCATCGATTAACGATAAGACATGAAGACAAGTTGTGTCCAGAGTAGACTAAGTATGAGAAGCAGGAAGTTACACCAGTCTGCCATAGGGGCACAAGGGCGACAACGCAGCATAGGGGCAACAAAACTAAACTTCAGCTACCAAGCATGTATCAGGCATGGTACGTTTGGTACCTATCATGCATTCTCCTTGACAGCCTCATCTATGGCTTTGATGTTGTCCCTCAATACTTTCCACTGCAAGCGTAAACATCAACTGTTTATTAGAAGGAACCAGTAAGTTGCTGTTTCATTAACCAAGGGGGAAAGAAAAAGAAGCAATCACTATGCCTGTCAGCATAGTTTAATGGTAACAGAGCAAGCAACTAATGATGACATGTTAATGTCTGAATGCAAAGATAAATGACAAAGCAACTTTGTGATTATGCTCTTAGACCAGATACTTGACAAATTGATATTGAGTATTGACACCAAAACTATTTCAGATTAAAAGATGTAAAAGCGTGTGTGTGACTAGAAACAGCATAGCATTATCTTCTCATGTGCCAAAATTTTCTTAGTGTTCATAAAAGTGTGCTTAAGATTTTCAGAGTAGATTTCAAATGGGCTACTTGACATTCCAAATCTGGCAACCAAATTTTAGACACGCTAAGATTCCCATTTCAATGAAACAATATTACTGTACCCAAGTATTATAAAAGCCAAGCATATATGGAAAGTTCAAAACGTAACACACCTGATCTAGTTGCAGCGATATTCCTGAAAAGAAGAAGCACAAAATAATATTAGTTAGAGCCATGTCATCATCTCAAGCAAATAGTACCAATGAAACTGGATATGAGTGGGAAAAGCAATAGTTTTCCCATATGTGGATTCCCAAATGCAAATAGTCTACAAGCCAGACGGTTTGAATGTTCATGGAATTTGAAGCCACATTCTGGGCTTGAAATAGCAAAAGAAGGGAGGATTAAATATAGTAACATGAAAATAAACATTCCCCCAAAATAGGACTACTCAACAACTTAACCTATGTGCAACAACCAACCAGGGCAATGCAATATATATGTATGTTTCTCACATGTCTAGTAATGAACTGCATGAACTTTTTCGTTTTAATTCATGAACCTAATGCCATAAACTTGAATGCTAGATGCTGCTTAAGCACAAAATCAACAATATGGCTACCAATAAGTAGAGTATACATTGCGTTTTCAATAAGCCGGACCAGTGGCAACGCGGTGTAGAGTCCAAATGTTCAAAGATGTTTCACACGGTGGCTTAACAGATTTTGTGAAAATTGCTCTATAAACAGGTTTCAGCTGCAGCGGAACAGGTAGCAAAGCAGACCAATGCAAAACTAACGCACTCGTCTCATCAACATCCTTGGGTTATTTATAAAACAAAATCTTCAATACTTCTAAGGGAACAACTGTCCAAGCAGAAAGAACGTGAGTCGATCGATTCCCCTGGCCGGGGGCACTAAAATCCACCGGATTGTTAAACAGAAACGTGAGGTGAGCAGGCCCGGCACCGGCACCGTACCTTTGCGGGTGGGGAGGGTCTTGCCGTCCTTGACGTAGAACTCGCGGATGTCGACGAAGATCTTGCCGTTCCAACTCCTCACCGCCACCCTCCTGTTCTTCGATATCTACAGGAACTCATCCCCAAAAAATAGAGAAGACGATCCACCGTGTTAGGGTTCTACGGTTTGGTGAATCGGGCGCGGAAGGCTGGTAGGAGAGTACGGCAGTGGGAGGCGGCACCTCGGCAACCACGATGCCTTCGTCGGCGGACTCGGAGGGCCCGTCGTCCCCGGCGGCCTGGCGCTTGGCCGCCGGTTCGCCGCCGCCGCCGCCGAAGCGCTTCTTCCCCTTCCACATGTTACTTTCTCGGGCGTTCCAACTGCTCTTTGCGAGTTTCCAGAGAGTTGGCTGAGGCCCACCGAGATGGAACAGCCGGCATAAAAGGGGCCGAACCGATCGACTGAAAAATCCCACGGCCCATTTTTCGTTGCTCTCCGTCCCCATATTTAAGCATAAATACCGAGGCAAATAGCAACCCAACACCCCCGCGGGACACACGTGGCCAACGGGCCGGCCCGGCCCAAACATGATCGTGCATGGGCCTTTTTTGCTGGTGGCCCAGAAACGACACGCTTGCGGCTTTTATCGTGTCTGTGTTAGCCCAATCCATTCGTCTAGCTCATCATTACTCTAGAGCTCCATGTTGAAAATTTAGCAAAAAAAATGTAAAACATGCATATGTAGGATTCAAACCTTGGGACTAAGGTTTGAAGAGCAACAAGTTGTTTTCCTTATTTAGCTATGAACACTAATTGTATTTGACTTAATTATAAAAGGGTCATGCCCAATATCGCCCCACTGTGATCCACCTTTAGCCCAAACATGACTCGACACACCAGGTCGTGCTAGGCTAGACACAACACCCATTAGGTATGTGTATTACTTAGTGCCCGCACATTTAACATGGCACACTTGTCCATACATTAAAGGTAACAATTGAGTCTTAGCGCACGAAAAAATAGTTCAAATCTAGTGACTTGCTCGTTATCGTGGGTATTTCGCGGTGAGTAAAATTTGTATACATAATCGAGGAACGAGGATTCGTCAAGTTGATGTCAGTCGGTAGATCTAGACGTTAACAAGGAGGCAAAATTTACTTAGGTTCAAACCGTCGTGACGTGGTAATGCCGTATCCAGCTTGGTCGATTTGTTCTTAAGATGAGACTTATAAAGTGAATTATGCATATTGTAGATCTAATATGAGATGTGGAATCTCGGATCTATGAGAGTGTTGAAAATGTCTCAACTACCAATAACGGTGATCTTTCGTAATAAATCAAATGTTTACGGATGATTGTTAACACTAGAGAACCGGCCAGCGACAAGATGGCTAGTGCCTCAGGTGTGAGGGCAGCCCAGCCAAGTTAGATTTCTCCGGACCCAGTGTCTTACCTTGTTCTTAGCCAGTATTCTGAGTTACTCTTTGCGTTAAAAAAATGTTAACACTATAAAGACTATTTATCAAAAAGTGTCAGGTCAGTGTACTACTAGTCGGAGGCTGAATGAGAATCGGAGACAATGCTAAAAATATGCGTATATACGGAAAACGAAGAATTGATATCTCGTGGAGTAAAAGCAGCGACGTTAGTCCAAGAAACTTTTGGTCGAGACGCTGCTTTTGTTCGTGTCGCTTAGCCACCGATTCTCTACACAGGTCGTTGAGCGACACGTTAGTCTCAATCACAGGAACAAAAGGGGGCGGTGGTCTCTTTTCTTCGAGGCTTGGCTTCTAGGAGTAGTCTTCTACACAGGTCATCGACGTCGTCCTCCCCCTCGGTCCACCTGCCCACGCGTCCTCCCGCCATTGGCCGCGCGAGATTAGACCCCCAGCCCCGCCGCGCCACACACGCGCGCGCGGCCTCATCACCCCCCACCTACGGCCCCCAGCGACCGAGCCGCCATCAGCCAAACTCAAATCAATCCCCCGAGGGCACACACCCGACCGCGCAAGGCGCGAGCCCGTGGAGTCGCACGCACGCACGCACGCCTGTCGTTCCTCCAAATTTCCCCCCAAAGCGCACGCACGCACGCACGCGCGCGCGCGCGCGGCGCCCATGGCGGAACGCCTCGCCGCCTCCCTCCTCCCCGCCGCCTCCGCATCCCCGGCGCGCTCCCCGTCCGCGCGCCGCGCCGCGGCCTTCTTCCCGTCCCCATGCTCCGCGCGGCCGGGGCTCCGCCTCCGCTCCCGCCCACCCCGCTTCACGCAGGTCGGTTTGCTCGCGGCCGCTCGGCGCGTCCCCGCGCCGCGCGCGCGGGTCGTGTTCGGTTGCTAGCCTAGGTCGCGCCCGGTGCGTTCTAACGGAGCCGTGGCGGTCGTGCGCTTTGCAGAACGTGGCCGAAGGCGGACGCGGCGCGCTGCGGGTCGTCCGGTGCATGGCGGCGTCGGACGCGGCGCAGCTCAAGAGCGCGCGGGAGGACATCAAGGGGCTCCTCAAGGCCACCTGCTGCCACCCCATCATGGTACGCCGGCACCCCCCCCCCCCCTTGCTCGCACTGTGATGTATTCTCGAGGCTAATTTTGATTTTGATACCCCCCTCCCAACGGCTGCCGGTCGTCGTGGGCCAACACTTTAAAACGCTTTGTAGTTTTGGACTTTGTAAATTACCAATCGATTCATTAAAACCCGCTTAAATTTAGGATATAATGAATGGTAGATGGTACACGGGGGGGGGGGGGGTAAAAACCTTCTTCTGGCTTATAGATGAAAATGGATCTCGATTAGATCAGTAATGTCAATGTTTATAGATGAGGATAGGCTGCTCACAAAGAAAAACGAAAAACCCTTTCTTTCATACCTTATGAGTGAAGACCAGGGAGCAAACTGCAAGAGACGATCGAGACCAAACGATGCAGTAATTGCAGATGCAGACGGACGGGACAGTCATATGGAATTTGGTATAAAAGTTTGATCGAGACAGGCTAGATATTTGGAGTCTCTTCTAGATACAATTACGAAATGTGCCAAGGGAGGATACTGATTGATGCTCGTATGGTTTGTCACATGATACCGACAAGTCTTACTAAATAAAACGCAAAACAAATCTACAACTAGTGTCATAAGTCAGCCAAACTTACAGAATTATGTTGACCACGGGTAATCCGTTGTACCCTCTGTAGGTCCGTCTAGGGTGGCATGATTCTGGCACCTATGACAAGAACATTGAAGAGTGGCCACAGCGTGGTGGAGCTGATGGAAGCTTAAGATTTGACGCTGAGTTGAGTCATGGAGCCAATGCTGGTAATCCTTGTCGTCTTTACAGTCTAGGTTCTTATACCTTCCCAATCTGACTTGATTTTGTTCACAGGTTTGATCAATGCTTTGAAGCTTATCCAACCAATAAAGGACAAGTACCCAGGTATCACTTATGCAGATTTGTTTCAGTTGGCGAGTGCTACAGCAATTGAGGTCAGAGTCCTTTCTCTGCTCAAGTATCTCAGTGGTTCATTTTGATCAGTTGAGTCTATGTACACATACTTTTTCCCAATTGCCTTATACAGGAAGCTGGTGGCCCGAAAATTCCAATGAAATATGGACGGGTTGATGTCACAGCACCTGAGCAGTGTCCACCTGAGGGCAGGCTTCCTGGTCAGTGTTTCCAGTGGGCTCTTCATTTTATATCAATGCTTATGCATTTTTTTCAGTGCTTCGAGTTCTGACTTACAAGAGGTACTTATCAAAGTTAACTAACATGGTTGTTGAAGTTGTATTCTGCAGATGCCAGCCCACGTGATCCTGCTGAGCATCTTAGGGACATATTCTATAGAATGGGCCTTGATGACAAGGTGTGACATGGTTTTGAAAGCTAACTCTTTTTCTCTATTTATTGAGTTATGTTATTGAACTTCTGGCGCATTTATGAAGGACATTGTAGCACTGTCCGGAGCACATACCCTTGGAAGGTCAAGGCCTAACCGAAGTGGCTGGGGAAAACCAGAAACAAAGTATACTGTACGTTTTCTCTTTTTGGTCTTTTTGCTTCAGTTTAGAGCAGAACGAGCTATTTTGATAGTAGGAATTTATGGTCAGGCTTAGTCCGCCTATCCATTATTCTACCATTTGGATACAAGACACACAGCTTTCCTATCCTTCATGGAGCCTTGCAAAACGATATCGTGATTCACAAATCCAGTGATACTTTGTCCTTATGAGTTACGATGTAATAACTGCTTAGGACTTGACAGCTTTTCTACTTATGTCTACTATGTCTAGTGACAGAACAGAATAAGATGCAAAAAGATTTGATAGCTAATACTCTTGGTATTCCTGGTACATCTTCATTTGACATATGAAAATTTTGCTTCGTATCCATACTTTCTTATCCGCAACCTTGATCTTACCTGGAGAGAGCTGTGAACCTGATAGTTTCAACTGGCTGATACTGAGGTACCCCTGTTATTTGTTTTACAGAAAGATGGGCCTGGTGAACCTGGAGGGCAATCATGGACAGTTGAATGGCTGAAATTTGATAACAGTTACTTCAAGGTTTGCCTTTTTTTGGTCATGTTTTGTATATGAAAGAATATGAGATGGTTTAAGCCGTTAACAATGCTTCAGGACATAAAGGAACAAAGGGATCAGGATCTTCTAGTTTTGGCTACAGATGCTGCACTATTCGACGACCCATCATTCAAGGTAATTAATTGGGACCAATTGTGAATTGCGAAGATCCTGGTTCCATTCACTGAAAATCTACAATACATCTAGGTATATGCCGAAAAATATGCAGAGGACCAGGAGTCATTCTTTAAAGACTACGCTGAAGCTCATGCTAAACTGAGCAACCTTGGTGCAAAGTTTGATCCTCCTGAGGTGACTGTCACCATCCTTCCATGTTTAATCATTTGTAATCAATCGCAACATAGGTAAATGACCAAAAGCATAGCAAGGTAGCTATTGTTTCTTTGTTGCCTTTGACATGTGAAATTTAACTGATCATAATGTGCCTGCTGTATAATTCCACATTCACAATCACTACATCAGGCAGTTATATGAAAGAAATATAGATGGACTATAAGATAAGAACTGTTATTTGACATAGTTCCTCCATGTTCAAGTTTTTGTGGAATCTGATGTTCATGTTTGTGGCGATCTAAATTCATGCATGTGGTGTTTTTGGCCTGCAGGGATTCTCACTGGACGATGACACAAGCGCTGCACCAGCAGATGAAAAGAAGGAAGAAGCTGAACCAACAACAGAACCTGCTGCTGCTGCAACAGCACCACCGCCACCACCTAGACAAGAACCAGAGCCAGCAGCAGCAGCACCACAACCACCACCTACACAAGAACCAGAGCCAGCAGCAGCACCTACTCCGGAACCGGTGGCAGCGGCAGTAGCAGCAGCACCTACTCCGGAACCAGTGGCAGCGGCAGTAACAACAGCCGACGATAACAACGGCGCAGCACCACAGCCGGAGCCCTTTGTTGCTGCCAAATACTCTTACGGGCAAGTACGTAATTCTGTCCCCTTTAATCTAATCTAGTACTCCCTCTATTCCTAATTATTTGACGTTAGGACAACTTTTTTAGTTCAAAATTGAACTAAAAACTTTGTCCTAACGTCAAATAAAAGAGAACGGAGGGAGTATGCAGTTGCAGTCCAGTGATGCACTGATGGAGCGTGTTGCCCCTTTATCATGCAGAAGGAGCTGTCGGATTCGATGAAGCAGAAAATCAGGGCGGAGTACGAGGGATTTGGAGGCACCCCTGACAAGCCCCTGCAGTCCAATTACTTCCTCAACATCATGATTCTGGTCGCGGGGCTGGCGTTCTTGACCTCTCTGGTCATGAACTGAGAAGGCTCGTCGCATGGATATGTCTCCGTCCCTGTTTTCGGGCTGATATTTTTACCGTTGTTCATTACAAGTTCTATAAATATACCAGCTATTGTACTACCGAGCGACTACAGCACCAGAGCTATGTACACTGTGTAAGCAGTTTTTGCGCAATCCACGAAGATGCTGGAGAATAAGTGTATGTAGCAATGAACTATCAGTACGTTCACACACACACACACACCTTAGTATACCATATCGTATCGTAATTGAACCCTTAGTTACCCCTGTCAGTTACTATTTACTGTACCATCGAGCCATTGGTTACTCATCAACTCATCGCAATGAACGGTGGATTGATTGTGAAGAGAGACTAAGCTTGGATAATAATCTTAAAGAAACTATTATGTAAGGGTTTTTTATTGGTCAAAGAGTTTAAATAACATAATATTGTAAGCATTCAAGGACGCATTATGTGCACTACGATATTTTTCCTTGAATTTCCTTTTCTTTCTTAACCCTGTATCTCTTACTCCCTCTAATCCCATATATTAGTCCATTTGGTTGTGAGATTTTTGTCTACAATACACTAAAAATAATGCGCTTTGTTCTACAACAGATCCTCAATGTCCTACTCCTGCAAACTATATAACTTTGTTTCTTGTACACAGAATTTCCTTTGATTTTACTTAAATCTTTTTTTTATTTTGGCCATCGATCAGTAAGGAATCAAATAGATCGTGAGATGGTCAGCAGGTTGATGCTATCAGGTGCACCATGAAAGAATATTTTTATAATGTATACGGTTCTTCTTATTATGTAAAAAGTAATATTTTCTAACCGAAATAAATATAATTACTCAACAGTATGTCTCCCCCAAGTCCATCCGCCGCCATTGATGCCGGATCTTACTGCCGGCGACGGCAAAACCAAACTCGGCAGTAACCTGTCCCCGTCCGCTCGCAGTGTGTGGAGCCGTTGTTCTCTCTGCTTGCCTCCAAGCTAATTCTCCTCTCCCGAGGAGACCAGCCGCCGTCTCCTATTCGTTCCGTTGCTGCTGGTAACTGGAGAGAGGAACTAGGGTTGAGGGGTTCCGATGAGCATCGTGCCCAAGGAGACCATCGAGGTCATCGCGCAGAGCGTCGGAATCCCCAGCCTCGGCGCCGATGTCTCCGCCGCGCTCGCCCCCGACGTCGAGTACCGCCTCCGCGAGATCATGCAGGCCCGCCCCCCGTCCCCTCCCCTCCCCTCCCCTCCCTAGGATCCAATTGGTCTAGTTTGGTTTGGGCTCGGATAGCTGCTGTTTGGGGAAGCTGGGTGGGTTGATTCCTCCCCCCTTTCTGTTCACTAATGACCGTCCATTGAAATCAGCGGCGCGGCACTTGTTCCAGCATGGTTGGATTTCGTTCGGGCGAACCTATGTTACAGTTTGGGTAGCGCCTGCGTGAATCCAAAATTTAGGATTTGGTTACTCTAGTGAAATGCTGATGTCATTTGCACCTTGTCACAATGTTAAATCCATCTCTTTTTTTTCCAGGAGGCAATCAAGTGTATGAGGCATGCAAAGAGGACAGTTCTCACTACAGACGATGTCGAAAGTGCTCTCAGCCTCAGGAATGTTGAGGTGAGTTTGTTTCTAACAATTAAATTTCAGGATAATAATATTGCAGGTTTTGTAGGTCTAATGCCTATTGTATGCATTTCATTGGTGATCTGGCAGCTAGACTGCTAAGTGCTAAGGGAATTGTGTATCTTTTCCTTTTTTTCCTGAATCTGCTTCAGTAATTGCAAAAAATGTGACTATATTCAATGTAGAGATGTTTAAAATTTAAGGTATACTTACAGGGTTATGTACATAACGAGGCATTATAAACTATGCGCTGTAGCTGTTTCTTTGTTTGGTTGAATAGTATAACATGTGTTTTCAAGCGTTATGTATGATTCTTACAAGTAATGTTGTGGCCTTACTTGTTAAAGTTTTATGTTGTAGACGGTATAATATCCATTGTACTGTTGGTAGTGTCAATATTTTGGAATCTGTTTAGTCTTGCTTCTTTATCTATTTAACTCTTACATTTATTATTGTAAGCGTAGTCTAGCTGAGCATCAGAGTGTGCATTTTTAATGATGCTTCTATGTTGCAGATGGTTTATGTGCCCCTGCTACATACTCCTATTTTCGTTGTGCACTGACTTTGCTGTCACTTATTTTGTTGCTTTGTTTTTCAATCAGCCTGTATATGGATTTGCTTCTGGTGATCCACTGCGGTTTAAGAGAGCTGTGGGGCATAAGGATCTCTTTTATCTTGATGACAGGGAGGTAGACTTCAAAGAGGTAGGGGCCATACCAATGAAAAATTATAAATTTGCAATTATCATTCATTTGAAATGCTTCTTTGTTGGTGCCATTCAGATTATTGAAGCTCCTCTGCCTAAAGCCCCTCTTGACACAGCAGTTGTTGCACATTGGCTAGCCATTGAGGGTATCCAGCCTGCAATCCCAGAAAATCCTCCTATCGATGGTTAGTTCTGCTGTTATCACCATTTCTCTAATTCTTCCGTTACAACTTGAAAAAGGTTGGTCATATTCTTATTTACTGTGGAAACGTTTGATTTACTTGAGTGGGGTGGGCTTGTGGTACAAAAAAAATTGATCACTTTTTTGTATCAGCAATTGTTGCTCCAACGGAAAATAAACGGGCTGAACATGGGAAGGATGATGGACTTCCAGTTGATATCAAGCTTCCTGTTAAGCATGTATTATCTAAAGAATTACAGGTATTATAAGATTACATTGTGTTTCCTGTGTAACAATTTAGAGCTCCATGAGAAATTTAATTTCCTCCTTACTGGTTGACATGCAGATGTACTTCGATAAAATAGCTGAGCTAACATTGAGTAGATCGGACACTCCTCTTTTCAAGGAAGCATTAGTAAGCTTGGCAAAAGACTCAGGCCTTCACCCATTGGTTCCTTACTTTTCGTACTTCATCGCAGACGAGGTTGTACACCATATTGTCTCTTTTATGGTTACTTTTGTAGTTGATTGGTATTACCTTATAGTTTGTATACCATCTCAATTTCAGGTTACCCGGAGTTTGAGTGATCTCCCCGTGCTATTTGCTCTCATGCGTGTAGTCCAAAGCCTTCTCCGAAATCCGCATATTCATATTGAACCTTATGTGAGTGCGTATATAAGGTTTTGATACTTTATATGCCCTCCATCCCTTTAAATCATCACAAAATATTGTTCTCATCACGTTTCCTTTAGTTTTCTGAATTGTTCTTGGTTCTCAGTTGCACCAGTTGATGCCATCAATGATCACTTGCATTGTGGCGAAAAGGCTAGGCCATAGGCTCTCAGATAACCACTGGGAACTTCGAGACTTCTCTGCCAATTTGGTTGCCTCTGTATGTCGGAGGTAAGTGTACATGAAGGTTCTCAGTAGGTGTTATGTTTTGCAGCAAATATTTATTCCTTATTAGGCCCTGCTTGGCACAGCTCCAGCTCTGAGATCCATGCTGGAGTTGGAGTTTATAAGACAAAATAAAGTGTATTAGATTTTTATTTATGTCTAAAACAAAAGCAAAATGATTTAAGAAAATACCCTTAATCTATTCACAACTTAGCTCTGATATTTCATGTAATACAGATGTAGCTATTATTCTTTTTAGAGATGAACATATGTCTCTTATTTCTAATTGGTGATTGCTCTTTTTACTGCTTGCATTTTTTTATTCTTCTCATGTTGCTCTTATTTAACTTGAAATCCTTTAACAGGTTTGGTCATGTGTATCACAATCTCCAAAACCGGTTAACAAAGACATTGATCCATGCATTTCTTGACCCTGCAAAATCATTGACACAACATTATGGTGCTGTGCAAGGGATATCTGCTTTGGGCCCCAGTGCGGTAGATCCTATTCTCTCTACCAATTTTATATTAGTCAAATATTAGCTGACATCTTTTGTTTCTTACCAGATAAGACTGCTTCTCTTGCCTAATCTCGTGACATATATGCAACTTCTGGAGCCGGAGCTACAACTTGAGAAGCAGAAAAATGAGATGAAAAGAAAGGAAGCTTGGCGTGTTTATGGTGCCTTGCTGGTTAGTTCAGCCTTCAGAGCTCTCGGTCAATATATGTTTACACTCTTTAGCTACCCAAACAATGGGCTATGTTTCTGAATAGTGTGATGCTTTTCCAGTGTGCTGCAGGCAAATGCTTATATGATCGGCTCAAATTGTTTCCTGGTTTGCTATGTCCATCTACGCAGCCTCTTTTAAGGAGCGATAAAAGAGTTGCAACCAATAATCCAAGTAAGTGCTGAATTTATTGACGCTAGACATTGTTTGTTGCCAAGCAGTCCTTGCCATGCTGTGTAGCTTGCAGCTGCAGTTCATGTTCAATTTTAACTTGGTGAAAAGTTGGTATTCTTAAAATCTTAATGTGGGAGTAAGCTGCTCTGCATATTTCAGATAAACGGAAATCCAGTACAGATATCTCCGCATCCCAGCAGCCCCTGAAGAAGATGGCAATGGACACATCAATGAACTCCATGGCTGCGGCTTCCATGGCAGGAAACATGCAAGGAACCATGGATGGGTTCTCCACCCAGTTAGCCAACCATGGAATGATGCAATCTTCGTCCACTGCACAAATGGTGGAAAACACTGCATCGGTTGCGATTCGGAGAGATCAGGGCAATGATCGTGCGCAGAGGGTTTCCGCGGTGCTGAGGCAAGCTTGGAAGGAGGATCAAGATGCTGGGCATCTGCTGGGGTCTCTGTACGAGGTCTTTGGTGAAGCTATCTTCTCGTTTGTCCAACCACCAGAGAAATCCATCTTTGTGTAGAAAGGAAATGCATAGGCTTTAGAAGGTTTTAACCTGCACTGTTGTACAATTAAGAGATTCTCGAAATGGTAGGCTGACATCAGAAAATCATGTAATTCTAGGTTTATATTAATGAGATATGAGCGTGTGTGTTGTACTATTGTTTACGTGACTGATTATTTTAGACGTTTGGCAACTAAGGTTTACATCGTTTGTTTTTGCTTGCTTCTTTTGCTTTATGATATCAGTTAACATGACCATGTTGCTGGTTGTCGTTGTTTTTTGAATTTCACTGCTTGCTGTCTGCTGGTTCTGGGCGATAGGTTGGTTCATCTTTTTTTGGTTGAAATTTTAAGTAAACGTGCCACCCCATTTCAGTTTGCACCGTAACATTGTTGAGCCGACGTCCACCTGGTATTTAGTGGTACTTGGTAGCATGTATTTTTTTCTACCATGACATGCCATTATCACACCAAATTTCACGATTGTTCGAATTGAAATCAGTGTTCCATCATTATATAGTTGAAAATCATTTCTAAGAATTCTTTCTTTGTTGCTGCTGACGCATGGTCACAGATGTCCTGCAAGAGCAATTATCTCTTGTTCCGTTACTATATATGCACACACACAGTTTGCATTCTTGTACTAACGTCCTAGCAAGCAGCACAGGCTACCGTTACTAGCAAGCAGTATCAAACTGCTGAACTGAATGGCGCTTCTGGTGAAAGTACGCTTTCCCCCTTAGTTGACGACTAGTAGTAGTAGTAGCAGGAGAAATTACCGTACGTATTTTACCGAATTTCCCCGTGGCGTACACTGTACAATGCGCCTCCCGCTTCCTCCGCGGCCTCCTCCCCTCGCCGCCGTCGCCGCTGCTGCCATGCCTGCTCGTGGCCGCCGGGGAATCAGACCACCGCCGCTCCCGCCTTCCCCTTCCCACCTCTCTTCCACCCCGCCGCCTCCCCGGCCCCAATCCGTGGAGGCACCCAAACCCGGAAGCCCCGGCCACCGCGACCCTCCTTCGGCAGCCCGCCGCCGCCTTACCCTCGCTCCCACCCCTGCCGACGAGGAGGCGCAGGAAGAATGGCACCCTCTCCCGCTCTCGGCCGCCGACCTCTCCCTCCCGCTCACCCTCCCCACCGGCCAGACTTTCCTCTGGCGCCGCACCTCACTCTCCCCGCTCCGCTTCACAGGCGCCGTGGGACCCCACCTCCTTTCCCTCTCCCACCTCCCCGACGGCCGCCTTGCCTTCCTCCTCCACAACTACGGCGGCGTCCACTCCGCCACCTCCTCCACGGTTCACGCCGCCCGCGCCGCGCTGTGCGACTACCTCAACGCGGACGTCCCGCTCGCCGACCTCTGGCGCCAGTTCGCCGCTGCCGACAAGCGCTTCGCAGAGGTCGCCGCCCGGATCGGAGGGGGCGGCGCACGGGTGCTCAGGCAGGACCCCGTCGAGTGCGTCTTCCAGTTCCTCTGCTCCTCCAACAACAACATCAAGCGGATCGAGAAGATGGTGTGGACGCTGGCAGGCTACGGAGAGCGGCTCGGAGAGGTCGGCAGGTTCGTGTTCCACCGCTTCCCCTCGATCGAGCGGCTGGCGCAAGTGTCGGAGCAGGAGCTTCGAGATGCCGGGTTTGGGTACAGGTCAGCTCTCGGTGCCTTCCTACGAGTTGCAATTGTGTTTTATGCCACAAGCATCAGTTATTCTGTATGTTCTGTTCTTCAGACTTCACAACTCGTCAAGTTTAGTTTAGCCTCACCTGCTCCATGTGACCGATCTCCTAGCTTGTGGGCTGGAGCTCAGAGATACTCTTGTAGTGTAGCTGCTAATTTTTCATGGCATAGCATCCATAGGTTGTTCTTGGTATGCTAGTTTATACTGAGGTGTTGGCTAGAAATGAAAATATGGTGCGCATTGCATGCTGGTTATTGAACAAATCCGGTGACATTGTGACAAGCATTTTCGTTTCATTTTTGTGATTGTAGTGAACCGTGACCTCAACCTAGGGGAAACCCATTGTATCATGCAGAAACAATATTACTTTTTAATGAATGGTTGAATCGTGACAGTTACTCATGAATTATGTTATGTATCTTACAGTTCCTAGACAGTCTCTATCTTAAATTGGGCTAATTTTACATCCCCCTTGTAACAAATGAGCAGGGCAAAGTACATTGTTGGCACCGCTAAAGAATTGCAGGCCAAGCCTGGTGGAGGGGGAAAATGGCTTGCTTCACTGCGTGAAAGGGAACTTCCCAAGGTGATTGAGGCTCTTTGCACTCTGCCCGGTGTTGGTCCTAAAGTTGCAGCCTGCATTGCTCTGTTCTCCCTTGATCAGAATCATGCTATTCCTGTCGACACACATGTCTGGAAGGTATGCTATATCTGGTTTAACACAGTGTTGAAAACTTGTGAAATTAGCACTTTGTGAAAACTTAAAAATGATTTTGACAGTACAGCTAATTTGAGTAATTGTCATCTTTCTCTGCTCTGTTACACTGCAGGCTTTGTGATGAAGATGTTTTGACCATTTATACCATGACACATGCACTGCACTTCCATAGATGATCATATTTAAAATGCATGTAGTGCACTTGACACAAGTTAATCTTTCATGTTTTTACCTTAAAAATTAGCTCTACATAATTGGGTTTCTTATTTTTCTGAGTAGATAAAGAACTTCAATTATATCAACTTGGGCAATAGAACAATCACCATGTACACCATGTTATACAGTTCCTTCTGCGTGCATAATTTGTGATACCCATTTAATCAGTAATCAGTGAAAACGTCAGTTTGACATAAAGAGAATGTGTTGTGAGGAAGAAGCAGCAGTTGCATATATTTATATGACCTAAAACCTAATCCATGTGATCGCTAATATCTATTGTATGGTTTGTTTCAGGTTGCCACACAATATCTGTTGCCGGAGTTAGCGGGCAAGAGCCTGACCCCAAAACTTACTGTTGTTGTTTCTGATGCATTTGTGGCTAAATTTGGGAGCTATGCTGGTTGGGCACAGAATGTTCTTTTCATTGGCCAGCTACCTAGCCAAAAACTTCTAGCGGCTGAAGTTACCAGTGACACCACAAAACCTACCAAAAGGAAGCGTGGGAAAGACCATGATGCTTGAACATTCACCAATTAAGATGCCATTGATTACAGAAATGTCAAAGGATTTAATCATCATAAAAAGTCTAGTTCTGTAGGGTGAATATGGAGTTATTTGAATGTATGGACTGTGGGACAGCTGCTTCATTGGTACACGAGCTTTCTCAAAGTCCCTGCTGAAACGAAGTGCTGAGAAATGGAAATCTGGCTATGTAACACGCTTCAGTTCTCAAAACTGGGTCTAGGCGGCAACAGCTGGCAATAGGAAACCAGTGGAAGGTAGTATCTTGATCACACTGACATTGGACTCACGAGCTCCTGACCTGCTACATAGGAATGCCAGGCTCCCATTGATCATGATTGCATTAGATTACTTAATATGTATTGCTTTATGTCGATCTTCCACAAGTGCCCAAATGGATGGCCACATGTAATTGTATTGTTAGTCAAACGGCAATGAGAAATTCATTTTGGTCAATATTTTTTCTGTAATTGACATGAATTAAATCTAGTTGATGTTATGGATCTTTGTTCTCACACGCTCTCCTGTTGCAGTGCTGATATGCAAGCCTGAAGCTCATAGTTCCAGTGCCACAGTTATCAGCTGTTGCCTGTGAATGTGGGACTCAAATCCTGGGATTTGGTTTTTTTCTCAAAGACCACCAGCAGCGCCTGACGAGCGATGACATTTGGAGTCTTGCTCTGTACTCTACTACTCATCGCTCTTCGACCCGACGTCCAAAGTTCTGAACTAAACTGCAGGTGAATTTGAGATGTGAATGGTGACTTATTCAGGATAATTGACAAGATTAATGAAGGGCAGGTACTAGTAATTTGTTTCGTTTTTGAAACTGCTTTACCGATTGGAGATGGAGCCTGCTTAGGTTGCCCGCAAAGTCAAAGCGGGAGCAACGAGAAACCAACCACTCCCAACCACGTCGGACACGGGCCCACATGACAGGGCTCATAGACTCGCCCTCGCTCCTCGTTACCGGTCCCTTTCCCCGCAAGGCCGGAACCAAGCTGCTGCCGGCGCCATGGCGGGAGGCGGTCTGGCGGCGGTGTGGGAGCTCGCCGTCGTCTTCTTCTTCCGGCCCCTCTTCGCCGTCGCCTTCGTCCTCACCCTCATCCTCCTCAGTACGCCGCGCTCCTTTCCCCTCTACTTTTGGTGCATTGGTTGGGTAGCTTGATCCGTTTCGTCTCCGCAGGCTGGTACGTGGCGTGGAGGACTGTGCTGATGCACGTGCCGCTGGTGCAGGAGATCGCCGGGCTGCGCCGGAAGAAGCCAGCCAAGCGCAGGCCGGCCAACCACGGCCGCATCGCCAGGTTCTACCGATCCCAGGCTGAGGCCGCACAAAGGTGAAAAAAAAAGCTTTACTCCTACACCAACCACACAATCCTCTTCCTTTTGCTCACCCGTATGTGTATCTGTTGAATTCTGCATAAATTCAATAATTGCCGTTCGATTCGGCCTAGGATTCAATACTAAACTAGATTTTATTCATTGGACTTTTGTTTGTCACTCCTGGCATGGTTATAGATTAGGCTGGTTTTTCTTCTGCAACCGTGGCCAAATGGTACATGATTTGACTACCTTTATATAAATATCTGCAGTTTTTCATGGGGATGTGATTGCAGTTACAGTTTGGTTGTCACTGGAATAGCGTTTTTGGGAAGTTGGCTGTATGCACAGATTGGTTCAATGTCTTATGTTTACTCATAAACAGGCCCCTTCTTTGGGGGCTATCCTAGGATTTCTGGTTTGAGCTTTGTTTGAGGTCACGGGTTCGAGTTATGGAAACAACCTCTTGGAGAAATACAGGGAAAGGCTGCATACAAAAGACCTAAGTGGGCCGGACCCTGCGCAAGGGGGAGCTACATGCAGTGGGCTGCCCTTTTTTTCTTTGTTTTGCAGTGGTCAAGCCAAGGGAGCATGGTTTTGCACCTGAATTTTTATGTTCAGATTGCAGTACACTTGATGAGGTGACAATATGGCATTACCTTCAAGTTTGTGATCCTCGTGTTTCCCTTTGATGTCTATCTCAGATTCCCGCATCTCATGTCAAGCACACTTTTTGTTGCTGAAGTAAATCTCCATGTCCATTGAAATAGAAAACTAGACAATTTGTATTTTCAGTCCATAGAGTACAATTCGTTGGCACGTGTGTACTTTTTTTTCTTGTTGGGCACTGTAACTACTGCTAAATGACAAGATGTGTCAAGAATTAGCATTTGCTGTATTTCACAGATGCATATAAATGAGGCAACTTTTGATGTTGGAACAACAGTTTTTCAGTTAATAGTAGGGGCTTACAACTATCGCTTTCTTATGAAATTACGACCCCTATCACTTTCTTATTAATCAATCACCTGGGCATAGTTTATGAGGTTCATATGTAGGAAAATGGGTTTATGAAAACAATAGCTTATTACACCCTATTTAAATTGCTATCCACCACAGCCTGATAAGCATGTATTGAACCTCCTCTACATATCCAATTGGTTGAAAAGACAACTTGGTTACCGCTATAATGTGTTATTCGATTTACGTGTTGTTGGCTACATGTTCTGCCTTGATTTGCATGGCCAATCAATATTACTATTACCAATCTATTTTTTGTTCATATGAACATTTCTGCTTATTTTAATTTCATTCCTTCCTTTTGTTGATTGGAAGCTACTTAAAACATTAGAATAGCTTGTTACTACCATGTGACATATATAGCTTTTTTTTACTAGCTGCTGTATCTAGTTAGATACCAACATTAAACCACGCCACCTTTGATGTGGCTAAGCATGGTCTCAGGCTGATTTCTATTTAGAGTATTGCATCCTTTCCTGTTTCAATCCAATGACTTTGCAGCAAGTTGTTTGTAATTGTATAAAGTAGATGAAATTCAAACATCTATTGTGTTCTACTGCCTCCCTCTTAATGCAAAGGCAGAGCAACTGCTGTTTTACTTAAAGAAAAAAAAGATGAAATTCAAACAGGATAGTACTTATAGAACCCTAGTGATTGAGAAATTCTGGCTCGTTTCAAATATACCCTAGTAGTTCTAAATGGTATCGTGATTACCTACATGACTTGTCCTATCTCTTGTTGCAATCTTACTTCATGATAGAGTTAGATAAATGGATTAAAAAGAAATAAAAAAAGCATCCTACATCTTTCCCTCAATTTACTAATCTGGTTGTTGTTATCTCTTGACAGGAAGAGCAATGTATCATAACTTAAAGCCTTTAGAGCTTTACAAGAATTACCCGCTGCATGCAGTGGTATTCTAAAATCTTTCATTCCAGTATGGAATGCAATCCTGCGAATGATATGGCAGGTCTTTTAGACAGCGGATGTCAGCATTTGATGGAAGCCTCCTGTGTGGCAATTGTCTATGCATCAAGCTTCCACAATAAAAATAGCACTGATGTATTCACTGTATATTGCATCCTGAAGGGATGAGGATCTTCTAATAGTACTAGATTGTACATATACATGTACAAGAATAAAGGAGCACCTGTCCTTTGGAATAACCATGTACCATCTCTTGTACAAAGTTTGCTTTGTTAAGTTCAGAACTAATCATTGGCTCATGATGGCGTTGTAAAGATGAAAGTGCTTTATCTGATGGGATTATGCCCACATTTTTCCTTCTTTGTTGATCAATGATCATCCATTCAATCACCCAATCATTGGGTGCTTGATTCCGTCTGGGGAGGATGAGGATCTGGACTAACCTGGCAAGGAAGAAACAAGCCATCTACTACATTCCTTGAGAACAGAGGCCCAACCACCTGCTCAAAGAAAAAAGGCGCTTCTTTTGCACCAAAGTTGTGTGCTCTCCT
Organism: Neostapfia colusana; assembly: GCA_030760725.1. NCBI lineage: Eukaryota > Viridiplantae > Streptophyta > Magnoliopsida > Poales > Poaceae > Neostapfia > Neostapfia colusana. The sequence goes on along the minus strand of JASWHV010000014.1, from coordinate 81,829,785 downwards.
GACTTTACTCCATTTTCAATTAAAACAACCGAATTGTTCATCCTTAAACAGTACAGGCCGGCTCGATTATGCAAAACAAGAGTTGACATAAACAAAAGGCACATCTGATCTCCTTCCCTTTTCTCCTTTTCTCCTCCAATCCTGTAAACAGTGATGCAAAATGCCTCCCAACTTAAAGAAATGAAAGCGTGGAATGATGGCTGATTCGACACCAGGGAATGGGAGGGAGCCGTGCACAAAGTGAGGCCACCCCGCTCTTACAGCAGGATTTCTCTCCTGATCACCTTAGATCTTACCGAAAAGCGCGCAGGTCCGGCGATGGTACGGGTCGCCGTCGTTGAAAAAACCCGGCTCGACGCCGTTTTCAGGGGCCCTCGGAAATACTGGGCGTGGGTGCCATGATTAGGGGCTCGGAGCATCATTCTACTGTGCCTTCCCAAGCTTGGAGATTCCAAGCTAATCATCGCTGGTCAGTGGTGATGGTGGTGGATTATTAGGCTGCTCTAGATTTCGGTAAGATTTTTCTGGCCCGTGTCTAAAGCGAACCAAAAAAAAAAGTTGCTGAGTTGCGAGTAACCCTATCATGCAAAAGGCAGCAAAAAGGGCACAGTTCAAGGTGCACAGCCAATTTTTTGTTACTCGCTCCGTTCTTAATTAAATGATGTTTAGGACAGCTAATCTAGTTCAAATTGAACTAGATTTCTTATGCTAAACGTTATTTATTTCAGAACAGAGGGAGTAGAATGTTCAAGTATGGTGATGCAAATGATTTTATTTGGACCGTCACCGTCAGCTTCCAACATGTCGCTTGCGGTGAATTTATTCATGGCCTTTTTCGAGTCCCAGACAGGCGGACGGGATGAGGTCGACGGACAACTGCCTGCCGGTCTCGAACGGGAACGGGATCGAAACGGCCAAGGCATTGGCGCGGCCGCGATGCCGCAGGACGACGCCAAACAGAGGAGCGAACAATTAACCCGGGCAACAACCCCGGATTCCTGAAACGAACTGGTGGTCCTATCTATCGCCTGGTGGACGATCAGAATGTTCAGTTCAGCACAACCCTGAACCCGACCTGCAGCACCAGGATCTTCAGGCAATGACAACAGTTTTCGACTGGTTTATTTACTTATGATACAGCACATGCAAAATAGATGAATGTGTCACATGACGCAACTATAGAAAAGTGAAATTAAATGGAAACGAGATCAAGTTAAAACTCCATCGAGGAGATAAAACGAGACCTGGCAACGAGACCTGCGTGGAGGGCCCAACAAACCTCCGAATCCGAGCATCTCATTCTCCGAGACCATTCATCACTATATATGTCACCCCCAATAAGCTGCAACAAGCAGCGGAGCTTTGAGCCTAGTGAGAATCCAAAAAGGAAATCTACATACGTAGTGCTTTCGAGATATGGATTAATTTGACGATGCAATGCAGGACGCGTTCCCTTCCCCTAGGACTAGGGAGCGCAGGAGAAGAAACCCCTGGGAAATCCTTGAAACAGCAACACACAAAAAGAGCTAACTGCTCATTAGCCCAGCACAGTCGTCCGATTCATTATAATTTTTCTTGCAACAGATGTCACGACGAAATGAGGATCATCAAGGTCGAGTCACATGGATGGTGAACCATTCCAAGGTCTTGAAACCAGCAAGGGGGGGGTATGATTAATTGCTACGTCGTGTTACCGTCGTCTCGGTAACACGACGAACTAGCTAGCTAGCTAGGGTTCTGCAGCTTCATTCAACCGAAGTCTGTTTGTTCAACAATACCATCGATCACGGAGTCGAAATGGGAGTGAATTGAACGGGCAGGCCATGTAATCATTTGGACATCACACATCTCGAACGGAATGTCCCTTCAAGCCAAAGGGGGACGATCGAGCGAGGGGTCCTGTCTATATCTAATCACACCTTCTTCACATGAGAACCAACACCCAGCACTATCCCTAGCACAATCACTTCACACTTGTAGAGACTAGAGAGAGAGAGGCCAAGGAATCACTACAATATTCTGCATCACATGAACAATGATACCATTAACACACACACACACTTCCTCTCTGGCTTGGTGGCTTCTATCCATTCTACTCCCACCAAGTTCCCTTTAGGATGGAAAGCCCACAGCAGCTGGAAGAAAAGGGGGGCAAAAATGAGAGAAGAAATTGAATAATATTTTTCCTCCTTCATTATATTAGTAATCCGTATGTAACATAAATGCACTTTATGGAGTAACAAATTAAAGGAGTATTTTATATATAGGATGAAGAGATGGGCCATATGTTCATCATGCATGCTCCCTCACAAGTTATATAAATAAAGTGCATTCTTATACCTAGTGAGAGAAGGAGGAACCCCTATTTTTTATAAAAACAAAAATAAAGAATTGAGAAAGAAAAGGGGGCATCTGTTGTACTAGTTCGGCGATGTCTTCACGATGTAACACCATTTTATGCGGCTAATTACGCTGATCATATCTCTGCCAATAATATTGACAGACAACAGGATGTACTCGCTATGACCTTTTTTTATACAAAATATGTTTGAGTTGAGTAGGCTGTCATGAACAGTACTACCTTCATCTCTCGACGATCGGCTCCATCATCGTGGTAGCCATTTCAACGAGAAGATTCGGGTCAAGTCACCAGTTAAAAATTGGATCGTATTTTCACTAGTAGCACACAGTTACGTGGAGCTAGCTAGGGAGTTTTAATTTCTGCGGAACAACCTGTCTCGCTCTACAACGCAGAAATCCACCGGTACTTGAACATGAGACCATCATCATGCCTCGTCTGCACTAGATACCCACACTTTGGTCATAACCGTCCGTGACCCCGTTCCGTTTCTGTCAAAGTTCTTTTCTTTTCCTCCGTAAATATAATGTATACTCCCTTCTTGAATTGTTATTGTTGAGACAGCGATTTTAGTTTGATTTTAAACTAGATTTCTATCAATTTGAGAATCAATTTAAGAATGGAAGAAGCATCTATGACTCTCCTCTTCACAAGTGGCCCTATGCCCCTATATAACGCAAAGAGAGTGCCCTCCAAGTCCAAACACCTCACTGGCCAGCTCCATCCTGCAACCATCCATGACAGCCACTAGAGACAGAGAGCCAGCCATCCTTGCTTCCTTGGGCTAGCTAGCTACCTCACGGACCCGTCACTGTCGTCAGCGGCTTCGCTTGCGAGTAAGGGCCACGTCGCCGTCGCCTCGCGCTCGCCCCGCGCCCGCTTCACACGGTTGCCCGCGCCACCATCACCGCAGCTCTCGTCATCACTCCCCGCACCGCAAGCAGAACGAGCAGGGGCCGAGATGAGCGTGAAGCCGGCGCAGGGGTCGTCGACGGCGCCGGCCGCCTTCTACGCGACGCTGGCGCGGGGGCTCGACGACCTGGACCGGTCGCTGGCGTCGTCTCCCCCGGCGGCGTTCCTGTCGCTGCCGTCCCTCCGGGCCGCGCTCGCGCTGCTGCGCGGCGCGCACGGTGGCCTGGCGCGCCTCGTCGCGTCGCTCCACCTTCCCGGCGGGGCGGCGTGGCTGGACGAGTACATGGACGAGGCGTCGCGCCTCTGCGACGCGTGCCGCGCGCTCCGTCGCGGCGCCACCGCCGTCGAGAGCTACGCGGCCAACGCGGCGCAGCTCGCGTCCCTCCTCCTGCAGGCGCCCTCCAGCCCGCACCTCTCCCGCCAGGTTCGTCTTTCCTCTCCTGTTCTTCTCGACGCCGACGAGGGCAGGAAGAAGCTAAGAATTGGATCGTCGATCAGGTGGCGCGGGCGATCAGCGTGTGCAGGAGGGAGGCCATCGCGCTCAAGGAGGAGAACCGCGCGCTGGTCGAGGCGCGCGCGGACTCGCTGGCGCTGCGGCTCAGCGAGGGCGCGCCGGCCGACGCCAAGCTCGGCGGCTTCAACGGCTTCCGCGGCGTGCTCTGCGCCACGCGGATGGTCACCTCCTTCCTCCTCACGCTCCTCTCCTGGGGCGTGCTCCACTACTGGCCCGACGCGGGGCCCGGCCCCGGCGCCGGGGACTGCGGCGGCGCCTACTTCGGCGCCGCGTTCGCGTCGGCCCTGTCCCGCGCGCAGCAGCGGGCGGCGTCCGGTGCCGCGGCGGCGCCGGGCGGGGTGATGCTGCACGAGTTCCGGCGCGCGAGGGCGGCGGTGGAGGAGGCGAAGGAGGCCGTGGACAGGGGCGGCGACGTGGCGGCGGCCGCGGCGGAGGTGGGCCTGCGCGCGGGGCTCCTCCGGTCCGGGTGCGAGGACGTCCTGGCGCTGATCGACGACCTGTTCGACGAGGTCGTGGAGACGAGGCAGAAGCTGCTCGACCTCTGCAGCGGCGGCAACTGACCTCACCTGACCGGTGTCTCTTCTTCGCTTTTCATTCGTTCACTGTTGGGCTCTGTAGCTTCATCTCGTGACGGTCCTTGGGCATGTCTGATCATAAATGGACCAGCACGGATGAATGGAGGGGAAGAGATAAAACAGTGGTCAACTAATGTGCTAGCAAGTGACAGCACACTTCAGATTGAGGTCGTCGTTATGCTATCCAATGCTTGTTGACTTGTGATCTTCAAAGCTCACCGGTAGCCTGTCATGCATGCCAGGGGTATTTCTCCTGCTCCTTGCAACGTAGTAGGACCCCTGTTCTCAGACTGCCTCTTTCTACAGAGAACAAAAGCCAATCAAACACACACACACATGAAAAAAAGTCAGGGACAGCAAAGTCAAGCCCCTGCCCGTGCTTCCTAATCCTACCGCTCTCTCTCTCTCCAAGTTTGGAGCATTTCGATTCGAATTATAGGATGCTAGGAAAAGGAGTTGGAGTTGGAGGTAAAGCAGGACAGAGACGACCTCCGCTCCGCTGTACGACAGAATCAGAACTGAAAGTGTAGGATGGGGAGCAGTAGCTGCTGCTGCAAAGACTTCGGCAGCTGGAAGCTCCTGTCAGGTTTCTGTCCACATGTTGACCCTGAGAGAGTGAGAGAAACCGAAGTAGTAGGAACTGATGAGGGGGCTGCAGCAGAAGAGCTGATCGGTACTGTTCATCGCCGGCATCGGCAAGGCTGCGGCAACTGCAGTGGAAGAAAGACGAGAGATCTCTCCCATGACGGACCCATCCATCGTCCATCACGAGAGGAGTAGGTTGGTTCGGAGGAGGCCCATAACCTGATTTTCACCGACACATCTACGCGATCCCTCTCCCTCTGTCATGTTGAGATGTGTCATGGGTTATAATATACGCCCTTAGTTCTGAAATAAATGACGGGACAGTAAATTTAGTGTAAATTAAATTAGATTTCTTGTTTTAAACGTTATTTATTTAAGAACGGAGTGAGTATTTATGATGAGAAATTGTTGTTTGTTTATTTGGAGTTTGGGTTAAAATACGAGTTTTTAAGGGTTGCATAAGCAGCTTATGCACAATTATATTTATGACTAGACGAATATGATGAAGAAATTGGAGGAGAAGTAAAACATGTTTGATTATCTCATAATGTGTAGGTTGACGGAGTGAATTTGTTGGTCAACGATAGATGGTCGGGTGAGGTTAAGAGCGACTCGTACATATGGAAAGAAAGGACAAGAAGCACATACGGTTTCACTGTGGAGCCTCAAAACCGTGAGAGTGATGAATACGATGTGTTGACCAAGGCGAGGCGAGTGAGATGCCGGTGCAAGTGACAAGGAGAGAGGACCAATAGAGCTGAGCGGGACCGAAAGCGAGACTTGCTTGCGGTCAGGATCGTGGGGCGACGAGGTGCCAATTCGGGCGGTGCAGGCGGGTACCATGCATGATGACCCAAGGAGATCAGGAGAGAATCATCAGTCTCCGTATAGAACGAGAGAGAGAGAAAGAGAGAGAGAGAGAGAGAGAGAGGCTGCAATGAACAGTGACAGTCTGATGCTATGGGTACTAGACCTCCTGCGAAAGACGTTGATCAACATGACGCTGAAGTATTGGTCGATCGATCGGCATCAACGACAGCAGGGTCATCAACACTCGCCGGCGATGTGTTGTCGGCGAAGATGTCAACTTCGCCGACGAGATGGCCATCGCCGGCCGGAAAGGTGAGCCCGAGGCTGCTGCCATGCGGCGGAAGAGTACGGATAACTATTTGGCGAAATAAGCGGTCATTTAGGGGCTTATATATATATATATATAATAGGGTATCTGCAGATATTTATGGTGGTATCTGTAATTATTTGGATCACAATGTAATAGCCATAACCCGATTCGAGCGTCTTTTCCACAAAACGCTGGGCGGCTGCTCCGAGCGCCACAAGTTGCAAAACACTTAAAACGGTAGCCATTTGCACAGCATACGCAACGATAATACTCTTCCTCACGGTGCCATATGACTACATGCAGATGTGAGATGTCCCTGGTCAAATCAAACATAGCGAAGGTCAAAATAAAAAAAAACATTTGGCATGCTTAATTTGTTAAAAATAACAAAGGTAAAAATCAAAATCCATCATCTGCTAATAGAGCCCTACCACTCAGAGCACATCATGGCACAAAATGAAAGCGTATTAATCCAAATAACAAATGGCGACAGGTACGAAAAGCATGGAGTCCAGGGCATGGATCGGTACTGCAAAGCAGAAATGGAGGCATCTTGATCATATACAGACAAATTGCAAGAGTGTGGAGCTATAAACCCTCGAGCTATGCTAGATGCAGATCAAGTGCAAACCGTTCCATCCCAGGTCGGAGCCTCCGAATCCACCCAGCGGCTCCAATTCAAATCGCCCAAGATCCAACAACCTGATCACGCGACACGCGCGCGGAACAACGAGCTAGCTAATCACCGCGGCGGCAGCGGTTGAGGAGGGCATCCTGGCAGTGGAGGAGCGACCATGAAGGGCGTCGACGATGCGTTCCTCGGCGTCGGAGACAAGCCGTACGCTCCCCGACCTCCTCTGCTTTACCCTCCGCATATGGCGCATATCTCTTTCTTGTTTCCTCTCTTTGCTCACACCGTTCTCCAGGACAAAGAACCCAGATTGCCTCCACATTTGAATATTTCTCACACATTATGTATTCATTCTCCTTTGCTTAAAGATGCGGGCTTTTGGTTTGGTCTAGAAAATTTTATTTAAATCTCCCAACATGATTTCCCTTTCTCTGTTAAGAGGCATGCTTGCTTATAACCTTTTAAAATTAATCTAGGATGGAAGGGGGGAAATGGCATCCATGTCAAGTGCAAACCGTTCCATCCCAGGTCCGAGCCTCCGAATCCACCCCGCGGTTCCAATTGAAATCGCCCAAGACCCAACAACCTGATCACGCGACACGCGCGCGGAACAACGAGCTAGCTAATCACCGCGGTGGCAGCGGTTGAGGAGGGCATCCTGATCATGAACTCAGCGCCTTAATCGAAGGAGCAGGTGCAGCGCGGAGATACCTTGTAGCACGGTGGCCGGGAGAGCCCTAGGCGGTGGCGCCACCGCGGGGTTCATCGTGGGGCTCGTCAGGCAGGCGGTTGCAGCAGCAGTAGCAGCCGCACAAGCAGCGGCACCACCAACCGGCGGAAGAAGCGGCAGTAGCACCACCGAGCGCGCTGCCGCCCCGCTCGAGTAGTCCATCGGCGCTTAATCAGAGGAGGGGGTTTAGGCCTGACGTGGTGGTGCTGGTCCCTCCTCCTCGCCTCCCTCCCCGGCGGCCAGGCGATTGTCTCCGCTTGCGAGGGACGGGGAGCGGGAGGAGGAGGCGGCGGCGTGGGAGGCGAGGAGGAGGAAGAAGGTGTAGGGGGTCGGCGAGGCGGCGGCGCGGATGCGGCAGTAGAGTGCGAGCGCGGTATCCGCGGGCGCGAAGCCGCCGGGAGAAGCCAGCGGCGGCGACGGCACGTCGAAGCGCGCTAGAGTGGGGAAGGAGCGGCGGAGGCGGCGGGGGATGGGCGGGCATGTCAATTGGGATCGAGCTAATCAACCACTTCTCGTCTGGTTCTGATTTGACATCGTAACGTAACAATATAATCCAAATCAATACTCCCTCCATTCTTAAATAAATAACATTTAAAACAAAAAATCTAGTTTAATTTAAACTAAATTAGCTGTCCTTCATCATTTAATTCAGAACAGGGGAAGTCCATTACAGAAAAAAATTGCATAATAACTTTGCAACGAAATAATCACGGACAGAGAACACTGCCAGCTCGTACGGATAGCAGTATCCTGTTTAAACACGTTCTGAGACTATTAATGGTGTTTTCCTTTTTAAAAAAAAATCAGTAATTTCACTTCTATTTTGCTTCAAAATATTCAAGCATCAAGAATCTATCTTTTAGAGCTGTGTTGACATCAGGCAATATGGTAATATCGATGTTACAGTTTGTACCCGTCAATCAGAGGTTTCACTGGGTCCAAGGATAACAATTGCGGTGTGTCTTCCAGCTTGTCACCAAAAAAAAAAGGATGATCAGGATCCATCAAACCCCAGGCTTGTAGGATGTCGAATCAATCCAAAACGGGGTTGACACTTAGTCACACTTTATGTTCCTGTAAATCCTCCGCACAAACAATGTCGACCCAAGATATCCTACGGCACCTGGATGAGAAGTGCCAAGCCGTTATCAGTTGCAGCCATGCTACCTTTTGTGCATGATGGGAGTGAAGAAGGGCTTACCGCACAAAGTTCCTAAACCTAGGCAAAACATTAGAGTGTAGCCGAAGTAGAAGCTTGTCTGGAAGAATCCTGACATCTTGGTCTTCATGTGGTAATAGTATATGGAGTAGAGGTAAACATACACAGCAGTGGAAGCAGCAGAAAAGAATGACGTCCACTGCCAATGGTAGTTCTCCGCGTTTAGCAGGAAATAAGTGCCGACAATTGTTACACAGATGGTGACAATTATGAGGATCAGAAAGACCAGCAACATGAAGCCGTATACATAGTAAACCTGTCAATGGTTGGTCAGAAAGGAAGATGCATATATCAGTGGCAATTCACAGAGCGTCCTCGGCAATGATACTTAGATGAACAAAACAGGGTTGACTTTCATACCTTATAGTTCCAGAATGATGTGAAGACAAAGTACATCTCAATGAAGATACTACCAAAGGGAAGCAGTCCCCCCATAAGAGCAATGACAGATGGCGTGAGGTACCATTTCTTCTCAGGAATAGGGCGAGGAATAGTCTTTACTCTGCACGGATTGTTTGGAGCACCACTCCAGTTTCTACCAACAACAGTTCCCAAAAGGGCAAGTGGGAAAGAGATAAAGGCCCATAGGATGAAAACAACCACCATTGTACCAAATGGGATGGCAGCCAGTGAGCCATAAAATATAGCAATAGTGTTAAGCACTAAACCAATTCCAAAGCACATAAACGGGAAAAGTGACGCTGTCATGGCCATTGCCTTGATCCAGTTTTTCCCTGTTTATCAAAATAGGTTTTAAGCAGAGCACCTTACAAAAACATAGGTATGCTGATGTTCCCTCATTACATGATAGATAAGCTCATACCTCCATGCCTCGAGTATAGTGTGCCACTGACATATCCAGAGATGAATGAAGTAAGAGCATAACAAACAATGAATGTTGTGACAATAGCTCCTCGCCTGCCAAAATAAATGCAGAATAAGTATGCATGGTAAAATCATAATGTTTTACAATAAAATCCTCGTCATATAGCATAACAAAGTACACCTATTAAATAAAACAAAGTAAAATCATAATGTTTTATGATAAGTTGGGCAGCTGCTTATGATAGATAGGTAAGATATCATGATTCATGATTACTAGTATACATAAATTCCAAAGCTCGTTAATACAAAGATGATGCACAAGGTTTGGAAAGGGCCACTCTTTTAGGCAGTTGAAGAGCAAGGGGAGAGAATAACAAAATGAGGCTGGGTTTCATAATCAGAGTCTTCAAACATTCATCTGCTTTTGCCTGAGATGAAATGACATAAAACAACTATACTTCTAAAATTTTCGATTTCAGGAACTGTTAAATGATTAGCCTTCCTAATTAAGCCATAAAACAATATTTTTCTATTAGGATGAACTGGATTTTTATCTCGGTAAATTTAGTTCTAACACTACAGCTTTGATTTAACTATGGTTGAATGCTTCAAAAACCTGAATGCAAATAGCCATGTTGGAGGCTGGAGTACAAAAAGGTCAAGACAGATATTACCAAAAAGTGATTTCCCAGTTGATACATGTGGAAAAAATACGATAAGTAGGAAGATAAAGTGGTTTTATTTGACAAAATGGTTGGTAGGTATAATCATATATTAATAAAAAAACATTCAGCACATGTGTCAAAGCTACAGGTCATAACCTAACAGAGACGAGGAAGGAGGTATGCTAATTATTGACTATACAGCACTAATTACATGCAAGCATATTTCCCTAGGCACACACAAAGAGCATCAAGGAACAATGTAGTGTATTAATTTATGTTAGAAACATTGAATGTGCATATGATCTTTGGCATGGTAAAATATCAAGCAACAAGGACAAGTCAGCTTCCTCAAAGTGCTATATTTATTAGAACTTAGAAGCTGCTTATAACGAGACAGATACTATATGAAGCAACATAATCAACTATGTACATAGTTGCATACCCAACATATAACATTCCAATGATTGCCAACAAAATCACTAGCAGAATAAGTGCTGCCAACTGTGTGCCAATACCGACAAGAGCTGAAAGAAGAACTAGATTGTGAGGAGGCCGGAAAACATCACCATGCACAAGCTTCCATCCAGATTCTTCATTGACATCTCTTTCCTGATTACATGGTAAAGTATCTCAGGAAATGATATAATAAGTAATTTCCCTCAAAAGAATATATAATATGTAAAAGAATTTTGTAAATCAATTTTGGAGGAACAGTGTCCGTATATCATCAGTATAGAAAATCACCAGGGTTTCAATATCATCATCATCACGGGCATACTTTGCATAATCATTTCTCAGAGTCCGCATCAATATCATAGACACTAGTCCAGTGAGAAAGATAACCATCATGAATGAATTGAAAATTGAGAACCAGTGGATCTGCAATTACAAGTAAGGTTCATGATAAAATAACGATCAGAACTAAATGAAATATGCAGCATGACGTTTGTAAGATGCAGAAACAGAGTCCCAGGAAAATGAACGTAGCGAAAGAACAAAACGTTATGGATCATAGGTTTGAAGAATTGTATAAGCATTCACATTATTACCTGGTGTTCGAAGAAGGGATAGTCCAGGTACACATCAAAGCGATGAGCAAATGTTATGTTTGTTGGTTCCCACTTGACAGAATATGTCATGTCGATAGCCTTACCCGCATCAATAAGTTTTGGACTTTCTTGAGTAAGATTAACATGGATAATCTGCACAGAAGTAACAAGGATGACAAGCAGTGAAGTGAAGTGAAGAAAAGTGATATATGATCGTCATTCACAAACCTGATTTCCATTGTATCTGATGACAATATTCTTGTGGGTGAAAAGAAAATACTTGTTATCATTGTTTCTATCTGTCTCTCCAACAAAACCTGAAGATCTCAAAAGGTGAGCCTGGAGGAGGAATTAAAGAGAGCATATAACTAACAGGAGGAGTATACACATACCCCAAAGAGGCAAATCATCTTGATTGTCGCAGAAAGGAACATAGCAGCATATTCAGAAACAGATATCAGTTAGTCAATAAACGAAGTGTATAAAATACAAATTGTCAATTAAAACAGTATTTAGACACACTAGTTGATATAATATCGCTTACCAATGAAGAATTCAAACCAGTACGAGTTCTCAATCGCTTCTGATAATTGCTTTGCCTTGACAGTGTCGAGTTCAAGTGAACAAATTGTGCCCTTATCAACATTCCCTGAGACAAACCACGCACAGTTTCAGTCAGTTGGGAGTACTTCCCCAATTCAATGTTAAAGAACTGGAGCAGGACAAAGAACAATGCACACTGTATATTTCACTCACTTTTGAACTTTATGCCAATCTGGCTATCGATGAGTTCGTTTCCACCAAGGACCTCACCAAGCCCTCCCCACTTGTGCACATGATTCTCCGTTGCATGGCAAAAGGGAAGGCTGTAGTAGTTGTATGTCTCCTGTGGATTGTTATATGGTCCAACCTTGTTCACCCAGAGCGTCACAGGCTCCTCCGCTTGGTACTACAACAAACAACATCGGTAATCAACCATAATGATCAATGAACTAGACAAATTCTGGACAAAGACCCTGTTTCAATTATTCACTAAAAAAGGGCAATACCCAGTGCTGAAACCTCCCACACTTTGTGGGGTCTGGGGAAGGGGGTTTCTAGGCAGCCTTCCCCTTGCTTATTTTGCAAAGAGGCTGATTCGAACCCTGGACCTCCAGGACACAAGTGGAGAGACTCTACCACTGCGCCAGGCCTGCCCTTCCAATTATTCACTATGAGTGTAAAAAGAATATAAATTACGCAATTCGATTCCAGGCATTGAGGACCAACTGTGCTAGATACAACAAGCAAGAGGCTGGATGTAGCAACGAAACATTAATCCTAAAGCATGTGCATCGTCTAGCCGAGATCACGAGGTTAACCAAGACAATGCATCCGCGCTGCTGTTTCTCCCAGCCCATTTCACTCCTTCCCCACTAACCCAAGTAAGATCTAGCAACAGCAGGACGGCTCGATCCGCAAGCGCACTACCCAGAGATCCCGCCTGTTGGAGCCGGCGCCACGCAGATCTGACTCCGAGCAATCGCGGATCTTGCGGCGGGCCGAACCCAGCACGTGGTCCGAGCCTATGGTCGCGGGTGCGGACACGACGCCAGGGGCCTAGTCTCCGGCGAGCGTGGGCTCGTTTGGACGGAGTGAGAGCCTGAGAGGAAGGGGTGTTCGGTTGGGTACCTTATGGTCAGAGTCGGAGGCGGTGGCGAGTGGGAGGAGGAGCAGGAGGGAGACCGCGATGGCGGAGACGACGGACGCAGCACCGCTGGCGGAGGCCATCGGCGAAGGGGATGGCCGGCCGGCGTGGGTGTTCTTCCTCTGTTTCGGAGTGCGGAGGTTTTTGAGGGAAGATAGGACACGCTCTGCCGAATGCTGGGGGACCGTAGAAATTTTAATTTTGGTAGACATTCATTATAATTTGATTTGGTTTAGGGGATTATAGCTCATTCACCACTCGATTTACTTTATTTACTTTTAAATTTTTACCATTAAGACAATCATTCTAGTTTAAAAATTAACTAAAGTTGTTATACAAACTAGAACAATTTAAAACTAGGGGAAGTATCTAAATATGTATACTTGCTGGATTTATATGTAAAATATGTACTTTTGGCAATGAGATATCACTCAATATATATACTTCAACTCATATACCACCTCTCACACGAAACTTGCAATATCTCCACGAGCTTATGTCAGACGTCGAGTACCAATGTATCCAACATGTTCTCTCTTTTTATGCCAATGCCCATCATTCCATATATTTGCATGATTTGTGTTTGAGAAAGAAAACAATAGGTATACAAATATAATTGGAGCCATCATGCATATAGAGTCGACGGTTTGTTTACCGGTGACATGAGCATCTGACATTGTAGCAGCTTTGAGAAACAATTTGATAGTTTTCCAGTGAGGTAATTACAAGACAAAATTATTAGAGTGCGACTAATGAATACAATTGCATGCATTGCAAGGGATGATGCCTGGGGCAGTCATGGGAATCTCTCCTTTCGAGAGGGTTAGATTAGAGCACTGCTATATACTCCCTCAGTTCGAAATTAATTAATGTTTAGGACAAAAAAATTAGTTCAATTTGAACTGAAAATCCTGTCCTAAATGTCAATTAATTCAGAACGGAAGGAGTATAACATGATGTGTTGATGTGCTAGAAAAAAATATAGGCTCATTGACGTGCGTGTTAACAAAATGTGAAAGAAAACAGACGTGAACGGGGGAGTTGAAAGCACGAAAAGAAGAGCTCTACACCACGTGCGTCAGTCGGCGCGGCCCGGTTTTCTTTTGCTCCTATACGGAACACAAACAACGAGCATCAAGTGTTTTGAAAGAAAAAAGGGAAAAAAGAATCATCATCAATGGTCCGTTGGATCGGGGCAGCCTCGTATTTGGCGCTGCGTCACTGTTGGTGGGATCACGGTCAACACGTCGGCACGAATCGAAGAAACCTTTTGTCAACCCAGACGAGTCTCACCAGGGACGGCGGTTGTATGTAACCTCTCACCGACGGCGTACGGAACGGGGGGGGGGGAAAAAAGAAGCACGTTGGGCTCCGGTGCCCGTCGTCGAAGAAGCCTGGAATAATGCTTTTGGACTATAGATCCTGACCATATGTTCATCTATTTCGTTGTTTTTAAAACTGTCACGTTTTACAGATCTGGCACTTGACTCGTTTGGAGAATTCTTTTTTTTTCACTTGATTTACCTGTCACGGTGTTGATCAGCATAGGTGGGTGTGGCCTGGTCATCTTGATCAAATGGATCTTCAAACCGATGCAAATCTTTCATCATCACCATCATCCTCCCTCATGCAAACACTTTCCTTACCCGGTCGTCGTGTTCTTACCGACCTCTCCTCGGTGGTGCTCACACACCTCACACCCAGAGATGGTGCCGGCCTGTTCTACCACCCAGCCTCCTGCTCGTCTTGGTATATCGGGACACACCAAGACGAGCAGCGGCCGCTCAGCCACGAGACGAAGACCTGACAGTTACACAGAGAATTGATCAGGTCTTCTACCGGTGTCTCTGTCTGTTCTTTTTGCTCGTAATCGGTAGCATAGCAGCGTAGGGGACATATCTATGCAACTGGTACGAACAGTTATATCAGCAACTGGAGAATTTATTTTTATCAGTTCTTGGGATCAGACCGTTTAGTGTTGAAGGTATAGGGTCAACGCATGACTCTCACTCGAATGGATGGATCTATTCGCTCGTCTGAGATGATACCACCACTAGAAGCTGCAAGACGGATCCGAGGATGAGGCGTGGATGGGGGTATTCTCCGAGGATGAGGCGTGGCTAGCTGCTACGCAGGACGGGACAGCAGGAAAGGTTATGCGCGTCTAATGTGTGCTTATGAGACTGTCAGAGGCAAAACCAAAGTAAAACAAATTTAGGAGTCCTCGGCACCCCCATAGTCATGCATACGAGACCATTCATTTGCTAGTACAACAAATGTAAATGTTGCTCATACATATACCAAAAACAAGAGTAACAATATAAGTGTATTTGTATACATACGTTATACAAACTTCATGCGGTCCCGGCAATCTATATAGTAATTTATTTGATAACCATGACAGCTCAATGGGTGCAGTCTTGAGAGCTCTGTAAAGGTTCGTCCTCATCACATTTGTCTTCCACCGCGACATAATTCCAATCCAGCTGCAGCGGTGCAGCCCTCTCTCTCTCTCTCTCTCTCTCTCTCTCTCTCTCTCTCGCTCCTTCACAAATTAGTGACATCCAGAAACTCAGGCGAAACCCTTGGAGACGCTCTCTGGGCGACAGATAGCATGTTTTTTGTTTGTTTCTGTAACTGTCTCAAAACAAACTCCAACCTTTATTGCATACTTAACAATTCAGCCTTATTTGACATTGTACATGTATGAGAAACTATAACTCCCGAATTTTTTTAATTCATATGCACAGCTACTCGAGCAAAATGCCCAGGCATCTCATTCTTCGTCTTCAGTTTTCTCATCGTCGCTGCTAGCAGCTCTGTATCCCCACCCATCCTCGGCATTGTCACCCTCTTCCTCAGTCTCCTCGCTGTCATCCTCGTACAAGGCTTGCCTAGGCCACTGGTGTTCCCCAGGGACGTTAACAGCCGGAGATGGTGTTGTGTATCCTCCTTTGTGCTTAGGGATCTTGGGCGGTGGCATCTTTGTGCTTATGTTCCGCTTGCTTCTGTGGGAACTCTTCGACATAGTGCCCTTGGAAGGAGCAGCAACTAGAGCACCAACATCCTGGTCGTGATTGGGGTGCTCTTTTCTCAGATGGAGGTTGAGCTTGTACTCATGGATATATGCTTTGTCGCAGCCATCGTATGGGCAGACGTATGGGCGATCAGCCGAGGGAGCTGGTGGTGTCGCTGAAGATTTAACTGGTTTATGATGGTGATGATCTGGTGGGTTGTGGTTCATTGTGGATGGACCTGGATTCTGCAGGCCAACTTATATTAGGCACGCAAATATTCTTTCACAAGTGGAATTTATCAAAGATATTCAGAAATCAAATATTCATACCTTCTCATGTTGTGCCCTGATATGAGCTCTTAGTTTCGACTCTTGTGTAAACCTTCGGCCACAATCTGGATACGGACACACGTGATAGTTATCTGCAGAATGAGTTTTCATGTGCGCCTTCAAATTAAAATCCAATGAAAAAGCCTGCAACAACCAGGACACGTCAAATTAGTAACAGATATTACCAAATCCATAATTATGATGTCAAGGCTGAATTCATGCCAGCCTTAAAATGATGTATGATTCATCCAGGTTGAAAATGGGAGTATACACCTCAGAGTTGACTACGTTAAATTCTTCTGTCAGTTTTAACGACTACAAACATTGTCCCAGAGCAACTTTCTCTTTCTTATGTATAGATGTAATGGTGTATGCATGTGGAATTTAAGTGGCATATGAAATAACGCATTTGATGAATCCAGAAAAGAGACATTATAATTTTAATGCTATTGGTGGAAACATGGTGAATGATCAAAGCTTTGAACCAAGTCACACTGGACGAGAAACCAAACACCATGCTTTTCTAGGTCAAGGACATTATTTTTAATTGATTACAACGACTTCCTATCAATAAGAAAACATACAAATCACTCATCCATGATTTGAAGAGAGACTACAATCAAGAGATGAATTAACACAACTGGAG
Source organism: Neostapfia colusana (assembly GCA_030760725.1). Classification (NCBI taxonomy): domain Eukaryota; kingdom Viridiplantae; phylum Streptophyta; class Magnoliopsida; order Poales; family Poaceae; genus Neostapfia; species Neostapfia colusana. The sequence goes on along the minus strand of JASWHV010000014.1, from coordinate 81,812,922 downwards.
AGGACATTGTGACTACCTTGCCGCAACCTTCATGAGGACACACAAAGTTCTTTTCTCCCGTATGAATAAGAAAATGCCTCTTTAACTTAGAGCTGTCTAAAAATCTCTGCAAAATAAGATTTGGAAAGAAGATTAGCTAAGCCACTAAAATAAACAAGGGTCGTTATAATCTGAAAATCAATATATGATGTAGGCAACATTAATAAATACTACCTTGCCACAGTTCTCATAATGACATATATATTGTCTCTCCCCATGGACATGCGCATGCTTCCTAAGAGCACCTGCATCAATGAAAATTTTCCCGCATCCTTCATAGCTGCAGAGGAAGAGAACCTCAGTGTTCGGTTCAGGCTTTGCAGCTTGTGCCCCTTGTTCCTTGTCCTTGCCATTCAGAGCTGCCAACCTATCCTCTGTAGAGAAATGCAGAAAGAAGACAATGCCAGCTGAATGAGAGATATACAATCGCAAAAACTAACAGCACAAAACTCAACTGATCAAGCGTCCTTATTGACACATATATTAGAACTGTACAACATATGGAAATTACCCAAGAACGAGAGCTACTAGGATGCAATCACGTTGTGGTGTAAACATGCAAACTATTCAAGTCCACACGGTCTACATTACACAGTCACTATATTTCTTTTCATAACCCTACACCTAACAACAATGTCCACACTTTATTTTTTTCAAGTTACGTTGACATGTGAAGGGAATTAAGTGAAAAAAAAATACAGTAGATCGTATGGACTTGAAGAGTTGGTTGCAAACTATGATCGCATCCAAAACACACTGACCACGAACAGACCTGGAGGGATGTTTCCAATCAAAACGAAAGGAAATCAGTTTTCATAGCTGGTCAAAACTTGAAACAAAATCTCAATTTTTTGCTTACAAATTTATCACGGTATCATTCTCACTAATGGACTTATAGGTACTAACCGGAACATTAAAAAAGGAGGAAACTGTAGCGAACCCGCGGGGGAAAGGAGAAACATCTCTAGTTTCACAGCAGCGAACCAAGAGGAGTAGGCAGCAGGGGGGCGTACCTCGCACCCACTTGTAGAGCGCACAGGGTCCGCCGGCGACGACCAGGTCCTGCGGAACCCTGGAGGAGAGGAGGCACAGCGAAACAGGTGAGATCCAAAACACGGCGTGGGGGGGGGGGGGAGACGAGGGAAGAAAAGATGTCAGCGACGAGGCCGAAGGGCGGGGGAGGGGAGGGCGGACTCACCACTCCTTGACCCACCGGTGGCGGCGGCGGGGGGCAGCCTGCATCGCCGAGGGGAGCGAGCCGGCGGGCGGCGGAGGCGGAGGGGCGGGCGAGGGTTAGGGATTGGGAGTTTGGGGAGGGGGGCAGGTTGGGTTGGGTACGAGTAGCGCGAGGCAGGAGCACGCGTCTGACGCGATGGTGGCGATCGTCTCATCCGGCTCCGCGCGAGAGGATATGGCAATGGATGCCATGACCAGCCAGCTCCCCCAACTCGGAGTCGGATGGAGGGGCGCAAGCGTGACCTTGCGTTTCTCTTCCTTTTTTTTCGCCGGGCGTGCGCTTCGTCTCCCGTAAATGTGGGGCAATGGCGGCTCGGCGTCCAAGCGTGAGTGGGGAGGGCGACGGAACAAAACAAAACGAAACAAATCTGAACCTACGCACTGCAAAAGGCCTAGGATTTAAGTTTTTTAAGAAAAAAAAAGGCCTAGGATTTAATTTTTTAAAAAGGCTATGATCTTTTTAAAAAAGGCACAGGATTTAATTTTTTTAAAAAAAAAGGCCTAGGATTCGCTTGAACATAGTCTCATCTAGACCAAAATCTTAATTGAAACATATCTAATAAAAATGGTCTGTGATACTAACAATCATTTATGATCATCAGATCCATAAGAAGAGATCACGATTAGAAGTGATGTAAAAAACACGTAGCACTTTAAAAAAAGCGGTAAGTCACGATCAGAAAGAAAAGCTAATATTTAAGTAATCTATAGATCTTATATGCTATTTATTTAATCATGATCTCTCGTGATAGACGATATGATGATGCCAGATGCATCGATCTTAAAACCAAAAGAGCAACCGTGCTCACCGGAGAAGAGCCAGCTAGGAGCGGACGACCGGCGGGAGGACGGCGAGGAGCAAGAACGAACTGTTGAGCAAGAGCAAGAGCAAGAGCAGGAGCTTCTTATATATTTACAGAAACCGATTAACCCGGCCCGTTTTCGGAAAAAAAAAAGAGCAAGAGCCGCAACCACTCTCCTTCGCGGAGAAAACGGCAGGAGGGTCCGGACGAGTAGTATAGCAGCAATACGTAGGTCTCCTTCGCTGTCACCGTGGTCGACTTCGACATCGACCGGATCAGGGCGCTCGACCTGATCGACACGACAGAGCGGATGCATGTTCTGAAACCGCAGCTATGTGGATCTGCGCGCCGTCAGTTTCCCGCTGCCGCTTTGAAGGCGTACGTGAAGCGAACGCAGTGCGACCACCACATGCGCGCGCGTAATAAGCTCGGCTTCACCAGTCTTCCATCTCGATCGCATTACGTGCGGCGCATGCCATTGCCATGCATCCGCACGTGTCTCGCTCGGATTGATGCGGCGGAGGTCGATCAGCTACAGGCGCCAGGGTAGTCTGCCTCTACACGACCACGACGACGTATTACTAACAGAGACCTTCTCGTGGAGGGAAATGCTCGGTACGGTCCACACTCTTCGTCGAGGCTACGAGAATTGGAGTTGCATCCTCAACAGTACAAGGTTGAAAAATGGGGCTCACTCTTTCACTCGACGTTTGGTTCTCCTTTACTAGCAAAGCAGTGTGCACTCTTCTTGGAAAGGGGAGTATATATACCAGCTCTCTAGACAATGAAGGGAAGGGAAATCAGTAAAGCGAAGAAAAATGGGACGTCAAACAGTTGGCCATTATCATCAGTGACAAATTAGCTGATCACTGTATCAGCATTAGGTTCCGGAACAGGTGTATGTAGGGCAACAAAAGTTTTCAGAAATTATTCTGGGCGTGTTAATTAGTTGCTAGCTAGTACTTTCTTTTAATTAATTCTCGCCGGCCGAACGTAAGAAGAATGAACACTATGCATCTGAGGTCTACGTACTGCAGATGAGAGAGAGAGACGATAGAGACGATAGAGAGGTTGCACTGTCACGCATCAGCAGAACGTCAGAGATTCAGGGACACGACAGGAGCTAGCTAGGATCACCATCAGCTCGACCGGCCTACCTAGCTACGCACAAGCACGTCAAGGAACGTCAGAATTTTTGTCTTCCCTAATTATCAGGCCCTGATTAGTAGTTGTGGGGTTCCATCGGCTGCTGAATCTTGCTAATTAACGACGACAGCACGACCAAGCAAACATAATCAATACAAATCCCGTACGGTTCTCGATCGAGCTGTATAGGCCGCCTATAATTAAGCAAAGAGCTGATGAGAAATAAAGCCTGATGATGGAAACCAAGTCAGAGCGATTTACTAACAGCACGAGAGTATATATCATGAATGGTGTGACCACGTTCGAACGTTCCCAGTTAAAAAGGACGACAACCGCATACATATGCATACGCGACGCCGGGACTCTGTGCGCATCATATCGTCACGCTAGCTTAGTTGTAGCCCTCGCGTCCAGGCCATCATGTTGATCATCATCACAGAAAACATTAAAAGTCTGAAGAAACCCAGCAAAAACATATTTAGAGATTCCTATTTTTTTGAGAAAAATCAATTTATTTTATTTTGGACGCACACAAAAAATTTGAAGACCAAACTCAACACCGTACCGCTGAAGTATTGTTTTGTCGGCCATAACTCTAATTTTCGAACATGATATGAACTGGCGAGACTTTTGCAGGAGACATAATACTTAGGAGGGGTGACCAAAAGCCTTTTTTACATGTGCGAAAAGTGCAATAATAATAGATAGAGTAGCAGGGCGAGAACCAAACGGCCGGGCCGGGTTCGTAATTGCTGGAGACAGAGGACGACGTACGTGTGCTAGGCATCCCGAACTTTTATGTCGTTGTTTCTGTAGTGGGCTGCCGCATGCTATCGTTCGTGTCTCGAGACTCGCGCAACCATAAAATACTTCGTGGTTTCGGTGGACGCTTTAGTTCATGCATGTCGATCGCAGCGCAGCCAAATCAGGGTGTCGTCGGTTTAATACACGTAATAAGCATTTGTCATCTCCTTGGCTGTCCCTTCCGGCGGTCGCGTGAGTAGCATTTGTCATCATGTTACGCGCGCATGGAGGGCTCGCTGTGATGTGATGGAGATACCAGAACATGCACGTGTGACGTCACGTAACTGGTGCTCATTCTGTTCTTTTATATTTAACATTAGTTGTTTAAAATTAAACTATCCAGATCTCTAAAAACCTACTGGCTCTGTTCTGAATTATGATGTTTAGGACAGCTAATTTAGTTTAAATTGAACTAATTTTTTTATCCTAAGGGTATGTATGACTAGGTCCAGAACAATTAATTGAACCCGCGATCGAATTTACCTGGTAATTATATTAAGATCTTTATGGTTGCAATAGTTGAGGTGAAGGAAAAAACTTCGTTATCTGTATTTGGTGTTGTTTTTTAATATAAGTTAGATACAAGATGCCCTTGGGCGTTCTTTTATTAAAAAAAAACTATCCAGCATCTAGATGTAAAAAGAATGGAAAAGTGTATATATTTTTCAGGCTTATAAGCTTTGATCTTTTGATAACCAGGTCCGGCCACCCAGTGCAACTCAACCACAAGTTCAAAGTTGAGCAGAGCGATATCTGACTACAACTAAAGGTGCTGAATTATTGGGGCCAAGTTAAGTACAGTGAGGCACATGCATGTGTATGAAACGAACTCATCATCCAGAGCATGCAGGGCCACTAGCAGATTTCTTCCTTCTAATTTACAGATAATTAATTTATAAACGCGAATCCAAGCACGTAACAGTATTTTTGCTATACCAACACACATACGGCCCGGGGAGAGATGGAGAGGCGACGGCGACGCATCGTCCTGCAGATCCCAGGTAGATTGCCTATCTCTCAAACCACCGATGATGCCTTGTTGGCTTTGGAGGCGAAGCAGGCTACGGCGCGCTTGCAGGAGCGGTAGAGTCTGAGCACGGACAGCCACTCGGCGAGGGCGTCGCCCAGCCGCGGCCGCCGGCTCCGGCGCACCTTCGCCAGGCGCCCCGCGGGCGGGTGATGCATCGCGGCGTACTCGGCGGGGACGACGATGGCATAGGGGTCAGCGGCGCCGCCGCAGGAGCGGGAGAGCAGCGACGGCGGCAGCGGCAGCGCCTTCGTCGCCCCCTTGGAGGAGGAGGAGGAGGAGGAGGACCGGGTCCGGGCGGGCGTCTTGGGGATGCCCGGGCGGTGCTCCCACGAGAAGGGCACGTTGGAGGCGCGCAGCGGGGAGGGGAGGAACCGGTGGAACGGCGACGGCGACGTCGGCGGGAAGAAGGAGAACAACGGGGAGGCCGGCGCGAAGGACGGCGAGTGGCTGTTGGGCTTGGAAGTGAGGAGGCGCCGGCGGCAGCGAGGGGTGGACACCGCGGAGGAGGGTGGCGCCGGCGACGAGGGACCCGAGGGGGAGGTGGGCATCGTGGGATCCTGCTGGTCGGGCGGTGGTGGACTGGTGGTGGTGGCGGGTGGGGGGCATGCGCCGCAGCAGCACTGGGGCCGGGTTTTATGGTGCGCCCGCGCGCGGCGGCGAAGGCAGAATATTTTAGGACCCCACACTTCCGCCACGTAGGACGATGACGTAGCTGCCGCCCGGCTCCTCCTGTTTGCTGTTTGCAGCAGCAAGTGGCGCTGCATTGCATTGCATTGCATCCCAGTCCGCTTTTTAATCTAACAATGGTTTAATTTTATCTCCATATATTACCATCTCCGCTTCAGTTCGTAAATTAATTAATTACCCTATGGCTTCCAATGGGCGGAACCAGGACCAAAAATTTTAAAGGACCAGATAATAAATTTTTTTGCTACTTGTGTGATATAATTATAACTAAAATTGTATCTAAAAACTGAAACATGTACGTGATTGCCTGTATCTATATCGTGTTAAGATAAACCTCAAACGAGACCAGAGGCATTGCCGAATCCTGGTGTTTACCACAAAAGTCGGCCGCGCGTACGAGCAATTAAGAAATAAATTAAAGCGAGCCATTTAGGAGGAAGCTAATGCAGCTGCAATTCGATCCTTTCTGTTCTTCCAATGATGTCTGTTTAATTAGTATTCCGATGCAAACTGAGATTCAGCTGGTAACACGACGTCGTGGATCACGTTCGCCTCAAGCTTCGCATGCATGCATGTGCGGTAATAACATAAAGAAAACTAGTAAGTAGCTTAGTAAACTTAATTGAGCACACACGTGGGCGCGACGACGAGGACGATTGTTTCCATGCGTTTTCCCGTCTGTGCTAGCTGCTAGCGCATCGTTGAACTACGCACAAGAGGACACCCAGATCAGGAGGAGCGTCTTTAATTTGTTTATCGTCCGCGAGCTAACCCTGATTCTTCAGCTAGTGAAAAGGATTATTGCCATACATGCAAGTAAGGTTGTTGTAGCTAGCTTTATCAGCCTCCCGCCGTCACTTGGACGATGTGATCTGATACACTACTGATCCCTCCCTGCTGGTAGCAGCTCTTTGACCGGATCTTAATTAGGAATATGCTCTATATATCTAATGTAATGTGTGCTTTTTTTTTACAGTGAGCGCGGAAAGAGCATGAAAGAAGAGCTAGTAGCTAGCTAGACATGGTATGCAACACGGTAAAAAAAATAAAAAGATTGCTGGCTTACGCCAAGATATTGGCTCTCTCCATATTATATTTTTCTAGGAAAATGTCTCTTTTTACTCCCCTCCTCAGCTAGGAAAATCTTCTCGCCGTCGTCATGGCGAGATGATGTGGTGCACGCTGCCTGACCGACGGGGTTTTGTTTTTGGCTCCTATAGCAGGGACATTCACATTCCTTTTGGTTAGGTCAGGAAAGACAGCAGGCGTTTACTTTCAGAGTTCAGGGTCGTCTGTTTACCCATCAAAATCCAGCATCGTTTTTGCTTGGTATGCCGGATTATTCCTCTCTCTCTCTCTCTCCTGTTAGAAATTTAGGCATCTTACGGTATATTTTAATTCCAAAAGTAATAAAGATAATCATACTATAATTGAAAATAAGCAATATTACGGCTTCATAAGGATTGTTTGTGTTCACGCTTAATCTGTATAGGAACAGAAAGAACACAACAAATGAATGTGAAAGCATCAGGTTGTACCCTGAGGCAGGACCAGTGCCGGAGGCACCGGCGGTGCCGTTCCCAACAGTTGACATGTTGAGCTGCTTGAAGTAGTCGATCGTTAGTTGAGGCAGAAAGACTGGAAGCAGTGAAGTCCCACGAACGTCCTTCACCAGGTAGTAGTCGTTCGTACAAGCGAGCAGTCGCGCAGAGTTGCGCTTTCCAAAAACTTGATCATCCGCCTACCCGTGTAAATATCGCAGCTAGACGAAGTTTCGGAGGCCTGCTCTCGCAAGTTCTGTGCGCGCAGAGACTTGCGATGGGAATGCAGAGTGTGCAGCGATAGTAGTCAAGTTTTTTATTCCAGGGTGAATGAGGAACGCCTTATATAGGCTGAGCCATACCGAATCAGCTTTATTGCGCGAGATTAATTCTCTGTTTTAATACGTCAGTTATTAGTAACATCTGTTTTAATATGTCGGTTACTAATAATGTCTGTATTTAATTCACCGACATAATTGAGTTGATTCAATTCTCAGAAACGGTAAAAATATTTAACTCGGCGCAATAAGAATGATGCAGCAATTTCTCCACACATGCACAAGTCACAAGTCACAAGTCACGCGATTTTCTCACGCGAAAATGCGCGTGACGCGTGCGCGTCGCGCACGGCACGGCTCGGCGCGCGTGTGGCACTCCCTTATCTTCTTTCCAACTTCTCAAATAGAGAGGAATAGTCCACCTATTTAAGTTGGTCAGAATCCTCTTCAACTACCCATGTGGGACTAAATAATTTAGTCACATAGCATTAATATGGGTCTTAAAATTAATAGGATTAATTTAGATAATCAATGGACGCAGCCCAAATTATTCCAACATCTCCCCCTCCCTCTCTTCCTCTCTCTTTCTCTCTCTACCTTCCCCCGCTCTCTCCCTCTCCCAGTCATACAGCAGTAACTTGATAATAAGTGCCTTGAAGTATCGAATTCACCAAGTATCTTAGTTTCAAAGAGATTAAAAAGTTTCAACCTACTCCTCCATTCCAGATTAATTGACGCCCTAAGTCAATTACAAAAGTATCTTTTTATTTGACGTTCTAGCTGTAGAGTAAAAATATGTTCCATCATTGCCCCTGACCTACTCTGAAAGAAAAATAATCTTGAATCCTCAAGCCCCGCCGTTGTTGGCTTTGGCTGCCTCCTCTCTGTTGCATCGCACGCTTCACCTCACCGCCGTCATCGTGCGCTGCTTCGTCGTCAACAAGGCACGCCATGTGGTGGTCGCGTCCTTGCGCGCCGCATCCATACGGGTTGCATTGTCTCCCGCTCCGACTCCACATCCCTGCTCCTTGGCTCCACTGGTGACTTCCATGGCAAGGGTCATGTCCACAACGTCCACCAATTTGCCGGCACTGTCGTCCAATGAAACTGAAGCTTGCTGTCGCTCAATATGTAATTTGTCTGTTCTTTCAAATGTGTCAAACCATTTACTTAAGCAATCAGATCAGATTAAGCAAGCATAAAATTTAGAACAATTCACCTTCAATATTTCCTTTTGTGTGACATGAGTAATGTGGAAGATGCTACTTGCCACTGCATCTCTCTTCATGGTGGGTGAAACAGAGAATGTTCTAGTATGAAATTTCACAAATTGGATGGCATGTAAGTTGCTAATGAACTGTTACACTATCTTGGGTTAACTCCCACTAAAAATGTAAGTTGCCATAATCGAAATGTAACCCTTCACATTTCTGCCTGAATGGAACTGTTAAACACCAAGAAAAGGCAAGAAGAAACATGCTCAATTCTGATCACTTTCTTGGGTCATTCAATAACCTATGAGATTATGAAGGCAAAAAGGTTCCAGCAAGGAGTCTCTTCTCTTCCTTGAAAAAATGGTTGAGGGAGCAACTAGCTTATAGTGAAATCTACTCAAGTTCACTGTCTGCAGCATCGAAAAGGATGCATATGGCTACTATCAACATAAATATGACTACTTGAGACATAACCTTATTACCTCAACAACAACACTGACATTTCTAATACTGGACAGATGAGAGAACTATATATAAAGATGATTAAAACATATGTCATATGGGTAAATTTATTTTGATCACTGTTCTTTCATCATATACATTAAGTGTCACAATAATTATTTTAAAAGGTAGTGATTGACCAAACAGGAAGACACAATACATGGAGTAGTTGTACAGCAGTTGCTACTAAATACAAAGGAAGCTGAGATTAGAAAATTAATCATTGGTAGCAGTTACTTTTATCAAATTTTAATATTCCTCCCACCTTGTGGTTAATGTTAGAAAAGTCAATTTCAAACTAGTGATTCATGAAACTGAAAGATTCAATTTGCAAGAATCTCCACAACAGTTTTGCATACTGAATACAAAAAGACAATAAGTAAAGATGAAAGTAATTTCTTTGTAGCAAGTATGTATGGTAGATGTGCATTATCCGTAAATCTTGGTACCTGGATAGAAAAGAGATAGGGAATAGACTTACTTGGATCTAACGGTAGGGACCACAGTAAATACGCTCATAAGAATCAACACAATACTCAGATGACCACAACGCGCAGATTTCTGAAACATGCCGGCGATTAGGATGACGGCAACACACGGATTCGGTGAGGAAGGTGGCTGCGTGCAGGATTTTGGCCGGGAAGACGGTAGGTCGTGAGATCTCGGCGGGGAAGTCAGCAGATTGTGTGATCTTGGCACAGAAGACGGCAACCCCTTTAGAAAATCAAGAGAAAATTCTCAGATCCGGTCACCAAAAATGAGGATCTGCTGGTCACGAGAGAAGGCTGAGCCGGCCACTCACGCTTGGGTGCGCGCGCACGGGAGCTGGAATGACAATACCGATGACAGGGTTGCCGGACAGCGGAGGGAGGGGAGGCTAGCTCCACTGCAGAAAGCACACTACAGGAATCGGGACTATAGACGACGGCCGGAAACCGTCGTCAATAAGGGCACTACCGTCGTCAATAAGTTATTGACGACGGTAAAAGCTTATAGACGACGGTTTTGAGCTGTCGTCAATTATTAGTCGTCAATAAGTTTATTGACGACGGTAACCGTCGTCAATAAATTTATTGACAACAGCTAAATCTAGCTGTCGTCAATAAACTTATTGACGACAGCTAAATTAGGCTGTCGTCAATAAGCTTATTGACGACGGCCAGGAAACCGTCGTCAGTAACCGAGGCTTATTGACGACGGTTTACACTAGGCCGTCGTCAATAACAATTGCTTATTGACGACGGTTTCTGGTACCTGGCCGTCGTCAATACTAGTGGCTTATTGACGACGGCCAAGTACCAGAAACCGTCGTCAATAAGCTTTTCAATTTTTTTTAAAAAAACAGAAAATCCTGCCCTGGCTTCGAGGCCAGCCCTGGCTCGATGGCCAGATCACAGGCAATTAAAACATACATCACAGGCAGGCACAAAAACACTATACGCACGCCACACTACCCTACGCTACCCCGACCGCTGCCACCGGAGTCCAGGAAGTCGTCGTGCGCTCGTCCAAACGCTGGTTGCTGAGGGGATGGAGTTTCCTGAGCCCGTGTCGCCGATCCCTATGATGTACATGTATAGGTAGACAAATTAGAAGTTCACAAATGTGTATATGATTAAATAAACTCATTACAAGTTAAAATTGAGCAAGTTAGCTAGATTTGGCTATGTTTGAGTAAGTTTGCTCATATTTTACTAAGTTTGAGAAGTATGGACTAGTAGTGTTTGTGTTTGAGCTAGTTCAAAAAGTTTTGGCTATGTTTGAGTAAGTTTGAGGATGTTTAACTAGTTTTCTCTAAGTTTAAGTAAGTTTGATCAAATTCAACTAAATTTGAGCAAATTTAACTAGTTGCAGCTATTATGAGAAATTTTGTACCTGTGCTCCTGACGTCGGCCCCTGTGGTAGCTGTATCGGTGGCGGCGCCCACTGAGGAAAGACAACGGGTTGTCCTGTGGCCATAGCCTGCAAATATGAAGTAAATTATTATACATGTCATTTATATATTAGAAACGTTGAGTACATTGATCTGAACTTACCTGCATGGCAGCTTGCAGCTGTAGCATGTACGAGTGTTGATACTCGTCCCTAGCCCGGAGCTCGGCTGCCTGCCTCTCGTTCGCGAGCCTCAGCGCTTCCTGCGTCCTCTGGAGCTCCTCCTGGACACTCTGGAGCTCCAGATCACGGCTGCCACGCCTGCTGGATCCACCCTGCGATGAAGAGGCCCTCGAGTAAGACCGCGCCTCCCTCGAGTCTACTACTCCATCGAAGATGGCCAACCTACACAACGAAGTAAGAGTATTAAAGTTTCATATCTCGAAGTTAATGAAAGTAAATGAAAACAACAGAACTCACCGGCCGTGAGGTTTACCGCCACCGCTTGCATAGGCGGCTTCAGGTACGATCGGCGAGTTCTGCCAATCGTAATCGTCGCCTCGAAGCCTCCGCACCTCCTCCCCATACTTTTCCTGAAAATACAGAAAATTAAAGTCATCAGAAGTTTTAAAGATAATACAATTAAGTCAACTAAAGAACTCACCAACGTCTCTGTCGCTGTCTGAGAAGACAGCTGATCAGGCTGTGAGGGGTCACTTCCCATGTGACCCCTCCTCCACACCTGGATAGCGGTCGGCTCCTGACCGATCTCGCGCTCCTATCGATACGTGTTAGCATAATGGTAGCGATAGAAATTAACTAGAATATAATTCGAGTATCACTTACCATCCGTTTAGCAAGGCGTACGTAGCCGTCCCCGCCAAGACGGTGTTTCCCGTCCGTCCCTCGACTCTGTCGGCGGGTCATCGACACGCCTTGGAAGCCCTGGCTCGCCCAACGAGCACACAGGGAACTGTAGGCGTCCGGACAGGACTCAAGCCACGGTACGCTGACCTGCACACATTTGTTGTTGGATGAAAACATTGATGAAAATTGGATAATGAAGCAAAGTAAAATAAAGAATTTACCTCTGCGTACTGTGCCTCCGTCAAGTACTTGTCCGCCACATCCCTAAACTGCCCCGGCTCACCCTCGTCCGGATGCAACTTATAGTACGCCTTCGTAGCCTGAATACGAGCCGTTGAAATCGACTGCGTCAGGAGCTTCCTAGCGTTGTTGTTGAAGACCAGGCGAGCGTGATCCAGCTGGGCCTCGTCCTCCAAACGGTAATATTTCTACAAGTAGAAATATACAAGTTAATGTACTTAACATATAATAGGTTCGCATTTAACAAATAGACGATTTGCTTACCATGAATTCATGCCACACATGCTCCTGGTGGTTGCCGTAGGTAATGTCCTGGGCCGTAGCGTAATCGTCCCAAGACGTAGCAGCCCGTCCGTTCACTAGACCGGGGTAGTGACAACGGATGAGCTGACCCAGGACAGCGTTGACCTGGCGGTGGCGTCCTTGACCCGTGAACGAGTCATCGGCCCAAGACCTAATACACGATTCTCAATTAGTACATATATAAGTGTTAAAATATCTAAATTGATTTGTTATAGATTTACTTACCTATCGCCAACCGGACGAATAACGACCCGATCTTCTGGCCGTGCAGGAACCGGAGGAGGAGCCACGTAGTGGCTCCTCCTGTAACGCCGCTGTGGAGCCGGCTCCACATCAGGCTCTGTGGAAGGCTCTGAAGCAGGGTCTGAATCCTGCGGTGCCGGAACCTGAAGAGGATCCGAAGCAGGATCTGTAACAGGCTCCGAAACCTGTGGTGTCTGAAGAGGACCCCTGACCTCTGTCTCCTCAGACGTAGAGTCGTCCTAAAAATTTGAAGATTGGTAATATAGATTTAAGAAAGTTATTTATATAATTTATGTAATTAATTATTCTTTACCTGTCGTGACCGCTCTCGTGACCCCTGGCCTCTGTCGAGGCCCAACAGCTGAGACAGTCTACCATTGCTAGACTGACAGCCCTGGAAAACAGAGTCTGCTCTCGGGGGCAGAAAGCCCCGCGTCCCCCGTCGTCTACTGCTCGATGACATCCTGATGAAAGGAAATTTGATAATGAATTTAAAGGAAAATATAGAAGACGAAAGAAGAGATGGAAGAAACGATACTTGTACTTAATTTCAAAATTCATCAGTATCACGATCATGTACTCTACTTCGTAAACCGGACCATCGATCTTTTGTCATGGTTGTTCGCCGTTTTCGTTTTTTCACAATATGAGTCTGTACATCTTGTGCATCTCCAACTAATTCATCGAGTCGTAGACCAGGCTCAACGACAAAAGAATCCGGCAACTCTTCTTCTTGGTAAACAACATCTGCCTCATCAATGTAACCAGTATTGTCCGGTGTATATAACCGCTCACGAGGATTCACCTTTTGTACAACCCACCATGCACTAAGTTTTTCGCACGGATATTGTAGATAGTACACTTGTTCGACTTGGTGTGCAAGGACAAAGGTGTCGTAGCCTCGTAGTCGGTCCTTGTGTTTGACTTCTACCATGCCAAATTGGTTTTGTCGAGTTCCATTGTTATTATCAAACCAATCACAGTCAAAGAAGACTACTTTAAGGTCTTTATTCCCGGCAAAACTAAATTCTAGGATTTTCTTTATGATCCCATAGAAATTAGTTTCATGTCCTTCGGCATCGGCGGCCCTTGTCACAACTCCGGTGTTTGATGTTGCCCTTAGAGGACGTTGAGCTTCAAATTGAGTTGAACGGAATCGAAACCCATTGACATCATATCGACCGAAGAGTTTAACTTTAATGGATCCGTTGGACAGTTGTCGCAAATCTTCATGAACACCGACTTGTGTCTTGCACTGTCCAACATATGAAGTAAGAAGACTATTTTATGCTATGAACATAATTAATAAGAGGAACAAGACAAGGAAAACGTTACATGATTTCGAAACCACGTTTGGAAGTTAGGTCCTCCATTTACTCCATAGTGTCGCATTGTTTGTATTTGCTTGCTAGTAGGTTGCTGCTTAGACTTCCAATTTTGTCGATCGAACTCACTAAATCAGGACAAAAAAGAATTATTGGTGTAGATGTATAACACACCACACAAATTTGTATAGATGTTGAACAACCACTTACTGAAAAAAATTGTCCATCCCATCTATGTTAGCGTACATGTATAACAAAGCAGCTGTCTTTTCATCTGCTGAAGCATCATAGCTCGTGCCACTACCAACAGTGGTGCCTCTCGTTTGAAAAAGTGAGAGTTCGCTACAAGAGGTTGCTTCAGCCATATTATACCGTAACACCGATGCATTAATATTGTGTTCTTCTGCAAAGTAGACACTTGAAAAGTATCCTATCTCCTGAAGTGTAAATGCTTCGGCGATGCATCCTTCAACCCTTGCCCTATTACGAACCATCGGTTTTAGACATCTGAGTGCTCTTTCAATGTGGTACATCCACCTATATTGAACAGGGCCACCTACTTTAGCTTCATATGGAAGATGGATTAGAAGGTGTTGCATTGGATTGAAGAACCCTGGAGGAAATACTTTTTCCATCTTACATAAAAGCACGGGTATCTCTTTTTCCAACTTCTCCATCATCTCCCTTTTGATTTCTTTAGCACAAAGCTGTCTATAAAAATAGCTAAGCTCGGCTAACACTTTCCAAACCTCATCGTCAAGATAGCCTCGAAACATAACCGGCAGAAGTCTTTCCATGATTATGTGATAATCATGGCTCTTCAAACCAGTAAGATTTCCAGTCTTAACATTAACGGCTCTTCTCAGGCTAGCAGCATAACCGTCTGGGAACTTCAACTGTTTCAACCACTTGAAGACTTCTTTCTTTTCTTTTGGTCGAAGGCAGAAACAAGCTCGTGGTTTGCCACCAGCTTCGGAGAGCTCAAGACTTGGTCGGTTACAAACCTCTGCCAAATCCTTCCGAGCTTTTATATTGTCTTTTGTTTTTCCCGTCATATCCAAGCACGTGCTTATGATGCATTCGCCCATGTTACGTTCCTGGTGCATGACATCAATGTTATGCATTAGAATTAAAGACTTCATATACGGTAACTCCCATAGTGCACATATATGAGTCCAATTGTGATCCTCTCCGTAACCAACAAAATATCCAGGACGACCTTCATCTGGCACTAGATTATTGAGCTGTTTAACAATTTCCGACCCGTTCAGACGTTGTGGTGGTCCCTTTTTTACAATGGTACCCTTCCTGAAGGCATTTCTCTGTTGCCTAAACACGTGATTTGGCGGTAACCAACGTCTATGACAATCAAAGTAGCATATCTTGCCACCATGAATTAGACGAAAACAATCCGTGTCCGAAGCACATATTGGACATGTCAATCGACCATGAGTGCTCCAGCCAGAAAACATGCCGTAAGCTGGAAAATCATGAATAGACCACAAGTACGCAGCTCGAAGGTTGAATTTCTGTTTTCTATAACAGTCGTACGCTTCAACTCCTGTCCATAACATTTTGAACTCTTCAATCAATGGCTGCATCATCACGTTCAGTCGTGAACCAGGATGATCCGGTCCAGGTACAATAAGGCATAGGAACATGAACTCATACTTCATACAAAGCGATGGTGGTAAGTTGTACGGAATAGCGAACACGGGCCAACATGAGTATGGTGTGGCGTTTGTACTAAACGGTGAGAAGCCATCTGTCGCCAACCCAAAGCGAATATTTCTCGCGTCATTGGCGAAATCTAGATCGAAGTGGTCAAGCGCCTTCCATGCCTCACCGTCCGACGGGTGCACCATCATGCTGTTGTTCTCACGTACACCTTCTTTATGCCACCTCATGTGTCTAGCAGTTTTTTTAGATAGAAACAAACGCTTGAACCTAGGTGTGACAGGCAAGTAGCGAAGCTGCTTCCGTGCGACTTGAGTCATTACTTTTGAACCGTCGTCATTAACAACTTCGACAAATCTCGCTTTACCACATTTTAAGCACTTGTTCTCGTTGGCATGCTCTCTCCAAAAAAGCATGCAATTGTCTAGACACATATCAATCTTCTCATATTTCATACCTAGACCAGAAATCAACTTCTTAGACTGATACATATCTTTAGGCACTTTATGTGGTTGTGGAAGGATATCGCTGATCAATTTGATAAGATCGTTGTAGCAGTTATTGGAGAAGAAATACTTAGACTTAATGGCCATAAATCTAGTCATGAAAGTAAGGAGCGTCACTTCGGTGTGTTCATGCAACGGCTCTTCTGAAGCTTTGAGAAGCGTGAAAAACGCTTCAACCTCCGTTGGAGGAGGATCCTCCATCAATTCAGGATTTATAGCATCAAGCATCTCGTCCATCCTATCGACCCCCGTGTTGTCATCCTCATCTGAAACTTGTAAGGGTTGAGAAGATGTCTCACCATGAAAGGTCCACACCTCATAATCTTGCATGAAACCGTATCGACATAAGTGAAACGCCAAATTCACTTTGTCCCAACACTTTGCACCTTGACATTTCGTACATGGGCACCGCACCTTATCGATCTTTGACAATGAAAACGCTCGATCTACAAAAGCATCTGTCTTTGCGAACCACTCATCCGAGTGACCACCAGAACTGTTCTTCCAACCGGTATACATCCAACTACGATCCTCACCCATGTTTGAATCTGCAGTTTAATGTCAAGGAAATTATAGTTACTTTATAATTTATTTATGTCACGGCCCTACATCTATTGGAAAGGATAGGTCCTAAACCCACCCAAGAGTGATCGAGCGGAGCGTGCTCACGACGAGACGCGTGGTATGGATCCGAACGAAATTTCGGCAGCATAACCCCGCTGTTCTCCACTGCACGCCCGAAAATGGTGCAGCAGAGAACAACAGGGTTATGCCGTCGAAATCTCGTCTAGATCTAAACCCGCGTTTCATCACATGCCACGCCCCCTCGGTCACTCCCAGGCTGTCCAAAAAGGGACAATTCCGAACGTACACGCCTCACATGCGTAACACATGTGAGAAGGGCCCGTTCGAAACGGGTGACGCATGTTGTATAGGTTTACGTCAATCTTTCATTTTTGAGTCATTTAAAAGAGAGAGAGGAAAGAACGAGAGAGAAGGAAAGAACGAGAGACAAAGAAGTGGGCCAGCCGTCCTAAGTTATGTCCCGTTGGGGCCTGCAATTATCTTACGACGCCTTTAGGGTTAGCCGTCGTACGTTATGCCCCGTCGTAAGTGGGTCAAAGATGAAACCGCACCGTCTGGGCCCGCCGTCCACGCGCGGGAGCTTGCCGTCCTCCGTGCCTGTCTCGACTAATACATTACCACTAAATGAGCCGTGACAGACCCTAAATGGGTCGTGTCAGGCCGGACCGGGCCGAAACCCATTTATTTACATATAGTAACTAATCACACAATCAAAGTATTAATTAAACAATAATCAATTACAATACTAATTAAACAATTAATCAACTAAGGTCGGACAGCGCGGCAGGGCAGGGCTTGGGGCGGGGCCGGGCGGCACAGCAAGGCGGGGCTCGGGGCGGGGCGCGTCGAGCGGCGGTAGTGTCAACTCCTTGTGATCCGTCTAGATCTACTTCTTGTTGTTGGGACATGCATGACTGAAAGTAGGATGAACATTAATGCTGTCACAGGTTGTATGCGCTTCTAGTACATACATGAACATGGATATCTGGCATTACATAAACGAGTTTCATTTCCTGAGTCATTGACAGGGTAATGACTGTCATATCTGTAGTTCTTGGTCGAGCATTTCACTATGTTGATGGCATCATTCCATTCAGGTAATTATCCTCACTGTACAGGAAGTGCTTCTATTGGCTGCCCTTATTTACTGAACCTATTATTACATGCAGCTTTGGTGGTACTGATTTCCCTATTGATGATGTCGCTGCTGCTGGTCTCTTGGTAAGGACAATATCTTGCATTTTGTTGGGTAAATTAAAATATATGCTCAGATTTGTGAAAGGGGTGTGTTGTTACTAATCTTGCATTCTTTAAGGTTAAAACATGCTTTGCTATTCATGACAAACTTTAATGGATTATAGGTCTATTATGGGGTCACTACATTACTTGATGCAGCTTCAGGTGATGATGAAAAGATCAATGAGGAGCAAGAGGAGGTAGACCTATTAAAGATGTGCCGAGAACATCATTTTAAGTACTTATGCTAATTAAATATATTGAATTCCACATATATTATCAATCTAGATGCAAGGAAATTTCCTTTCATGCATATATATCACCTAAAATTTTTACCTCCTAAATATGATTATACCTTAGAGTATTATGTTCATCCTACTTTCATATAATGTTTTGTATCCCGGACACCCTGAAGTCATATCTTTTTTCTGGTTCAATGTACATTTTTTTCTATTTTTTGAGTAATGGTTCAATATACCTAAAAGCATACAGAATAGTCCAATCCGTTCTCCTTTTATTATGTTTTGCTTTCAATGAAACCCTTCTTTTGAATTTTGATACTTGGCATGACTACCATATCATTGTCTGAAAAGAAACTTTGCAAAAAGAAATGCACACAACTTACACTACGAGAAAATTACTAAATCTATATTTAGTAGAATGTTTGTCATGGCCCTGAAGATGTTTCTAATTTTTATATAAAACTCTGTTGAAAATTGCAGGCTGAGCTAGCAGTTTCCAAATTTTCTGGAAATGGGGCAGGGGTCGTGTCTGCTGCCAGTACATTTGCTAGCACATTTGTCTTGGTTTTCGTTGCTGAATGGGGTGATAAATCATTTTTCTCTACAATTGGTACAACCCCTAACTATATATTATAAATTGTGAAAAATCTATGAGCATACTGAACTTTGACTGCACATTCGTATACGTGTACAGCACTTGCTGCAGCTTCTTGGTGGCTCTTTGCTGGGAACATTCCTCTCTGAAAAGGTAAAGTTGTAGATAGTAGTACTAAAGCACCTCAAATTTCCTGTCAAACTAGTCTGGCCAAATGTTGTCACTTCATGTTTTTAAATTGCAACCAGATAATGGGTTGGCATTTGATTTATTAGTCAATTGATCAACCACTTGTATTTTAGATCATATGAAGCCCCGGCCGGCGTGATGCATGCCCTCATTGCGCTTATTGCGGTATCAAACTCGGGGAGAGGCCGGAGGGGAGGGGAGGGGACTTACCTCGGCCGGAGACGGGCGGCGGCGGTGGCGGGGACGGGCGGCGGCGACCGGGGGACGGCGGCGGCGGCGACCGGTGCGAGATGGAAGGCGGCGACCGGCGGCGGGGACCGGCGGCGGGGACCGGCGGCGGCGGGGACCGGCGGCGGCGGCGGCGACCGGCGGCGGCGGCGACCGGCGGCAGCGGCGGGGAACGGCGGGGAGGGCGACACGACTGATCGCGCGGCGCGAGTCGGGAGGCGGCACTGTGGCCGCCTCCCGGCTCGCGCACGGGTTATATGTCCGGTAATTGACGACGGTGCTAGGTCACCGTCGTCAATAATAGTTAAAGACGACGGGCACCGTCGTCAATTATTTATTGACGACGGTGCTCGCTCAGCTGTCGTCAATAACTGTGTTATTGACGACGGTGCTAGGTCACCGTCGTCAATAACTCCTCGGGTGGGCCCGAATTAAGTTGAAGACGACGGGCACCGTCGTCAATTATTTATTGATGACGGCACTCGCTCAGCTGTCGTCAATAACTATGTTATTGACGACGGCTTTTCCTAGCCGTCGTCAATAAAATTAAAGACGACGGCCCCGTCGACAATAAATCTGGCCGTCGTCAATGATCGTTTTTCCTGTAGTGGCAGCAGCAGGGAAGGCCGTTGGAGTGCGCCGCCGTGACGGCCCTGTCTGATGAAGGGGAGGTCGGGGAGGGGAAGAGGCAGAGCGCCTCGAGGAAAACCACTGTGTGCGTCGCGTGCGGTGGCTAGCGGGAGGGTAAAATCGTCATTTCACAACTTCCTTAATTTTTAAGAAGATGTCGGAAACGTCAATTAAACTGAAACGGAGGGAGTAGCTATGAGCATCCCACACGGCAATGAATGGAAGTTCACTGAGTATCAGAAAGCACAGTGCAACAAAACTAACAAGGTAAGCATCAGGTCAGGTCACCGTTGAAAAAGAATTCAGGTCTACGAAATCTTGCTGATGCAAGCTGCAGCAAGCAGCAGGTTCAGCCGTTTCACATGGCAGTACTACGCTAGACAAACATGTGGCTAGGCTCTCCTGCAGCTCCTTTCGTCTGAACTCGTTGGTGCTAGCCGAGTCGATTGCACATCCACATCGCGTATACGCGCAGCGCGCTGTCTTGAGCGAACGAAAGGGCAGTGCTAATCGTGGGGCACGAGGTCATGTAGGCAATAACATACATACTGCCTCTGTGAAGAAAGCATGTATCCACAAAGCAATCATTGGCAATAGCGTCAGCATCATCATATTTTTTTTCGTCAGAGATGTGCCGACACTTTTTTTTCTTCCCCGTTAACATCATGCAAAACACCCCGGTCGTTCAGACCGTACACCTGTCTACTCGCGGCGAGCTCTCTGTCCGTTTGCTGCCTGAACCGTAAACTACGTAGTATGTTGTTCGGACCGTACCGCTACTCGCTCTGACAAGAATACTGCTAGTTTCGTCGGTCGTCCATGTTTCCAAGGGAGGAGGTCTTGTACGTATTTGGTTGGATCCAGCAGCCGGCGGCCAGCGCGTGCAGATCGTCGCGACAGGTGAACACGAGTGATGGAGATTGGAGTGGAGTTTAATAAGTAGCAAACGAAGCATCGATTGTTCTGCGTGCGAGCCCACGCGGCCCACGGAGCAGTCGTCAGCCTTAACGGTAGTTTCGGTTCTGACTCTTCCCATTCTCTCTCTCTCTCTCTCTCAGCCTGTCTGTTGCTCGCGCACGCCGCCCTCGGCCCCCCGAACCGCCTCGTACCGCCGGGAAGGGGGGAACACGACGACGACGACGACGGCCATGGCTCTCAACCGCGGCCTGCGCTCCGGCCTCCGTCTCCTCGCCTCGCGCGCCGAGGCCTCGGCTCCGGGTATGGCTTAGGCCCGCGATCCCCTACCCTACCCCCCCCCCCCCCCCCCCCCCCCCGCGCCCCCACCTCGTTCCGATCGGGTTCCTTCCTGACGCGATCCGATTTCCTAGATCTGGTCATTCCTCCCTGGAAAAAAAGATGTTCGATTCATTAAAACATGTTTTCCTCTTCCTCACGGTTCTCGATCTGGCCTCGAGGCTGCGTGGCAGAGGTCGCAGGTGCAAACTGCGGGTCCTAAAACTCGTTGCGAGAATCAGCGAGTGTCGTGCTTACCCTGTAATTCGATATGAGGCCATAGGAAGCGCATCCTCGTATGGTTCGGTTAGCGCATGGTGTCTATTCTGGAATGCGTTCGGTTTCCCTCCGTCGTTTTAGACTGTCGTTATTTCGGGGCCAAATTCGAACTGCGCAGGTTTCTGCCGGTCTGTAATCGGCGCATCCCGTCCGTTGACCTAGCATAGCATGTTAAGAATGGCGGGAAATGCTACCACCCAAATGAATGGTGTCGTCTTTGATGGGTCCCGAGATTTACGGCCTGTATAATTTTTGCGTGTTATCATTTAGTAGTTTTTCGATTGCAGTGGCTAATAAGTTTTCATGCACTGTTGTAGGTCTGAATAGCCACTTTGCCCCATGCGATCCCTTTTGCAGTATATATACCAAGCTCAAGCCTCGAGTTGAGGTGCTGCTGTAATGGGTGGATGTCCTAGTTCTAGAGTGATCACGTAACATAAACAGAAAAAAAACACAACACTTGCATAATAATGGTGTGGAGTGGTCGTAACCTTTGTGATTTGTATGAATGTAACTGGTGATCGTGATCACATGGAAAAGTAATTTGTAATCTGTGTGCAATCCACATGACTATGCCAAATGCATTACAATTTAGTTTGCTAAATAAATGCCTTTATTTCTGCACAAAAATTGTAAGATTAGACATAGTAATTTGCAAATGCATTCATAATTGTTTTATTGGATACAAATTCTGTCTTTGTGTCTGATATACTGATATAGCTACTTACTTGTGTTTTACTTATATCTGACTCGCTGTTGTATCCCTCAGCTTCCCATGGATTCCATTCCACTGGTGTAAGGAGGATGGGAGCGCATGCACATGATGAACCATACTACGTCCATGCCAAGCACATGTACAACTTGCACAGGATGAAGCACCAGCAACTTAAGGTGTCCCTCGCCGTGCTGGCTGCTGTTAGCATTGGTGTTGGAGTCCCTGTATATGCAGTTGCTTTCCAGCAGAAGAAGACTGCCTCTGGATAACTCAAATGCATGAGATGACACAGTTTCTTCTTCTTTCGGTAGCATTATGAGAAGTGTGGACTAAAGCTTCTCTCTGTTCTTGCCATTTTCTTTGGCCACAGGTTAACACTTCCTTGTTGGCTTTGGGTTCGGGTATAGGGATACCATACCATATTATGTTAATAACATGATGGCTTGAACTTCCCAAGCTGCAGAAACGAGTAATACTTTTTTGGCTTCATGCGCCTTAACTTCTTAATTGAACTGAACTATGAAAGACGTTACCTCTGCTGATGTTATCAGCGCTCTAAATTGTGGCATGAGTCCATTAAATCGCTGATTGCATTTGCAAGGTTGCCTAAGATTCGCTGTTGTATGGAGGAGTTGAGCCGCCTGACGACCTGAGGAGTTCTCTAGTCTCCAATATAGATGCTAATGCTTGGTGCTGGAGAATGTGATTAGCTTAGGATGCAGAAGGCGCATTTGCAAGATTTTTGCTTGTTATGGTACCGTCACTACTTCTAGTGCTGACATTCTCTGTCTGTCGCGAATTTTGACGCCTCCAACTTTAGGAAGGCTGTGTAGCAGGAGTACATTGTTTCGAGATTGTTCGTGAGCATGTTCTTGTCAGTGTTTGCTAGGTTGGGCTGGAAGAGATGGAATTGTCTAAGGATTAAGGGGTGTTCTAAACCACTAGAGATAATCATTATCTGTTAGAATTATTCCTATCCATTTAGAACATATCCAGCTAAGGATCAAGATAATAATTATCTAGCTTCCAACTAACAATTATTTCATTAGATGCTTCAACCTAGCTAATTGCACTGATTGCTGGTAAATAGTTATTTCTAGTGATTTGGATTCATTATTCCTAATATTTGAAACCCCTAATTAATTTTTAATTAGCTAACAATTATTTATTACTTCCTCCGTTCTGAATTAATTAACGTTTAGCACAACTAATTTAGTTTAAATTGAACTAAAATTTATGTCCCCAACGTCAATTAATTCAGAACGGAGGGAGTAGCTATTAGCTAGCTAAATATCTTTAGTGGTTTGGAACACTCTAATAAACACATGTTCCCGCGAAAGTATTGCTTTGTAGCATGCCACAAGTTCACGCCTTCTAACGCGCGTTTGCGGGTGTTTCGCAGTCAGTTTACGCCTTCTCGCGGCGCTTACGGACGTAGTTCTGGCACAGTCAACTTCGTGGTAGCCCGCAGTTCAGAGGCAGTCCATCCACGTGCAGTGCAATACTCCTTCGAAGAGGCAGCGAGATCGAATCAAGCGGACGCCGATGGCGAAGGGCGAGCCGCTACTCCTGCCACGGCAGTGGCTGCTGCTTTCTCTCTTCCTTCTCTTCTGCGTTCCGCAGCCGCGGAGCTGCGCGGCGAGCGGCGGCGGCGGGGAGCCGGCGGAGTTCGAGATCCCCCGGGACGGGAGGGTGGTGGAGCTGGACGAGGACAACTTCGACGCGGCGGTGCGCGCCGCCGACTACCTCTTCGTCGACTTCTACGCCCCTTGGTGCGGCCACTGCAAGCGCCTCGCTCCGCAGGTAACCGATCCCACCCGCCTGTCCTCCGCTACCTGCACAGCCCTGCTGCTGCTTACTACTGAACCGAACTGAAATGAGGTCAAGTAAGCAGGGAAGGCGACCTTCCCATGCTCCCACATGATAAATTTACTGGTGGATGTGGTCATGTTAATTGTGACTGAACTGATGAGCGTTCGCTTCGTGTGTCTATTGCAGTTGGATGAGGCTGCTCCGGTTCTGGCTGGGCTGGCTACGCCTATCGTAGTGGCTAAAGTAAATGCTGATAAGTACAAGAAGCTTCGGTCGAAATATGGAGTAGAGTAAGCACCTGCTTCATTTTGGGTAGTACAATATCCATATGACTGTACAAATGATTCATACTTTTGTTTCTCTGGATGCAGTGGGTTCCCTACTTTGGTGTTTTTCGACCATGGAGTCCCATCCGAGTACACGGGCTCAAGGAAGGCTGAGGTGCTCATTGAGAACCTTAAGAAGCTTGTTGCACCCAATGTTTCTGTTCTTGAGTCGGACTCGGCAATCAAAGGCTTTGTTGAGGCAGCTGGCATCGGCTTCCCATTGTTCATTGGATTTGGGGTGGAGGAACGGTTGATTATTAAATATGGAGCAAAGTACAAGAAAAAGGCATGGTTTTCTGTCGCAAAGGATTTCTCTGACGATATGATGGATGTATATGATTTTGACAAGGTTCCTGCACTAGTTTCTCATAACCCAAAATATAATGAGCAGAGCGTATTCTATGGACCATTTGAAGGTATGCTAGAGACAAACCTTTCTATAACTTCTTGATATGTGTGTCAGCGAGTGGACACCCCATGATAAGGTTCCTGAACTAGTTACTCTCTGCTTTTCTAGTGTTATAAATATGTGATTCACCTAGTGTGACACGGTATTCTTATGAATCAACAAAACAGAGCACAGGCATTTTAATTGATGGTTTCCCTGCATGATGGCGCATGTCAATACTTGCTGTGCATGCAGATGCAGGAGCCTTTTTAGAAGACTTCATACGTCAGTCCCTACTGCCTTTAACTGTGCCCATCAACAGAGAGACTGTGAAGCAGTTGGATGATGATGAGAGGAAGGTTGTTCTCACCATTTTGGACGATGAATCAGATGAAAATTCTCCACAGTTGATTAAGGTTTTGAGGTCTGCAGCCAATGCAAATCATGATCTAGTCTTTGGATACGTGGGAGTCAATCAATGGGAGGAATTCACAGAGACTTTCGATGTTTCGAAGAGCTCACAGCTGCCAAAGATGATTGTATGGGACAAAGAAGAGGAGTATGAAGTCGTAAGTAGAACAAATTCTTCTTTGTTTTGCTTCTGTTAATTTTTTATACGATAAGTCGATAATACATATCACCAGATTATAAAGTAGTAATTTACAGTGCAACAAAAACTTGTATATTTTACATCCATCACATGTGGTACTGTCACTCACACATATTTTCTATGTTGGTTATTCAATTCTCATACTGCCACTACTTTTCTAAATGATCTTTTATGTTGTATCACGTACAAGTTACGTCAAGTGTCCAAAACTGTAGATGAGCTCAAAATTTGCATCTTGCTTGTCTATTTCGCATTCCAACATTACTTACTGAAATGCTTCTTGTTTAAGGTCGAGGGTTCGGAGAGGCTTGAAGAAGGTGACTACGGATCCCAAATTAGTCGTTTTCTTGAAGGGTATAGGGCAGGGAGAACAATAAAGAAAAAAGTGGGTCGTGGTTCCCCAACGCTGCTGGGTGTTAATGCATTGTACATTCTCATCTTATTGGTCGCCGTCCTTGTTGTTATGATGTATTTTTCTGGACAAGGCGAGGAGAGTCTCCGACCAAGGGCCCATGAGGACTGAAAACGTGACGTTTATTCCAGATTGCTTAAATTATAGGTATTCCTGCGGCAGCAGAAAAGGGGGGGGGACAGAGTTAAGAAAGCCTTTCTGATCTTTATTAGACATTCCTTGAGGAGTCACAGTTTTAGATTTTGATTTAAGGATCTGGCCCCCATGCTCCTCTTGTGAATCCCTGTGATTTCTTGACACTTCCAATTCAGAATCAGATTTCATGAATTTATTATCACATCGTTCAAATCGAGCCAACTTGGCACGGATTGTGCCGGGGCTTTGCACAAGATATCCCACAGCACAAAAAAATGGGAAAAGAGAAACATTAAGAAAAGAGAAACATGTGTGACCATCTTACAAACAATCCCAACCTTCGTGCAGGGTTACAAACAAATTCTAATCAAGAAACTGTATTCCTACGAGATAACACCTGCAGCCTCATGCCTCCAGATAGCACAAACCGAGAGCTGAAACTCGGTGTCGAAACTACAAAACAACATCGTACTTCATCGCGCATTACAGTTGAAAGAAGCGGGCGCTGCTATCCTGCACAATTAACGCACTGATCTTTTTCTTCCATCCTAGTACCTTTGTTTGGCTCAGCAGGTTGCAAGATTTCATCGAGGGGACTGCTCTGTGCAAGCACTCGACATCAAGCTGCATAGCCAACAAGTTCAGCATGACATGCGCTGTCAGCTCATTAGGAGGGATATCGAAACCATGCTTCCCTACGAGTTTGATCACAAGAGCATGCTGTCAGCTCATGCAATCTACTCATTCTTTTGAATCATGTATACCCGATCACCCCACAACATCCAGTGCTACCAATGAAATCAGTTAAAGACAACGAGACATGGAAACTCGAATTCCAGTTCGTGCCACAGACCAAGCCCCCTTATGGTACACAACAACCCAAAACTAAATTACAAGAAGCATTACCTCCTATCCTACATGCGCGTGCAGGAGGTGTCGAAGTCGTCGGGAGCGACTCTGGCGATCCACTCGGCGAGGCTCCTCTTGACCTCACCGTGGTCGACGTAGGCGAGCTCGTACATGCTGCACAGGTTGACCACCACCGTCTCGTTGAGCGCCGCCGTGGGTACCCTCTCCAGCGCGCCCTCGAGCACCTTGATGGCGTCGCCGAGGTCCCGCGAGTACATGAGGCACAGCGCCTTGTTGTTCAGCGCCACGGCGTCAGCGGGGTCCGCCTCGATGCAGCGCTCGTACTCCCGCACCGCCGCCGCGTAGTCCTTGGCCACAATGCACTCCAGCGCACGGTTGCGGGCCAGGAGGTTGGCGTAGTGAGCTGGGTCGGCAGCGGCGGCGGCGGCGGCCACGGACTCCACGTGGCGGAAGGTAGCGGAGGCCGCGGTGAGGTTGCCGATCTGCATATGCGCGTAGGCCAGGCGGGAGAGGAGGACCGGGTTGCCCGGATCGCGGGCGACGATGTCGGCCAGGAGCGCGAGCGCGACGTCGAACTCGCGGTGGGCCAGGTGGTCGGCAGCGAGGAGGGACGCGACGAGGACGTCGCGGCGGCGCCACTCAGGGTGTCCGGCGGCGTCGGGGCGGGCGCGGACGGAAGAGAGGAGCGTGTAGAGGCGGTCGAGCGCGAGAGGGCGGTCGGGGAGGAAGAGCGGGAGGACGGCGTGGAGGAGGCGAATTAGGAACGGCGGCGGCGGGCAGGCAGGGTCGGGGTGGAGGGAGGCGAGCAGCGCGGCGGCGTCGGGCAAGCGGCGGAGTTTAGCTAGGGAGAGTGCCGTGAGCGCGGAGAGGAGGAGGCGGTGGTGCGGGTGCTGGGCGTGGGACGGGTGGGAGAGGTGGGAGAGGAGCGCCTGCCACTGCCCGCGCGTGGCAAGGTCGTAGGGTACCGAGAGATCGGGGAGGCCTGGCGCAGCGGCGTAGGTCGCCGGCGGTGTAGACGGAGGGGAGGAGGAGGCGGCCATGGCTCGGTGGGGATTGGGACCGGGATCTCGGCGACGGCGGAGGACTAGTTGATCGATGATGATGATGAGGATGGTGGACAGATAGAATGGGCTGGAAATGAGCTGTCGAAATGTATTGGGCTTCGAGTTCAATGGAATTACTCATGGTCGGATTTAGGCCTCCCCCGAATTATGGTTTTGATCCATTGATGGGAAAATTCATAATTGTTTTTTAAAAATTAACATTCACAGTTGTAACTCAATTTTGCTTGAAAATTGGAACTAGAAGTTGGAATGTATCTAAATTTGGTTCAAATTTAGACGACATAAATATAATTTCAAAGAACAATTCCACGTCTAAGCACCCCGCAGTTTCCGTCGTGGAGTGCGGGAGATGTTTTCTCGCCAAAAAACACCCCACGTGCGTGGAGTAACTGGACTTTCTAGGAAACAGTGATAAATGTCATTTTCTTCAACATAAGAACAACTCCAAATCTCTGCCAAATATGAAAGAGAAAAAGATACCACTTTGTATATGACTCGTCTTCAAAGGACAGGACAAGCTACAATGTGGAGGCAATCGAAATGTAATGTAACCATGCATAGAGATGAGCTTTATTCATTAGAATACCAATTCTTTAGCTCACAAGGGAAGCAGGAATCAGCTACTCATCTGTATGGTCAGCTCGTACAACAAAGCTGAGTCCAATCAAAAGGATTGATAACTTAGGATGACCAAGCAAGAATCAGAGTATCTTCTTACAACGAGGGATTGAAAAAACAAAACGCCCATTCCTGCCATCCCTTCTTTCCAACCCAGGCAATGAGCTGACATGTTGTACAACCGAGAAATCCAGAGAAAACAAACCTTTCCGGTTCGGAAAGTCAGATGAAGGGGGCCAGCAGAGAAATCAAGAGGGTTTCTGTTTGCAACCGACTTTGCTTCCCTAAAAGTTTTCGTCAACATCTCAGTTTGTCCACGACGCGGACCTCTTCAAAACAGGCTTCAGCATAGCCCGATCTTCTTCCAGGGAAATCATGCCAAGATGTGAAGGATCCTCCAGCATCATCTTGGCGACCAAATAGCCCGCAATGGACCAAGTCTGGAATTTTCTTGCCTGCTTGCCAATATACCGCCCGAGCTTCCCATCGTAGTACTCTGGCCAACCATCCTTCAATAGCCTCCTCTCAGCTAGGTCAATTGCCCTTCTTGCAATCTGAGGCCGTCCAGTCTTGATGCAGGCTGCAGTCAGCAGCCAGAGAAGAACTGCAGAAAGATGAGGGAAATTTCTCATATTGTTGACGTTCCCTGGGCTATGAAATGAAGCGTTGCAAAGAATAATTAAACTATACAATATCTCATGCCGCGAATTTCAACTAGAATATGAAAAAGTTGGAACATCACTGAAAAGATCAGCATCAAAAGAATTATGCAACCAGCATGCAGTACAAAATTATGTACTATTGGCAAAAGGGAAAGGTGTCCAATACAATAGAAGATTAAGTGTCTGTTCAAATTATAATCCCATTGCTTAATGTAATTCAGTTCTCATACATAAGGACAGAACAAAAGTAAAAATATATTGACCCTAATAATTTCAAAAGATTCAAAGTGGAAACCCAAGGTTAATGCGAAGATTGCTAACCTGGCCACGACCCTCCATTGTGATAACTCCATCTAGTGTTTTTGGGGTCACAACCTGTCACTATTCGCCATTCATGGTTTTCAATAGCCGGATAACAAATCTTTAGAGGCATTTCACCGATAAGCTCCTCCCAACGCTCCTCGATAAGATCCATTATGGCCGTAGATTGCTCAGGTGTAGCAAGAGATGAAACTATGGCAATCATGTTTCCAAGTGCAAACCAACGAAAGTCCATCCTTGCAGGACTGACATTACCAATGAAAAAACCACCTTGACAAGGCATAAAATCAAATAACCAGTCCGGAATAGAATCTGGAATAACATTGAACTTGTTGACAGCTGTGTGAGAATATTCTTCTGTCTTGTAGCGATAGATGTCATTTAGTTGCTGGAAATCAAGCCAAAAATAACTCCGCATGTGGTAACTTAAAGCATGAAGGCGAGAGGCAATCTTCTCTATAAACTCCTTCCCTTCATTATCATGCTTAAGCATTTGAAGAGCACACCTAAGTGCCATATAGAAAAGGGATTGGATTTCAACAGGGTAGCCATACACACCCTACAATAGAACAAATATTAAAGCTCAGCTGAAATCAAAATGGCATTTTAAAAAAGGGGCAGTTTGAAGCTTACAATGCAAGTAAATCTCAGCTCTCAGGTCGACATGCATATGTCAACGAGCACTAAAAAGGGCATACCCAGTGCTGAAAGCTCCCACACGTTGTGGGGTCTGGGGAAGGGAATTTCTAGGCAGCCTTCCCCTTGCTTATTGTGCAAGGAGGCTGATTCGAACCCAGGACCTCCAGGACACAAGTGGAGAGACTCTACCACTGCGCCAAGCCTGCCCTTCTATATGTCAACGAGCACTACTAAATTAATATAAAATCATTCAAGCAACATTAGAATCCAACGGATCATTTTCTATTTATGTTTTATGCATCATTTGTAAGAAAATTCATTCCCAAATACAGAAATATGTTTGGTGTTGTGTTTAAAAAAGAATAGTTATGATACGTATGAAATGAGAACAAACAGTATATAGCAGATAGCACATTCAAACAATTAAATTCTCACAATGACCAAGTCTTTGGTATTACAATCCACAATAATTAGACTAAGCTCATGCCAACACCCATACTAAAAAGTCAACAATAGTTATTGTGTCAGCCATAGAATAGTGGGATCGGCACAATGTCACATTTTAGCATTGTGGAGATATAGGCATTGAAATCATAACATATAATGAAATGATTATTCAAATTTTATACGTTCAGGGCAGGAAACATAACCAGGAGAGCAGAAATCCTTACATAATTTTTAAGAAATATCGTCAGTCCACTAGACCTAAACATAAACTATCCAAACTCTGAAGATAGTACAGATGAAAGGATCGTTAGAACAGCTAGATATCTATTCTGTATAAGGACCACTATCATATAGGCATGCTAAATATAGATTTCAAAACCAACTGAAAGACAGAGAACAGGTCATAGGTCAATAGCTTACCAGTCTGCGATCTATCATGCAGCAACCATCAGCACATAACAATGTCGGGAAGGTGTCGAAGCCCTCAGACAAGCACAGGCTCAGTATGAGCCTCATTCCTTTCTGGCACTCCGGTGTCTCTGCCAGCGTCATATCCCCCGTTGACTTTGTGTACGCCCGCAGGAGTATAATCCACCAGAAACCCGAATCAACCGGGGCAACCCTACCGATTGCGCTCTCCCCAAAATCGGCATGCAGGTTATCGACGCCCTTTTTGGCGTCATGCAGCACCTTGAAGCTGGCTGGCATGGCCCCCTCCCCAAGCTTGAACCGGTCGACTTTCTTCTCCCAGCCTTGCAGAAGCAGGGTCTTCAAAAGGAAGTTCTTGACTATATCTGGCTCGCCGTTCATCAGGAACGCCAGAGCGCTCGGCACGAAATCCCTCACGAACACCTGGCGCCATGTCCCCCCCCCCCCCAAAAATCGGATAAGCGCAGAGCAATAGTAAGCATATTTGATTACAAGCTCGGAAGCAAAAGAATCTCTAGCAGGAACTTGGAAGCGTAGGGAGTGAGAGCGCACCTGGTCGTAATTGAGGACTTCCTCGGATGCGTGGTCGAAGGCGGCGATTGTGCCGAGAGGCTGGCCCCGGAAGAAGACGAGGGAGCGGCGCAGCGCCTCCCAGGCGTCGCCGACGATGGGGTGGGGCTCGAAGGAGTGGAGCGCGGAGGAGGCCGGCGTGCCGAGGAGCGAGCGCAGGCCGCCCCCCGGCGAGTACATGCCGTCGAAGGCGCCGCCGCCCCTGGCGTACCCGCCGGAGTGCGAGACGTCGCTGAGCGAGCGGTCGTCGAAGGAGCGCTGGCGCTCGACGTTGATGCGCGGCCTGTTGAGCAGCCGCGACAGGTCCAGGTCGTCCGACTCCGACAGCGAGGCGTGCGACGCGGACCGCCGCACCCCCACGCCCGCCGCCAGCTCCATGACGCCGCCCCGCGCGCGTCGTCCCTTCCCCTCCTCCGCCTCCCCGCTCCGGCCAGATCTAGCCCGGGCGCCGGCGAGCGAGAGATCCGGGAAACGGGGACCCGGCAGCGGCGGCGGCTCGGAGCAGGACGCGCCGCCCGAATGTCGAGGCGGTAGCGCCCGCGGGTGGGGTGGAACGGGGACGACGCGGAGATAGAGGGCGCGGTGGCAGAGCGCCGCTATCTATAGAGCGAGCGGGAGCCCTCGCCGGCGTCGGATTGGACGACTACCGGTGGCAGAGCGCCGCGCCGTGTTTAATAGACCACGGTCTCCGGTGGGGCCAGCGACCCCGCGGAAGCGGCGTAGCGGGAAGGCGAATGGGGGCCCGCCCGCGGGTCACCGGGCGATGCACGTGGGAGGGGAGGGGACGCGGCGCCGACGTGGAGCGGCAGGTTGGTGTGGCGCCCACGCCAAGCCAAGCCAAGCCAAGCAAAGCAAAGCGAAGCAAAAGAAAAAGGGAAATGGAAAGGGGGGCAGGCCGAGGGGCCAACGGCGGCGACGTGTGCCCGGCGATTTGGGGGGGGGGGGGAGGAGGAGGCCGTGCGGCCGCTCCACCGTTCAAGACAGAAAGGGAGACGACGTGTTTCCACATGTAGCCAAACAAATGTCAAGCGTAACAGTGGCTGCTACAGTTAGTGTGCGTACTACTTTTCAAGGTTCGATCCAGCATTACACAATAAGAAAGAAAAAAACACACACATACACAGAGAGAGAGAGAGAGAGAGAGAGAGAGAGAGATGGCTGCTGCTTTACGTTTTCCAGGCTTTGACAGAAAGTGACGCTGAGACTTGGGAATCGAGAGCTCGCGGCGGCGACGTGAGTGCGAGACTTGAGAGGGCACGCTCCCGATCGGCCTCTGGGGGGGGGGGGGGGTCGGGATTGAAGAGAAGAAGACGAAGGTGTGCTCGAACGGTGGCATGGGAACGTAGCCTGCCTGCATCAAACTGGTGTCCTGGTTTCCGTCGCTCGGGGATTTTCCTGTACGACGACGGTCGCTGGCCGGTAGCAGCTGCGCGGGCCACGAGATTCACGAGCACGCAGCACAGCTTTTTGTTTTTTTTTTGTTCCCTTCCGTTTTGACTTTTTCTCGGAATACTACGCGTACGGAGGCGTGCAGTCACAGTCTGGGGCCGGCCCCGCCGTACGAAGAGGCCGACGGAAACTCTTCCCTTCCGTTCCAGCCGGGCCATGAGCCGGCAGCAGCCAACTGGTAGGTACTAGGTAGCTAGCACGTACAGGAGGTACAGGACGTCGCAGCCGCACAGATGGACGGCCACGCGCGCGCCGGCTAATTCCTCGCCGCGCACGTGAAACACGGGCGTATCAGTCAAGTTGACAAATCTGTCGTGCTTGCTTACGTATGTAAATGTAATCTGGTGGATCGCCCGCTTGGGCTGGGAGCTAAAGCAGCAGCAGCTGCAGGCTGACGGGCCAGTCCCGACGCGCTGTCCCTACCATATCCTACTGCCACCCCAGCTGATGTGAAGGACGCGCCGCAGCTTTCCGGCACGTGCAAAAAAAACAAAACCGATGTCCAACCCGTAGAACGGTAGAATCCTCCAATACCTCTAATTTTTTTTTTGGTGGGAGAGGGCCCGATTGCTACCTGGGCCTCCAGCCGTTGCGCCGCAAGCCGAGCCCGAGCCCAGGCCCAGCGCACCACAAACAGATCAATCTTCAAAACTTTTAGGCGTCGAGACGGCGCTACAGTACAGATGGATGTCCCGTTGCCAATATACAGTACACACTCGGCCACCGTCCAATCCAACTACCTTGGCGCGCTCTCCCGCCCGAAGATGCTTTTTGTCTTGTCGACTCCAGCGGGAAACGATCGCCGGCGGCGTACTCCACTGACGGAAACGTGTCAGTCTCCTACGACAGCTCGGATATGACCCTCTCACACTTCTCTTCCAGGATCTTCACGGCTTCCGTCAACAGCGCCTCCGGGGGCATAGCTCCAGTGGATTCGATGGTGACTAGTAGCAAGGGAGAACAACAACACACAAAACAGATTACCGATAGCTTTATATTCAATAAAATCAGGTATTCACGACTTACAGATGAAATGGTCTCTGACACGCCTCAGTTCTATTTTTCCTCCAGTGGGCCCCATGACGCACTCTCTGCAGAGCGTGCATGACCTTGGCCTAGCAACGACCGCCCTCTTTATCCCTGTACATCGAAAACAATATGACCGAGTTTACTGTAAAGAATCCTCTCAAAACAGGGGGTAAAAAAGTTACCACCTCCAAGTTCTTCAATGTCAAAAACGTTAACAGGGCACTTCTTCTGTAGCTCCACCGCGCCATCACCTTCAATCTTATCGAGGAGGACAACCTACATGATGCAGAACACGAGCAGTGATATAGTTGCCTGCTATTTTCTTGTTGGATTTCCATAGTGAATCAACTTTACCTCAGGTAGCATTCTGTACCAGGCTGTAGCAACAGGAGACCACTTGGCATGAACCTTCCCAACTCCCTTAACGGCATGAGCCTCGAGCTCAATAGACTATAAAACAAACAGATCAGATTACTAGGTCGAAAGTTTTGAAGTTTATAGTGAAAACACATACAGTGGAAATAAATACAAGACTTTCTGAATAACTGGTCAAACAAATGGGCTTATTTTCATAAAAGTTTATATGATATGCACAAAAACTCAGGGAAGATAACTTGAAATAAGCGAAACAGTTTATTCCTATGGTATGACTTTTGGTAAAGTCAACTGTCTACATACATTAAATAAACTCTGTAATTTCCACTGTACTTAAGTCTTCCTTTTAACCATCTAGGTTCAACAAAATACATTAATGGAAGCTTGGAACCCAGGAGAACAGAAGGTACTCCCATAATAATGGTACTAAGGGTATAGTTCAAAAAGTTACCTGTCCTGGCCCAAGCCTGGCAATAGTTATATCATTGAACTTCACGCCAAGAGGCTTTTCTGAGATCTCCTTTTGGCTTTTACTAAAAGAAGTGAAGGTCTTCTTTTGATCACCAGCCTGTGCACCAGATGCCACACTTAATTGGCTACCTTCTGGCAACCACTTCAGTTCACCAGATTTCACTGCACACAAATAAACAATCAATGCTGTGACAACAATAGAAAACTCAAATATCTTTTAAGAGATATATAGGCTCATTTGTGTTGATAGGGGAACAAAGAAACCAATAATACAAATAGTCCGATTTATGTTTATAGGGGAACCAAGAAACAAATGATATAAAATATCAATTATTTTACTCTTAGCAAAGTAATCTTTTAGATGACAATACATGATACATGAGATAACTAGGCACGTGAAAGTACTAAAAAGGTAACTAAAGAATGGCCTGTTTAGTTTATCATTATAGTACAGAAATTCTCTAGATGTCAATTAAGTACACAATTGATTACAACTTCTGCTTCTAATGTTTCTAATTTGAAAAAATGAGATATTATAAAAATAAGGTGTACTGGCCATTTCAATTTGAAAGCAATGCATGATCATGGCTCAAAATAATAAGGAGAATAAGACATTAAGAAACAAACTCATTCCTGCATGATAAATATTGGAAGGACATATCAAGGAAAAAAAGATCAGTTTGATGACAGATATCCGCTCAGGACACAGACGTTTCAGGAAACTAAGGTATACCTGTAATTCGTGGAGAGCCTTTTCCACATGAAACAAGCAGTTTATACACTATTGTGTTCCTTTCATTTGGGACATCATTCTCTGTAGAAAAAGAAAAGAAGAATAAGATGGCTCTCTTATGATGTATTAATGTGAGGCTTGAGCAATTAATACCTGAGATATAGTCAAAAAACCTTGGATCTGCATCAAGTGGAATAAGTCCAAGTCTATGTGAAAGAACCTCATCTGCTATAACTGAGGTGTTGTCAACCATGAAGATTTTCTCAATAGCCATAGTAGGAACCTATTAATATAGAAAGAAAGTTTAATCTGAGCATTTTTTATTGTGAGTTCCAAACATATAAAAGGAAAACTAAAATACAGAAAACAACTTCATTTTCTGATAGTACACATGAAACCACGAAGATACCTCTGCAATAAGGATTCTCCGGAAAGCATTAGCCATTGATGCATCAATACCAATCATATCAAACTCCATATCGTCTTCTGTGAGTCGATTTACCTTGATCTTGAAATTTTTGCAAAATTTTTCTACTGACACGCTATTATCAACTCCCATAGCAGCAAAAGCACCCGAATATTGAAAACCTTTAGTCTGGAAAAATATATAAGAGAAAACATGAAAAATGTAATATATGAAGCTAATAACAAAGGACTTCAATATGATTTAGTAAGTTTTCTTCCACAAATGATTAAGCAAGGGAACAAAAAAATAAAAAATAAACTTCTAAGTATGTCCAATATGGATTCAGAGCAACAAATTTATTAGAACATTTCATCCAACTAAACACCATTTCATTGAAAAAATAAACTAAATAGGCAAAAAATAGAACATGGTCAAGCCATACCAGAAGTAAAATAACAGTATTAGTAAGAACATAAACATAACGGTGCAAAATAAAATCACTTGTTTTCAGTATTCTATGCATTAATGATAGACACATGGCATTAAAATATCTGTATTTCTCAGTGAAATTAGGGCCCAATGCAAGACAAACTTACTGGAAAATATAATTTATGCAGAATGATCAGTGAGCATGTCAAACAGACAACAATTGCAAAGGCATGAAAGAAGGGTAGAATATATATGGATACATTAATAGGGGCATCAGCCTTGCAGACAACACGAGTACGCTGGACTTCAAGGTAGTCTGGAAGCTTATTTTCCTGAAGATCGGGCATAGCATCGACCTCCTTCGCCTTTTTGCCCCCTTCTTAGGCATCCTTCTTTGTTTTCCTTGGCTTTGTTCACTTTAGTACTGTAATGTCCTGTTTCTGATAAGAAAGGTCACATGAGTGAGCGTGGTTACAAGGGAATTAGAGTTTCATGACTTGGAGCAACTAGTTTTCTTCATATGTTACTTTGGTGCTGAGCATAGGTTTGCTGTTCTTATGCCTAGGGTGAACAATAAAAAGCTTGTACACTTATTAATTCCTCTCTACTACTTGTATTTCCTAAATATGTAACACAAACATACATAAAATCTGAAAACTATTTTTGTTTTCACAACACTTGATTCGTGTGTATCAGGGCGAAATCGAAAAGCACGAAAAACGGCAGGAGCAGTGCCCCGAAGGCTACATATATGCACTCGTTGCATAACGAAGTTCAGTTTAGATGACAGAGATTCCTCCATGTTCCTGGCACCCGGGCTGAATTTATAGTCTCAGAAAAAAACAAATGTGTAAAGCGAAAAAGGCTTTGTTGTTGTTGCTGCTGCTGTAAAGCAAAAAAGGCATAAAAATCATAAGGTGACGAATTAACACATGTCAGAATTTCTTCCATCAGTTACGCGTTCGTGTTGCGGTCTAAATTCTTCAGGTTACTAAAAATGAACCAAGGTAAAGGTAAGATGCATCAATATGGATCTGCAGCAAGCTAAATGTCAACTGCATGAAGGGAGGAGGAGGAGGAGGAGGAGGATACGAGGATTGGAGAGGAGAGTCCAGCTCTCACCTGGAGAGGAGGAGGACAATGAGCGCGAGGCGGCGGGCTTGTGCCCCGCTCTGCCGCCGTGCGTTGGCCGCACGAGACCGAGCCGCTGCTTGACTGACGCCGCACGATCCGCCGCCCTTGTTGCGACGCTGTTGCCTGGGAGCTGAGACGGCTTACGGGGTAGGGTTTAGCGTTTTTTTTTTCTTCTTCTTTTCTACAGTCCAGTTCTCCGGGCCACTCCCTCAACAGCATGTCCACTCGGGCCATGGAATCACTGGGCTGCAATTGGACGGGCCTTCGACTCTGTTTGGAACAACAATTCCTCCATGGCCTGGCCCATATTGACTGTGACCGGGCCTTAGCCTCTGGCCCTGTTTGTTTGGGGAGCTTTTCCCCACTTTTGCTCCTCCAAGAAGCTGGGAAACGGAGAAGCGACTCGTTACGCGAAAAGCGACTTTGGGGGGTTGCTTTCTGAGAGCTTTGCTCTCCTCGCGCCCGGTGCCACCAGTCTTCGCCCGAGCACCAAGCCACCGCCACCGTCCCTCCGGGTCCCGATTCTCTCACCCCGAGCCACCCTTCTTGTGCCGCCGCCCAGAGTCGCCCTCCCGCTGCCGCAGCCGCCGCCCCGAGTTGCTCTCCCGCCGTCGCCCTCATCCCCGAGCAAGCTACGACCTCTAGATCCGGGGTTGCTCCTCCTTAGCCGCCGTTGCCCTCATCCTTCTCTATGATGAGAGGCACCAGGGAAGCAAGGTGGCTCCATCGAGTTGACAGAAAGCGTAGCGTATAATGTGCCTTCTCCAAGATGCCAGCCTATAACGGCATCGGGCAATTTTCTCAACCTACTGTCGTTATCCACATGGTTTTCGGATGTTCTTCGAGGTCATGGATAATCTCGCGAACCTCCATACGAAACGAAAGGGGCCTTCGACATGAAGCTATGAACCAAATATCGATATCGGAACATCCTTACTAGTTTGCACTCGATTCATGCAAAGGCCTGGGTGCCTAGCTGCTGAGGCACTGTAGGAGCACTCGATTCATATTTCACGGTGATCACATGATGCGTTCAGACATGCAAGATGGAGTGTCAACTAACCACATCAGGTAAAATAAATTTAAACGGCAGTAAATTGGTGTTATTCTACTCATGCCGAGACTGGAGTGGCAACAATGCCAACAATCCCGCCCCCTCTCTCGATAAGCAACACGCAACAGGTGCTTTCAGCTAGGCCACTGACATTGTCGTATCCGCACTACAACCAAATCTACGTATCATGGACAGACACGAGCGCTAGACTAGTCACAGAACTCGAGCTGAAACTACAATACTGTTCCACTGCTTGTACAAAATTTGCATATGGTTGCCAATAATTTCTCTCATCCTTCAAGGCACCGAACAAACGATGATCCCTCAATCATCAACCTTTGGCGTCGATTACCTGTAGTTGCATACAGAAAGTTTGTGGTAACACTGAAAAATAAAACAAACCAATGCAAGCATTACACAAAGTTCCTTTGACCACGAGATAACTTACCTCAAATTACATGCAATACTATAGTCATCAGGCTTATTCAGCACTGGCAAAATAACAAGCACAGTTATTAATTAACAAGGACGTTAAGAGCCAAATTCAGAATGACACAAATAACTTACCTGACAGGCTTAGAAGTTACAACACACTTGCAGTCAATCTAGCTCCTGTCACCTTTTTTCTTCTTCCTTTTATGTTTTGGTTTGACGGCATCCTTTAGACTCTTAGGAGATCTGATTTCCTGGGCCTCATCAGACCCTAAGGCAGCACCAGAGCTTGATGTGGTTTTCACCTCCACGCTAGATTCAGTTAACATTGGTTTGGCTCCCTCATGGTCATTGGCCTCGACCCCTGCTGATGGGTCTGCATATTCCAAAGTAAATTATCATAAGGGCACATTCTATCTGAACTCCCGTGAGAGAATCTTGAGCTGCATGGAACACAAACAGCTTCAAGATATATGCTGGTGTTAGGAAAATCTCACAACAGTAGATCAACATGGTCTGAACAGAGCAATGTTACACGACCTGTTTTTGGGATTCTTTAAGAATGACCAATCAAATGGCCTAAAAAGAAAGATGTCTGAAGAGTTGGACTGGGTAGGAGGCTAGCAATCTGGGCATGTTGATAGCAGACATACAATCTTCTAATCTTTCACGCAGCAAAGAGATAAACAAGAATATGCACTACTAACATTTCAAAAAAGCTAAGAAAAGCTAAAAGAAGGAACGATAATAAAAAATGACAAAAAAGAGAAGGGACAGCATTTGTTTCAGGCACTTCACAGTGACACTTCCGTGGTTAATGAGCACTATGATGCCAACCAATCTGAGATGATACTGACAGTTAAGGAACACCTGGACTATATTTCATCCACTGCATACTACCATCAGGGAAAATAAAATGAATAACATGTAAAAAAAATTAACAGTACCAGGCAATTGAGAAATTCTGAGAGACCTTAATGAAACTCCACTAGAGTAGGGATCCCTACATTGCAAAAGTCAGGGCCAGTTGGCAAATTTGTGTCAAGCAAACTTTTTATGCTAAATATCTAGTATATAGGAAACAAATACATCAGACCAATAACTACCAATTTGATGGGCCAGCAGTGAATGTTGATGTTTGTTTGTGTTTAGCAATTTTTTCCCCAGACAAGGGTGAATCTCTTTTTATATTTTGATGATCCTGATCACCTTCGCTTATCTGCTGAACATCACCAAGTGTCTTCACGCTTGGCCTTTCCGTTTTACCATCACCTTTGTCCTCCATAGTTACATCAAGAACGTTAATTTTCTGAGACTCTGAGGCTGGCAGGCGCTTTACTTTCTTTAAAGCTTTCTCAGTTGCGTACTTTTCTACCTGAACATAAATAATATAGAAGTGTAAGATGCTTGATAAAAATGTCACAACTATATAATGAGAATTGTAATCAGTAGTTTGACTAGTTTCATATTTTGGGTAAAGTCCAAATACACATTTAAACTGTAGTATCTTCATATCATATGTGTGGGAGCCTTCAGCACTGCATACACCTTTTTTTTATCTTCATATCATATAAGTTTCAAAAAACAAGATGGTGGGGCAAAGTCACATGGACATGGGAGCCCACCAATGGCACCAAATCCAGAGCAATATCCCACCAGTTCATGTTTGCCCTCTTGCTATCCAAATAAGTGGGTTCTCAACCTGTAGCTCTCAATAAGCGGGTTCCCCTACCTCACTTGATTCAATGGCATTCAATTGAATGCCCATATAATCACAACTGGAATGTGTATTTAGCATGTGTACATATATGCAAACAATTAAGCTAAAATCTTGTCTCAGTGTTAACTGTTAATGTGATGAGCTCCCCTTCTCACTGAGCGATGAAGGGAGGAGGGTGGTAGCAGCTAGGGGACAGTGTGCATGCACAAGGGAGGGAGAGGGAAAACCCTTCTTTTTTCTAGATTAGATCAGATTGCACCCCCTCTCATTATATGGGGAAGATTACTTGACTCCTCAAACTCTAGATCGACTCCTAACTAAACTCAACAATATCTTTCATATTATAAAACCATTTCTAAATTTTGATTTATTCTTTTATTCCTAATCTCCAACCAACTAGATCTAGCCACTTTGGAAAGGTGGTGTAGCCTCACACTTGAACGGCCTCCTGTCGTTGCACTGGCAGGAGGCCAGCCAGGTGTGGGGCCACCCACATCTTTCCAAAATGGCTAGATCGAGTCGGTTAGAGACGAGAATAAAATAATATATCACCTTTGGAATTAGTTTCATGATAGGAAATGTACCGTTGAGTTTGGTTGGGAGTCAATCTAGAGTTTAAAAAGGACTAAAGGAGCCAAGTAATCTCTCTCTCCTGAGCCAGATAATATACGATGGATTCTAGACTTCAAACAAAGGTATTCTACCCACGTG
Source organism: Neostapfia colusana (assembly GCA_030760725.1). Taxonomy (NCBI): domain Eukaryota; kingdom Viridiplantae; phylum Streptophyta; class Magnoliopsida; order Poales; family Poaceae; genus Neostapfia; species Neostapfia colusana. The sequence continues at coordinate 81,771,432 of JASWHV010000014.1, read as the reverse complement.
GTTGTTCATTCAACTGTTGTGTTTTGAGCCATGAGAACTATTGATGCTAACATTCTCTTTGCAAGATGTGTTTATGCTATCTTCCAGTCCTGACTATGCAGAGCAAAGTAACGGAACAACGGTTCCATTAAAAATTAGCCTACCCGGGTGTTTTGAGCCGGGTATTCTACCCACGTGGTTGTTCTACCCACGTGGTTGTTCATTCAACTGTTGTGTTTTGAGCCATGAGAACTATTGATGCTAACATTCTCTTTGCAAGATGTGTTTATGCTATCTTCCAGTCCTGACTATGCAGAGCAAAGTAACGGAACAACGGTTCCATTAAAAATTAGCCTACCCGGGTGTTTGGGACAAAGGCTTTGTTGTTGTCATCGTTAATCTACTAGAGCAGTAAAATCTCCAGTAAATTCTACAAAACTTGCATGACATATACTGATAAAAATTGCTAAAGTATGACAAACTGTTAGGGAGCATGCAAACGCTGTTACAAAGGATGGCATAGCTACAGGGAACATATTTCAGCTATAGTGCAATGCAAACTCAATTGAGAACGAATTTCTTCATGCAAAGGTAAGTTGACAAAATATATCATTATAATGCAATCAACATCGAACCGAGACAAATATGGGTTCTGATTTAAGTATTTAGAAGTTACTAATTATCTGATATCTGCAGCAATGCATAGGCACCCAGGCTAGTCAAAGAATTAATGCTTCTCACTTACTGCAGTCCTTATTTTGCTTGTTACATCAGCAGCCTTAACTGAAGCAATTCTTAAACACTGCATTATAACACTTGACATGACACCCTCTCCACCAGCTTTCTGGATGGCACAAACATCACCATTTGAGTTAACTGTAGCAGTCATCCTCCCACCCATTACTGCTTCTTCCTTATATGTTGGATCAACAACCTACATAAAAGAAGAGCAAATTAGACAGAGGACACTACTGACAGAACATGATGGCCGTTTAGTAGCCAAAATCACTCCCATCTTTGAAGTACTGGAACATACCACGATGTTACCTTCACCAAAATATGCAAAGGTTACAGCTATCGGCAGATGATGTATTGCTAGAGGGATTGGATCCCTGACCTGCAAAATTCAGTAAAAATAGAACATAAGATATATTCAATCTGGTGGCAGCAACACAGACCAGAATGTATGTAATTAAGGAAACACATACATTATCTACCTCACATGTTCTCGTTTAATAATTGCATATAAGCTAGCAATTTCAATGCTTTATAAGAGAAATTCATTTTTCAGAATACTTTAGCAAGGGTGTATGACCAAGCAGTACAATACATTGCAAGTTTGTGCTTACCTCAGGGTCATGCACTGTAACCTGCTGCCCATCTTCCCCACCAACTGTACATTCAGGCCTCCGAAAAGTAGACAGGGCAGCCAATGCGGCGACGTTAGCAGCATCAATGAGATTCCTGTGGGGGTAAAGCATGGCAACGAGCTAGTTTATAACTGTAACCAGAAGCGTTCGTGCATTAATTACATTAGTGTACAGTAAATAACCCATACCCTCCGTTATCCAAGATATGAAGGTCGACACGCACGGACCAGACATACTTCCCGGCAACAACACAGAGAGACTCCATATCGATGGCTCGGCTCTCCCTGGAAAGCACAAGTAATCCTCATCACACTCCACACTTGAAGCTCTTTGAGGAAATGAACAAGGAACCAGGAGACCTGAGGCCACGGTCGATGACTCGACCAAGCTCGACTGCCGATTCCCCGGGCCTCCCGGGCTCAAAGGCGGGATCGGCCATGGGCGAGAACTCGGTGAATATGGCCAGGGTCCCCTCGTTGGGCCTGTCCCTGTACGGCGGCACCAGCTGCGCGGTCACGTATCCCATCACGCGCGTCTCGCCGAGCTGCACCTCCGACGAGCCGTCCTCCCTGAAGCTCAATCAGTCAGACCCTCCATTCCCACCAAGGAAGGCCGAGGAAGAAGAAACCGCGCGATCGGGGACGGGACGGGACGGGGCGGGAGCAGCGAACGTAACGGCGTGAGGTGGGCGTACCTGCCAAAGCTGATGTCGAGGCGGCGGAAGTCGAAGGAGCGGCGGCCGTCGACCCGTAGGTCGGACTGGAGGGCACTCTCGATGAAGTCGCGCTCGTTGACCGTGGGGCGCCACCGCATGTGCTCCATGGCCTCCCTTGGTCACTCGCGGGCGGCGGGAGACGATGCTAGGGTTCTTCTAGCGCCGAGGGGCTTGGCTGGGGCTTCGGCCACTTTTCATTTTATGTAGTACGTATAAAAACAAGGTCGGTTTGGGCCCTCCTCGTCTCTAGAGGGCCGAGTTTTCACAGATTCCTGGGCTGGGTCGAGTCTTCGTGCGGACGACCTATTTGAAGGCCTCAACTCGGAATCTGAAGGGCCCGGTTCCGCGGCTCCAAAGGGGTGGGGTGGAGGTCTACGCCATACGGAACGGCAATGGCGCGGCCGTAGCGTCGGCAGAAGCTTCGTCTTGATGTTGGAGGACAAGTGGAGCAGATGGTACCGGTGGCAGCCTGGCCGCCCCGTGTTTGTTTTAGAATCTTTTCTCCTTTTAGGATTATCTATGCTGGTACATTTGGAGGTGCAAGGACATGGAAATTAGCCGTGCTATTCGCCCCCCCATAAATGACTGTACCCATCCGCCATGAATTTTGTGGACAATATTCCAGATAGGAGTAAGCGAAAAGTTACTGGTTTTTCAATCTGTGGTGGAAACCTAAATAATCCACATGACATAATTGTCGAAATAAAAGGTATGATACTCGATTTTCTACACACGAATTCGTTTGATGAAATAGCAAATATATGCGAGTTCCAAATGGTAGGGTTGCGATAGCATGAATGGTTAACAGCAGAATATAACCATGGATTTCCACTGAATTGACAGTCTGCTTGTCCTATCAATATATCTACAACAACAACAACAACAACAACAAAGCCTATCAGCATATATACTGGCTACAAAAAACCATTTAAATATTTCTACAGCTGCTGGAGAAGAAACAAGCTAATAACTAACAATCCAAATTCTGGAGGCAACCAATCAGAAAAAGATCAGTCAACAGTGGTTCCTTATTTGTTTCCAGTTTGGGTTTCATATCTTGCCTACCTCAACATGCTTGAGACAAAGGCTTTGTAAAAGAAGAAGGTTGTTCTCAGATAATCAAAATGTGCCTTCTAAAAATGTGCATATGTCCAAACTAGACCAAACTCACTCATCCTAGACTTGTCTAAGAGGTAAATCATTGTAGCAACCAAACTGGCAATATCAGTTTACCACAACCCACTTACACCCATACTACCTAAAAGAACTACCACATTTTCATCATAACATTTTAACAAACATCATTGCTTCATGGGCATCAACAAAGATGTGGTGCCAAAGGTTGGGATATCAAGTAGAGCGCAAGGAATCAGAACAAGGACAGATGAAGAAAAGGTGAATGCATAAAAAACTTACTCAAACTTGTATCTTGTTACAAAAACTACCATTTTCATTACTTGTATACAGTTTGAGTCAGCATAGGGTTCTTCATGTATCTTTCAAGTGGCACAAGAAGGTGCATATTGGGTAACATTTTCTAGGTATTTCTCAAGTTCCTTCTCTCCACTCTCAAAAGTCTCCCACAGAGATTTCCTCAATTCCTCCTGCCCTTGGCTCTTTATCACCAGGTCATAAGCATAACGCATAACATATTTGCAGTATGCAGCCTCATCATCCATACATTCCTGATATGATGGTTCGTATTGTTTTGGATTAAAAAACCATTTCTTAGCATCTTTGGTCCACCGCTTCAGAATGTAATTTTCTGGAATTTTGCATGCATTGTTGATACTAAGGGCTTTCAGAGCATGCGGACAAAGTAAACCCATTGTCTCAAACTTACTACAGCTGCACGTTATTTGCATCGCATTCATATCGAAATGAACTGTGCACACTCTTGACCCTCGCCCTTGCATGGTCATCTCATACTGATATATGTTATTGTCTGAACGTTGAAGCTCCTTAAATTTTGTGGCCCCACACCCATCAAGAAAATCCGTCTCAAACAGCTTGTAGATTCTATGTGTATAAACTTTTGCTGCATGGTTCAAAATATCACTGTGCTTTATAATACAAGTAGGTGGCTTTTGGCAACACCTTGTGTCCTCATCATACTCTTTCTCCCGCCAATCTTCAGTCTGTTTATCCACAGCAACAGCAAGTGCTGAAAGCGAGGTCAATTTATCAGAAATGCCACTGAATATGTTACTCATGCTGTCACATTGCGGCTCATACTCGACCCCTCCATCAAAGGTGCACTTGTCGAGAGCACTACACCATTTATGCTTGAGTTTATATAGTTTCTTAAGCCACTTATTTTCCTGCAACTTAAATTCACGGAGCATCTCAGCCCATGTTTCCTCAAATTCTGCTTCCGAGTCACATCCTTGCATGCACTTGACAAATATCTTGTTGAAAGCCTTTGAACCATTAAGAGAACCAAGACGAGAAGCGGCATTCTTTTGAATGTGCCAGCGAGCAATGCGGTGGCATGTATTTGGAAAAACTTCTTCAATTGCTTTGGACATAACTTGATCTTGGTTCGTGAAAATAGATCGAGGATGTCGATTTCCCATGGACTCCAAGAAGGACTTAAACAACCATACAAAAGTTGACATCGATTCATCAATCAAGAGCGCACAGCCATACATAGTGGTCTGCCAATGGTGATTTACACCAACAAAAGGTGTGCATATCAAGTTTTGTTTGTTTAAGCGATAAGTCGAATCAAACACGACTACATCACCAAAACAATCATAGTCAATCCTGCTCCTTCCATCACGCCAAAAGAAATTTGTCATCCGACCACCTTGATCTAATTGGACATCCCAGTAGAACATGCCATCTTCGTTTGCCCTGCTCTTTAGGTGGCTTATAAGGCCCTGCAAGTCTCCAGTCCCTAAGGCCAATGTCTTTGCCACAGTACCATAACCGTGGAGCAAATCATGCTTTGAGGTCTTTGTGTTGTTGGTTGCAGTAGTGCTTCCTGTAGGCATTTGGGGAGAGGTAGCTTGCACCTGGTGCCCTGCATAAAACATTGGCTCGACCGAGCTCGACCTCCCTGCTATAAGTGACCTCGCAGACCGCAGAAGGTGCCGTTCCTCAGGCCTCGCCAGGTTATGGTTGTGATCAGAGACCAACCGAATAACCTTCCATTCCCCATGGTCGTTCACCCTGAACCGCACCATGGCCTTGCAGTTCGTCCTGGTATGTGGATCATTGAAGTTGGCATCAGTCAGCTTCTCCCCTTCCTTAAGCCCCTCTTTGGAGCAGAAGTAATCCTTGGTCCGTATCTTCTTGGTGCCAGTGAAGTAGGACTGCTTCCCTTTCCTGATGCTGAACCCCATGCGGTGGCCATAGTCGCAGTAGAGCTTGTAGGCCGCCTCCTCACTGTACACCACCACCCGTAGGAGCTCTTCGGTACCCTCCTTGCTGCCGTGCACCGTTGCGGCCTCCCCCTCGGTCTCGCCCTCGTCTCCGTACTCCCTCCTCCCCGCCACCTCATCGCCGGAGTAGGAAACGACCGCCAGTTGCGCGTCAGAGGTCCCCTCGCCACCAACGACACCGCAATCCTCCTGCGGAGCAACCACCGCCTCGCCCTGGTCTGCGCCGGTGGCGGCAGCCTCAACGGCCGACATGGAGCACCGATTCAAGCTATCCCGCGCGCTCAACAACTGAACCTAATCGAACAAAAGACGAATTGGATCAGCAGGGTACCACGCATCGAACGGGGAGGGGGGGAGCGAGCGGGGGGCTCTACTCGAGGAAGCTAGGGCACCTTACCGAATGGAGAACGAGGCAATCCAAGTCCGACAGAATGGATCTCCACTCCAGGCCAGCCGAAGCGGCCGGGGGGGACGAGGTTCAGGGGCAGGGCGGCGACGCCTGTCGACGATAGAAACCGCGGCGTGCGGGGCTGCCTTGTTGGTCCCGTCACCGGAGGCGGCGGCGGAGGCGAGGCGCGACGAAATGCTAGGACGACGACGGACGGGGAGGTACGGATTTGGGGAGAATCAGGGGATCTGGATCACTGGCACGTGTGACTTAGAACTACCTTTTGTAAATCTAACGCTGCCTGAAACAAAATGATTTTTCTCTCCTTTCAGAGAAAAATATTAAAAAAATAGGAGAATGTCATTATATTAAATCCAGCGCCGATTTTACATCCAGCCCTATCATGCAATTTTCGTAGATAAAAATATGTGCGAGAGAAACTAAAATTAGTTTATAAAATTAATATCATGATATGCCTCTATTTTATTTTTCAGTGTTTTTCTTTAAAACGAGACCATAGTTTCCCTCGCACATATTTTTTTACCCACGAAAATCGCATAACAGCGCTGGATGTAGAACCGACGGTGGATTTAATATCATGACATGCCTCTATTTTCTTCTGTAATATTTTTCTTTAAAAGAAGAGTAAAAAATCATTTTATTTCAGGTAGCGTTGGATGTACAAAGAACGGTAGATAGAAGGAGGAGAGGGTGCAAAGTGACAGAAAGGGAGAAGAGGGAGCACGGATTATATTTGATTGTTTCAGCTGCAGATAATTTTTGAACAACACCAGGTGCAGATTATGAATAGCGAGTTGTAGACTGCAAGAAGCTGGCTGTAAAAAAAAAAGCCTGATAGGGTTTCGTAAATGGGTCGTAAGATGGTAGGTTTTGTTGTGGCAAAAAGGCCGATACCTTGACGTCATGACATGAGTCACCAAGTCAGCTTAAGATGACCCTTATTGCAATTTGCAATATTGCCAGTTAACTTTTCAATTTTTTTTGATTACTTGAGGTGCTCATTTTCATTCAGCCTTTTTTTGTCTCATCATAGTACGCCAAATAACAAAAACCTCAAAATCCCGTCAAGGTAGAAGATTTATTCCATAAATTACAATTCCTCTTCCTACCTTAATCACTCAACAGTTCATTACAATTACATAGCCATTGAGGAAACCGGTTTCATGATAATTTTTACAGTATCAGAGAAAAGGATGATCCATAACGGCACAAAACTACAAATAAACACCAAAGGTGCAGCATGTCAACACCACAACTAAAATACAGACGGCATCTCATCAGCAGAAAACTTTAAACCTTGCCAGATGCTTCATTTTATCAGATGTTGAAAATCGCCGCTGGCATGTACTGCCTTCACCTGCTTGTCATACTCGTCCTCGCTTTCGTATTCCTCATCCTCCCCATCATGTTCTTCATCGTCAGGTTTCTTGCCATCTTCCTGCTCTTCTTCCTCGGCCCAACCGAAACCAGCCATAGGAGTAGACGATTTGGGTGGTGTGCGAGCCTCCTCGACAATCTTCATGATCTCTTCAACAGTCTGATCGGAGTAGGTGGGGGCGCCGTTGTCCTTCTTGTAGTACTTTGCTTGTGCAGCTTCTGTAAGCTCTCTAGGCAAGTTCTTAAGGAACCAGGGGTGATTTCTAATCTCCCTAATTGTTATTCTCTGAAGAAATGAGGAGAAATTCCATTATAATAACGATAAATCCATGGTAAATCGACTGATGCTTTGCAGGGTTCTCTTCTAAAAATACCTTTGCAGGATTCGCAACAAAGATCCTCGAGAGGAGCTGCCTGCAATCTTGGGATATGTGGACATATTCTGGTATTTGGTATTGAATAGATACTATTCTCTGAAAATGAATTACATGCACACAAATTTTTGTCACACACAAAGTGAAAGAATCAGGTATTTAGCGTCTTTTTGGATAATTGAGTGAAATAATTACCCCGATTGTCTTTCTGAAATTCTTGGGATCGTTGGGGTCCTCAAAAGGGTATGCACCAACCAGCATCACATATAGGGTCACTCCACAAGACCAGACATCTGCCATCTGCAAACCATCTTACAAAATGTAATGAACCCCATAACGAGAAAGAGAAGAGCACAAGCAGCAACAATCTCAAGGAAGCAGAGGCCTTTTCAGCAGTCTATGAAATTTGGGTCGACCTATAGCAGACTACACTCCAATCAGCAATCAGCGTGAAGCATAAATAAGCAGAAAAAAGGGCAGCCCGGTGCATGTAGCTCCCGCTTGCGCAGGGTCCGGAGAAGGGTCCGACCCACTTGGGTCTTTTGTACGTAGTCTTTCACTACATTTCTGCAAGAGGCTGTTTCCAGGACTCGAACTCGTGACCTCTTGAATAAGCAGACATTAAGTTAAAATGCATTGTTGGCTGCAGGTCTGAAGCCATGATGCTAAGAACCCAAATAATGAAGAACACGAATGGTCTATGCCCTAAGCATGGTGCTCTTGTAAGTAAAAGGCATATCCTCTGTCGGCAGAACTTCTATGGAACACTTAAAATTGTGCAGAAAAAAAGAGAAGCAACAAAATAGAAGTGAAGCTATCACATGTCACTTTGGAATTGGCAATGTAAACCTAGAACAGATACCATCGAAGCAATGAAATAGCAGGCTTGTATGCAATTCTTTGTCTCTTGAGAAAATATGGTGCCATATAAAATAACCAAGAAAATTTTTCCCAAATGTCCTAAATTAAGTTTTACGATGTTAGGTAAGTATGTATGAATATGTTGAGACACTCAGAAAATACAAACAAATTAGAAAATAGATTGGTGAGGGCAAAGTGAACAGTCTGACTGGAGAAAATAAAATGCTGGAGCAGCCCAAAAGCATCACAGAACTAGGCACCTTTGAAAAGTAATGCCACATTGCCACTTCTTGAAGAAAGCTTCTATAAGCCAACATCACAAAATATTGAGCAATGTCCATCACATAAAACTAAACGCTGTGACATTCTATGGTCTCTTTCACTAGCAAAGGCAACCATATTTTGCATGCTGGGAAGGTAATTTTGCAAGAAGTTTCGCATAACAACCCAACAAGTAAGAAACAAGGTGCATTGATCATTGGTGAAACAGTGTCAGTGTTGGCATTAAGGACAAGCTATAGATGACAAAAGAAAAACAAGGAGTACAATGAAAAATAGCTCCATAGGACCATAGGCAATCAGCAAGATATTCAGCCCTAACAAGATCCTCAATCCAACATGGTTAGGGGGGGCCTGGCCGTGGTGCACATGACCTATGGCTCAAAGCATGACAAACAAATGTCCATGAAAAGGACATAAAGTATGGCAAATGAAAACAATATGACTCATGAAACAAGCCCACGGGCGTCTCCACAATGCGGACTTCATCATGAAGCAAGGATTTTATTTCTGTTAGTGCTTTTCCTTTTTAATTGTCCTCTAGAAAGCAGAAAACGATTTTTTGGAGCTTTTCATTTTTTAAAAGAAAAGTTTGTTGGTCAAGGATACACAAGACAACAAAGTGCAGAAGAACTCTTATATTAATCAACACTTCAACTTGATCATTTAAATTATGGGGGTTAACAAGATCTGCATCAACAGAATCTAATGCTTTTCACAATCAAGTCAAACTTTCATCATGTAGATCAACAAGACAAACCGACAAGACTCCAACATGTAGATCAACAACAAATATCGGGGTAGAATTTATGCATGCACAGCCCACTAGAGAAAAGTTCAACACCAGACATGACAAGCACTGATTGATTCCAGAAAGAAACGTCCCAGGGACACTGAATGGAAGTTACAAGCATTTCTTTAGCATACCTGTTCCCATACTTCTTTGACAAAATTGTCAACACAAATAATTGGAGTGCTTAAAATTAAAAGTTGGAACTTCGAGCCTCCCTACAGGGATGGGGCCATAACGCCATACTGACATGTGGGGCCAGTACCATTCACTGCGTACTAGGCCTAAGAACAAGGTTCTAAAACCCAATACCCGGTCTACATGGCACTAATGTATGCTGAATTGCGCCAACATACCAATAAAATTGATGACCTCATACACTCGGTCAAGGAACACAAATGGCACTGGCACTGCTGACCAGACGGACACAAGCATAGACGATGCACACACACAAAGGTATTTAGAAAACTGCTACAGAGAACCTAGCTGCAGGGAAACAAACAAATGAGAGCAGCAAAATCAAAACACTAACCTTGCCATCATATTCACGTCGAGATAGCACCTCCGGAGCAATGTACGCTGGAGTTCCAACTGTAGACTTTGGCTTAGAATGCAGCAGGGATGACTGTGACAGAGACGTGCCAAAGAAAGGTGTTAGCTGCTGACCATGTAGCTACAATAAAGAACAAAATAGGTGAGTGTTCTTTTCTGTTGGAAGTGTTGAAACATTTCGAATGGAACGGTGTGTTAGTATTATCACTTTTTGAATCCGAAAGAAAAGGGCGGATTGGACTCCACTTTACGAGGAAACAACAAATGCACGAGTCTGGTAAGCACAACGAGAAAAAGCAATACAGTTTCGTGTCAAAATTTTCTTCTTCCCAGCTTGCCCAGTTACACAAGAAATCCGTCTTTCAGTATCTATTTCAAAAGGAAAGATGTGATAAGAAATAAGGGGATACCTTGGAGTAGCCGAAGTCACAGATCTTAAGGCGAGGCGCCGGGCTGCCATCCAGCAGCGTGTTTTCCAGCTTCAAGTCCCGGTGGCAGATTTGCTGCGAATCAGAACAAAAATTGCAATTGCCTACCTCATCAGCACGGATTTTTTTTCTTTTCTAAAAAGTAAAAAACCATAAGAAAACCTTTCCCTTTTACTTGGCTACTGTTCTCACCATGAAGTGGCAGTAGCTGACACCGCAAATTAGTTGCTGGAAGAAATACCTCGCCTACAATAGCAACAAAACACCCCACAAAAAAAGAAATTAGCACATAAACACCCCATAGATTGCGTTGGGGGCAAGGGGGGGAAAAACAGGTGAAGATATCTGGAGGCTGGAGCTGTCTAATTCGAGCGAATCAATGATCACCTCATCCTCGCTGAACCTCCCGGCGCCGCAGATCCGGTCGAACAGCTCGCCGCCGGCGGCGTACTCCATGACGATGGCGAGGTGCGTGGGCGTGAGCACAACCTGAACAAAAAAAAAGGGGTCATCCATGAAGCGAACAGGAACAGGCGGAATCCTCGTTCGCGACGGGGGAGCGCGATAAAATCCGGCACTCACCTCCCTGAACCGGATGATGTTGGGGTGCCGCAGCGAGCGGTGGTTGATGATCTCCCTCGCCACATTCTCGCAAATCTGCGCACGCGGAAATGGAACCCGTAAGACCCGCGAATTCCGCGAGGATTCAGGGGACAGGACCCCGGACCGGTGGGGGGGCCGGATCCCGGCGGCGCACCTTGAGCCCCCGCGGGATGTACTTCATGGCGACGAGCTCCTTGGTCTCCTTGTTCCGCATCAGGCGCGCCACCCCGAAGTTGCCGGAGCCGATGTCCTTGAGCAGCTCGTACTTGTCCATCGGTCCCCGCCGATCGGATAGCGCGGGGGGTTTAGCGGCGGAGATGAGGACTGGAGGAGGAGGAGGAGGAGGAGGAGGAGGGGGGGGCGCGTGGAAGGGGAGGAGGGAATGAATGGTAGGGGAGGAGGATTCGAAGCTTGACGAGGGGTGGGTGCCTCGCCTCGCGTTCAGTTAGCAGCAGTACGAGAGGAGAGGAGAGGAGAGGAGAGGAGGGCAGTGGCAGTTTGCTTTGTGCTTTCTCTCCTCGTCTGGGTTTGCGCGTGGATTTTGTGTTGCGGGGATGGATTAGTTTAGGCGACCGGTGTTAGTTTATGCGGTGATTAGACGACGTGGCATCAGGTATGGACGCATGGTGATGTCCTCCCAGACCATCCCCATGGGGTTACATCTTTTTACGCTTTGGTCCTCGTGTTGATATGCTTCTCTTATTTTATAGGTGAACGAGACAGGTCAAACAGTCAAACATTGTGCCGGAGTAGGGTAGGGTAGAGCGTACCAAACTGTATTTCTGACCACCTCGGAGATGATCAGATTGGAGCATACTAGAATGACACGGGTAGCTTGAGTATTAAGTCTACACGACTTTGCTCTTCATGCGGCACAGTCCATTTTTAATTTATTTCTACTACATGATAAACTCTTAGCATCACACATATATGATTTTACTTTGATAGATGATTGTCCATTACCAAACATGGGAAACCGTCTGTATACTCGCTGAATTTAAAGAAAAGAAATACCCAAAGAAAACCATAGCTGGACAAAAATATTTTTGTTTTGACCAGAGGGTGGAATAACACCATAGGGGATCAGAGGGTCGGGGTCCAATTTTCTCAAAGGAGGAGGCGCAATCCGCAGCGGTGGGCTCACGTGGACGTGGCGCGCGAGAGGTGGGGGAGGCGGGGCGGTGTACGTACGATGTTAGCAGCCGCTACACGGCAACAGGTGGCTTTGACTTTTTTCTTTTAGGCCGGGTGATGTTGGTGGCTGCTGCCTGTGCTCGCCTCCCATGTTTAAGCAACCTGATTACTCTCCTTTGCTCTTACATAAGAGAGAGAGAGAGAACTCTTCATACCCTTCACTAGGCTTGCCATCCACTTTTTTTCTTTCTTTCTTTTTGGGAGAATCTCATCTGTTTCTAATACCAAATCAAGTTTCCTGTGAAGCATGTTTACAACCCTGTGTGTTTTCCTTGCTGACGGTTTCTTTCCAATCTTCAGGACAAGAGAGAATTAATCATCGGATTAGCGTCTGTCCCAAGATTCGGAACCACTTGCTGATCAGTTTGTCAGATGCGAACTTGTGACAGTACTGTTGTTGTTGTGGGAAAGAGATCTATTCCCTGTTGAAGTTGAAGCATACTCGTTCAGCGATTCAGTACTCAAAGATTGTGCCGTTTTGGACACGGGGCAAGACCTCTACATTGCAAAAACTTGGTCACTACTTACTTTCCACTGTTTGTTAAAACTGAAGTAACGACAGAGCAGTATTCAGTAGAAGAAGAAAAAAATTATATGGTTAGACCGTCTCTGAAAACAAATAAACCTGACGAATGTCTGTAGTCGATAGTCAGTTTCGACCGTCCTATTTTGAATTTTAAAATGTTCGTAAGAATCTATAAAGTCACGAGCTATCATTTGGTTTTTGACCAGTGAGTCTAGGAATGCGCCTTTGAGACTTCACTTGAGCTCTGTCCTACATTTTTCAGCTCGGCCTCAGCTAACATTCACCTCGTGCACTCTTTTTTAAGCAGACAAGCTAGTTTCAATAAGCGAAATGCAACCAACATGTCCATTTAGCTGCATCGAGCCCGTTCTTTTTCAAGTAGACAACAAAACAGTATGGGCAATGACAGCCTCCCATGTGTCACGATGGCAAAAAAAAAAAATGAAAGCTACAGCTCATGACCTGACCACCCAGCAAAAAGAAAAAGAAGAAGAAAATTAACTAGAATGTGTTAAATCGCCCTCGCCGGGTAGCTGAAAGTCAACCACTTCAGTGCACGTGGTACCCAACGGTCCAGGTCGGCAGCCACGGTATGCGAGACACTTGCACCAAACCAGGTCCCACCCCACTGAATTGATTTTGATCTGATCTGACGCAGCTGGGTGGTTTTACCAAATCAGCCAACACACATTCTCCTCGCGTATCAAATACTGTAGTAATCTGCAACCAGGTCAGTTCACGGTCATGCACGGCGAAAAAATCTGCCGCCGGAAGCCCGGAACGAAACAAACAACTCAATTTTTTCAGAGCCATCTGCTGATGGAACGGCTTGACGTGCCGTGCCGTCGTCATAACTCATAACCTCGACAGGACAGGCTTCAGTGGCCTTAGGTCCAATCGGTGGTCCCAAACAGTTAAATTTATGTTCATTATCACCTGATTATGGCATGACCATTTCAATTCTCAAACACGAATAGAGATAAATTAAAAGAACCATATACTAATTACCAGATCAAATTCAATCAATTCAAGTAGTCTCCAACTCTCGAGTGCAAAAGGGTAAGATCAAATGCAAGGAGAAAAAAAAAATACATGATGTCTATAACGCCTATTCACATTTCTGAGTATTATGGATGCTCACAAGTCCTAAGATCAAAAATATTACAGCATCTACTATTGTTAGCCTATCTGTTAATGGCTGGCCGGCGGATTCGCCTTGCTAGTACCATTAACCGCCGTGCTCACCTGGCTGCTGCCTGGTGGATTCGCCTTGCTAGCACCATTCACCGCCGTGCTTGCCTGGCTGCTGCCTGGTGGATTTGCCTTTCTAAGACCATTCACCAACGTGCTTGCCTGGCTGTTGCCTGGTGGATTCACCTTGCCAGCCCCATTCACCGTGGTGCTTGCCTGTCTGCTGCCTGGTGGATTCCCCTTGCTAGCCGCATTCACCACCATGTTTGCCTGGCTGCTGGCGGGTACTACAGAGGTCACGCCAACTGCCACCTTGTTGGGAGTTTGGTTACCTTTTGCATTAGGGGTCTGCTTCTTCATGACAGGAGTTTGGCCACCAGAAGCAGTAGGAGCGGCTGCCTTCCTTCCTACCGTTTTATTCTGTGCAGTAGCAGGGGCTGAAACATTGACATGTGGTGTCCCTGTTGAAGTCAGGGTCACTGGATGTGGGACTAGAGTTTCGGTTTTCTTCCCAGATGTTGATGCTCCAGCACATACAGAGGTACTTCTTCCAGCTGCAGGCACAGGTTTCAGCTGTTTCGTTTGGCCGTCAGCAGAACCTTGAGTCATGGGAGCACTTCTAACAGTATTACATTTATCCAAATAATCCATGTTTACTGGTGCTCCTCCTTGAGAAGCAACAAATTGATCAAACTCTAGCATGTCTGCATCCTTGGAGTCAAAGATCACCTCAATCTTGTGATTTACAGTGTCTGGCTGCTTGGCCTTGGGACCTAGAGCTAGCTTGGGATCTACAATGTCCTGTTGCCTTTCCTTGTGATCTATAGCGTCAGGCTGCTTTTCCTTGGGATTTTCACTTTCTGACTGTTTTGCATCTTCAGGGAACAAATCATCCATTGTGACACTGCAAAACATGGAGTCATCATCCTGATCCTCAATGTTGCATGAGGCTGGTACTGGTAAGGCACTTAATGCCTTCTTAGTATCCGTGGAATGCGCCCCAGAAGATGGTCCTGAAGGATTAGCTGCTGCAACTTCTGAAACGTCAAGAATTTGCTGTGTTGCATGTGTGATCAACAGACCAGATATAGGGGCAACAGTATTTGTAGGTTCTAGGTGTTCAGCACCGCCAAGCTGTGTGCTAGGCTCAACAACCGTATTCAACCCTTTAGAGCTCATAGAAGATTTTGAAGATGCTGTTACTCGAGTCCTGATGTGCACAGCATTCTTGGATTGTGTAGCTTTTAAATGGTTCAACACTGCCATGGGTGTGGCTATTCGCCCACCAGCAGCAATGGCAGCTGCTTGTATTGAGGAAGAAACCATAGTAGGGTTTTGTGGGACAGCTTGCTTCTTTGAGTTATTCCGTGTCTTGTTTGAAGCATTTGACACTTTCATAGGTGCAGCTTGGACAGGTGCTTGTTGCCCCTGCGGAAGTGGGGCCTGCACTTGTACTGTCACAGGCGGAGGCATGGTAACTGGCGCTTGCATCGGCACTGACAACGATACTGGTGCCGCGAAGGGGGGTGCTGCAGATTTCATCTCATGTGTTGTAGGACCAAATGCTGTAGAAATATGCTGAATGCTGTGTTGTTGAGCGCCTGCATGCACAATTTTAAATAAGAACCACAAGGCCAGGACAGGATCACTATACCTGGGATGTGGAAGCTAAGCTACATAATAATGCTTCAGTAGCTGACAGTTCAGCACAGAAGCAGTATTCTAGATAACAAAGCTTTCTGGAGGATGCAATAAATCCTGTAAGTACCTGATCTTATAGCAGATGGTTTACGTGTACAAGGATTGTAGTCAACAGCCATCGACAATGCCTTTCGAGTTGCCATTCTTTCCTCTGAGCTAGTGATACTGACTTGTTTAGTGGTTGCAGGCTTGACCGATCCCAGACGCTTGCAAATTAGTGCCCATCTCTGAAAAGAAGCATATGTTAGCCTTTCAAATGGCAGATATATACTTCAGAACAAGATAATATATCAAGGCATTGCCATAATCATGTTCACAACTAAAGGAAGAGTTAGCTGAATGGACCCACTAAGGATATAAAATGATAGGATAAAATTTGGTGGCAGGATTGGGTAAGGGTTGGAATAAAAAGGAAGTTCCTGGGTAGGCTAAATGCTAGTACACTAAGTACAGTAGCGCCATCGCACATATGTGGCTACTCAGTAATCTAAGAATATACAAGAAATATGTAAATGCAAGCTAGGGCTCCAGGTATACATGTGCAAATAAGGATGAAGCTCAGCAGAATAAAGGATGGTATTCCACAATTAATTGATAGGGTAAGTTACCTGAGACAATTGATCAGACGTTCTTGTTCGAAAGTTACGTTTATCCAGAATAATCTCCCAGTTTCCTTCACCGTACTTCTGTACACCAGCCGCTAAGTCTGCATCCTCCTCTTTGGACCATGTTTTGATCTTCTTTTTCTTTTTAGAGGCACCATTGGCATCCAAAGGATCAGGAGATGGCCCTATCTGGGATGCCTGTTTTAAGTTGGAAATTGGACCTGTAACATTGGTTAGACGTTGACTCTGAGCAAGCTGTTTATCAGATGGAACCCGTACTATTTTTTCATTTGGAGAATTTTGTGCAGGGGTTTCAGATGTAACACGATGACCAGAGGCCTGCTCGCGTGAAGATCCACATATCAATATCTGCATTTTTAATTATTGTACAAATCTAAGGTATCAAGAAACATAAGAGACCAGGTAACAAAACAAAACATTAATTGCATGACATTTGACATAGAAAAAAAAAGTAAATATAAAAAATCAACGTCATGTGATTCTTCCAGCGCTACGTTGTCAGAAAAATAATATTTTTTGATAAACTTAACATGATGGTTCTTTAATGTCTTTCTGTATAGTCATAAAGACTCACGGTCACAATTGTAAATGCATGCTGTCAGTAAAAACATAAAAAGTTACTGGAACTTAAACGGGGAAAATGCAACGAGACATTCTATGGGGGCCATCTTTTATTTTTTAAAATGAAATGGAAGGCCATAGATACTGAAACAGAAGAAACGAAGTATATAGAGCTATCGTATGAACTCAACTTCTAGCAACAAAAAACTAGTGATTTTATTTTCATCCAAACAGAACAAATAGTTTTTGTTGCCCACTCATATTTAGTGAAACCTGTAGAGCATTATCTTTCAGTTGACAATGAAGCATGAATAGAGCTTTTTGACAGATCCCAGTCATAATCTTTGAACAGATTCATGCTGAGGGTTACATGTTTGTGCAGCATCTGATATTCTAAATGCATAAAAGCACAACTATCGAGTCATCCCAAGTCAGGTTATCCAGGGCGCCAGGCTGAGTGCTTAATGGGTTGGTCCGCGTCATTACCCCCTTAGTAGTTATATATGAAACAGTAGTTGCCTAACTAGCCTAAACAGCATCCCACGTAGGCACCTTGCTCCTTTCACGGTCCATGTCAAGCATGAATGCATACATGTTTTGCAAGTGTCACCAATTCACATGCATCCTCTCCCCTCCTTACCCTAATCCCCAATCATGGAACACCCGCGAGCCCCTCTGGCAACCTGCCTGCTGCTGCCAATCTCATTCTGATGTCATGATGTGCGACTCTGCCTGCCGCTGCCTCACATTGTCTACAATCCAGCTTTCCCGTTGCGCATCGCTGCCTTCACAGGGCGCTGAGCAGTGCATGCAAATCTGCTCCAACAGATTACATCCCTCCTCAGCACAAACCTTGCCACCTACGGACTTCGGATTTGTGTCTTGGCATTCAAATTTCAGGATCTATCTTTTGTATAGTTTAATGGCAATCACATGAGACTTCTGAATCATTCTGGATAAGATTGTTGTACAAAGTCTGGTTGAACAAGTCAATCACGATACTACATATCATGAATTGCATACATGATTGTTGTTAATATAAGTGACTGCGAGCATAGGCAAATGGCAGTCCAAATGTAACACACAACAGGTAGATTCACCCTGGATATTACAGGCCAACAAATCTGATACCAGTTGAACTACAGACACTGAGAGTTTAAACAGGTTCACAGCTGTTTTTTCTTGTAAAATTTTGGAACAGAGTGGACACCTAAACAAACACACACAGGGGGGGTTGGGGGCTTCTAAAAAGGATTTTGACACCTAAACGCATGCATTGCATACATTATCACAGTTAAAAAAAGAACCACGTGCTTATGCAAAACACACAAAGTGATACCTTAGCGAGCGATGAGGCCTCAGATAATGCTTCCTTGCTCGGATTAGGAACAGGTTCAAGCTCATATTCCAGGTCACTGTCATCGCCCTACCATCATCCAGCATAGCAACAAAAACACCACATTACCATTAGTAAACGAACCACTAACAGTAGAAAGAACTGAGTTTTTATGCATGCTACCAAGCATCTCAACAATCCCTTCCCTACCCCACGAATCCTCGCTACGGGAAACCTTGCAAGCCAAACGACATGGGCAGCCAAATCTAGAATCTGCAGGGGTTACGGACCAGAGGCGAAGCGCCGGCGTCGACGCTCTCGGCGAGCTCGTGCCGGTAGGCGAAGTGGCGCCAGAGCATCTGGTACTCGCGGGCGGAGGTGATCCCCGTGGCCGACTTCCCCACGAGCGCCCTCCAGTCGATACGCCTTCCTTCCGCGTGCTGCGCCACCTCCTGCAGCGCCGTCAGGATCGTCGCCGGCGCGTACCTGCGACGGGGGATCGGCGCGGCGCGATAAAAAACCCTAGGCCAGAGATGGACCAGCGGGGTGCTGAGGGGGAGGGCGGACCTGTGGAGGAGGAGGTACACGTCGTCCTCGGAGAGAGGGCGCTTTCGCTTCGCCTTCCCAGCCGGCGCCGGCGCCGCCGCCATCCCACCCGTGTGCTCTCGAGGTGCGGCTTTTCTGTGTTTTATTTCCCTCCTGTTTCTGATCAGTTGGGATTTAGAGCGCAGGTAGTGGGGATGCTCGTTACTGAGGGAAACCGTTCGTGGGCTCCTGTCCTGTACTCGCATCCCCAACTCGACCCGGCCCGTATGCGTTAGCCTTCTCTTAGATTGTATGCTACTCTACTGGTCAGGTACTTAGAGATGTGTTAATGTCCAAGTGAACCCATTATGGAATGGAACGGAGTAAGTAGTAATTTGATACTGTCTCTGTTTTGAAATAAATAATATTTAGGACAGCTAATTTAATTTATTTTAAACTAACTTTTTGATACTAAGCGTTATTCAGCGTCATTTATTTTAGAACGGAGGAAGTACGTGGAGATGACAGGTCGCCTAACCCACATGTGATGGCAGCAGGTGCAGTGGCGGAGCATCAAGCAACTGGCTCCGTTAGAAAATCATTTACGTTGGCTTTGATTCAATTGTACATGCCTGCCGTACGGTGTCAGTTTTACCGCTCCGATTTACTAGGGATCAGTCACTGTTCAACGACTTTAAACATTTTGCCGTGACGTGCACAATAATCCTGACCACGAAAAACGGAAATGTACATGGGTCCAGGATATTATGGTATAAATATGTAATATTTGACGAAGCCATCATCCAACGGTTCCGTAGTGTAGTGGTTAGCACTCCAGACTTTGAATCTGGCGACCTGGGTTCGAATCCCGGCGGGACCTTGCTTTTTCTCCTATAGTTTTGAACAGGTTTTTTGGCTGTTGGAACTGACGCAGCTCAACTGGCTGGTAACCCGTCCTCTTCTACTCTTGTGGTGGCTCCGATTTTTTAAAGAGCAAGCAAACAAGCTTGTGTTCAGAAGTTTTCTTTTTGTGAGACAGAAAGCAAAAAGGGAGGCAGAGTATTCCACTCGTCGTCTCGAAACAAAAAAAGAAGGCAACAAGAGAGCTGCTAAGTGACACATCCATATCAGATCAAAGACGGAGAAGTACAGAGAAACGGACCTGAGACCTGATCACGTCGATGCTGGAGTTCTATTCGTACTGTATCCGGCAAGGATATACGTGGCCGGGCCGAGCTGGCTGTACAGAAAAAACGTAGTAAACACTGCCAAACAACGTAACACGGAGCATATAGCAAGTGCACGAATTTTTTTTATTTTTGGCACTGTCGTTAAAGAATTTAATATTAATAACATCTTTAATTTTTTTTTTGCAAAACTACCCACCCAATTGTAGTGGACGATTTGTCCACGTAAACATCCTGTCGTCCATGCTGTGGACGATTGGGCCACGTATGCAGCTCTGTCGTCCACAGCGTGGACGACATGCCACGAAGGCTTGATTGCTCTCTGCAGCATATATTATAAAATTATATTTTTAGCATCCATTTAAAAATGCTTAGAGACATTTTTATAGAATTTAATATAGTATATTGTGTTATGATTTTTTGTAAGTTGTTTAATTTGATTTTTGTTTAATAGATTCTATGTTACGAAATTTTGAATTATGTAACACGATCACAAATTTTATTATTTATTGTTATGGATGTAAATGTAACTAAATTTAGCAAAATAACAGCAACACTTGATTTAAAAATTCAAATACATTAGTTTATTAAATTGCAAATATAGATTCTACTGAGTACTACGGGGATATTTTCCCTTGCACAATGCATCCGGCCCGCCATCC
Source organism: Neostapfia colusana (assembly GCA_030760725.1). Classification (NCBI taxonomy): domain Eukaryota; kingdom Viridiplantae; phylum Streptophyta; class Magnoliopsida; order Poales; family Poaceae; genus Neostapfia; species Neostapfia colusana. The sequence goes on along the minus strand of JASWHV010000014.1, from coordinate 81,750,800 downwards.
CTTGCGCGACGTGCTCTCTCGCGTAAGCGCTCCCGTTCATCCTCTCTCGCCTAGCGAGCAATGCGTTCTTCCTCCTGAGCCTAGCGACGATACTTTTCGTCGATTCTTTGAAGTTCTTCCTGATGTTTGCGCCGACGCTCCGCCTGTTCAGCCGCATCCTTCCTCTCCTCCTCAACCCGCTTTTCGAATTCTATCTCGTAGTGGAACTTGTCCCAGGCAGCTCTGTGCATCGAGTGTACGTACTCAACGTCCTCTGGTGTTTGTTCGTCGTCGATGTACCTTGTGAACTCACAAAGGGGCGGTGGAGACTACATGATTAATTATGTGTTGTTATGAATATTAGAGCTAAAATACAAATGCGTGAAGTAAACATGTTACTGACATCTATCATTCAGGAAAAATAGCGTGGTCCTATGCGGGGGGGGGGGGGGGGGGGGTCATATTCATAGTTGTTGCACATCCATAGTCTCAAAGCGTAAGTGACTCCCAGCCTTAAATCTTTCACGAACTGATAATCAGTGCCACATAGACACATTGGCGGTTGTAATCCCTCTTGAACGTGAACTCTCTCTCTTTGATTTGGTGGTGAGTACGGCGAGTCCATGTCCGCGAGAGTTGGCTCTGTGAAGTGTGCTTGTGGCGAATGTCCGGAGTGCTCTTAAATAGACAATCGAAGATAGACGATTCGTCCAGTACGTGAACGACTAGTACATCAGTTATATGACTCGTCGAACAGTTGGACGAGTCATCCACTACGTGGACGACAAGTCCGTCAGCGGTACGGCTAGTCCATTATTTGTATGATTCATCCATGAGGTGCACGAGTCGTCTACCCATGTGAACGAGTTGTTCAGTAGGTGGACGACTAGTCCATCACTTTTACTACTCGTCCATCAATTGTTCGACTCGTCTATTAGTTATAGGATTCGTCTGTTAGGTGGAAAATAATAGTTACTCTCGTCTATCAACGGTTCATTTCACTACAGTGCAAAAATTGTAGAACAATAATAGTTACTTTTATCCATATTTATTAAAATTCTTAGTAGAAGATCATACATTACAAGAATACATTGTGAGCATACATGTTGCTCCACATTAGTAAAACCTAGTTATAACGGTTATGGTTTGACTTGTGGTGAGGACATTCGCAATCATTGTTGTCGCAGACGGGCGTAGCACCTATGTACTCGAATAGTTGTGACTCCATTTCCGCTAGTTCACCAATCATCTCTCGATTTCGATCTTGTAAATATTTAATGTAATATTCAGTTGGCTTGATTGGTGGTGGGTTCACCCAGAGTGTGTATCCGCAGTTATCATCATCGAAGTAACACTAGTTACAAATGAAAAAAATAGTCAAAAAATGACAATATTTTACCAAAAAAATAATATGTATTTTGAACTTACTCCACCGTTAGGGTAACGAAAGAATCGACGACCGCTGCCCTCCCTTCCATCCTTCATTTGCACAACACAATCAATGCCACAGCGGTATTTGGGCCACTCTTCTTTCGTGCTATCATATGGACGAAGAGGATTGAACACACCAAAATCACTCTTGCTTAGAACTGGGAATCTTTCTACCGGTGGTTCAAACCAATCAGGACCACCCACCAAGTAGTCGGGACGCACCAATCTAATATTTTCCACCTCTGTCCTACCACGGCCTCTGCTCGCCATTGTTTTAGTACTCTCTTCACTCACTCTCAGTTTGTAATGGTGACCCTTCAAGGTGCTACAACTTTCATAGGGCTAATGTCGTCCACCCCGTGGACGACTCGTCTACGTCGTGGACTACTCGTCCAACTCGTAGACGATTTTGAATCAGTTATCAGGAACACTTTTTCATTTGTAGTTGGGTGTGTTGAATTAAAAGAGTTATTATTTATGACATAACGTAACGTGCAAAAGTAGAGATATAAATTCATTATCGTAAAAGATATGATACATAGAGTGAAACAAAAACCAAAAATAAATTACACAATAGATCAATGCAAAAAATAAATTACCCCTAGCAGCCCTACACGCCGCTCGTACGTGGTCCGAATCGTAAGTCAGCGGATCAGGGGGGTTTATGGGCCTAGGAGGTGTTGGCGGGGTCGCGTCGTCCATCGGCTGCGTCGGCTT